>JASDDO010000012.1:371442954-372710671 GCA_030015575.1 Agapanthus africanus
GTCATATGACCAACTCTGGCTCAGGTGTCTGTCATTGGCCGAAGCCCAAAAGGTCATGAAAGATGTTCACTCGGGCGTTTGCGGTGCTCACCAATCTGGCCCCAAGATGCGACTTCAAATCAAACGGCTTGGGTATTACTGGCCCACCATGATACGGGATTGCGGAGAACATGCAAAGAAATGTAAGATCTGCCAAATCCATGGTGATTTCATTCACAAGCATCCCAATCCGTTGCATCCTACGGTGGCGTCGTGGCCCTTCGAAGTCTGGGGCACCGACATTGTTGGCCCAATTGATCCTCCGTCATCTAAAGGCCACTGGTTCATACTGGCCGAGATAGATTACTTCTCCAGATGGGCTGAAGCTGTCCCGCTAAAAGAAGTCAAGACAAAAGATATTCTGACATTCTTCCAGCATAATATTCTATACCGCTTCGGTACACTAAGAAGAATCATTTCTGACAACGGGCCTTCTTTCAAGAGCTTCAATGTCTCAAGGTTCGCTACTCAGCACAAGATAGACTGGAGATATTCCTCCATCTATAATCCAAGAGCCAATGGGCTCGCCGAAGCCTTCAATAAGACTCTGTGCAAGCTCCAGAGGAAAAATGCGTCATCCAACAAGAGAGACTGGAATCTCAAGCTTCACGAGGCGTTGTGGGCATATCGTACCACGCACCGTACTCCAACTCAGTCCACTCCATACTCATTGCTCTTCGGAGTGGAGGCGGTCCTCCCCCTCGAAGTCGAAGTTCCAAGCTTAAGAATGGCTGTTCAGCATGAGTTGACGGAGGAGGAAAACGTGCTCCTTCGACTTGAAGAACTCGATGCCCTCGAAGAAAAGAGGCTCGCGGTGCAGCAAAGTCTGGAGCTATACCGAGCCCAAATGTCACGGGCCTATGACAAGATAACCCGTCTCCGCGCTTTCAAGAAAGGTGAATTGGTGTTGGTCCTCAAAAGACTGATCACCCCCAATCGACATGCCAAGGGAAAATTCGAGCCAAACTGGGAAGGACCATACGTCATCGAGAAAGTGTTTGACGGAGGATCCTACCAACTAATAAGTGCCGAGGGAGAAAGGCCCATGCCACCCATCAATGGCCGATATCTCAAGAAATACTACACGTGAATGCTCCAAGTCGTAGGCGAATTGAGCGCATCAGCCCTACGGTCTGGATCATACATCCTGCAAAACCGTATACAATCCACGGGCATAAATGACCCCTATCTCTCCCAAATCCTGCCGGTGAGACTACTTTTAAAGTCCCACCAACGGCAAAAAAAAGAGAAAAAAAAAATAAAAGAAATAAAAAATAAACGGTATGTCCACAAGCAAAACGGGCACGGATGAAAACCCGAAAGGGCTCCATGAGTAAAAACAGCAGGACTACCGGCGAGTCTGTGAAAACCCGAAAGGGCGCAAACTCGTGAAAAGAGATGAAATACACTCGCAAAGTCCTCTCGGCCTTGTGAGGAAAAAACCCCTGCGTGAAATCCTTACGACTCACAAAGGAGCAACACACTTAGGAATCCTCACGATTCCTAAGGAGAAAATACACCTGCGGGATCCTTACGACTCGTAGGGAGAAAATGCTTTTATAGGACCCTCACGGCCCATAAAATTGAAAAGCCTTAGGTGATAGGGACCCAAACCTGTCTCCTAAGTCATCGTTCCCCAACGGGCAACGGCAAATGATGAGTCGCTCCTGGCATTTCGCTTCAGTGTTAGCGGTGCTGATGCCGACCAAAAACCAAAGTCTAAGTCCTCCCAAGGCAAATGATAAGTTGCTCCTGGCATTATTCCAGTGCAGTAATGTTGATGCCAAACAAGATCCAAATTCCAAGTCCCCAAACGGCGAATGATGAGTCGCTCCTGGTACCACATTCCAATGCAGCGATGCAGACGCCAACCAAAATCCAATTTCTCAAAATTCTCCCAGCCCTACGGTTAATGCCCAAATTGACTACCGTATACAATCCACAGGCTCAAATAATTCTCGTCATACCCATGCCCCACCACAATTACCAGTTAGGCGGCCGGTCTCCGCCTTTGGAATTATGCTCCATTGAGAAGACCCACTCATGTGTCCTCACGATACATGAGGAGAACAAACCTTTGTTGGATCCTTACGACTCATAAAGGAAAAACACACTTAGGAGTCCTCACGACTCCTAAGGAGAAAATACACCTGCGGGATCCTTACGACTCGTAGGGAGAAAATGCTTTTATGGGACCCTCACGGTCCATAAAATTGAAAAGTCTTAGGTGACAGGGATCTAAACCTGTCACCTAAGCCATCGCTCCCCAACCCAGAAGTGGCGAATGATGAATCGCTCCTGGTACCATATTCTAGTGTAGCGATGCAGACGCCAACCAAATTCGAAATCCCATACCCCAACGGCGAATGATGAGTCGCTCCTGGTACCACATTCCAGTGCAGCGATGCAGACGCCAACAAAGCCCTGAAATTTTTCCGGCCCTACGGTCTGGATCATACATCCTACAAAACCGTATACAAACCACGGGCGTAAAACAATCCCGATCTCTCCAAAAAAAAAAGAGAAAAAGAAGAAGGAGAAGAAAAAAAAAGAACGGTATGTCCACAAGCAAAATGGGCACGGATGAAAACCCGAAAGGGCTCCGTGAATAAAAACAGCGGGACTGCCGGCGAGTTTGTGAAAACCCGAAAGGGCTCAAACTCGTAAAAAAGAAAAGAAATGAAATGCACTCGCAAAGTCCTCTCGACTTTGTGAGGAGAAAATTCCCGCGTGAGATCCCTACGACTCACAAAGGGGGAAAACACTTAGGAGTCCCCACGACTCTTAAGGAGAAAATACACCTACGAGATCCTTTCGACTCGTAGGGAGAAAATGCTTTTATGGGACCCTTACGACCCATAAAATTGAAAATTCTTAGGTGATAGGGATCTAAACCTGCCTCCTAAGCCATCAATTCCCAAATCCTCTCGGGGCAAATAATGAGTTGCTCCTGACATTATTCCAGTGTAGGAATGCAGATGCCAAACAAAAACCAATTCCCAAACCCTGTCATGACAAATGATGATTCGCTCCTGGTACCATATTCCAGCGTAGAGATACTGATGTCAACCCAAATCATATCAGGTCGGCAAAATAACCAATGACCTCCCTGGCAGAACCAACTTTCACCTCGGAAACAAGTCAACTTCATCCCTGACGCCGCAAGAAGCGGGGCAAGTCAAATCCAGAATCGACAGTCCACGTCGCTAAAAGGGCAGCATCGACCGTCCACGTCGAAAAAAGGGCAGCATCGACCGTCCACGTCGCTAAAATGGCAGAACAGACCGTCCACGTCGCAAAAAGGGCAGCACAACCGTCCAAGTCGCTAAAATGGTAGCACCGACCGTCCAAGTCGCTAAAATGGCAGCATCGACCGTCCAAGTCGCAAAAAGGGCAGCATCGACCGTCCAAGTCGCAAAAAGGGCAGTACCGACCGTCCAAGTCTCTAAAATGGCAGCACCGACCGTCCAAGTCGCAAAAAGGGCAGCACCGACCGTCCACGTCGCTAAAATGGCAGCATCGACCGTCCAAGTCGCAAAAAGGGCAGCATCGACCGTCCAAGTCGCAAAAAGGGCAGCGCAGGATTCCTATAAAGCGGGAACCAGATCACTCCGGGCCAGGGAAAACGTCTATCACGGACACTCCGTCTCAGAGACATGTCAAGCAACGACCGTCCATGTCGTAAAAAGGGCAGTGCCAGCTTCCCAAAAAGCGGGAACCAAATCAAGTCGCCTCCACGTGAAAGAAGATCCATCAATTTCATGCACACGACCCACATATGTGGTGTGCATTTATTGATGGGGGGCAATTTGTTGGGGTAAAAATTTACACCCCGGTTGACCAACTCAAAATCAAAGTCAACCCCAAGCCAAGTGGGCCCAAGCCCAGATCCAGTGGGCCCATGCCCGAGTCGAGCCAGAACATGAAGTGGCCGGCCTCCCCCATGTCAAGATAAAAATTTTGTAATAAATAATTTTGTTGCATTTCTTTTATTTTATTTTATGGATAAATGTAAGAAAAATAGGCATTAAACCAAATTTTTGTAAAGCCCATGGCTTATGTGCAAAAAGAAATGGCACATGAGCCATGGGATAGGCAAAATGCCATTTTGTGAAGCCCAGGGGGCTATGTGTAAAGTGTATAGCCTATAAAGGCAAAGATAATGAAATATCACAACAACTTTTCTCTCTCCAAAAAAAAGATTTAGATCTGAGATCTTTCCTCCTTCTTCAAGGTTCCAAAACCTTCTTCTTTCTTTTGAATTAAATCAAGAGTTTTACTCTTCCTTTTTCAAAACTAAATAGTTTTCCACCACAAAACCCACTAAGGGGAACTCAGATCTGCCATCAGATCTCAAAAAGAAAATATTTTTAAATCTCACATCTCTTCATCTCCAAGATCAGGCCAGCAAAGGCAGATAAGAACCCATTTCCTTAACCCAAAGCATCTTAGGAGTTTAACTTCACCCTATTTTCTCTTTAGAGAATTTCCGGGGCTAAAAGCCCCATGTTCCTCGCCGGTGCGCTGGGGCTCGAGCGCAAAGCGCCCACGTGCCGAAACGTGGCGCGCTTGCGCTCCAGCGCCCTGCGCTCCAGCGCCCTGCGCTCCAGCGCAAAGCGCCCACATGCTGACACGTGGCGCGCTAGCGCTCCAGCGCCCTGCGCTCGAGCGCAAAGCGTCCACGTGGCGCGCTTGCGCTCCAGCGCCCTGCATTCGAGCGCAAAGCGCCCACGTGCCGACACGTGGCGCGATTGCGCCCAAGCGCTCTGCGTCCGAGCGCAAAGCGCCCACGTGCCGACACGTGGCGCGTTGCGCTCCAGCACTCTGCGCCCGAGCGCAAAGCGCCCACGTGCCGACACGTGGCGCGCTTGCGCTCAAGCGCTCAGCGTCCGAGCGCAAAGCGCCCACGTGCCGACACGTGGCGTGTTGCGCTCCAGCACTCTTCGCTCCAGCATTCTGCGCTTGAGCGCAAAGCGCCCACGTGCCGACACGTGGCGCGCTTGAGCTCAAGCGCCCAGCGTCCGAGCGCAAAGCGCCCACGTACCGACATGTGGCGCGTTGCGCACCAGCTCTCTGCGCTCGAGCGCAAAGCGCCCACGTGGCGCGCTTGCGCTCAAGTGCCTATGCGCTGGCCCCACGCATCCTTTGGATGTCTTTTTCCCCTTTTATTTATATATACATGTATATATATACATATGTACACATACACATACTCCACGACACTGTCCCTGTTAGAAAAAATTTCTAACGGGGCGCTGCCCCGCACCCCGCAAGGGGGCTGCTAGCCCCCTTGACCCCCAGCCCGCTATCCGGGTAGCGTGACCCTCGTAAAAACTCTGCGTGGCCCCCGATATATTTAAACCCCCCTCTCCAAAACAAAACACACGTACACTGCACATTGAGTTCGCATGACCAGTTTAATCCGTTAATTGGAGGTTCCCTCACCCCAAAGGCGAGGGGTAATTAACGGCAGCTTAGTCCGCGGCTGCCGGAGATTCGGATCCCCACAATCAATAAACCCCGTCCTACCCTAGGCAGGGGGAATCTGTAGTGCGCCTGATAAGCGCGCGCGTATTCCCATCTCAATGGGGTGACGAAAAACACCCTACAAGTATAACCGATCGTAGTGTAGGAATTTCAGTTCCTACTATGTGTATGTCATCCAAGTACCAGGACTTCACACCCTACTACCTTCTTAACAGATCCATCCCCTATTCTGATGAAGTCAAAGCCCATGATTGTCACATCAGAAATAGATGATCTATCTCCGCTATATTTGCTTTAGTCTATAAATAGACATAAGCTACTTATGCACTATGCTTCCGCTGCTCCCACTGACTACAACAATCCTCTGGTAGAGTCATATACACGTGCACTTCTAAAGCTTGTTTAGAACGATGCTATACTCATCCTCCTGTCAGGTCTCATAGTCTGGAACAGCAGTAGTGGCAAGTCTGGGTAAACAAGAACCTCGCTATCACTGTCCCTACGGATACTGAAGTACCTCTCGGTTGCCTGAGGTTACCCACCATATCTGCGGAGTGGCTAATGGAATGTCAAACCTGATTGAATCTTTAGGTCTTATTAAATTTTCAATAATCGTTTGCGGTTATGGAATTACTTCCAGTTCTACCATACTCCCACTGCTGTTTTCTGAAAAAATCCATTTTACTAAAATTGTGGCGAGTCAAGAACAATATCACTATTGATCTTCCAGATGGTAGAAAGTTAACCCTCGTCAAAGCCCGGGTTAACCCACAAACTGCTATTACAGAAATATACCTTGAGTTATCCAGAGTCTGGTTTTAAGCATAAACCGGACAACTCCCCGTACCTTAACAACGTTAAGATATGAACCATTCTATATACAATATAGAAATAGAGGCGCTGATTTAATTGGAACCAGATTCAAATCATGCAGCTGTCTCCAGTGCATGTCAACTAAATGGAGAGAGGACGATCAACATTACTCAACTTAGGAGTGCATCCAATTATGAGTAACCTGAAAGAGAAGCAAGTTTCTCAAAACCATTACTATCAACTGAATACCAAACACAAGTATCTACATTTTCGATCAGCTTGAAGAATCCCGATACTTGTAACACATGGTTCTCTACTATATTCTTTTACCTATAACTTCTCAAACTTGGACCTTGTATTTCTACGAAACACTTGTCTAAAACTTGAGAAGTCACAAGTAAACAGAATATAGTACGAGGACCAACCCCCATGTCCTAATGGACACAGGAAAACATACAATACTTTGTATAAGTCCCCTGAGTTGAATAACTCGAACCCTGTGCGTCGTAGGTTGAAAACTGTACCCAGGCGATTTCCTGAAATATCACCAATTACAACGAATTCTGATATAATGAGGATGATCACCTAATTCCCAATAACTTACTCCCACTCATCATCTGTAAAACCATATAGATGTGAGAATCATACCTGGTAAATACATACCATGGAGCAAGGGTCTAATTGGGAAATCGATTTTCTATTAACAATACACAGTGAAACTGAAACATGAATATGTTTCGAAGGGGTATCCGGGTATTCTTAGTAATGCCTCTTCCATTATCAAATTCATGTCTGTAACCGTATATTTCGTTGCCATCTCTCCAAATCCATTTATTTGTCTTTAATCATTACCTTCCGTACACCATCGTTAAACTAAGTGGTTTTCTTCCTTCCCTACCGTTCGGCACCAGCCTATGGTTTGGAATAAGACTATCCAATAAGCATAATAGGTGTACTCTCCTAATCCTAGGAGCACTCGCAACATGAGAGAAGGTAAGGATAAAAGACAGCTGAATAAATCTTATTCCTATTTCTCCTGAACCAGAATCCATCCTCGAAAAAGTTCCTTCGAGTTCGTATATAACCATACGATGGATTTATCCAATAGAATTGGATGTTCGTAGTGATACGGGGTATTCTGGAGAAATACAAAGGTGAATTAGGAGTGGCGATGAGATACGTGGTTTGGTCGTGAATGTTAACAGTCGCAATTTACTTTGCCTTCTTTCTGATCCCTTTATTTGTCTTTACTTATTACCTTCTGTACACCCAACTTAGGCTAATTGGTTTTCTTCATTCCCTACCTTTCGGCACCTGCCTATGGTTTGGAAGAAGACTATCCCATAAGCGTAATAGGTGTACCCTCTCCTAATCCTAGGAGCCCTCACAACCTGAGAGAAGGTAAAAGGAAAAGACAACTGAATAGTCATATTCAATCTCTCCAGAACCAGAATCCATCCTTGAAGAAATTCCTTCGAGTTCGTATATAACCATACGATGGATTTATCCAATGGAAGTGGATATTCGTAGTAATACGGAGTGTTCTGGAGAAATGCAAAAGGTAAAAGAAGGAGTGGCAATGAAGTATGCAACTCAGACAATCCAAAAGCCAGTGTTTTAAGAAAGTTCGGTCAACTAGGTCACTAAGTTATAGTCTATGGTCGGGTCATGGTCGCAGTCAAAAAGAGAGAGAAAGGAAACACTCTGCGTGCACTCTAACCTGAATCAAAATGGTTAATCACTTTATCCAATCAGGAAACCTCCCACTGTATCCTCAAATTCTCCTCCAAACCTGAAAGAAGAATTAGTCGGGATCACCCGAGAAGTAGTCCAACTCATCAGTGGGAATCGGGATCCAACTATCATCGCATGATAACATGATGGAATCCACTCACGTTATCACACTCTAGAAGGTATGCGCAAGCCTGAAAAGTTTCCTGTATGTTTGAAACTCCCGATGTGATTTTTACCCCAAGCGGTTTATGATCTTGACTTTGGCCAACAAATCATAACCCGCAAGTCAAGTTCTTCCCGTCATTGTCCTGATTGATTTAGACCCACCAGCACACACCCTTGATTTTGGCCAACAAAGTGGTACGACCGTCCTAAACCAATGCATATCCATGCTACGGACAAGCAACACACAGCTACCGCATGATGCCTTGACTTTGGCCAACAAACACTGCACGAATACTGTGTGCTACTTATCCGAAATGACGGAGGGCTACGGCTGGTTTTTGGCGAAAAACCTTTAGCGTAATGAACTTGATATCATTGAAAGAACCGGATAGCTTTTTATAAATATATAGTAGCGAAAACCTTTGCTAAAGAGGTCACTTCCGGTGAAAGGATATCGGCTCTTTCCTCGTAGAATGAGGTACAGGATATTCCAACTGAATACAACGATGCAAAGCAAAAAGTAATCGACTATAGGGAAGTTATTACCTTGACGCAAACTTCTGCCCAAGGGGTCACTCCCGATGAAGAGATCTCGGCCCTTGCCTCGTCGAATGAGGTGCTGGATATTCATAACCGAATACCACTTTGCAAAACAAAAGAGAACGTCCTTGCAATAACAGCTTTTTGAAAAATTGGTTCCAACAACATCAGAGTAGGTTTGTTTTCCTTGCATTGATAAGAATCAACACAGTCCCATCAATTGATCACACCAGAAAAGATGGAAAATATGTTGTACGTATATGCCATCCGCATTTGCCACTGGGTCCCGTCAACACCCGTTAGGTTACTTAACTAACGACAGAGCGGGGACTGGACTAGCGTGGGTGTAAAACATATACAACATCTACTAGTATATATATCAATATATAATAATCGCTCCATGCGTGATAGATACAACATCACAGAAAAGTAATAAGTATCACAGAACAATACAGATAATTTGGGAGCCCCGGGTTTCATTGAGCCGCAAGTGAAACCCGACGTTCCCCTGGTCGTGTGGATGGTCTGTGCAATGAAAACCTAGACCCCTACGAATGCGGCAAGTTACCCGCCAAAACCTGAAGCGAGGCAGCCCCCTTCAGCAAAGTGAATGGACCACCCAGCACTTCATGGAATCCGGTAACTTGAGCACCCCTCCTTGGGTCAACCTGTACCCCCTACGAGTGCGGCAAATAGCCCGCCAATTCTAGAGTGAAGCCCCCTCCGTCTCAACACCATAAGATGCGGGCCCGTTTCCCTCTTCAACCCAGCTATCCGTGCACCCCACCGCGGGGTAATCCTAGTACAGAAAAGAAAATATATACAACGGTGACATCGACCTCAACCCAGTCGTGTCCCAAAAGAATAATATACAAACAGGCAGTGACGGCAGTCCACATGTCGGACGCTCGCCCCGCAATATCAAATGTACAAATAAATCCAAACTGCACTACCATTGCACACAAGCTATCCACCACGACAAATCCCCAACATCACAGCACAACACAGAACATCAACGTGAATGTCACGTTCGCAAATCCGTCTAAAATAACTATAGCGATTAGACAAGATTTAACGATCAAATGACATTCACGGTCACAGACAGAAATGTAATTCACTGCAAACTTTAAACAATGTTAGAAAATATCGAATTCGAAATAACCCCGAATATCCCCAAACAAGATGATAAAACCATATCCAAACTGGGCTAAACAAACAATTCCACTGAACCAAAATTCCAGAGAACAGACCATATCCCAAAAACCAAACCAGGAAGGCACAATAAGGCTAGCGACCTCGGAATTTTTAAGCTTGGGCTCGGCCAAAATCTGACGCCTTGGGTTCGTGTTTGGGGGTGTTTTCTTGTGTTCATGTCAGTAGTCTTCTGCACTTGTTTAAATAATATTTGAAGACACTATATAAAACAATAGACACTGGAATTTCAGTGCAGTGTAAAGTAGTTGTTTTGGTTTCGATACTTTAATATTGTCTAAACCAACTAGATTACAGTTAATAGTTTGGTTCTGATACCATGTTGGGATGCGGAAGCGCCCCGGCCATCAATCCGACGCCAAAATGCGGAACAAAAACATTTTACAAAACTGGCTCTGCCGCAACAAAATACCCGGATCGTTCCATTAACCGTAAACTAGAAAACTGTAAAGGAGTTTGGAAAGATTATACCGATCGATCCGTGTCCTTCTGTCTTCAATCTCTGTGCCAAACTCCTCGCTGCTGCGCCGACGAAGTCCGCTCCCCGATCATGCTCGTCAAATTAGCATTACGTCATCGAATCTTTATACGGGCTCCCGCTTCAATCCGAAACAACTCGGACATGAAGTTTGTTAGCCGACATGTCCAAGATTGAAGTAAAGAGAGTGTAGAATAATTTGTCTCGAGACACCCAAGTGATTGGATGAAGGTAAATGAAGTTGCCAATTTGAAATGAGAGGAAGAGAGCTAAAAGATTTTGCAAGTGATGAAGTTTTTCCTCACCCCTCACAAAAATCAGCCCACCCCAGTGAGCTCGGCCACACCCCCAGAAAATGCTCTCTGTGAATATCTATTCAAAGGGTGAGGTGTAGTGTTCAAGAATTAACAAATGGAAGAATAAATTAATCAATTAAACCCCTCTCAAAAAGAAGCAGCCTCACACACTCCTCTCATAAGTCAACAGCCCATCCTTTGCCCACGAATTTGACATGCCACCTCACTAAAAAAACCATGCCCATTCAATGCAAAGAAAACAATGACTCGCCAAATTTCCTTTGCCCAAATAATGGTTCGGCCACAACTTCCAAAGCAAGAAAGATATGCACAACTAATGGAATTTTTTTTTGGCCCAAATGATTGCAAACAAATTCCATTAAACAAATGTTTAAAATGGAAGACAAAAAATTGGCAACTTCAAAAGCAATCCCGTAACGAATTACAAGATTACCCCACAATTGTATATACATACCCGCATCCGTATTCCAACAGAATACGAATGCAACGAGACAAAAAATATTCCTACAATATAATACCAGGATCCGGCTTAAACCTGTAGGGTTACTAGGCACTCTAACAAGGTTCTACAAAGCATCTACCATGCCCGATTAAAATTTTAGCCGTGCCGAATAACCCTAAACAAGATCTTTGCTAGATAATTAGAGGGAAAAAAGCATGTTAAACACATTAACACTAAGTGAATACGAAATACAACCTTTGTAGATCGGTCATTCACTTCTAAAGCTCCTGATTGTAGTCCCTTCGCTGCGATCACGATGCTCCCGGACTCTCGGACGGCTCCATGAGAAGAGGGAAACGGTTTTGCTTGAAGTCTTCGAGGCCGAAGATGATCTACTTCGAGAAAATACGAACTCAAGCTTCTACTTCACTAACTAAAGAATTAGTGAAGCAAACACCCTAAACTAAAGTGCTAGTCTAGTAGAGGATGATGAAATAGGAAATGGGTACGCTTTAGAATTTCTTTTCTCACAATGTTTCTCTCTCTTTATCAAACCCTAGCAAGAATTTGAAGGAGGAAGAAGACGAGCTCAAAATGAGAATGAAAACTAATCAAGAGAGAGAGAGAGAGCTAACCATGGGTGAGTGAGTATCATATACTAACTCATGTAGAGACATAACCATGGCTAATTATAGTGGTTAGGTTTATAAAAATCCTAAGTAAAACAAAACTAGTGGACTTTGGTCAATGCACTCACAAGCTTCATGAAGCTTCATGCACTTGAACAATTATCCACTAATTTTGTATTTACTTTGTATATTAAAACCCCACCAATATAATTATAATGGTATATGTCTCATACACCCATGTATGTTGTATCAACAACCATGATACAAAAATGAACACAAATAAATATATATCACATATATATTAAGTTGTGCACAAGTGAGAAAAACAAATGCTTAAATGAACCAATGTTAGTTAATGTAAATTAGTATATCATATATACAATTATACACTAAATTATCAAATCAACACTTGACTTAATAATCCGGTTATATCACATATAACCAACTAACACATAATGTACCGACTTATCGAATCAACACTTGATTCGATAACCCGGCTATATCACATATAACCGGCCGATACAAAAGTCGCGAGAATAGAATACGGTATCACATACTCGCATTATTCTCGGTCCCGCACATATCACATATGCGCTCCTATTTCATTTTGCTTGAGCCAGTAAAACCTCTATGTAGGACTCTAAAGACTCGTCAATACGCCGGCAGTAGGTGATGATCATATCAAGCACCCACAAGCCGTCAGCGGTACTAGCTGGACGTAACGGCTACCCGGGTATTGATCGATCAAAAGATCAGCAAGCAAGCCCGCTCCAACTCCTGCAAAAAGCCTGACAGTGACACTACCGTACAGTCCGGTCTTCTCGTCTGATATGTCGCATATCAAGTCTAGGGGTGGTAAACGTCAGACCCCAATAACCGATAAGTCAAGCCGATATGAGGCGCATAACGGGTCGAGAAACTACTGGTAACACTTACCAGTATATCTCTAAACCAGCCCTAGCCAGGGACTTCCCTGTTATGGCCAATCGAGCATAGCGCAACATCAACCCCCAATACCGGGAGAGACGAAATCCCTCCTATCGCTCATTGCCTCCATGTGACTCGGGACTGTACCCAAAAACCACCGTTTTGCATGCCCTCTTGGACGTGGTAAGGTGGAAATCAAAGCATAGTGCGAATCACACAAGACTCTATGACGATCTCGGGTCTACAGACTAACCTGTACCAGTGTCACCAGAGAACTGCCATCTGACGTAAGGTATAATACCATCTGGGAGTTCTCGGCGAGTCCGTCCAGTGTACCCAGTCTCCACTGAGTGTTGGAGATAGTGCCCTCAAAGTCAATTATTGGATCGCAGGTACGTGATTGCAATGATTGAGACAGGACCTATACCGATATGACGGTCTTGCTCGTGATGATAGTATGCTATCTGGTTTGTCTTTATCATCGTATACATGCTTTGGTTCACTATTGCATGATGATAGAGCCCATAGGATTCTTGCTTGACTACCAGCAGTATGATGGCGATCATATACATGGGAGCTGGGGTTTGTAAGCACATCCTTAAAGTGTCCCTAGTCGTGGGAGTTTCGAGACGGGGCGTCGATACTCCAGAGTAGACTAGTGTATACAGTCGAGACCCCGACGAAGGGCAATGGCCGGTCTCACAAGCCATTGGTGTCAGACAGTTCACCTAAGATGTATACAGGTGCTCATTGGGTTATGAGTACACCGGACAGGACTCGCCGGGAACATGCTAGTTGGTATTATACATATCATCAGATAGCAGTTCCCTGGTGACATGTGTACAGGTTAGTTCATCGACCTGAGGTCGTCATTTGTCTCGTGTGAGTTCCCACTGTGCTTTGATTTCTACCCTACCACGGCTCAAAGGAGTCGTGCAAACAGGTCTTTTTTGGGTACAGTCCCGAGCCACATGGAGACAAGTGAGCGGATCGGCAGGGGATTCTTCTCTCCCGGTATTGGGGGTGAGATCGCGCTGTGTCTAAGAGAGCCATTACACAAAGCCCTCGGCCGAAGCAGGAGATTTACTGGTAGGTACTCCAGTAGTATCTCAGGGTGTTCTGGGCCACTCTCTGACACGACTTATACTGCTATTGGGGGTCTGACGTTACCAATCCCTAGGCCGATATGCGATACTCATAGACGAACGGACCGGACTGTATGTATATTGTCACTGTTAGGCTCAGTAGGGTTTATGGATGAGTTCGCTCGTCAGCTTCCCTTCCAATCAATACATAGGCAAACGTTACGTACAGCTAGTACCTCTGACGTGCTAGTGGTTATAGCCAGTGCAGTGTGTTGATGAGTCATTAGAGTCCCCCACAGACACTTTCCCAAGTTCGGGCGAAACGTTGTAGAGGCCGTATCGTTTTATGGCAGGGTTCGGAAAATGCACGTGCGTTTACGCACGTGTCATATTTCGGACGGATAATACTGGTCGGCTTTGGTTTAAGCCGGATCCGAATATTATGCTGTGTAGATATAATATCTTTGTCTCAGATGCATTTGTATTCGGTCGTAATACAAATGCGGGTATGTTTATACTGATACGGGGTTATCCTGAAATTCATTTCAGGATCACTTTTGGAAGTTTCCAGTTTCCGGTTTTCTATCGCCCGC
This sequence comes from Agapanthus africanus, assembly GCA_030015575.1. NCBI lineage: Eukaryota > Viridiplantae > Streptophyta > Magnoliopsida > Asparagales > Amaryllidaceae > Agapanthus > Agapanthus africanus. The sequence goes on from JASDDO010000012.1 coordinate 371,457,416, forward strand.
ATTTAACATTCGGTTAAATACGGATTTATCTTTTCTTGAGATGGGTGTGGAAGTTTCTAGAGGCTTCTAGAAGGTGGTGACTAGGTTCATGCATCTTTGTGACTCATTAGTGCATTTAATGATGTTTGATGACTAGGGTTAATGATTCATCATTTGCATTAATTGTGTTCATACAAGGTGTTATTGTGACTCCTTCTTTCTTTTGCTTTGTGGTCACCACTCCCTCCTCCTACACTCACCCCCCCCCCTCCTATATATGGCCGGCCCATGAGTGAGAGAGAGATTATGGTTGTTGGAAAAAAAGATATAGTTTTGGTTCATGATAATTTGTATACTCATTTTCTCATTTACCCGATCCAAAAGGCAACTTCATTAACCGTTCGTCCGTGACTTTGGACGTAACGAGACAAAGTGTTCTACTCATTCTCTACATCATCTTGGTCGTCTCTTTTAGCAAACTTGACGACCGAGTTGCCTCGGTTCAGAGGAGGGAGCCTGTTTAAAGATCCGTCGACGTGGGGCCACCTGGACGAGAAGATTGGAGATTCAGGAGATCGGAGCAGCCGCAACAAAGCATGGGATGATGGTTGAAGAGCGAAGGACTCGGATCGTTCGGTATAACATTTCTACCCACTTTGTAGTTTGTTAGTTTTGCTTTAATGGCAGATCCGGGTTATAGTACGCGATAGCGCCAGTTGTAAAAGTTTTTGTTCCGCATTTAGCGTCTGTTAGACGGCCGGGGCGCTACCGCGGACTTACAGTGGTATCAGAGCCTCACCATTAAGCTATACTAACTTGTGCTAACACGTTTAATACATCGATCGAACGGATTTTCGAAAATCAAAATTTTCAGTTTTAAAGTTTCTGTCGATTTTAAAAGGTGTCTAAAAATTATTTTGACCATCACAGAAAAACAAGCAGGCTTTTTTAAGAAAACAGAAGAAATATGATCCTCTGAATCGTCCGTACGGCCGTGGAACCGCCGCCAAAGCCATGCTTTGGCCGCGGATCTGCGGCCATCTTGGAGCTTCAGAGGGTCAAATTTCTTCTGGTGTTTCTTTGTTGGAAATTGTGGCTTCTGGAATATTTCTTTTGGGCCCAGATTTTATTACTGTACAGCGGAAGTACGTGGGGCCCACTTCGGGAAGTTTTGTCGATTGAAATTTTAAACTTGTTATTATGCAGTATTTACATTATATCTCCTACCGGGAATATCATTTGATCGGTAAACCGCGTCTACTTGCTATAGTTTTTTTAGACGGGTTTGCGAATGTGACATTCGCGTTGATGTTCTGTGTTGTGCTGTGATATTGCGGATTTGTCGTGGTGGATAGCAGGGTGCATGATAGTGCAGTTTGGATTTATTTGTACTTTTGATATTGCGGGGCGAGCGTCCAACATGTGGACTGCCGTCACTGCCTATTGTATAATATTCTTTTGGGGCACGACTGGGTTGAGGTCGATGTACCCGTTGTACAAATTTTTATTTCTGTACTAGGTTTATCCCGCGACGGAGTGCACGTATAGCCGGGTTCTGGAGGGCAACGGGTCCGTATCTCATGGCTTTCAGAGGCAGAGGGGCCTCACTCTAGAATTGGCAGACTATTCGCCGCACTCGTAGGGGGTACAGGTTGACCCAAGGAGGGGTGCTCAATTTACCGGATTCCGTGAAGTGCCGGGTGTTCCATTCACTATGTTGTGGGGGACTACCTCGCTTCAGGTTTTGGCGGGTAACTTGCCGCACCCGTAGGGGTCTAGGTCTCACTGCACAGGCTATCCACACGACCAGGGGAACGTCGGGTTTCAGTAGCGGCTCTGTGAAACCCGGGGATCCCAGATTATCTGTATTGTTCTGTGATGCTTATTACGTTTTTGTAATGTTGCATATTATCACGCCTGGAGCGATTATTGTATATTGGTATATATACTATTAGATGTTGTATATGTTTTACACCCGCGCTAGTCCAGCCCCCGCTCTGTCGTTAGTTAAGTAACCTAACGGGTGATGACGGGACCCAGTGACGAATGCGGATGGCATATACGTACATTTTATTTTCGTTCTTTTCTGGTGTGATTGATTGATGGGACTGCGTTGATTCTTATCAATGCAAGGATAATACAAACCTATATTTGATGTTGTTGGAACAAATTTTAAAAGGTGTTATTATAAAGATATTTCCTTTTATTTTGAATAGTGATATTCAGTTGGAATATCCTGCACCTCATTCCACGAGGCAAGGGCCGAGATCCCTTCACCGGAAGTGACACTTTGGGCAGAAGTTTACGTCAGGGTAGTAACTTCAATATAGTCGATTACAAGTTGCTTTGCATCGCGGTATTCAGTTAGAATATCCTGCACCTCATTCCACGAGGAAAGAGCCGAGATCCCTTCACCGGGAGTGACCTCTTTAGCAAAGGTTTTTCGTCACTATATTTTTATAAAAAGCTATCAGGTTCCTTCAACGAGATCAAGTTCATTACGTTAAAGGTTTTTTGCCAAAAAACAGCAGTAGCCCTCCGTCATTTCTTTTGGGTATTCAGTAGTATTCAAGCTATGTATTTTGACCTAACGCCAAGGCATAGTGTTTGGTAGCTGCTGGGTATTCAATTGTTGCATAGATAGATGAGTTGGTTTGGGACAGTCGTTCTGCCATTTTGACCTAACGCCAAGGGCATGTGCGGGTGGGTTCAAATTAACCTGGATAATGATGGATAGAACTTGACATGTGACTTATGATATTTTGACCTAACGCCAAGGTCATAAGAGCATAGGGCAAAAATCATATCGAGAGTTTCAAACATACAGGAAACTTGCCAGGCATGCGCATACCTTCTGGAGTGTGATAACTTGAGTGGCTTCCATCAAGTTATCATGCGATAATAGTTGGATCCCGATTCCCACTGATGAGTTAGTTTACTCTTCGGGTGATCCCGACTAATTCTTCTTTCAGGTTTGGAAGAGAATTTGAGATTACAGTGGGAGGTTTCCTGATTAGATAAAGTGATAACCATTCTGATCTAGGTTTGAGTGCACGCAGAGTGTTTCTTTTCTCTCTCTCTCTCTTTGGCAGCGACCATTGACCGACCCTAGATTATGACTCAGTGACCAAGATTGACCGAACCTTCTTAAAATACTGGCTTTTGGATTGTCTAAAGTTGCATAAGTCATTGCCACTCCTTCTTTTACTCTTTGCATTTCTCAGAACACCCCGTATTACTACGGATATCCACTTCCATTGGATAGATCCATCGTATGGTTATATACGAACTCGAAGGGACTTCTTCTAGGATGGATCCAGGTTCAGGAGAAATAGAATTGGTTTATTCAGTTGTCTTTTATTATCACCTTCTCTCAGGTTGCGAGGGCACCTTAGTTTAGGAGAGTACACCTATTACGCTTATTGGATAGTCTTATTCCAAACCATAGGCAGGTGCCGAAAGGTAGGAAATGAAGAAAACCAATTAGCCTAAGTAGGGTGTACAGAAGGTAATAACTAAATACAAAATAAAGGGATTAGAAAGAGAGCAAAGAAAATTGCGACTGCTAATATTCACGACCAAACCGCGTACTTCATCGCCACTCCTATTTCACCTTTGCATTTTTTTCCCCGGTTCGGGAGAAATGGAATAAGGTATTATTCAGTTGTCTTTTATCATCACCTTCTCTCAAGTTGCGAGTACTCCTAGGATTAGGAGAGTACACCTATTATGCTTACTGGATAGTCTTCTTCTAAACCATAGGCTGGTGCCGAACGGTAGGGATGGAAGAAAACCATTTAGCCTAACGATGGTGTACAGAAGGTAATGAATAAAGACAAATAAAGGGATTTGGAAAGATGGCAAAGAATTATACGGTTACATTCATGAATTGGATTATGGAAGAGACATTACTAGGAATACCAGGATACCCCTACGAAACATTTTCATGTTTCAGTGCATTGTTATAAGAAAACTGATTTCCCGATTAGATACTTACTCCAGGATATGTATTTACCAGGTATGATTCTCACATCTGTATTGTTTTACAGATGATGAGAGGGAGTAGGTAATTGGGAATAAGGTGATCATCCTCATTATATCGGAAATCGTTGTAATTGGTGATATTTGAGGAAGTCGCCTGGGTTTTTGCCGGACGGCATGTATTTGGTTTTGAGTATCCGTTGTTGTGCACCAATTTCAAAATGATATATCTGTACATTTATTTTTATAAAGTGAGATATAACTTTTTGAAATTATGTCCGTGACATTTACCTATATCAGTTGACGATTGGGTAAGGAGCATTGAACAACGGAGTAGTTCTTAATCATAAGTACAGTTTTCAACCTACGATGCACAGGTTTTGAGTTATTCCAACTCAGGGGACTTATATAGAGTATTGTATGTGTAAGGTTAGTATAGCACCCTATGAAGAGTTTTGAAGCATCACATGACCCAAAGTTATAATTTTTAAGGTGCTAAACTAACATGCAAAGGGATCGATCCTAGAAAATTAGGGTTGTTAAACATTAAGCTAGAAAAGATTAGGGTTTGAAGGCTACAACCTTTGTAGCTCCCCTTTGCTAGACTCCTTAGGCTCTTGGGTGTTGGAAGAAGGTCCTCTTGTTGTCCTCTTACGTCCACGACGATCCACCCGGAGTTTCCCGTCCAAGCTAGCTACTTTGAAAAAACCAAGAGAACACTCTAATCAAGTCGGCTAAACTTGATTAGAATGATGTTGTGGCTATGGATCTCACTTCAAAATCCTATTTTTATGAGTATTTTACTCTCTTATAAGAACTAGAGAGCAAAGCATGGAGGTTGATGAAGATGGTGGTCTTTTGTGAAGAAGAGAATGAATTATCCTTGAAAAAGAAAAGAAAAATAACTATATATATTTTTCTTTCTCATAACCAACCATGGTTAGATTTAAAGATATCATTTGATTTAAGTTAAAAGCATAATAAGAAAATAAAGCATGGGTTAAAAGTTAGGTGAGCATGGTAGAGTTTAGAAGAGTGTAGAAACTCTTAAATGATTTAACCCATTTTTCATTTCCTTTTGCTTTAATTTAAATCCAATAATAATCCAAAAATAACCATGGTGTAATTCTTATATATCCACCATTCTCATTGTATAAACAACCATGATAAAAAATGATGTATGTATGCATGTGTGCTTGCACATCAATATGTGCATGAACAAGAATGAATGCATACATGCATGCATACATCCAAAATAAGCAAGATAGGATTTGTAGTGAGAAACTAATGATGAATCAACACTTGATTCACTAATCCGGTCATATCACATATGACCCGACCATTAGCAAGCCGCCCAATTAATATACGGTATCCTATACACGCATTTTAATCGGGTCCAAGCGCATATCGCATACGCGCACCACAACTTTTCACCTGGACTAGGTAACTCCTATGTGGGACTCTAAGACTCGTCAATACGCCGGCAGTGGGTGATGATCATATCAAGCACCCCCAAGCCGCAAGCGGTCAGCTAAACGTAACGGCCACCCGGGTATTGAGCGATTAGAAGAAAACAAGCGAACCTGTTACAACTCCCGTCGAGCCATCCGGCAACACTACCGTACAGTCCGGTCTCTTCGTCAGATATGCTGCATATCGAGCCTAGGGATGGTCACGTCGACCCCAATAACTCAATAAGTCGTGCCGGTGAATGGTCTATAACAGATCGAGAAACTACTGATAACACTTATCAGCAAATCTCAGCAGCCCTGGCCAGGGACTTGCTGTTATAACCAGTCGGGCACAGTACAGCATCAACTCCCAATATCGGGAGAGACGAAACCCCTCCTATCGCTCATTGCCTTCGTGTGTCTCGGGACTGTACCCAACGGCCACCTGTTTGCACGACTCAGTAGAGCCGTGGTAGGGTGGCAATCAAAGTACAGTGGGAGAACACACAAGACTCCATGACGATCTCGGGTCTACAGACTAACCTGTACCAGTGTCACCTGAGAACTGCTATCCGACGATAGATATAATTCCATATAGGAGTTCTCGGTGAGTCCGTCCAGTGTACCCAGTCACCACTGAGCACCCGTATATGATCTTGATGTCAAACATCGATGAATGTGGGAACATTCATCGCCCATCGTATGGGTCTAGTATCATATAAGCTAGTCTACTCTGGTATATCAATGCCCCGTCTCGATATACCTACGACTAGGGACGTTCCAGGATACGCTTATAGACTACAGATGTCCCACTAGTATGATCTCCATCATAATCAGAGTAGTCAAGCCGATATCCTCAGGGCTTTATCAGCATGTATGAATGAATAGAAGCATGATCAAATAAACATGTCAGATAAAGAAGAACCAGATAGCATACTATCATGTCGAGCAAGAATGCAAACTGAATATATATACATGTATAGATACATCCACTATCACATAATGGCCTCTAGGGCATACATATATCCAACAGTATGTTGTCCAGTGTCCGTCAGGACAAAGGGGTAGGTCCTCGTACTCTGTTCTGTTTACTAACTTCTCTACTTTTTAGACAAGTGTTTCGTAGAAATACAATGTCTAAGTTTTGAGAAGTTGTGGGTATAAGAATAAAGTAGAGAACCAGATGTCGCAAGTATCGGGATTCTTCAAAGAAATCGAAGATATAGATACTTGTGATTGGTATTCAGATGATAGTAATAGTTTTGAGAAACTTGTTTCTCTTTCAGGTTACTCATAATTGGATAGATTCCTAAGTTGAGTAATGCTGATTAGCTTTTCTCCATTAAGTTGATATGCACAGGAGACAGCTGCATGATTTGAATCTGGTTCCAATTAAATTAGTGCCTCTATTTCTATATTGTATATAGAATGGTTCATATCTTAACGATATTAAGATACGGGGAGTTGTCCAGCTTATGCTTAAAACCAGACACTGGATAACTCAAGGCACGTTTCTGTAATGGCAGTTTGTGGGTTGACCCTGGCTTTGACGAGGGTTGACTTTTCTACCATCTGGAAGATCAATAGTGATATTGTTCTTGACTCACCACAGTTTTAGTAAAAAAAAATTCAGAAAACAGTAGTGGGAGTATGGTAGAACTGGAAGTGATTCCAGAACCGCAAACGATTACGGAAAATTTAATAGGACCTATATATTCAATCAGGTTTGACATTCCAATAGCCACTCCGCAGATATGGTGGGTAACCTCAGACACCCGAGAGGTACTCCGGTAGCCTCAAGGACGGTGACAGAGAGGTTCTTGTTTACCCAGACTTGACACTACTGTTGTTCCAGACTATGGGACCCGGCAGGAGGATAAGTATAGCGTCGTTCTAAACTAGTTTTAGAAGTGCACGTATATATTATTCTGCCAGAGGGTTGTCATAGTCAGTGGGAGCAGCGGAAGCATAGTGGGCAAGTAGCTTATGTCTATTTATAGGCTTGAGCAAATATAGCGGAGATAAGATCATCTATTTTTGATGTGAAAGTCATGGGTTTGACTTCATCAGAATAGGGGATGGATCTGTTAAGAAGGTAGTAGGGTGTGATGTCCTGGTTTTTGGATGACATATACAAAGTAGGAAGTAAAATTCCAATACTACGATCGGTTGTACTGTGGTCGTCACACAGTTGTTTCTCCATAAAGGATATGGATATAATATCTGACATTCTGGTTACTAGATCTATGGTTTTAGATCTAGATTTGGGTAGTTTCCCAATATGGGTACTTTGACAATGTTCTAATAGTATTTTAGAATAGATGAGTCCTAGCATGGTGGTGTACCTGCAGGTGATGGAGTCACCCTCTCTAAAAGGTGTCTTAGAGACTAAAGGGGAGAGGGATGAGCATGATTGGCAGATCACTTGCTTAGGAAATTGAGTCAATCGTGAGAAGTCAAGTACCACACCAGATGTTGTTTTTTGCACTAGATGCGATAAGTTAATATTAATCCAATCCTGGAGAAACATAAGGAAGCAGTTTTAGAACATAAGTGAATGTTCTATGAATTGATGACGGCAGCCTCCTTCGGGAGACGGTTATTATTCCAGGCTTCAAAGGTGACATGGATGACAGAGTGATTGTCAGAGTTATAGTTTTCCCTCTGACGATGGACAGTATTATGGACAGGTGGTCCAAGAGGATACTGTGGGAGGCATGGTGCTGGATACTGATTAGGTTCAGTGATCGATACAGTCTAAGAAGTTTGGATTTGGAGTTCATTTATGAACTAGGTCCCATCAGATATTCAGACATATTCTAAGACAGGAATTACTCGATTCAGGAGATGGCTTTCTCCGCGAACTTGAGATTAAGAGAGACATAGAAAGAAACATCAGGACGGATCCACTCACTGAGGCTATTTCTCGAACACAAGAGTTTTACAAACTAGCTTTGTGAAACTGATTAGTAGAGGAGTTGGATGTTCGGTATCACATGGGCTGTGAGTATGCGACTTCGCAATAATTAGCCTTAAGTGCAAGTGGGAGATTGTTGTAGATAGTGCCATCAAAGTCAATTATTGGATCGCAGGTACGTGATTGCAATGATTGAGGCAGGACCTATACCGATATGACAGTCTTGCTCGTGATGATAGTATGTTATCTGGTTTGTCTTTATCATCGTATACATGCTTTAGTTCACTATTGCATGATGATAGAGCCCATAGGATTCTTGCTTGACTACCAGCAGTATGATGGCGATCATATACGTGGGAGCTGGGGTTTGTAAGCACATCCTTAAAGTGTCCCTAGTCATGGGAGTTTCGAGACAGGGCATCGATACTCCAGAGTAGACTAGTGTATACAGTCGAGACCCCGACGAGGGGCAATGGCCGGTCTCACAAGCCATTGGTGTCAGACAGTTCACCTAAGATGTATACAGGTGCTCATTGGGTTATGAGTACACCGGGCGGGAATCGCCGGGAACATACTAGTTGGTATTATACATATCGTCAGATAGCAGTTCCCTGGTGACATGTGTACAGGTTAGTTCATCGAACTGAGGTCGTCATTTGTCTCGTGTGAGTTCCTACTGTGCTTTGATTTCTACCCTACCATGGCTCAAAAAAGTCGTGCAAACAGGTCTTTTTTGGGTACAGTCCCGAGCCACATGGAGGCAAGTGAGCGGATCGGCAGGGGATTCGTCTCTCCCGGTATTGGGGGTGAGATCACGCTGTGTCTAGAAGAGCCATTACACAAAGCTCTCGGCCGAGGCAGGAGATTTACTGGTAGGTACTCCAGTAGTATCTCGGGGTGTTCTGGGCCACTCTCTGACACGACTTATACTGCTATTGGGGGTCTGACGTTACCAGCCCCTAGGCCGATATGCGATACTCATAGACAAACGGACCGGACTGTATGTATATTGTCACTTTTAGGCTCAGTAGGGTTTATGGATGAGTTCGCTCGTCAGCTTCCCTTCCAATCAATACATAGGCAAACGTTACGTACAGCTAATACCTCTGACGTGCTAGTGGTTATACCCAGTGCCAGTGTGTTGATGAGTCATTAGAGTCCCCCACAGACACTTTCCCAAGTTCGGGCGAAACGTTGTAGAGGCCGTATGGTTTTATGGCAGGGTTCGGAAAATGCACGTGCGTTTACGCACATGTCATATTTCAGGCGGATAATACTGGTCGGCTTTGCTTTAAGCCGGATCCGAGTATTATGTTGTGTAGATATAATATCTTTGTCTCAGATGTATTTGTATTCGGTCGTAATACAAATGCGGGTATGTTTATACTGATACGGGGTTATCCTGAAATTCGTTTCAGGATCACTTTTGAAAGTTGCCAGTTTCCAGTTTTCTATCGCCCGTATTTAACATTCGATTAAATACGGATTTATCTTTTCTTGAGATGAGTGTGGAAGTTTCTAGAGGCTTCTAGAAGGTGGTGACTAGGTTCATGCATCTTTGTGACTCATTAGTGCATTTAATGATGTTTGATGACTAGGGTTAATGATTCATCATTTGCATTAATTGTGTTCATACAAGGTGTTATTGTGACTCCTTCTTTCTTTTGCTTTGTGGTCACCACTCCCTCCTCCTACACTCACCCCCCCCCCCCTCTCGTATATATGGCCGGGCCATGAGTGAGAGAGAGATTATGGTTGTTGGAAAAAAATATATAGTTTTGGTTCATGATAATTTGTATACTCATTTTCTCATTTACCCGATCCAAAAGGCAACTTCATTAACCGTTCGTCCGTGACTTTGGACGTAACGAGACAAAGTGTTCTACTCATTTTCTACATCATCTTGGTCGTCTCTTTTAGCAAACTTGACGACCGAGTTGCTTCGGTTCAGAGGCGGGAGCCCGTTTAAAGATCCGTCGACGTGGTGCCACCTGGACGAAAAGATTGGAGATTCAGGAGATCGGAGCAGCCGCAACAAAGCGTAGGATGATGGTTGAAGACCGAAGGACTCGGATTGTTCGGTATAACATTTCTACCCACTTTGTAGTTTGTTAGTTTAGCTTTAATGGCAGATCCGGGTTATAGTACGCGATAGCGCCAGTTGTAAAAGTTTTTGTTCCGCATTTGGCATCTGTTAGACGGCCGGGGCGCTACCATGGACTTACACTGAGCACCCGTATATCATATCTGATGTCAAACACCAATGGATATGGGATCATCCATCGCCCATCTACATGGGTCGAGAAGCTATACGCTAGTCTACTCTGGTATATCGATGCCTCGTCTCGATACACCCACGACTAGGGACCTTGAAGGATGTACTTATGGACTACCATGTCCCCACTAGTATGATCCGCATCATAGTCCAGGTAGTCAAGTACACATCCTAAGGGCTTTACCAACATGTAACAGAGAGACAATCAGTGTACAAGTTAAGGTAAAGAGTAACCAGATAGCATACTATCATGTCGAGCAAGAAAGTCCTCCCTATATATGTTCAAGCATCCACTACAATATACATCTCATGTATAGTAATGGCCTCTAGGGCATACATATAACTAACAATCTCCCACTTGCACTAGGGCCATCTGATAACAGTGGGTGTATTATCTCATACTCAACCATCCCATAATCGTCTCTCTCTGGGAAAAGGCCTTTGTGAGTGGATCCGCCGTGTTGTCCTCTGAGCCTACTCTCCTGACCTCGATCCCCTGGAGATCAACCATCTCCATGATCAGGTGACACTGCCTTAGAATATGTCTGGATCACTGATGGGACGGGCGTTCCTAGGCATAAGCCACAACTCCATTGTCACACAATGGTAGGAACGAAGTTCATCTCATGAACTAATATACACCCAGACTGCCTCTTTGGTAGCATCTTTGGTAGCGATGTATCCAGCCTTTATCGTCTAGTATGCCACGGTATCTAGCTTGGAACTCTTCCAACATACCGTCCCTTTACTGAAGGTAAAGACAATGCCTGTGACTGACATTCAGTCGTGCTTATGACCCTGGAACCTTTCCAGTGATTCTCCCCAGGATCAATTGATACCATCTCACTACAACTAGTGAGTATCCTAACATCCAATTAGATCTATCTCATAGATCCAAAACCCAGGATTTAGTAGGTATCACTTTGATCTTATATGGAGAATCATTGTGATAAGCGGAGATTGACCGAGCGTAGCATAGGAAACTCCTTCCCTATCAAGAGTATGTCATCCACGTACTCTACGAGGATCATTACCATACTCCCTACTACCTTTTTGTATATACAAAGTTCATCTACTATTTTGATAATGTCAAACTCTTTGACTAACACATCAAAATAGACGTTCCAACTCCGCGATGCCTGCTTTATCATATAAAACATCTTGCACACATTTCCGCTGCTCCCACTGTCTACGAAGCCCTCTGACTGTGTACTTATAGACTCTCTCTTCTAAAACATCATTTAGAAAAGCAGTCATGACACCCAACCGCCAGATATCGTAGTCATGGTATGTAGCCGTGGCAAGTAGGATCTGGATGGACTTAAGCATAGCTTTGAAAGTCTCAACTTTTCCATGTACACCAAGTAATCTTCTCAAGATATACTTGCTCCTGATGAGGATTTAACCCTTCAGATAAAGCAACCAAAGTCCATACTTTGTTGGTGTATAAGGATTCCATCTCAGATCGTTAAGCATCCAAGCATTCTTACAGAGTCCCACTCCTGATGGCCAGCTCGAAACTAGTTGGGTCATCATCTCATGATTCATTCCTCGCTCCTACTGTCATAGAGAAACTCGAAGTATCTCTCAGGTGGGTGAAGAACCCTATTAGATCGACGGAGAGGCTGAGGTTCGTTGGTTACTATTGAATCCTTTGGTTCTACCAAATCATCAGCTGCAGTTTGTATACCTGGAACTCCTTCCAGTTCTACCCCATGTCCACTAATTTCTTCACAAGAAATTCCCTTTCACAAAGGTGGCATGCTGAGAAACAAAACATCTTTTGTTCCTCGGTTTGGTAGAAGATATTCCGTTGCGAATGCTTAGGATATCCAACAAACTTCTACAGAACTGACTTTGCCTCGAGCTTGTCCGGATTATGCTTTTAGACATAGGCTGGACAACCCCAAATCTTAACAAACTTAAGATATGGGCTCTTCCCTTTCTATATCTCATATGAAGTGGTAGGCAACTGATCTGATCGGAACCCTATTCAATAGGTATGCAACTTCTCCAGTGCATAACTCCCAAAAGGAAATAGGTAACTCTGTAGTACTCATCATAGAGCAACCTTATCACATAAGGTGTGATTTCTCCGCCCCGATACACCGACGTGCTGTGGTGTATACGGAGGAGTAATGCTGAGAGAGAATCTCATTCTCCTTTAGAATAATCCAGGAATTCCGTGCTCAAGTATTCTCCTCCTTGATCACATCAAAGGACATAATACTTATACCCATTTTGGTTCTCTACTTCTAACTTATATTCTGTGAATATCCCAAAAGCTTCGGACTTGTGTTTCAGCAGGAACATATGTCTGAATCTTGAGAGATCATCAGAGAATGTAATAAAGTACAAAGAACCGGTCTTAGCATGTGTAGACATGGGACCTTCATACATCAACATGTATCATCCCAAGATTTCACTAACTCTTTCTCTGTTTCCTAAAAACAGAGCTATGGTCATTTTATCTCTGTGACATGACTGGCAAGTTTCACAAGATGTAAATTCAAACTAATTTAAATATGCATCTATATGTAACTTCAGCTAGTCGAGTCGCATTGATATGACCTAGTCTACAATGCCTCAAGAAGGATTCGTTCATTTCTGAACTCTTCCTCTTGTGTGTGTTCTGTATACTAAGAACTGTAGTTTGATTTAGAACGTCAATGCTTTTAGATAACGTGCCTGAACCGATCAACTCTTGATATAGGAAATGTTCAAAATATTATCCAACAATACAAAATTATATCATTCTTTACTAATAAAGAGACTGATATGATGTTGTATATCAGGTTCGGTATCTAATGACATTCGTTCAGAATCAATGTATTCTGGTAATACAGGGTGATAACTACCAACAGACTTGGCTGCAACACTTGCACCATTTATATCTCATGAAACTTATCACTCGTTCTCAGTTCTCTACCTATTTGTAGCCCATGTAACAAATTACATATGTGGGATCCTGATTCGGTATCTCATACCCAGGACGTAAAGGATATTGAGAAAAGGTTCTCTGTAATGAACACACCCAAAGATGATGCATCAGTATACACTTTCTTCGTTTGGGCGGCACGGGTCTGGTAATCCCCTATTACCTACTCTGTCTTATAACATTTATAAGTTGGAGCGGAACCAACGTTCCCCAGCTCAGTATAACAAGCGGGTTCGGTCAATACATCCGTATTATTATCTTGATTAAGGCATGATATGGTCGCTACCTGGAGAGAGAGAGAAGAAAACACTTTAGCGTATGCTCTTGCAAGATCGGATTGGTTATTATTTTATCTAATCAGGATGGCTCCCACTGTTTTTATCAAATCTTCCTTCAAACCCTAAAAGGAAAGACTAGCCGGGATTAATTACACCCTACAACTTCGTCAATTTTTCAGCCAGGCCAGTGTCGGTACTTTGAGGGAGGTTCCCCGTGCTTTCGCACAGACCTAATTAAAATAAACCTCGTTTTCCCACGGGCGTAACCCCGTTAACACCTTTCTAGACACCTAGTCGATCGGCTAATTGTAATGTGTAAAACTCTCCCAGGAGTAACTCTTACTCGCAGCGGGTATCGGGATCCAACTATCTCATAGAAGGTATGCAATCTCATTGAAAATTTCAACACTTGAAATTCCCGATAATTTTGCCCCTAACCTCCTATGACCTTGACAAAGGCCAACAAACCATTGGATGCTAGTCAAGTTCAACCCGTCATTTCTTGATTGAATTAAACCCACCCGCACGACCCTTGACAAAGGCCAACAAGGTCGTACGACTACCCTAACCCAATCTGCATCATATGCATAAGCAGATAAGCACTAGCCAGCTACCACACACTACGCCTTGACAAAGGCCAACAAACGTAGCACGAATACTAACTACTACTTATCTGAAATGACGGAGGGCTACGACAGGTTTTTCTGAAAACCTATTGCGTAATGAACTTGATATCGTTGTAGAATCAAATAATTTTAAAATGGAGTGTTTTTTAGGCTTTTGCTAGTTTTGCTAAAGAGGTCACTCCCGGTGAAGGGATCTCGGCTCTTTCCTCGTCGAATGAGGTGCAGGATATATCACATATATCACTATGCAAAGCAAAAACTCCAAAAGCAATCAAAAGACAATCCGAGTGTTGTAACATCTGCCAGTTATTGCTAAAGGGGTCACTCCCGGTGAAGGGATCTCGGCCCTTTCCTTATCGAATAAGGTGCAGGATGTTCTACAAGGAACACCGCTATGCAAAGCAAGAACTGTAGCTACCTTGTTTTTCAAAAATTCGATTCCACAACATCTTTTAGGTTTCTTTACGTTCATTAATCACATTAATGAAGTCCCATCATTTAAGTCACCTAAACATCACAGATAAATACGACGTACACTTATGCCATCCGCATTCGCCTCGATGTCCCCTCATGCACCGTTAGGTTAGGTAACTAACGGCAGAGCGGGACAGGGATAGCACGGGTGTAAAACATAAGTGACGTCTATATAATATATCATATATACTATATACAGTATCTATCACAACATATCAAATGATCACATCACAAATATCGCAGCAGAAGAAACATATGAAACATTGGATATACTAGGACGTCCGTGTTTTAATACGAGCATGTATAAAACACGGATTCCATGGTCGTGATGAATAACCAAACCCACACCCCTAGACCCCTACGAGAGCGGCAAGCAACCCTTCCAATTCTAGAGTTAGGAGACCCGGACTCGACTCCTCGAGTTGGTCTCCTACTGGACTCTAGAACCCGGTTACTTGTGCTCTCCTCCTTGGTTCTACCTAATGCGGAAAAGTAAATAATATACAAATGGTGACATCAACCTCATCCCGGAAGTGCCCCAAAAAAAGAATATTACATACAATGAATTTTACATGAATGAAAATAAAAAACCCTCATCTCACATAAAACCCCCGGCTATTCAGAACGCGACGATCCAATATAACATATCCAGCAACATATAACATCACATGTCATCAACGTAAGTAAATATGCGCATCCCAATTGTCGTTGACATATAGCAACGAAACCGGCGATATCACATATTACACTTACGGTCGCAGAAAAGAAAGTGTAAAACTACAACAGTTGGAATCCGCAACCTCCTTAGACATCGCATGCCTAACAATTATAAACCCCGTATTTTAGTCTCTATATCAAAAACACTTTTCAATATCTAGTCGGGAAATTCAACAAGATTCCCGATATGTGATCGAATGCTCGTCGCAAACTTTAGTAGACGGCCGCACCCCCGGATGCCGTCGACGAAGTGCACTAAGGCGGAACACCGCTGCCGCGAGCACCCAAACGGATGCTTTTGGCGACGGTGTTCTCCTACAGTCACTTGGTCGAGGCTTTGGGGCGTGGTTGTCTATTAAGTTTACCCGGCGAGTATCCGCGTACACAACGTGATTGCGACGGACTTTTGATCGCATCAAAATCCCATGGCAACCGATCATCTGAGACTAAACTGCTATGTTTATAACATTCAAATTAGTTATCTCATAACTACTTGTGGATTCCAAATATTGTATCACCTTCCAGATAAATAGACAATGTTAAACTTTCCGATCGAATAATCAAACACCCAAGTTTTCCCAAATAGTTCTCAACACTTGAGGGGAATTTAAAAACATCCATCACATGCCACAGTACCAATGGTCCAGCCGTAGAAGGGTCAAGCCAACGCCTCACATGTGGCAACGCCGTACTGCCCCAAACCCTAAGGTTCAAAAGGCAGTTCAAGACGGTCACATAATCGAGTTAAGGTTTGTTGTCTTCTAAAGGGTCCATTGCGTAACTTGCACGATTTAGACGTTCTTAAACTACGGAAAAATCCAACACTTGGAAATTTTCCGGCAGGGGAAAAAGTGAGTTATTGATATCCGTTCGAACTTTTTAATACTTTCTAAATTATCCGGAAAACAAAACGAAATTAAATTTTCCGATCGAATCATCGAATACAAAATAAACCCCAGAACACGCAACACTTGAGTCATATTAAAAATACCCAGAAAGAACTAACAGAAATAGATATTACTATACAAAAACAAAAGCAACATGTCACTGTACGGCCGCGGATCCGCGGCACAAGCAGGGTATTGCCGCGATTCCGCGGCGGTCCGTACGAGTTAGGTGCTCGTTTTCTACAGTAATGTTTATATTTACCTGCTGATTTTTTTAGGTATTTTTAATACAGAAAAACCACAGTTTTTAAAAAATGTCCAGAGAGGGGTTCATTTTGACATTCGTTCGGAGTTTTAACTTCGTATACACGTCGCCTAATGCTCTGGCTAGGCTCTGATACCACTGTAGGGTTACTAGGCACTCTAATAAGGTTCTACAAGGCATCTACCATGCCCGATTAAAATTTTAGCCGTGCCGAATAACCCTAAACAAGATCTTTGCTAGATAATTAGGGGAAAACAAACATGTTAAACACATTAACACTAAGTGAATACGAAATACAACCTTTGTAGATCGGTCCTTCACTTCTAAAACTCCTTGTTGTATTCCCTTCGCTGCGATCATGATACTCCCGGACTCTCGGACGGCTCCATGAGAAGAGGGCAACGGTTTAGCTTGAAGTCTTCGAGGCCGAAGATGATCTACGTCGAGAGAATACGAACTCAAGCTTCTACTTCACTAACTAAAGAATTAGTGAAGCAAACACCCTAAACTAAAGTGCTAGTCTAGTAGAGGATGATGAAATAGGAAATGGGTACACTTTAGAATTTCTTTTCTCACAATGTTTCTCTCTCTTTATCAAACCCTAGCAAGAATTTGAAGGAGGAAGAAGATGAGCTCAAAATGAGAATGAAAACTAATCAAGAGAGAGAGAGCTAACCATGGGTGAGTGGGTATCATATACTAACTCATGTAGAGACATAACCATGGCTAATTATAGTGGTTAGGTTTATAAAAATCCTAAGTAAAACAAAACTAGTGGACTTTGGTCAATGCACTCACAAGCTTCATGAAGCTTCATGCACTTGAACAATTATCCACTAATTTTGTATTTACTTTGTATATTAAAACCCCACCAATATAATTATAATGGTATATGTCTCATACACCCATGTATGTTGTATCAACAACCATGATACAAAAATAAACACAAATAAATATATATCACATATATATTAAGTTATGCACAAGTGAGAAAAACAAATGCTTAAATGAACCAATGTTAGTTAATGTAAATTAGTATATCACATATACAATTATACACTAAATTATCAAATCAACACTTGACTTAATAATCCGGTTATATCACATATAACCAACTAACACATAATGTACCGACTTATCGAATCAACACTTGATTCGATAACACGGCTATATCACATATAACCGGCCGATACAAAAGTCGCGAGAATAGAATACGGTGTCACATACTCGCATTATTCTCGGTCCCGCACATATCACATATGCGCTCTTATTTCGTTTTGCCTGAGCCAGTAAAACCTCTATGTAGAACTCTAAAGACTCGTCAATACGCCAGCAGTAAGTGATGATCATATCAAGCACCCACAAGCCGTCAGCGGTACTAGCTGGACGTAACGGCTACCCGGGTATTGAGCGATCAGAAGATCAACAAGCAAGCCCGCTCCAACTCCTGCAAAAAGCCTGACAGTGACACTACCGTACAGTCCGGTCTTCTCGTCTGATATGTCGCATATCAAGTCTAGGGTGGTAAACGTCAGACCCCAATAACCGATAAGTCATGCCGATATGAGGCTCATAACGGGTCGAGAAACTACTGGTAACACTTACCAGTATATCACTAAACCAGCCCTGGCCAGGGACTTCCCTGTTATGGCCAATCGAGCATAGCGCAACATCAACCCCCAATACCGGGAGAGACGAAACCCGTCCTATCGCTCATTGCCTCCATGTGACTCGGGACTGTACCCAAAAACCACCGTTTTGCACGCCCTCTTGGACGTGGTAAGGTGGAAATCAAAGCACAGTGGGAATCACACAAGACTCTATGACGATCTCGGGTCTACAGACTAACCTGTACCAGTGTCACCAGAGAACTGCCATCTGACGTAAGGTATAATACCATCTTGGAGTTCTCGGCAAGTCCGTCCAGTGTACCCAGTCTCCACTGAGCACCCGTATACCATCTCTGATGTCAAACACCAATGGATATAGGATCATCCATTGCCCATTTACATGGGTCGAGAAGCTATACGCTAGTCTACTCTGGTATATCGATGCCCCGTCTCGATACACCCACGACTAGGGACCTTGAAGGATGTACTTATGGACTACCATGTCCCCACTAGTATGATCCGCATCATAGTCCAGGTAGTCAAGTACACATCCTAAGGGCTTTACCAATAAGTAACAGAGAGACAATCAGTGTACATGTTAAGGTAAAGAGTAACCAGATAGCATACTATCATGTCGAGCAAGAAAGTCCTCCCTATATATGTCCAAGTATCCACTACAATATACATCTCATGTATAGTAATGGCCTCTAGGGCATACATATAACTAAAAAAACCAAAGCCCGCCAGTATTATCCGTCCGATCATGATCCGTGTGTACGAATATGATCGAACCCTGCCATAAAACCATACGGCCTCTACAACGTTTCGCCCGAACTTGGGAAACTTTCTGTGGGGGACTCTAATGACTCATCAATACACTGGCACTGGGATTAACCACAAGCACGTCAGTGGTACTAGCTGTACGTAACGGTTGCCCATGTATTGATCGGAAGGGAAGCTAACGAGCGAACTCATCCAGAAACCCTACTGAGCCTGACAGTGACAATATCCGTACATTCCGGTCCGTTCGTCTATGAGTATCGCATATAGGGCCTAGGGGGCTGGTAAACGTCAGACCCCCAATAGCGGTATAAGTCGTGTCGGAGAGTAGCCCAGAACACCCTGAGATACTACTGGAATACCTACCAGTAAATCTCGATTACCCTGGCCAGGGATTTCGTGTAATGGCTCTCCTAAACACAGCGCGATCTCACCCCCAATACCGGGAGAGACGAATCCTCGACGATCTACTCACTGCCTCCATGTGGCTCGGGACTGTACCCAACTAAAACCTGTTTGCACGAATCCTTTGAGCTGTGGTAGGGTAGTAATCAAAGCACAGTGGGAACTCACACGAGACAAATGACGATCTCAGGTCGACAGACTAACCTGTACACATGTCACCTGAGAACTGCTATCTGAAGATATGTATAATACCAACTAGCATGTTCTCAGTGAGTCCTATCCGGTGTACTCATAACCCAATGAGCACCTGTATACATCTTAGGTGAACCAACTGACACCTATCGCTTGTGAGACCGGCCACCGCCCCTCGTCGGGGTCTCGACAGTATACACTAGTCTACTCTGGAGTATCGATGCCCTGTCTCGAAACTCCCTCGACTAGGGACTATTTAAGGATGTGCTTATAGACCCCAGCTCCCACGTATATGATCGCCATCATACTGCTGGCAGTCAAGCAAGAATGCTATGGGCTCTATCAACATGCAATAGTGAACTAAAGCATGTACACGATGATAAAGAAGAACCAGATGGCATACTATCATCTCGACCAAGACTGTTCTATCGGTATAGGTCCTCCCCCAATCATTGCAATCACGTACCAACGATCCAATAATTGACTTTGAGGGCACTATATCCGACACTCAGTTCAAACCATGAGCCCGCGATGTGTGCAAACAACTCAAAACTTCACTTTTGAAAGCTGTTTTTATCGGCAGCTTTTGCGCTACAAAAACGGCGGAATTATAACATCGCTACAAGCTATCTAAGGTTTATGAGAGGCTCTGATACCACTATAAGTCGATGTCGCGCACCCCACGTGTTCGTGGGGAGGCAGAAATTGCAAAAAAATGATTTTTATGGGCTTCGCAACACCGACTAGAACCAAGGATCGTTCATAAACCCTAGCTAGCAAACAACATGAGATTTAACTACTCGGAAAGAATGTTATACCTCATGATACAAGTCCTTCGGGTCTTCTCCGCTGTCATCGTAGGCTCCAAGAATCGATCCGGATCGTAGCTTCCTCGTCGTCTTCCTCGAGTCAAAGACGATCCACCCAAGGGTCTATAGTCCGAGCTTCAACCTCAAATTCGAGGTAACTAGAGCAACAAGCTTGATAAACTTGATGGCCTAGGTGATGTAGAGAATGAAGATGGATTTATTTGTCTCTTGAAACCTTAGTTTACTCAACTCATGAGACCTTAAGGGTTTTAGTTGTGAGGAAGAAGAAGAGAGCTAACATGAAGAAAGAGAAATAGGTTTTTGATAATGATAATAGAAAATGAGATAGCTCACTTGATTTGACTACAAGCATGGCAAGAAAATATCTCACCAAAGAAATATCTAGTGCCACAAAAAATATCTAACAAGAAATATCTAGTCAAAGAGTCAAACCAAGTCAAGTGGTCAAACCAAGTCAAGTGGTCAAAACAAGTAGTCATGCCACAATTATCATTTACAAATATAACAAATACTTTCCTCCACCTCATAATTGTTTTAATCAAGTCAATGGTCAAAACCCTAATGAGGTGTCTCCTTCTATGCCCCTCTCATCCGTATATACATACCCGCATCCGTGTTCCGAGAAACACGAATACAAAGAGACGAAATTGATCCATCAATATAATACTAGGATCCGGCTTAAACCAAAGCCCACTAGTATTATCCGCCTGAACATCATACGCGCATAAGTGCACGTACGTGATCGAAGCCCTGCCATAAAACCATACGGCCTCTACATCTTTCGCCCAATGCAAGGAAACTCTCTGTGTGGGACTCTAAAGACTCGACAGTACGCTGGCAGTGGGTTTAACCACAAGCCTAAAGCGGTACTAGCTGCACATAACGGCTACCAAGGTATCTGTCGATAAGAAGGCCGATGAGGAAACCCATCCGAACTCCTACTGAGCCTGAATATGACAATCTCTGTACTGTCTGGTATGTTCGTCCAAGAGTATCGCATATCGGGCGTAGGGGACGGTAATCGTCAGACTCCTAATAGCGCAATAAGTCGTGTCGGAGAGTAGCCCAATACACCCTGAGAAACTACTGGAATATCTACCAGTAAATATCGCTTGCCTTGGCCAAGCACTTTGTGTAATGGCCTTCCGAACACAGCGCGATATCAACCCCCAATACCTGGAGAAACGAATCCTATCTAACCGACACTGCCTCCAAGTGCTTCGGGACTGTACCCAACTACTACATATTTGCACGACTCCTTTGAGCCGTGGTAGGGTAGTAATCAAAGTACAGTAGGAACACACTCGAGGCGAAATAGCAATGTCAAGTCCACGGACTAAGCTGTACTCATATCACCTCGGAACTACTACCCGACGATAGTTATAATACCCACCAACAGTTCCCGACGAGTTATGTCCAGTGTACTCATAACCTAATGAGCACCTGCATACTATCCCGAGTACGACGTACCGATGGCTGTGAGACAGACCATCTCCCATGCTGGGATGAGAAGCGTATACACTAGTCTACTGTGGAGTATCGATTGTAAGTCTATGTTACTCACCCCGGTAGTTAACGGGGAGGCAGAATAGGTAAAAATCAAATTTTTCTTTGCAAGGTAACATAGACTATCCATTAGGATCTTTGCTAAACACTAACAAACTAACTAGGAGTGTTAACTACTAGGTTAGATGATTATACCTCAAGCTACTAGTCATTCTTCTCCTTGTTGTGCTTGTCCTCGATGTGAGCTCCTTAGAGTTGTTAGTTATATGTATGCCCTAGAGGCCATTTTTGTACATGTGATGTATATTATAATGGATGCTTGGATATATAGAGAGAGGACTTTCTTGCTCGATATGATAGTATGCTATCTGGTTTCACTTTATCTTAACATGTTAACGAATACTGTTTTGTGATCACGTGTTGATAAAGCCCTTAGGATATGTACTCGACTACTAGGACTATGATGAGATCAGACTAGCGGGACCAGGATAGTCAACGAGTACATCCTATAACTGTTCCTAGTCGAGGGTGTATCGAGACAGGGCATCGATACTCCAGAGTAAACTAGCGTACACGCATCTTGACCCATATGATGGGCGATGGATGATCCCATATCCATTGGTGTTGGACATCAAAGATGGTGTACGGGTGCTCAGTGGAGACTGGGTATACTGAACGGACTCGCCGAGAACTCCTAGATGGTAATATACCTATCGTCAGATAGCGGTTCTCCGATGACACTGGTACAGGTTAGTCTGTAGACCCGAGATCGTCATAGAGTCTTGCGTGATTCCCACTGTGCTTTGATTTCCACCTTACCACGTCCAAGAGGGTGTGCAAAACGGTGGCTTTTGGGTACAGTCCCGAATCACATGGAGGCAATGAGCGATAGGAGGGGTTTCGTCTCTCCCGGTATAGGGAGTTGATGTTGTGCTGTGTTCGATTGGCTATAACTGAAAATCCCTGGCCAGGGCTGATATAGAGTGCTACTGGTAAGTGTTATCAGTAGTTTCTCGATTAGTTATGAGCCTCACATCGACACGACTTATCGGTTACTGGGGTCTGACGTTTACCACCCCTAGACTAAATATGCAACATACCAGACGAAGAGACCGGACTGTACGGTAGTATTTACTGATTGGATTTGCAGGAGAATGTACAGGCTTGCTTGTTGATCTTCTGATTGCTCAATACACGGGTGGCTGTTACGTTTAGCTGACCGCTTGCAGCTTGTGGGTGTTTGATATGATCATCACCTGCTGCCGGCGTATTGACGATTCTTTAGAGTCCTACACAGAGGTTTCCTGGCTCAGGCAAAACGGAGTAGGAGCACATATGTGATATGTGCGGCACCGAGAATAATACGATATGAGATACCGTATTCTATTCTCACGATATATGATATCAGCCGGGTATATGTGATATAGCTGGGTCATCAGATCAAGTGTTGGTTCGATGAATCAGTACATGTTGTATTAGTCAGTTATATGCAATATAGCCGGATTGTCGGATCAAGTGTTGATTCGATAATTTAATGTATAATTATATATGTGATATATTACATTACGTTAACTAATATAAGCTCGCTTTATTGATTCATTTTCTCACCGGATAATACATTGATATATATGCGATATATGTTAATTCTATTATTTTCTTTTGTTACAAAAATATATTATATATGTGATATATAATATTGTAACAAGTTATGATTACAAATACAACATGATTTGTGGAGATTAAACAAGTTAGGATTTGATTTGGATTAGCTTTTTCATGAAGCTTCTAGAAGCTTTACTTTGTTTTAAGCTTAGATATTTTGTATTAATATTTTGTGTAGATATTTCTTAACCCAACCCAAACCCTTTACCCTAGTTAATTATCTACAAGGGTTAAGCCTTCATACTTAACACATGGTTGGATTTGTAACCACAACACAATAATTCATTATTCATCACAAATACTTTTCTTCTTCTTCTTCCTCTTGAAAAGCTTTCAAGTTTTTGGGTTAGTGATGAATAAGTGTGAGAAATTGAAAGAAAAAGAGAGCTAAATTCCTACTTCATCATCCTTATCTATTCTAGCCACTTAGATTAGGGTATTCACTTCACTAATACTTGATTAGAGAAGTGAGAGCTTGAGTTAAAGATTCTTCAAGGTAGATCATCTTCAAAAAGGAAGACTTCAAGTAAGCATGGATTATTCGGCTTGTGGAGCCTCTCTAGAGTCCGGAAGTTCATGGATCGCGGCGAAGGGACTACTACTCGGAGCTTATGAAGCGAGGGAACGGACTACAAAGGTTGTAATCCCTTTCTCTTAGATGTAAAGTTGTTTACATGCTTTGTTAACCCTAAAACTCTAGCAAAGATCCTCGCTTTAGGTTGTTCAGCACTTGAAAATTTTAAATTCGGCATGGTTGAAGCCTTATAGACCTTTGTGATAGTGCCTAGTAACCTTAAAGTGGTATCAGAGCCTAGCTAGAGCATTAGGCGACGTGTAGACGAAGTTAAAAGTCCGATCGAACCCCGAAACGTCGTATTTGACCCCCTCTCTGGAAATTTTTTTAAAAGATGGTTTTTCCGTATTAAAAATACTCAGAAAAATAAGCAGGTGATTCTATGGATAACAGTGAAATACGAACCCCTAATTCCTTCAAGTCACCGCGGAACCGCGGCAATACCAAGCTTTTCGCGGCGGTTCCGCGGCCGTACTTGGGTATTAGGGATAGATATTTCTAGGTAACATCCGTAGGTATTACTACATGCTTCTGGGAATTTTTAATATTACTCAAGTGTTGAGTTTTCTGGAGATCTTTGCAATTCGTTGATTCGATCGGAAAGTTTAACATTGTCTATTTATCTGGAATGTGATACAATATGTGGAATTCATATAGTTAGGCATGAAATGCGAAGTATGTGATATTTCGGATTTAAGCTGTCTAAAATGATTGTGGATTTCAAATGTTGTAGTTATATACTTTCTTTTCTGTGACCGTAAGCGTAGTATGTAGTGTATCGCCAGCTTCGTTGCTATACATCAACGACAATCGGGATACGCATACTTTCTTACGTTGATGATATGAGATATTATGTTTTGATGTGATATGTTATATTGGATCGTCGTGTTCTGAATAGCCGGGGGTTTTATGTGAGATGAGGGGTTTTATTTTCATTCATGTAAAATTCATTGTATGTAATATTCTTTTATTGGGGCACTTCCGGGTTGAGGTTGATGTCACCATTGTATATTATTTACTTTTCCGCATTAGGATAGACCCGAAGAGGGGAGCACAAGTAACCGGGTTCTAGTCTCCAATGGGAGGCCATCTCGAGGAGTCGAGACCGGGTCTCCTACCCTAGAATTGGCAGAGTTGCTTGCCGCTCTCGTAGGGGTCTAAGGATGTGGGTTTGGCTATTCATCGCGACCGTGGAATCCGTGTTTTATACAGGCTCGAAATAAAACACGGACGTCCTAGTATATCCAATATTTCATATGTCATCTTCCGCTGCAATGTTCTGTGATGAGATCATATTACTACCTGAGACGAATGCTTATACTATGTATATGATGATATATAAATATTACTGCTTTCGTTTCTTCTGTGATGCTTAGGAAGCATAATTGATGGGTTTTATTAATGAGATTAATAAAAGAAAAGAAACCTAAAAGATGTTGTAGAATCAAAACTTTATAAAAAGGGTAGCTACAGTTTTGCTTTGCATAGCGGTATATATGATATACACTGCACCTTATTCGATGAGGAAAGAGCCGAGATCCCTTCACCGGGAGTGACCTCTTTAGCAAAACTGGCAGATGCTACAAACTCGCGGTTTAGTTTTTTATTGCTTCTATAGTTCTTGCTTTGCACAGCGGTATTTATGAAATATCCTGCACCTTATTCGATGAGGAAAGAGCCGAGATCCCTTCACCGGGAGTGACCTCTTTAGCGAAACTAGAAAAGCCTCAAAAACATTCCTTTTCAAAATCACTTGTTTCTACAACGATATCAAGTTTATTACGCTCATGGTTTTCAGAAAAACATGCGTAGCCCTCCGTCATTTCGGATAAGTATTAATTAGTATTCGTGCTACGGTAGTTTGGCATTCGTCAAGGCATAGTGTACGGTAGCTATTTACTACTTATCTGCAGCATATGATGCGATTGGATTAGAGTATTCGTAAGGCGTTGTTTGGCATTCGTCAAGGGTCGTGCGGGTGGGTTTAATTCAATCAAGAAATGTACGAGTTGAACTTGACTAGCGGACTATGGGTTGTTTGGCATTCGTCAAGGTCATAGCACATTAGGGGTAAAAGATATTATCAGGAATATCAAGAGTTGAAATTTGCAATGAGATTGCATACCATCTATGAGATAAATGGATCCTGATACCCACTGCGAGTAAGAGTTACTCCTAGGAGAGTTTTACACAGGACAATTAGCCGATCAAGTAGGTGTCTAGAAAGGTGTTAATGGGGTTATGTCTCTGGGAAAACGAGATTTATTTTAATTAGGTCCGTGCGAAAGCACGGGGAACCTCCCTCAAAGTACCAACACTGATCTGGCTGAAAGATTGGCAAACTTGTAAGGTGTAATTAATCTCGGCTAATCTTACCTTTTAGGGTTTGAAGGAAGATTTGATTAAAACAGTGGGAGACATCCTGATTAGATAAGATAATAACCAATCTAATCTTGCAAGAGCGCACGCTAAAGTGTTTCCTTCTCTCTCTCTCTAGGTAACGACCATGTCAGGCCTTAATCAAGATAATAATATGGATGTATTGACCGAACCCGCTTGTTATACTGAGCAAGTGAACGTTGGTCCCGTTCTTTCTTATAATTGTTATAAGACTGAACAGAAAATAGGGGAATACCAGAATTCACATGCCGCCCAAACGAAGAATAAACATGATGATGTATCTTCTTCAGATGTGTTAGTTACCGAGAACTGTTTCTCAGTTCACTCTACGTCCTGGGCATTAGATATCGGATCAGGATCCCACATATGCAATATATTGCATGGGCTAAAGAAAGGTAGAGAACTGGGAATGGTTGATCATTCCGTAAGAGTAGGGAATGGTGCAAATGTTGCAGCCAAAGCAGTTGGCGAATATCACCTTGTATTACCAAGTGGTAATACATTGATTCTGAACGAATGCTATTATATACCGAACATGATATGCAACATTATATCAGTTTCCTTATTAAGTAAAGAAGGATATAATTTTGTAATACAGGATAATGTTATGAACATTTTCCTAAATCAAAAGTTGATTGGATCAGGCTCGTTAAATAATGGCATATACGTTCTAAATCAAAACACAGTTCTTAATATACAGAGCACGCACAAGAGGAAAAGTTCAGAAATGAACGAATCCTTCTTATGGCATTGCAGACTTGGTCATATCAATGCGACACGACTAGCTAAATTACATAAAGATGGTTATTTAAATATGTTCGAATTATCATCTTATGAAACTTGTCATTCATGTCTCAAAGGTAAAATGACCAAAACTCCGTTTAGTGGACACGGAGAAAGAGTTACGGAACTCTTAGGACTGATACATAGTGATGTATGTGGTCCCATGTCTACACATGCCAGGAACGATTCTTCCTACTTCATTACATTCACTGACGATCTCTCAAGATACGTACATGTGTTTCTGTTGAAACACAAGTCTGAAGCTTTTGAGAAATTCAGAGAATATAAGAACGAAGTAGAGAACCAAACGGGTAAAAGTATTAAGATCCTTCGATCTGATCGAGGAGGAGAATACTTGAGCAATGAGTTCCTGGACTATCTAAAAGAGAATGGGATTCTCTCTCAGCTTACTCCTCCTTATACACCACAGCACAACGGTGTATCGGAACGGAGGAATCGCACCCTATTAAATATGGTGCGCTCTATGATGAGCATTGCTGAGTTGCCTATTTCCTTTTAGGGGTATGCGCTTGAGACAGCCATCCACCTATTGAATATGGTTCCTACCAAATCAGTGTCTACCACTCCATATGAGATATGGAAAGGGAAGAGACCATCTCTTAAGTATGTTAAGATATGGGGTTGTCCGGCCTATGTCAAAAGGCATAATCCGGACAAACGCGAGGCAAGGTCTGTCTTATGCAAGTTTGTAGGATATCCCAAAAACTCACAAGGGTATATCTTCTACCACCTCGAGAAACAAAAAGTGTTTATTTCTCGTCATGCCACTTTCTTAGAAAAGGGTTTTCTTATGAAAGAAATTAGTGGCAATGAGGTAGAACTGGAAGAAGTTCCAGCTACACAAACTGCAACAGAAGAGTTGGTGGAACCAGAGGATTCAGTAGTTCCCGATGAACTCCCGTCTCTCCGCCGATCTAGTAGGGTTCCTCATCCACCTGAGAGATACTACGGTTTTCTCGTCGATGGTGGGAGTGAGGATTGCATCATGGAAGATGATGACCCAACTAGCTTCGAGCAGGCCATCACGAGTGGGGACTCTGTGAAATGGCTGGATGTAATGCGATCTGAGATGGAATCCATGTACACCAACAATGTATGGACTTTGGAAATTGCACCTGAAGGAGTAAAACCCATTGGGAGCAAATGGATCTTTAAGAAGAACCTTGGTGTAGATGGAAAAGTTGAGACTTTCAAAGCAAGACTTGTTGCAAAGGGTTTTCGTCAACGACCAGGTGTGGATTATGACGAAACCTTTTCTCCAGTGGCTATGCTTAAGTCCATCCGGATCTTACTTGCCATTGCTGCATACCATGACTATGAAATCTGGCAAATGGATGTTAAGACCGCCTTTCTAAATGGTGATTTGGAAGAGTGCGTGTACATGACTCAGCCAGAGGGCTTCGTAGACAGTGGGAGCAGCGGAAAGGTGTGCAAGCTGCTTAAATCCATCTATGGGTTGAAGCAGGCATCGCGGAGTTGGAACATATGTTTTGATGTAGTAGTCAAAGAGTTTGACTTCATCAAAAACATAGATGAACCTTATATATACGAGAAGGTGGCAGAGAGTAAGGTTGTCTTCCTCGTATTGTACGTAGATGACATACTCTTGATAGGAAATGATAAGCTCTTCTTATCACATAGATTCTCAATGAAAGATCTAGGTGATGCCTCCTGCATTTTGGGAATTAAGATCTATAGAGATAGATCTAGATGGATACTGGGATTGTCCCAATCCAGGTATATTGACACCATACTAAAGAGGTTTAGTATGGAAGAATCCAAGCGTGAGAACTTACCCACGATCTCTGGACTCACTCTCTCCAAAGAGATGTCTCCCAAGACTGATTTGGAAAGAGCTCGCATGAAAGGGATACCCTATGCTTCGGCAGTAGGCTCTATCATGTATGCGATGCTATGTACCAGACCCGATGTAGCATACTTACTAAGTATAGTGAGTAGGTATCAAGAAGATCCTGGAGAGAATCACTGGACAGCTGTGAAGAACATTCTCAAGTACTTGAGAAGGACAAAAGAGATGTTCTTGGTGTATGGTAACGAAGAACTCCAAGTGGAGTTCTTTACCGATTCGAGCTTCCAGAGTGATAAGGACGACTCTAAGTCGCACTCGGGATTTTTCTTTACACTAAATGGAAGGGCGGTATGTTGGAAGAGTTCCAAACAGGAATTCGTGGCAGACTCGACGATGGAGGCTGAATACTTCGCTGCCAACGATGCTGCCAAAGAGGCTGTCTGGATAAAGAAGTTCATCACTGAACTTGGTGTGGTTCCGTCCATTCTGTATCCAATACCTCTGTATTGTAATAACAATGGAGTTGTGGCTTTAGCCAAGGAACCTAGGTCACATCAGAAGTCCAGACATATTCTGAGGCGGTATCACCTGATCCGGGAGATAGTTGATCGCCGGGAGATCGAGGTCAGGAGAGTTGATACGAAGGACAACACTGCGGATCCACTCACAAAGGCCATTTCTCAGATACAATTTGAGAGACACATCGGGATGTTGGGTATGAGATACTACAACAGCTGGCCTTAGTTCAAGTGGGAGATTGTTAGTTATATGTATGCCTTAGAGGCCATTGTTATACATGTGATGTATATTATAATGGATGCTTGGATATATATAAAGAGGACTTTCTTGCTCGATATGATAGTATGCTATCTGGTTTCACTTTATCTTAACATGTTAACGAAAACTGTTTTGTGATCACGTGTTGATAAAGCCCTTACGATATGTACTCGACATCTAGAACAATGATGAGATCATACTAGTGGGGCCAGGGTAGTCAACGAGTACATCCTATAATTGTTCCTAGTCGAGGGTGTATCGAGATAGGGCATCGATACTCCAGAGTAGACTAGCGTACACGCATCTTGACCCATATGATGGGCGATGGATGATCCCATATCCATTGGTGTTGGACATCAAAGATGGTGTACGGGTGCTCAGTGGAGACTGGGTACACTGAACGGACTCGCCGAGAACTCCTAGATGGTAATATACCTATCGTCAGATAGCGGTTCTCCGGTGACACTGGTACAGGTTAGTCTGTAGACCCGAGATCGTCATAGAGTCTTGCGTGATTCCCACTGTACTTTGATTTCCACCTTACCACGTCCAAGAGGGCGTACAAAACGATGGCTTTTGGGTACAGTCCCGAATCACATGGAGGCAATGAGCGATAGGAGGTGTTTCGTCTCTCCCGGTATAGGAAGTTGATGTTGTGTTGTGTTCGATTGGCTATAACTGGAAGTCCCTGGCCAGGGCTGATATAGAGTGCTATTGGTAAGTGTTATCGGTAGTTTCTCGACTGGTTATGAGCCCCACATCGACACGATTTATCGGTTATTGGGGTCTGGCGTTTACCACCCCTAGACTAGATATACAACATATCAGACGAAGAGACCGGACTGTACGGTAGTGTTTACTGATTGGATTTGCAGGAGAATGTACAGGCTTGCTTGTTGATCTTCTGATTGCTCAATACACGGGTGGCTGTTATGTTTAGCTGACCACTTACAGCTTGTTGGTGTTTGATATGATCATCACCTGCTGCCGGCGTATTAACGATTCTTTAGAGTCCTACACAGAGGTTTCCTGGCTCAGGCAAAACGGAGTAGGAGCACATATGTGATATGTGAGGCACCGAGAATAATACGATATGAGATACCGTATTTTATTCTCACGATATATGATATCGGCCGGGTATATGTGATATAGCTGGGTCATCAGATCAAGTGTTGGTTCGATGAATCAGTACATGTTGTATTAGTCAGTTATATACAATATAGCCGGATTGTCGGATCAAGTGTTGATTCGATAATTTAATGTATAATTATATATGTGATATATTACATTACGTTAACTAATATAAGCTCGCTTTATTGATTCATTTTCTCACCGGATAATACAATGATATATATGCGATATATGTTAATTGTATTATTTTCTTTTGTTACAAAAATATATTATATATGTGATATATAATATTGTAACAAGTTATGATTACAAATATAACATGATTTATGGAGATTAAACAAGTTAGGGTTTGATTTGGGTTAGCTATTTCATGAAGCTTCTAGAAGCTTTACTTTGTTTTAAGCTTAGATATTTTGTATTGATATTTTGTGTAGATATTTCTTAATCCAACCCAAACCTTTTACCCTAGTGAATTCTCTATAAGTGTTAAGCCTTCATACTTAACCCATGGTTGGATTTGTAACCACAACACAATAATTCATTATTCATCACATACTTTTCTTCTTCTTCTTCCTCTTGAAAAGCTTTCTAGCTTTTGGGTTAGTGATGAATAAGTGTGAGAAATTGAAAGAATAAGAGAGCTAAATTCCTACTTCATCTTCCTTATCTATTCTAGCCACTTAGATTAGGGTGTTCACTTCACTAATACTTGATTAGAGAATTGAGAGCTTGAGTTAAAGATTCTTCAAAGTAGATCATCTTCGAAAAGGAAGACTTCAAGCAAGCATGGATCATTCGGCTTGTGGAGCCTCTCTAGAGTCCGGAAGTTCATGGATCGCGGAGAAAGGACTACTACTCGGAGCTTATGAAGCGAAGGAACGGACTACAAAGGTTGTAATCTCTCTCTCTTAGATGTAAAGTTGTTTACATGCTTTGTTAACCCTAAAACTCTAGCAAAGATCCTCGCTTTAGGTTGTTCGGCACTTGAAAATTTTAAATTCGGCATGGTTGATGCCTTATAGACCCTTGTGATAGTGCCTAGCAACCTTACAGGAGTGGTGTTGGATGATGCCTCCTCACCGGCTTCTCCACGTCAAAGAAGATCCACCCGAAGGTCTCTACCTTGAGCTCCAACCTCTATAATGAAGTGATTAGGGTGCTTGGTGTGCTAAACTAAGAACCCTAGAGTGAGTAGAGAGGGATTTTGGTGGCTTGGTCTCAATGGCCCTTGATTTTCAACTCATGAAACACTAGGGCTTGAGAGAGGAAGAATGAGAGAGCGATGAGAGAGAATGTGTATGTGAATTATCAAGAGAGCTCCTTTATGAGGAAAAAGAATAATAAGTTTTATTAGGATAATTATGATGGATCATTTGATTTGACCATTATCATGTCACAATTAATACTAAGCAAAATATGTTGTGCTCAACAAAAATATCTAAGTCAACAAGTCAAATGGTCAAACCAATTAGTCATGACACAATTATCTCTAATAAGAATTAGTAAACAATTTTCTCCACCTCATAATGGTTTTAATCAAGTCAATGGTCAAAACCCTAATGAGGTGTCTCCTTCTCTGCCTCTATCAACGTATATACATACCCACATCCGTGTTCCGAGAAACACGAATACAATGAGACTAAACCAATCCAAAATCAAATACTAGGATCCGGCTTAAACCAAAGCCCACTAGTATCAACCGCCCGAACACCAAACACGCACAAGTGCGCGTATGTGAACGAACCCTGTCGTAAAACCATACGACCTCTACCTCGTTTCGCCCAAAGGTGGAAAACCCTCTGTATGGGACTCTAAAGACTCGACCATACGCTGGCAGTGGGTTTAACCACAGGCCGCAAGCGGTACTAGTTGTACGTAACGGTCCCTGGGTAAATGTCGATAAGAAGGCAGGAAACCCATCCGAACTCCTACTGAGCCTGAATGTGACAATCTCCGTATAGTCCGGTCTGTTCATCTAAGAGTATCGCATATCGGGCCTAGGGGCGGTAAACGTTAGACCTCTAATAGCGGTATAAGTCGTGTCGGAGTGTAGTCCAAAACACCCTGAGAAACTACTGGAGTACCTACCAGTAAATCTCGCTTTCCCTGGCCAGGGACTTTGTGTAATGGCTCTCCAAACACAGCGCGATATCAACCCCCAATACCGGAAGAGACGAATCCTATCTAACCGCCACTGCCTCCAAGTGCTTCGGGACTGCACCCAACTACTACATGTTTGCACGACTCAATAGAGCCGTGGTAGGGTAGTAATCAAAGTACAGCGGGAACACACTCGAGGCGAAGTGGCAGTGTCAAGTCAACGGACTAAGCTATACTCATGTCACCTGGGAACTGCCACCAGACGATAGGCATAGTACCAACCAGCAGTTCCCGACGAGTCATGCCCGGTGTACTCGTAACCTAACGAGCACCTGCATACTATCTCCAGTACGACGTACTAATGGCTGTGGGACAAACTATTTCCCCTGCTGGGATGAGAAGCGTATACACCAGTCTACTCCGGAGTATCGATGCCCCGTCTTGATAATCCTACGACTAGGGACCTG
This sequence comes from Agapanthus africanus, assembly GCA_030015575.1. Taxonomy (NCBI): domain Eukaryota; kingdom Viridiplantae; phylum Streptophyta; class Magnoliopsida; order Asparagales; family Amaryllidaceae; genus Agapanthus; species Agapanthus africanus. Next base: position 371,491,252 of record JASDDO010000012.1, read on the forward strand.
TATAAGGACGTGCTTATAGATTACCCAGCCCCCACTAGTGTGACTGCCATCACAACGCTAGTAATCAAGCAAAGATCTTAAAGGCTCTACTAATATGTATAAGCGATGTGTTAAAAGAAACACATACACATATTGAAGTAGAAACAAACCAAGTAGCATACTACCATTTTGAGCAAGACTGTCAATAATACTGTGAATATCCCAAGCTTCCATTAAGTATATACAATCCAGTATGATACAATAATGGCATCTAGGGCATATACACTAACGATGCCCCGTCTCGATAATCCTACGACTAGGGACCTGTATAGGATGTGCTTATAGACTACTCAGCCCCCACTAGTGTGACTGTCATCACAATGCTGGTAATCAAGCAAAGACATAAGGGCTCTACCAATATGTATAAACGATATGCTAAGAAAACACATGCACATATTGAGGTAGAAACAAACCAGGTAGCATACCACCATTTTGAGCAAGACTGTTACTATATCCGTGTATATCCCAAGCTCCCATTAGGTAATATACAATCCAGTATGATACAATAATGGCATATAAGGGCATATATCACTTACAGTATTATGTTCCCAGCATTACCTTTATATGGCATCGTATGCTAGTACACCTGCACTATTATCGATGATGCGTATGTTACACATACACAGATTGCCGGCTCACAAACTCATCATCGGTAATTGCTATGCCACTTACACAATAGAACTTTTACATCACTGCATTACTCTTAACTGTAAAGTACAATAATTGTTCAGTAATTATCACATGACATGATAATACTTGAGATGCTTACAGTACAGTTCTATGTTTGCATATACTGTACTTTATGGTTACATGCATTGAGATGCTGTTTTCATGAGATCTCTGAATTTAAGAACCGCGGTTATATTTCGAAGGAAATTATGAATTGTTTTAAAAACGTGGTTTCTCGTGATATGATATTTCGTGTCCACCATGAGTTTATCGGTTCTGAGCTATGTGATACCCGATTCGAGGAGTGAGGAGGAACCGTCTGCGGGTACATGGTGGACCCGGTAAGGTACCCTAGGGCAAGAAGATCGTTGAGTAGACGATGAGCCTCGCAGGGGATGCACTACATACCGGTGATAGTTTGGGCTCGGCAGTTATCCGGAGAATACCGACCGGAGTCGTGAGATCAGATGGATATGAGGGCCGATCTGAGGATGCGGCGCCTGAGATATGAGAATTTACATGTCGATGCTGGACACGGGTTTTATGATATTTTCGAGTGTCGATATTGGGCACTTAGGTTTCATGATGATTGATGTGTCGTTGATGGACACACGTCAGATGGTACACATGCATACATTTCTGATGACTATCATTACATGTTGATATTGGCTCGACTCTATTGTTGATACATATGCATACATGGTCACTCTAGATACCACGTAGTATTACCTTTATGATACAGTATGACCTAGGGATCGCTGTTTATTCGATTTCTACATGCTGGTATTTTCTACTCACGAGTTGACAACTCACCCTCGTTGTGCCACAGTTTTCTTGCAGGTTCGACGACTTGGATCAGTAGAGGTATCGCTGGCACAAAGCTTTCTCCAGGGTGTTTTGCTTTGATAGATGGGATACATGTTTGGATCGTGTCCTCTCTTGTACCTATTATATCTATTGTATCTAGTTAAAGCTCCATCAATCAGAAACCAGACTATGTATTATTGGTAGACATAGACAAACTTGTATTTGCGAGACTTAGAGAGAGATGTGTAAGTCCATGTCACGCACCCCACGAACTTGCGGGGAGGCGGAATATATGAAAAACAATTATCAAAGCTTCGTAACACGGACTTGAGCGCATGAATCGTTATCTAAACCATTGCTAACTATCTACTAGAGGTTTAACTACTCGGATACGAAGTTATACCTCACGTTACTTGTCCTTCGGGTCTTCATCGTTGTCCTCCACTCCTCGAAGTCTCCTTGGAACATCGGCACCTCAACGGCCTCCTCGAATCAAAGACGATCCACCTGAAAGCTCCTACGCCAAGCTTAATCTCAAACTTGAGATAACTAGGTTGCTTAAAGTGCTAATCTAAGCTACCTAAGGGATATAGAGTGAGGTTATGGAAGTATTAGTCTAGCTAACCCTTGATCTCAACTCATGAGAAGTTAGGGTTAGGGTTTGAAGAGAGTGAGCTTGAGGAGAGAGAAGGTGAGAATGATAATGAGAATGAAAAAGATTCTCACTTGAATATATGAAACATAATGAATTATCAAATAAATGATTATTCACCATGCTTCATTAATTCAATATGAGTGATTCACTATGTGAGTCATTAAGCAATAAATAATGCATTAATGACATAGTGAATCACACAAATGAGTCACAAATTTCATTTAGTGCAATGCCACCTCCCCCCCCCCAAGTCACCACTCTTCTAGAAGCTTCTCGACAAATTACGAGAACGCCCCTCCAATCCGTGAAAACACGGAAAAACTTTAGACTGTATAAATCCAATAACCCGATACTAGAAACTGGCTTAAACCAAAGCCGACTAGTAAAAACTGTCCGAACGTCGTACGTGCATAAACACACGTATGCGTCCAAACCCTTGTCGTAAAACCATACGACCTCTATATCGTTTCGCCTCGAGCAGGGAAACTCTCTGTGTGGGAATCTAAAGACTCGACACTACGCTGGCAGTGGGTTTAACCACAGACCTCAAGCGGCACTAGCTGTACGTAACGGTCCCCAGGTAGATGTCGATAAGAAGGCCGATGAGGAAAACCATCCGAACCCCTACTGAGCCTGATGTGACAATCTCCGTACAGTCCGGTCTGTTCGTCTAAGACTATCGCATATCAAGCCTAGGGAGCGGCAAGCGTCAGTCCCTTAATAGCTGTATAAGTCGTGTCGGAGCGAAGCCCATTACACCCTGAGAAGCTACTGGAACCTACCAGTATATCTCGCTTGCCCTGGCCAGGGACTTTGCGTAATGGCTCTCTGACACATCGCGATATCAACTCCCAATACCGGGAGAGACGAATCCTATCTAACCGCCACTGCCTCCAAGTGCTCGGGACTTCACCCAACTGCTACCTGTTTGCACGACTCCTTTGAGCCGTGGTAGGGTAGCAATCTAAGAACAGTGGGACACACTCGAGGCGAAGTAGCAGTGTCAAGTCTGCGGACTATGCTGTACCCATGTCACCTGGGAACTGTTAACTGACGATGGATATAATACCAACCAATCAGTTCCCCGGCGAGTCATGTCCGGTGTACCCGTAACCTAACGAGCACCTGTATATTATCTCCAGTACGACGTACTGATGGCTGTGGGACAGACCATCTCCCCAACTGGGATGAGAAGCGTATACACTTAGTCTACTCCGGAATATCGATGCCCTATCTCGATAATCCAATGACCAGGGACCTGTATAGCATGTTGCTTACAGACTACCCAGCCCCCACTAGTGTAACTGCCATCACAACGCTGGTAATCAAGCAAAGATCCTATGGGCTCTTCTAATATGTATAAGTGATACGTTACAAGAAACATATGCACATATTAAAGTAGACTCAAACCAAGTAGCATACTACCATTTTTAGCAAGACTGTTATATACAACTGTGAATATCCCAAGCTTCCATTAAGTAATATACAACCTAGTATGATACAATAATGGCCCCTAGGGCATATACACTAACAAGATGGGTGTATGTTCGTTACTTGAGCTGGATGATGTCTTTATTTACTTATTCTTTCTGTGATGGATCTTCGGTGTAGGGCGTCGTATATATGTTTTATTGCGTGGTTGTGATTCCTCCAATTGGCGAAGAGCTAGCTCCCGCTTGGGGATACCTATTTATTGCATGTATGTGGTTTTGGATAAAAATATACAGGGAAGGTGCTGCCCAAATTTTCAAAGACGAAAATGTTTTCAAAGTTAGTAAACTGTTGTATTTTCATATGATATGAATTATATTTTAAAAAAAGGATGGCTTGAATTTCATTATGCCGATTTTTCAAAACTGCACCTCCACTATTTTCCGCAAAAAGGTTTAGATTTCTGGGTTTCGGCTTACTTGAATTACGTTACGCCTTTAAACGTAGTATGATTTAAGTGCCGGTCACATGCCAAATTCTGGGACGTGACAGATGTAGCTAGAAGATTTAAAGAAAATCCTGAAAACACTACTGCAGAACAGGAAGTAGAACAAGAAAAAACCACTCCTCAAGTGGTTGTAAGGATATCAGAAAAGGTGTCTAAACCCACACAACGGTATTCTCCTTCCATACATTATTTATTGTTGACCGATGCTGGTGAACCGGAATATTTTGATTAAGTAATGCAGATTCTATCAAATAGGGGTTTAGCCATGAGAGATGAGATGGATTCTTTGGAGAAAGCAGAACATAGGTACTAACTCAGTTGTCAGAAGGAAAGAAAACTTTGCAAAACAAATGGGTTTACCAGATCAAAGAAGAAAATGATGGCAGCACGAGATACAAAGCAAGCTTAGTAGTGAAGGGTTTTTAGCATAAAAAAGGTATTGAATACACCGAAATTTTTTCTCCTGTAGTCAAATTAACTACTATCAGATTGGTGTTGAGTATTGTTGTTGCTGAGAATTTACATCTAGAGCAAAGATATGAAAACGACTTTTCTCCATGGTGATTTAGATGAGGACATATACATGGTACAACCAGAAGGTTTTCAAGTTCCTAATAAAAAAATCTTGTGTGTAGTTTAAAGAAGAGTTTGTATTGAAACAAGCACTCAAGCAGTGGTTCAAGAAGTTTGATAATTTCATGTGTGACAATGGTTTTATAAGAAGTGAGATGGACCATAATTGTTACTTCAAGAATTTTGATGACTCCTATAATATTTTCCTTCTGTATGTAGATGACATGTTTTTTGTAGGATCTAGCATAAAGGAGATGTCACGACCCAAAATTTGGCTCGTAACCAGCACTTAAGCTACGTAACGTCTACAGGCGTACGCAACTCAAGTAAGCCGAAACCCAGAAATCTAAACCACCCAAAACTGGATCAACGGAGAAAACATAGTTTAAAACATTTAGAAAATCACAAGTAAAATCTCTGACTCTAGTTTTCTTTCTTGAAAATTTCGGCATCAATTCCATTGTAAAAACCGGCCCCGAAAACGGGTACAACACAGATAATATATAAAGCATCCCAATTGGGAGCAAAATCACGCCTAACGGCAGAGACAATCACCACAACAAGTATACGACGCCGAAGCGAAGAATTATCAAAGGAAACTGCATAAAGAGGTAAAACTTTCCAACATAACCGGCTCCCACGAGCACGGCACCCAAAGTCACCAAAATATACAACACAGAGTCCTCATAAGTCGTCTCTAAGACATATACAACAGTGGTAGATGGAGAATACTAGATCCAACAAAAAGATATACAATGTACAAGCAGATAACCGCAAACTCACCTAAAAGCAAAGGCCCCACTGCCTAACGTAGCGGTATCCGCAAAAGTAGAGATGATAAGACGCCCTGCCGCGACTACTCTGAGGGTAAGTCCTGCAAACACTGTGGCACAACGGGGGTGAGTTGCCAACTCGTGAATAGTAAATAACATTATACTGAAATCGCAAGAATGCACTAACAGCGATGATCAATAGTATGTAAGCTGGTAGCATGAGTATGACAATATAAATATGCGACTATCATGATAAGGGTACACCACCAGGTACTATATCTACATGAATAAGTGCATATCAACTGAGTACTGAGTGCGGGATAATAAATAATCTCATGCACAAATCATAAGCATGGAAAAACACGGTTAACTCCACAACACCCCAATCCCAAAATACTCAGATCGGCCCTCAAAATCCTGTACGTCTCATGGAACCTGAGTGTCAAACATCGACGCTCTAAAATATCATGAAATCAAGTGCCTAACATCGACACGTAAATACTCGTATCCATACGTTCCTCGAAACCCAAGTATCCCACTTCGACACTTGTGTTCCACGTATCGGTCTTTCTGATATCCATACGTTCCTCGAAACCCAAGTATCCCACCTCGACACTTGTGATTCCACGTATCGGTCTTTCTGATATCCATACGTTCCTCGAAACCCAAGTATCCCACCTCGACACTTGTGATTCCACGTATCGGTCTTTCCAAATCCATATATCTCTCGGAATATAAGTGCCTAACATCGACACTTGAAATTCCCATATCGCATGAAAACATATCTCAAATGCGTAAATCCATGTAAAATAGCATATGCAACATAAAACATCAATATGAGCATATCACGGAAAAGTCCGCTATTTAATGCATCCAGTCATTAAATATATCTCGCGGTTCCCAAAATCCAAATCCAAAACACATATATATACAGCGTCCCATTCCACCGATATATATGTTATAAAACTGATCATGTAACAATAGCAAAGTATATGTGCGAGCAGGTAAATATGGTATGGCATATGTATAGGCATGTAGGTACACAGGTATGCTATATGTCATATACGCTATCGCACAAGTATAACGGTTTCAATGTCGCTAACCAATAGCAAGGTATATAAATGAGCATTTGTGTTGTGCGTATCATGGCAATTACCGACAGTGTGTGTGTAGCATATCATTGGTGCTCGTGCAACATGGACTGTCAATAATAGTGCAGTGTACAATATATACAGTATCAGGCACAACAAGTAACTATATGCAATATGAATCATGCAATATCTCTATATAAGCACATAAACATACGGCTAATATCATATCATATCTAGCCCCGACGCTTAGCGCCATACGGGCGATTTCCCCGTAGTTAAATCTACTCACAAATGGTCTCCAGCTATGAAAATCCGACAACCTGCTTCCCCTTGTTCGCAGCGTCCGAAGTCCCCGCTTGCGACGCTATATTTTCACAAACACAAGAAATAATGCGAACATCTCAGAATCAACCAATATAACGTAAAACTACGTATTACATAACGCACCAACACTAAACTAACTCACTAGTGTCCGTCTAGTGGCTAACGTGCGTCATGATACCACAAAACCTATCCAAACACAGCAGCTGCACCAGATCACGATTCGTGTCGCAAAACGTAACAAGCGGATTCAAAACACTAGATTATAGGTAATCGATCCCAGATTTTGTATACTGCAATTACAAAAAAAGTAAACAGTACCAAACACCCCTATCCAACAGCAAACAACTACCTACAGAAGACCAACCCGAACCCAATCCTACCCAGTCGGCGTCGCCGGATCTTGCAATAGGGGTCGCCGGCCCAGGCCGATGAGATGGTCCCCGTCACTCAGGTGGTGTCTCAGGTTCACTAGCACATCTCTAAAATTTTGTTTTGCCAAACACTAAAATCTCCAGGTCACAGCAGGTATAGAAGTTCTAAAATGACTTTAAAACCTTGATATCGCACTAATCGATATAAAAAGCGTTCTACGCTACAACCAACGAGCTAAACCACATAAAAACTTCTAATTATCAGTGTGGGGGTTATACCTAACAACTTTTCTCACAAGCTCCTAGCTTTCCATAGCTCCAAGTGATCCAAGAGCCAAAAACAAGACTTTGTGCATATTTTGTAATAAATTTGGAATTTTTGAGTTAAGATTGAAGAAAAATGAGAGAGAAGAGCTCAAGGGCAGAAGAGGGAGAGAGGGATTCGGCCAAATGAGTGAGGTGGGAGTTTTGTGAGGGTTTCCTAGCAATTACCAACATTTAATGCAATAAATGCATTCATACACACATTAATACACATGCATGCACCTACATCTTTTCTTTTCTTTTCTTTTTCTTTAATCCAATTTCACAACAAATATCTAGATATCTGAGAAGGTTTTGGATTAACTCAACTTAAATTAAAGAAAAGATCACGTAACAGAAATTTCCCAAAATGTGAATACCACATTAAAATAACATTAAAATTGGAAAAATTCTCTCTGAACCAAAACGTCTCATATACCCCCAAAGCTTGCGCACTAGCTTTATTTTAGCTTAACTATGTGCTGGCAAGTCGATATGGTCGTTTGAACACAGTCGGGTCAAAACGGATAATACCGACAATTTAACCCTAAAACGGACAAATTCGCATAACGATTTCTAAAACGTTACAATCTCCCCCCCCTCCCCTCCCCCACCGGTTATAGAAATTCGGTCCCCGAATTAAAATTAACTGTTAAGCGTACCTTCAAAGAGATGAGAGAATTTCTTCCGTATCTCGCTCTCGGCCTCCCAAGTGATCTCCTCACTAGTAGGGCTACGCCATAGAACCTTCACAGACGGCAAGACCCTTGACCGAAGTTTCTTCACCTGCCGATCCAAAATAACTACCGGCTGCTCGGTGAACGAAAGATCGCGCTCAAGCTGAACTGTCTCATGCTGAATCATGTGAGAAGGATCATGAAGATATCTACAAAGCATCGACACATGGAAAACGGGGTGAACATCCAGAAAACTAGGCAGGAGCGCTAAACGATAAGCAACGGAACCCACTCGCTCAAAGATCTCGAAAGGACCTACAAATCTGGGACTGAGCTTCCCTCTCTTCCCAAATCGCATAACGCCATTCATCGGAGAAATCCTCAGGAATACATGATCCCCCACTGCGAACTCAAGTCTGCGACGACGACGGTCGGTGTAAGACTTCTGCCTGCACTGAGCTGCTCTCATCCTGTCCTGAATCAGCTGGATCTTCTCCGTAGTCTCCTGAACTAACTGGGGTCCCAAAACCAGACTCTCACTAAGCTCGGTCCAACAGACTGGCGATCGACACTTCCTACCATATAAAGCCTCAAAAGGTGCCATCTGAATAGTCTCCTGAAAGCTATTGTTGTAGAAGAACTCAATCAACGGCAAGTGACGATCCCAACTGCCACCAAAATCAAGCACACATGCACGGAGCATATCCTCCAGAGTCTGAATAGTCCGCTCCGACTGACCATCGGTCTGCGGATGAAAAGCGGTGCTAAAACTCAACCGGGTACCCAAAGCTTTCTGAAGCTTCTGCCAAAGACGGCTAGTAAACTGGGTACCTCTGTCGGATACTATGCATGTGGGAACACCGTGCAAACGCACAATCTCATCTATATAAAGCTGCGCATACTGAGCATACCCGAAGTGGTCTTCACTGGAAGGAAGTGAGCCGCTTTCGTCAACCGGTCAACAATCACCCAAATGGAGTCATACCCCCTACTGGTCCTGGGTAGACCCACAATGAAGTCCATGGAAATCTGCTCTCATTTCCACTCTGGAACGGGTAAAGGCTGCAACTCTCCAGCCGGTCTCTGATGCTCAGCCTTGACTTGTTGACAAGTCAGGCACCTCGAAACGAAGTCTGAAATATCGCGTTTCATCCCTTCCCACCAGTAAAAGCCTCTCAAGTCACGGTACATCTTGGTGGAACCTGGATGAACGCTAAAGGCCGACTGATGTTTCTGCTCTAGGATCTCGCGTTTCAACCCATCAGCATCTGGTACACACAAGCGAGTCCCGCATCGTAGCACACCCTGGTCATAAATCATGAACTCCGAAACTGTACCCTGTCGAATGAGCTCAAGAATCTCCGACAAACGGGCATCACTGGGTTGCGCCTCACGGATACGATCAAATAACTGTGGACGGGCGCGGACAAGAGCAAACTGTCCCCCAGTGGAAGAAAACTCGAACTGCACTCTACTATCACACAAGAGGTGCCAATCTGCAGAAGACTGACGCTGAACTGCGCTCAACTGGGACAAGCTACCCCCGGGCCTATGACTCAAAGCATCAGCTACCACATTCGCCTTGCCCGGGTGATAAAGGATCTCACAATCATAATCCTTCACTAGCTCCATCTATCGGCGCTGTCTCAGGTTCAGATCCCGCTGCTGGAAGATATACTTCAAGCTCTTGTGATCCGTGAAGATCTGACACGACTCTCCGTACAAGTAGTGTCTCCAAATCTTCAACGCAAAGACCACCGCGGCCATCTCAAGATCGTGAGTGGGGTAATTCTGCTCGTGCTTTTTCAGCTGCCTAGAAGCATACGCAATCACCCTGTCATGCTGCATCAAAACACAGCCGAGCCCCACTCGAGAAGCATCACAATAAACAACATAGCCGCCCGATCCAGAAGGTAAAGAAAGAACTGGTGCTGTCGTCAACCGAGTCTTCAACTGCTGAAAACTCTGCTCGCACGCATCAGTCCAAAGAAAAGGAACTCCTTTCCGGGTCAGTTCCGTCAGCGGTGCAGCGATACTCGAGAAATCCTGCACAAAACGGTGATAATAACCAGCTAAGCCCAAAAAGCTGCGGACCTCAGTCACCGATACAGGTCTGGGCCAAAGCTGTACAGCCTCGATCTTCCTCGGGTCCACAAGAATACCATCACCAGTCACCACATGACCCAGGAAGTCAACTCTATCAAGCCAAAACGCGCACTTTGAGAACTTAGCATACAGCTGGTGCTCTCTCAAAATCTGCAAAGCAATCCTCAAGTGCTGCTCATGCTTCTCACGACTCCTAGAGTAGACCAGTATGTCATCAATAAACACTATAATAAACTGGTCGAGGAACGGCCTGAAAATCCGATTCATCAGATCCATGAACACTGCTGGCGCATTGGTGAGTCCGAACGACATCACCAAAAACTCATAGTGCCCATAGCGCGTACGAAAAGCAGTCATCGGAATGTCATCATTCCGAACCCGCAACTGATGATAACCCAAACGTAAATCAATCTTAGAAAAATGTCTCGCACCCTGGAGCTGATCAAATAAATCGTCAATGCGAGGTAAAGGATACATGTTCCGCACCGTAACTCGGTTCAACTGACGATAATCCACACATAGCCTCAAACTGACGTCCTTCTTCTTGACGAACAGAACAGGAGCTCCCCACGGCGAAACACTCGGTCGCACAAGTCCCAAATCAAGCAACTCTTGCAATTGATTTTTAAACTCTCTAAGCTCTGCCAGAGCCATCCGATAAGGCGATATGGAAATAGGCTCCGTGCCAGGAATCAGATCAATGCAGAACTCAATATCGCGCTCTGGCGGCAACCCAGGTAACTCATCGGGAAAGACATCGGGAAACTCTCGCACGGTAGAAACCTGGTCCAACGACTCCACTGTGGCTCCAGTATCGTGAATGAAAGCCAAGAATCCCCGACATCCCCTCCACAAAAGCCGACTAGCGCACAGAACAGAAATCAAACTGTGAGGGGCGGCACCACGGTCCCCCTGCACAACAAACACTGACTCCCCGGGAACACAAAATCTAACTGTCTTCTCGCGGCAGTCCACGGACGCGTAGCAAGTAGCTAGCCAGTCCATGCCCAACAGAACGTCGAAGTCCAACATCTCCAGAAGGATCAAGTCGACAGGCAAAACTCTGTCTCCTAAACGGACAGCACACGACCGGAACACGTGTCGTGCAACAAACGACTCTCCCACAGGAGTAGCCACGACCAGCGGCTGATCTAGCCAACAAGACTCTCGGCCTAACCTTGGCACGAAATGCGTAGAAACATACGAATGTGTAGATCCCGGATCAAAAAGAACATGTGCATCGTAAGAACATACAGAAAGGGTACCTGAAACCACAGCATTGGACGCCTGAGCGTCCTGGTGAGTCAAGGCAAACACCCGAGCCTGCCCTCTACCGGCAACTGGCTGACTTCCGCCTCTACCACCCCGCCCTCTCGGTACAAAACCACCGCGACCCCGACTTCTCTGCACAAGAGTCTGACGCGGAACAACAACCGGCATAAGGGGCAACGCCCTCTGAGGTGGAGAAGGTGGTAAGGTAACCTGCGGCACAGCTGCCTCACTCACACGTGGCTCAGCACAATCCCGAACCCGATGACCCATACTCCCGCACCGGTAACATCCAGAAACAAACTGCTGGCCTTCCTGAGGGTAAGAGCTAAAAAGCCGACCTCGTCCCAAACCTCCACTATCTGAACGGGAACTGTCACGACGTCTAAACGCCCGCCTCGCTGCCGAATCACCAATACGAACCCTCTTCGGTTCCGGAGCAACTGACGACTCAGAAAGACGCTTCTCTACCAATAGGGCTGCATCTACCGCTGCCGCATATGTGTCGCAATGCTGAATGCTGATGGCTAGGAACAACTGGGTAAGCAGGCCTCGAACAAACCTCTTCACCCTCATCTCCTCAGTCGCCACCAAGTACGGAGTATACAGTGACAGCTCGGTATACAATACATCATACTCCGACACCGTCATCCCCGGAGTCTGGCGTAACGACTCAAATCTACGCGCTCGCGCATCCCTGACGCTCGGTGGAAGAAAACGGGCGAGAAATACCGTCACAAACTCGGCCCGGGTCATAGGAGCAAGACCCGCAGCCCTGCCCCTCTCCAACGACTCACACCACTTCTGGGTCAGACCCTCCAGACGAAAACTGGCATACTCCACCCATCTCTCATCGGAGCATCGGAGTGAACGACAAATCCTGGCCATCCGGTGGATAAACGACTGCGGATCCTCAGTAGTATCTGTGCCAGTGAACACCGGAGGCCTTGTTAGATATGTATGCCCTAGAGGCCTGTATTGTATAGGATACTAGGCATGTATATGTACATAAACAATATTTGATCCAAATGATAGTATGCTATCTGGTTTATCTTCATCTTGTGTTATATTTCATATCTGTATATGCATGTTGATGAAGCCCTTAGAATTATGCTTGACTACAAGGATTATGATGAGATCATACTAGTGGGGCCTGGATAGTCTATAAGCATATGCTTAATAGTTCCTAGTCGAAGGTATATCGAGACAGGGCATCGGTATTACCAAGTTAGACTAGTGTGTACGTTTCCTAACCCTGTGGGGCGATGATTGATTCCACAACCATTGGTGTTTGACATCAAAGATTGTACACAGGTGCTCATTGGAGAATGGGTACACCGAACAGGACTCGCCGAGAACTCCTAGATGGTATATATACTAATTGTCAGATAACAGTTCTCTGGCGACACTTGTACAGGTTAGTCTGTAGACCCGAGATCGTCATAGAGTCTTGTGTGGTTCCCACTGTACTTTGATTTCCACCCTACCACGGCTCTATTGAGTCGTGCAAACAGGTGGACTTTGGGTACAGTCCCGAATCACATGGAGACAGTGAGCGATAGGAGGGGTTTCGTCTCTCCCGGTATAGGGAGTTGATGTCGCGCTATGTTTGATCGGCTATAACACCTAAATCCCTGGCCAGGGTTCTCGAGGTTTACTGATAAATGTTATCAGTAGTTTCTCGAACTGTTATGAGCCATAAATCAGCATGACTTATAAAGTTACTGGGGTCTGACATTTACCACCCCTAGACTTCATATGCGACGTATCAGACGAAGAGACCGGACTGTACGGTAAGTGTTGCTTGCAGGCTCGTTTGGGTTGTGATGAGTTCGCTCGTCGGCCACCTTTTCGTCATGTACCTGGGTAGCCGTTACGCACAGCTAGTACCGCTAACGTGCTTGTGGTTAAACTCACTGCCAGCGTACTGTCGAGTCTTTAGAGTCCTACACATAGGGTTCCCTCGTTCAGGCGAAAGATGTAGAGGCCGTAAGTTGTTACGGCAGCCGTAAGGTGTTACGGCAGGGTTTCGATTATGTTCGTGTAATTGTTACAGGAATAATAATCGGAACGATAATACTGGTAGGCTTTGGTTTAAGCCGGATACCGGTATTATATTATTGGATTATTGGTATTCGTATTTTTCGGAATTCGGATACGGGTATACGGTATACGGGATACGGTATACGGAGGATGGGTATTCTTGTAATTGTTACAAGAATACCTTCTAGAAAATACCACCTCATAATACATTATTTATTTTATGAATATAGATAAATGAGGTGGAAATTAGAAAGTCCAAGCATGGTTGTGAGAATGGGTTTATATTTTAATCTCTTTGGAGTTACTATTGAAGTATGGTGCTAATTTTATATTCCATGCTTCAATTATTTCCATTTGAATATATCATTTTCTCATGCTTGAATTTTCTCATTATTACAAACTCTTTCTCTCTCCTTCTTCTCTCCTCCTTCTTCTTCCTTGCTTTAACAATCACATGAGATATGAATCAAAAGCCAAGGATCAAAGATAATTCAATACAATAATCTCTACATCATCCTAGTGACCATGTTTAGCAAACTTGATCTCTAGGTTTAGCTCTTGAGAAGGATTTTAGCTTGCATGACAACTCTCGCGTGGATCATCTAAGTCTTGGGGTGGCCGGAGATCGAGCACACCGACAACATCCAAGGAGCCAAGGAGATCATCAAAGAAGACCCGAAGGACCGGATCATCAAGGTATAATCCCTAAAATAGTAGATAAAATCTCTAGTTAGGGTTTTCCAGTTATGGTTTAGACAAGATCTTTTGAAAGTGTGTTGTGTGCAAAGAAAATTTTCGATTATCACTTTCGCCGCCTCACAAGAGTTGTGGGAGCATGCAACATGCACTTACATGGTATCAGAGCCTAACTAAACCATAATTAGAATGTTAGCCAAAAGTTAGAACTTCGATCGACGCATTTTTCCCCCGAAGACACGTTTTCTGGCCTTGTTTCTGTCGATTTTTTAAACTGTTCAAAAAAATATTTTCATTGGCCTTAAAAATACAGGCAGGGTTTTCTAAGCACACTGTAGAAATTTGAGATTCCAACTCGTCAGGAACGCCGCGGATCCGTGGCCAAATTCAGTGTGTGGCCGCGGATCCGCGGCCGATTCGTGGCCGAGCTGACTCAGTTTTCAGAACTGTGCTTAGATTAAGGAAATGGTGTTTCTGGGATATATGGAATTTTCACAAAGTTGTTTGTGTACTAGAACATGTCAAATGTTGGCATGGTTTAAAATTATCGATCGAAATTCTAAGTGTTTGGCTAATCGGGTTTGCTGTTTTCGATATGTGTGTTTGAAACGTTAACTAATTGCTATAAGTCGATTAGTCGGGGTTGCACACTTCTGTAATGATATCATGAGATGGTATGTGTATATGAATGTGTTGGATCGTCGTGATGAATGGCCGGGGGGTGTGCGAAGAGCGTTTTTCTTTTCTTTCATTCAATGTAATTTGTAAAAAGCAATGTAATATTATTTTGCAGGACACATCCGGGATTAGGTTGTAGCCACCGTTGTATAATTTCTTTTTACTGTTTTTGCTCTTAGGATAGACCCAAGGTGGGGTGCACAAACTACCGGGTTTTCGAAGTGCCGAGTGACCTACTCACTTTGTTGAGGGAGGTTGCTCCACTTCAGGAATTTGGCTGGTAGTTTGCCGCACCCGTAGGGGTCTAGGGTGGGGTTTTCACTATTCATCACGACCGTGGAACCCGACTTTCATTAAGGCTTGAATGAAATGCGGAATTCCTAGTATATCCAATGTATTCATCTGTGATCTGTAATGACTATATTTGTATATGAGATATATAATAAACGTTGCTTATGTTTTGCACCCGCGCTAGTCCAGCCCCCGCTCTGCCGTTAGTTAAGTAACCTAACGGTGCATGACGGGACCCCGTGGCGAATGCGGATGGCATAAGCGTACGTTCTATTTTCGTTTCTTTTCTGTGATGTTTAGGAAACGTAAATGATGGGACAGCATTAATGTGATTAATGTCAAGAAAAAGAAACCTAAAGATGTTGTAGAATCAAACCATTTTTAAAAATGGGTAACTCTAGCTTTTGCTTTGCATAGTGGTATTCTTGAATATCCTGCACCTCATTCGATGAGGAAAGGGCCGAGATCCCTTCACCGGGAGTGACCCCTTTAGCGAAACTAGCAAATGTTACAAAGAACTCAATTGTTTTTATAGTTGATCTAACTTTTGCTTTGCATCGTGATATTTACATATCCAGCACCTTATTTGATAAGGAAAGAGCCGAGATCCCTTCACCGGGAGTGACCTCTTTAGCAAAATTAGAAAGATACTACAAAACCATTCGATTTTTAAACTAAAGCTTAAACCACTCTTTTCACTCGATTCTACAACGATATCAAGTTCAAAACGTCAAAGGTTTTCACTAAAACCATTCGTTGCCCTCCGCCATTTTAGGAAGCAGAGTACTTAGTATTCGTGCCACGTTTGTTGACTATAGTTAAGGCGTGGTGTACGGTAGCTAAGTGATGTCTTCCTACAAAGCATTTAATGCGATTGATTAGGACATTCGCATGACTTTGTTGACCATAGTTAAGGGTCTTGCGGGTGGGTCTAAATCAATCCCGAAATGGCGGGTAGAACTTGACTAGTGCTTATGATTTGTTGACCATAGTTAAGGTCATAAGACACTAGGGGCAAAAATCATATCGGGAATTTCAAGAGTTGAAATTTGCAATGAGATTGCATACCTTCTATATGATAGTTGGATCCCGATCCCACTGTGAGTAAAGGTTACTCCCGGGAGAGTTTTGCACTTTACAATTAGCTAATCCAGTAGGTGTCTAGAAAGGTGTCAACGGGGTTACGCCTCTAGGAAAACGAGGTTTACTTTAATTAGGTCCGTGCGAAAGCACGGGGAACCTCCCTCGGAGTACTAACACTGGCCTGGCCGACCGGTTAGCGAACCTGTAGATTGCAATTAATCCTGGCTAGTTTTCCTTTTAAAGGTTTGAAGGAAAATTTGATAAAAAGAAGTGGGAGACATCAGTTAGATAAGATTAATAACCTATCTAATTATGCAAGAGCAATCGCTGAGTGTCTTCTTTTCTCTCTCCTAATGTCAGATACCAATGACGGGACTTAAGCTTTTATTAGACAAAAATAAACTCACGGGACCGAATTAAGGAACGTGAATATTGCCCTGACCTATGATAAGGTCGGATATGTCCTGACTACTCCAGCCCCTCCTATCCCAGGTCCTGATTCTTCAGTTGCGGATAAAGAAATCCGCAAGACATGGGATATAGACTGCGCCACAGCCAAGTGCATCGCGCTTGCTTCTATGAACAATGAACATCAGAAGCAGCACGAGAAGATGGATGTTCAATCCATCTTTCTCCATACAAAGGAGTTGTATGGAGAGCAATCCCGTACTCTCCGATACGAGGCATCTCGAAAATTGTTTCAGATGCGAATGGCTGCTGGCACGTCTGTAAGTGGCCATGTATTGAAGATGATTGGACTTATTGAAGAACTTGAGGACCTGGGTTGGACAATGGAGAATGAGCAGTATGTTGATATTGTTCTACAGTCCCTTTCCCCTGCCTTTGCTCAATTCATTGTAAACTTCAACATGCACAACATGGAGAAGTCTTTGCCTGAACTCCTCAATATGTTGAGGAGTGCAGAGAGCACACTAAAGGTAGCGAAAACTCCCGCTCTTATTGCTGGGCCATCTTCTTCCTCCGTCCCAAAAGCCAAATTCAAGGGAAAGGGAAAGAAGAAGAAGAATCCCATCAAGTAGAGAAGCGGAGTGAAAAAGGCACAGGGAAAGGACAAGAAAAGGGCTGCTGCGACAGGACGAGGGGAATGTTTCCACTGCCACCAGACTGGGCACTGGAAGAGAAACTGCGTTGGATACTTGGCCGACCTCAACAAGAAGAAGCAGGGTGAAGCTTCTACTTCATGTGTGTTTGTAATAGAAAACTGTTTTTCAATTAACTCTGCTTCCTGGGTATTAGATACTGGGTCAGGATCTCACATCTGTAATTGTATGCAGGGGTTGAGAAATAGCAAGTTTTTGAAGAAAAATGATCACACTCTCCGAGTTGGGAATGGTTCCTCAGTACATGCTACAGCAGTAGGAGAGTATCACCTTGGTTTGCCGTCGGGTTGTATATTGGTTTTGAACCCGTGTTATTTTGTACCCTCTATGTTATGTAATATTATATCTGTATCAGTGTTGGACAATGCAGGATATAATTTTGTATTGCAATCTAATGTTATGAACATTAACCTACATCAAGAGTTGATTGGGTCTGGTACATTAAATAACGGGATATACATCCTAAACCAACATACAGTTTTTAACGTACAACACACAAACAAAAGAAAGGTTTCAAACATAAATGAAGCATTCATTTGGCACTGTAGACTTGGTCATATTAACGAAACAAGACTAACCAAGCTACATAAGGATGGATATTTGAACCCGTTGGAATATAAATCTTATGCGACTTGCCAGTCTTGTATCAAGGGTAAAATGACCAAAACTCCGTTTACTGGACACGGAGAGAGAGCTACTGAATTCTTAGGCCTCATACATAGTGATGTATGTGGACCAATTTCTACACATGTAAGAGGTGGTTTTTCGTACTTCATAACCTTCACTGATGATTTATTGAGATTCGGGCACGTGTTCTTGTTGAAACATAAGTCCGAAGCGTTCGAAAAATTCAAGGAGTATAAATCTGAAGTAGAAAAACAAACAGGCTTAAGTATCAAGAAACTTCGATCAGATCGAGGAGGAGAGTATCTAAGCTCAGAGTTTTTAGATTTCCTAAAAGAGAATGGGATTCTCTCTCAGCTCACTCCTCCGTACACACCACAGCACAACGGTGTATCGAAAAGGAGGAATCATACCCTATTAGATATGGTAAGATCTATGATGAGTGATGCTGAGTTACCAATATCATTCTGGGGGCACGCATTAGAGACTGCGATTTATCTATTGAACAGGGTTCCGACCAAAACCGTGTCCACCACTCCATATGAGATATGGTATGGGAAGAGACCATCTCTTAAAAGAATTAAGATATGGGGTTGTCCGGCTTATGTGAAAAAGCAGAATTCGGACAAACTTGAGACACGATCGGTTTTGTGTAGATTTGTGGGATATCCAAAACACTCGTATGGATATTTTTTCTACCACAGGGAGGAACAAAGGGTGTTTGTTTCTCAATATGCCATATTTTTAGAAAATGAATTTTTTACAAATGATACTATTGGCGATGCGGTAGAACTGAAAGAGATTCCAGATACACAAACAATTACCGATGATTTGGTTGAACCTGAGGTTTCAATAGAACCCGACGAACCTCAGCCACTCCGTAGATCTAGTAGGACTTCTCGTCCACCTGATAAATACTACGGTTTTCTAATTGATGGTGATAGGGAAGATTGCATCATGGATGATGATGACCCTACTAGTTTTCAGCAAGCTATCACGAGTAGTGACTCAGTGAAGTGGCTGGATGCTATGAGATCCGAAATGGAATCCATGCACACCAACAAAGTATGGACTTTGGAGGTTGCACCTTCTGGAGTAAAACCCATAGGGTGCAAATGGATTTTTAAAAGAAAGATCGGTGTGGATGGTCAGGTGGAGACCTATAAAGCTAGGCTAGTAGCAAAAGGATTTCGTCAAAGACCAGGACTGGACTATAATGAAACCTTTTCACCAGTTGCGATGCTCAGATCCATTCGGATCCTGCTTGCTATAGCTGCCCACTATGATTATGAGATCTAGCAAATGGATGTTAAAACGGCATTCTTAAATGGTGATTTAGAAGAATGCGTTTTTATGGATCAGCCAGAAGGCTTCATTGATAGTGGGAGCAGCGGAAAAGCATGCAGGCTGCTTAAATCCATCTATGGATTAAAGCAGGCATCACGGAGTTGGAACATCTGCTTTGATGATACAATCAAAGAGTATGGTTTTATCAAAAATGTGGATGAACCATGTATTTATAAAAGGATTGTAGAGAGTACTGTTACATTCCTCGTATTGTACGTGGACGACATTCTCTTGATAGGAAATGATATTCCTATGCTACAATCGGTCAAACTATTCTTATCGCAGAAGTTCTCCATGAAAGACCTGGGCGATGCCTCGTACATTCTGGGGATTAAGATCTATAGAGATAGATCTAAGAAATTATTGGGATTGTCCCAATCGAGATACATTGACACCATACTAAAGAGGTTTAGTATGGAAGATTCCAAGAGGGGTAATTTACCCGCTTGTCATGGGATCACCCTCTCCAAAGAGATGTCTCCAAAGACTGATGAGGAGAGGGCTCGCATGAGCATTATACCCTACGCTTCGGCAGTAGGATCTATAATGTATGCGATGTTATGTACTCGCCCAGATGTAGCTTATGCACTGAGTGCAATAAGTAGATATCAATCTAACCCAGGGGAGAAACACTGGACTGCTGTGAAGAACATTCTGAAGTACTTGAGAAGAACTAAAGAAATGTTCTTGGTGTATGGTAATGGAGATCTCTAGATGGAGGGATTTACCGACTCCAGCTTCCAGAGCGACAAGGATGATAGTAATTCCATCTCAGGGTTTGTATTTACCCTAAATGAAGGGGCGGTATGTTGGAAAAGTTCCAAGCAAGATACCGTCGCTGACTCCACGATGGAAGCTGAGTATATTGCTGCTAATGATGCCGCAAAAGAGGCAGTCTGGATGAGGAAGTTCATTTCTGAACTTCAGGTGGTTCCATCCATTGCTAATCCAATACCGCTGTATTGCGATAACAATGGAGCCATGGCTTTGGCAAAGGAACCAAGGTCCCATCAGAAATCCAGACATATCTTGAGGCGGTATCACCTCATCAGGGAGATAGTGGATCGCCAGGATATCGAGGTACGGAGAGTAGACACGAAAGACAACACAGCAAATCCATTCACCAAGGCCATCCCTCAAGTCCAGTTTGAGAAACTGTTCGAGCTGTTGGGCATGCGGTACGCCGGCAACTGGTTCTAGTGCAGACAGTGGGTACTTATTGCATCAACTACAGGCCTTAGTGCAAGTGGGAGATTGTTAGATATGTATGCCCTAGAGGCTTGTATTGTATAGGATACTAGGCATGTATATGTACAGAAACAATCTTTGCTCCAAATGATAGTATGCTATCTGGTTTATCTTCATCTTGTGTTATATTTCATATCTTTATATGCATGTTGATGAAGCCCTTAGGATTATGCTTGACTACCAGGATTATGATGAGATCATACTAGTGGGGCCTGGATAGTCTATAAGCATATCCTTAATAGTTCCTAGTCGAAGGTATATCGAGACAGGGCATCGGTATTACCAAGTTAGACTAGTGTGTACGTTTCCTGACCCTGTGGGGCGATGGTTGATTCCACAACCATTGGTGTTTGACATCAAAGATTGTACACAGGTGCTCATTGGAGACTGGGTACACCGAACAGGACTTGCCGAGAACTCCTAGATGGTATATATACCAATTGTCAGATAACAGTTCTCTGACGACACTTGTACAGGTTAGTCTGTAGACCCGAGATCGTCATAGAGTCTTGTGTGGTTCCCACTGTACTTTGATTTCCACCCTACCATGGCTCTATTGAGTCGTGCAAACAGGTGGACTTTGGGTACAGTCCCGAATCACATGGAGACAGTGAGCGATAGGAGGGGTTTCGTCTCTCCCGGTATAGGGAGTTGATGCCGCGCTATGTTTGATCGACTATAACACCTAAATCCCTGGTCAGGGTTCTCGAGGTTTACTGATAAATGTTATCAGTAGTTCCTCAAACTGTTATGAGCCGTAAATCAGCATGACTTATAAAGTTACTGGGGTCTGACATTTACCACCCCTAGACTTCATATGCGACGTATCAGACGAAGAGACCGGACTGTACGGTAAGTGTTACTTGCAGGCTCGTTGGGGTTGTGATGAGTTCGCTCGTCGGCCACCTTTTCGTCATGTACCTGGGTAGCCGTTACGCACAGCTAGTGCCGCTGACGTGCTTGTGGTTAAACCCACTGCCAGCGTACTGTCGAGTCTTTAGAGTCCCACACAGAGGGTTCCCTCGTTCAGGCGAAAGATGTAGAGGCCGTAAGTTGTTACGGCAGCCGTAAGGTGTTACGGCAGGGTTTCGATTATGTTCGTGTAATTGTTACAGGAATAATAATCGGAACGATAATACTGGTAGGCTTTGGTTTAAGCCGGATACCGGTATTATATTATTGGATTATTGGTATTCGTATTTTTCGGAATTCGGATACGGGTATACGGTATAGGGATACGGTATACGGAGGATGGGTATTCTTGTAATTGTTACAAGAATACCTTCTAGAAAATACCACCTCATAATACATTATTTATTTTATGAATATAGATAAATGAGGTGGAAATTAGAAAGTCCAAGCATGGTTGTGAGAATGGGTTGTTTTATATTTTAATCTCTTTGGAGTTACTATTGAAGTATGGTGCTAATTTTATATTCCATGCTTCAATTATTTCCATTTGAATATATCATTTTCTCATGCTTGAATTTTCTCATTATTACAAACTCTTTCTCTCTCCTTCTTCTCTCCCCCTTCTTCCTTGCTTTAACAATCATATGAGATGTGAATCAAAAGCCAAGGATCAAAGATAATTCAATACAATAATCTCTACATCATCCTAGTGACCATGTTTAGCAAACTTGATCTCTAGGTTTAGCTCTTGAGAAGGGTTTTAGCTTGCATGACAACTCTCGCGTGGATCATCTAAGTCTTGGGGTGGCCGGAGATCGAGCACACCGACAACATCCAAGGAGCCAAGGAGATCATCAAAGAAGACCCGAAAGACCGGCTCATCAAGGTATAATCCCTAACATAGTAGATAAAATCTCTAGTTAGGGTTTTCTAGTTTTGGTTTAGACAAGATCTTTTGAAAGTGTGTGTTGTATGCAAAGAAAATTTTCGATTATCACTTCCGCCGCCTCACAAGAGTTGTGGGAGCATGCAACATGCACTTACAGGCCTCAGCCTTATGAACTCCGTCAGTGACACGGTAATAACCTCCGGAGCTGTAACTACGGCTGCCGGAACTGTAGGTACCATCATGGTCCCTACAGCGGGTGGAACAACTGCCTGCCCCTGCGCTCGGATGGTCTCTACCAAAGTCCCCACTATCTGGCGCAGATCCTGCATACCAGCCCCAATCATAGCAATATGCTCCGGTACAACAGGCGTACTGCCTTGGTCCGTCCTCGCCTCAGACGTGTCCACTCTGACCTCGGCCCTCGCGGCCGCTCTCATTGCCCTCGTAGTCTTCGGCGGCATATAGGCTGGAAATTGAAACAAGATTCGATAAGGAAACAGGAATCGAATCACAAAGATGTATATCATCACGGAAGAATATCAATCAATAAGTCCTAAGGTCACTTAGGCGGAGTACCGTGTCGTAAGTATGCCGCGGAACATACACACGCTACGTCACTCTGCTTAAGCTACCTACTCCATCATACCAAGATCATCCTATACTCCGAAAGGTAAAACCTAGCGCTCTGATACCAACTTTGTCACGACCCAAAATTTGGCTCGTAACCGGCACTTAAGCTACGTAACGTACGCAACTCAAGTAAGCCGAAACCCAGAAATCTAAACCACCCAAAACTGGATCAACGGAGAAAACATAGTTTAAAACATTTAGAAAATCACAAGTAAAATCTCTGACTCTAGTTTTCTATCTTGAAAATTTCGGCTGCACCTCCTTTGTAAAAACCGGCCCCGAAAACGGATACAACACAGATAATATATAAAGCATCCCAATTGGGAGTAAAATCACGCCCAACGGCAGAGACAATCACCACAACAAGTATACGACGCCGAAGCGAAGAAATATCAAAGGAAACTGCATAAAGAAGTAAAACTTTCCAACATAACCGGCTCCCACGAGCACGGCACCCAAAGTCACCAAAATATACAACACAGAGTCCTCACAAGTCGTCTCTAAGACATATACAACAATGGTAGATGGAGAATACTAGATCCAACAAAAAGATATACAATATACAAGCAGATAACCGCAAACCCACCTAAAAGCAAAGGCCCCACTGCCTAACGTAGCGGTATCCGTAAAAGTAAAGATGATAAGACGCCCTGCCGCAACTACTCTGAGGGTAAGTTCTGCAAACACTGTGGCACAACGGGGGTGAGTTGCCAACTCGTGAATAGTAAATAACATCATACTGAAATCGCAAGTATGCACAAACAGCGATGATCAATAGTATGTAAGCTGGTAGCATGAGTATGACAATATAAATATGCGACTATCATGATAAGGGTACACCACCAGGTACTATATCTACATGAATAAGTGCATATCAACTGAGTACTGAGTGCGGGATAATAAATAATCTCATGCACAAATCATAAGCATGGAAAAACACGGTTAACTCCACAACACCCCAATCCCAAAATACTCAGATCGGCCCTCAGATCGGCCCTCAAAATCCTGTACGTCTCATGGAACCTGAGTGTCAAACATCGACGCTCTAAAATATCATGAAATCAAGTGCCTAACATCGACAGGTAAATACTCGTATCCATACGTTCCTCGAAACCCAAGTATCCCACTTCGACACTTGTGTTCCACGTATCGGTCTTTCTGATATCCATACGTTCCTCGAAATCCAAGTATCCCACCTCGACACTTGTGATTCCACGTATCGGTCTTTCCAAATCCATATATCTCTCGGAATATAAGTGCCTAACATCGACACTTGAAATTCCCATATCGCATGAAAACATATCTCAAATGCGTAAATCCATGTAAAATAGCATATGCAACATAAAACATCAATATGAGCATATCACGGAAAAGTCCGCTATTTAATGCATCCAGTCATTAAATATATCTCGCGGTTCCCAAAATCCAAATCCAAAACACATATATATACATCGTCCCATTCCACCGATATATATGTTATAAAACTGATCATGTAACAATAGCAAAGTATATGTGCGAGCAGGTAAATATGGTATGGCATATGTATAGGCATGCTGGTACACAGGTATGCTATATGTCATATGCGCTATCGCACAAGTAAAACGGTTTCAATGTCGCTAACCAATAGCAAGGTATATAAATAAGCATTTGTGTTGTGCGTATCATGGCAATTACCGACAGTGTGTGTGTAGCATATCATTGGTGCTCGTGCAACATGGACTGTCAATAATAGTGCAGTGTACAATATATACAGTATCAGGCACAACAAGTAACTATATGCAATATGAATCATGCAATATCTCTATATAAGCACATAAACATACGGCTAATATCATATCATATCTAGCCCCGACGCTTAGCACCATACTGGCGATTTCCCCGTAGATGTTAAATCTACTCACAAATGGTCTCCAGCTATGAAAATCCGACCACCTGCTTTCCCTTGTTCGCAGCGTCCGAAGTCCCCGCTTGCGACGCTATATTTTCACAAACACAAGAAATAATGCGAACATCTCAGAATCGACCAATATAACATAAAACTACGTATTACATAACGCACCAACACTAAACTAACTCACTAGTGTCCGTCTAGTGGCTAACGTGCGTCACGATACCACAAAACCTATCCAAACACAACAGCTGCACCAGATCACGATTCGTGTCGCAAAGCGTAACACGCGGATTCAAAACACTAGATTATAGGTAATCGATCCCAGATTTTGTATACTGCAATTGCAAAAAAAGCAAACAGTACCAAACACCCCTATCCAACAGCAGACAACTACCTACAGAAGACCAACCCCAACCCAATCCTACCCAGCCGGCGTCGACGGATCTCGCAATAGGGGTCGCCTGCCCCGGCCGATAAGGTGGTCCCCGTCACTCAGGTGGTGTCTCAGGTTCACTAGCACATCTCTAAAATTTTGTTTTGCCAAACACTAAAATCTCCAGGTCACAGCAGGTATAGAAGTTCTAAAAAGACTTTAAAAACCCGATATCGCACTAATCGATATAAAAAGCGTTCTACGCTACAACCAACGAGCTAAACCACATAAAAACTTCTAATTATCAGTGTGGGGGTTATACCTAACAACTTTTCTCACAAGCTCCTAGCTTTCCTTAGCTCCAAGTGATCCAAGAGCCAAAAACAAAACTTTATGCATATTTTGTGATAAATTTGGAATTTTTGAGTTATGATTGAAGAAAAATGAGAGAGAAGAGCTCAAGAGCAGAAGAGGGAGAGAGGGATTCGGCCAAGTGAGTGAGGTGTGAGTTCTGTGAGGGTTTCCTAGCAATTACCAACATTTAATGCAATAAATGCATTCATACACACATTAATACACATGCATGCACCTACATCTTTTCTTTTCTTTTTCTTTAATCCAATTTCACAACAAATATCTAGATATGTAAAAAGGTTTTGGATTAACTCAACTTAAATTAAAGAAAAGATCACGTAACAGAAATTTCCCAAAATGTGAATACTATATTAAAATAACATTAAAATTGGGGAAAATTCTATCTGAACCAAAACGTCTCATATACCCCCAAAGCTTGCGCACTAGCTTTATTTTAGCTTAACTATATGCTGGCAAGTCGATATGGTCGTTTAAACACAGTCGGGTCAAAACGGATAATACCAACAATTTAACCCTAAAACGAACAAATTCGCATAACGATTTCTAAACAAAATACACAAATCATTAGTCCATAATATAGAGGTAATACAAGAAGTGAATACAAAAAATATTACCAGAACTAGCTGGGCATCAACCAAGAGCGTCATTAGTCCATAATATAGTCCATAATATAGAGGTATTACAAGAAGTGAATATATTATCATTAAATCCTGAAATATTTATACATAAATCATAAACCATCTCTTTATTGTTCAAATATTAATTTTGAAGCAGAAATATTCAGTGCAGAATATATCCATATCAAATTTTATTAAATAACTATCACAACTTTAATTTAATCTAAAACTAACCTAGCAATATAAACAAAATACACATCGAATTACCTTGTTTACCAAGTGTACATTTGAAGAATCGGTTGCTTTTATTTGTACTCCCAGACATGTGTTATGGAAACCACGGAAGGGGCAAAAAACTGCCCTGAAAACACACCCATCTTCTTCACACCAAATATCGTGTTGCAGTGCACCATCATTGGTGCACCTATCAAATATGCGCTGATCAACAGCGGATATTTCAGAGACCATAACTTGAATATTATTTATTTGAGACTGAGAAACACAATCTGAAGATTTATAGTCCCTAGGTCCATAATTTAGGACATATGATAAATAGGACTTAGATGATGACATCGATGAAGAAGCAACAAGGAAGTTGTTCTCAAGCAATCATAAAGGATTTTTGCAGACCAAACAACAAATGTGTCGCTTCTTTTCTGTTGCTATATCTGACGATATATGTGATAAGTCCTTATAACCTTCCATTAATGGATTATGAAGTTGTTTCTGAGGCTTGCAATCTGAAAAACCGTCGACAAAATTGTCAGTTTGATCCTTCTGCTTTCTTTTTCTTTGGTTATAAGAATTCACACTCTTATTTAATAATGATTCCTGTTCGGTGTCACTTGGATCCAGATATACTACTCTTTCAGGGCTAACTGTTGTTGTGCCGAGATTCCATTTGAGATTGTTGTGCAACATGAAAAGGATTGCCCATCTGGAATCTGATTGCAGTGCTGCGCTGTTCCTAACATATTTCCATTTCTAAGGGCATCAGTTTGTTTAGATTTATGACACCTGCATATCATTGTTAAACATTACATCAGCTAGATATACATTGTTATCTCACAACCCAACAGTTTAAGATTTTGGATAAAGTGATTCTTGACATGGTATCAGAAGGCCAGGTTGCAAAAGGTTCTGGGTTCAATCCTTGATCAATACAAAAATGTAACTACTACTTATTCTGCCTTTACAAGAGAAATCACCCGACACCCGTTCTAGGCCAATCCATGTGACCCAAAGGTCCATGTGAGGGGGAATGTTAAACACTATGTCATATTGATATACACTGTTGTCACACAACTCTTCAGCTTTTGTCTAAAGTGGTTCTTGACAGTTATTAAAGACTTTAAAACTTAAAAATCCGTTCAAGCAAAAGGGAAAGTGGCAATACCAAATTAAAAGTTGGTAAATAAGATTACCCGGATAATAGAGGATGGCTCTCCGAGTCCACGTTTTCTCTAATGGTTGTTTAATGGTTTCTCATTTGCTTCGCCTGCAGATTCTGCCAGGAACTGACCTTTTCTTGCTAAGAGAGGTTTCAGTTCTGCTAGTGCATCTTTCGGAAATATGTTCTTTCTCCCACGAGAATTTATCTTCTTTTGTTTCTCGTTTATCTTTTGTACATTCACCTCTTTCAAATTCTGTTCAGAAGTAATTGAACAATCTGCATCAGTATCAGAAGTGGCAAACTCATTTTCATTGCCTTTCTGGGTCAAAATTTTCTGCAAAGAGAACAGGAGGAAAGATTTGAGGATAATTTGAATAATGGAAATGAATTTAAGTGATTAAGATATAACTCAACCTCTGCAAAGAAATTCCGTAGTGCATTCATTGACTCATCACAACTGTTCGATCGAAATTCTTAACCACTTTGAAATGTAATTTAGATTTCGCTGCTCCTTAAAACGCTCATCTGCATGTATACAGAAGGAAAAATATGACAGCATACAAATGAGTCAGAAAAGATATCCTTATATGCTAGAAACTGCTATGTTATCTGAAGTCAAGAAAGGTGTAAATTCAAGCTTCCAGGACGAAGATGCAACAAGTGAAATTATTATTTAAATCGATATAAATGTGTTAATATATAGTGAAAAGAAACATGAAAACACTATCAACAAAACTAGAGTTGGAGCGACAGTTAGAAGATGAACTAAAGAAGGCAGCAAGGCATACAAATTTAAGGGAGCTGTTCAAGTAAATAAGGTAATAAAGAGCCAACTGAACCACTAATCACATTTGCAATCTGCTTTCTCATATCCCTTCAAACTTAAACAAGGCAATCACCGCCCCCTCCCCCCTCTCTTCCCCTCAGTGATGTCGGTTGGCTTTAAATTTGTGAAATCGGTAAGAAAATGTTGTGGTCCAGGGTGTGGAGAGTCAAAATTTCAAGAAGACCCTTACCTGTATGTGGATCAAGTGTCAGGGCTACATGAAAAAATATTGTAAGGACACATCATTTCGTGTACAGAATGATTCAAAAGCATCCAAAACTATTTATAGATTTGACCTATGTGTGCCTCAAAGTTTTTCTGTATAAAGAGGGGAAGAATAGACTTCATCTGAATATGCAGCATGCATTCTGATGTTGCACAACAGAAACATTGTTGAAGCTATAGAATGTTAAAATAAATAAATAAATGACCAATTATTAACTTGTTGTTAGTTGGCTTCAAAAAAAAAGGTCTCTACATAAGCTTATATTATTCAGCAAAACTTTTAGAAAACATTCTATATCAAGTTCATAAAGAATATGGCTTAAACCTCCCAAAACATTTGTTGTTATCCAGAATTAATCGCTTTCCAAATCACTTTTCTATTCACACAAGTTCATAAATGATATGGCTTCAACTTCCAATTGTTGTTATTAAGAATTAATTGATTTTCCACTATCACTTTTCTATTCACACAAGATCATTACTATTAGATACGCATGTACACCACTGAGGGACCTTCGTCAATGTAATTTGTGGTTTACCCGTTATGTTCCTGGGAAACACTTTTTGAGATTGTCTCGTGTTTCGCTTTCTGTAATTGTTCACATGGAAAGTGCAAGCAAGCAAGCAACCACTCATCCACAAACAAATAGTATGATCTATAAGCACCATAAGGGCTCACATAAGAAGGGCCAGTAGACACACAAGAATTGTTGTGTATGCCTTCCATTCCAGATCCCTATTGATTTCCCATAGATTCAGACTTAACTACAACATAAAGGATAACATATTCAGATTTATCTACAAGACAAGAGATAACAGATTCAGACTTATCTACAAGCAAGGTGGATATTTATTAGTTGGGAAATTAGTTATTTAGACTTATCTTTAGTTATTTAGACTTGTCTCCAGTATACCATATATACCGTAGTATTTTGTAACCCTAGAGATTGATGCCTTTGAGATAGATTTCGTTAATCAGTGAGAACCCATTGATAATTGTGAGAGATCTATGATTTGAGAGGGATTTGTAATTCTCCATCGATTTGCACTCCTCTGGATATTTGAATATTAATAAAACTTCTCCTTCGTCTATTTGTTTTGTGATTAGTACTCGTATTTCTATCTTTCCAGTGGTTTGATTTTCTTCTCGTTATCGATAATGCTTGCTTTGTGAATGTCTCGTACACACAACAAGAATAAGAGAAAAGGGTGCAATAACCAAGAAGGTAGAAGTGATATGATTTGTCAAAGTTATTTTTAAAGTAGAGTAGAGTTTAAAGTTAAAGATGAGTTGGAGAAGTGATGGACTTTTACACATGGGATTTAATGATGAGTGGGTTCCAACAATAAGCCTCAAGGCTTGTTGAGATGTGATCCATTTTATATTTTGTACCCATGTGTTTCTTTTGTTGTTTCCACTTCGGGGCTATCTTAAGTCCCATCCTCATGTGCAACCATCACCTTTTTCTTTGGTGTGGTTGTCACATGGAAAGTACACCGTCACCTTTTCCTTTGGTGTGGTTGTCACGTGGAAAGTACAACACTTGGTAGTATTGTCGAGTCGTACAACACTTTGTGGTATTGTCGAGTCATGTTTGTATCGAGTCATCGGCTCCGATACCATGTCAATTATTTTTAGAGTAGAGTTTAAAATTAAAAAAAAGTTGGAGGAATACACATTGGTATTTAATAATAAGTGGGTTCTAACAATAAGACTCAACGCTTGTTGAGGCGTGACCCATTTTATATTTTATACCCATGTGTTCATTTTGTTGTTTCCAATATGGGACTATCTTTAAAATCTCATCATTTGATTTTTTTACTTTCAACAACATACCGTATTTACAGTTCACAGTGAAAATGGACTATTTGCCTATTTGGTAGTGTAAACAGCACGCCACAATGAACTAAAAGTCTAAAGGAATCTTGTTGAGCATTCATATAAAGAAGTAGACAGCTCTGAAGCATTGGCCATGTAAAATACTGGGGATTCATTCAATTAAAGCAAACCACTCCCTTCCCTAACAAACAAGAAAACCAAAACACGAACAAGCCCACTCATTTGAGGCAAGCTCAAATATTTTATTTTGTTCTGCAATTTTATACTGTTGTTGATCGACCTAAGATGTCCACAAGATTCACATGTCAACTTTTCGCAGTTCTGTTATCAGAATATTCAAATGGCTGGATGTAAAGCACATTTACAAAAGCAATAAAAACGGCAAAGGAATTAGTACAACCGAGAAAAGGCACCAGTTGAACAAATAGAGCCTGCAGCTCGGCGGTTTCTAATATAGGCTACAGATGATCTAGATGTGAAATCTACATGATTAGTATACTAACTAGCAACTGCAATAATGTTTCTTCCTATGTCGCATGGGTTTCGTCATCAAGGAGATGTATCCGTCTCGGATTCGTATCCATATCGGGTTCTTTTGGATTCATCAAGTAGAGTTGTAGAACACTTTTTGGCGCATCCTAGAACACTTCAAATGGTCGGATTTATTTCAGCCGAATGAATTTTTAAATTTTAGTACTGGGTTCGACACATGCAAAACACTTCCCATCGATGCGATTTTTCATCCATACACTATCTAAGACGTATAGAACAACTTAAACAGAACATATCGTTCATAGGACACTGCACGAAAAAATTAATGAATTTGAAAAACGTAAACCTGCCCTAACGGATCCTCACCTTATATGTGTGTAAAGAGAGAATAATGAAGAAAAGAGATCCAAGGAGGCTTTTTTGTCAAGCAGCGTAAAAAATCTATATGCTCAATCATTTTATTCGACGATCGGTACACATCATCATTATATCAACGGTGAAAAAATGGTGGAATCACAAGAAATTTGGTGTATGCACATCTTAGATGGTATAGATGGAGGTGATAATGCCGATCGTCGAAAAAAATCATGGAGAATGTATTTTTCCGACGCCATAGCAGAAAATTCCCTCCTATGGCACCTTTCCTCCATTATCCTTACATATATAAGGATAATGGAGAAAAGGTGCCATAGGAGGGAATTTTCTGTTATGGCGTCGGAAAAATACTTCCTTCATGATTTTTTCGACGATCGGCACCTATCATCTCCATCTATACCATCTAAGATGTGCATACACCAAATTTCATGTGATTCCACCATTTTTCACCGTTGATTTAGTTGGAGCAAATCAATGGTTTACCGACAATAGAATTTTTTACATTGCTAATTCAACGGTGAAAGAGTGGTGGAATCACATGAAATTTGGTGTATGTACATCTTAGATGATAACGATGATGATGATGGATGCCGATCGTCGGAAAAAATGGTGGAGGTTGTATTTTTTCGACGCCGTAGGAAGAAATCCCCTCCTATGGCCTCTTTCCTCCATTATTCTCTCTAACTGTCTATATCCATGAAAAAAGCACCCTCTACCAAATGTGCTTTCAAGTAGGAAAGAGTCCTATCAGGATGAAGCTTCACATTGTAAGCCCAGCGACACGCTACCGTCTTCTTGCCAGTCGGAAGAGAAACCAAATCCCAAGTCTGATTCTGTTCTAGGGCAAGCATATCATTAATCATCGCATCAGTCCACCCTTTATGAGACAAAGTATCGGATGGGTAGCTAGAGCAATGATACTTACCCAACTCACAAGACTCACACTCTAAACTAGATAAATTATCAAAAGAGGGAACAATCATCTTCAAGGTCTGTAGGGAAGGGTGACTAAACCGACAATGTGCATCAAAGACAGATGTGGATGCTGTTGGGCAGGTATAGAGCATGGATGCTCATCGAGATAGTGCAACTCGTCAACCTCGGTCCATGTGCCAATCGTCCTCCTCGTCCCAAACTCCTGAAAAACACATCCACCAGGAAAAAAATTTGCATGACAGTTCAAATCTCAAGTCAGCTGACTAATGGAAAGCAAGTTGAAAGGAAATGCATGCATATACAAGACAGTAGAGAGAGATAACTGTGATGTGGCATGAAAAAAACCCCATGTCCTCTATAGCAGAGGCGGTGTCATTCGCTAAAGTCACTGGGGTACACCCGGGCCTTAGCCTATGTTAAAGTTTTAAAGTTGAAAGAGTGATGGGCTTTTACATATGGACTTTTGATATAAATGGGCTCCAACAATAAGACTCAAGTCTTATTGAGATTTGACCCATCTTATATCTTATACCTATGTGTGTGTTTTGTTTCTAATGTGGGACTGTCTTTAAAATCTCATCATTTGGTTTTTACTTTCAACACTCCCCCTCACGTGCAACCATCACTTTTTCTTGGTGTGGTTGTCACGTGGAAAGTATGAGTAGAGTTACGTGCAACCATCATTTTTTCTATGTGGTTGTCACGTGCAGACTACGAGAAGAGTTGCGTGCAACCATCACTTGGCGTGGTTGTCACATGAAGGATCGAGCCATTAGATTTGATACTATGTTAAATTTTTAAAGTAATTAAAGTTCAGGAAGCACTTCAGCACTCAGGTTGACATGCAATTATGTTAGAGAAGATTGTCGCACTGCACTCTAATCAGACTTGAAAATTGATGCATCCGCCGTCAAATAAGAAGGTTGTTGGCTGCAAACGGGTTTTTACTGTCAAGCAAACTCTCAAGAGGACGACTGACCGTCTCAAAACTCAATTGGTGGCCAAAAAATTTACCCAGCGGTATGGTTTGGAATATGTCGAGACTTTCTAGCCAGTTGCAAAATTACCATCGGTTCGTGTACTTGTATCCTTGGCCATTTCTAAAACATAGCCTCTTCATCAACTTGATGTGAACAATGCCTTTCGTAATTGCGATCTCTCGAAGACTATATGCAACAGTCTCCTGCGAGCGATCGGGGAAATCTATGGTTTGTCTTCAACACAAATCGTTATATGGACTGAAGCAGTCACCACGTGCCTGATTTGAAAAAAATAGCATGATTTTATCACAGATTGGCTTCAAACTCAGTCGTGCCGACACGTCCCTTTTCACACATAATCGTCTTCAAAGCAGGGTAATTGTGTTGGTATGTGTTGATGATATTATCACTGGAGATGATTTTGCTGGCATTTCTAAGGTGAAAGAACATTTGGTTTCATACTTTCATACCAAGGACCTTGGGCCATTTAGATATTTCCTTGGAATTAAGTATCATGGAATTCTGGTAGGTTGCAGCTCTCACAGCGCAAGTATGCACTTGATCATCTATTTAAGACAAGATTTCTGGGATGTAAACCAGTAAACACACCTATAGATTTCTTAGTCAAGCTATCTCGATTAAGCTCTCTCTCGGATCCTCCACTACCTGATCCAGGACGATATCAGCATTTAGTTGGAAAGCTCATTTACCTCACTGCCACTCGGTCAAACATTGCATTTGCCGTTAGCACAGTGAGTCAATATATGCAGAATCCTCTGACCTCCTACCTTAATGCAGTTGAGCATATTCTCAGATACATCAAAGGTTTTACAGGACAGGATCTTCTCTACAAACTATCACCTACGTTGTCGCTCACAGCTTTTACAGATGCTGACTTTGCTGGATCTATTGATGATCGTCACTCCACTAGTGGCTACTGTGTATTCTTGGAAGGAAAATTGGTTACATGGAGGAGAAAGAAGCAAAATGTAGTGGCTCGTTCTTCTGCCAAAACTGAATATAGATCTATAGCGCATACGGTTACTGAGTTGATATGCCATACCTCTCTTCTGACAGATCTTGAAGTTCCTTCTCTTCCGACCACGCTCTTCTGTGATACCAAGACCGCAATTCACATTGCTGGAAATCCAGTTTTTTATGAGCGGACCAAACATAGCAAGATAAATTGTCACTTCATTCGTGACAAAGTTACAGATAAGATGGTTGCACTCCAGCATGTTTCTTCTGCAACTCAACCAGCAGATATTCTTACCAAACCTCTTCCTAAACCAGTTTTCGCTCGTCTTCTGTACAAACTTGGCATGATTGATACCTACGCTCCAGCTTGCGAGGAGTGTTATGAATATTGTTATATATATATATATATATATATATATTCAGTTGTTATACTTAGTTAATTAATTTGCTCAGTTATATATTTGTTAAGAAAGATGATCTATAACTCTCTATATATAGAGAGTGGACTATTATTCTTCTTAAGCCAACAAAGATTATTTTTCTCTCAATTATTTTCAGCCTATATGAGAACATGCCTCGTTTTTTTGTCATATGATCCGTCGCGCCTAACCCATGGGCGACGAACAAAAGTCAAAGTAATAAAGACAGTATGGTTACCTTTTGTAAGACCCGAAATGGTCGCAGCTGAAACCCGAGGTGCAGCGGATCCAGTCTGGCTACTAGAAGTAGACGAGGTCACAAGAACCCTCAATCGAGCAATCTCCTCCTCCATAGACTTGACGGAGCTCTCGGATAATGCTAAGTCCGTCGAAGTAGTGGAGGATACAAAAGATGAGGTCCCAACATGTGCACGGGCAACAGGACGAGAAGGCCTACCATTCAGCTTCCAACAAGTATTGTTAAAATGTCCCCCTGATGGCAGTAATCAAAAAACGGGGCTCTCCACGGCACCTACCTCCCTCTCTGCCTGCTCCCCTCTCCCTTGTGGAGAGTAAAAGGTGGAAGAACTCTCCGGCCTAATAAGAGCATTGTGCTCTTCAGATGCTGGCGGCTCATTAGTGATCTCTGTCTAAAATAACTGGTGAAGCGTATAATATGTGGTCGCAAAAGTAATATCCGACGTCCCAAGCAAGACCGGGCATGCTGACCGATACTCGGGCTGTAGTCCACCAAGGAAAATGATCAAAAGAAAGGCACCATGCCTCCTCATCTCTACGTCACTCGTGAAAGGGAATAACTCCGAGACAAGCTGTGCAAAACTCCAGAACTCTAAGTAATACTGATGCGGTAAACGAGTCCCTTGCTGGATCTTGTACAACCGGTGTACCAAATCATAAGCCTTTAAAAGGATTTGTTGTGATGAGTAAAGCTCATGGAGCTATTCCCAAATCGCCTTCACAGATCCCAAGTGCACAAGCCCATCGATAATCTGTTGCTCCATTGAGCTCGGCATAAGATGGCTCAGATGTGCACCATCCGCCTCCCAATCGGATGTGATCGGATCAGGGGGAGACTTCGTCAAGTGATCGCCTTTTCTCCCCTTTGACATAACATTCCTCCATGAGCTTTCAATTATGGAAATTCTGATCATCAAACTTGAAGTCCACCATCTTGGTGGTCAACACATTTGTTGAGATATGAGAGACTAAAATGGCCCCACATTGTAAAAACTATGAGAGATACATGGGTATAAGATATAAGATGGGACAAAACTCCACAAGACTTGAGTCTTATTGTTAGAACCCACTTATATCAAAAACTCGTGTACACTCATAGATAAAATATATAATCGCCATCAACTTTAAATAATCAAAATTCTAATATGGTATCTGAGCAAATGGCTCGATCCAAAACCTCAACAATACCTCTGAGAGAAACAGGCTAGAAGCACCAAAAAATGACTCTGAGAGACCTGGCTCTACAAGTGTTGTGCAATCCACGTGACAACCACACCAAAAAAAAGTGATGGTTGCACGTAAGAAAGAGTGTTAAGATGTGAGAGACTAAAATAGTCTCACATTGGAAAAACTATGAGAGATACATGGATATAAGATATAAGATGGGACAAAGCTCAACAAGGCTTGAGTCTTATCGTTGAAACCCACTTATATCAAAAGCCCGTGTACACTCATAAATAAAATATATAGCCGTCCCTCTCAACTTTACATAATCAAAATTCTAACAACATCGATGGAAGAGATTTGCTTGTTCTCGGATTTACTCTCCATCACCACTCCTCACACAAGAACGAGCGAAGAACTACTCCTCTAATTCAACAAAAGAATCTTCAACGATTCCACCCAACAAAGAAATGATTGATCTTCAAGAGTCGATCCACACCTAAATAAACGCCAATCAAGCCAACAACCTGTAAGTCGATGTGCAACACCCCACGACTTGCGGGGAGGCGGAAATATGAAAAACGATCTTGTTCTTTGCTTAAACATCGACTAACCGCATGAATCGAAGCTAAACGATAACTAACAACAATCATAGAAGTTCTAAACTACTATGTGAAGTGATTATACCTCAAGAACCATGTCCTTCGGGTCTTCATCGCTGTCCTCCACTCCTCGTAGGCTCCTTGGAACATCGGCACCTCAACGACCTCCTCGAATCAAAGACGATCCACCCGAAAGTTCCTACGCCAAGCTTAATCTCAAACTTGAGATAACTAGTTTGCTCAAATCGCTAATCTAAGCTAACTAGGTGATATAGAGTGAGGTTATGGATGTATTAGTCTAGCTAACCCTTGTACTCAACACATGAGAGGGGAGGATTAGGGTTTGAAGAGAGAGAGAGCTTGAGGAGAGAGAAGATGAACATGATAATGAAATGAAAAAAATGAGCTATCATAATATATATCAAGCATTATTGTTTTTCAAGAAAAGAAAAGAAAATGATTTACAACCATGCTTGATAAATATCTTATGGTGATTCATCTCCATGAGTCATTAAGCAATTATGAAGCATTAATGACATGGATGAATCATCCATATGACTCACTAATCTCATTCAATGTATATGCCACCTAAACCTCCTTAGTCACCATCTTCTAGAAGCTTCTCACGCAATTACGAGAACGCCCCTCCTATCCGTGAAAACACGGAAAAACTTTAGACTGTATAAATCCAATAACCGGATACTAGTAACTGGCTTAAACCAAAGCCGACTAGTAAAAACTGTCCGGATGTCGTACGTGCGTAAACACACGTATGCGTCTTGTCGTAAAACCATACGACCTCTATATCATTTCGCCTGGAGCAGGGAAACTCTCTGTGTGGGACTCTAAAGACTCGACACTATGCTGGCAGTGGGTTTAACCACAGACCGCAAGCGGCACTAGCTGTACGTAACGGTCCCCAGGTAGATGTCGATAAGAAGGCCGATGAGAAAAATCATCCGAACTCCCACTGAGCCTGATGTGACAATCTCCGTACAGTCCGGTCTGTTTGTCTAAGACTATCGCATATCAAGCCTAGGGGGCGGCAAGCGTCAGTCCCCTAACAGCTGTATAAGTCGTGTCGGAGCGAAGCCCATTGCACCCTGAGAAGCTACTGGAACCTAACAGTATATCTCGCTTGCCCTGGCCAGGGACTTTGCGTAATGGCTCTCTGACACGGTGCGATATCAACTCCCAATACCGGGAGAGACGAATCCTATCTAACCGCCACTGCCTCCAAGTGCTCGGGACTGCACCCAACTGTTACCTGTTTGCACGACTCCTTTGAGCCGTGGTAGGGTAGCAATCTAAGAACAGTGGGACACACTCGAGGCGAAGCAGCAGTGTCAAGTCTGCGGACTATGTTGTACTCATGTCACCTGGGAACTGTTAACTGACGATGGGTATAATACCAACCAATCAGTTCCCTGGCGAGTCCTGTCCGGTGTACCCGTAACCTAACGAGCACCTGCAAAATATCTCCAGTACGACGTACTAATGGCTGTGGGACAGACCATTTCCCCAACTGGGATGAGAAGCGTACACACTTAGTCTACTCCGAAATATCGATGCCCTATCTCGATAATCCAACGACCAGGGACCTGTATAGGATGTTGCTTACAGACTACCCAGCCCCCACTAGTGTGACTGCCATCACGACGCTGGTAATCAAGCAAAGATCCTATGGGCTCTACTAATATGTATAAGTGATACGTTACAAGAACATATGCACATATTAAAGTAGACACAAACCAAGTAGCATACTACCATTTTTAGCAAGACTGTATATATATAACTGTGAATATCCCAAGCTTCCATTAAGTAATATACAATCTAGTATGATACAATAATGGCCCCTAGGGCATATACACTAACAATCTCCCACTTGCACTAGGGCCATGAGCTGGCATATCGTAGACCTATCATCTCGAATAGCCTCTCGAACTGCGTCTGAGGAAGGGCCTTTGTGAATGGATCAGCAATGTTATTCTCCGTCTCTACTCTCTTCACCTCGATCTCCCGGCGATCTACGATCTCCCAGATCAGGTGATACCGCCTTAAGATGTGTCTGGACTTCTGATGGGACCTGGGTTCCTTCGCTAAAGCTATAGCGCCGTCGTTGTCACAATACAGAGGTATTGGACTAACACTGGAAGGAACCACCTGAAGTTCTGTGAGGAACTTCTTCATCCAGACAGCTTCTTTTGCGGCATCGCAAGCAGCTATGTACTCTGCTTCCATTGTTGAGTCAGCAACGGTCTCCTGCTTGGAACTCTTCCAACAGACCGCCCCTCCATTGAGGGTAAAGACATAACCCGACATGGACTTGGAGTCATCTTTATCACTTTGGAAGCCGGAGTCGGCAAAGGCTTCCATCTGGAGGTCTTTTCCGCCATACACCAAGAACATCTCCTTAGTCCTTCTCAGGTACTTGAGAATGTTCTTTACTGCTATCCAGTGCTTCTCCCCTGGGTTTGCTTGATACCGGCTTACTACGCTCAATGCGTATGCTACATCTGGTCTGGTACATAACATCGCATACATTATAGAGCCTACCGCAGAAGCGTAGGGTATAATCGACATGCGATCCCTTTCCAAATCAGTCTTGGGAGACATCTCTTTGGAGAGGGTGATTCCGTGACAAGCCGGTAGGTTACCGCGCTTAGAATCATCCATACTGAATCTCTTCACTATGGTGTCTATGTACGTGGACTGCGAAAGTCCCAACATCCTCTCTGATCTATCACGATAAATCCGGATTCCCAGAATGTAGGTGGCATCATCCAGGTCTTTCATGGAGAATTTATGTGACAAGAATCTTTTGACTGACTGTAACATAGGAATATCATTTCCTATTAGGAGAATGGCATCCACGTACAAGATGAGGAATACTACAGCTCTCCCTACAATCTTACTGTATATGCATGGTTCATCTGAATTTTTGATAAAGTCAAATTCTTTGACAGCATCATCAAAACAGATGTTCCAACTCCGTGATACCTGCTTTAGTCCATAAATGGACTTAAGCAAGTTGCATACTTTACCGCTGCTCCCACTCTGAATGAATCCTTCTGGCTGATCCATATAGACGCTTTCTTCCAAATTTCCATTTAGAAAGGCCGTCTTTACGTCCATCTGCCAGATTTCATAATCGTGGAAGGCAGCAATAGCAAGAAGGACCCGAATAGATTTAAGCATAGCCACTGGAGAAAAGGTTTCGTCATAGTCCAAACCAGGTCTTTGACGGAAACCCTTTGCAACAAGTCTAGCCTTATAGGTTTCAACCTGTCTATCTACACCAATCTTCTTTTTGAAGATCCATTTGCATCCTACGGGTTTTACCCCATCTGAAGCAATGTCCAAAGTCCATACTTTGTTAGTGTACATGGACTCCATTTCGGTCCGCATTGCATCCAGCCATTTTACCGAGTCACCGCTCTGAATGGCTTGCTGGAAGCTAGTAGGCTCATCATAATCAATAGTGCAATCCTCTCTATCCCCGTCTATGAGAAAACCGTAGTATCTCTCGGACGGATGAGATTGCCTACTACTCCTGCGGAGTGGCGTCGGGATGTCCTGTTCACCTGAACCTTCTTGTTCTACCAAGGTTTCAGTAATAGCTTGTGGATCTGGAATTTCTTCCAGTTCTATTGCGCTCCCACTCTTCTGATTTTCTAAAAATTCAGTTTCTAAGAAGCAGGCATGACGAGACTGCGTAATAGAAATAATATCCCTTTGAGTTCTTTGGATATCCTACAAGCTTACACTTTACTGAGCGTGCCTCGAGCTTGTCCGCATGCTGCTTTTTTACAAAAGCTGGACATTCCCATGTCTTAAAATGTTTTAGACAGGGTTTCTTCCCACTCCACATCTGATATGGTGTGGTAGGCACAGTTTTGGTAGGAACCTGGTTCAAAAGATATGCAGCTGATTCTAGTGCATATCCCCAGAATGATCGTGGTAACTCAACGTTACTCATCATGGAACGAACCATATCCAATAGAGTTCGATTCCTCTTTTTCGATACACCGTTATGTTGTGGTGTGTATGGAGGAGTAAGCTGAGAGAGAATTCCATTCTCTTTTAAGTAACCCAGGAACTCGGCACTTAAGTATTCACCACCTCGATCAGATCTCAGTGTCTTTATACTCTTGCCTGTTTGTTTTTCCACTTCATTCTTGTATTCTTGGAATTTCTCAAAAGCCTCGGATTTATGCTTCATTAAGAAGACATATCCATACCTAGAGAAATCATCCGTAAAAGTAATGAAGTGGGAATAACCACCTCGCGCATGTGTAGATATTGGACCGCACACGTCACTGTGTACGAGTCCTAAGAGCTCGCTCGCTCTTGCTCCGTGTCCAGTAAACGGAGTCTTTGTCATCTTTCCTATGAGACAAGATTCACAAGTAGCATAAGATTGATATTCGAACGGATTCAAATATCCTTCTCTGTGTAACTTAGTCAACCTCCTCTCATTGATGTGACCTAGTCTACAATGCCATAAAAAAGCCTGATTTAATTCCGGAGACTTTCTTTTAAGTGTGTTCTGGACACTGAAAATCTAAGCTTGATTTAATACGTATATTCCGTTTTCTAATGTATCTGACCCAATCAATTCTTGATTTAGGTGGATGTGAACCACATCTCTTGTAAAAGCAAAATCATATCCTTCCTTAGAAAGTAAGGGTACATATATGATATTACAAGTCGTACCTGGTACATAAAAATAGTTACGCAGAATCAATATCTGCCCAGTTGTCATTCCAAGATGATATTCCCCTACGGATTCAGCGTCCATGCTCATTCCGTTAGCAACTGTGAGGGTCATATCACCTATCCCGATAACCCTACGATTTCTCAGAGCCTGTAATGAATTACAGATGTGAGTTCCTAATCCGGTATCCAATACCCAGGAAGTAGGGTTAACTGACATACAGTTCTCTATCATAAACACACCCGAAGTCGAAGCCACAACATGCTTCGTACCCTGGCTACTGGCTTCTAAAGCCCTGCAATCATTCTGCCAATGCCCAATCCCACAACAATAGGAACGTCCCTCTTTTACTATATCCAGTCCCGAAACTTTTTCCTTTCTCTTTCCTTCTCCTTCCCTTGTTTCCTTCAGGATAGAAGGCAGAGACTGTAGAATCAAGTCAGTGTTTGACTCGTTTCCCAACGCGGTTTCCAGGTCCTGGAGCTCATCAATACAGCTAGTCATTGTAAGGACGTTGTCCCTTACAGATGACCCGTCAGCTAACCTCGCTTGAATTAATTCGTTCGAGGTTTCATATCTAGTGATATGAGATTGCTCTCCATATAAATCTTTATTATTATGGAGAAAGATGGAAACTAAGTCCATCTTCTCGTGCTGCTTCTGGTATACACCATCAACTGAAGCTAACACGAAGCACTTAGCTTTCGCTTTATCTTTTTCCCTTGTCTGACGGATATCCATATCCGTGACAGTGGAAACTGGACCTGAGACTGCGGGATCTGGAGTAGTAATAGGGTGGTCCAGCTTGTCATAGCCAATGGACATCTGGACAGACCTTTGCCAGTCATATAAGTCAGATTCAGTCAAATTATTATCTAGATGTAACCTGTGTGGTCGCAAGGTCGCTGCAATTTAAGAGAGAGAAGAAAATACTATTAGCATGATGCTGTTGCAAGTTTAGAGTGGTTTAATTTATCTAACCAGGATGGCTCCCACTGTTTCTCGAATCCTTCCTCAAACCATAAAAGAAGAATTAGCCAGGACTATTCTCACCGTACAATACTTGCTTAACCGTTCATCCAGGCCAGTGTCGATACTTCGAGGGAGGTTTTCCAACGCTTTCGCGAAGTTCCTTAATTAAATAACCTTTTTTCTCTGGGGGCGTAACCCCGCTGACACCTTTCTAGGCACCTACTTGGTTTATAGCATTGATCGTTAAGTGACGAATCTCCTGATAAGTAGTATATACTCACAGTAGGATCGGGATCCAAGATATCATCGTATGATAATGTTGAAGGAATCCTACCAACATTCATCAAACTCCAAAATGGTATGCTTCTCTCTGCAAATTTCAGTTTCTTTAGAAATTCCCGGTGTGGATTTTTGCCCCATGCTCTTATGATCTTGACTAAGGGCCAACAAATCATAAGTCACATGTCTAGTTCTACCCGTCATTGTCCAGGTTAATTTGAACCCACCCGTACATACTCTTGACTAAGGGCCAACAAAGTAATACGACTGTCCCAAACCAACGCATCTATCTATGCAACAAATGAATACCCCAGCGGCTACCAAACACTATGCCTTGACTAAGGGCCAACAAACATAGCTTGAATACTTCTGACCATCCATAAGAAATGACGGAGGGCTACGAATGGTTTTGGCAAAACCGTGAACGTAGTGAACTTGATATAATCGAAGGAACCTGATACTTTTTAAAAGGAGTGGTTAAAGCTCCGTAATTAAAAATCTGATCCTTTTAAAATAACCTAGTGGTTTATTTTAAATTTGTTCCAACGATTAAACTTTGGTTTATTTTCTTTGCATTATAATAATGCGTCCCATCATTAACCTATCATTGCAGAAAACAACGAAAATACAACGTCCTCTTATGCCATCCGCATTCGCCACGGGGTCCCGTCATCACCCGTTAGGTTACTTAACTAACGACAGAGCGGGGGCTGGGCTAGCGCGGGTGCAAAACATAAGTGACGTCTAAATAGCTATCATATATAGATATTGTACATTCGTCAGACGCAATAATATTCATTCCAGATCATAGATGAACTTTATTGGATTTGCAAGCAATCCGTGTTTGTTTTGAGCCTGCAACAAAAGACGGATTACACAGTTGTGATGAATAGCCATTACCCCACCCAAGACCCCTACGGGTACGGCAAACTACCCGCCCGGCAGTTTGTGCACCC
Source organism: Agapanthus africanus (assembly GCA_030015575.1). Classification (NCBI taxonomy): domain Eukaryota; kingdom Viridiplantae; phylum Streptophyta; class Magnoliopsida; order Asparagales; family Amaryllidaceae; genus Agapanthus; species Agapanthus africanus. Next base: position 371,535,078 of record JASDDO010000012.1, read on the forward strand.
CACCTTGGGTCTGTCCTAGGAGCAAAAAACAGTAAAATGAAATAATACAACGGTGGCTACAACCGCAACCTGGATGTGCCCCGCAAAATAATATTACAACTTATTACATTTACATCAAATGAATTAAATAATAACCCATCACATAACCCCGGCTATACATCACAACAGTTCAACACAGTTCATATACACAAACAGATAAAATCCATTACAGAAATGTGCAACCCCCTGCCAACCGACATACTAGCAGTTAGGGGAGGTTTACGAACACATTATACAAACACAGATATAATCCAACAAGCAAATACCGTATAATTTCGATCGATTAAACACATTTAATTTTGCTCCAATACTTCTCTGTAAATCTGAAACCTGAGCAAAAATTAAAATATTCCAGAAAATACCAAATATCACAGAGAACCAACACAGGAAAATTGGGCAGATGAATCGGCAACTCGGCGGCGGAATCGCGGCGGATCGATGGGATCCGCCGCGGTTCCGCGGCGCTTTAGCCGATTCATGAGCCCAGTTTTCTTGGGTGTTCTAATACAATCATTTAGGGCTTTCTGAAGGTCCCTGAAAAATTTTTGGACCTCATTTAAAAATCGACAGAAAACACATGATATCGGGGTTTTCCGGTTTGTTTTTTCCGTTCGAAATTCATAAAATTTTGCAAGTGAGTTATTTATTGTTTAGCGAGGCTCTGATACCACTGTAAGTCGATGTGCAACACCCCACGACTTGCGGGGAGGCGGAAATATGAAAAACGATCTTGTTCTTTGCTTAAACATCGACTAACCGCATGAATCGAAGCTAAACGATAACTAACAACAATCATAGAAGTTCTAAACTACTATGTGAAGTGATTATACCTCAAGAACCATGTCCTTCGGGTCTTCAACGCTGTCCTCCACTCCTCGTAGGCTCCTTGGAACATCGGCACCTCAACGACCTCCTCGAATCAAAGACGATCCACCCGAAAGTTCCTACGCCAAGCTTAATCTCAAACTTGAGATAACTAGTTTGCTCAAATCGCTAATCTAAGCTAACTAGGTGATATAGAGTGAGGTTATGGATGTATTAGTCTAGCTAACCCTTGTACTCAACACATGAGAGGGGAGGATTAGGGTTTGAAGAGAGAGAGCTTGAGGAGAGAGAAGATGAACATGATAATGAAATGAAAAAAATGAGCTATCATAATATATATCAAGCATTATTGTTTTTCAAGAAAAGAAAATGATTTACAACCATGCTTGATAAATATCTTATGGTGATTCATCTCCATGAGTCATTAAGCAATTATGAAGCATTAATGACATGGATGAATCATCCATATGACTCACTAATCTCATTCAATGTATATGCCACCTAAACCTCCTTAGTCACCATCTTCTAGAAGCTTCTCGCGCAATTACGAGAATGCCCCTCCTATCCGTGAAAACACGGAAAAACTATAGACTGTATAAATCCAATAACCGGATACTAGTAACTGGCTTAAACCAAAGCCGACTAGTAAAAACTGTCCGGATGTCGTACGTGCGTAAACACACGTATGCGTCCGAACCCTTGTCGTAAAACCATACGACCTCTATATCGTTTCGCCTGGAGCATGGAAACTCTCTGTGTGGGACTCTAAAGGCTCGACACTACGCTGGCAGTGGGTTTAACCACAGACCGCAAGCGGCACTAGCTGTACGTAACGGTCCCCAGGTAGATGTCGATAAGAAGGCCGATGAGAAAAATCATCCGAACTCCCACTGAGCCTGATGTGACAATCTCCGTACAGTCCGGTCTGTTTGTCTAAGACTATCGCATATCAAGCCTAGGGGGCGGCAAGCGTCAGTCCCCTAACAGCTGTATAAGTAGTGTCGGAGCGAAGCCCATTACACCCTGAGAAGCTACTGGAACCTAACAGTATATCTCGCTTGCCCTGGCCAGGGACTTTGCGTAATGGCTCTCTGACACGGTGCGATATCAACTCCCAATACCGGGAGAGACGAATCCTATCTAACCGCCACTGCCTCCAAGTGCTCGGGACTGCACCCAACTGCTACCTGTTTGCACGACTCCTTTGAGCCGTGGTAGGGTAGCAATCTAAGAACAGTGGGACACACTCGAGGCGAAGCAGCAGTGTCAAGTCTGCGGACTATGCTGTACTCATGTCACCTGGGAACTGTTAACTGACGATGGGTATAATACCAACCAATCAGTTCCCTGGCGAGTCCTGTCCGGTGTACCCGTAACCTAACGGGCACCTGCATACTATCTCCAATACGACGTACTAATGGCTGTGGGACAGACCATTTACCCAACTGGGATGAGAAGCGTACACACTTAGTCTACTCCGGAACATCGATGCCCTATCTCGATAATCCAACGACCAGGGACCTGTATAGGATGTTGCTTACAGACTACCCAGCCCCCACCAGTGTGACTGCCATCACGACGCTGGTAATCAAGCAAAGATCCTATGGGCTCTACTAATATGTATAAGTGATACGTTACAAGAACATATGCACATATTAAAGTAGACACAAACCAAGTAGCATACTACCATTTTTAGCAAGACTGTATATATATAACTGTGAATATCCCAAGCTTCCATTAAGTAATATACAATCTAGTATGATACAATAATGGCCCCTAGGGCATATACATTAACACAACCACCACAATCGGTCTCCGACAACTCCAAAAACCCAAGCAATAGAGCAATTCATAACGAAGATAAATAGAAACAATATCAAATCCTCGGGTTATGTTCAAAACAGCCCCAAATCGACCAAAACAACCCCAAATTGACCAAAAAACTCAAACCAACAATCAAACTCCAAGAAAACTCCAAGAACTGAGGATCAACTGCTAAAATGACTTCAAATCAATCAAAACGAACACAAATCGACCAAAAACAATCAAGTTGGCTTCAGATCTGAGATCGATCTCTCAAAAGAAATCGAAATCGGCAACGAGGTTTCGGTGAGGTTGAAGGAGGGCTCCGACGAGGTCGACTACCTCAAACAAGCTCAAGTGGGACTAAGGAACCGGCGACGAGGCCTTCAAAGTGAAGATCAATAGCTTCCATGCTAAGATTGATTTCCTTCAAGCTTGAACAGCCATCGATTCGAGCTAGAAAAGGTCGATGGGGTTCGATTAGACCAGGCGAGGCTCCGGCGAGGCTCAGGTAAGGTCGACGAACTCCAACGAGGCCTGGAGACGGTGGAGGGTCTTCGGCAGCGGCTGTAGGGTTAGGATGTTAGGGTTAGGGTTTAGATAGATTTTGGAAATGGATGGTTGAGATTAGATCATGAAAAAATGAGTGGTTCAGATCGCTCAGATACCATGTGATAATTGTTATGGGGGGCGAGAGAGAATTAAGAGAGAAAATATTTTAGGGAAATGTAATGGATAGATTGATCTAAGCCTAATCATTCTTATTATATAGGCAAAATCCATTTTGTTATTACGCACCTATTAAGTATCTAATTACGTATAATAAACTTATGTACACTACGGATATTCTAACACGAGTCAAACTCAAAATTCTGATGATAGTCGAAGACTAAAGTTTAGCGATGCCATGCAATACTATTTTCTAAAATCTGAAAGCCCGTAAAGGATACAAATTTTGAAACCTTCCTGATAATTAGGCATAGATCATCACATAACTTGGCAATGAAAATGAAGCATGCTTATTCTAGATCAAGCTAGCAGAATTGTTCGATTAACTTTAAAACCTTCTTGCTATAAGGTGATTGATAACATACTGGGCCTCGTCAAGAATGACAATGGATCCCTTGATATCTATATCCATCGCTCTCCGTACAATCGGATTTATAATGTAGCTGTATGGGCAGAAAACTATCTGGGCCTCAGCTGCAAGTGTTTGGGACGCAAAATAAGAACAGCCTGAAATGAAAAGGACGAAGTAAAATATGCTTTAGAACTTTAAAATCACTAACCATACTCCAAATTTAAAGGTTTAGGCTTACCAGACCTTTCACAGTTCGGCCGACCTTCATAAGGTCTTCAATGTCATGAATCTCATAAATGCCGTCTTTCTGTAAAGAGGAATGGCTTTTGACTTTATGAGCATTTCTGTTTGAATTGGTTCCTTCTTGTTAAAGAAATATGAACTATTTAAATGTATAGAGATCAGTGATTATTTGAAAAAGAAACTCACTTAAATTCAAGACAGCCTGCTCCTCCATCTTTCAGTAAAATTTTGCTGGTAATAAAAGGATAACGATAATCATATAGTGCATACAGAGAAGGGTAACGGAAAACAAATTCCTTAGAGGGTAATTACAGTACCATTCTTCATCTATATTCTCTTTCATGCACACATGCTTATTGGTACAATGGCGCTTTCGTGATGCCTAGACAGACAAGTCAGAGAGAAGGAACAATCACTATGAGGGGATATACTCTACAAAAGCAAGTCATAGACAAAAAACAAAACAAAATGAACATTGGAAAAGGAAGAAAACATCACACCTATAAGCGTAATAAAAATATGCATAATTCATTAGGAAGGAAGGAAGCCGATATAAGAAAAATGTAACATGAACACTGACTATGTTTCAAAGCAGGATTTTTTTAATGATTGCAAAACTACACACCAAAACATGAGTAACAAATCATATCATAATAATAAGACCAATGAAAGTGTCTAACGTTTGCTATTTGAGCTCATGATTGCAACTATGCTACAATGTGAAAATGAATTAACTAATTTAATTGTTGCTTGAAGCAGTTAACTACTTGCGGGGAGGCGGAATAATGAAAAACGATCTTGTTTTAGGCGTAAACATCGACTAACCGAGAATCTTTGCATAAACAATAACTAACAAGAAACCATAGAAGAGTTAACTACTATGATAAGTGATTATACCTAAAGAACCGAGTCCTTCGTCTTGTCGTTCTCCACGTCCTCTCCGGCCTTCTCTATGTAGTAGAAAATCCACCCGAGAGCTTTACTACAAGCTTCACCTCTAACTTGAGGTAACTAGGTTTCTTAAATCGCTAATCTAAGTAACCTAGGTGATATAGAGAATGGTTAAGGATTAAGTAGTCTACTCTAATCCTTGGTCTCAACACATGAGAGGGGAGGATTAGGGTTTGAAGAGGGAGAGCTTGAGGAGAGAGAAAGTGAGAAAGAGAATGAGATGAGATAATGATCTATCATAATATATATCAAGCATTATCATTTATCCAATAAAAGAAAATAAAGGATTAATCATCATGCTTAATAAATACAAGAGGGTGATTCATCTCCATGAGTCATTAAGCATTTATGATGCATTAATGACATGGATGAATCACTCAAATGACTCACTAATTTCATTTAATGCATATGCCACCTTAACCCCCAAGTCACCATCTTCTAGAAGCTTCTCGCGCAATTACGAGAACGCCCCTCCTATCCGTGAAAACACGGAAAAACTTTAGACTGTATAAATCCAATAACCGGATACTAGAAACTGGCTTAAACCAAAGCCGGCAAGTAAAAACTGTCCGGATGTCGTACGTGCGTAAACACACGTATGCGTCCGAACCCTTGTCGTAAAACCATACGACCTCTATATCGTTTCGCCTGGAGTAAGGAAACTCTCTGTGTGGGACTCTAGAGACTCGACTACTACGCTGGCAGTGGGTTTAACCACAGACCGCAAGAGGCACTAGCTGTATGTAACGGTCCCCTGGTAGATGTCGATAAGAAGGCCGATGAGGAAACCCATACGAACTCCTACTGAGTCTAATGTGACAATCTCCGTACAGTCCGGTCTGTTCGTCTAAGACTATCGCATATCGGGCCTAGGGGGGCGGCAAGCGTCAGTCCCCTAATAGCGGTATAAGTCGTGTCGGAGCGAAGCCCATTATACCCTGAGAAACTACTGGAACCTACCAGCAAATCTCGCTTGCCCTGGCCAGGGACTTTGCGTAATGGCTCTCTGACACAGCGTGATATCAACCCCCTATACCGGGAGAGACGAATCCTATCTAACCGCCACTGCCTCCAAGTGCTCGGGACTGCACCCAACTGCTACCTGTTTGCACGACTCCTTTGAGCCGTGGTAGGGTAGCAATCTAAGAACAGTGGGACACACTCGAGGCGAAGTAGCAGTGTCAAGTCTGCGGACTACGCTGTACTCATGTCACCTGGGAACTGTTCACCGACGACTGGTATAAAACCAACCAACAGTTCCCTGTGAGTCCTGTCCGGTGTACCCGTAACCTAACGAGCACCTGCATACTATCTCCAGTACGACATACTGACGGCTGTGGGACAGACCATCTCCCCAACTGGGATGAGAAGCGCACACACTAGTCTACTCCGGAGTATCGATGCCCTGTCTCGATAATCCTACGACTAGGGACCTGAATAAGGATGTGCTTGTAGACTACCCAGCCCCCACTAGTGTGACTGCCATCACAACGCTGGTAGTCAAGCAAGATCCTAAGAGCTCTATCAATACGTATACTCACATATTAAGATAGAAAAACCAAGTAGCATACTACCATGTTTAGCAAGACTGTTATATACATGTGAATATCCCAAGCTTCCATTAAGTAATATATAAACTAGTATGATACAATAATGGCCTCTAGGGCATATACACTAATAATCTCCCACTTGCACTAGGGCCATGTACTGGCATATCGAAGACCGATGATCTCGAGTAGCCTCTCGAACTGAATCTGAGGTAGGGCCTTCGTGAATGGATCAGCAATGTTCTCTTCAGTAGCAACTCTCCGAACCTCGATCTCCTGACGATCAATGATCTCCCTGATCAGGTGATACCGCCTTAAGATGTGTCTGGACTTCTGATGTGACCTTGGTTCCTTCGCTAAAACTATAGCTCCGTTATTGTCGCAATACAGAGGTATTGGATCAACAATGGTAGGAACAACCTGAAGTTCTGTTAGGAACTTCTTCATCCAGACCGCTTCTTTTGCGGCATCGCAAGCAGCAATATACTCCGCTTCCATCGTCGAGTCAGCAACGGTGTCCTGCTTGGAACTTTTCCAGCACACCGCCCCTCCATTGAGGGTAAAGACATAACCTGACATGGACTTGGAATCGTCCTTATAACTCTGGAAGCCGGAATCAGCATAGGCCTCCATCCTGAGGTCTTTTCCGCCGTAAACCAAGAACATCTCCTTAGTCCTCCTCAGGTACTTGAGAATGTTCTTTACTGCTATCCAGTGCTTCTCCCCTGGGTCTGACTGATACCGGCTTACCACGCTCAGTGCGTAAGCTACATCTGGTCTGGTGCACAACATCGCATACATTATAGAGCCTACCGCAGAAGCGTATGGTATAATAGACATGCGTTCCCTTTCCAAATCAGTCTTGGGAGACATCTCTTTGGATAGGGTGATTCCGTGACAAGCCGGTAGATTACCGCACTTAGAATCTTCCATACTGAATCTTTTCAGTACAGTGTCGATATACCTGGACTGCGAAAGTCCTAACATCCTCTTGGATCTATCATGATAGATCCGGATCCCCAGAATGTAAGAGGCATCACCCAGGTCTTTCATGAAGAACCTGTGTGACAAGAATCCTTTGACAGATTGTAGTATAGGAATGTCATTTCCTATCAATAGAATGTCATCCACGTACAAGACGAGGAATACGACAGTTCTTGCTACAACTTTACTATATATGCACGGTTCATCTGGATTTTTGATAAAGTCGTATTCTTTGACTGTTTCATCAAAACAGATGTTCCAACTCCGCGATGCCTGCTTTAGTCCATAAATGGACTTAAGCAACTTGCATACTTTCCCGCTGCTCCCACTCTGATTGAAACCCTCTGGCTGATCCATATAGACGCACTCTTCTAAATTACCATTCAGAAAAGCCGTCTTTACGTCCATCTGCCAGATTTCATAATCATGGAAGGCAGCAATAGCAAAAAGGACCCGAATGGATTTGAGCATAGCCACTGGAGAAAAAGTTTCGTCATAGTCCAAACCAGGTCTTTGACGAAAACCCTTTGCAACAAGTCTAGCCTTATAGGTTTCCACCTGTCCATCTACACCAATCTTTTTCTTGAAGATCCATTTGCATCCTATGGGTTTTACCCCATCTGGAGCAAAGTCCAAAGTCCATACTTTGTTGGTGTACATAGACTCCATTTCGGTCCATATTGCATCTAGCCATCGTACCGAGTCGCCGCTCTGGATGGCCTGCTGGAAGCCAGTAGGTTCATCATCATCTATGATGCAATCCTCTCTATCCCCATCTATGAGAAAACCGTAGTATCTCTCAGGCGGATGAGACGGCCTACTACTCCTGTGGAGGGGTGCGGGAATGTCCTGTTCTTCTTGAACTACTTGTTCTACCAAACTTTCAGTATTAGTTTGTGGTTCTGGAATTTCTTCCAGTTCTATTTCGCTCCCACTTGTTTCCTTTTCAAAAAACTGATGTTCTAGAAAATGGGCATTTCGAGAAACAAATACCTTTTGTTCCTCTGCGTAATAGAATAGATATCCCCTGGAGTTCTTTGGATATCCCACAAACTTACACTTTACTGATCGTGCCTCGAGCTTGTCCACATGCTGCTTTTTAACAAAAGCTGGACATCCCCAAATCTTTATATACTGAAGATGGGGTTTCTTCCCACTCCACATCTGATATGGCGTGGTAGGCACAGTCTTGGTAGGTACCATGTTCAAAAGATATGCCGCTGATTCTAGCGCATAACCCCAAAAAGATCGCGGTAACTCAGCAATACTCATCATGGAACGTACCATATCCAATAGGGTTCGATTCCGTCTCTCCGATACACCGTTATGCTGTGGAGTGTATGGAGGAGTAAGCTGAGAGAGAATTCCTTTCTCTTTTAGGTAACCTAGGAACTCGGCACTCAAGTATTCACCACCTCGATCAGATCTTAGTATCTTGATACTTTTGCCGGTTTGGTTTTCTACTTCATTCTTGTACTCTTGGAATTTCTCAAAAGCCTCGGATTTATGTTTCATCAGATAAATGAATCCGTACCTTGAGTAATCATCCGTGAAAGTAATGAAATAGGAAAAACCACCTCTTGCATGTGTAGACATTGGACCACATACATCGCTGTGTATGAGTCCTAAGAGCTCGCTCGCTCTTACTCCATGTCCAGTAAATGGAGTCTTTGTCATCTTTCCTTTGAGACAAGATTGACAAGTGGCATAAGTTTGATATTCGAACGAGTCCAAATATCATTCTCTATGTAACTTAGTCAACCTTCTCTCATTGATGTGACCCAGTCTACAATGCCATAAGAAAGCTTTATTTAAATCTGGAGACTTTCTTTTTAGTGTGTTCTGGACTTTGAAAATTTGGAGTTGGTTTAACACATATATACCGTTATCCAGTGTACCGGACCCAATCAAACTATGATTAAGGTGGATGTTGACAACATCACTTACAAACGTGAAATCATAACCTTTATTTGATAACAAGGAAACAGATATGATATTACACGTTAAGCTGGGTACACAAAAACAGTTATGTAAAACCAAAATGTGTCCACTCGTCAATCCCAGGTGATAATCCCCTACGGACATAGCTCCCACGCTAGCTCCGTTAGCAACCATCAGGGTCATATCACCTTCTTTCAGCACTCTACGGTTTCTCAGTGCCTGCAATGAATTGCAAATATGAGATCCTGATCCGGTATCCAATACCCAGGAAGTAGAGTTGATTGACAGACAATTCTCAATTACAAACACACCTGAAGTCGAAGCCACAGCTTGCTTCGGTTCCTGGTTCTTGGCGTTCCACGCCTTGCAATCCTTTTTTCAGTGCCCTTTCCTGTGACAATGGAAGCACTCATCCTGGCCCACTACCGGTACTGCAAACTTTTTCTTTCCCTTCCCTCCCACCTTACTTACACCTCCTCTAGGTTTGGTGGCGGCCTTCTTTTTCCTTCCTTTGGCCCTAGCCTTGGACCCGGAAGAAGAAGCACCGCTAACAAATATAGCGGGTGTTTCCCTTGCCTTCTGCAAGGTGCCCTCTGCACTCCTCAACATGTTAAGGAGTTCCGGAAGTTCAAATTCTTTTCTTTGAATGTTGAAGTTCAGAATAAACTGGGCGTAGGTGGAAGGAAGGGACTGGAGAATAAGGTCTGTATAGAGCTCATTATCCAAAGTCGTCCCAAGGTTTGCGAGCTCTTCTATATAGCCGATCATCTTTAGGACATGTTCTCCCACCGATAATCCGACAGCCAACCTCGCTCGAAACAAGTTCTTAGAGGTCTCGTATCTTGCTATACGAGATTGCTCTCCATAAAGTTCCTTTGTATGGAGAAATATGGCATCTAGTTCCATATCCTCGTGCCTCCTCTGATGTTCATTGTTCATCGAGGCAAGCATGATGCACTTGGCTTTCGCGCAATCGAAATCTCAGGTTTTGCGGATTTCCTTATCCGCATTACTGGATTTGGGACCAGGGACAGCAGGTGCCTTAGCGGTGAGGACGTACCCCAATTTGTCATAGGTCAAAGCCATTATTGCTCAGAAATGAACCCTTTCCTCCACCACCACTAACTTTGAGGAGTTTCAGTTCCTGTGGGAGTTGCTTTGCCCTCTTTTTTGCTAAGCCCTGCAAGTTCCTTTGGGTTATAGAAAAGCAAAAGTGGAAAAAAAGATGAAAAACCAATGATGGGATTAAGGTAACCTAAAGTCTTTTTTATTTTTTAAAGCAATAAGCCTTCCTGCTTGCTTAAAACCTAGTTTAAGATTCCCTTTTGGTCTTATTGTGACTTGGAAGGCGGTACGTCTAAGTTCCGGGAGTCACAGATCCATTTTGCTTCCGGTAGTGGAAGGCGAATAATTTTCTAGTTATTGTTTTGAGAACGCCTGGTGTGGTTCTCCCCCTTACTCAAATAGGGTGGGTTAGGGAGGCAAGCAGCTAAAAGTCGTGATGAAATCCCTTCCTTGTCTTCCCTCATGCTTCGCCCAGTGTAAAAGAGTGATTAAGACGTGTATTAGGAGAAGACTCCTGCTGTTAAGGAAAAGAGAATGGAAGCGATTACCCATCTCCACCAACAAAGGGGCTTCGGAGGCATTGGAGTCCATAAGATTGGCCTTATCCTTAGTCAAAAGTAAGTCAACCAAAAGACGGGGCTCATGGAGACAACCAGAGCTACACTACTTGCCCATAGCACCCGGCAGGGACAGAAGGAAGAAAGGTACCACGATGGATCCTGATGCTCGGGGAGAGAGAGACTACCGGCGGAGGCACATCAGCAAGAAAAGCAAGAGGGACTCCCGGAATGGAGGACAGATGGAGCTTAACCCCTAAAGGGAGGTAGAGAAACCAGTTGAGGTGTTGAATATGCAATTGTTGACCCTATCTATGTTTCCACGATGGCCCAAGAACACGCTCATTCTTCAGCCGTAGAGAGACTTTTGAATTGCGAGGTACCATTACGAGCTCAATATATACGAGTGTTATTCCGTGAAATAACTCGAATTTCAAATCATTCACTTGCTTCAACTACTCATGCTATGGATGTGGGAGCATCAACTCCGTTCCTTTGGGCTTTTGAGGAGCGGGAGAAATTGTTGGAATTCTATGAAAGAGTCCCGGTGGATACACTTGCGCGAATTCGGGTAACGGCTACAAGGGCGCAACAAGAAAGGAAACTGTACCCGACCAGGGATGGACGTAAACTCGTAAGCTACCGAGGGTAGGGATAATCGTCCAGGTCTTAGTTAAAACGAGGCAAGTCAGTGAAGCGCAGCGGAACGGCTTTTGCTTTCCGCTGTTGAGATCACAACTTATCTTAACGGGATGACAACTACCGAATCATGAAGGCAAGTGAACGGAGTGAACGATTGAGTTAACCGAGGCAAGTGAACGGAGTGAACGATAGGGAGTGAAGCGAGTTTTACGAGCAAAACGTCGTCAGAGGCCCGGAATGGTATTTCCTACCGATCCATGCCATTCTTCGCAGTATACCTGACAAATCGGAAAGAAGCAAACTCCTTGTAGAGGACATATAAGGATCCAGTTGGGCCTTGAGCTTCGAACGAACACAATCAATCTCTACTTGACGCACCAGAGCTGAGCTATTCACAGGAACTGGTCTCTTGGTACTTTTTACCGTACCAAAGCAAGTTTTTGATTGCCAAAGTTTTTGATCAACAGATAAGGGTTAGATTAGTTCCAAGTCTAACTTTGAAAGCATATGCATTGGCTGTAAAGCAAACCCTTTGGCTCTCGGCTTTCTGCTTGGATATATCTTTTCTTTCCTCTCAAAAGATGTGTTACCTAACTCATTATGTCCTTTGTTACTTTTCCCCCCTCTTAGAGACACGATCTTCTTGGAATGTAGGGGTTCTTGTGAAACTTTTGACTTTGAGGTTCTCTTTGGTAGTCACAACCTTCTCTTTAGTTTCTTACCCTAAGCAAGTCAACTACCTTACGAGTAAGCAAGTATGAACTACCTTGTCGTTCTCCCGGTTGAACAGCCAATCTTTATAGTTTGGCCCTGTCAGTATATTTTTCTCTAAAAGTAACTTAAGTCCAGTCATTTTCAGGGTCGCTGCAATTAGGAGAGAGAGAAGAAAACTCTTTAGCATGATGCTCTTGCAAGTTTAGAGTGGTTTTTAATTTATCTAAACTGGATGGCTCCCGCTGTTTCTCGAATCCTTCCTCAAACCATAAAATAAGAATTAGCCAGGACTATTCTCACTGTACAATACTTGCTTAACCGTTCAGCCAGGCTGGTGTCGGTACTTCGAGGGAGGTTTTCCAACGCTTTCGCGAAGTTCCTTAATTAAATAACCTTTTTTCTCTGGGGGCGTAACCCCGCTGACACCTTTCTTGACACCTACTTGGTTTATAGCATTGATCGTTAAGTGACGAATCTCCTGATGAGTAGCATATACTCACAGTAGGATCGGGATCCAAATATCATCGTATGATAATGTTGAAGGAATCCTACCAACATTCATCAAACTCCAAATGGTATGCAACTCTTTGCAAATTTCAGTTTCTTTAGAAATTCCCGATATATATTTTTGCCCCATGCTCTTATGACCTTGGCGTTAGGTCAAAATGTCATAAGTCATATGTCAAGTTCTACCCATCATTATCTTGTTAATTTGAACCCATCCGTACATATCCTTGACGTTCGGCTAAAATGATAATACAACTGTTCCAAACTAACTCATCTATCTATGCGACAAATGAATACCCAGCAGCTACCAAACACTATGCCTTGGTGTTAGGTCAAAATACATAGCTTGAATACTACTGAATATCCAAATGAAATGACGGAGGGCTACAAATGGTTTTGGCGAAACCGTGAACGTAGTGAACTTGATATGACCGAAGGAACCTGATAGCTTCTAAAAGGAGTGGTTAAACCTCCGCAATTTAAAAATATCATCTGTTTTAAAATAACCGAGTGGTTTCTTTTAAATTGTTCCAACGATTCATCTTTTGGTTTATTTTCTTTGCATTATAAATAATGCGTCTCATCATTAACCTATCATTGCAGAAAACAACGAAAATACAACGTCCTCTTATGCCATCCGCATTCGCCACGGGGTCCCGTCATCACCCGTTAGGTTACTTAACTAACGGCAGAGCGGGGGCTGGGCTAGCGCGGGTGTAAAACATAAGTGACGTCTAAAGAGCTATCATATATAGATATTGTACATTCGTCAGACGCAATAATAGGCATTCCAGATCTCATATGAACTTTATTGGATTTGCAAGCAATCCACGTTTGTTTAAAGCCTGCAACAAAAGACGGATTACACAGTTGTGATGAATAGCCATTACCCCACCCTAGACCCCTACGGGTACAGCAAACTACCCGTCAAATACCCGAAGTGAAGCGGTCTCCCTCAACAAAGTGAGTAGGCCACTAAACACTTCAAAGTACCCGGTAGTTTGTGCACCCCATCTTGGGTCTATCCTAGGAGCAAAAACAGTAAAATGAAATAATACAACGGTGGCTACAACCGCAACCTGGATGTGCCCCGCAAAATAATATTACAACATATTACAATTACATTGAATGAATGAATATAACAACCCATCTCAAACCCCGGCTAATCATCACAACAGTCCAATACAGTTCACAACCACAAACAGTAAAAACCATTACAGAAATGTGCAACCCCCTGCCAACCGACAGACTAGCAGTTAGGGGAGGTTTACGAACACATTATACAAACATAGATAAAATCAAATTAGCAAACATCGTATAATTTCGATCGAGCAAACACATCATATTTTACTCCCAAAACTTCTCCGTGCACCTGAGGCTTTGAGCAGAAAATAAACATTCCAGAAAACACAACAATATCACAAAAGAATAACAGTAGCAAACTGGGTCGAATCGGCCCTAACTCGGCCGCGGATCCGCGGCGGATCGGTGGGATCGACGGCGGTTCCTCGGCTGTATGGCCGATTCACTAACCCATTTTTCTCCAGTGTTCTTATCTTTCTATACATGTTACTCTGCAGCAACCTGAAAAATTTTTAGAGCCTGTTTAAAATTCGACAGAAACTTGTGATATCGATGTCGTTTTTTTTGGTTCGTTTTGCGTTCGAAATTCATACGACTTTGCTAATGAGTTAATTATTGTTTAGCGAGGCTCTGATACCACTGTAAGTCGATGTACAACACCCCACGACTTGCGGGGAGGCGGAATAATGAAAAACGATCTTGTTTTAGGCGTAAACATCGACTAACCGAGAATCTTTGCATAAACAATAACTAACAAGAAACCATAGAAGAGTTAACTACTATGATAAGTGATTATACCTAAAGAACCGAGTCCTTCGTCTTGTCGTTCTCCACGTCCTCTCCGGCCTTCTCTATGTAGTAGAAAATCTACCCGAGAGCTTTACTACAAGCTTCACCTCTAACTTGAGGTAACTAGGTTTCTTAAATCGCTAATCTAAGTAACCTAGGAGATATAGAGAATGGTTAAGGATTAAGTAGTCTACTCTAATCCTTGGTCTCAACACATGAGAGGGGAGGATTAGGGTTTGAAGAGGGAGAGCTTGAGGAGAGAGAAAGTGAGAAAGAGAATGAGATGAGATAATGATCTATCATAATATATATCAAGCATTATCATTTATCCAATAAAAGAAAATAAAGGATTAATCATCATGCTTAATAAATACAAGAGGGTGATTCATCTCTATGAGTCATTAAGCATTTATGATGCATTAATGACATGGATGAATCACTCAAATGACTCACTAATTTCATTTAATGCATATGCCACCTTAACCCCCAAGTCACCATCTTCTAGAAGCTTCTCGCGCAATTACGAGAACGCCCCTCCTATCCGTGAAAACACGGAAAACCTTTAGACTGTATAAATCCAATAACCGGATACTAGAAACTGGCTTAAACCAAAGCCGGCTAGTAAAAACTGTCCGGATGTCGTACGTGCGTAAACACACGTATGCGTCCGAACCCTTGTCGTAAAACCAGACGACCTCTATATCGTTTCGCCTGGAGTAGGGAAACTCTCTGTGTGGGACTCTAGAGACTCGACTACTACGCTGGCAGTGGGTTTAACCACAGACCGCAGGCGGCACTAGCTGTATGTAACGGTCCCCAGGTAGATGTCGATAAGAAGGCCGATGAGGAAACCCATACGAACTCCTACTGAGTCTAATGTGACAATCTCCGTACAGTCCGGTCTGTTCATCTAAGACTATCGTGTAAGTCTACGTTAGCGCCCCGGCAGTCTACAGACGCCAAAATGCGGAACAAAACTTTTAAACTGGCGCTATCGTATACTTTAACCCGGATCTGCCATTATTGCTAAACTAACAAACTGTAAAGAGTGTAGGAAAGTTATACCGAACGATCCGAGTCCTTCGTTCTTCAACCATCATCCCACGCTCCGTTGCGGCTGCTCCGATCTCGTCGATCTCCGATCTCCTCGTCGAGGTGGCACCACATGATCGGTTCTTTAAACGGGCTCCCGCCTCTGACTCGAGGCAACTCGATCGTCAAGTTTGCCAAAAGAGACGACCAAGATTGATGTAGAGAATGAGTAGATGACTTTGTCTCACTTCGTCCAAATCCGTGGACGATCGGTTAATGAAGTTGCCGTGGAAATCGGGTGATGGAATGAAATGGACTGTGAAATTCCATACACCGATAAAACCTATCATAATCTTTTCTCTCTAAAATGAAACCTCAAGTGAGAGTGTGAGTGAATGAGAGAGGAGGCCTTCCATTCATATATGAAGGAGGAGGGTGAGTGTAGGAGGAGATAAGGAGGTAACCATAACAAAACATCCTTATCATAATATGAACACAAACTAAATATCTAGCAAAAAGATCTTAAGCATAACAAGAAATGGTTGATTACAAAGCATGAGTCACAAAGCTTAGTCACAAATTCTAGAACCTTCTAGAACCTTCTAGAATGATGACTCACTCCACCTGAAGAAAAGATAAATCCGTCTTTAACCGAATGTTAAAAGACGGCTGATAGAAAACTGGAAACTGGCAACTTCCAAAAGTGATCCTGAAACAACTTTCAGGATAACCCCGAAACTGTATAAATATACCCGCATTTGTATTACGACCGAATACAAATGCAACTGAGACAAAGATATTATACCTACTCAATATAATACTCGGATCCGGCTTAAACCAAAGCCGACCAGTATCAACTGCCCGAAAACTGACACGTGCGTAAACGCACGTGCATTTTCCGAACCCTGCCATAAAACCATACGGCCTCTACAACATTTCGCCCGAACTTGGGAAACTGTCTGTGGGGGACTCTAATGACTCGTCAGTACCCTGGCAGTGGGTTTAACCACAAACCGTCAGCGGCACTAGCAATGCGTAACGGCTGCCCACGGACTGACCTCAAGGGATGCCTATGAGCGCACTCATCCGGAAAACCCTACTGAGCCTAACAGTGACAATGTATATACAGTCCGGTCCGTTCGTCAATGAGTATCGCATATCCGCCTAGGGGGCTAGTAACGTCAGACCCCCAAAAAGCAGTATAAGTCGTGTCGGAGTGTAGCCCAATCACACCCTGAGATACTACTGGAGTACCTACCAGTAAATCTCCTGCCATGGCCATGGACTTTGTGTAATGGCTCTCCTAGACACTGCACGACCTCGCCCCCAATACCGGGAGAGACGAATCCCCTGCCGATCCGCTCACGTGCCTCCATATGGCTCGGGACTGTACCCAAAAACTACCTGTTTGCACGACTCCTTTGAGCCGTGGTAGGGTAGAAATCAAAGCACAGTGGGAACTCACACGAGACAAATGACGACCTCAGGTCGATGAACTAACCTGTACACATGTCACCAGGGAACTGCTATCTGACGATAGGTATAGTACTAACTAGCAGATTCCCGGCGAGTCCTGTCCGGTGTACTCATAACCCAATGAGCACCTGTATACATCTTAGGTGATCCAACTGACACCAGTGGCTTGTGAGACCGGCCACCGCCCCTCGTCGGGGTCTCGACTGTACACACTAGTCTACTCCGGAGTATCGATGCCCTGTCTCGAAACTCCCACGACTAGGGACCACAATTAAGGATATGCATATAAACTACCCAACTCTCACGTATATGATCGCCATCATACTGTTGGTAGTAAAGCAAGATCCTAAGGGCTCTATCAAAGTGTAACATGCAATCAGTCACCTGAACATGTACACGACTGATAAAGGCAAACCAGATAGCATACTATCATCTCGAGTAAGACTGTGCTACCGGGATAGGTCCTCCGCAATCATTGCAATCATGTATCTGCGATCCAATAATTGACTATGAGGGCACTATCTCCAACAATCTCCCACTTGCACTCAAGGCTAATATTGCGATGCCGACTACTCACAGCCCGTGTGAAACCGAACATCCAACTCCTCTACTAATCAGTTTCACAAAGCCCGTTTGTAAAACTATTGTGTTCGAGAAATAGCCTCGGTGAGTGGATCCGCCTAGAAGTATCTTTCTATATCTCTCTTAATCTCAAGTTCGCGGAGAAAACCATCTCCCGAATTGAGTAATACCTGTCTTAGAACATGTCTGGATATCTGATGGGACCTTAGTTCATAAATGAACTCCATATCCAAACTTCTTAGACTGAATCGATCACTGAACCTAATCAGTATCGGGCACCTTGCTTCCCACAGTATCCTCTTGGACCACCTGTCCATAATACTGTCCCTCTTCGTCAGAGGGAAAAACTATAACACTGACAATCACTCTGTCATCCACGTCACCTTTGAAGCCTGGAATGATAATCGTCTCCCGAAGGAGGCTGCCGTCATCAAATCCGTAGAACATGCACTTATGTTCTATAACTGCTTCCTTATGTTTCTCCAGGATTGGATTAATACAAACTTATTGCATCTAGTGCAAAAACAACATTTGGTGCGGTACTTGACATCTCATGATTGACTCAATTGCCTAAGCAAGTGATCTGCCAATCATGCACATCCCTCTCCGCTTTAGTCTGTAAGACACCTTTAGAGAGGGTGACTCCATCACCTGCAGGTACACCACCATGCTAGGAGTCAACTATTCCAAAAACCATTAGAATATCTGTCAAAGTACCCACATTGGGAAACTACCCAAATCCAGATCTAAAACCATAGATCTAGAAACCAAAATGTCAAATATTATATCCATATCCTGTCTGGAGAAACAACTGTGTGACGACCACAGTACAACCGATCGTAGTATAGGAATTTTACTTCCTACTCTGTGTATGTCATCCAGATACCATGACATCACACCCTACTACCTTCTTAACTGATCCATCCCCTATTCTGATTGAAGTCAAACCCATGACTGTCACATCAAAATTAGATGATCTATCTCCGCTAAAACTGCTCAAGTCTATAAATAGATATAAGCATCTTGCCCACTATACTTCCGCTGCTCCCACTGACTACGACAACCCTCCTACCGGGTCTCATATCCTGGAACAACAGTAGTGTCAAGTCTTGGTAGATAAGAACCTCCCTGTCACCGTCTCTGAGGCTACCGAAGTACCTCTCGGGCGTCTGAGGTTACCTACCATACCTGCGGAGTGGCTATTGGAATGTCAAACCTGATTGAATATATAGGTCCTATTAAATTTTCCGTAATCGTTCGCGGTTCTGGAATCACTTCCAGTTCTACCATACTCCCACTACTGTTTTCTGAAAAAGATCCATTTTTACTAAAACTGTGGCGAGTCAAGAACAATATCACTATTGATCTTCCAAATGGTAGAATATCAACCCTCCTCATAGCCAGGGTCAACCCACAAACAGCCATTACAGAAACGTGCCCTGAGTTATCCAGTGTCTGGTTTTAATCATAAGCTGGACAACTCCCCGTACCTTAATATCTTTTAAGGTACGATCCATTCTATATCCAATACAGAAACTTTGGCACTTATTTAATTGGAACCAAGATTCAATCCATGCAGCTGTCTCCAGTGCATATCAACTTAATGGAAAGAGGCTAATCAGCATTACTCAACTTAGGAAACCATCCAATTATGAGTAACCTGAAAGAGAAATACGTTTCTCAAAACTATCACTATAATCTGAATACCAATCACAAGAATCTACATCTTCGATCTCTTTGAAGAATCCCGATACTTGTGACACCTGGTTCTCTACTTTATTCTTATACCCACAACTTCTCAAAACTTAGACCTTGTATTTCTACGAAACACTCGTCTAAATACTAGAGAAGTTATAAGTAAACAGAACATAGTACAAGGACCTACCCCTTTGTCCTGATGGACACTGGACAACATACAATACTCTGTATAAGTCCGCTGAGTTAAACAACTCAAAACCTGTGCGTTGTAGGTGGAAAACTGTACCCTGGCGATTTCCTCAAATATCACCAATTACAACGAATTCCGATATAATGAGGATGATCACCTAATTCCCAATATCTTACCCCCACTCATCATCTGTAAAACCATACAGATATGAGAATGAAACCTGGTAAATACATACCCTTGGAGTAAGTGTCTAATCGGGAAAACAGTTTTTCCTTTAACAATGCACTGAAACATGAAAATGTTTCGTAGGGGTATCCTGGTATTCATAGCAATGCCTCTTCCAGAATCCAATTCATGACTTCAACCGTATACTTTATTGCCATCTCTCCAAATCCCTTTATTTGTCTTTAGTCGTTACCTTCTGTACACCATCGTTAGGCTAACTGGTTTTCTTCCTTCCCTACCGTTCGGCACCAGCCTATGGTTTGGAAGAAGACTATCCAGTAAGCAGAATAGGTGTACCCTCCTAAACTAAGGAGTACTCGCATCTCGAGAGAAGGTTACGATAAAAGACAACTGAATAATACCTTATTCTTTTTAAAGGTGAAATAGGAGTGGCGATGAAGTACGCGGTTTTGGTCGTGAATGATATTAGTCGCAATTTACTTTGCCCTTTTTCTAATCCCTTTATTTTGTCTTTACATATTACCTTCTGCACACCCTACTTAGGCTAATTGGTTTTCTTCATTCCCTACCTTTCGGCACCAGCCTATGGTTTGGAATAAGACTATCCAATAAGCGTAATAGGTGTACTCTCCTAAACCAAGGAGCTCTCGCAACCTGAGAGAAGGTGATAATAAAAGACAACTGAATAAACCAATTCTATTTCTCCTGAACCTTGATCCATCCCCGAAGAAGTCCCTTCGAGTTCGTATATAACCATACGATGGCTCTATCCAATGGAAGTGGATATCCGTAGTAATACGGGTGTTCTGAGAAATACAAAGGGTAAAAGAAGGAGTGGCAATGACTTATGCAACTCAGACAATCCAAAAGCAAGTATTTTAAGAAGGTTCGGTCAACCTGGTCACTGAGTCATAGTCTAGGGTCGGTCAAAGGTCGCTGCCAAAGAGAGAGAGAGAAAAGAAACACTCTGCGTGCACTCTAACCTAGATCAGAATGGTCATTACTTTATCTAATCCGGAAACCTCCCACTGTCCTGTCAAATTCTCCTCCAAACCTAAAGAAGAATCAATCGGGATCACCCGAAGAGTAAACCAACTCGTCAGTGGGAATCAGGATCCAACTCTCATCGCATGATAACGTGGTGGAATGCATCCACGTTACTCATACTCCAGAAGGTATGCGCATACTCGGCAAGTTTCAGTTTCTTTACAAACTCCTGATATAGTTTTTGCCCCATGCTCTTATGATCCTGACTAAGGGCCAGCAAATCATAAGTCACATGTCAAGTTCTGCCCATCATTATCTTGTTAATTTGAACCCACCCGTACTCGCCCTTGACTAAGGGCCAACAAGGCTGTACGACTGTCCCAAACCAACTCATCTATCTATGCAACAAATGAATACCCAGCAGCTACCAAACACTATGCCTTGACTAAGGGCCAACAAGCATAGCTTGAATACTACTGACCATCCATATGAAATGACGGAGGGCTACGGCTGGTTTTTGGCGAAAAACCTTTAGCGTAGTGAACTTGATATCGCTGAAGGAACCTGATAGCTTTTTAAAATATAGTGGCGAAAACCTTTTGCTAAAGAGGTCACTCCCGGTAAAGGGATCTCGGCTCTTTCCTCGTGGAATGAGGTGCAGGATATTCCACTGAATACCGCTATGCAAAGCAACATGTAATCGACTATAGTGAAGTTATTACCCTGACGCAAACTTCTGCCCAAGGGGTCAGTCCCGGTGAAGGGATATCAACCCTTGCCCCGTCGAATGAGGTGCAGGATATTCCACTGAATACAGCTATGCATATCAAAAGAAAACGTCTTTGCAATAACACTTTTTAAATTGTTCCAACAACTGTAAACAGGTTTGTTTTAACTTTGCATTGATCAGAATCAACGCAGTCCCATCATTCATCACACCAGAAAAGAACGAAAATAAAATGTACGTATATGCCATCCGCATTCGTCACTGGGTCCCGTCATCACTCGTTAGGTTACTTAACTAACGACAGAGCAGGGACTGGACTAGCGCGGGTGTAAAACATATACAACATCTAATAGTATATAAACCAATATACATAATCGCTCCAGGCGTGATAATATGCAACATTACAGAAAAGTAATAAGCATCAAGGACAATACAGATAATCTGGGATCCTCGAGTTTCACAGAGCCGCTGCTGAAACTCGACGTTCCCCTGTCGTGTGGATAGCCTGTGCAATGAAACCTAGACCCCTACGGGTGCGGCAAGTTACCCGCCAAAACCTGAAGCGAGGCAGTCCCCACAGCATAGTGAATGGAATACCCGGCACTTCACGGAATCCGGTAAATTGAGCACCCCTCCTTGGGTCAACCTGTACCCCCTACGAGTGCGGCGAATAGTCTGCCAATTCTGAAGTGGGGCCCCTCTGCCTCTCAAAGCCATGAGATGCGGACCTGTTGCTTTCCCGAACCCGGCTATCCGTGCACTCCGTCTCGGGGCAAAACCTAGTACAGTAATGAAAAATAGTACAATAGGTACATCGACCGCAACCTGGTCGTGCCCCAAAAGAATATTATACAACAGGCAGTGACGGCTGTCCACAAGTTGGATGCTCGCCCCGCAATATCAAATGTACAAATAAACTCAAACTGTACTACCATTGCACACTGCTATCCACCACGACAAATCCGCAACATTACAGCACAACACAGAACATCAACGCGAATGTCACGTTCGCAAACCCGTCTAAAAGAACTATAGCAATTAAACGCGGTTTACCGATCAAATGACATTCCCGGTCGGAGATATAATGTAAGCACTGTAAACTAACGTGTTTAAATTTCGATCGACCAAAGACCAAATATCAAAAAGTGGGCCCCATAGCTTACTGGGGAACAGTAACAAAATCTGGGCCAAAACTTTATATTCCAAAAACCCCAAAATCAATCAAAGAACCCACTGTCCAAATTTGGGAGCACGTGCTCCCCACGTGGCCGCGGTTACGCGGCCAAACCATGGGTTTGGCCGCCCTTCCGCGGCAGTCTGGAGGGATCACGATCCCAAATTTGGTCGTGGTTCTTAGAATTCCCTGCACGGATTTTTAAGACATCCAGAAATAAATTTTGAGACCGTTTAAATTTAACAGAAACTGTCGGGCTTGAATTTTGTGATTTTTGCAATTTTCGATTTCCGGTCGGATCGATATTTTAAACGTGTTAGCACAAGTTAGTATAGCAAAATGGTGAGGCTCTGATACCACTGTAAGTCTACGTTAGCGCCCCGGCAGTCTACAGACGCCAAAATGCGGAACAAAACTTTTAAACTGGCGCTATCGTATACTTTAACCCGGATCTGCCATTATTGCTAAACTAACAAACTGTAAAGAGTGTAGGAAAGTTATACCGAACGATCCGAGTCCTTCGTTCTTCAACCATCATCCCACGCTCCGTTGCGGCTGCTCCGATCTCGTCGATCTCCGATCTCCTCGTCGAGGTGGCACCACATGATCGGTTCTTTAAACGGGCTCCCGCCTCTGACTCGAGGCAACTCGATCGTCAAGTTTGCCAAAAGAGACGACCAAGATTGATGTAGAGAATGAGTAGATGACTTTGTCTTACTTCGTCCAAATCCGTGGACGATCGGTTAATGAAGTTGCCGTGGAAATCGGGTGATGGAATGAAATGGACTGTGAAATTCCATACACCGATAAAACCTATCATAATCTTTTCTCTCTAAAATGAAACCTCAAGTGAGAGTGTGAGTGAATGAGAGAGGAGGCCTTCCATTCATATATGAAGGAGGAGGGTGAGTGTAGGAGGAGATAAGGAGGTAACCATAACAAAACATCCTTATCATAATATGAACACAAACTAAATATCTAGCAAAAAGATCTTAAGCATAACAAGAAATGGTTGATTACAAAGCATGAGTCACAAAGCTTAGTCACAAATTCTAGAACCTTCTAGAACCTTCTAGAATGATGACTCACTCCACCTGAAGAAAAGATAAATCCGTCTTTAACCGAATGTTAAAAGACGGCTGATAGAAAACTGGAAACTGGCAACTTCCAAAAGTGATCCTGAAACAACTTTCAGGATAACCCCGAAACTGTATAAATATACCCGCATTTGTATTACGACCGAATACAAATGCAACTGAGACAAAGATATTATACCTACTCAATATAATACTCGGATCCGGCTTAAACCAAAGCCGACCAGTATCAACTGCCCGAAAACTGACACGTGCGTAAACGCACGTGCATTTTCCGAACCCTGCCATAAAACCATACGGCCTCTACAACATTTCGCCCGAACTTGGGAAACTGTCTGTGGGGGACTCTAATGACTCGTCAGTACCCTGGCAGTGGGTTTAACCACAAACCGTCAGCGGCACTAGCAATGCGTAACGGCTGCCCACGGACTGACCTCAAGGGATGCCTATGAGCGCACTCATCCGGAAAACCCTACTGAGCCTAACAGTGACAATGTATATACAGTCCGGTCCGTTCGTCAATGAGTATCGCATATCCGCCTAGGGGGCTAGTAACGTCAGACCCCCAAAAAGCAGTATAAGTCGTGTCGGAGTGTAGCCCAATCACACCCTGAGATACTACTGGAGTACCTACCAGTAAATCTCCTGCCATGGCCATGGACTTTGTGTAATGGCTCTCCTAGACACTGCACGACCTCGCCCCCAATACCGGGAGAGACGAATCCCCTGCCGATCCGCTCACGTGCCTCCATATGGCTCGGGACTGTACCCAAAAACTACCTGTTTGCACGACTCCTTTGAGCCGTGGTAGGGTAGAAATCAAAGCACAGTGGGAACTCACACGAGACAAATGACGACCTCAGGTCGATGAACTAACCTGTACACATGTCACCAGGGAACTGCTATCTGACGATAGGTATAGTACTAACTAGCAGATTCCCGGCGAGTCCTGTCCGGTGTACTCATAACCCAATGAGCACCTGTATACATCTTAGGTGATCCAACTGACACCAGTGGCTTGTGAGACCGGCCACCGCCCCTCGTCGGGGTCTCGACTGTACACACTAGTCTACTCCGGAGTATCGATGCCCTGTCTCGAAACTCCCACGACTAGGGACCACAATTAAGGATATGCATATAAACTACCCAACTCTCACGTATATGATCGCCATCATACTGTTGGTAGTAAAGCAAGATCCTAAGGGCTCTATCAAAGTGTAACATGCAATCAGTCACCTGAACATGTACACGACTGATAAAGGCAAACCAGATAGCATACTATCATCTCGAGTAAGACTGTGCTACCGGGATAGGTCCTCCGCAATCATTGCAATCACGTACCTGCGATCCAATAATTGACTATGAGGGCACTATCTACAAGGGCGCAGCAAGAAAGGAAACTGTACCCGACCAGGGATGGACGTAAACTCGTAAGCTACCGAGGGTAGGGATAATCGTCCAGGTCTTAGTTAAAACGAGGCAAGTCAGTGAAGCGCAGCTGAACGGCTTTTGCTTTCCGCTGTTGAGATCACAACTTATCTTAACGGGATGACAACTACCGAATCATGAAGGCAAGTGAACGGAGTGAACGATTGAGTTAACCGAGGCAAGTGAACGGAGTGAACGATAGGGAGTGAAGCGAGTTTTACGAGCGAAACGTCGTCAGAGGCCCGGAATGGTATTTCCTACCGATCCATGCCATTCTTCGCAGTATACCTGACAAATTGGAAAGAAGCAAACTCCTTGTAGAGGACATATAAGGATCCAGTTGGGCCTTGAGCTTCGAACGAACACAATCAATCTCTACTTGACGCACCAGAGCTGAGCTATTCACAGGAACTGGTCTCTTGGTACTTTTTACCGTACCAAAGCAAGTTTTTGATTGCCAAAGTTTTTGATCAACAGATAAGGGTTAGATTAGTTCCAAGTCTAACTTTGAAAGCATATGCATTGGCTGTAAAGCAAACCCTTTGGCTCACGGCTTTCTGCTTGGATATATCTTTTCTTTCCTCTCAAAAGATGTGTTACCTAACTCATTATGTCCTTTGTTACTTTTCCCCCCTCTTAGAGACACGATCTTCTTGGAATGTAGGGGTTCTTGTGAAACTTTTGACTTTGAGGTTCTCTTTGGTAGTCACAACCTTCTCTTTAGTTTCTTACCCTAAGCAAGTCAACTACCTTACGAGTAAGCAAGTATGAACTACCTTGTCGTTCTCCCGGTTGAACAGCCAATCTTTATAGTTTGGCCCTGTCAGTATATTTTTCTCTAAAAGTAACTTAAGTCCAGTCATTTTCAGGGTCGCTGCAATTAGGAGAGAGAGAAGAAAACTCTTTAGCATGATGCTCTTGCAAGTTTAGAGTGGTTTTTAATTTATCTAAACTGGATGGCTCCCGCTGTTTCTCGAATCCTTCCTCAAACCATAAAAGAAGAATTAGCCAGGACTATTCTCACTGTACAATACTTGCTTAACCGTTCAGCCAGGCTGGTGTCGGTACTTCGAGGGAAGTTTTCCAACGCTTTCGCGAAGTTCCTTAATTAAATAACCTCTTTTCTCTGGGGGCGTAACCCCGCTGACACCTTTCTTGACATCTACTTGGTTTATAGCATTGATCGTTAAGTGACGAATCTCCTGATGAGTAGCATATACTCACAGTAGGATCGGGATCCAAATATCATCGTATGATAATGTTGAAGGAATCCTACCAACATTCATCAAACTCCAAATGGTATGCAACTCTTTGCAAATTTCAGTTTCTTTAGAAATTCCCGATATATATTTTTGCCCCATGCTCTTATGACCTTGGCGTTAGGTCAAAATGTCATAAGTCATATGTCAAGTTCTACCCATCATTATCTTGTTAATTTGAACCCATCCGTACATATCCTTGACGTTCGGCTAAAATGATAATACAACTGTTCCAAACTAACTCATCTATCTATGCGACAAATGAATACCCAGCAGCTACCAAACACTATGCCTTGGCGTTAGGTCAAAATACATAGCTTGAATACTACTGAATACCCAAATGAAATGACGGAGGGCTACAAATGGTTTTGGAGAAACCGTGAACGTAGTGAACTTGATATGACCGAAGGAACCTGATAGCTTCTAAAAGGAGTGGTTAAAGCTCCGCAATTTAAAAATATCATCTGTTTTAAAATAACCGAGTGGTTTCTTTTAAATTGTTCCAACGATTCATCTTTTGGTTTATTTTCATTGCATTATAAATAATGCGTCTCATCATTAACCTATCATTGCAGAAAACAACGAAAATACAACGTCCTCTTATCCCATCCGCATTCGCCACGGGGTCCCGTCATCATCCGTTAGGTTACTTAACTAACGGCAGAGCGGGGGCTGGGCTAGCGTGGGTGTAAAACATAAGTGACGTCTAAAGAGCTATCATATATAGATATTGTACATTCGTCAGACGCAATAATAGGCATTCCAGATCTCATATGAACTTTATTGGATTTGCAAGCAATCCGCGTTTGTTTAGAGCCTGCAACAAAAGACGGATTACACAGTTGTGATGAATAGCCATTACCCCACCCTAGACCCCTACGGGTACAGCAAACTACCCGTCAAATACCCGAAGTGAAGCGGTCTCCCTCAACAAAGTGAGTAGGCCACTAAACACTTCAAAGTACCTGGTAGTTTGTGTACCCCATCTTGGGTCTATCCTAGGAGAAAAAACAGTAAAATGAAATAATACAACGGTGGCTACAACCGCAACCTGGATGTGCCCCGCAAAATAATATTACAACATATTACAATTACATTGAATGAATGAATATAACAACCCATCTCAAACCCCGGCTAATCATCACAACAGTCCAATACAGTTCACAACCACAAACAGTAAAAACCATTACAGAAATGTGCAACCCCCTGCCAACCGACAGACTAGCAGTTAGGGGAGGTTTACGAACACATTATACAAACATAGATATAATCAAATTAGCAAACATCGTATAATTTCGATCGAGCAAACATATCATATTTTACTCCCAAAACTTCTCTGTGCACCTGAGGCTTTGAGCAGAAAATAAACATTCCAGAAAACACAACAATATCACAAAAGAATAACAGTAGCAAACTGGGTCGAATCGGCCCTAACTCGGCCGCGGATCCGCGGCGGATCGGTGGGATCGACGGCGGTTCCTCGGCTGTATGGCCGATTCACTAACCCATTTTTCTCCAGTGTTCTTATCTTTCTATACATGTTACTCTGCAGCAACCCGAAAAATTTTTAGAGCCTGTTTAAAATTCGACAGAAACTTGTGATATCGATGTCGTTTTTTTTGGTTCGTTTTGCGTTCGAAATTCATACGACTTTGCTAATGAGTTAATTATTATTTAGCGAGGCTCTGATACCACTGTAAGTCGATGTACAACACCCCACGACTTGCGGGGAGGCGGAATAATGAAAAACGATCTTGTTTTAGGCGTAAACATCGACTAACCGAGAATCTTTGCATAAACAATAACTAACAAGAAACCATAGAAGAGTTAACTACTATGATAAGTGATTATACCTAAAGAACCGAGTCCTTCGTCTTGTCGTTCTCCACGTCCTCTCCGGCCTTCTCTATGTAGTAGAAGATCCACCCGAGAGCTTTACTACAAGCTTCACCTCTAACTTGAGGTAACTAGGTTTCTTAAATCGCTAATCTAAGTAACCTAGGTGATATAGAGAATGGTTAAAGATTAAGTAGTCTACTCTAATCCTTGGTCTCAACATATGAGAGGGGAGGATTAGGGTTTGAAGAGGGAGAGCTTGAGGAGAGAGAAAGTGAGAAAGAGAATGAGATGAGATAATGATCTATCATAATATATATCAAGCAATATCATTTATCCAATAAAAGAAAATAAAGGATTAATCATCATGCTTAATAAATACAAGAGGGTGATTCATCTCCATGAGTCATTAAGCATTTATGATGCATTAATGACATGGATGAATCACTCAAATGACTCACTAATCTCATTTAATGCATATGCCACCTTAACCCCCAAGTCACCATCTTCTAGAAGCTTCTCGCGCAATTACGAGAACGCCCCTCCTATCCGTGAAAACACGGAAAAACTTTAGACTGTATAAATCCAATAACCGGATACTAGAAACTGGCTTAAACCAAAGCCGGCTAGTAAAAACTGTCCGGATATCGTACGTGCGTAAACACACGTATGCGTCCGAACCCTTGTCCTAAAACCATACGACCTCTATATCGTTTCGCCTGGAGTAGGGAAACCTCTGTGTGGGACTCTAGAGACTCGACTACTACGCTGGCAGTGGGTTTAACCACAAACCGCAGGCGGCACTAGCTGTACGTAACGGTCCCCAGGTAGATGTCGATAAGAAGGTCGATGAGGAAACCCATCCGAACTCCTACTGAGTCTAATGTGACAATCTCCGTACAGTCCGGTCTGTTCGTCTAAGACTATCGCATATCGGGCCTAGGGGGCGGCAAGCGTCAGTCCCCTAATAGCGGTATAAGTCGTGCCGGAGCGAAGCCTATTACACCCTGAGAAACTACTGGAACCTACCAGCAAATCTCGCTTGCTCTGGCCAGGGACTTTGCGTAATGGCTTTCTGACACAGCGTGATATCAACCCCCGATACCGGAGAGACGAATCCTGTCTAACCGCCACTGCCTCCAAGTGCTCAGGACTGAACCCAACTGCTACCTGTTTGCACGACTCCTTTGAGCCGTGGTAGGGTAGCAATCTAAGAACAGTGGGACACACTCGAGGCGAAGTAGCAGTGTCAAGTCTGCGGACTATGCTTTACTCATGTCACCTGGGAACTGTTCACTGACGACTGGTATAAAACCAACCAACAGTTCCCTGTGAGTCCTGTCCGGTGTACCCGTAACCTAACGAGCACCTGCATACTATCTCCAGTACGACGTACTGACGGCTGTGGGACAGACCATCTCCCCAACTGGGATGAGAAGCGCACACACTAGTCTACTCCGGAGTATCGATGCCCTGTCTCGATAATCCTACGACTAGGGACCTGAATAAGGATGTGCTTGTAGACTACCCAGCCCCCACTAGTGTGACTGCCATCACAACGCTGGTAGTCAAGCAAGATCCTAAGAGCTCTATCAATACGTATACTCACATATTAAGATAGAAAAACCAAGTAGCATACTACCATGTTTAGCAAGACTGTTATATACATGTGAATATCCCAAGCTTCTATTAAGTAATATACAAACTAGTATGATACAATAATGGCCCCTAGGGCATATACACTAACACGGGTATCAAGTAAGGTATGCATTAACTAAACTAGCATATGAAAGCAATCGTACTAGTACTATGTTGCAACTACTGGCTAGCAATTTATACCAATGAAATAGTGTTTGCTAATGTGTACGTGACATGAAAATTACCGATGATGATGTGTGTGAGCCGGCAAGCAAGTGTACGTGGAGCATACGCATCATCGGTAATGGTGTTGGTGTCCTGACAACAGGGTTTCATAATAACTAACGAAAATGCAGATATAAGCATGCAATGCGATAAGAACAACAGGAATATATGGAAAAAGATGTAGTAACCACAACACATAAGAATATACGTTCATATATACGAGTCATATAGCTTTGGCCTTTGAAATAGCACGAATCGTGGTTTTTAGAAAATAGGGCTACAGTGTTTTTAAGAAAAAGTACGTCCTTTGAAAAATCCGTAATATCCCTCGGGTTGTCCTTTGAAAACACTCACGATCCGTTAGTTTGAAAAATAAGTATGACTCGAGCCAATCTAACATCTACCAAATAAGCTACAGGACGAAGCTAAGAGACTAATTGAACGGGTAAGGAAATCCACCTAAGTCCGAGTCGATATATCTAGTAGTCGGTGATCCCGCCTCAATAGCGTCACGTACGACAACACATATAATACGACATCCTCGAGTCAAGAGTGCGGATCAATCAACATATTTATACTTCGTACGGTAAAATCCATCGTACGGCATCCCAAAATCGGGGTACAGGTCAAATATCACATTGTCATGACCCAAAGGTACGGAACATGACCGACACTTAAATTACGAAACGTCTAGAGGCGTAACGTAATCTAAGCAAGCCGAAGCCCAGAAATCTAAACCCTTTAAAAGAAGAAGTGTAGGAAAACAAGTTTTAAAAACAACATCAAATTTATCAAAAAATTTCGGCAGAGTCTCCTTTGTAAAAACTGGCCCCAAACGGGTACAAATAAGAATATATACATATGCAGTAATAAAAAAGCATCCCCAAGCGGGAGCTAGCTCTACGTCAAATGGCGGAAACAACCACACAATGCACCATAATATACAACGCCGAAGGGCGAGGCTCAAAACTCAAAAGAAAACCAAATCCACCAGAAAACCATAATAATACAAGCGCGACTCTAAGGTCGAAATAAAAACAACTGGTCTTCTAAATCTATCAAATAATACAAGTCTGGTTGATGGAGATTACAAGATACAATGAAATAATAAAAGTACAATGGCGGTCCCGATACAATGAACCAACCTACCAAGCAAATCACCTTGAATGAAATGATGTGCCAGCAAGTCGCTAAGGAAACCTGTACTTCGAAACCTGTAAGAAAATTTGGCACAACGGGGGTGAGTTGCCAACTCGTGAGTAGAAAACATCTGCGAGTAGAAATTGCATGCACGATGATCTCCTAGGTTATAATAATATACTTAATATATCACTAGTCATCTAGTAGTGGCAGGGTAATAAACTATGCGTAAGTGCAATGCTCAGTGCTCGTGTCAGTGCCTCAAGTTGTAACATGTCATGTGTATGAGTATGCATGCACCATGAATGTAAAACAATCAACCATGAAATCTGGATATATCCGTATAAGAAATCATTAACTTTTATCATAGTAAAATTTATATAGTAATTTGAAACATCATCAATGAAATCCATGGAAATCCGTGTCAAGTATCGACACAAAACATGTAAATCTCAAGTCTCAATACCTCATAGTCTCAATATCTCATAGTCTCAATATCTTGGGCTCCGTCAGTCCGGATCGGCCCATATCATCAAATCCCACGACAACGGTCGGTATCCTCCGGATATCCGTCGTGCCAGACATCACCAGTAGGTAGTCTTCCCCTGCCAGGCTCATCGTCTACAACTCGAGCTTCTTACCCCGGGGTACCATACTGGGCCCACCATATACCCGAGACGGTTCATCCACTCCTCGAATCGGGTCTCGAAATCCAACAGAAAACATGAAATCTCATGGTGGACGACACATACATCACGAGAAAACCGCAACTCGTATTTTAAAATGAGAGGGAGAGAGAAAGAAGTTTTTATATATATTCTTGCGGTTTTCCCCAAAATCCAGAAATCTCATAGAAATCCAAAATCCCAAAATCATGAATAAGTAAATAATGAGTATCGGCATAAGCCCCACAATACTGCATGATAACATGAAAATGTGAATGCATGAAGTGTCTAAGTAATAAATGCAATGTCTAAACTAGCACATGAGAGTAATCACACAATATTATATTGATCTAGCCTTTAGCTGATTCTATCAATAAAAGATAATATGTTCTAAAGTGTACGTGACATGGCAATTACTGATGATGATGTGTGTGAGCCGGCAAATAAGTGTTCGCGGATCATGCGTATCATCGGTAATGGTGCTGGTGTCCTAACAGGCAGAGTTTCATATTAGCTAAAGAAACATATGTATGAACATGCAATGCGATGATTACAATCTGAATATAAGGGTGAATGTGTATTAACCGCTCATTTAGAATATACATATCTAACTACAAACTATATGACTCGAGCCTAAACTAGTATCTATCTAACCCACTAAGGAACTAAACTAAAGAAACTAGTCGATAGGAAATAAGAATCCACCTAAAATCTGAGTCGATATCTCTAGTAGTCGGCGATCCAGCCTCAATAGCGTCACGTACATAGTATGACTTCCTCGAGTCAAGAGTGCGGATCAATCATCACATCTATGCCTCGTACGGTAAAATCCATCGTACGGCATCCCAAAATCGGGGTACGGGTCAACTATCATATATAAACATCATCGTTCGTATAGTATCATCATCAAACAATATCATGATCAAGGGTACTGTACTATAATCGCATACATCCCAATATCATCAAATATATATCATCATCTGTGTAATTATCCATCGTCAAATGATCCACTAAAATATCATGTCATATATCATATCGTGATTAAGTCATATATTACAATCCAGGTTCTATTCTAGAGTCTCGTACATTTCAATGTCATCATCACCTATTATCGTTTATGTATAAATATACATTTCTCATTTTCCAACGATCCTCTAATATCATAATACATCTCATATCATAACACGATCGTATATCCAATAGACCACAGCATCAAGCCCAGTCATATCGATTCATCCCCATATATCATATAACATCCTTATATCACATGTATATGTTGTGTGTGTGTATATATATATATATATATATATATATATATATATATATATATATATATATATATATATATACCTACATACATTCCTATACACACACACACACACACACATACACCAAGTCAAGTTTATGTGTACGTGTGTGTGTGTCTACAGGAAACTTACAAATTCCCTCCAAGGCAGTCATCCTCTGGTTAAGTCTTTCTAAATCAGTCTAGTCCATCCTAAAGTCTTCAATAGGACCCTACTCGCCAAGAATCGAAGGTCACGTCCGACTTCCTAATAACAGTACGTAATATCCTTATTCTACGTTTGCGGGGGTGCTATACGCTATCCACCCGACTTCCCCCGTAGATATACATCTACTCACCTGGTCCTTGTCTGCCGAAGTCGATGCCGCCATCCTCTTCTTCATCGTCCGAAGTCCACGTGAGGGGTACCTATACGCAAACATATATAATATCGTAAACCGAAATTGCGGATAAAAACCAAAACGGCGCACGAAACGCGCATAGGTTAAAACCTATGACCCGCTCATGCAAAAGAACCAAATATCCCTCGATATCGGCGTACAAACGCCGATTGATCGAGATAAAACACAAAAGTACAAATCGTAGTTCCAAAACTCACTAATTATAATATAAATAGGGTTTAAATCATCAAAACCTTAAAATTAATCAACTCGTTTTATTTCGCAAAAACCTAGAAAGCACTAAATTTTCGTTTTAATTCGAAACTTGATGTTTTAACGAAACTAATGGCCATAATATTCACTAAATATCATAACTAAATCATACAAACCATCACCATAATTTAATCTCATCAATTTGTATTAAATTGAAAATTCTAGTTTGCAAAAATAACCAATTTAAACACTTTTTAAAGCAAAATTCACAATTCAACAACTAAGCTTGGTTTTGCATGAACTAAATTATTAAAATACAATTTAAAATGTTAATAATGTCATAAAAACCCTAATTGGATTTAAATTTCAATTATTTAGTCAATTTCCAAAAACCTAGTTTGCAAAAACTAGCATAATTAGCATATTTATCACATTTTTAACTAACAATTTGAAACTAGTAACTAGATTAGGTTTTGCATTCCATTAACATGTTAATCTCCTCATTAAAACCATAATCTAATGATAGAAACCCTAATTAGAATTTTATCTCACCAATATACATATATTATAAAAACTTAGTTTGCAAAAATTCTAATTAGGATAATTTAAATACAACAATTTACAATTTAGCAACTAGGATAAGTTTTCTATGTCTCAACATGTTAAACTACACCTTAAGATCAATATCCAATGATGAAAACCCTAATTTGATTTAATAACCCATTGTTGAATTTCACAAATTAGAAATAAAAGCCAATTTATTACATGAAAAGCTTAAATTAAAATAGTTAAACAACTAATTAGCTATTAGGTTATGATTTATACCTTACTAAAATTAGATCAAACATGAGAATCATAGCGTCCAAAGTGCTAACTTTGCTCCAAGATCCTTACTTGTTTGGCCAAAGAATAAAGGGTAATGATTTAATTATGAATTTGTGATGTTTTATTTTGATTTTTTATGAATTTTTGAAGTGAGAAGGAGTTGGAGAAATGAGGGGCTGCCATGGGGGTAATTTCAGCCATGAGGGAGGTAGTGAGGGGAGAGAGAGAAAGAAGGGTGTGGAGATGTAAGTATGCGACAGCGCCCCGGCCGTCTAACAGACGCCAATATGCAGAACAAAACTTTTATAAACTGGCGCTATCGCGTACTATAACCCGGATCTGCCATTAAAGCTAAACTAACATATTGTAAAGAGGGTAGAATTGTTATACCGAACGATCCGAGTCCTTCGGTCTTTAACCATCATCCCACGCTTTGTTGCGGCGGCTTCGATCTTCTGAAACTCCAGTCTCGTCGTCCAGGTGGCACTACGTTGACGGATCTTTAAACGGGCTTCCGCCTCTGAACCGAGGCAACTCGGTCGTCAAGTTTGCTAAAAGAGACGACCAAGATGTTGTAGAGAATGAGTAGAACACTTTGTCTCGTTACGTCCAAGGCTATGGACGAACGGTTAATGAAGTTGCCAATTGGAATCGGGTGAATGGAAATTGAACTATGAAATTTTCATACACTAAACTATCATAATCTTTTCTCAAAAATCAATCTCCTCTTTTCTCACAAAGAGGGCCGGCCACTAAATAGAAGAGGGAGGGTGAGTGTAGGAGAGGGGAGGGTGAGTGTAAGCAAAAGATCAAGGAGAAAATATCTTAAGCACTAAAAGAAAAGGATGACTCAAATGAACACCTAGTATGAACACACTAAATGAATTAAGCCACCTCACTTAACACCTCACCTCACAATTAATGCAAATGATGAGTCACTAATCCTAGTCATCATTTCTAGAATCTTCTAGAACCATGACTCACCCAAAAGACGAAAAGATAAATCCGTATTTAACCGAATGTTAAATACGGCTGATAGAAAACTGGAAACTGGCAAGTTCCAAAAGTGATCCTGAAACGAATTTCAGGATAACCCCGTAACAGTATAAACATACCCGCATTTGTATTACAACTGAATACAAATGCAACTGAGACAAAAATATTATATTTACACAGTATAATACTGGGATCCGGCTTAAACCAAAGCCTACCAGTATTATCTGCCCGAAAAATGACACGTGCGAAAACGCACGTGCATTTTCCGAACCCTGCCATAATACCATACGGCATCTACAACGTTTCGCCCGAACTTGGGAAAGTTTCTGTGGGGGACTCTAATGACTCATCAACACACTGGCACTGGGTATAACCACTAGCACGTCAGAGGTACAAGCTGTACGTAACGGTTTGCCTATGTATTGATTGGAAGGGAAGCTGACGAGCGAACTCATCTATAAACCCTACTGAGCCTGACAGTGACAATATCCATACAGTCCGGAACATTCATCTATGAGTATCGCATATTAGGCCTAGGGGGCCGGTAAACGTCAGACCCCCAATAGCTGCATAAGTGGTGTCAGAGAGCAGCCCAGAACACCCTGAGATACTACTGGTATACTTACCAGTATATCTTGATTACCCTGGCCAGGGATTTCGTGTAATGGCTCTCCTAAACACAGCGCGATCTCACCCCCAATACCGGGAGAGACGAATCCCCTGCCAATCCTCTCACTTTCCTCCAATGTGGCTCGGGACTGTACCCAAAATATACCTATTTGCACGACTCCTTTGACCCGTGGTAGGGTATAAATCAAAGCACACTGGGAACTCACACGAGACAAATGACGACCTCAGGTCGATGAACTAACCTGTACACATGTCACCAGGGAACTGCTATCTGACGATATGTATAATACCAACTAGCATGTTCCGGCGAGTCCTGTCCGGTGTACTCATAATCCAATGAGCACCTGTATACATCTTAGGTGAATCAACTGACACCAGTGGCTTGTGCCGGCCGCCGCCCCTCATCGGGGTCTCGAATGTATACACCAGTCTACTCTGGAGTATCGATGCCCTGTCTCGAAACTCCCACGACTAGGGACACTTTAAGGATGTGCTTATAGACCCCATCTCCCACATATATGATCGCCATCATATTGCTGGTAGTCAAGCAAGAATCCTATGGGCTCTATCAACATCTACATGATGATAAAGACAAACCAGATAGCATACTATTATCTCGAGCAAGACTGTTCTATCGGTATATGTCCTCCCTCAATCATTGCAATCACGTACCTGCGATCCAATAATTGACTTAGAGGGCACTATATCCAACAATCTCCCACTTGCACTTAAGGCTAATTATTGCGATGTCGCGTACTCACAGCTCGTGTGATACCGAGCATCGAACTCCTCTATTAATCAGTTTCACAAAGATCGTTTGCAAAACTATTGTGTTCGAGAAATAGCCTCAGTGAGTGGATCCGCTTCGATGTTTCTTTCGGTATCTCTCTATATCTCAATTTCGCGGAGAAAACCATCTCCCGAATTGAGTAATACCTGTCTTAGAATATGTTTGGATATCTGATGGGACCTAGTTCATAAATGAACTCCAAATCCAAACTTCTTAGACTGTATCAATCACTGAAGATAATCAGTGTCCAGCACTATGCCTCCCACAGTATCCTCTTGGACCACCTGTCCATAACACTGTCCCTCGACGGAGGGAAAACTATAACTCTGACAATCATTCTGTCATCCAGGTCACCTGTGAAGCCTGGAATAATAACCGTCTCTCGAAGGAGGCTGCCGTCATCAAATCCGTAGAACATGTGCTTATGTTCTATAACTGCTTCCGTATGTTTCTTTAGGATTGGATTAATATAAACTTATCGCATCTAGTGCCAAAACGTCATCTGGTGTGGTACTTGACATCTCACAATTGACTCAATTGCCTAAGCAAGTGATCTGTCAATCATGTGCGTCCCTCTCCCCTTTAGTCTGTAAGACATCTTTAGAGAGGGTGACTCCATCACCTGCAGGTATACCACCATGCCAGTAGTCATCTATTCTAAAATACTATTAGAATACTGTCAAAGTACCCACATTGGGAAACTACCCAAATCCAGATCTAAAACCATTAGATCTAGTAACCAGAATGTCAGATGTTATATCTATATCCTTTGTGGAGAAACAACTGTGTGACGACCTCAGTACAACCGATCATAGTATAGGAATTTTACTTCCTACTCTGTGTATGTTATCCAAATACCAAGACATCACACCCTACTACCTTCTTAACAGATCCATCCCCTATTCTGATGAAGTCAAACCCATGACTGTCATATCAAAATTAGATGATCTATCTCCGCTATAATTGCTCAAGTCTATAAATAGACATAAGCTACTTTACCACTATGCTTCCGCTGCTCCCACTGACTACGACAACCCTCTGGCAGAATAATATATACGTACACTTCTAAAAACTAGTTTAGAACGACGCTATACATATCCTCCTGCCGGGTCTCATAGTCTGGAACAACAGTAGTGTCAAGTCTGGGTAAACAAGAACCTCCCTGTCACCGTCCTTGAGGCTACCGGAGTACCTCTCGGGTGTCTGAGGTTACCCACCATATCCGCGGAGTGGCTATTGGAATGTCAAACCTGATTGAATATATAGGTCCTATTAAATTTTCCGTAATCGTTTGCGGTTCTGGAATCACTTCCAGTTCTACCATACTCCCACTACTGTTTTCTGAAAAAATCCATTTTAATAAAACTGTGGCGAGTCAAGAACAACATCACTATTGATCTTCCAGATGGTAGAAAATCAACCTTCGTCAAAGCTAGGGTCAACCCACAAACTGTCATTACAGAAACGTGCCTTGAGTTTTCCAGTGTCTGTTTTTAAGCATAAGCTGGACAACTCCCCTTACCTTAACATCGTTAAGATATGAAGCAATCTATATCCAATATAGAAACACATGCACTTATTTAATTGGAACCAGATTCAAATCCTGCAGCTGTCTCCAGTGCATATCAACTTAATGGAGAGAGGCTAATCAACATTACTCAACTTAGGAATCCATCCAATTATGAGTAACCTGAAAGAGAAACAAGTTTCTCAAAACCATTACTATCAACTGAATACCAATCACAAGAATCTACATCTTCGATTTCTTTGAAGAATCCCAATACTTGCGATACATGGTTCTCTACTTTATTCCTATACCTACAACTTCTCAATACTTAGACATTGTATTTCTACGAAACACTTGTCTATAAACTAGAGAAGTCACAAGTAAATAGAATATAGTACGAGGACCAACCCCTTTGTCATAATGGACACTGGACAACATACAATACTCTGTATAAGTCCGCTGAGTTGAATAACTCATAACCTGTGTATCGTAGGTTGAAAACTGTGCCCATGCGATTTCCTCAAATATTACCAATTACAACGAATTCTGATATAATGAGGATGATCACCTAATTCCCAATAACTTGCTCCCACTCAACATCTGTAAAACCATACAGATGTGAGAATCATACCTGGTAAATACATACCCTGGAGTAAGTATCTAATCGGAAAATCAGTTTTCAATTAACAATGCACAGTGAATATGAAACATTAATATGTTTCGTAGGGGTATTCTGGTATTCTTAGTGCCTCTTCCATAATCCAAATCATGACTTTAACCGTATATTTCCCTGCCATCTCTCCAATTCCCTTTATTTGTCTTTAGTCGTTATCTTCTGTACACCATCATTAGGCTAAATGGTTTTCTTCCTTCCCTACCGTTCGGCACCAGCCTATGGTTTGGAAGAAGAATATCCAGTAAGCATAATAGGTGAACCCTCCTAATCCTAGGAGTACTCGCAACTTGAGAGAAGGTGATGATAAAAGACAACTGAATAAACCTTATACCTTTTTCTCCTGAACCAGAATCCATCCTCGAAAAAATATCCTTCGAGTTCGTATATAACCATACGATGGATTTATCCAATAGAATTGGATGTTCGTAGTGATACGGGTTGTTCTGGAGAAATAAAGGTGAAGTAGGAGTGGCAATGAAGTACGTGGTTTGGTCGTGAATGGTAGTAGTCGCAATTTACTTTGCCCTCTTTCTAATCCCTTTATTTTGTCTTTAGTTATTACCTTCTGTACACCGTACTTAGGCTAATTGGTTTTCTTCATTCCCTACCTTTCGGCACCTGCCTATGGTTTGGAATAAGCCTATCCAATAAGCGTAATAGGTGTACTCTCCTAAACCAAGGAGCCCTCGCAACCTGAGAGAAGGTGATAATAAAAGACAACTGAATAAACCAATTCTATTTCTCCTGAACCTGGATCCATCCTCGAAGAAATCCCTCCGAGTTCGTATATAACCATACGATGGATCTATCCAATGGAAGTGGATGTCCGTAGTAATACGGGTTGTTCTGAGAAATACAAAGGAAAAAAGAAGGAGTGGCAATGACTTATGCAACTATAGACAATCCAAAAAGCCAGTATATTAAGAAGGTTCGGTCAACTTTGGTCACTGAGTTATAGTCTAGGGTCGGTCAAAAGTCGCTGCCAAAAGAGAGAGAGAAAAGAAACACTTTGCGTGCACTCAAAACTAGATCAGAATGGTTATCACTTTATCTAATTAGGAAACCTCCCACTGTAATCTCAAATTCTCCTCCAAACCTGAAAGAAGAATTAGTCGGGATCACCCGAAGAGTAAACCAACCCATTAGTGAGAATCGGGATCCAACTATCATCGCATGATAACTTGATGGAAGCCACTCAAGTTAACATACTCCAGAAGGTATGCGCAAGTCTGGCAAGTTTCTTGTATGTTTGAAACTCCCGATATAATTTTTATCCCATGCACTTATGACCTTGACGTAGGCCAACAAATCATAAGCCACATGTCAAGTTCTACCTGTCGTTGTCCTGATTAATTTAGGTCATCGTACATGCTCTTGACGTAGGCCAACAAGGCTGTACGTCTGTCCTAAACTAATGCATCTATCTATGCAACAAATGAATACCCAGCAGCTACCAAACACTATGCCTTGACGTAGGCCAACAAACATAGCTTGAATACTACTGACCATCCATAAGAAATGACGGAGGATTACGACTGGTTTTTGGCGAAAAACCTTTAACGTAAGGAACTTGATCTCGTTGAAGGAACCTGATAGAATTTTATAGAAAATATAGTAGCGAAAACCTTTTGCTAAAGAAGTCACTCCCGGTGAAGGGATCTCGGCTCTTTCCTCGTGGAATGAGGTGCAGAATATTCCAACTGAATACCGCTATGCAAAAACAAAAGGAAACGTCTTTGTAATAACTCCCTTTTAAATTTGTTCCAACAACATCAAATATAGGTTTGTTTTATCTTGCATTGATAACAATCAACGCATTCCCATCATTTAATCACACCAGAAAAGAACGAAAATAATGTACGTATATGCCATCCGCATTCGTCACTGGGTCCCGTCATTACCCGTTAGGTTACTTAACTAACGACAGAGCGGGGGCTGGACTAGCGCGGGTGTAAAACATATACAACATCTAATAGTATATATACTAATATACAATAATCGCTCCAGGCGTGATAATATGCAACATTACAGAAAAGTAATAAGCATCACAGAACAATACAGATAATCTGGGATCCCCGGGTTTCACAGAGCTGCTGCTGAAACCCGACGTTCCCCTGGTCGTGTGGATAGCCTGTGCAATGAAACCTAGACCCCTACGGGTGCGGCAAGTTACCCGCCAAAACCTGAAGCGAGGTAGTCCCCACAACATAGTGAATGGAACACCCGGCACTTCATGGAATCCGGTAAATTGAGCACCCCTCCTTGGGTCAACCTGTACCCCCTACGAGTGCGGCGAATAGTCTGCCAATTCTAGAGTGAGGTCCCTTTGCCTCTCAAAGCCATGAGATACGGACCCGTTGCCCTCCAGAACCCGGATATCCGTGTACTCCTTCGCGGGATAAACCTAGTACAGAAATGAAAATATGTACAACGGGTATATCGACCTCAACCCGGTCGTGCCCCAAAAGAATATTATACAACAGGCAGTGACGGCAGTCCACAAGTCGGACGCTCGCCCCGCAATATCAAAAGTACAAATAAATCCAAACTACACTATCATTGCACCCTGCTATCCACCACGACAAATCCGCAACATCACATCACAACACAGAACATCAACGCGAATGCCACATTTGCAAACCCGTCTAAAAGAACTATAGCAATCAGACGCGGTTTACCGATCAAATGACATTCCCGGTCGGAGATATAATGTAAATACTGTAAACTAACACGTTTAAATTTCGATCGACAAAATTTCCCAAAGTGGGCCCCACAAACATCTGCTGTACAGTAATCAAATCTGGGCCCAAAAGAAATATACCAGAAACCACAATTCCCTGAATAGAAGCCTCTGTACAATTTTGGATCATTGTTCCTATTAAACCGCCGCGGATCTGCGGTGGTTATATGGGATCACGTGACCAAATTTGTACGGATTGCTTAAAAAAGCCTGCTTGTTTTTCTGTGATATGCAAAATGAATTTTAGAACAGTTTAAAAATCAACAGAAACTTTGAATTAGAAAATTGTGATTTCGGAAATTCCGTTCGATCGATCTTTTAAATGCGTTAGCACAAGTTAGTAAAGCTTAATGGTGAGGCTCTGATACCACTGTAAGTATGCGGCAGCGCCCCAGCCGTCTAACAGACGCCAATATGCGGAACAAAACTATTATAAACTGGCGCTATCGCGTACTATAACCCGGATCTGCCATTAAAGCTAAACTAACATATTGTAAAGAGGGTAGAATTGTTATACCGAACGATCCGAGTCCTTCGGTCTTTAACCATCATCCCACGCTTTGTTGCGGCGGCTTCGATCTTCTGAAACTCCAGTCTCGTCGTCCAGGTGGCACTACGTCGACGGATCTTTAAACGGGCTTCCGCCTCTGAACCGAGGCAACTCGGTCGTCAAGTTTGCTAAAAGAGACGACCAAGATGTTGCAGAGAATGAGTAGAACACTTTGTCTCATTACGTCCAAGGCTATGGACGAACGGTTAATGAAGTTGCCAATTGGAATCGGGTGAATGGAAATTGAACTATGAAATTTCCATACACTAAACTATCATAATCTTTTCTCAAAAATCAATCTCCTCTTTTCTCACAAAGAGGGCCGGCCACTAAATAGAAGAGGGAGGGTGAGTGTAGGAGAGGGGAGGGTGAGTGTAAGCAAAAGATCAAGGAGAAAATATCTTAAGCACTAAAAGAAAAGGATGACTCAAATGAACACCTAGTATGAACACACTAAATGAATTAAGCCACCTCACATAACACCTCACCTCACAATTAATGCAAATGATGAGTCACTAATCCTAGTCATCATTTCTAAAATCTTCTAGAACCATGACTCACCCAAAAGACGAAAAGATAAATCCGTATTTAACCGAATGTTAAATACGGCTGATAGAAAACTGGAAACTGGCAACTTCCAAAAGTGATCCTGAAACGAATTTCAGGATAACCCCGTAACAGTATAAACATACCCGCATTTGTATTACAACTGAATACAAATGCAACTGAGACAAAAATATTATATCTACACAGTATAATACTGGGATCCGGCTTAAACCAAAGCCTACCAGTATTATCTGCCCGAAAAATGACACGTGCGAAAACGCACGTGCATTTTCCGAACCCTGCCATAATACCATACGACATCTACAACGTTTCGCCCGAACTTGGGAAAGTGTCTGTGGGGGACTCTAATGACTCATCAACACACTGGCACTGGGTATAACCACTAGCACGTCAGAGGTACAAGCTGTACGTAACGGTTTGCCTATGTATTGATTGGAAGGGAAGCTGACGAGCGAACTCATCTATAAACCCTACTGAGCCTGACAATGACAATATCCGTACAGTCCGGAACATTCGTCTATGAGTATCGCATATTAGGCCTAGGGGGCCGGTAAACGTCAGACCCCCAATAACTGCATAAGTGGTGTCAGAGAGCAGCCCAGAATATCCTGAGATACTACTGGCATACCTACCAGTATATCTTGATTACCCTGGCCAGGGATTTCGTGTAATGGCTCTCCTAAATACAGCGCGATCTCACCCCCAATACCGGGAGAGACGAATCCCCTGCCGATCCGCTCACTTGCCTCCAATGTGGCTCGGGACTGTACCTAAAATATACCTGTTTACACGACTCCTTTGAC
Organism: Agapanthus africanus; assembly: GCA_030015575.1. Classification (NCBI taxonomy): domain Eukaryota; kingdom Viridiplantae; phylum Streptophyta; class Magnoliopsida; order Asparagales; family Amaryllidaceae; genus Agapanthus; species Agapanthus africanus. The sequence continues at coordinate 371,579,169 of JASDDO010000012.1, forward strand.
TCGTGGTAGGGTATAAATCAAAGCACAGTGGGAACTCACACGAGACAAATGACGACCTCAGGTCGATGAACTAACCTGTACACATGTCACCAGGGAACTGCTATCTGACGATATGTATAATACCAACTAGCATGTTCCCAGCTAGTCCTGTCCGGTGTACTCATAACCCAATGAGCACCTGTATACATCTTAAGTGAATCAACTGACACCAGTGGCTTGTGAGACCGGCCGCCGCCCCTCGTCGGGGTCTCGAATGTATACACCAGTCTACTCTGGAGTATCGATGCCCTGTCTCGAAACTCCCACGACTAGGGACACTTTAAGGATGTGCTTGTAGACCCCAGCTCCCACATATATGATCGCCATCATACTGCTGGTAGTCAAGCAAGAATCCTATGGGCTCTATCAACATCTATATGATGATAAAGACAAACCAGATAGCATACTATTATCTTGAGTAAGACTGTTCTATCGGTATATGTCCTCCCTCAATCATTGCAATCACATACCTGCGATCCAATAATTGACTTAGAGGGCACTATATCCAACAGGAGATGTGTAGAAACTTCATAAATAAATGCCTCTTTTTAGTCTTTTCTTTAATTATCTTATTATTTCATTTTCTAACCTAGAAAACTCTAGAATTTTGGAAACAAATTAAAAAGAGAGAAGCATTCTACACACTAAATTCTAAGATGTCATGGTTCACTTTTGTAAAATCAACCCACTCCAATTTGTAATTTGCACTAATTTAATGTATAATTAAAAGCTTATATTAATATTTGAATTTAATTAATTACGGAAAATATTTTAGTAAACTAATAATTTATAAGTCACTAAATAAATACCATTTACTAGCAATTACATATTTAAAATAGGCATATTTAAATTTATATTGAAAAATAACTGTAGTTGAGTTTTACGGAAAATACGGTTTATTTTACCGATTATCAGAAATTCACCTAAAGGATTTTATTTATTTAAGTATTTATTTATTTTTAAAACGTTACACACATTTATCTCATTATTCATATGGTATCATTATCATAATATCCTTAATCAGGGGTACCGTTCTATAGTCTAGTACATACCAATACCATAAAACATATATCCGCGTGTGAATAAAATCACATCGCCCATCGATCCACTATAAAATCATGGTGTATCTCATAACACGACCCAAATCACATAACCGATCTCACGGCATCATGCCCGATCATATCGACTCATCTACAAGTATCATGTACTATCTTCATCACCCGTGTGTGTGTGTGTGTGTGTGTGTATACACCAACGCATCCACACACACACACACACACACATATACACCCACATATAAACATATACACCCAAAACCATATCACGTGTGTGCATGTGTGTGTGTGTCAGCCTTACTTTATGGTTCGCAACTAAGAAATTAACTAAAATCACTTACTTCCAATTACACTAAAACCAACCCATGTCTCCTAAAGTCTTTCTTGTTAAGTATATACATCTCGCAACAACATATATGTATATATACATAAACGCATCATACCCTACGAAATTGCGGGGGTGCTATACGCCATCCACCCAACTTCCCCCATAGATATACATCTACTCACCTGAACGCCTCGGCTAATCTGATCCGATTCCAGCTCTGCCATTTCCGCGCCACATCCGACGCCTTAACACCCGATCCTAGAAACGTACACAAGTAAAATGAGAATAAATATATAATTAGTCGCGGACACAACAAATACAAGTCAACCACGCGCCCTAACTAGACGCGCACGCACTTGGTGCACAAAACGCGCTCACAAACCACAACTAGGGTCGCAATACGTGGCAACTACCAAACCAAAAAAAACCAATCGCACCAATCGCGCGTCCACGACACATCAAATATTATATGAAATAGGTTATAATTCACCAAAACCTCAAACTTAAATAAAATCGATTTAACCCAAAAACCTAGTAAGCATCTTTTAACCGTTTTAGTACAAACTTGATGTTTTAGAAATTTTAGTGGCCACAATGCTCACTAAATATCTTAATTAAGCCACCCAAACCCTAACTAAATTTTAGTTTCATCTAATTACACATTAATTAAAAACCTAGTTTGCAAAGTTATATAATTAGGACAAATTAAATGTAATAATTATCAAATTAGCAACTAGACTAGGTTTTGCATATCTTAAGATGCTAAAATACATCACATAACCATGAACAAATGATCACAACCCTAACTTGATCCAAATCCTTCTCTTGAAAATTTAAATCTTGACATAAGACCCATAATTAAACACCTAATTAGACTATATTGAAGTAATTAATCGACAATTAACCAATGGGTTAGGATTTATACCTCACAAGTTTAGAGATCTAGCATACTAACATAGCCTCCAAATTGGTTCTCTAATTCCAAGATCCATGCTTGAATGGCCAAGGAATAATGGGTAAGGATTGGATTAGGAGTTTGTGAGGTTTTAATTTGATTTTTGATGAATTTTGTGAGGATTTTTGAAGAGGAAATGAGGTGGGGAAGACATGGGGCTGCGGCTAGAAAAGGGGAGCTCAGCCAAGTGGTGAGGGGAGAGGAAATGAGAGAGTTGAGTGAAAATGCCAAGTCAATACAACCCCATACCTCATATAATAACACCCATACTTCTTTCTTTTCTTTATTCAATTCATTTATTTCATTTGAAGTGGGGAATTGGGGAGTGGGGGCAGCCCTTTTTGCTCGGCCAGAAATAGAAAGTGGAGAGAGTGTGTGTGAGGTGTGAGTGTGTGTGAGGAAACATCCCCAAATTAATACACCCATTAACTCATATTCTAATTATCTTATTTTCGCAATTTAAGCCTTTTTCTTTTATATATTTTTAAAACCAACTTGACAACTTCTTTTCATTTCAAAAAACAACATGTTACATTTTGGTTTAATGTGTCATGATGCACAAAACTTGTATTAACTCATTCTAATATGTAAATATCACTAATTAAATGTATTAGTGAAGGCTTAAAATAATATTTTAAATAATTAATTACGGAAAATATTTTAGCAAACTAGAAATTTACAAGGGACCAATTGAATACCAAATACTAGCAATTACATAGCTAGAATAGGTATATTTAAGTCTATGAAGAAAAATAATTATATCTTGGTTTTTACGGAAAACACAAGTTATTTTACCGATTATCGGAAGTTTCACCTAAACGATTTTTCAGAACGTTACAATCTTCCCCTCTTAAAGAAATTCGGTCCCCGAATTTAAATTAAAACTCCCCCAAATACTAAAATATTTCAGCAAAACACTCAAATCGGCGGGGCTCCGAAATCTTAAATACTTAAGACACATCTCAGCGCAATGCATGCGCATGAAAACGAGTATATATCTCAAAATCAAAACTCTGTCAAGCATCACGCAATCATCGGAGTCATGGTGAAAATACCAATGTCAAAGTCCAATACGAAAACCAATATGATATATTCAAAACTATGACATGTACATAGTACGCATCGTTGTAAACTCGTTAAAACATCTGAAAGAAATGCATGCCAAACCTTTTCAAGGCGCTGTGCGATGCACGTATCACAGCACAAGTAGCGGACATTCATTGTAAAAAAATAAATAAACAAATAAATAAATATATATATATATATATATATATCCTTTGTTTATCACACACGTCCCGCCGTTTTAAAACAATTTATAAGGGTTTCCTTTGTAAAATGTTTCGTGTCATCTCGGACACATAGGAAAAATATTGAGACTGTAGCTCCTTTTTAGAAATCCCTTCGATAACTATTGATGCATGCAAAAAAACACCTAGGTACTGTTCTCAGGACAGTCTTGCTCGGTTATTAACCCAAATAGTAATATCATAAAAACGTACTGCTCAAAGGAAATCATACTTAACAGTATATGTAATAATACCACGTGCGTCTGGTGCGCACAGAAATCGAAATTAATGAATGTTCCATACATGTGCACAGAAACAAAATATAAGTGCAACGGGTGTGCACGAAAACACCTGTCAAGGGCAACGGGTGTGCCTGACAACAAAATCAGGTGCATCTGATATGCACGAAGAATTCCGATTTAGTGCATCTGGTGTGCACCAAAATCGCATCAAGCGCGCCAAGTATGCGCAAGAATCCAAATCAAGTGCACAAGGTGCACGAAAACAAATATCGAATATCATAATCGAAATCGACGGTATACAATATACATCAATCCAAATCAGGTATACCGGGGTATATAATCTCACAACCACGTGCATTGGCGTGCACAAAATCGAATCAAGGTACTAGAAGTGCGTGAAAACTACACCTGAAAGCACAAGTCAATTCACATTTATACCATAGGCATGAAATAAAAATCAAACATCTCGAACGGCATCAAATCGAAGTCGAGTGCAACTGTGGTGCAGAAAACATGCAAATAAATTGCCCAAAATACCGAAATCCAAAATGACGGACACGTAATATTCGAATCACCAATTCGCAAATCGTAAACACTGCCGTCGATAAGCTCCTTCTCTAATGTCGAAGGGTGTCGGTGCATCCAAGCTATCCGAGCAACAATTCTACCTGCCTCCTGCTCACGGTCTGGTGCCTTCTGCCTTTAGGTTTTCATCACGACTTCTTCTAAAGATATATCCATATTCAACGCCTCTGCATGCATATCACATCTCTGATGTCAACGGAGTGGAACATCATCCCGTCAAAATCTCGTACGATGCTCTTACTCTATTTTTTTTCCTTCAACATGGACCAATTCAGAATCATCTCTTCGTAGCTGTGTGGACTGCGCTACAAAAGATTGCACTCATAAGTAGAGTCTCCTTTCCGAAGCTACGTACTTGGCAGTTCAAATATCCTGTAGTAGGCATCTTGCCAATCACCTTTTCGAGAACTCGTTCAAATTATCAGAGTGGTGCGCTTATGCTCATCCTCTCTCAATCGATTCACACGTGCTTGTGTGAGGTCCTCTTCCAGCTAAAGCTAGCAAATCCAGCGATCTCGCATCGGGGTGTCCAAACGGACCACATGTCCTAGTCATTCCTCCATGGGTGATTAGCGATCTTTTATCATATCCCTAAGTATAAACTCATGCTGCAATAGCTTCAAACATCTGGGGCGATATCTAGTCAGTCGCAGCAACAGCTGGTTCATTCGTCCGCACGCTAAACAATGCCTCAATCATCAAGAATAATAGTGTATTGACGGTCATCATATTCTAGCCGGCCTCTAGCAGTGGCCCAATCCTCAGGTGCTGATCTGAACGTTCGAGAAGTCTTAGTAAAAACAATCCATCAAAACACTCCTGTCACGAAAAACACAATAAAACGACACATCTACACAATCGTGTGTCGCCGAAATTACGTCCTGATCAGTCCTCATCTAAGACAAGCTCATGCTGACCGCAACTCTAGCCGTAGCTCTCTCTGTGTTCGTGTAACCGTGGTAACAGAAACCACAATCCGACATCGATGAGGATAAATCATAAGAACGAATAGAATACGGTGCAAAAGAAATGTACATCCTAAGGCTTCTTAAGCAGAGTAGCGTATCGTAAGTATGCCGCGGAACATACACACGGTACGTCACTCTACTTAAGTCACCTACTCCATCAACCAAGGTCAACCTACGCGACGAAAGTTCGAGTCTAATACCCTCTCGACCAAGTCTAAGTTCCGTAAGGTCAAGCCTAGGTTCCGAATATATATATACGCCCTAGACTCCACATAGTCAAACCTAGACTCGAACCAAGGTTAAACCTAGCGCTCTGATACGAACTTTGTCACGACCCGAAATGGCACGTGACTGGCACTTGAATCATGTGAAGCCTATAGGACCCCACCTAATTCAAGTAAGCCAAATGCCCAGAAATCTAAACCATTTTAAATGAAAAGAGTGAAGGAAATATTGTTTTAAAGCAAGTGGTTTTAACAAATAAGTGGCATTAAACATTTAAAAGCAACATCATATTTTCCTGAAAATTTCGGCAGAGTATCCTTTGTAAATACTGGCCCTAAACGGGTACAAACATGCATATACATAAATAATGAATAACGGCATCCCCAAGCAGGAGCTAGCTCTTCGCCAATTGGCGGAAATAACCACGCAAGCAAAATAATATACAACGCCGAAGGGCGAGGATCAAAACTCAGAAAGGAAACCAACATCCTCAAGAAAACCAGAGAAGAACCCCAATAATACAAGCGCGCGACTCTATGGTCGAAATAATACACAACTGGTTTTCTAAATCTAAAAAATAATACAAGTCTGGTTGATGGAGTTACTAGACACAACTGAAGTAAATAAGGTACTACGGTGGTCACGATGCAAGTGAACCCACCTACTAAAGCAATCACCCGGAAGAAAGCAGTGTTAGTTATATGTATGCCCTAGAGGCCATTATTGTATATATGATGTATATAATAGTGGATGCTTGGACATACATAGGGAGGACTTTCTTGCTCGACATGATAGTATGCTATCTGGTTACTCTTTATCTTAACATGTACACTGATTGTCTCTCTGTTACATGTTAGTAAAGTCCTTAGGATGTGTACTTGACTACCTGGATTATGATGCAGATCATACTAGTGGGACAAAGGTAGTCCGTGAGTACATCCTTTAATGTTCATAGTCGTGGGTGTATCGAGACAGGGCATCTATATGCTAGTGTAGACTAGAGTATAGCTTCTCGACCCATGTAGATGGGCGATGGATGATCCCATATCCATTAGTGTTTGACATCAGAGATGGTATACGGGTGCTCAGTGGAGACTGGGTACACTGGACGGACTCGCCGAGAACTCCTAGATAGTATTATACCTCACGTTAGATAGCAGTTCTTTGGTGATACTGGTACAGGTTAGTCTGTCGACCCGAGATCATCATAGAGTCTTGTGTGATTCCTACTGTGCTTTGATTTCCACCTTACCACGTTCAAGAGAATGTGCAAAACGGTGGTTTTTAGGTACAGTCCCGAGTCACATGGAGGCAATGAGCGATAGAAGGGGATTCGTCTCTCCCGGTATAGGGAGTTGATGTTGCGCTGTGCTCGATTGGCTATAACAGGAAGTCCCTGGCCAGGGCTGATTCAGAGATATACTGGTAAGTGTTATCAGTAGTTTCTTGACCCGTTATGAGCCTCACATCGGCACGACTTATCGAGTTACTGGGGTCTGACGTTTACCACCCCTAGACTAGATATGCGACATATCAGACGAAGAGACTGGACCGTACGGTAGTGTTGTTGATTGGATTCGCAGGAGTATGAGCAGGCTTGCTTGTTGATCTTCTGATCGCTCAATACCCAGGTGGCCGTTACGTTTAGCAAACCGCTTGCGGCTTGTGGGTGTTTGATATGATCATCACCTACTGTCGGCGTATTGACGAGTCTTTAGAGTCCTACACAGAGGTTTCCTGGTTCATGCGAAACGGAGTAGGAGCACATATGAGATATGTGCGGGACCGAGATTAATGCGCGTATGTGATACCGCATTCTATTCTCGCGATATATGTATCGATAGGTTGTATGTGATATAGCCGGGTCATCGGATCAAGTGTTGATTCCATAAAAAGATACATTTGATATTAGTCGGTTATAAGTGATATAGCCGGATTATTAAATCAAGTGTTGATTTAATAATTTAATATATAATTATATATTTGATATATTACATTACATTAACTAATATTAGCTCACTTAAGTATTGATTTTTCTCACTTTTGTTACACTTAACATATATGTGATATATGTTAATTGTATTCTTTTTGCACACTAATATATATGTGATATATATCATTGTGACATGCTAGGTTATACATGCAATAAGGGTGTATGAGACTCACACCATGCTAGGTTTAGTGGAGGTTTTTTATTTATTTAAAGTTAAACAAATTAGATGGAAAATGATTAATGGTTAAAGCTTGGATGGAAGCTAGTAGAACCATTGACTTAGTCCACTTGTTTGTCTTGCTTAAGATATTTATTAACCTAACCACAACACTTAGCCATGTTTTAGTTTCTACAAGGGTTAGGCATGACATTAACTCACCATGGTTGCATTTCTAACCTTACATGAATTATTCATTCATCACTTCACTTCATCTTCTTCTTCATCATGAGTTTGCTCTCTAGCTTTTGATGAAGTGATGATATATTGTGAGAAAATAAAATCTAAAGTGAGAAAAATTCCTACTTTATCATCCTCTACTATTAGCCATTTAGTTTAGGGTGTTTTCTTCACTAATCTCACCATTAGTGAAGAGGTAGCATGAGCTTGAGTCTCCTCGACGTAGATCATCTTCGGCCTCGAAGATATTGAGCAAGCTTGTTCATTTCTTCAAGTGAACCATTCCTAGAGTTCGGGAGTTCACAACTTGTAGCGAAGGGACTACTACACGAAGCTTTAGAAGTGAAGGACCGGTCTACAAAGGTTGTATTCCGCATTCACTTAGATGTAAAGTGTTTACATATGTTTTCGTTGGATTTTCTAGTAACGATTCTAGGGTTAGGGTTAGCTAGAACGGCAGATTTTTGAAATTGGCATGGACGATGCCTCCCGAAACCTTGTTGCCGTGCTAGACAACCCTGCAGTGGTATCAGATCCATGCTAGAAAATTAGAAAATGTTTGTTAGATTACGAAACCGAAACGACTCCGAAACTTGAAACAAAACAACCCAGTTTCTGTCGAATTTAAAAGGTCTTCAAAATTTTTTTTAAACAACTGCAGAATGTTGTATGAGATCCAACATGAACACATAAGAAAATTTAGCCCCCCTCGCCGGATTATGGCCGGCCACTTCCCATCAAAAACCGACCTTCTCGGCCACTTAGAGGAATTTAGGGTTAAATTTTTGGTGTGTTCCAGTCTCTGGGTTTTGGTGTTTCAGGTGTTGCTAGTTTTTGCTAAGTTTGCATGTGATGTAATCTTACAGTATAGGCAATCCGGAGTGTTTCGTATTCTTAGTTTTAACATTGTTTCTGGGATTCACATGTTGTCTAGGCGAAGTTAAAAAGTTCGAACGAATGTCAAAAACCTATTTTTCCAAGTTTAACGTATTCGGAAAATCATGCAAGTAATTCTGTGAACCCTCTAGAAGAATGAAACCCTAACTCGACATAATAACCATGGAACCGCTTTCGAACCTTAGGGTTTGCGGCAGTTCCACAGTGCCATTAATGAGGCTTGGGTCTGCCCTTCTACGGCTGGTTCATAGGTACCGTGGCATGTTCTGGGTATTATTAAACTGTGCTCAAGTGTTGAGCTCTCGGGGAATTGTAGGACTTTGATGAATCGATCGAAAAGTTTAATGTCGTCTGGGTATCATGTGATGGGATATACTTGGACTCCATAAGAAAACTAATTTGAATTTTATAAATCTAGCAATTTAGTCTCATTTGATCAGTTGCCACGGGATTTTGATGTGATCAAAAGTCCGTCGCAATCACGTAGCGTACGCGGATACTCGCCGGGTAAGCTTATTAGATAGCCACGCCCCATAGTCCCGACCAAGTGACTGTAGGAGAACCCCGTTACCTAAAGCATCCGTTCGTGTGCTCAAGGCCGCGGTGTTCCACCTAAGTGCACTTCGTCGACGGTATCGGGGGTGCGGCCGTCTACTAAAGTGTCCGACGAGCATTCGATCAGGATGTTGAGAATTTTGTTAAATTACCCGATTTGATATTGAAAAGTGTTTTCGATATCGTGACTAAAATGCGGGGTTTATAATTGTTAGGCATGCGATATCTAAGGAATTCATTTGGTTAGGCATGAAATCCGGAATATGAGATATTTCGGGTTTATGATGTTTAAGGTGGTTGCCGATTCCAATTGTTGTAGTTTTTCACTTTCTTTTCTGCGACCGTAAGTGTAATATGTGGTGTATCGCCGGTTTCGTTGCTATACGTCAACGACAATTGGGATACGCATATTAACTTACGTTGATGACATGCGATGTTATGTGTTGTTGGGATATGTTATATTGGATCGTCGTGTTTGAAAAGCCGGGTTTTTTTTTATGTGAGATGAGAGTTTTTCATTTTCATTCATGTAAAAAATTGTATGTAATATTCTTTTATTGGGGCACTTCCGGGTTGAGGAAGATATCACCGTTGATGTATATTATTTACTTTTCCACATTAGGATAGACCCAAGGAGGGGGGCATAAGTAACCGGGTTCTAGAGTCCAGTGGGAGACCATCTCGAGGCGTCGAGACTGGGTCTCCTAACTCTAGAATTGGTAGGGTTGCTTGCCGCTCTCGTAGGGGTCTAGGGATGTGGGTTTGGCTATTCATCACGACCGTGGAATCTGTGTTTTATACAGACTTAATTTAAAACCCGGAAATCCTAGTATATCCAATATTTCATATGATGATTTCTGCTGTGATATTCTGTGATGTGATCACTTTATATGATGAGATAGATACTGTATATAGTATATGTGATATATTATATAGACGTTGCTTATGTTTTACACCCACGCTAGCCCTGCCCCGCTCTGCTGTTAGTTACCCAATCTAACGGTGCATGACGGGACATCGAGGCGAATGCGGATGCCATAAGCGTACGTTGTATTTATCTGTGATGCTTAGGTAACTTAAATGATGGGAATTCATTAATGAGATTAATGAAAGAAAATAAACTTAAAGATGTTGTGGAATCGAATTTTCAAAAACACGTAACTCTAGTTCTTGCTTTGCATAGCGGTATTCCTTGTAGAATATCCAGCACCTTATTCGATAAGGAAAGAGCCGAGATCCCTTCACCGGGAGTGACCTCTTTAGCGAAACTAGCAAAAGCCTAAAAAACACTCCATTTAAAATCATTTGATTCTACAACGATATCAAGTTCATTACGCAAAAGGTTTTCTTAAAAACCTATCGTAACCCTCCGTCATTTTATATAAGTAGTAGTTAGTATCCGTGCTGCGTTTGTTGACCTCCGTCAAGGCGTAGTGTGCGGTAGCTACTAATGCTTATCTGCTATTGCATATGATGCGATTGAGTGAAGGTAGTCGTTGTAAGTCGATGTACAACACCCCACGACTTGCGGGGAGGCGGATTAATGAAAAACGATCTTGTTTAAAGCGTAAACATCGACTAACCGAGAATCTTTGCATAAACAATAACTAACAACAAAACATAGGAGTTTACAACTACTATGAAGAGTGATTATACCTGTAGAACCGAGTCCTTCGTCTGGTCGTTCTCCACGTCCTCTCCGGCCTTCTCTAAGTAGTAGAAGATCCACCCGAGAGCTTTACTACAAGCTTCACCTCAAACTAGAGGTAACTAGGTTTCTTAAATCGCTAATCTAAGCAACCTAGGTGATATAGAGAATGGTTAAGGATTAAGTAGTCTAATCTAATCCTCGTACTCAACACATGAGAGGGGAGGATTAGGGTTTGAAGAGGGAGAGCTTGAGGAGAGAGAAAGTGAGCAAGAGAATGCGATGAGAAAGTGAGCTATCATAATATATATCAAGCATTATGATTTATCTAAATAAAAGAAATAAATGATTAATCATCATGCTTAATAAATATGAGAGGGTGATTCATCTCCATGAGTCATTAAGCATTTATGATGCATTAATGACTTGGATGAATCACTCAAGTGACTCACTAATCTCATTTAATGCATATGCCACCTTAACCCCCAAGTCACCATCTTCTAGAAGCTTCTCGCGCAATTACGAGAACGCCCCTCCTATCCGTGAAAACACGGAAAATCTTTAGACTGTATAAATCCAATAACCGGATACTAGAAACTGGCTTAAACCAAAGCCGACTAGTAAAACCTGTCCGGATGTCGTACGTGCGTAAACACACGTATGCGTCCGAACCCTTGTCGTAAAACCATACGACCTCTATATCATTTCGCCTGGAGTAGGGAAACTCTCTGTGTGGGACTCTAGAGACTCGACTACTACGCTGGCAGTGGGTTTAACCACAGACCGCAAGCGGCACTAGCTGTACGTAACGGTCCCCAGGTAGATGTCGATAAGAAGGCCGATGAGGAAACCCATCCGAACTCCTACTGAGTCTGATGTGACAATCTCCGTACAGTCCGGTCTGTTCGTCTAAGACTATCGCATATCGGGCCTAGGGGGCGGCAAGCGTCAGTCCCCTAATAGCGGTATAAGTCGTGTCGGAGTGAAGCCCATTACACCCTGAGAAACTACTGGAACCTACCAGCAAATCTCGCTTGCCCTGGCTAGGGACTTTGCGTAATGGCTCTCTGACACAGCGCGATATCAACCCCCAATACCGGGAGAGACGAATCCTGTCTAACCGCCACTGCCTCCAAGTGCTCGGGACTGCACCCAATTGCTACCTATTTGCACGACTCCTTTGAGCCGTGGTAGGGTAGCAATCTAAGAACAGTGGGACACACTCGAGGCGAAGTAGCAGTGTCAAGTCTGCGGACTATGCTGTACTCATGTCACCTGGGAACTGTTCACTGACGACTGGTATAAAACCAACCAACAGTTCCCTGTGAGTCCTGTCCGGTGTACCCGTAACCTAACGAGCACCTGCATACTATCTCCAGTACGACGTACTGACGGCTGTGGGACAGACCATCTCCCCAACTGGGATGAGAAGCGTACACACTAGTCTACTCCGGAGTATCGATGCCCTGTCTCGATAATCCTACGACTAGGGACCTGAATAAGGATGTGCTTGTAGACTACCCAGCCCCCACTAGTGTGACTGCCATCACAACGCTGGTAGTCAAGCAAGATCTTAAGAGCTCTATCAATACGTATACTCACATATTAAGATAGAAAAACCAAGTAGCATACTACCATGTTTAACAAGACTGTTATATACATGTGAATATCCCAAGCTTCCATTAAGTAATATACAAACTAGTATGATACAATAATAGCCCCTAGGGCATATACACTAACAATCTCCCACTTGCACTAGGGCCATGTACTGGCATATCGAAGACCGATGATCTCGAGTAGCCTCTCGAACTGAATCTGAGGTAGGGCCTTTGTGAATGGATCAGCAATGTTCTATTCAGTAGCAACTCTCCGAACCTCGATCTCCCGACGATCAATGATCTCCCTGATCAGGTGATACCGCCTTAAGATGTGTCTGGACTTCTGATGGGACCTTGGTTCCTTCGCTAAAGCTATAGCTCCGTTGTTGTCGCAATACAGAGGTATTGGATCAACAATGGTAGGAACCACCTGAAGTTCTGTTAGGAATTTCTTCATCCAGACTGCTTCTTTTGCGGCATCGCAAGCAGCTATATACTCCGCTTCCATCGTCGAGTCAGCAACGGTGTCCTGCTTGGAGCTCTTCCAGCACACCGCCCCTCCATTGAGGGTAAAGACATAACCTGACATGGACTTGGAATCGTCCTTATCACTCTAGAAGCCGGAATCAGCATAGGCCTCCATCCCGAGGTCTTTTCAGCCGTAAACCAAGAACATCTTCTTAGTCCTCCTCAGGTACTTGAGAATGTTCTTTACTGCTATCCAGTGCTTCTCCCCTGGGTCTGACTGATACCGGCTTACCACGCTTAGTGCGTAAGCTACATCTGGTCTGGTGCACAACATCGCATACATTATAGAGCCTACCGCAGAAGCGTAGGGTATAATAGACATGCGTTCCCTTTCCAAATCAGTCTTGGGAGACATCTCTTTGGATAGGGTGATTCCATGACAAGCCGGTAGATTACCGCGCTTAGAATCTTCCATACTGAATCTTTTCAGTACAGTGTCGATATACCTGGACTGCGAAAGTCCCAACATCCTCTTGGATCTATCACGATAGATCCGGATCCCCAGAATGTAAGAGGCATCACCCAGGTCTTTCATGGAGAACCTGTTTGACAAGAATCCTTTGACAGATTGTAGCATAGGAATGTCATTTCCTATCAATAGAATGCCATCCACGTACAAGACGAGGAATACGACACTTCTGGCTACAACTTTACTATATATACATGGTTCATCTGGATTTTTGATAAAGTCATATTCTTTGACTGTCTCATCAAAACAGATGTTCCAACTCCGCGATAACTTCTTTAGTCCATAAATGGACTTAAGCAGCTTGCATACTTTCCCGCTGCTCCCACTCTGATTGAAACCTTCTGGCTGATCCATATAGACGCACTCTTCTAAATTTCCATTTAGAAAAGCCGTCTTTACGTCCATCTGCCAGATTTCATAATCATGGAAGGCAGCAATAGCAAGAAGGACCCAAATGGATTTGAGCATAGCCACTGGAGAAAAAGTTTCGTCATAGTCCAAACCAGGTCTTTGACGAAAACCCTTTGCAACAAGTCTAGCCTTATAGGTTTCCACCTGTCCATCTACACCAATCTTTTCTTGAAGATCCATTTGCATCCTATGGGTTTTACCCCATCTGGAGCAAAGTCCAAAGTCCATACTTTGTTGGTGTACATGGACTCCATTTCGGTCCGCATTGCATCTATCCATCGTACCGAGTCGCCGCTCTGGATGGCCTGCTGGAAGCCAGTAGGTTCATCATCATCTATGATGCAATCCTCTCTATCCCCATCTATGAGAAAACCGTAGTATTTCTCAGGTGGATGAGACGGCCTACTACTCCTGCGGAGGGGTGCGGGAATGTCCTGTTCTTCTTGAACTACTTGTTTTACCAAACTTTCAGTATTAGTTTGTGGTTCTGGAATTTCTTCCAGTTCTATTTCGCTCCCATTTATTTCCTTTTCTAAAAACTGATATTCTAGAAAATGGGCATTACGAGAAACAAACACCTTTTGTTCCTCTGCGTAATAGAATAGATACCCCTTGGAGTTCTTTGGATATCCCACAAACTTACACTTTACTGATCGTGCCTCGAGCTTGTCCACATGCTGCTTTTTAACAAAAGCTGGACATCCCCATATTTTCAGATACTGAAGATAGGGTTTCTTCCCACTCCACATCTGATATGGCGTGGTAGGTACAGTCTTGGTAGGAACCATGTTCAAAAGATATGCTGCTGATTCTAGCGCATAACCCCAAAAAGATCGCGGTAACTCAGCATTACTCATCATGGATCGTACCATATCCAATAGGGTTCGATTCCGTCTCTCCGATACACCGTTATACTGTGGAGTGTATGGAGGAGTAAGCTGAGAGAGAATTCCTTTCTCTTTTAGGTAACCTAGGAACTCGGCACTCAAGTATTCACCACCTCGATCAGATCTTAATGTCTTGATACTTTTGCCGGTTTGGTTTTCTACTTCATTCTTATATTCTTGGAATTTCTCAAAAGCCTCGGATTTATGTTTCATCAGATAAATGAATCCGTACCTTGAGTAATCATCCGTGAAAGTAATGAAATAGGAAAAATCACCTCTTGCATGTGTAGACATTGGACCACATACATCGCTGTGTATGAGTCCTAAGAGCTCGCTCGCTCTTACTCCATATCCAGTAAATGGAGTCTTTGTCATCTTTCCTTTGAGACAAGATTGACAAGTGTCATAAGTTTGATATTCGAACGAGTCCAAATATCCTTCTCTATGCAACTTAGTCAACCTTCTCTCATTGATGTGACCCAGTCTACAATGCCATAAGAAAGCTTTATTTAAATCTGGAGACTTTCTTTTTAGTGTGTTCTGGACATTGAAAATTTGGAGTTGGTTTAACACATATATACCGTTATCCAGTGTACCGGACCCAATCAAACCATGATTAAGGTGGATGTTTACAATACCACTTCCAAACGTGAAATCATAACCTTTATTTGATAACAAGGAAACAGATATGATATTACACGTTAAGTTGGGTACACAAAAATAGTTATGTAAAACCAAAATGTGTCCACTCGTCAATCCCAGGTGATAATCCCCTACGGACACAGCTCCCACGCTAGCTCCGTTAGCAACCATCAGGGTCATATCACCTTCCTTCAGCACTCTACGGTTTCTCAGTGCCTGCAATGAATTGCAAATATGAGATCCTGATCCGGTATCCAATACCCAGGAAGTAGAGTTGATTGACAGACAATTCTCAATTACAAACACACCTGAAGTCGAAGCCACAGCTTGCTTCGGTTCCTGGTTCTTGGCGTTCCACGCCTTGCAATCCTTCTTCCAGTGCCCTTTCCTGTGACAATGGAAGCACTCATCCTGGCCCACTACCGGTACCGCAAACTTTTTCTTTCCCTTCCCTCCCACCTTACTTACACCTCCTCTAGGTCTGGGGGCGGCCTTCTTTTTCCTTCCTTTGGCCCTAGCCTTGGACCCGGAAGAAGAAGCACCGCTAACAAACATAGCGGGTGTTTCCCTTTCCTTCTGCAAGGTGCCCTCTGCACTCCTTAACATGTTCAGGAGTTCCGGAAGTTCAACTTCTTTTCTTTGAATGTTGAAGTTCAGGATAAACTGGGCGTAGGTGGAAGGAAGGGACTGAAGAATAAGGTCTGTATAGAGCTCATTATCCAAAGTCGTCCCAAGGTCTGCGAGCTCTTCTATATAGCCGATCATCTTTAGGACATGTTCTCCTACCGATGACCCGACAGCCAATCTCGCTCGAAACAAGTTCTTAGAGGTCTCGTATCTTGCTATACGAGATTGCTCTCCATAAAGTTCCTTTGTATGGAGAAATATGGCATCAAGTTCCATATCCTTGTGCCTCCTCTGATGTTCATTGTTCATCGAGGCAAGCACGATGCACTTGGCTTTCGCGCAATCGAAATCCCAGGTTTTGCGGATTTCCTTATCTGCATTACTGGATATGGGACCAGGGACAGCAGGTGCCTTAGCGGTGAGGACGTACCCCAATTTGTCATAGGTCAAAGGCATTTTGACATTCCGCAGCCAATCTTTATAGTTTGGCCCTGTCAGTATATTTTTCTCTAAAAGTAACTTAAGTCCAGTCATTTTCAGGGTCGCTGCAATTAGGAGAGAGAGAAGAAAACTCTTTAGCATGATGCTCTTGCAAGTTTAGAGTGGTTTTAATTTATCTAAACTGGATGGCTCCCACTGTTTCTCGAATCCTTCCCCAAACCATAAAAGAAGAATTAGCCAGGACTATTCTCACTGTACAATACTTGCTTAACCGTTCTGCCAGGCTGGTGTCGGTACTTCGAGGGAGGTTTTCCAACGCTTTCGCGAAGTTCCTTAATTAAATAACCTCTTTTCTCTGGGGGCGTAACCCCGCTGACATCTTTCTTGACACCTACTTGGTTTATAGCATTGATCGTTAAGTGACGAATATTCTGATGAGTAGCGTATACTCACAGTAGGATCGGGATCCAAATATCATCGTATGATAATGTTGAAGGAATCCTACCAACATTCATCAAACTCCAAATAGTATGCAACTCTTTGCAAATTTCAGTTTCTTTAGAAATTCCCGATATATATTTTTGCCCCATGCTCTTATGACCTTGGCGTTGGTCAAAATATCATAAGTCACATGTCAAGTTCTACCCATCATTATCTTGTTAATTTGAACCCATCCGTACATATCCTTGACGTTGGCCAAAATGATAATACGATTGTCCCAAACCAACTCATCTATCTATGCAACAAATGAATACCCAGCAGCTACCAAACACTATGCCTTGGCGTTGGTCAAAATACATAGCTTGAATACTACTGAATACCCAAATGAAATGACGGAGGGCTACGAATGGTTTTGGCGAAACCGTGAACGTAGTGAACTTAATATGACCGAAGGAACCTGATAGCTTTTTAGAAGGAGTGGTTAAAGCTCCGCAATTAAAAAATATCATCTGTTTTAAAATAACCGACTGGTTTCTTTTAAATTGTTCCAACGATTCAACTTTTGGTTTATTTTCTTTGCATTATAAATAATGCGTCCCATCATTAACCTATCATTGCAGAAAACAACGAAAATACAACGTCCTCTTATGCCATCCGCATTCGCCACGGGGTCCCGTCATCACCCGTTAGGTTACTTAACTAACGGCAGAGCGGGGGCTGGGCTAGCGCGGGTATAAAACATAAGTGACGTCTAAATAGCTATCATATATAGATATTGTACATTCGTCAGACGCAATAATAGGCATTCCAGATCTCATATGAACTTTTTTGTGTTTGCAAGCAATCCGTGTTTGTTTAGAGCCTGCAACAAAAGACGGATTACACAGTTGTGATGAATAGCCATTACCCCACCCTAGACCCCTACGGGTACGGCAAACTACCCGCCTAATACCCGAAGTGAAGCGGTCTCCCTCAACAAAGTGAGTAGGCCATTAAACACTTCAAAGTACCCGGTAGTTTGTGCATCCCATCTTGGGTCTATCCTAGGAGCAAAAAACAGTAAAATGAAATAATACAACGGTGGCTACAACTGCAACCTGGATGCGCCCCGCAAAATAATATTACAACATATTACAGTTACATCGAATGAATTAAAATAATAACCCATCACAAAACCCAGCTAATCATCACAACAGTCCAATACAGTTCACATCCACAAACAGTAAAATCCATTACAGAAATGTGCAACCCCCTGCCAACCGACATACTAGCAGTTAGGGGAGGTTTACGAACACATTATACAATCACAGATATAATCATATTAGCAAACATCGCAAAATTTCGATCGAGCAAAACACTTTAGAGTCTACTGCAAAACTTCTCTATGCACCTGAGATCTTAGCAGAAAATAAAATATCCAGAAATATCACTGTTAACACAAAGGGCTCACTGGAAAAATTTGGGCCGACTCGGCCCTAACTCGGCCGCAGATCCGCGGCGGATCGCATGGATTAGCCGCGGTTCCGCGGTGAGTTAGCCGAGTTGGGGGTCCAAATTTCTTCAGTAGCCCTATAATTTCATGCTTGTTATTCTGAAGGTCCCTGAAAAATTTTTAGGGCCTGTTTTAAAATCAAAAGAAACTGTGTTAATGCGACGATGTTTCCGGTTTTTTTTGCGTTCGAAATTCTTATGACTTTGCTAATGAGTTAATTATTGTTTAGCGAGGCTTTGATACCACTGTAAATCGATGTACAACACCCCACGACTTGCGGGGAGGCGGATTAATGAAAAACGATCTTGTTTAAAGCGTAAACATCGACTAATTGAGAATCTTTGCATAAACAATAACTAACAACAAAACATAGGAGTTTACAACTACTATGAAGAGTGATTATACCTGTAGAATCGAGTCCTTTGTCTGGTCGTTCTCTACGTCCTCTCCGGCCTTCTCTAAGTAGTAGAAGATCCACCCGAGAGCTTTACTACAAGCTTCACCTCAAACTAGAGGTAACTAGGTTTCTTAAATCGCTAATCTAAGCAACCTAGGTGATATAGAGAATGGTTAAGGATTAAGTAGTCTAATCTAATCCTTGTACTCAACACATGAGAGTGGAGGATTAGGGTTTGAAGAGGGAGAGCTTGAGGAGAGAGAAAGTGAGCAAGAGAATGAGATGAGAAAGTGAGCTATCATAATATATATCAAGCATTATGATTTATCCAAATAAAAGAAATAAATGATTAATCATCATGCTTAATAAATATGAGAGGGTGATTCATCTCCATGAGTCATTAAGCATTTATGATGCATTAATGACTTGGATGAATCACTCAAATGACTCACTAATCTCATTTAATGCATATGCCACCTTAACCCCCAAGTCACCATCTTCTATAAGCTTCTCGCGCAATTACGAGAACGCCCCTCCTATCCGTGAAAACACGGAAAAACTTTAGACTGTATAAATCCAATAACCGGATACTAGAAACTGGCTTAAACCAAAGCCGACTAGTAAAAACTGTCCGGATGTCGTACGTGCGTAAACACACGTATGCGTCCGAACCCTTGTCGTAAAACTATACGACCTCTATATCATTTCGCCTGGAGTAGGGAAACTCTCTGTGTGGGACATTAGAGACTCGACTACTACGCTGGCAGTGGGTTTAACCACAGACCGCAAGCGGCACTAGCTGTACGTAACGGTCCCCAGGTAGATGTCGATAAGAAGGCCGATGAGGAAACCCATCTGAACTCCTACTGAGTCTGATGTGACAATCTCCGTACAGTCCGGTCTGTTCGTCTAAGACTATCACATATCGGGCCTAGGGGGGCGGCAAGCGTCAGTCCCCTAATAGCGGTATAAGTCATGTCGGAGTGAAGCCCATTACACCCTGAGAAACTACTGGAACCTACCAGCAAATCTCGCTTGCCCTGGCCAGGGACTTTACGTAATGGCTCTCTGACACAGCGCGATATCAACCCCCAATACCGGGAGAGACGAATCCTGTCTAACCGCCACTGCCTCCAAGTGCTCGGGACTGCACCCAACTGCTACCTGTTTGCATGACTCTTTTGAGTCGTGATAGGGTAGCAATCTAAGAACAGTGGGACACACTCGAGGCGAAGTAGCAGTGTCAAGTCTGCGGACTATGCTGTATTCATGTCACCTGGGAACTGTTCACTGACGACTGGTATAAAACCAACCAACAGTTCCCTGTGAGTCCTGTCCGGTGTACCCGTAACCTAACGAGCACCTGCATACTATCTCCAGTACGACGTACCGACGGCTGTGGGACAGACCATCTCCCCAACTGGGATGAGAAGCGTACACACTAGTCTACTCCGGAGTATCGATGCCCTATCTCGATAATCCTACGACTAGGGACCTGAATAAGGATGTGCTTGTAGACTACCCAGCCCCCACTAGTGTGACTGCCATCACAACGCTGGTAGTCAAGCAAGATCCTAAGAGCTCTATCAATACGTATACTCACATATTAAGATAGAAAAACCAAGTAGCATACTACCATGTTTAGCAAGACTGTTATATACATGTGAATATCCCAAGCTTCCATTAAGTAATATACAAACTAGTATGATACAATAATGGCCCCTAGGGCATATACACTAACGGTCGTGCGACCTTGTTGACCTCCGTCAAGGGTCGTGCTGGTGGGTTTAATTCAATCATGAAATGTACGGGTTGAACTTGACTAGTAGCCTATGGTTTGTTGACCTCCGTCAAGGTCACATGACGCTAGGGGCAAAATTTTCGGGAATTTCAAGTGTTGAAATTTGCAATGAGATTGCTTACCTTCTATAAGATAGTTGGATCCCGATACCCACTGTTACTCCTGGGAGAGTTTTGCACTTTACAATTAGCCGATCAAGTAGGTGTCTAGAAAGATGTCAACGGGGTTACACCCCCCCTGGGAAAACGAGGTTTATTTTAATTAGGTCCATGCGAAAGCACGGGGAACCTCCCTCAAAGTACCGGCACTGGTCTGGCTGAAAAATTGGCGAACTTGTAGGGTGTAATTAATCCCGGCTAGTCTTTCCTTTTAGGGTTTGAAGGAAGATTTGATAAAAACAGTGGGAGACATCCTGATTAGATAAATTAATAACCAATCTAATCTTGCAAGAGCATACGCTGAGTGTTTTCTTCTCTCTCTCTCCAGGTAGCGACCATGTCACGCCTTATTCAAGATAATAATATGGATGTATTGACCAAACCTGCTTGTTATACTGTGCTGGGGAACGTTGGTCCCGCTCCAACTTATAATTTTTATAAGACCGAGCAGGAAATAGGAGATTACCAGGATTCCCGTGCCGCCTGTTGGGTGTTTTTCGTCACCTCATTGAGATGGGAATACGCGCGCGCTTGTCAGGCGTATTACAGATTCCCCCTGCCTAGGGTAGGCTGGGGGTTATTGATTGCGGGGATCCAAATCTCCGGCAGCCGCGGACTAAGCTGCCGTTAATTACCCCTCGCATTTGAAGCGAGGAAACCTCCGATTAACGGGTTAAACTAGTCATGCGAACTCAATGTGCAGTGTTGTGTTTTGAAGGGGTTTGGATATATCGGGGGCCCCGCAGAGTTTTTACGGGGGTCCCGCTACCCGGATAGCGGGCTGGGGGTCAAGGGGGCTAGCAGCCCCCTTACGGGGTGCGGGGCAGCGCGCCGTTAGAAATTTTTTCTAACGGGGGAGGTATATTTAGTGTGGAGTATGTGTGTGTTTGTGTATGTGTATGTGTGTGTGTGTGTGTGTATGGAAGAGGGAAAGGGCATCCAAAGGATGCGTGGGAAAAAGCGCCAGCGCTCTGAGCGCAAGAGCGCTAGCACCCCACGTGTCAACACGTGGGCGCTCGGGCGCTAGTGCTTTGGGCGCTAGCGCCCCACGTTTCAGTACGTGGGCGCTCGGGCGCTAGCGCTCTGAGCGCAAGAGCGCTAGCGCTTTGAACGCCAGCGCAAGAGCGCTAGCGCCCCACGTGTCAGTACGTGGGTGCTCGGGCGCTAGCGCTTTGAACGCAAGGGCACTAGCGCTTTGAGCGCTAGCGCTCCACGTGTTAGCACGTGGCCGCTAGCGCCCCACGTGTCAGCACGCGGGCGTTCGGGCGCTAAAAGGGACTCGGTCCCTGCAATGGGAGTTGTACTCCCAGAAAGGAGCACTTATTATTTTTTTTTTGTGTGTGTGTATGAGGAGTTAAACTCCTAGGATGTTTTGAAGCCGATGAAGGGCTTCTCCCCTTGAGCCCTAGTTCTTCCCCAAAGTGGGGTTTCTGGAGATGGGTCTCCTTCTTCTTCCTTTGTTGGCCGGATCTTGAAGATGAAGAAGTATGATATTTTAAAAATCTCTCCTTTCTGAGATCTGATGGCAGATCTGAGTTTCCCTTTTTGGGTTTTGTGGTGAAAAACTATTTTGTTTTATAAAAAAAGAGTAAAACTCTTGATTTGATTCAAAAGAAAAAAGAAGGTTTTAGAACCTTGAGGAAGAAGAAGATCACAGATCTGGATTTTTTTGGAGAGAGAAAAGGTTGTTGGGATATTTTCATTATCCTTGCCTTTATAGGCTATACACTTTACACATAGCCCTTTGGTCTTCACAAAATGGCATTTTGCCTATCCCATGGCTCATGTGCCATTTCTTTTTGCACATAAGCCATGAGCTTTACAAAAATTTGGCTTTATGCCCATTTTGCATACATTCATGCATAAAAAATTACATAAAAATTATTTGTTACATGATCTATATTTTGTCATGGAGGAGGCTGGCCGCGGGCTCGACTTGGGCATGTGCCCGCTTGACCTGGGCTTGGGCCCACCTGGCTTGGGGTTGACCTTGACTTTGACTCGGTCAACCGAGGGTGCAAATTTTGACCCCAACAAAGTACCCCCCATCAATAAATGCACACCGCACATTTGAGTTGTGTGCATTAAATTGATGGATCATGAAGCTGAACTTCGAGGTGGAACATCATTCCGGGGGCGGAGCATCATCCCGGCGAGCATGATTCCTGGGGATTGGAGCATCATTCTGATTCGCGGAGCATAATTCCAGGGTCGGAGTATCCCTCGGGGAGCATGATTCCCGGGGATCGGAGCATCATTCTGATTTGCGGAGCATGATTCCAAGGATCGGAGCATCATTCCGAAGCGCGAAGCATGATTCCAGGGATCGGAGGAGATCGGAGCATCATTCCGAAGCGCGGAGCATAATTCCAAGATCGGAGCATCATTCCGGAGGGCGGAGCATGATTCTAGAGATCGGAGCATCATTCCGAAGGGCGGAGCATGATTCCATAGATCGGAGTATCATTCCGAAGGGCGGAGCATGATTCCAGAGATCAGAGCATCATTCCGAAGGGCGGAGCATGATTCCAGGGATCGGAGCATCATTCCGAAGCGCGGAGCATAATTCCAAGGACCGAAACATCATTCCGAAGTGCGGAGCATGATTCCAGGGGATCGGAGGAGATCAGAGCATCATTCCGAAGCGCGGAGCATAATTCCAAGATCGGAGCATCATTCCGGAGGGCGGAGCATGATTCCAGAGATCGGAGCATCATTCCGAAGGGCGGAGCATGATTCCAGAGATCGGAGCATCATTCCGAAGGGTGGAGCATGATTCCAGGGATCAGAGCATCATTCCGAAGCACGGAGCATAATTCCAAGGATCGGAACATCATTCCGAAGAGCAGAGCATGATTCCAGGGGATCAGAGCATCATTCCGATGAGCGGAGCATGATTCCAGGGATCGGAGCATCATTCCGAAGGGCGGAGCATGATTCCAGAGATCGTAGCATCATTCCGAAGGGCGGATCATGATTCCAGAGATCGGAGCATCATTCCAAAGGAGGGAGCATGATTCCAGAGATCGGAGCATCATTCCGAAGGGCGGAGCATGATTCCAGGGTTCGGAGCATGATTCCGAAGTGCGGAGCATGATTCCAGGGATCGGAGCATTATTCCGAAGGGTGGAACATGATTCCAGGGTTCGGAGCATCATTCCGAAGGGCGGAGCATGATTCCAGGGTTCGGAGCATCCTTCCGAAGGGCGGAGCATCATTCCGAAGTGCGGAGCATGATTCCAGGGTTCGAAGCATCATTCCGAAGGGCGGAGCATGATTCCACGGATCGGAGCATCATTCCGAAGAGCCGGAGCATAATTCCAAGGTTCGGAGCATCATTCCGAAGGGCGGAGCATGATTCCAGGGATCAGAGCATCATTCCGAAGAGCCGGAGCATAATTCCAAGGTTCGGAGCATCATTCCGAAGGGCGGAGCATGATTCCAGGGATCGGAGCATCATTCCGAAGAGCTGGAGCATAATTCCAATTTGCGGAGCATAATTCCAGGGATCGGAGCATCATTCCGATGAGCGGAGCATGATTCTAGGGATCGGAGCATCATTCCGATGAGCGGAGCATGATTCCACGGGATCAAGAGTGGAGCATGATTCCAGGGGATCGGAGCATGATTCCAGGGGATCGGAGCATCATTTCGAAGAGCGGAGCATCATTCCGAAGAGTGGAGCATGATTCCAAGGGGGGTCGAAGCATAATTCCGACGAGCGGCAGACATTCTGACCG
The DNA here is from genome assembly GCA_030015575.1 of Agapanthus africanus. NCBI lineage: Eukaryota > Viridiplantae > Streptophyta > Magnoliopsida > Asparagales > Amaryllidaceae > Agapanthus > Agapanthus africanus. The sequence continues at coordinate 371,603,974 of JASDDO010000012.1, forward strand.
AAGCATAATTTCGATACAGAGGTTGATTCCCAGGCGAAGCATAATTCCGACAGGGAAGGCAAATACTCCGAGGTGAAGCATGATTTCGACATGGGGTACATTCTGAGACGGAGCATGATTCCGGCGCAGAGCTTGTTGGCTGACTTGATTCCGAGACGAAGCAAAATTTCGACAGGGAGGGCAGATACGCCAAGACGAAGCTTAATTTCGACACGGGGTACATTCTGAGACGAAGCATGATTTCGGCGCAAAATTCCGAGGCGAAGCATAATTTCGACAGGGAAGGCAGATATGCCGAGACGAAGCTTGATTTCGAAATGGGGTACATTCTGAGACGAAGCATGATTCCGGCACAGAATTCCGAGGCGAAGCATAATTTCGACAGGGAAGGCAGATACGCCGAAGCGAAGCATGATTTCGACACGGGGTACACTCTGAGACGAAGTATGATTCTGACGTAGAGCTTGTTAGTCGACTTGATTCCGAGGCGGAGCATAATTCCGACGAGGAGGTCGTTGGTTGATTCCGAGCCGAAGCATAATTCCGACAGGGAAGGCAGATACACCGAGGCGAAGCTTGATTTCGACGCGGGGTACACTCTGAGACGGAGCATGACTCCGACGCAGAGCTGGTTGGTTGATTTGATTCCGAGGCAAAGCATAATTCCGACAGGGAAGTCGTTGGTTGATTCTGAGCCGAAGCATAATTCCGACATGGAAGACAGATACACCGAGGGAAGCATGATTTCGACACGGGGTACATTCTGAGACGGAGCATGATTCCGGCGCAGAGCTTTTTGGTTGATTTGATTCCGAGGCGGAGCATAATTCCGGCAGGGAAGGTAGATATCCCGAGGCGAAGCATGATTTCGACACGGGGTAAATTCTGGGACGGAGCATGATTCCGCCACAGAGGTTGCTGGTTTGATTTGATTTGGGTTGACATCAGCATCGCTACACTGGAATATGGTACCAGGAGCGAATTATCATTTTCCATGAGAGGATTTGGGGATTTTTTTTTGTCGGCATCTGCATTGCTGCACTGGAATGATGCCAGGAGCAATTCATCATTTGCCTCGAGAGGATTTGGGAATTGATTTTTGCTTGGCATCAGTATCGCTACACTGGAATATGGTACCAGGAGCGAATCATCATTTGCGTTTGTTTATCAAGAAGCGATGGCTTAGGAGACAGGTTTTAGGTCCCTATCACCTAAGACTTTTCAATTTTGTGAGCCATAAGGGTCCTATAAAGCATTTTCTCCCTACGGGTCGTAAGGATCCCGTAGGTGTATTTTCTCCTTAGGAGTCGTGGGGACTCCTAAGTGTGTTGCTCCTTTGTGAGTCGTAAGGATCTCACGCGGGAATTTTCTCCTCACAAAGTCGAGAGGACTTTGTGAGTGCATTTCATCTCTTTTTCACGAGTTTGCGTCCTTTCAGGTTTTCACAAACTCGCCGGCAGTCCCGCTGTTTTTACTCACGGAGCCCTTTCGGGTTTTCATCCGTGCCCATTTTGCTTGTGGACATACCTTCTTTTTTTCTTTTTCTTCTTTTTTTTCTTCACCGCCGGTGGGACTTTGAATGTGGTCTCGCCGGGAGGACTTGGGAAGGATTGGGATTGTTTTACGCCCGTGGATTGCATACAGTTTTGTAGGATGTATGATCCAGACCGTAGGGCCGGAAAAATTTCGGGACTTTGTTGGCGTCTGCATCGCTGCACTGGAATATGGTACCAGGAGCGACTCATCATTCGCCGTTGGGGTATGGGAGTTGGAATTTGGTTGGCGTCTGCATCGCTGCACTGGAATATGGTACCAGGAGCGACTCATCATTCGCCATTTGAGAGTTTGGGTTTGGTTGGCGTCTGCATCGCTGCACTGGAATATGGTACCAGGAGCGACTCATCATTCGCCATTGCCTATTGGGAAGCGATGGCTTAGGAGACATGTTTAGATTCCTATCACCTAAGGCTTTTCAATTTTATGGGCCGTAAGGGTCCCATAAAAGCATTTTCTCCCTACGGGTCATAAAGATCCCGCAGGTGTATTTTCTCCTTAGGAGTCGTGAGGACTCCTAAGTGTGTTTTTCCTTTGTGAGTCGTAAAGATCCCACAAAGGTTTGTTCTCCTCATGTATCGTGAGTACACATGAGTGGGTCTTCTCAATGGAGCATAATTCCAAAGGCGGAGACCAGCCGTGTAACTGGTGATTGCGGTGGGATATGGGTATGATGAGAATTATTTGATCCCGTGGATTGTATACGGTAGTCAATTTGGGGACTGGCCGTAGGGCTGGGAGAATTTTAGGAAATTGGATTTTGGTTGGCGTTTGCATCGCTGCACTGGAATATGGTACCAGGAGCGACTCATCATTCGCCTTTGTTTTGTTTGTTGTTTTTTTTGTTTTTGTTTTTGTTTCACCGCGATTGCTCTATCATTTCAGCTTTTCTCATAGCGAAGGTCGCGATTGCCCTATCATTTCGGCTATTTATTCGCGGTTGCCCTATCATTTCGGTTTTATTTTCATTTTTATTTTTACTCGCTGATTTTTATTGCGAGTTGCCCCATCATTTCGGCTTTTCTTTTTATTCATTTATTTACACATTCCTTTTTTTCTTATTTACACATTTTTATTACATTCCCAGTTTAACGACTTAGAGGTCGATTGCTCCTAGTTTAATGACGTGGTGGTCTATTGTTCCCAGTTTAATGACGTGGTGGTCGACCGTTTCCAGTTTAACGACGTAGAGGTCATCTGTTTCCAGTTTAAAGACTTAGAGGTCTACTGTTTCCTGTTTAATGACATAGAGTTCATCTGTTTCCAGTTTAACGACGTGGTGGTCATCTGTTTCCAGTTTAAAGACTTAGAGGTCATTTGTTCCCAGTTTAAAGACTTAGGGGTCTACTGTTTCCAGTTTAACGACATAGAAGTCATCTGTTTCGATTTTAACGACGTGGTGGTCATCTGTTTCCAGTTTAATGACATAGAGGTCATCTGTTTCCAGTTTAACGACATAGAGGTCATCTGTTTCCAGTTTAAAGACTTAGAGGTCATCTGTTTCCAGTTTAACGACGTGGTGGTCATCTGTTTCCAGTTTAAAGACTTAGAGGTCATATGTTCCCAGTTTAAAGACTTAGGGGTCTACTGTTTCCAGTTTAACGACATAGAGGTCATCTGTTTCCAGTTTAACGACACGGTGGTCATCTGTTTCTAGTTTAACGACATAGAGGTCATCTGTTTCCAGTTTAACGACATAGAGGTCATGTGACGAGAAGCTTAGAGAAGATACCTGATCGGGCAGTTGTCGGGGGTACCGTTGGAGCTTGCTCGAAATGCCCCGTTGCTTCGTTGACGTTAATGGCCTTGCCCCCTGCTGGAGCGACGGAGAGACGTTCGGAAACGAATTTGCTTTTGGGTTGGGGTGCCCTCGAGACCACCACATTTGGCCTCTTGCCTTTCAAGACCGGTTTATCGGTTACCGGAGCTTGAGGTGCAGGAATGGCGCTAGCTGACACGAACAAAATAGAGCAGAACTATAGTAGCGGCTCCTCCCACTGTCGCTCGAGACTGGCCGGAAGGACCGTCCTGGAGTCCATCTTCATCGTGTAGGAGATGGGAGTCGTACTGAGAGCTGGGTTCATCTTTGGAGACATTGTTGAAAAGTGATTGCTTGAAAACCCTGCATGAAAGAGCATTATTTTAGTATAAATATAGATATGTATATTGATTGAGTTCGCATGAACGTTTAACCCGAAATATGGGAGGAGAGATAGGTCCCACCGGGCGTGCCAGAATCTGTAAGGTGTTTTTCATCACCCCATTGAGATGGGAATACGCGCGCGCTTGACAGGCGCATTACAGATTCCCCCTGCCTAGGGTAGGCTGGGGGTTATTGATTGCGGGGATCCAAATCTCCGGCAGCCGCGGACTAAGCTGCCGTTAATTACCCCTCGCATTTGGAGCGAGGGAACCTCCGATTAACGGGTTAAACTAGTCATGCGAACTCAATGTGCAGTGTTGTGTTTTGAAGGGGTTTTGGATATATCGGGGGCCCCGCAGAGTTTTTACGGGGGTCCCACTACCCGAATAGCGGGCTGGGGGTCAAGAGGGCTAGCAGCCCCCTTACGGGGTGCGGGGCAGCGCCCCGTTAGAAATTTTTTCTAACGGGGGAGGTATATTTAGTGTGGAGTATGTGTGTGTTTGTGTGTGTGTGTGTGTGTATATATATATATATATATATATATATATATATGGAAGAGGGAAAGGGCATCCAAAGGATGCATGGGAAAAAGCGCCAGCGCTTTGGGTGCCAGCGCTCTGAGCGCAAGAGCGCTAGCACTTTGAGCGCTAGCACCCCACGTGTCAACACGTGGGTGCTCGGGCGCTAGCGCTTTGGGCGCTAGCGCTCTGAGCGCAAGAGCGCTAGCGCCCCACGTGTCAGTACGTGGGCGCTCGGGCGCTAGCGCTTTGGGCGCTAGCGCTTTGAGCGCAAGGAAACTAGCGCTTTGAGCTCCAGTGCCCCATGTGTCAGCACGTGGGTGCTCGGGCGCTAGCGCTTTGGGCGTTAGCGCTTTGAGCGCAAGGGCGCTAGTGCCCACGTGTCAGCACGTGGGCGTTCGGGCGCTAAAAGGGACTCGGTCCCTGCAATAAGAGTTGTACTCCCAGAAAGGAGCACTTATTATTATTTTTTTTGTGTGTGTGTGTGTATGAGGAGTTAAACTCCTAGGATGTTTTGAAGCTGATGAAGGGCTTCTCCCCTTGAGCCCTAGTTCTTCCCCAAAGTGGGGTTTCTGGAGATGGGTCTCCTTCTTCTTCCTTTGTTGGCCGGATCTTGAAGATGAAGAAGTATGAGATTTTAAAAATCTCTCCTTTTTGAGATCTGATGGCAGATCTGAGTTTCCCTTTTTGGGTTTGTGGTGAAAAACTATTTTGTTTTATAAAAGGAAGAGTAAAACTCTTGATTTGATTCAAAAGAAAAAAAGAAGGTTTTAGAACCTTGAGGAAGAAGAAGATCACAGATCTGGATTTTTTTGGAGAGAGAAAAGGTTGTTGGGATATTTTCATTATCCTTGTTTTTATAGGCTATACACTTTACACATAGCCCCTTGGGCTTCACAAAATGGCATTTTGCCTATCCCATGGCTTATGTGCCATTTCTTTTTGCACATAAGCCACGGGCTTTACAAAAATTTGTCTTTATGCCCATTTTGCATACATTCATGCATAAAAAATTACATAAAAGTTATTTGTTACATGATCTATATTTTGTCATGGAGGAGGCTGGCCGCGGGCTCGACTTGGGCATGGGCCCGCTTGACCTGGGCTTGGGCCCACCTGGCTTGGGGTTGACCTTGACTTTGACTCGGTCAACCGGAGGTGCAAATTTTGACCCCAACACCGCCCAAACGAAGAAAGTGCATGCTGATACATCTTCTTCGGGTGTGTTCATAAACAAGAACTGTTTCTCAGTATTCTCTACGTCCTGGGTATGAGATACCGGATCAGGATCCCATATATGTAATTTGTTACATGGGCTACAAATATGTAGAGAACTGAGAATGGGTGATAAAGTTTCAAGAGTTAGAAACGGTGCAATTGTTGCAGCCAAGGTATTGGCGGTTATCACCCTGTATTACCAAATACATTGATTCTGAACGAATGTTATTTGATACCGAACCTGATATACAACATTATATCAGTCTCTTTATTTAGTAAAGAAGGATATAATTTTGTATTGTTGGATAATGTTTTGAACATTTCCTATATTAAGAGTTGATCGGTTCAGGCACGTTATCTAAAAGCATATATGTTCTAAATCAAACTATAGTTCTCAACGTACAGAACACACACAAGAGGAAGAATTCAAAAATGAACGAATCCTTCTTGAGGCATTATAGACTAGGTCATATCAATGCGACCCGACTAGCAGAGTTACATTAAGATGCATATTTAAATCAGTTTGAATTTACATCTTGTAAAACTTGCCAGTCATGTCTCAAAAATAAGATGACCATAGCTCCGTTTATTAGAAACAGAGAAACAGTTAGTGAACTCTTGGGATTGATACATGATGATGTATGTATCTACACATACCAGGACCAGTTCTTTATACTTCATTATATTCACTGATGATCTCTCAAGATTCGGACATATGTTCCTGTTGAAACACAAGTCTGAAGCTTTTGAGAAATTCAAAGAATATAAGTAGAGAACCAAAAAGGGTATAAGTATTATGTCCTTTGATGTGATCAGGGAGGAGAATACTTGAGCACGAAATTCCTGGACTATTCTAAAGGAGAATGAGATTCTCTCTCAGCATTACTCCTCCGTATACACCACAGCACGTCGGTGTATCGGGGTGGAGCAATCACACCCTATTAGATATGGTGCGCTCTATGATGAGTACTACTGAGTTGCCTGTTTCCTTTTTGGGAGTTATGCACTTGAGAAGTTGCATACCTATTGAATAGGGTTCTAACCAAATCAGGTGCCTACCACTCCATATGCGATATGGTATGGGAAGAGCCCATGTTTTAAGTAAGTTAAGATTTGGGGTTGTCCGGCCTATGCCAAAATCAAAATCCGGACAAGCTCGAGGCAAGGTCAATTTTATGGAAGTTTGTTGGATATCCCAAGCATTCGCAAGGGAATATTTTCTACCGCACCGAGGAACAAAATGTGTTTTATTTCTCGGCATGCCACCTTTTTAGAAAAGGAATTTATTTTGGAAAGAAATTTGTGGTCATGACGTAGAACTGGAAGGAGTTCCAGTTATACAAACTACAGCTGATGATTTGGTAGAACTAGTGGATTCAATAGTTCCCGACGAACCTCAGCCTCTCCGCCGATCTGGTAGGGTTCCTCATCCGCATGAGAGATACTTCGGTTTTCTCAATGACAGTGGGTGCGAGGATTGCATCATGAGATGATGACCCAACTAGTTTCGAGCAGGCCATCAAGAGTGGGGACTATGTAAGAATGGCTGGATGATAAGCGATCTGAGATGGAATCCATATACACTAACAAAGTATGGACTTTGGTTGCTTTATCTGAAAGGTTAAATCCCCATCAGGGGCAAGTATATCTTGAGAAGATTATTTGGTGTAGATGGAAAAGTTGAGACTTTTAAAGCTAGACTTGTTGCAAAAGGTTCTCTTCATCGATCAGGTGTGGTTTATGATGTAAATTTTTCTCCAGTAGCTATGCTTAAGTCCATCCGGATCCTACTTGCTATTGCTACATACCATGACTACGATATCTGGCGGTTGGGTGTCATGACTGCTTTTCTAAATAGTGATTTAGAAGAGAGCGTCTATAAGTACACAGCCAGAGGGCTTCATAGACAACGTGAGCAGCGGAAACATGTGCAAGTTGCTTTACGGGTTAGAGCAAGCATCACGGAGTTGGAATATCTATTTTGATGTGGTAGTCAAAGTGTTTGACTTCATCAAAATGGTAGATGAACCTTGTATAAAAGGTTGTAGAGAGTATGGTGGTCATTCTCGTATTATACGTGGATGACATACTCTTGATAGGGAAGGTGTTTCCTATGTTACACTCGGTCAATCTCCTCTTATCACATTGATTCTCCATATAGGATCAAGGTGATACCTCCTAAATCCTGGGTTTTGGATCTATGAGATAGATCTAAGTGGATGTTAGGATTCTCACTAGGTGTAGTGAGATGGTATCAATCGATCCTGGGGAGAATCACTAGATAGCTTCCAGGGTGGTAAGGTCGACTGAATGTCAATCAAAGGCATTATATTTACCCTCAGTAGAGGGACGATATGTTGGAAGAGTTCCAAGCTATATACCGTGGCAAACTAGACGATAAAGGCTAGATACATCGCTACCAACGATACTACCAAAGAGGGAGTCTGGGTGTATATAAGTTCATGAGATGAACTTCGTTCCTACCTGTAAGTTGATGTACAACACCCCACGGGTTGCGGGGAGGCGGAAATATGAAAAACAATCATGTTCTTTGGATAAACATCGACTAACCGAAGAATCTTTGCTAAACTATAACTAATATATACATAGGAGTTGTTAACTACTATGAGAAGTGGTTATACCTAGTGAACCAAGTCCTTCGTCTTTTCGTAATCGACCTCCTCCTCGGCCTCCTCTACGTAATAGATGATCCACCCGAGAGCCTCTATTCCAAGCTTCACCTCTAATCTTGAGGTAACTAGGTTTCTTTAGTGGCTAATCAAAGGGACCTAGGTGATATAGATAGAGGTTATGGATTAATTAGTCTATCTAATCCTTGATCTCAACACATGAGTGGTGGGGATTAGGGTTTGAAGAGAGTGAGAGCTTGAGGGGAGAGAAGGTGAACACCATAATGATCATGAAAATGTTTCTCACATGAATATATATGAAGCATAATCATTTATCAAATAAATAAATAAAAGTGATTAATCATCATGCTTCATTAATTCTATATGTGTGATTCACTACATGAGTCATTAACCATTTAATGATGCATTAATGACATGGATGAATCACACAAATGAGTCACAAAAGCATTTAATGAAAATGCCACCTAAACCCTTAAGTCACCATACTTCTAGAAGCTTCCCGTCAAATTACGAGAACGCCCCTCCTATCCGTGAAAACACGGAAAAAACTTTAGACTGTATAAATCCAATAATCCGATACTAGAATCTGGCTTAAACCAAAGCCGGCTAGTAAAAACTGTCCGAACGTCGTACGTGCGTAAACACACGTATGCGTCCGAACCCTTGTCGTAAAACCATACGACCTCTATATCGTTTCGCCTGGAGCAGGGAAACTCTCTGTGTGGGACTCTAAAGACTCGACTACTACGCTGGCAGTGGGTTTAACCACAGACCGCAAGCGGCACTAGCTGTACGTAACGGTCCCCAGGTAGATGTCGATAAGAAGGTCAATGAGGAAACCCATCCGAACTCCTACTGAGCCTGTCCGTGACAATATCCGCGCAGTCCGGTCTGTTCGTCTACGAGTATCATATGTATGGTCTAGGTAGGTGGTGAACGTCAGACCCCTAATAACCGTATAAGTCGTGCCGGTATGGCTCAAGACCATCCGAGAATCTACTGATCAGTCCACCAGTAATTCTCTATCAGCCCTGGCCAGGGACTTATGGTAATGACCAACCGATCACAGTGCGATATCAACTCCCTATACCGGGAGAGACGAATCCCTAACAGTCGCTCACTGCCTCCACGTGGCTCGGGACTGTACCCAACTAAAACCTTTTTGTACGACTCCTTTGAGCCGTGGTAGGGTATTAATCAAAGTACAGTGGGAACTCACAGGAGACAAATGACGACCTTAAGTCAACAGACTATCTGCACACATGTCACCTGAGAACTGCAATCTGACGTTAGGGATAATACCATCCAGTCAGTTCTCGGCGAGTCCTGTCCGGTGTACTCACACTCAGTGAGCATCTGTATACAATCTTAGGTGCACATCACCAATGGCTGCGGGACCAATCCATCGCCCCTCGTTAGGGTCTAGATATGTATATACTAGTCTACTCTAGAGCATCGATGCCCAGTCTCGATACTTCTGCGACCAGGGACATTTAAGGATGTTCCTATTGACTATCCAGCTCCCACAAGTATGACTGCCATCACAACGCCGGTAGTCAGGCAAACACCCTATGGGCTTTATCAACATGTTTATAAATACAAAGTAAAATATATCACACGTTAAGATAAAGACAAACCAAATAGCGTACTATCATATCAAGCAAGATTGTCATGTACATACATATCCCTAGCATCCTATACAATGAAGGCCTCTAGGGCATATATATCCAACACTACCATTGTATGACAATGGAGTTGTAGTTTTGGCCTACGAACCCCCATCCTATCAGTGACCCAGACATATTCTAAGGTAGTATCACCTGATCATGGAGATGGTTGATCTCCAGGGAGATCGAGGTTAGGAGAGTAGATTCAGAGGACAACACGGCGGATCCACTCACAAAGGCCTTTTCCTAAGAGAGACTTTTATGGGATGGTTGAGTATAGGGATACTACAACCACTGCAGATTGTTGGGTATTGGATACTACAACATATGGCCCTACAGCAAGTGGAAGATTGTTAGTTATATGTATGCCCTAGAGGCCATTATTGTACATATGATGTATATAATAGTGGATGCTTGGACATACATAGGGAGGACTTTCTTGCTCGACATGATAGTATGCTATCTGGTTACTCTTTATCTTAACATGTACACTGATTGTCTCTCTGTTACATGTTGGTAAAGCCCTTAGGATGTGTACTTGACTACCTGGATTATGATGCAGATCATACTAGTGGGATAAAGGTAGTCCGTGAGTACATCCTTTAATGTTCCTAGTCATGGGTGTATCGAGACAGGGCATCGATATACCAGAGTAGACTAGAGTATAGCTTCTCGACCCATGTAGATGGGCGATGGATGATCCTATATCCATTGGTATTTGACATCAGAGATGGTATACGGGTGCTTAGTGGAGACTGGGTACACTGGACGGACTCACCGAGAACTCCTAGATAGTATTATACCTCACGTCAGATAGCAGTTCTTTGATGACACTGGTACATGTTAGTCCGTCGACTCGAGATCGTCATAGAGTCTTGTGTGATTCCCACTGTGCTTTGATTTCCACCTTACCATGTTCAAGAGAATGTGCAAAACGGTGGTTTTTGGGTACAGCCCCGATGTCACATGGAGGCAATGAGCGATAGAAGGGGATTCGTCTCTCCCGGTATAGGGAGTTGATGTTGCGCTGTGCTCGATTGGCTATAACAGGAAGTCCCTGGCCAGGGCTGATTCGAAGATATACTGGTAAGTGTTATCAGTAGTTTCTCGACCCGTTATGAGCCTCATATCGGCATGACTTATCGAGTTACTGGGGTCTGACGTTTACCATCCCTAGACGAGATATGCGACATATCAGACGAAGAGACCGGACTGTATGGTAGTGTTACTGATTGGATTCGTAGGAGTATGAGCAGGCTTGCTTGTTGATCTTCTGATCGCTCAATACCCCGATGGCCGTTACGTTTAGCAGACCGCTTGCGGCTTGTGGGTGTTTGATATGATCATCACCTATTGCCGGCGTATTGACGAGTCTTTAGAGTCCTACACAGAGGTTTCCTGGTTCATGCGAAACGGAGTAGGAGTACATATGAGATATGTGCGGGACCGAGATTAATGCACGTATGTGATACCGCATTCTATTCTCGCGATATATGTATCGATAGGTTGTATGTGATATAGCCGGGTCATCGGATTAAGTGTTGATTCGATAAAAAGATACATTTGATATTAGTCGGTTATATGTGATATAACCGGATTATTAAATCAAGTGTTGATTTAATAATTTAATGTTTTAATGTATAATTATATATTTGATACATTACATTACATTAACTAATATTAGCTCACTTAAGTATTGATTTTTCTCACTTTTGTTACACTTAACATATATGTGATATATGTTAATTGTATTCTTTTTGCACACTAATATATATGTGATATATATCATTGTGACATGCTAGGTTATACATGCAACAAGGGTGTATGAGACTCACACCATGCTAGGTTTAGTGGAGGGTTTTTATTTATTTAAAGTTAAACAAATTAGATGGAAAAGGATTAATGGTTAAAGCTTGGATGGAAGCTAGTAGAACCATTGACTTAGTCCACTTGTTTGTCTTGCTTAAGATATTTATTAACCTAACCACAACACTTAGCCATGGTTTAGTCTCTACAAGGGTTAGGCATGGCATTAATTCACCATGGTTGCATTTCTAACCTCACATGAATTATTCATTCATCACTTCACTTCATCTTCTTCTTCTTCATGATTTTGCTCTCTAGCTTTTGATGAAGTGATGATATATTATGAGAAAATAAGTGAGCAAAATTCCTACTTCATCATCCTCTACTATTAGCCATTTAGTTTAGGGTGTTTTCTTCACTAATCTCACCATTAGTGAAGAGGTAGCATGTGCTTGAGTCTTCTTGACGTAGATCATCTTCGGCCTCGAAGACATTGAGCAAGCTTGTTCATTTCTTCAAGTGAACCATTCCTAGAGTTCGGGAGTTCACAACTTGCAGCGAAGGGACCACTACACGGAGCTTTAGAAGTGAAGGACCGGTCTACAAAGGTTGTATTCTGCATTCAGTTAGATGTAAAGTGTTTACATATGTTTTCGTCGGATTTTCTAGTAACGATTCTAGGGTTAGGATTAGCTAGAACGGTAATTTTTTGAAATTGGTATGGACGATGCCTCGTGAAACTTTGCTGCCGTGCTAGACAACCCTGCAAGCAGTGTGCCGGCAAGCCGCTACGAAACCTATACGGCAAAACCTGTAAGAAACCATGGCACAACGGGGGTGAGTTGCCAACTCGTGAGTAGAAAACATCACCGAGAAGAAATCGCATGTATGACTCTCTCCTATGTCATACAATAACATCCTTATAATTTATAACCTGAAACATCTAATAATGGAAAAGGTAATCATCTATACATAAATGTAATACCAAGTGCTCATGTCAGTGCCTCAGGTAGCAACATATCACATAAATGATGTACGAATACATTAAGAATGAAAATGAGAATACATCTTGAATAAGAAAACTATTTTTCTTATCTCAGTGAGATTTCTGTATAAAAACCGAAGTGTCATTAGTGAAATCAACAGAGAATCCGTGTCAAGCATCGACACAAAACATAAATCCCAATATCTCAATATCTCGGGCTCCGGCAATCCGGAATGGCCCATATCATCATATCTCAATATCTCGGGCTCCGCATGAACAGGATCGGCCCATATCATCAAATCTCAATATCACGGGCTTCGCATGAACAGGATCGGCCCATATTATCAAATCTCAATATCTCGGGCTCCGCATGTACAGGATCGGCCCATGGGCTCCGCATGATCAGGATCGGCCCATATCATACATAATACTCAAATCACGAGAAAACCACAATTTTCTATTTTTAGAAATGAAAATGAGTTTATAAATCCTTGCGGTTTCTCTAAATCCAGAAATCTCATAGAAAATCCAAATCCAAAAATCTAGTGTAAATAAACAGTGAATTACCGGCATAAAGCCCCATAATATTGCCTGACAAATGAATATATGAATGCACCGAGTATCAAGCAAGGAATGCATTAACTAAACTAGCATATGAAAGCAATCGTACTAGTACTATGTTGCAACTGCTAGCTATCAATTTATACCAATGAAATAGTGTTTGCTAATGTGTTCGTGACATGAAAATTACCGATGATGATGTGTGTGAGCCGGCAAGCAAGTGTACGTGGAGCATACGCATCATCGGTAATGGTGCTGGTGTCCTGACAACAGGGTTTCATAATAACTAAGGAAAATGCAGGTATAAGCATGCAATGCGATAAGAACAACATGAATATATGGAAAAAGATGTAGTAACCACAACACATAAGAATATACGTTCATATATACGAGTCAAACAATTTTGGCCTTTGAAATAGCACAAATCGTGGTTTTTAGAAAATAGGGCTACGGTGTTTTTAAGAAAAAAGTACGTCCTTTGAAAAATCCGTAATATCCCTCGGGTTGTCCTTTGAAAACACTCACGATCCGTTAGTTTGAAAAATAAGTATGACTCGAGCCAGTCTAACATCTACCAAATAAGCTACAGGATGAAGCTAAGAGACTAATCGAACGGGTAAGAAAATCCACCTAAGTCCGAGTCGATATATCTAGTAGTTGGTGATCCCGCCTCAATAGCATCACGTACGATAAAATATATAATACGACATTCTCGAGTCAAGAGTGCGGATCAATCATCATATTTATACTTCGTATGGTAAAATCCATCGTACGACATCCTAAAATCGGGGTACGGGTCAAATATCACATTTATCTCATTATTCATATAGTATCATTATCATAATATCCTGAATCAGGGGTACCGTTCTATAGTCTAGTACATACCAATACCGTCAAACATATATCCGCGTGTGAATAAAATCACATCGCCTATCGATCCACTATAATATCATATCGTATCTCATAACACGACCCAAATCATATAACCGATCTCACGGCATCATGCCCGATCACATCGACTCATCTACAAGTATCATGTACTATCCCCATCATCCGTGTATACGTATATGTGTGTGTGTGTGTGTATGTATATGTACCAATGCATCCACACACACACACACACACACACACACACATATATATAAACATATACACCCAAAACCATATCACGTGTGTGCATGCGTGTGTGTGTCAGCCTTACTCTAGGGTTCGTGACTAAGAAACTAACTAAAATCACTTCCTTTCAATTAAACTAAAACCAACCCATGTCTCCTAAAGTTTTTCTTGCTAAGTATAGACATCTCGCAACAACACATATGTATATATACATAAACGCATCATACCTTAAGAAATTGCGGGGGTGCTATACCCCATTCACTCGATTTCCCCTGTAGATATACATCTACTCACCTGGACGCCTCGGCTAATCTGATTCGATTCCAGCTCTGCCATTTCCGCGCCACATCCGACGCCTCAGCACCCGATCCTAGAAACGTACACAAGTAAAAAGAGAATAAATATATAATTAGTCGCGGACACAACAAATACAAGTCAACCACGTGCCCTAACTAGACGCGCACGCACTTGGTGCACAAAACGCGCTCGCGACAACGCCACAGACCACAACTAGGGTCGCAATACGTGGCAACTACCAAACCAAAAAAACCCAATCGCACCAATCGTGTGTCCACGACACATCAAATATTATATGAAATATGTTATAATTCACCAAAACCTCAAATTTAAATAAAACCGATTTAACCCAAAAACCTAGTAAGGATCTTTTAACCGTTTTAGTACAAACTTGATGTTTTAGAAATTTTGGTGGCCACAATGCTCACTAAATATCTTAATTAAGCCACCCAAACCCTAACTAAATTTTAGTTTCATCTAATTACACATTAATTAAAAACCTAGTTTGCAAAGTTATATAATTAGGACAAATTAAATGTAATAATTATCAAATTAGCAACTAGACTAGGTTTGCATATCTTAAGATGCTAAAATACATCACACAACCATGAACAAATGATCACAACCCTAACTTGATCCAAATCCTTCTCTTGAAAATTTAAATCTTGACACAAGACCCATAATTAAACACTTAATTAGACTAGAATGAAATAATTAATCGACAATTAACTAATGGGTTAGGATTTATACCTCATAAGTTTAGAGATCTAGCATACTAACATAGCCTCCAAATTGGTACTCTAGCTCCAAGATCCATGCTTAAATAGCCAAGGGATAATGGGTAAGGATTGGATTAGGAGTTTGTGAGGTTTTAATTTGATTTTTGATGAATTTTGTGAGGTTTTTTGAAGAGGAAATGAGGTGGGGAAGACATGGGGCTGCTGCTGGAAAAGGGGAGCTCGGCCAAGTGGTGAGGGGAGAGGAAATGAGTGAGTTGAGTGAAAATGCCAAGTCTATACAACCCCATACCTCATATAATAACACCCATACTTCTTTCTTTTCTTTATTCAATTCATTTATTTCATTTGAAGTGGGGAATTGGTGAGTGGGGGCAACCCCTTTTGCTCGGCCAGAAATAGAAAGGGGAGAGTGTGTGTGTGAGGTGTGAGTGTGTGTTAGGAAACATCCCTAAATTAATACACCCATTAACTCATATTCTAATTATCTAATTTTCGCAATTTAAGCCCTTTTCTTTTATATATTTTTAAAACCAACCTGACAACTTCTTTTCATTTCAAAAAACAACATGTTACATTTTGGTTTAATGTTTCATGATACACAAAACTTGTATTAACCCATTCTAATTTGTAAATATCACTAATTAAATGTATTAGTGAAGGCTTAAAATAATATTTAAAATAATTAATTACGGAAAATATTTTAGTAAACTAGAAATTTACAAGGGACCAATTAAATACCAAATACTAGCAATTACATAGCTAGAATAGGAATATTTAAGTCTATGAAGAAAAATAATTATAGCTTGGTTTTTACGGAAAACACCAGTTATTTTACCGATTATCGGAAGTTTCACCTAAACGATTTTTCAGAACGTTACAACAAAAGAGAGCATCATGGCAAGCATGACAGCACGTGTGGAATCTTATATCTACCGCGACGGCGCTGCGATGGATCAGGTATATCCTCCGGTTGTGTAGCTGACTGCGAGGGTCTAGTTTGGTCTGTAGTTCTAGAAAGTCCAGATTAGTCCATGATTTTAGAAGGTCCAGCTTCGTCGTCTCTAGGTCGGCGACGTTGATAAGTTACGTTCGCCGGTGGTGGAGTAAGAGGAGGAAGATCAGGACGTCTTATTGGACGCCATTAAAAGAAAGGACTGACTGATTTCCATATAACCTCGATCCCAGTAGCTGATGTCATATGTCCATGTATTACGCTGTCCACGACATCGTAGACCAGAAACAATTCTTCGGCCTATAACATGAATAAGTAAACATCTCAAATATATAATTTTATGAAACCTGACAATAAAATAGAAAGTAAAAATAAAGTTTACCATTTCAAGCTCAACGGGTCCCTGCCGCTCATATGTCACCCATGGAGAACACGCCGTCTGAATGTACCGCCGTGTTATCCTCCAGTACAAGCGTTGGTAATCCGCTATCGGTAATTCATGTTCTCTCTAGTGTTCGATAAACATGGCACGTGCATTCCATTGAGCGATGTAGATATGTCGAACAATACTCCAATCTACTGCTGATCTCCCTCTCCGTCGGACCCGATCAATCTGCTCTACCGGATCTGGGATGTGTTATACAAACCCTAACTATCGTAATATACAGTCGGGGACATGAATCACGACCATGCCGAAATATATAATAGGTGTCCGGTCACGCCAGACATTGGATCCCGCTAAACAAAAATCCGGTAAAGTCCGGTAGACATCGAATGTATATGAGATCTAGATCATAGCTTGGTCTTGGAGTATATCTAACTCATTTCGATAAAATTCTAGAGACCTGGCGGGTGTCTTATCCCATGTCTGACCTTTAAGTGTTGTTCCCGCCTAATTTTTTAGGGCCAAAAGCTACTTGTTCCCTTATAAAAAAAAGGAGGGAGAGTCCTCAACTAAAAGAGGCCCCCACGTGTTTAGCACGTGAGTGCCTATATGCAACACATATAGGCACTGCAATTAAAACAATTGCTAGGATAAAACAGCCCTACGTGTTTAACACGTGAGTGCCTATATGCAACGCATACAGGCACTACAATTAAAATAATTGCTAGGCCAAAAGAGCCCCACGTGTTTAACACGTGAGTGCCTATATGCAACGCATATAGGCACTGCAATTAAAATAATTGCTAGGCCAAAAGAGCCTCACGTGTTTAACACATGAGTGACTATATGCAACACATATAGGTACCGCAATTAAAACAATTGCAAGGCTAAAACAGCCTCACGTGTTTAACACGTGAGTGCCTATATGCAACGCATATATGCACTGCAATTAAAACAATTGCAAGGACAAAAGAGCCCTATGTGTTTAACACGTGAGTGCTTATATGCAACGCATATAGGCACTGCAGTTAAAACAATTGCAAGGCCAAAAGAGCCCCATGTGTTTAACACGTGAGTGACTATATGCAACGCATATAGGCACTGCAATTAAAACAATTGCAAGGCCAAAAGAGCCCCACGTGTTTAACACATGAGTGCCTATATGCAACGCATATAGACACTGCAATTAAAACAATTGCAAGGAAAAAAGAGCCCTACGTGTTTAACACGTGAGTGCCTATATGCAACGCATATAGACACTGCAATTAAAACAATTGCAAGGCTAAAATAGCCCCACGTGTTTATCACGTGAGTGCCTATATGCAACGCTTATAGGCACTGCAATTAAAATAATTGCAAGGCCAAAAGAGCCCCGCGTGTTTAACACGTGAGTGCCTATATGCAACGCGCATAGGCACTGCAATTAAAACAATTACTAGGCCAAAAGAGCCCCATGTGTTTAACACGTGAGGGCACGTCCCTACGCAGAATTAAAATTCTACTCAACAAGGAACCGTTGGATCAAAGATCCAATGATGATTAAACATAGAATTAAATTCTACTAAACTTTTAAATGGGAAATGATATTTTCTGTTAAACAGAAAGTTGGCGGATCAAAGATCCCATGAGTTGGAAAATATTTTTCATATCTCTTTAAAACAAAGAAAAATTGTGCTCCGTTAAACCAAGCACCCTTGGATTAAAAATCCAACGGTGATTAAAAATCACCAATCTACAGAATAAATTCTGTACGGGAAAATATTTTCCTAATCTTGTTTAAGAAACAAGAAAATATATTATGTAAGACAGAAACCCTTGGATCAAAGATCCAACAGCGGGTAAACCCCCCAAATCAGTTGAAGTCTCTCAATGAGAGATTTCCTAAAACTAATTAACAAACTTCTCTCCACTATATAAAGAACCCAAGACTTCAAGTTAAAAAAAAAGAAAAAAAGGAAAGAAGAAAAAAGAGAGAAGAGGCAAAAAAATTACTCAAAAAGAGAAAGAGAAAAAAAAGAGAAAGAGAATTCAATTCTCTAAAAGAAGAAAATCTTCTTAAACAAAAAACCCTAGGTAAGAAGAAAATACATAGATTATCTTATCTCTTCTTTAAGGGTTTAACCCTTCATACAAGAACTTAGTTCTTCCTCTGATTGAGGTCTGCAAAAGTAGATCTTCCCACAAGTTGAGAATTTAATTCTCATCGGGGAGATTCTGTTATGCAGATTCAAAACTTAGGGGAAAGAACTAAGTTCAAAGAATTTAATTCTTACAAAAGTATATAGGAATTTAATTCCTCTGATAAAACTAGGGTTTAACCCTGTAAAAAGAATTTAATTCTTATAAAACAAAAGACTTGAAATTCTCAAAACTCAGATCCCAACATCGTTAATATGAGATCAAAATCTTCATGCACATAAAAGGAAAGACTGGTGATTCATTAGTGTTCAACACTATAACGAAACCTCACGTGTTTCCCCACGTGAGCACCTCTGATGAACAAAAAAGAATGGCTGAGACCGAGTCACGTTTTTCCCACGCAAGCGCCTAAAAGAAGAACAAGAAGTGCCTACTAGGGCAGTCACGTGTTTTCCACTCGACCCCCAATCAAGTGCTTAGCACTTATATGAAAAAGGGAATAGACCCAAAAACAGCGATCACATTTTGAAGGCACCTCACGTGTTCGCACGCGAGCACCACAGGGTCCAAGTGTTTAGCACTTATAAAAGAAAGAGAAATAAAATCCAGAGACCGGTTCCCATTTCGGGCGCCTCACGTGCTCACACGTGAGCAAAATGCTTAGCACTTATAAAAGAAGAGGGAAGTAAAACCCAAAAAGGCAGTACCCAACTTTGGGGCGCCTCACGTGCTCACACGTGAGTGCCACAAGAATTAAGTGTTTAACACTTATATATAAACGGGGACTTGAACCCAATGTACAGCGCCAGTTTTGAGGTGCCTCACGTGAGCCCCCCCGAAATTCAGTGTTTAACACTACTTTAGAACCTTACATGGGAACACGTGAGTGTAGAACGTATACTAGTGCTTAACACTATGGGGAGTCAACTCCAGCCTCAAGTTAGCTAAGTCTTCTTGAGATTAAAACATCTTCGATCTCCAAATAGATCGAGGCCCCGTGCCCATGTCTTCCTAAACTGATCCTAGTCCCAAACACGACTAATGATCTTCCGACGGATATTCATCCCACATCTCCCCTCAATCTGGAAATTGGTTCAAGAGTACATCTCTCCACACCTCTGATACATGTCGTTGTAATTCTTCAACGTCTTCAGAGAGGTGGCGGGTCCCGACAACCAACAACTCTATGGTGAACTCCCAAACCGATGGGCACATCCCAATACGAACCGCAACGTTCTTAAACTACAACTGACCGAAACGTCCTAACCCTAACAACGGACCGTAACGTCCTTAAACTAAAACAATGGAGCCCAAATGCTCTTTTGTTGGATCTGAATGATCTTAAAACCCCGTTAAGAAGATCTTAGTCTCAAATTGGACTAACATATCCTTAACAAAAATTTAAGTTGATCTTAATCTCAAACAAGATTAATGATCCTAAAATCAACCCAAACCCAAATCTAAAATATACGGATTTGGACTAATCCACGCCCTACGGGCGGCAACATAAATTAGTCTCCGTATACAATCCACGGGCAACCAAAAATAAAACAAACACACACGACACGAAGTGAACTTCTGGAGCAGGAGAAAATGGTTATAGCGATGCGGTAACGTAATTAACTGCAGGGGCTTGCGCCTGTAGGGAAGAGCGTCCTCACAATCAAAAACTCCTCACAAACGAGGGGGAATCTGACGAAATCTGCTACAACGGCCGCATCCGTCCAAACCTCCGATATATGGTGCCATAAATCAACTTGGCATTTTCGGAGAGGTGGACGGATAAACCCAAATAGCATCTGCCCCCCAAATTCAAGCAAGACGACCTATGCGGTCCGTCTCTATTTTCGGCGGTGAACAGATTCCGGCATGCCTGGTGGGACCTTTTCCTCTTTCCACTCCATACTTCGTGTGTCGTATTCGCGAACAAATCGCGGTTTACTATAGTTGCCCCTGGATTCGAGGTACTAAGATTTGGTGTCTTGCTCCTGTACAGAGAAAAGAAGACCAATGGATTCCAACTGCAGCAACTGCAACATCAACATTCTGTTGGATATAGTGCCCTCAAAATCAATTATTAGATCGCAGGCACGTGATTGCAATGATTGAGGGAGGACCTATGCCGGTAAGACAGTCTTACTCGAGATGATAGTATGCTATCTGGTTTATCTTTATCATCGTGTACATGCTTTAGCTGACCTTACAGATCACTATTACACATTGATAGACCCCTTAGGATTCTTGCTTGACTACCAGCAGTATGATGGCGATCATATACGTAAGAGTTGGGTAGTCTATAAGCACATCCTTAAAGTGTCCCTTGTCGTGGGAGTTTCGAGATTGGGCATCGACACCCCGATAATAGACTAGTGTATACGATCGAGACCCCGACGAGGGGCGGTGGCTGGTCTCACAAGCCATTGGTGTCAGTTGGTTCACCTAAGACGTATACAGGTGCTCATTGGGTTATGAGTACACTGGACATGACTCGCCGGGAACATGCTAGTTGGTGATATACCTAGCGTCAGATAGCAGTTCCCTGGTGACATGTGTACAGGTTAGTTCATCGACCTGAGATCGTCAATTGTCTTGTGTGAGTTCCCACTGTGCTTTGATTACTACCCTACCACGGCTCAAAGGAGTCGTGCAAACAGGTTTCAGTTGGGTACAGTCCCGAGCCACATGGAGGCAGTGAGCGGATTGGCAGGGGTTTCGTCTCTCCCGGTATTGGGGGTGAGATCGCGTTGTGTCTAGGAGAGCCATTACATGAAGTCCTTGGCCAAGGCAAGTGAGATTTACTGGTAGGTATTCCAGTAGTATCTCAGGGTGTTCTGGGCTACACTCCGACACGACTTGTACTGCTTTTGGGGGTCTGACGTTTACCAGCCCCCTAGACCCGACATGCGATACTCATAGACGAACGGACCAGACTGTACGGATATTGTCACTGACAGGCTCAGAAGGGTGTCAGGACGAGTTCACTCATCAGCCTCCCTTTTGGTCAATACCTCAGCAGCCGTTACACACAGCTAGTGCCACTAACGTGCTAGTGGTTAAATCCACTGCCAAAGTATTGACGAGTCTTTAGAGCCCCCCACAGATAGTTTCCCAAGTTCAGGCAAAACGTTGTAGAGGCCGTATAGTTTTATGGCAGGGTTCGATCATATACGCGCACTCGTGCACGGATCATGATCGGACGGATCATATTAGTGGGCTTTGGTTTATGCCGGATCCTAGTATTAGATTTGTTGGATTACTTTCGTCTCATTGCATTCGCATTCAGTCTGAATGTGGATGCATGTATGTATATACAGGTGAAGGGTATTCTTGTGATCCGTCACGAGTTTACTTTAGATGATGCCGTTCTTTTTATTGTCATGAACATTTGGGTTAATGTTTATTTTGGTGGAAATTGTGAGTGAATTTTATCATGAGGAGCAATTAATGTGGCATGTTCAATTTGGTGACTCATGGTCTCTTTTTTTGTGAACATGTCATGTTAATTGATTGTTGATTGTGTTGAAATGAGAGGTGGAGAGAGAGAGGGTAGCCACATGAGGTTGTTGCTCTTGAGATTATTATGCTAGCTCTCATTTTTCATTTTGAAACACAATAACAAAAGCCTCTCTTCTTCTTCTTCTTCTAGCTCACTACTTCTACCATGGTATCATCTTCAACCTCCATCCATACACTCTCATGAGTTGAGAATCAATGGATGCTTGAGACAAAGTTATCACACACATTCTTTACATCACCTTGGACATGTCGGCTAGCAAACTTTGTGTCCGAGTTGCTTCGGATTGAAGCGGGAGCCCGTAAAAAGACTTCTAGATGTGGTGCCCTTCCGACGAGGAGACCGGAGATCGGAGATGCCGCGAGGAGCTAGGGATGGTGGCTAAAGACCGAAGGACACGGATCGATCAGTATAGCCTTTCTATCATCTTTGTAGTTAGCTAGTTTAGTGTTAATGGTTCGATCCGGGTGAAAGACTACGATAGCGCCGGTTTCGTAAAAATTTTTTATTCCGCGTTTGCCCTAGGATTGACGGCCGGGGTGCTACCGTAGACTTACATGGTATCAGAGACACGCCATTAACCTTTACTAGCTTGTTCTAACGTGTTTAAAACATCGATCGATCGAAATTTCCGAATCGTATTTTCATTTTAGTGTGCTTGCTGTCGAATTTCAAAGTTGTTCAAAAAATTATTTTAGGCATCTTAAAAATACATGCAGGCGTAACTAAAGCTACAGAAAAAGTTTGGAGAGCTAACTCCAAAATTCCACCCCGGAACTGCCGTGAAATGTCGCATTTGGCGGCCCTTCCGCGTCCCTTTTTGGGCTACAGTGCCCCAAATTTTTTCTGGGGCTTTAGTTCATGGAAATATGATTTTTGTGATATATAGTTTTTTCCCAGATTCATTTGAGTGCTGGATTTGCACTTGAGGCCCACTTCGGGAAGTTTTGTCGATCGGAATTTTAAATACGTTAGTTTACAGTACTTACATTATATCTGCGACCGTGAATGTCATTAGAGCGGTATAACTCGTCTAATTGCTATATGTCCTTTTAGACGAGTTTGCGAACGTGACATTCATGTTGATGTTCTGTGTTGTGCTGTGATGTGGCGGATTTGTCGTGGTGGATAGCTTGGTGTAATGTTAGTGCAGTTTAGTTTTATTTGTACATTTGATATCGCGGGGCGAGCGTCCGACATGTGGACTGCCGTCACTGCCTGTTTGTATATTATTTATTTGGGGCACGACCGGGTTAAGGTCGATGTACCCGTTGTACATATTTTATTTTCTGTACTAGGATTACCCCGCAGTAGGGTGCACGGATAGCCCAGTTCTAGAGGGCAACGGGCCCGCATCTCATGGCTTTGAGACGGAGGGGGCTTCACTCTAGAATAGGCGGGCTATTCACCGCACTCGTAGGGGGTATAGGTTGACCCAAGGAGGGGTGCACAACTTACCGGATTCCGTGAAGTGCTGGGTGGCCCATTCACTTTGCTGAAGGGGGGTGCCTCGCTTCTGGTTTTGGCGGGTAACTTGCCGCGCCCGTAGGGGTCTAGGTTTTCATTGCACAGGCTATCCACACGACCAGGGGAACGTCGGGTTTCAGTTGTGGCTCAATGAAACCCGGGGATCCCAGATTATCTGTATTGTTCTGTGATGCTTATTACTTTTCTGTGATGTTGCATTTATCACGCCTGGAGCGATTATTATATATTGTTATATATATACTAGTAGATGTTGTATATGTTTTATACCCGCGCCAGTCCATTCCCCGCTCTGTCGTTAGTTAAGTAACCTAACGGGTGATGACGGGACCCAATGGCGAATGCGGATGGCATATACGTACATCATATTTTCGTTCTTTTTGGTGTGATTAATTGATGGGACTGTATTGATTTGGATCAATGCCAGAAAAACAAACCTATTCGATATTGTTGGAACAATTTTCAAAAAGCTGTTATTGCAAGAACGCTCTCTTTTGTTTTGCACAGTGGTATCCGGTTATGAATATCCAGCACCTCATTCTACAAGGCAAGGGCCGAGATCCCTTCATCGGGAGTGACCCCTTGGACAGAAGTTTGCGTCAGGGTAATAACTTTACTATAGTCGATTACTTTTTGCTTTGCATCGCGGTATTCATTTGGAATATCCTGCACCTCATTCTACAGGGAAAGAGCCGAGATCCTTTCACCAGGAGTGACCTCTTTAGCAAAGGTTTTCGCCACTATATTTTTGTAAAAAGCTATCCGGTTCCTTCAACGATATCAAGTTCATTACGTTAAAGGTTTTTCTCCAAAAACCATTCGTAGCCCTCCGTCATTTCATACGGGTAGCACTTAGTATTCATGCTATGTATGTTGGCCTTCGTCAAGGCATAGTGTATGGTAGCTATTTGTTACTTTTCTGTTGCATAGATAGATGCGTTAGTTTGGGACAGTCGTACTACTATTTTGGCCTTCGTCAAGGGTATGTACGGGTGGGTTCAAATTAACCTGGATAATGACGGGTAGAACTTGACATGCGACTTATGATATGTTGGCCTTCGTCAAGGTCATAAGAGCAT
The DNA here is from genome assembly GCA_030015575.1 of Agapanthus africanus. Classification (NCBI taxonomy): domain Eukaryota; kingdom Viridiplantae; phylum Streptophyta; class Magnoliopsida; order Asparagales; family Amaryllidaceae; genus Agapanthus; species Agapanthus africanus. Next base: position 371,628,784 of record JASDDO010000012.1, read on the forward strand.
GGGGTAAAAATCGCATCGGGAGTTTCTAAAGAAACTGAAACTTGCCAGGCATGCGCATACCTTCTGGAGTGTGATAACGTAAGTGGATTCCATTACGTTATCATGCGATGATAGTTGGATCCCGATTCCCACTGATGAGTTGGTTTACTCCTCGGGTGATCCCAACTAATTCTTCTTTTAGGTTTGGAGAAGAATTTGAGGATACAGTGGGAGACATCCTGATTAGATAAAGTGATTAACCATTCTAATCTAGGTTAGAGTGCATGCAGAGTGTTTCTTTTCTCTCTCTCTTTAGCAGCGACCATGGCCCGACCCTAGACTATAACTCAGTAACCAAGTTAACCGGACTTTCTTAAAACACTGGCTTTTGGATTGTCTTAGTTGCATACATCATTGCCACTCCTTCTTTTACCCTTTGCATTTCTCCAGAATACCCCGTATCACTACGAACATCCACTTCCATTGGATAAATCCATCGTATGGTTATATACGAACTCGAAGGAACTTGTTCCAGATTCGAGGATGGATTCTGGTTCTGGAGAGATTGAATAGGACTATTCAGTTGTCTTTTCCTTTTACCTTCTCTCAGGTTATGAGGGCTCCTAGGATTAGGAGAGGGTACACCTATTGCGCTTATTGGATAGTCTTCTTCCAAACCATAGGCAGGTGCCGAAAGGTAGGGAATGAAGAAAACCAATTAGCCTAAGTGTGGTGTACAGAAGATAATAAGTAAAGACAAATAAAGGGATTAGAAAGAGGGCAAAGTAAGTTGCAACTGCTATCATTCACGACCAAACCAAGTATTTTATCGCCACTCCTATTTCACCTTTGTATTTCTCCAGAACACCTCGTATCATTTCGAATATCCACTTCTTTTGGATAAATCCATCGTATGGTTATATACGAACCCGAAGGAACTTCCAGTTCGGGGATGGATTCTGGTTCAGGAGAAATAGAATAAGGATTATTCAGTTGTCTTTTATCTTTACCTTCTCTCAGATTGCGAGTACTCCTAGGATTAGGAGAGTGCACCTGTTACGCTTATTGGATAGTCTTCTTCCAAACCATAGGCTGGTGCCGAACGGTAGGGAAGGAAGAAAGCCATTTAGCCTAAGGGGGTGTAATAAGGTAATGACTTAAGACATATAAAGGGATTTGGAGAGATGGCAACGAGATATACGGTTACAGTCATGAATCTGATAATGGAAGAGGCATTACTAGGAATACCCGGAAACCCCTTCGAAACATTTTACATGTTTCATTTTCACTGTGCATTGTTAATAGAAAACGGATTTCCCAATTAGTCCTTGCTCCAGGGTATGTATTTACCAGGTATGATTCTCACATCTGTATGGTTTTATAGATGATGAGTGGGAGTAAGTTATTGGAAATTAGGTGATCATCCTCATTATATCGGGATTCGTTGTAATTGGTGATATTTGAGGAAATCACCTGGGTTTTTGCCGGACGACAAATATTTGGTTTTGAATATCCGTTGTTATGCACCAATTTCAAACTGATATATCTGTACGTTTATTTTATAAAGTGAGATATAACTTTTTAAAATTATGTCCATGACATTTACCTATATCAGTTGATGGTTAGGTAAGGAGTATTCAACATCGGTGTAATTCTTCTAAACCATAAGTACAGTTTTCAACCTACGATACAGAGGGTATGAGTTATTAGACTCAGGGGACTTATACAGAGTATTGTATGTTGTCTAGTGTCCATTAGGAAATAGGGGTTGGTACTCGTACTATATTCTGTTTACTTGTGACTTCTCTAGTTCTTAGACATGTGTTTCGTAGAATAGAGAACCAGGTGTTGAGAACCAGGTGTTGCAAGTATCAGGATTCTTCAAGGTGATCGAAGATGTAGATACTTGTGTATGGTATTCAGTTGATAGTAATGGTTTTGAGAACTTGCTTCTCTTTCAGGTTACTCATATCTGGATGTATTCCTAAGTTAAGTAATGTTGATCGGCCTCTCTCCATTTAGTTGACATGCACTGGAGATAGATGCATGATTTGAATCTGGTTTCAATTAAATCATTGCCTCTGTTTCTATATTAGATATAGAATGGCTCATATCTTAACGATGTTAAAGTATACGGAGTTGTCCGGCTTATGCTTAAAACCAGACTCTGGATAACTCAAGGCACGTTTCTGTAATGGATGTTTGTGGGTTAACCCGGGTTATGACGAGGGTTAACTTTCTACCATCTGGAAGATCAATAGTGTTGTTGTTCTTGACTCGCCACAGTTTTAGTAAAATGGACTTTTTCAGAAAACAGTAGTGGGAGTATGGTAGAACTGGAAGCGATTCCAGAACCGCAAACGATTACTGAAAATTTGATAAGAACCTAAAGATTCAATCAGGTTTGACATTCCATTAGCCACTCCGCAGATATGGTGGGTAACCTCAGGCGCCCGAGAGGTACTTCGGTAGCCTCAAGGACGGTGACATGGAGGTTCTTATTTACCCAGACTTGCCATTACTGCTGTTCTAGACTATGAGACCCGGCAGGAGGATGAGTATAGCGTCGTTCTAAACTAGCTTTAGAAGTGCACGTGTATATGACTCTGCTAGAGGGTTGTTGTAGTCAGTGGGAGCAGCGGAAGTATAGTGGACAAGTAGCTTGTGTCTATTTATAGACTAAAGCAGACATAACAGAAATAGATCATCTATTTTTGATGTGACAGTCATAGGCTTTGACTTCATCAGAATAGGAGATGGATCAGTTAAGAAGGTAGTTGGGTGTGATGTCCTGGTATTTGGATGACATACAAATAGTAGGAAGTGAAATTCCTATACTACGATCGGTTATACTATGGTTGTCACACAGTAGTTTCTCCACATAGGATATGGATATTATATCAGACATTCTGGTTACTAGATCTATGGTTTTAGATCTAGATTTGGGAAGTGTCCCAATCTGGGTACTTAGACAGTATTCTAAAAGTGTTTTAGAATGGACGACTCCTGGCACGGTAGAGTACCTGCAGGTGATGGAGTTACCCTCTCTAAAGGTGTCTTACAGACTAAAGGGGAGAGGGATGTGCATGATTGACATTGTAAGTCTATGATAGCGCCCCGGCCGTCAATCAGACGCCAAAATGCGGAACAAAAACTTTTTATATCTGGCGCTATCGCATACTATAACCCGGATCTGCCATTAACGCTAAACTAACAATCTACAAAGAGGGAAGAAAGGTTATACCGAACGATCCGAGTCCTTCGTTCTTTAACCATCATCCCACGCTCCGTTGCGGCTGCTCCGATCTCGTCGATCTCCGATCTCCTCTTCCAAGTGGCACCACATCATCGGAACTTTAAACGGGCTCCCGCCTCTGACTCGAGGCAACTCGGTCGTCAAGTTTGCTAAAAGAGACGACCAAGATTGATGTAGAGAATGAGTGGAATACTTTGTCTCGCTTCGTCCAAAACCATGGACGAACGGTTAATGAAGTTGCCATTGGAATCGGGTGATGGAATGAAATGAGCTGTGAAATTCCATACACCGAAAACTATCATAATCTTTTAACCAACAACCATTTCTTTTTCTTACAAAGTGAGAGAGTGAGAGAGGAGGAGGGCCGGCCACATATATAGAGGTGGGGGGGGGGTGAGTGTAGGAGAGGGGGAGGTGACAATAAGAAAATATCTCTAGTGTGAACACAAAGTGTGAACACACTTAATGAAATGATGAATCATTAACCTAGTCATCAAGCATTAATGGAATCATTAAATGCAACCATGACTCACTAAACACCTCACCACTTCTAGAACCTTCTAGAAGCTTCCACACTCATCTCAAGAAAAGATAAATCCTTATTTAACCAAATGTTAAATACGGCTGATAGAAAACTGGAAATTGGCAACTTCCAAAAGTGATCCCGAAACGAATTTCAGGATAACCCCGTAACTGTATAAATATACCCGCATTTGTATTACGACCGAATACAAATGCAACTGAGACAAAGATATTATATCTACTCTATATAATACATGGATCCGGCTTAAACCAAAGCCCACCAGTATTATCTGCCCGAAAAATAACACGTGCGTAAACGCACGTGCATTTTCCGAACCCTGCCATAAAACCATACGGCCTCTACAACGTTTCGCCCGTACTTAGGAAACTATCTGTGGGGGACTCTAATGACTCGTCCGTACCCTGGCAGTGGGTTTAACCACAAGCCGTCAGCGGCACTAGCTATGCATAACGGCTGCCCATGTACTGACCTCAAGGGAGGCTGATGAGCGAACTCATCCAGAAACCCTACTGAGCCTAACAGTGACAATGTATATACAGTCCGGTCCGTTCGTCTATGAGTATCGCATATCCGGCCTAGGGGCTAGTAACGTCAGACCCCCAATAGCTGTATAAGTCGTGTCGGAGACAAGCCCTGAACACCCTGAGATACTACTGGAGTACCTACCAGTAAATCTCACCTGCCTTGGCCAAGGACTTGGTGTAATGGCTTTCCTAGACACAGCGTGACCTCCACCCCCAATACCGGGAGAGACGAATCCCCTGCCGATCCGCTCACGTGCCTCCATGTGGCTCGGGACTGTACCCAAAAACTACCTGTTTGCACGACTCCTTTGAGCCGTGGTAGGGTAGAAATCAAAGCACAGTGGGAACTCACACGAGACAAATGACGACCTCAGGTCGATGAACTAACCTGTACACATGTCACCAGGGAACTGCTATCTGACGATATGTATAATACCAACTAGCAGGTTCCCGGCGAGTCCTGTCCGGTGTACTCATAACCCAATGAGCACCTGTATACATCTTAGGTGATCCAACTAACACCAGTGGCTTGTGAGACCGGCCACCGCCCCTCGTCGGGGTCTCGACTGTATACACTAGTCTACTCCGGAGTATCGATGCCCTGTCTCGAAACTCCCACGACTAGGGACCACAATTAAGGATATGCTTATAGACCACCCAACTCTCACTTATATGATCGCCCTCATACTGTTGGTAGTCAAGCAAGATCCTAAGGGCTCTATCAAAGTGTAATCGTGATCAGTCACCTGAACCTATACACGACCGATAAAGGCAAACCAGATAGCATACTAGCATTTCAAGTAAGACTGTCCTACCGGTATAGGTCCTCCGCAATCATTGCAATCACGTACCTGCGATCCAATAATTGAATTTGAGGGCACTATATCCAACAATCTCCCACTTGCACTTAAGGCTAATTATTGCGATGTTGCGTACTCACAGCCCGTGTGAAACCAACACCCAACTCCCCTACTAATCAGTTTCACAAAGCCCGTTTGTAAAACTATTGTGTTCGAGAAATAGCCTCAGTGAGTGGATCCACCCTGATGTTTCTTTCTATGTCTCTCTTAAACTCAAGTTCGCGGAGAAAGCCATCTCCCGAATTGAGTAATACCTGTCTTAGAATATGTCTGGATATCTGATGGGACCTAGTTCATAAATGAACTCCAAATCCAAACTTCTTAGACTATATCGATAACTGAACCTAATCAGTATCCGACACCATGCCTCCCACAGTATCCTCTTGGACCACCTGTCCATAATACTGTCCCTCTTCGTCAGAGGGAAAACTATAACTCTGACAATCACTCTGTCACCCATGTCACCTTTGAAGCCTGGAATGATAACCGTCTCTCGAAGGAGTCTGCCGCCATCAAATCCGTAGAATATCCACTTATGTTCTAAAACTGCTTCCTTATGTTTCTCCAGGATTGGATTAATACAAACTTATTGCATCTAGTGCAAAAACAACATTTGGTGTGGTACTTGACATCTCATGATTGACTCAATTGCCTAAGCAAGTGATCTGCCAATCATGCACATCCCTCTCTTCTTTAGTCTGTAAGACACCTTTAGAGAGGGTGACTCCATCACTTGCAGGTACACCACCATGCCAGGAGTCAACTATTCTAAAAAACCATTAGAGTACTGTCAAAGTACCCACATTGGGAAACTACCCAAATCCAGATCTAAAACCATAGATCTAGAAACCAGAATGTCTGATATTATATCCATATCTTGTCTGGAGAAACAACTGTGTGACGACCAAAGTACAACCGATCGTAGTATAGGAATTTTACTTCCTAATCTGTGTATGTCATCCAAATACTAAGACATCACACCCTACTGCCTTCTTAACAGATCCATCCCCTATTCTGATGAAGTCAAACCCATGACTGTCATATCAAAATTAGATGATCAATCTCCGCTATAACTGCTCTAGTCTATAAATAGACATAAGCTACTTGCCCACTATGCTTCCGCTGCTCCCACTGACCACAACAACCCTTTTACCGGGTCTCATAGCCTGGAACAACAGTAGTGTCAAGTCTGGGTAGATAAGAACCTCCCTGTCACCGTCCTTGAGGCTACCGAAGTACCTCTCGGGTGTCTGAGGTTACTCACCATATCTGCGGAGTGGCTAATGGAATGTCAAACCCGATTGAATCTATTGGTCCTATTAAATTTTCCGTAATCGTTTGCGGTTCTAGAATCACTTCCAGTTCTACCATACTCCCACTACTGTTTTCTGAAAAAAAAACCATTTTACTAAAACTGTGGCGAGTCAAGAACAATATCATTATTGATCTTCTAGATGGTAGAAAGTCAACCCTCGTCATAACCTGGGCCAACCCACAAACCGCCATTACAGAAACGTGCCCTGAGTTATCCAGAGTCTGGTTTTAAGCATAAGCCGGACAACTCCCCGTACCTTAACTTCGTTAAGATACGAACCATTCTATATCCAATATAGAAACTTTGGCACTTATTCTATATCCAATATAGAAACTCCCCATACCTTAACTCCGCTAAAAGAAGTATTTTACTTCATTCACAGATCTTTTGATCTATAAAGGCAGAGCCTTTTATAAAAACAAGAACTTTTGTTCTTGGATCTTAAGGAAAAAGCCTCTTTTGAAGAACATAAATCTATTCTTTGATCTTAAAATTGATCAGATGCGCTTTGCGCTATTAGAAAGTGCCTTGCACTCATGAATTGCGCCCTTGCGCTCATTGGACCGGCGCTCAGCGCCAAAATCTTCAACGTGTCAACCAGAGACACAATCTGCGCTTTGCGCTTCTAAAATAGAGCACTGCGCTCATGGGCTGGCGCTCAACGCCAAGCGCGCCACGTGTCACTCACTGGTGCGCCAACAGACTAGCGCAATGCGCTCATAAATTAAAAGCGCAATGCGCTAACAAACTAGCGCTTAGCGCTAAGAGCGACACGTGTCCGCTTCGTGTGTGCTACTCGACAGAAGCGCAATGCGCTCTTTGACTGGCGCAACGCGTCTGGCGCGCCACGTGGCGCGCTGTCAGAACAAACTTTATTTATGATAAATTCTATGCGTTCAATACAAGACAAAAATGTCAGAGCCCAATGCCTAGCATTATTAAAAGGGCTGAGCCCAAATAAAGGCTTAATAGCCAGAACAAAAATAAAATGTTAAAACATTTTAATTGGACTTAGCCCAATTTTGGCCATAAGTCCTCAACTTGTTTTGAATTGAGCACATCTGCTCTATCAACCAACTCACCTTGGTTCAAGGGTACATCTCTTCACTCCTTTGATATTCGTCGTTGTAATTCCTCAACGTCTTCAAAGAGGTGACGGGTCCCGACAACCACACATTTCACAGACTATGACGTCTTTAAATCGGACTGTGAGGTCCTTACACTCACGGACTATGACGTCTTTAACCTCGACCGCGATGTCTTTAAACTAACATCGGACTGTGAGGTCCTTAAACTCACGGACTATGATGTCCTTAACCTCGACCGCGATGTCTTTAAACTAACATCGGACTGTGAGGTCCTTAAACTCATGGACTATGAGGTCCTTAACCTCGACCGCGATGTCTTTAAACTAACAACGGACTGTGGGGTCCTTAAACCCATGGACTATGATGTCCTTAACCTCGACCGTGATGTCTTTAAACTAACAACGGACTGTGGGGTCCTTAAACCCATGGACTATGATGTCCTTAACCTCGACCGCGATGTCTTTAAACTAACGGTGGACCGTAATGCCCTTAAACTAATTATCGACCGCAATGTCACTAAACAAAACAATAGAGCCCAACTGCTCTCTTATTGGATCTAAACGATCCCGTTAAGTTGATCTTAGCCTAAAAATTAGTCTAACGTATCCTTAACATACGTTTAAGTTGATCTTAGTCCCAAATGAGGCTAACGTATCCTTAAACCCAACCCCCAAACCCAAATCTAAGAAGATACGGATTTGGACTAATCCACGCCCTACGGGAGACAACATAAATTAGTCTCCGTATACAATCTACGGGAAACCACAAACAAAACAAACACTCACGACACGAAGTGACCATCTGGAGAAGGAGAAAATTGTTACCGCGATGCGGTAGCGTAATTAACTGCAGGGGCTTACGCCTGCAGGGAAGAGCGTCCCCACAATCAAAACCCCCTCAAACGAGGGGGAATCTGACGAAGTCTGCTACATCGGCCGCATCCGTTTAAACCTTCGATACATGGTGCCATAAATCAACTTGGCATCTTTGGAGAGGTGGACGGATAGCACCAATTAGCTTCTGCCCCGAATTTCAGGCAAGACGGACCTGCGCGGTCGTGTCTTCGTGATTCGGAGGGGAACAGATTCTGGCACGCCCGGTGGGACCTTTTCCTCTTTCCACTCCACACTTCGTGTGTCGTGTTCGTGAACCAATTGCGGTTTGCTGATGGTTGCCCTTGGGTTTCGAGGTGCTAAGATTTGGCGTTTTGCATGGTGCAGAAAGCGAAAGATCAATGGCGTCCACTTGTGCAAAATGTTACAACTGCAGCTGCAACTCATGCTCCGCCTCATCTAGAGGCATATCTTACGGGCCTCAGGCGGCTTCCCTGTTTATGATGCCGGTGGAACAGGTCACCCAAGACACCACAGGATTGTTTTTCGGGACCATGCTCCCGTCAACGAGCTTCAGCGCTCCTATGCCAGCACTGGAAGCACCCAAGAAGTCGGTCTTCGATCGGCTTGCTACTACCACGGCCCCTCTCAACGGGTCGTCCAGCTCCAACTCCTCGGTCTTCGCCAGACTGAGCCTGAACTCCGATGGTCCTGCCAAGAAGCCCATGACACCTGAAGTGGCCATCCCAAAGAAGATAGCCACCCCTGCTCCTGAAGTCGTCAAGGCGGCTTCTCCTGCTAAAGAGTCGGTCTTTACAAGACTGACTATTCCGGCTCCCGTTCCTGCTCGAAGGTCTGTCTTTGACAGATTGGATACCGCTACTCAAAAGACGTCAGTCTTCAAGAGGCTGGCACCAGCGGCGCCTCATCTGGATAGGGGGCAAGACAAAGCCATCCCCATCGCCGAACCAGCCCCAACAGCTCGACACGCTCGACGTCGCCACTGGCGCCGAGTAAGGAAGGCCGGGGGCATCTCCCCCTCTGGGCTAACTCCACCGGCTCCAACGGTGGAAATTAATGCTGCTGTTCCAACCGGGAAAAGCTTTGAGCTGCTAAACAAGGTGCGCAGGAATTCGCCTACCGCCGTACTAAAAAGATCTCCGCCGCCGGTGGAGACCGTCATAGAAATGAAGCCGGAACAGTCCCCTCAACGACTGTCTTCTAAAGTTTACAAAATCTGGCGACAAGTTCGAGAGTCGGTGGTTGATCAAGACTATCCCCGCCGGCAGAAGAAGCTGAAGGTTCGATAGGAAGAAAACCGTCCTGTTAAGCCACAAAAGACGACGGCTACTTGGGTGCCCACTGCAGCGGCCCCCTCAACTTCGACCGCTCATAAGAGAAGAAGGCCGGAGAAAATCCCCATGCCTTCGACAAATGTCAAAGGAGCTGAGCCTAAACGCCCTAAGTCTGGGGGCATGGTGGTGCATACCGTCTATATGGCATCCGGAAAAGAGGATAGCCGTATCTCCACAGGTCATCGACCGCTTACGCGATCTGTGACAAAAGCCCAAGAGCAGCAGCAGAAGCTTCAGGAGATGATGACTGCGATGGCCGCGCTCACAAAACCGAAAGCAAGCCCAGAGGCATCCTCGGAGCAACGCCATGAGTAGGAAACTGATGCCGAATTCCTTCGGAGAATGCTTGAAAAGAAGGACAAAGAGGCCACGGAACAAGCGGCCAATATAAAGTAAATGGCCCTTCTATTCCAGGATATGGTGGGCATGATGATCCAGCCGGATCCCCCAGCCGAAGATCCTCCAGTAATAATTGAAGATGACAGAGGAGAAACATCAAACCCTCTGCCGACTCCATCGACAGCCAAAGAAGAGACAATCTTCAAAGATGCACTGGATGACTATATTGCTCAGCAAATAAGAGTTCACCAGGCAAATGAAGCGGCCGACTAAGTTGTTAGAACTGGGCGACCATATCCAGGCTGGTATGATCAAATAAAGTACCCGCCAGGCTACACGATCCCGAAATTCCATGTGTACAAGGGGAAAGGCAATCCCTATCAACATGTCGCTCAGTTCAGGGCTCTCTATGGCAATACTGGTGGCGATGATAAGCTTTTGCTTCGCCAATTCGTCGACAGTTTGTCGGAGACGGCGTTTGAGTGGTACTCCGAACTTCCAAACGACTTCGTCAAAACTTTCGCAGAAATGGAGTTGTTTTTCACCCAGCGATTCGCAAGTGCTAGTGAACGCACCCCGATAATGGCATTGATCAATGCCAGGGTGAATCCAGGCGAGACGTGGGTTCAGTACGCAATCCGATGGCGGAATCTATGGTCGAAGAGCGAACAGCACATCGAAGAAGCACCAGCGGTGGGCATGTTCGTGGGCACTCTAGACCCTCATGCAACTATTTCACAGTTCATGATGTTCTTCAAATCGACCACATTCCAGGCTCTAATCGACAAGCTAGCCTAGATGGATCAAATGGGTCATAGACCGTCTCCTCCGAAGCCGGAGCCGCGGAATGAAAAAGGTAAAGGGAAGGCGACCTTCGTTGCGAATACCTAACAGCAGCCCAGTGCTCCCAGACTAACGGATCAATTGGAGGAGAGACGTCGCTATTACAATGAGAAAATGAAGCGCCCTTACTCATTCCTGCGGGATAAAACGAAGAGGCTGTTCGATCTGGCGATGCGCAACAGGCTTATCAATTTGCCGAATCCAAGGCGACCATCGCAACCCAGCGAAGTGAATAATCCCAATTATTGCCCTTACCACCAAACGGTAAGCCATCCAATCGAAAATTTCTTCGTCTTTAAGGGATGGATCGAGGGTCAGTACCTACAACGTAAGTTTGCGCCGTCGGAGAAGTGGAAACCAAACCCACCACAGCCGCACACTCCTAAGAAGATGGATACACCGGGGGCAACGTGCTCTTTTGTTGAAGAAGCTCCATGGGAGGTCGTTCTTTCGGCCAAAACCAAAAGGATGCTGAATGATCTCCAGACATGCCCGGCGATCAGGTGGAAGAGTCCGTTGGAACCTGAAATCATCGAAGGAATGCTGAAGCCGCACCCAACTCCAAAGGTTGGTGGTGATAACCAAGGTGTTCATATCCAGCCGTCGAAATCTTCGAAAAAGAAGAAGAAATCCAAAAAGCCCGTGAAGCCTGGTGACAAGCGCACGAACCTGCAGAAACAGATCGACGCGCTGGAAGAGTATAACCAGAAGGCGCGAACTCCAATCACGCTCCAGGAATTTCTCGGCCACGTCCTTGAAGACGGAAATGATGAAGAAGACTCATCAGATGAATCTGAGGATTACATAGCAAGTTGCCATATGATCTTTCACCCGTCTATAGACGACGAAGAAGCTCTTTACACAGAGAAACTGGGGGCAAATCCCGAATCAGAGCTTTCTGGGCCATCAGATGAAATGATCGACGCATTCCTAAACGAAGCTCTTTCGAAAAGCAAAGCTGATCAAGAGCATGAGATGGCCATATTTGAGAAAGCCAAACGCCGACGGTTGGACGAAAGAGTTGAAACACTCCCGCCAGATCAAAGTACATCCGTCACGAACAAAAACAAGTCCAAGACGAAGAAAAGGTTTGCTAAAGCCATATCAATGGGGATGAAGCTGCCATCCTCCGAAGCGAACGCTCTTGTTGAAGGAGAAACACATCCTAGCTACTGTCTATATCATCGAAATATTTCGCACCCTACCGAAGAGTGCAACGCTTTTACAAGATGGTGGCAGGGATATGTTGCTCACCGGCAGCATTTCAAGCGGATGAAACACAAAACTCGCCGGGAGCAAAGAAATACGACCGAAGAGCATAAAGGAACTATCAGCAACTGTCGCGTGGTCAACGCTGGGGGATCACAAGTTCTCACATTCGGGAGCGACTCTGACGAGGAAATGGCTCTTGGCCCTCTCTTTAAAGAGTCCACTTTGGGAAAAGAGGAAGAACCGGAGACTTGCAAAAATATCCAGCTTCGCAATCGTACACTTCCAGAAAAGAACCTCGGATCCATAAATAGAAAAGATAAAGGAAAAGAAAAGGTCTCTGAAGATATCGCCCTAGACGACCAAGTCATGAGAGAGCTGACCGCCAAGGACCCGCCAAAGAAAAGTAAGGTGGATTACAATGTCCTGGCGCACCTAAGGAAGTTACCTTTGCAGCTCAGCATTCTCGACGCCCTTTTACTATCAAAAGAAGCAAGGGATTCATTGATCAAGACGCTGCAAGAGCCAGAGAAATTCTAAGCTTTCCTCGCCGAAGAAAAGATGAAGGACGAGCTGGAAGAAGTATACACAGCCGATATTACCTTCGGCGATGAAGACCTCCTCCTTAGGACGTGCGAGCACAACCGTCCCCTATATGTCTCCGGATATTTTCACGATATCAAAATAGGCAAAATCCTGGTCGACAATGGGTCTTCCGTCAATCTCCTCAACGTGCGAGTGTTGAAGGAAATCTGCATGAGCGTTCAGCACCTCGCTCGTGATAAAATCACCATCTCCGGGTTCGACTCTCAGTCATCACGAACTCTCGGGTCTGTGATACTGACACTGCGCTTCGGGTTACTTGTCACAGATATTAAATTTCATGTCATCGACGCCAAGACCTGCTATAATGCTTTGCTCGGCCGGCCTTGGTTACACGAGTACAACATCATCCCTTCTACACAACATCAGTGTATGAAATACTTCAAGGATGGTCTCGAGTATACTGTGACAGGAGAGTTAAACCCATTCTCCGTGAACGAAGTCCGCAAGTACGAAGATGCAAAATACTTCTTTCCTGACTTTGAAGACACAGAGAGATGTCACAAACCGGAGAACAAAGCTATCACCACCATTCCGGTCTTCGGGAGTGATACCGAGGAGGAGGAAGAGATAGTTTACTCGGGTCCGCCCTATTACAACAAACCAGGACCATCCGCTCCTATGTTGATCTTTGGCAGCGATTCGGAAGATGAGGTCCATGCTATATTCTCTGCTCGGCCTTCAATACAAACCATCGCTGGTGAAGATCAAAGTTTGCAAGTTGCCATGGTTCCGCCAAAGCATCATAAAGAACTAGACGCACTTGAAACCTACAGTATGGAAGAGCTGCAGACGTTCTATGTCCCTCCCAGGCGAGAAGGTGAAAAGGCGATCCTATTCTACCGATCCGGGGAAACTAAAGTGGAGAGGGAAATTTGGCACGGCGCGGATTCCACACTCGACAGGCTCCAGCCCATCCGTTTGCCTAGATATTACACAGACGGGCTAAGGAGACTCTTGAGACGCCAAGGTGTACCCCTTAAGCAAACGGCACGACAAGCACGGCTCTATAACAGAATCTGGAACGTTCCTGGAACTCAGCGGAAATTGCCCAACGGGAAAATGGAAACGACCGGGCTTGGGTATATTCAATCCAAGAAACGGGAGCTACTCCGCGACTGCTACGTCGTACATGACTTTGATGAAGAGGGGATGCTCAGTGGAAGAATGCTAACCCTGAACCAGAAAGAGCCCCCGACGTGAAAATGCCCAGTCCGTCGTTCGAAAAACAAATGGACAAGCTTATAAGGGAAGCTGGTCAAAAGGTTCGAGACGACCACAATCGCGAAATGGACATCTACGAGAAAGCCAGGACGCAACGCCTTCTTCAACAGGCTGCGAAAGATGAAAATGCTCCTCCTTGTCAACTCGTCATACAAAAGGCCCGACGCAGAGGCAAAAATAAACCAAAGAGCGGGAAAAGGCGTTCGACAGCGACAAAGCGGGTCCAAGAAGCCACGCGATCAAGAACCGAGCAACCAGGACTCATTTCTTATAAAGAAGATGGGTCGAGCGTACTCTTTTGCCCAAGACAAGACAAAGAAGATACTTGATCTTGCTATAAAACATCAAATGATTACACTTTCGGAGCCCAAACATCCCGAGCAAGCCAACGAGGTCTCTCACCCAGACTATTGCTCTTATCACCGAGCAATAGGACATCCTCTCGAAGACTGCTTCACCTTCAAGAACTGGGTTGAAGATCAATATCAACAAGGCAGGTTCGCTCTATCCAGCAGCTGGAGGGTAACCCCACCGCAGAAGCATGAACCCAAATCCACAAGAGTAGAGCCGAATCAACATCGGTCTTCGAAGCGAGCTCATACTTGTCATATGATAACGCTATCAGAAGAAGAGCCCGAGAATATGGATGACCTCCCCTGGTGCTTCGAAAACAATGATGACGAGGTGATCTCAGAATTTCCACCGGCGCCGAAAGAGCTGGAAGATGGAATACATACCACTGCAGATGAGCTCAAGAAAATTGATTTGGGGACGGCAAGTGACCCGTGGCCGACATTTGTCAGTGAGTTGTTGTCTGATGAAAAGGTGGCTACACTAAAAGAAGTGCTTATGTAGCATAAAGATTGCTTTGCATGGAACTATTCCGAGATGCCAGGACTAGATCCAGAGATTGCCGTCCACAAGCTGGCAATATCCCCAGACGTCAAGCCAATCAAACAAGCACCGCGAAGAATGCGGCTCGAGCTTGAGATGAGCATCAACGCCGAGGTCAAGAAGTTGATCGACTCTGGCTTCATCCAAGAGGTGCAGTATCCTGACTGGATCGCCAACATCGTCCCGGTGATGAAGAAAAATGGGACAGTGCGCATATGTGTGGACTTTCGGGATCTCAATAAAGCCTGCCCGAAAGACGACTTCTCAGTACCGGTTACCGAGCTGATGATAGACAATACGTCCACCCATGAGGTTTTCTCCTTCATGGACGGATCGTCAGGATACAATCAGATAAAGATGCATCCCGAGGAACAGAAGCACACCGCTTTCCGGACCCCTTTGGGTAATTCTGCTACAAGGTGATGCCCTTCGGTCTAAAGAACGCCGGCGCCACCTACCAAAGGGCCATGACGAAGATCTTCGATGACCTTATACATGAAATCGTCGAATGCTATATCGATGACCTCGTGGTGAAAAGCAAATCATACGAGGAACATCTAGAACACCTGAGGATCGTATTTCAGCGCCTCCGGTAATACAACTTGAAGATGAACCCCCTCAATTGCGCGTTCGGAGTTTCCTCGGGAAAATTCCTGGGATTCGTCATCAGACACCGAGGCATCGAGATAGACCCGTCGAAGATCAAGGCGATCATGGAAATGCCTCCGCCAAGGACTCTCAAGCAATTGCGGTCTTTCCAAAGAAAGCTCGCGTACATCCGGCGATTTATAGCCAATCTTTCGGGCAAATGCCGTCCTTACAGCCGCCTGATGAAGAAAGGAACCCCTTTCGTCTGGGATCACAAATGCCAAAGCGCGCTGGACGAAATCAAGCAGTACCTATAGAATCCGCCGGTACTGGCCGCTTCGGTCAAGGGAAAGTCTCTCATTCTGTATACAACCGCCCTTGAAGGTTCCTTAGATGCATTATGGGCATAGGAGAATGACCAAGGGAAGGAGAGAGTGCTCTACTATTTGAGTCGAGTTCTGCTGGGGGAAGAAAGCAATTATTCTCCCATCGAAAAACACTGCCTGGCATTAATCTTCGCGATAACGAAGCTCAGGCACTATGCACTGGCGCATGACGTTCGTCTCATATCGAAGGTGGATCCTCTTAAACATTTGATGTCAAAGGCCATATTGACGGGGCGGCTCGCTAAACGGGCCTTGCTCTTGATGGAATTCTCAATAACGTATCAGCCTCTTAAGGCAGTGAAGGGACAAGCCATCGCCGACTTCCTCGCTGAGCATACGATACCTGCCGATTCTCCCTTGAACTGCGAATTGCCAGACGAACATGAGTTTGACACGATCGACGGAAGTGATACCCGATGGGAACTTTACTTCGATGGAGCGTCTTCCATGAAGAAACACAAGCAAAGCACCCCCATAATCAAATCAGGGATAGGCCTCATCTTCGTAACTCCACAAGGAGGGATAATGCACTTTGCCTTCTCCTTAACAGAGCCGAGGACAAACAATGAAGCCGAATACGAAGCTTTGATAACAGGTCTCGAGATCGCCATTGACATGGGGATCGAAAACCTCTTCATATACGGAGATTCCCAATTGGTCGTTAGTCAAGTAAACGACGACTATCAAACGTGCAAACCAGAACTGGTGAAGTACGGCGAGAGGGTACAGCAACTGCTGACCCAAATACCTTCCTACACATTGGAAAGCATACCACGTGCGAAAAATAGCAAATCGGATGCATTAGCCAAGCTCGCTAAAGAACTGGCTGACGAAAACCTCGATGACGTGAGGATCGTTGTTCAAAGCCGTCGAGTCTTCGCACCGGCAGAAATATTTCCAGAGACGTCCGAGGAAAAGGGAATGACCAAGCCAGCGGCTCTATAAATAAAAGACCAAGAAAAGGTTGAGGATTGAAGAGAAGTCTTTATAGACTACTTCAAATCCCGTCGAACGCCTGAAAATGCGTCCTCAAAACATCAGCTCATGAAGCGAGCCCTATCTTTCGCCTTCGTCAATGATACTCTGTACAAGAGGTCATTTGATTCTTTGTGGCTAAGATGCCTGGGACCCGAAGAAGCAAAGAGAGTCATCCAAGAAACTCACGACGGACTCTGTGGTTCTCACCAAGCCGGGCCGAAGATAAAGCTGGAAATCAAACGGATGGGTTATTATTGGCCCACGATGATCCAGGACTGCCTCGAGTATGCGAAGCAATGCCACTCGTGCCAGATCCATGGGGACTTTATCCATCAGCATCTAAATCCACTACATCCAACGGTAGCTAGCTGGCCGTTCGAAATGTGTGAAACTGACATAATTGTAATTGCACAGCGGCGCCCCGGCCGTCCGAACGAGGCCAAAATGCGGAAACGATACTTTTTACGAAACTTGTAAACCGGCACCACCGCGCACTAAAATCCCGGATCGGGCCATTAACCTACTCCTAGATAACTAGAGAAGGGGTAGAGAGATATACCGAGCAATCCGTGTCCTTCGGTCTTCTCTTCGTCGTCCCGATCTCCCCGAGGAATCTCCGGTCTTCATCTCCTCGTCGGAAGGGCACCACATCGCCGGGTTCTTTTACGGGCTCCCAGCTCTGGACCGAGGCAACTCGAGCACGAAGTTGGCGAGTCGACGCGCTTAATGATGCTGTAGGCTAAGTGTGGATTACTTTGTCTCAAGGGGTTTAAAGAAGTTGCCATATCAATGTGGAGAAAAGAGATGTGAACTTTTGTAGATGAACTTGGGGATTTTGCAAGCATGAAGAGAGCAAAATCCCACTCCAAAAATTTTGGCAGCCCTAAAAAGAGAATGGCCGTCCCCCTTGGCATGAAGAATGAGAAGAGGGAGTGAGCCAAAAGAAATGATGCAAGAGAGAGAAAAAGTGATGATGAGAAGAAATCATCACCAACAAAATCCAACACTCCATCAACCATCATAACTCCATGTCACGACCCGAAATTGGCCCTTGACGGCCCTAGTACTACGCACCGCCCTAAGACGTAACGTAGTAAAAGAAAGCCAAAACCCAGAAATCTAAACCATAAAAATACGGAAAAGATAATATAAGTTTTTGAAACATTTGAAATCGCAACCCAAATTCTTTAAAAGTCCTACTTTATTTCTTTAAATTTTGGCAACATCCCTTTTTGTAAAAACTAACCCAAGATGAATACAACACAAAAATATGAAGCTATAGCGAAGAAATAAGAACAATAGAGAGAAAGCTGTATATAAAGGACAACAAACCCACAAATAATATACAGTAACGTCCTCACCAAGTCTCTAAGTCAACAATACAATAGTAGATGGAGAGTACAAGATACAACGAATGTACAATACAAAATACAGATGACCACCAAAACCTACCTAAGCAAAATAGTACTGTGAGCTGATGCAGTATCTGTAGCAAAAGATGATAGCTGAAAAGCTGAATAGCCTGCCTCGACTATTCTGGGGAACAACCTGAAACACCTGTGGCACAACGGGGGTGAGTTGCCAACTCGTGAATAGTAGATAACATATACAGGTAATCGCAGGAATGCACGTACAGCATGAACCTAAGATATGCGATTACAGTAATAACATATCATGCAAATGCTGAATAGAGGAAAGTACACTAGCAGGTACAATCAATATGTGAAGCAATAGTAACATGACAATAATATGCAATAACCATGCCATAGGGATGTGGGAATGTAAATATGCAACTATCATAAGGGTACATTAACAGGTACTACCAATATGTGAATCTGTGCATAAAGTAGATAAGTGTGAGGTATAGGGTGGAATATGTCATTTCCACGGAAACCTGACATCGTGGCAGGATCACAATCCATCAAGACACTCCAATCCACAAATCCTCAAATCAGCCCCCAAACTGGGCTCTCACATCATATAAGTCTCACATCTCCTCAATGTACAATATCGAGTAATCTCCTATATCCCGAATGTACAATTCAACAATCACATAGGTATGTCCAATATCCAATCTCAATGAATCACCTAATAACCCAAGTCAACTCTCCAGTAAGAATCTAACATCCTAAAGGTATATATACAGAAATAAATATGATGGGGGCAATACACATATATTAGCGTCCCATTCCACTAATATTGGTGTAAGGGTATATATAACAACGGCTAATCCCCTGTTATATATACAAAGGTAGTACAAGAAATATCATGAAAACAATGTGCCAAGCATCGACACAGAAATCCTGATAGCTACGTATCATACGCTGTCCCGAAAGCACGAGTGCCTAGCTCTGACCCTCGCCTTTCGACGTATGCATACGTGCATGACTCCCAACGGTGTCTCCATGACCCCCGCCGAGTCATCAGTACTGTCACCGGTAGGTACTAGGCCGCCTCCAGGCTCAATCGGCAAAATCCATCGATCTTCTTGCCGAGGGGAACCATACCGGGTCCCACCATGTACCCTCTACGGCCTCGACGCCTCCTCGTAGGGGTATATACATATTAGCACCGATAAAGCTCATGGTGGATGCGCAAATATCATATCAAGGAAACCGGGTTTTTCAATGTATGCATAATTTCATGAACTCCCGCGGTTCCCAAATCCAGAAAACATCTTCTAAAATCCCAATAACAATGCGCAAATCCAGGAATAAATATATGCGATATATCTGAAATGCGAGCATATAAATGAGAATATGTAGCTGAAACCAGATGTATGTGAAACCAATAAGGTACAGCTAAGTAACATCAGTAAAGGTAAATATGTACTGCAACTGAATATGCATGAAACATACAGGTGTAGCAGTGTATAGGTATCTACCTACAAGAACTGATGTCGTATACCTCCCTGGGTATAAGAAGAATATGAGTAAGATATCCCCCGGTATAAGTAAAATATGTAAAAGGTATACCTATAGCTGTATCGCAAGGTGTAAATATACCTATCACTAAAGGTATGATACACTATAGGTATACCGGTAAGCTAGATGTCATGTGTGACAAGCAATAGTATCTATAAGGGGTTGTGTGTGACATGGCAATTATTGACGGTGTGTGTGTAGCATACAATCCGTGCTCATGCAACATGAACCGTCAATAATATGTGCAGTGTCCTACGGCTGCTAGTCACAGTATAACTATATCATGGAAATAAAGTAAAGGCGCAATTCTACAGTGACGTAGAATGTGCGACAGGTATTTGAATCCTAGCCCAGACGCATAACGCCATGCGGGCGATTCCCCTGTAGATGTTAAATCTACTCACCTACGCTCCACGCTAGGTGAATCCTACCATCTTCTCCCCCCTGTAGTAGTTTCCATAGTCCCTGGCTGCAAACCTGCAAATAAGACACGGAAATCATATATAAGCCAAATATCTCGCAAAACGCGATATCGTACCAAAACGAGAAACTCGCATCGCGAACTAAACGTGCGTGTGCACGATACGCTAAAACGTGTGTGTACGCGTCTAAAACCATCGCGACACGCCGCGATACGCTGGATCACAGAACCCTCTCACGTATCGCGCGTATCGCGCAAACACAACGAACATAAAAAACGATATATTGTCCCAGATTTTCCTACAGGTCAAATCTTACAAAACTATACATGTCAAGACACTAGACAACACAGCAGAGAACCCTAGCCAAGACCCCAACACCCCTGTCCCCTTCCTGGCCGCAATTTGCGGCCAGAATCAACAAATTGGCGGCCTGCATTGGGAATGGTGGGTTCTTATTCTGGTGGTGGTATCTATACCTAGTGTACATGCTCCAGTTTGCTCAATTTTGTCCTGAAGGGTCTGGGTTAATAGCAGATCACAGAGTGTCACAATGTCGCTTTAAAAATGCTAATTTTGCACAAAACGTAAACCCTATGGTATTTTAGTGTAATCTGGGTTATTTCTCAGTTGAAGTGGCCCTAATAACACTTAAATAGGTAGGGTTAACCAACACAATCATCACTTAAACAACATTCCACACAAATCACCTTAATTAGCACTAACTAGCTAATTTAACACTAATTGAAGCTAATAAACACACAAGCTAAGCAACTAGGGAAAAAGGGTTTAGAAATATACCCAAAAGGATCTCAAGAAGCAGGAGAAGAAGTGAGAGGAGCTGCTGCAAGTGCTGGGAATGCTGCTGCTACAGCTGCTGATGCTGTTGCTGTCTGCTGCTACTGATGCTGCTTCTGCCTCAGCTGCTGTTGCTTCTGGTGCTGAAGTTGCCTGCTGCTGTTGCTGATGATGGTGATGCTGGAGCTGCTGCTTCTGGTATTGCTGCTGGTGCTGCTTCTGCTGATGAGTGTGTGTGTGTTGTGAGAGTGTGAGGGAAATGAGAGTGAGAGTGAGAAATGAGAGAAACAAACAACCCCCCTTCTCACTCTCTCTCACTTCACTAAAGAGGCATGGCTCACCATGTAGCCCATGCTCCTTCTCTCTCTCAAAAGTCAACATTCAACCAAAATATTAAAACCTTTTCCAAATTCATTTTCATTTTAAAACCATCATGAATAAATACAACCATAACTCTTAAACTAATCATAAAACTAACTTAAGACAAATGGTTAGTTCACCATGTTGCTAATCATGGTTAAACCTCCAAAACAACCCTAGTTATCATGCACAAGTGTGTGTGTGCCTGACAAAATTCTAATAAAATACTCATTAAATAGTATAAAATATTTAAAACTTAATTTGGTAAACTTTTTATTGAAAACTATACATTAAAATATAATTAGCTACAAAACACATTCTAAGGTGTTACACTCCAAAAGTCAAGCCATCATGAACAAAAGAAAGTCAAGGGATGGTGGAACCATCATGAAACCATCATGATGCAACAATATACAAAGTCCACCCTCCACAATGCTAATTTGCACAATTGCAAATAAGCCCTCCTCCACCAATTTTCAGCCAAAGAAAGAAACAAAGGAAAATGGCCGAAACGGAAAGCAAGCTGGCAACTTCAAAAAACTGATCCCGTAATAAATTACAGGAAAACCCCGCGACTGTATATACATACCCGCATTTGTATTCCGACCGAATACAAATGCAATGAGACAAAATCTACACTGTACAATACTAGGATCCGGATTAAACCAAAGCCCGCTAGTATTATCCGTCCGATCATGATCCGTGCAATACCGCACGTATAAGATCGAACCCTGCCATATCTCCATACGGCCTCTACAGCGTTTCGCCCGAAACTTGAGAAAACGGTCTGTGGGGGACTCTAAAGACTCGTCAACACTTTGGCTGTGAATTTAACCACTAGCACGTCAGAGGTATTAGCCATATGTAACGGGCTACCAGGTATTGACCAAAAGGGACATCGATGAGCGAACTCATCCTGACACTCTACTGAGCCTGTCAGTGATAATATCCATACAGTCCGGTCCGTTCGTCTATGAGCATCGCATGGAGGGCCTAGGGGGTTGGTAAAAGTCAGACCCCCAAAAGCGGTACAAGTCTTGTCGGAGTGTAGCCCAGAACACCCTGAGATACTACTGGAATACCTACCAGTAAATCTCCTGCCTTGGCCAAGGACTTCGTGTAATGGCTCTTCTAGACATAGCGCGACCTCACCCCCAATACTGGGAGAGACGAACCCCTGCAGATCCGCTCACTGCTTCCTTGTGGCTCGGGACTGTGCCCAACTAAAACCTGTTTGCACGTCTCCTTTGAGCGTGGTAGGGTAGTAATCAAAGTACAGTGGGAACTTTGTTAGTGTATATGCCCTAGAGGCCATTACTGTATCATACTAGTTTGTATATTACTTGATGGAAGCTTGGGATATTCACCTTGTATAAACAATCTTGCTCAACATAATAGTATGCTACTTGGTTTGTTTCTACTTCAATGTGTACTTGTGTTTATTTCAGTATATCACTTATACGCATTAGTGGAGCCCTTTGGATCTTTGCTTGATTACCAGCGTTGTGATGGCAGTCACACTAGTGGGGGCTGGGTAATCTATAAGCACATCCTTATACAGGTCCCTAGTCGCAGGACTATCGAGACAGGGCATCGATACTCCGGAGTAGACTAGCGTATGCGCTTCTCATCCCAGTGTGGGAGATGGTCTGTCCCACAGCCATCAGTACGTCGTACTGGAGATAGTATACGGGTGCTCGTTGGGTTACGAGTACACTGGACAGGACTCGTCGGGAACTGACAGGTTGGTATTATACCTATCGTCAGTTATCAGTTCCCAGGTGACATGAGTACAGCTTAGTCCGCTGACTTGACACTGGCACTTCGCCTCGAGTGTGTTCCCACTGCACTTTGATCACTACCCTACCACGGCTCAAAGGAGTCGTGCAAACAGGTGGTGGTTGGGTGCAGTCCCGAAGCACTTGGAGGCAGTGACGGTTAGACAGGATTCGTCTCTCCCGGTATTGGGGGTTGACATCGCGCTGTGTCTAGGAGAGCCATTACACGAGTAGTCCCTGGACAGGGCAAGCGAGATATACTGGTAGGCTTCCAGTGTTATCTCAGGGTGTTTTGGGCTTCACTCCGACACGACTTGTACCGCTATTAGGGGACTGACGTTTTACCGCCCCCTAGGCCCGACAAGCGATGTATCAGACGAACAGACCGGACTGTACGGAGACTGTCACATTCAGACTCAGTAGGAGTACAGATGGGGTTTCACCTCGTCAGCCTTCTTGTCGGCATCTACCTGGGGACCGTTACGCACAGCTAGTGCCGCTTGCGGTCTGTGGTTAAACCCACTGCCAGCGTAGTGTCGAGTCTTTAGAGTCCCACACAGAGGTATTCGCCTCTGGGCAAAACAGAGTAGAGGTCGCATGGTTTTGCGACAGGGTTCGTTCTCATCCGCGCACTTGTGCACGTTTGGAGTCCGGACGGATATTACTGGCTGGCTCTGGTTTGAGTCAGATACTGGTATATGTTTTGGGGTTACTTTTATCTCTCTGTATTCATTTTCCTCGGAACAAGAATGCAGGTGTGTATGCACAGTTATTTGAGGAGGAGGAAGAGGACTTTCATTAGGGTTTCGGAACGGGTGCGTATGCACAGTTGACAGTCGTCTTTTTCCAAACCCTAATGGATTTATGTTATATCAATTAATAATATTAATAGAATGAAATTGTGTCATGGTTGGTTTTTGTTGACTAGTTGACCATGGTTGACTTGTTGACCATGGTTGAAGTTTTGACCATCATCATTACAAAAGCAAGATGCTTTTTGATTCTTGCAAAACCATTTAATGTTTGAAATGATAATGGTCATTCCTAAACCTTCCATCAACTATTTCATTTTCATTATTATTATTAATTAGATAATTCTTTTTCTTTTGGCATTATGGTTGCAAGAAAGAAAAAGATAGCTCATTCTATCATTTAGCTTCTCTCTCCTCATTTCATCTTCTTCTTCCTCAAGCTCAAGGTGATTCCTTCTCATGTGTTGAGAAACCCTCACCTTGAAAAAGAAAGCACCCCATAGATACTCTCTACTCTCTCTAGGGTTCAAGGTTTAGCAAGCCGGAGATCCTAGTTCACTCAAAGTTCGAGGAAGAGCCCAAAGGTTGAACCCTCAGGTGGATCCATCTTCGACGGAAGAAGTCTACGAGGCAAGAACCATCAACCTCTACAAGGTTTCAAGAAGAAGGAGTTCAAGTTAGGTATGACTCTTCATCCGAGTAGCTAACGCTCCTTTGTATGCTTGCTACTTTAGTTTAGACACGATCCCGACCTTGTTTAGTCCATGTTGCCCCTTGCGATAAAAATTTGTTTTTTATACCGTTTCCGCCTCCCCGTAAGCACCGGGGGTCGCAACGTGGACTTACAGTGGTATCAGAGCCTAACTAAACTTAAACTAGCTTGGTAGTGAAGTGTAACGAAGTTCGGAACCGAAAAATCCAAAAACCAAACTTTTACAAAACCCTAGTTTCTGTTAAAATTTTTTCTGGTCAAAACAAGATTTGTTATACACCTAAATTCGGCTCAGGGTTTTGTGTGAACACCCAAGAAAAACGATAGCATGATTCCCTTAAAGAGCCGCGGTTCCGCGGCAATAGGTGGCTTAGGCCGCGGAACCGCCGCCGTTTTGTTTCCTCTTGTCATCGTTTTTCGTGCAGTGTTCTTCTGGTGGGATTTTGGGATTTTTCAGATATATTATATGTGCCCAGATTTTCCAGAACAGAAATTTACTTTTGGGTTCCTATAATTCCGTATTTTTTCCGAACTTCACTGCACTTTGGCTATGTTGGTTATATCTGTGATGTTTGCATGTATTGAACGTCGGCTAATCGCTATAAGTCGATTGGTCGGGGTTATACATGATCTGTGTTTGATATTGGAATGTGTATATGAATGTGTTGGACTGTCGCGGGTGAATAGCCGGGGTGGATGTGAGATGAGCTTTTGTTTTTCTTTCATTCATTTGTAAATGTAAATTGATGTAATATTATTATTTGTTTGGCCGCACAACCGGGTCGGGGTTGTAGCCGTCATTGTATAATTCTCTTTACTGTTTTTGCTCCTAGGATAGACCCATGGAGGGGTGCATAAACTACCGAGTACTTGGCGGGTAGTTTGCCGCACCCGTAGGGGTCTTGGCCATTCACCGCGACCGTGTAATCCGCTTTTCGTTGCAGGCTCGAACGGATTGCGGATTCCTAGTATATCCAATGTATTCATCTGTGATCTGTAATGTCTATCATTGCTTACTATTTAGGCGTTGCTTATGTTTTACAGCCGCGCTAGCCCAGCCCCCGCTCTGTCGTTAGTTAAGTAACCTAACGGGTGATGACGGGGCCCCGTGGCGAATGCATATGGCATAAGCGTACGTCATATTTTGGTTGTTTTCTGCAATGGTAGGATTAAATGATGGGACGCATTAAAAGAACTAATGCAAGAATATCACGCATTAAAAGAACTAATGCAAGATAATAAACCAAGTTAAAGTCGTTGGAACACTTTCGAAAAACCACTCGGTTCTTTTCAAAACTAACTTTTAAATGCGGAGATTGAGCCACTTCTTCTAAAAGCTATCTCGTTCCATCGATTATATCAAGTTCACTACGTTCACGGTTTCGCCAAAACCATTCGTAGCCCTCCGTCGTTTCGTATGGATATTCAATAGTATTCAAGCTATGTTTGTTGACCTTCGTCAAGGCATAGAGATTGGTAGCTGTTGGGTGTTCGTATGTAGCATAGATAGATGCGTTGGTTTGGAACAGTCGTATTGCGTTGTTGACCTTCGTCAAGGGTATATACGGGTGGGTTCAAATTAACCTGGAAAATGACGGGCAGAACTTGACATGTGACTTATGATTTGTTGACCTTCGTCAAGGTCATAAGAGCATGGGGCAAAAATCCACATCGGGAGTTTCATAAGTACTGAAACTTGCTAGATTTGCATACCATTTGGAGTGTGGTGATTCTGGTAGGATTCCTTCAGTTTCGTCACGCGATGATATTTGGATCCCGATCCTACTGTGAGTATATGCTACTCCTCGGGAAATTTCTCACTAAACGATCAATGCTATAAACTTAGTAGGTGCCTAGAAAGGTGTTAGCAGGGCTACGCCCCCAGGGAAAAGAGGTTATTTAATTAAGGAACTTCGCGAAAGCGTTGGAAAACCTCCCTCGAAGTACCGACACTGGCCTCGCTGAACGGTTAAGCAAGTATTGTGCGGTGGGATTGATCCCGACTAGTTCTTCCTTTATGGTTTGAGGAGGGATTCGAGAGACAGTGGGAGCCATCCTGTTTAGAAAAACTAAAAACCATTCTAAACTTGCAAGAGCATCGTGCTAAAGTGTTTCTTCTCTCTCTCCTAATTGCAGCGACCAATCAACATGACTGGACTTAAGTTACTTCTAGATAAAAATATATTGACAGGGCCAAACTACAAAGATTGGCTCAGGAATGTCAAGATGGTAATCACTTACGACAAGCTGGGGTATCTTCTTACCACCAAAGCCCCCCCGTCCCAGGTCCCACCTCCAGCGTCGCGGATAAGGAAATCCATAAGACTTGGGAGATTGATTGCGCGAAGGCCAGGTGCCTCGTGCTTGCCTCGATGGACAATGAACATCAGAGGAGGCACGAGAATATGGATTTGGAATCCATATTTCTTCATACAAAAGAACTGTATGGAGAGCAGTCTCGTATCGCAAGATACGAAGTGTCGAAGAAGTTGTTTTCGGCAAAGTTAGCCGTCAGATCATCGGTAGCGGACCACGTGCTTAAGATGATTGGCTACATTGAGGAGCTCGCGGAACTTGGGACCACGTTGGAAAGTGAACTCTATACGGATTTAATTCTCCAGTCCCTTCTATCCACTTACGCCCAGTTTATACTGAACTTCAACTTACAAGAAAAGGAAGTTGAACTTTCAGAACTCCTCAACATGCTGAGGAGCGCAGAGGGCACCCTACAGAAAGGTAGGGAAACACCCGCTTTGTTTGTAGGAGGATCTTCTTCCTCTAGGTCCATGGCAAAAGCCAAGGGAAAGAGGAAGAAAGCCCCCGTCAAACCAAGAGGCGGTGTTAGTAAAGTGGGTACGAAGGGAAAAGAAATGGCAACAAAGATTGCGGGGAAGCTTGTGGGAAAGGAGGAATGCTTCTATTGTCATAAGAATGGACACTGGAAGAAAGATTGCAGGGCTTGGAAAGCCAGGACACAGGAACTGAAGCAGGTTGCGGCTTCAGCTTCAGGTGTGTATGTTATTGAAAACTGTCTTTCTATAAACTCTACTTCCTGGGTATTGGATACCGGATCAGGATCTCATATCTGTAATTCATTGCAGGCGTTGAGAAATCGTAGGTTTTTGAAGGCAGGTGACATGACCCTCAGAGTTGCAAACGGAGCTAGCATGGATGCTAAAGCCGTGGGGGACTATCACCTGGGAATGTCAGATGGGCATGTTTTGGTTTTGCGTAATTGCTTTTTTGTACCCAACGCAACTTGTAATATCATTTCTGTATCTTTGGTTTCTAAAGAAGGTTATGAATTTGCGTTTGTAAGTAATGTTGTAAACATTCACCTTAATCATGTACTGATTGGGTCAGGTACACTGAGCAATGGTATATACGTGTTAAACCAACCACAGATTTTCAATATCCAGAATACACACAAAAGAAAGTCTCCTGATATCAATCAGGCTTTCTTATGGCATTGTAGACTGGGTCACATCAATGAGACACGGTTGACTAAGTTACATAAAGAATGATACTTGGATCCGTTCGAGTATTAGTCTTATGCCACTTGTGAATCTTGTCTCATGGGAAAGATGACAAAGACTCCGTTCACTGGACACGGAGTAAGAGCGAGCGAGCTCTTGGGACTTATACACAGTGACGTGTGTGGTCCAATGTCTACACATGCGCGAAGCGGTTATTCATACTTCATTACTTTCACAGACGATTTCTCTAGGTATGGACAAGTCTTCTTAATGAAGCACAAATCCGAGGCCTTTGAGAAATTTCGGGATTACAAGAATGAAGTTGAAAACCAAACAGGCAAAAGTATTAACATTCTAAGATCGGATCGAGGTGGTGAATACTTGAGTGCCGAGTTCCTGGACTATTTAAAAGAGAATGGAATTCTCTCTCAGCGTACTCCTCCATACACTCCGCAACATAACGGTGTATCGGAAAGGAGGAATCGAACCCTATTGGATATGGTTCGTTCCATGATGAGTAAGGCTGAGTTACCGCGATCTTTCTGGGGCTATGCACTAGAAGCAGCTGCATATCTCTTGAACAAGGATCCCACCAAGACTGTGCCTACCAATCCATATCAGATGTGGAGTGGGAAGAAACCCTGTCTTAAGTACCTTAAGATATGGGGATGTCCAGCTTTTGTAAAAAAGCAGCATGCGGACAAGCTCGAGGCACGCTCAGTACAGTGCAAGTTTGTGGGATACCCAAAGAACTCCAGGGGGTATCTGTTCTATTCCGCTGAGGAACAAAAGGTTTTTGTTTCTCAACATGCCCGCTTCTTGGAAACTGAGTTTTTGGAAACCCAGATAAGTGGGAACGCAATAGAACTGGAAGAAATTCCAGAACCACAAGCTATTACTGAAAGCTTGGAAGAGCCAGTAAGTTCAAAAGAACAGGACATTCCTATGCCGCTCCGCAGGAGTAGTAGGCAGTCTCATCCGCCCGAGAGATACTACGGTTTTCTCATAGACGGGGATCGAGAGGATTGCATCATAGATTATGATGAGCCTACTAGCTTCCAGCAGGCCGTTCAGAGCGTTGACTCGGTAAAATAGCTGGATGCAATGCGGACCGAAATGGAGTCTATGTACACCAACAAAGTATGGACGTTGGACGTTGCTCCAGACGGGGTAAAACCCGTAGGATGCAAGTGGATCTTCAAAAGGAAGATTGGTGTAGATGGACAGGTTGAGACCTATAAAGCTAGACTTGTAGCAAAGGGTTTCCTTCAAAGACCTGGCTTGGACTATGACGAAACCTTTTCTCCAGTGGCTATGCTGAAATCCATTCGGATCCTTCTTGCCATTGCTGCCTTCCACGATTATGAGATTTGGCAGATGGACGTAAAGACCGCTTTTCTAAATGGAAATTTAGAGGAGTGTGTCTATATGGATCAGCCAGAGGGTTTCATTCAGAGTGGGAACAGCGGAAAGGTGTGCAAGTTGCTTAAGTCCATCTATAGACTAAAGCAGGCATCGCGGAGTTGGAACATCTGTTTTGATGAGACGGTCAAGGAATTTGGCTTTATCAAAAATCCAGATGAACCATGCATCTATAGTAGATTTGTAGCGAGAACTGTAGTATTCCTCGTTTTATACGTGGATGACATTCTCTTAATAGGAAATGACATTCCTATGCTACAATCTATCAAGGGGTTCTTGTCGCACAGGTTCTCCATGAAAGACCTAGGTGATGCCTCATACATCCTGGGGATCCGGATCCATCGTGATAGATCCAAGAGGATATTAGGACTTTCTCAGTCCAGGTACATCGACACCATAGTGAAGAGATTCAGTATGGAAGATTCCAAGCGCGGTAACCTACCGGCTTGTCACGGGATCACCCTCTCTAAAGAGATGTCCCCCAAGACTGATTTGGAGAGGGATCGCATGTCTATTATACCCTACGCTTCTGCGGTAGGCTCTATAATGTATGCGATGTTGTGTACCAGACAGGATGTAGCTTATGCACTGAGTGTGGTAAGCCGGTATCAGTCAAACCCTGGGGAGAAACACTGGATAGCGGTAAAGAACATTCTCAAGTACCTGAGAAGGACTAAGGAGATGTTCTTGGTGTATGGCGGAAAAGACCTCCAGATCGAGGCCTTTGCTGACTCCAGCTTCCAGAGTGACAAGGATGATTCCAAGTCCATGTCGGGTTTCGTCTTTACCCTCAATGGAGGGGCGGTGTGTTGGAAGAGCTCCAAACAGGAAACCGTTGCTGACTCGACTATGGAAGCGGAATATATCGCTGCATCTGATGCCGCAAAAGAAGCTGTCTGGATGAGGAAGTTCTTAAAAGAACTTCAGGTGGTTCCGTCCATTGTTGACCCAATACCTCTGTATTGCGACAACAACGGGGCTATAGCTTTAGCGAAGGAACCCAGGTCCCATCAGAGATCCAGGCACATCTTGAGGCGATATCACCTGATCAGGGAGATTGTGGATCGCAAGGAGATCGAGGTTCGGAGGGTTGCTTCAGAAGAGAACACTGCAGATCCATTCACCAAGGCCTTACCCCAGACTCAGTTCGAGCGGCTGATCGAGATGATAGGTCTTCGATACGCCAGTTCATGGCCTTAGTGCAAGTGGGAGATTGTTAGTGTATATGCCCTAGAGGCCATTACTGTATCATACTAGTTTGTATATTACTTGATGGAAGCTTGGGATATTCACCTTGTATAAACAATCTTGCTCAACATAGTAGTATGCTACTTGGTTTGTTTCTACTTCAATGTGTACTTGTGTTTATTTCAGTATATCACTTATACGCATTAGTGGAGCCCTTAGGATCTTTGCTTGATTACCAGCGTTGTGATGGCAGTCACACTAGTGGGGGCTGGGTAATCTATAAGCACATCCTTATACAGGTCCCTAGTCGCAGGACTATCGAGACAGGGCATCGATACTCCGGAGTAGGGAGCAGACTAGCGTATGCGCTACTCATCCCAGTGTGGGAGATGGTCTGTCCCACAGCCATCAGTACGTCGTACTGGAGATAGTATACGGGTGCTCGTTGGGTTACGAGTACACTGGAAAAGACTCGTCGGGAACTGACAGGTTGGTATTATACCTATCGTCAGTTATCAGTTCCCAGGTGACATGAGTACAGCTTAGTCCGCTGACTTGACACTGGCACTTCGCCTCGAGTGTGTTCCCACTGCACTTTGATCACTACCCTACCACGGCTCAAAGGAGTCGTGCAAACAGGTGGTGGTTGGGTGTAGTCCCGAAGCACTTGGAGGCAGTGACGGTTAGACAGGATTCGTCTCTCCCGGTATTGGGGGTTGACATCGCGCTGTGTCTAGGAGAGCCATTACACGAGTAGTCCCTGGCCAGGGCAAGCAAGATATACTGGTAGGCTTCCAGTGTTATCTCAGGGTGTTTTGGGCTTCACTCCGACACGACTTGTACCGCTATTAGGGGACTGACGTTTTACCGCCCCTAGGCCCGACATGCCATGTATCAGACGAACAGACCGGACTGTACGGAGACTGTCACATTCAGACTCAGTAGGAGTACAGATGGGGTTTCACCTCGTCAGCCTTCTTGTCGGCATCTACCTGGGGACCGTTACGCACAGCTAGTGCCGCTTGCGGTCTGTGGTTAAACCCACTGCCAGCGCAGTGTCGAGTCTTTAGAGTCCCACACAGAGGGTATTCGCCTCTGGGCAAAACAGAGTAGAGGTCGCATGGTTTTGCGACAGGGTTCGTTCTCATCCGCGCACTTGTGCACGTTTGGAGTCCGGACGGATATTACTGGCTGGCTCTGGTTTGAGTCAGATACTGGTATATGTTTTGGGGTTGATTTTATCTCTCAGTATTCATATTCCTCGGAACAAGAATGCAGGTGTGTATGCACAGTTATTTGAGGAGGAGGAAGAGGACTTTCATTAGGGTTTCGGAACGGGTGCGTATGCCCAGTTGACAGTCGTCTTTTTCCAAACCCTAATGGATTTATGTTATATCAATTAATAATATTAATAGAATGAAATTGTGTCATGGTTGGTTTTTGTTGACTAGTTGACCATGGTTGACTTGTTGACCATGGTTGAAGTTTTGACCATCATCATTACAAAAGCAAGATGCTTTTTGATTCTTGCAAAACCATTTAATGTTTGAAATGATAATGGTCATTCCTAAACCTTCCATCAACTATTTCATTTTCATTATTATTATTAATTAGATAATTCTTTTTCTTTTGGCATTATGGTTGCAAGAAAGAAAAAGATAGCTCATTCTATCATTTAGCTTCTCTCTCCTCATTTCATCTTCTTCTTCCTCAAGCTCAAGGTGATTCCTTCTCATGTGTTGAGAAACCCTCACCTTGAAAAAGAAAGCACCCCATAGATACCCTCTACTCTCTCTAGGGTTCAAGGTTTAGCAAGCCGGAGATCCTAGTTCACTCAAAGTTCGAGGAAGAGCCCAAAGGTTGAACCCTCAGGTGGATCCATCTTCGACGGAAGAAGGCTACGAGGCAAGAACCATCAACCTCTACAAGGTTTCAAGAAGAAGGAGTTCAAGTTAGGTATAACTCTTCATCCGAGTAGCTAACGCTCCTTTGTATGCTTGCTAGTTTAGTTTAGACACGATCCCGACCTTGTTTAGTCCATGTTGCCCCTTGCGATAAAAATTTGTTTTTTATACCGTTTCCGCCTCCCCGTAAGCACCGGGGGTCGCAACGTGGACTTACAGAACTCACACGAGATAAATGACGATCTCAGGTCGATGAACTAATCTGTACACATGTCACTAGGGAACTTCTATCTGACGTCAGGTATAAGACCAACTAGCATGTTCCCGGCGAGTCCTGTCCGGTGTACTCATAACCTAATGAGCACCTGTATACATCTTAGGTGAGCCAACTGACACCAGTGGATTGTGAGACTGACCACCGCCCCTCGTCGGGGTCTCGACTGTATACACTAGTCTACTCTGGAGTATCGATGCCCTGTCTCGAAACTCCCACGACTAGGGACCTTTTAAGGATGTGCTTATAGACCCCAGCTCCCACGTATATGATCGCCATCATACTACTGGTCGTCAAGCAAGAATCCGAAGGGCTCTATCAACGTGTAATAGTGACCTGTAAGGTCACCTGAAGCAGTACATGATGATAAAGGTAAACCAGATAGCATACTATCATCTTGAGTAAGACTGTCCTACCGGCATAGGTCCTCCATCAATCATTGCAATCACGTGCCTGTGATCCAATAATTGACTCTGAGGGCACTATCTCTAACAATCTCCCACTTGCACTCAAGGCTAATTATTGCGATGTCGCATACTCACAGCCCGTGTGATACCGAACACCCAACTCCTCTACTAATCAGTCTCACAAAACCAGTTTGCGAAACTAATGTGTTCGAGGAATAGCCTTAGTGAGTGGATCCGCCTTGATGTTTCTTTCTATGTCTCACTATATCTCAAGTTCGCGGAGAAAGCCATCTCCCGAAATGAGCAATACCTGTCTTAGAATATGTCTGGATATCTGATGGGACCTAGCTCATAAATGAACTCCAAATCCAAACTTCTTAGACTGTATCGTCAACTGAACTTAATCAGTATCCTGCGTCATGCCTCCCTCAGTATCCCCTTGGACCACCTGTCCAAAATACTGCCCCTCGTCAGAAGGAAAACTATAACTCTGACAACCTCTCTGTCATCCATGTCACCTTGGAAGCCTGGAATGATAACTGTCTCCTAAAAGAGGCTGTTGTTATCATATTCCTAGAACATCCACTTATGTTCTAAAACTGCTTCCGTTCGTTTCTCCAGGATTGGATCAATATCAACATATTGCATCTACTGCAAAAAAAATATCTGGTGTGGTGCTTGACATCTCATGATTGACTCAATTGCCTAAGCAAGTGATCTGCCAATCATGCACATCCCTCTCCACTTTAGTCTGTAAGACACCTTTAGAGAGGGTGGCTCCATCACCTGCAGGTACACTACCGTGCCTGGAGTTGTCCATTCTAAAACACCTTCAGAATGCTGTCTAAGTACCCTGATTGGAAAACTACCCAAATCTAGATCTAAAACCATAGATCTAGTAACCAGAATTTCTTGATATTATATCCAAGTCCCATGTGGAGAAACCACTGTGTGACAACCAAAGTATAACCGATCGTAGTATAAGAACATCACTTCCTACTCTGTGTATGTCATCCAAATACCAGGACATCACACCCTACTACCTTCTTAACAGATCCATCCCCTATTCTGATGAAGTCAAACCTATGACTGTCATATCAGAAATAGATGATCTATCTCCGCTACATCTGCTTTAGTCTATAAATAGACATAAGCCACTTGTCCACCAATGCTTCCGCTGCTCCCACTGACTACGATAACCCTCTGGCAGAGTCATATATACGTACACTTCTAAAGCTAGTTTAGAACGACGCTATACTCATCCTCCTGCCGGGTCTCGCAGCCTGGAACAACAGCAATGGCAAGTCTAGGTAAACAAGAACCTCCCTGTCACCGTCCTTGAGGCTACCGGAGTACCTCTTGGGTGCCTGAGGTTACCCACCGTATCTGCGGAGTGGCTAATGGAATCTCAAACCAAATTGAATCTTTAGGTTCTTATGACGCGCTCATACGAGAGATTGATTAGGCTGAGAACATTTTGCCAAGGTGAACTCGTGCTAGTGGTTAAAAGACCTATAATCCCCAATCGTGCCAAGCGGGGGAAATTCGAGCCGAACTATGAAGGCCCATATATCATAGACAAGGTCTACCAGGGTGGAGCCTATCTACTCATGGACATGCTTGGCGAAAGGCCCTTCTGGCCAATAAATGGTCGCTTCCTGAAGAAATACTACGCCTGACGAGACACAGCCTAGGTCAATGATAGATGGCGACGACTATGTCCGCTCGCTATTCCCTAAGCCCAAACTCTATAAGTAGTAGCCGGCCGTGGACCGAAACGTCCTTAAACTAACAACGGACCGAAATGTCCTTAAACTAACGATGGACCGAAACGTCCTTAAACTAACGACGGACCGAAATGTCCTTAAACTAACGACGGACCGAAACGTCCTTAAACTACCAACGGACCACTATGTCCTAAAACTAGCCGTTGACCGAGATGTCGGTAAACTACGGTGGATTGCAGCATCCCAAAGCTGATACAACAAAAAAAAGAGAATAAAAAAAGAGAGAGAAAAAAGAAAACGGTATGTCCATAAGCAAAATGGGCACGGATGAAAACCCGAAAGGGCTCCGTGAGTAAAAACAGCAGGGCTACCGGCGAGTTTTGTGAAAACCCGAAAGGGCGCAATCTCGTTAGAATAAGAAAAAAGGAAGAATAAAAAAAAAGAGAAAAAAGAAAACGGTATGTCCACAAGCAAAAAGGGCACGGATGAAAACCCGAAAGGGCTCCGTGAGTAAAAACAGCAAGGCTACCGGCGAGTTTTGTGAAAACCCGAAAGGGCGCAATCTCGTTAAAAGACACTTTCAAGGTTCTCTCAACTTTGTAAGGAGAAACCACTAGCGTGAGATCCTTACGACTCATAAGGGAGCAACACACTTAGGGATCCCTACGATTCCTAAGGAGAAATTACAGTTGCGAGATCCTCACGACTCATAAGGAGAATCCTCTTATGGGATCCTCACGACTCATAAGATTCAAAAGTCTTAAGGTACAGGGATCTGAACCTGTTCTTAAGCAGACCCCACAACCTCCAATACTGCCCTACAAGCGGCTCAATGCTGACCCTTGTATACAATCTACGGGCGCGAATAAACATTTCCCTAACGAAGTCCCATCCGTGACTAGGGATATGTCTATATGGTGAACAACCCTTGTAAGTCCTCTCGATTTATAAGGAGAAAACCCTCTTGTAAGATCCTTACGACTTATAGGAGAACATACACTTAGGAGTCCTCACGACTACTAAGGAGAAAACGCACCTACGAGATCCTCACGACTTGTAGGGAAAATACCTTCATGAGACCCTTACGGCTCATGAAGTCAAAAGCCTTAGTCGACAGGATCCTAACCCTATTTACTAAGCCACCTCTGTTCGACATCGACAGAGGCAAATGATGATTCGCTCCTGGCAATATCCCAGTAGTAGCGGTGCTGATACCGAAATCGGTGTCTAATTCCGAGCTTGCAGCGAAAATCCAGCAAGCCACACATGCATACGAAATAGCCGAAATGATGGGGCAACTTGCAGACAAAATCAGCAAGTAAAAATATATGCCTGCAAAATAGTCGAAATGATTAGGCAACTGTAAGTCGACGTTAGACACCCCACATGATGCGGGGAGGCGGAATAGGTAAAACAATCATTTTTTTAAAACTAATATCGACTAACTTTACGGATCTTTGCCAAACCCTACCTAACAACAACATAGAAGTCATTAGCTACTATGAAAGATGATTATACCTAATGAACCAAGTCCTTCTTGTTCTTGTAGACCACCTCCTCGTCGGCCTCCTCGATGTGATAGAAGATCCACCCGAAAGCTACTTCTCCAAGCTTTAACCTCTCACTTGAGGTAACTAGGTGACTATGAGTGCTAATCAAAGGAACCTAGAGGATATAGAAGAGGATTAGAGATCTATTAGTCTTGCTAACCCTTGGATCTCAACACATGAGAGGTTAGGGTTAGGGTTGAAGAGAGAGAGAGAGAGAGCTTGAGGAGAGAGAATGTGAGAATAATTATCTTATGGAAATTAACTCATTTGTGTATATATGTGAAGCATAAAAATATCTTGCACAAAATATCTTTGCACAAATATCTTCATGCTTCATTTAATACAAAATGAATCATCTAATGAGTCATTAAAACCATTAATGCTTCATTAACTCATTTGATGAATCATCTCCATGAGTCACAAATCCATTTAATGCATATAACACCTAAGCTCTCCACCTCATCAAACTTCTAGAAGCTTCTCGAGTAATTATGAGAACGCCCCTCCTATCCGTGAAAACACGGAAATACTGAGACTGTATAAATCCAATAATCCAATACGAGAATCTGGCTTAAACCAAAGCCTGCTAGTATAAACTGTCCGAACATCGTACGTGCATAAAAACACGTATGTGTCTGAACCCTGTCGTAAAACCATACGACCTCTATATCGTTTCGCCCGAAGCAAGGAAACTCTCTGTGTGGGACTCTAAAGACTCGACTACTACATTGGCAGTGGGTCTAACCACAGACCGCAAGCGGCACTAGCTGTACGTAACGGTCCCCAGGTAGATGTCGATAAGAAGGCCGATGAGGAAACCCATCCGAACTCCTATTGAGCCGGATGTGACAATCTCCGTACAGTCCGGTCTGTTCGTCTAGGACTATCGCATATCGGGCCTAGGGGGGCGGCAAGCGTTAGTCCCCTAAAAGCGGTATAAGTCGTGTCGGAGTGAAGCCCATTACACCTTGAGAAGCTACTGGAAAACCTACCAGTAAATCTCGTCCGCCCTGGCCAGGGACTTTGCGTAATGGCTCTCCAAACACAGCGCGATATCAACTCCCAATACCGGGAGAGACGAATCCTATCTAACCGTCACTGCCTCCAAGTGCTTCGGGACTGCACCCAACTGCTACCTGTTTGCACGACTCCTTTGAGCCGTGGTAGGGTAGCAATCTAAGAACAGTGGGAACACACCCGAGGCGAAGCAGCAGTGTCAAGTCTGCGGACTATGCTGTACTCATGTCACCTGGGAACTGTTAACTGACGACGGGTATAATACCAACCAACAGTTCCCCGCGAGTCCTGTCCGGTGTACCCGTAACCCAACGAGCATCTGTATACTATCTTCAGTACAACGTACTAATGGCTGTGGGACAGACCATCTCCCCAACTGGGATGAGAAGCGTACACACTAGTCTACTCCGGAGTATCGTTGCCCTGTCTCGATAATCCTACGACTAGGGACCTGAAAAAGGATGTGCTTGTAGACTACCCAGCCTCCACTAATGTGACTGCCATCACAACGCTGGTAGTCAAGCAAGATCCTAAGGGCTCTATCAATATGTATTCGCGATATGCTAACATATACACATATTAAGATAGACAAAAACCAAGTAGCATACTACCATGTTTAGCAAGACTGTTAATATAACTGTGAATATCCCAAGCTTCCATTAAGTAATATACAAGCTAGTATGATACAATAATGGCCCCTAGGGCATATACACTAACAATCTCCCACTTGCACTAGGGCCATGTACTAGCATATCGAAGACCTATCATCTCGAGTAGCCTCTCGAACTGAATCTGAGGTAAGGCCTTAGTGAATGGATATGCAGTATTCTCCTCTGTAGGAACTCTCCGGACCTCGATCTCCTGTCGATCTATGATCTCCCTGATCACGTGATACCGCCTTAAGATGTGTCTGGACTTCTGATGGGACCTGGGTTCCTTCGCTAAAGCTATAGCTCCGTTGTTGTCGCAATACAGCGGTATTGGATAAACATTGGTAGGAACCACCTGAAGTTCTGTAAGGAACTTCTTCTTCATCCAGACTGCTTCTTTTGCGGCATCGCAAGCAGCGATATACTCCGCTTCCATCGTCGAGTCAGCAACGGTGTCCTGCTTGGAACTCTTCCAGCACACCGCCCCTCCATTGAGGGTAAAGACATAACCTGATATGGACTTGGAGTCATCCTTGTCACTCTGGAAGCTGGAATCAGCAAAGGCCTCGATCTTGAGGTCTTTTCCGCTGTAAACCAAGAACATCTCCTTAGTCCTTCTCAGGTACTTGAGAATGTTCTTTACTGCTATCCAGTGCTTCTCCCCTGGGTCTGACTGATACCTGCTTACCACGCTCAGTACGTAAGCTACATCTGGTCTGGTGCACAACATCGCATACATTATAGAGCCTACCGCAGAAGCGTAGGGTATAATAGACATGCAACCCTGTTGGATATATGTATACCCTAGAGGCCATTATATGATAGTGAATGTATTTATACATGTATATATATATATATATATATATTCAGTGTACATTCTTGCTCGACATGATAGTATGCTATCTGGTTCTTCTTTATCTGACATGTTGATTTGACCATGCTTTTATTCATTCATACACGTTGATAAAGCCCTGAGGATATAGGCTTGACTACTGTGATTATGATGGAGATCATACTAGTAGGACATCTGTAGTTTATAAGCATATCCTGAAATGTCCCTAGTCGTAGGTATATCGAGACGGGGCATCGATATACCAGAGTAGACTAGCGTATATGATACTAGACTCATATGATGGGCGATGGATGTTCCCATATTCATCGATATTTGACATCGAGATCGTATACGGGTGCTCAGTGGTGACTGGGTACACTGGACGGACCGAGAACTCCTATATGGAATTATATCTATCGTCGGATAGCAGTTCTTAGGTGTCACTGGTGCAGGTTAGTCTGTAGACCCGAGATCGTCATAGAGTCTTGTGTGTTCTCCCACTGTACTTTGATTACCACCCTACCACGGCTCTACTGAGTCGTGCAAACAGGTGGCCGTTGGGTACAGTCCCAAGACACACGAAGGCGATGAGCGATAGGAGGGGTTTCGTCTCTCCCGGTATTGGGAGTTGATGTTGTGCTATGCTCGACTGGCTATATCAGTAAGTCCCTGGCCAGGGCTGTTGAGATTTACTGATAAGTGTTATCAGTAGTTTCTCGATCTGTTGTAGACCACTCATCGGCACGACTTATTGAGTTATTGGGGTCGACGTTACCATCCCTAGACTCGATATGCAGCATATCTGACGAAGAGACCGGACTGTACGGTAGTGTTGCCGGTTGGCTCGACGGGAGTTGTGACAGGTTCGCTTGTTTTCTTCTGATCGCTCAATACCTGGGTGGCCGTTATGTTTAGCTGAACGCTTGCATCTTGGGGGTGCTTAATATGATCATCACCCACTGCCGGCGTATTGACGAGTCTTAGAGTCCCACAATGGAGTTGCCTAGTCCAGGCGAAATGATGTAGTGCGCATATGAGATATGCGTGTGGACCCGGTTAAAATGCGCGTATGAGATACCGTATATTAATCGGGCGGTTTGCTTTTGGTCGGGTCGTATACGATATGACCGGTTTGCTAAATCAAGTGTTGATTTATCATTGACCATTAGTTTCTCACTTTAAATCCTTTCTTGTCTTTTTGTTGTATGCATGCATGTATGCATTCATTCTCATTCATGCACATAGGATGTGCATGCATACATACATGCATACATAATCTATCATGGTTGTTGATATAGTGGATGGTGGCAATATAAGACTCACACCATATATATAAATATATAGATATTATTTTTGGAAAAGAAAAATGGAAATGAAAATTGTTTCATGGTTTAATATTTTATTCTTGCACTAACCCCTTGGATTAACCATGATTCATTTTATATGGCCATTTTTGTTCTAAACTAAAATATCTGGATATTTTATAACTATGGTTAAGAATGAGGAAGTGAAAATATATATATTTTCATTTCTCATTTTTATTCATAAGCTTATCATTATCTTGAGTTTTAAAAAGCCATCATCTTCTTCCTCCTTTCTCTCTTGCTCTCTAGTTT
Organism: Agapanthus africanus; assembly: GCA_030015575.1. Lineage (NCBI taxonomy): Eukaryota > Viridiplantae > Streptophyta > Magnoliopsida > Asparagales > Amaryllidaceae > Agapanthus > Agapanthus africanus. The sequence goes on from JASDDO010000012.1 coordinate 371,669,408, forward strand.
TCTCAAGTGAGCAAAAGAGCCACCAAGTTAGGATTTTGAAGTGAGAAAACAAACCACATCACCATTCTACACTAGTCTTGCCCATTAGTGTAAAGTGTTAGCTTCCATTTCTTCTCTTGATCTAGTGATGCTTCAAGCTTGGACAAAGAGGACTCCGGGTGGATCGTCGTGGACCTAGAGGATCTCAAGCGAACCTTTTTCCCAACCCTCAAGTGGACAAGGAGTCTAGCGTAGGGAGCTACAAAGGTTGTACTCTCAAAACCCTAGCTTTTACTACTTGTGTTTATGTTGCCCTAAATTTTCTAGCATGATCCTTTAGATTGTTTCTTTAGCACCATAAAAATTTAAATATGGCATGTGTGTTGCCTCCAAACCCTTGTAGTGGTGCTGTAGGAAACCCTTCATGGTATCAGAGCCAGGTTAGAGCCTTAGGCAACGTTTAGGCGAAGTTAAAACTCCGATCGAACCACGAAATACGGATTTTGACCATTCTCTGGACATTTTTTTAAAACTGTGTTTTTTCAGAATTAAAAATACTTAAAAAATTCAGCAGACAAATATAAGAAATACTGTAAAAACCGACGCCATAATCCGTACATACCGCCGCGGAACCGCGGCCATACCTCGCTTGGGCCGCGGATCCGCGGCCGTACAAAAGTAATATAGCCTCGTTTTTGTACAGTAATGTTCTTATCTGCTTGTACATATTTTTGGGTATTTTTAATCTGACTCAAGTGTTGAGTGTTCTGGGGATTATTTTGGATTCGTTGATTCGATCGGAATATTTAATTTCGTGCTGTTTTCGGGTAATTTAGAAAGTATTAAAAAGTTCGAACGGATATCATTAACTCAGTTTTTTCCGGCACGAAAAACATTCAAATGTTGAATTTTTCTCGAGTTTAAATCTTTCGGAAATACGTGCAAGTAACGTGGTGGACCCTCTAGAAGAACACAAATCTTAACTCGATTATGTGACCGTCTGAACTGCCTCTAAACCTTAGGGTTTGGGGCAGTACGGCGTGCCACATGTGAGGCGTTGGCTTATCCCTTCTACGGCTGGACCGCTGCTACTGTGACATGTTCCGGGATTTTTGAACTCCGCTCAAGTGTTGAGCTATTAAGGAAATCTTGGGTATTTGATTATTCGGTCGGAAAGTTTAATACTGTCTATTTATCTGGAATGTGATACAATATGTGGAATTCATATAGTTAGGCATGAAATGCGAAGTATGTGATATTTCGGATTTACGATGTCTAAAGTGATTGTGGATTCCAAATGTTGTAGTTTTACACTTACTTTTCTGTAACCGTAAGTGTAGTATGTCACATATCGCCTTTCGTTGCTATACATCAACGACAATCGGGGTACGCATACTTACTTACGTTGATGATATATGATATTATGTGTTGCTGAGATATGATGCGCAGGATTGTCGCGATTGAATAGCCGGGTTTTTTTTTATGTGAGATGAGAGTTTTCATTTCGTTCATGTAAAATTCAAATGTAATGTAATATTCTTTTATTTGGGACACTTCCGGGTTGAGGTTCATGTCACCAGTGTTGTATATTATTTACTTTTCCGCATTAGGATAGACCCAAGGAGGGGAGCACAAGTGACCGGGTTCTGGGATTCAGTGGGAGGCCATCTCGAGGAGTCGAGACCGGGTCTCCTAAACTCCAGAATTGGTAGGGTCCCTTGCCGCTCTCGTGGGGGTCTAGGGGTGTGGGCTTGGCTATTCATCGCGACTGTGGAATCCGTATTTTCTATTATTGGCTAAATACTAAATACGGACGTCCTAGTATATCCTATATTATATCTGTGTTTCTGCTGCCTGTATACTGTGATGTGATATCTGAGACGAATGATATATTATATATAAGATATATAGTAGACGTTGCTTATGTTTTACACCCGCGCTAGTCCCGTCCCGGTATGCCGTTAGTTAAGTAACCTAACGGTGCATAACGGAACATTGCGGCGAATGCGGATGGCATAAGCGTACGTTGTATTTTCGTTTCTTTTCTATGGTTGGCTTAAGGACTTAAATGATGGGGCTACATTAATATGATTAATGTAAAGAAAATAAACCTAAAAAGATGTTGTAGAATCGGATTTGAAAACCACTCGGCTCTTTATGAAAAAGCTACATTTCAAAAACTGCGGAGCTCAAGCCACTCCTTTTGAAAAGCATTTGATTCTACGACGATATCAAGTTCAAAGCGTTAAAGATTTTCTTAAAAATCATCCGCAACCCTCCGTCATTTTAGGAAGTAGAGTACTTAGTATTCGTGCTACGTTTGTTGACTATAGTTAAGGCGCAGTGTACGGTAGCTAAGTGATGTCTTCCTACACTGCATATGATGCAGATTAATTAGGACATTCATGCGACTTTGTTGACCATAGTTAAAGGTCATGTGAGTGGGTCTAATTAATCAAGAAATGACGGGTAAAACTTGACTAGTATTTATGATTTGTTGACCATAGTTAAGGTCATAGGTACTAGGGGTAAAAACCACATCGGGAATTTCAATAGTTGAAATTTGCAATGAGATTGCATACCTTCCATATGATGGTTGGATCCCGATCCCACTGTGGGCAATAGTTGCTCCCAGGAGAGTTTTGCAGTTTACAATTAGCTAACCCATTAGGTGTCTAGAAAGGTGTTAACGGGGCTACGCCTCTGGGAAGACGAGGTTTACTTTAATTAGGTCCGTGCGAAAACACGGGGAACCTCCCTCAAGTACCGACACTGGCCTAGCTGAACGGTTAGCGAAGTTGTAGACTGTAATTAATCCTGGCTAGTTTTCTTTTTAAGGTTTGAAAGAAAAACTTGATTAAAGCAGTGGGAGACATCGATTAGACAAGATAATAACCAATCTGATCTTTGCAAGAGCTTTCGCTGAGTGTATTCTTTTCTCTCTCTTAATGGCAGATACCAATGACAGGACTCAAGCTTCTACTAGATAAAAATAAACTGAATGGGACCAATTATAAAGACTGGCTGAGGAATCTGAACATTGCCTTGACTTATGATAAAGTATCATATGTCCTCACGGCTCTAGCCCCGCCCATCCCAGGTCCAAAATCCTCAGTTGCGGATATTGAAGTCCGCAAGACATGGGACGCTGACTGTGCCACGGCCAAATGCCTCGCGCTTGCATCGATGGATAACACACATCAAAAGCAGCACGAGAATATGGACGTTCACGCCATATTCCTCCATACAAAGGAGTTGTATGGAGAGCAATCCTGTGTATTGCGATACGAAGCATCAAGGAAACTGTTTCAGATGCGAATGGCCCTTGGCACACCAGTAGGAGACCATGTTCTGAAGATGATAGCTCTCATAGAAGAGCTTGAGGACCTTGGATGGACGATGGACAATGAATAATATACGGATATTATTCTGCAGTCCCTCCCCTCCACCTTTGCTCAATTTATAGTTAACTTCAACATGCACAACATGGAGAAGGAACTACCTGAACTCCTTAATATGTTAAGGAGTGCAGAGAGCACACTGAAATCAGTGAAAACTCCCGTTTTGAGTGTTGGGCAATCTTCCTCTTCTCGCCCAAAGGCTAAGGCCAAGGGAAAGATGAAGAAGAAGCCCACCAAGCCTAGGGGTGGAGTTAAAAAGGTTAAGGGGAAGGACGGGTCCAAAGCTGGAGAATCGGGGAAAGGGGAATGTTATCACTGCCACAAAACAGGACATTGGAAGCGCAACTGCACGGAGTACTTAAATCTCAAGAAGAAGCATGGGGATGCTTCCGCTTCAGGTGTGTTTGTGACAGAAAACTATTTTTCAATAAACTCTGCTTCCTGGGTATTAGATACCGGTTCAGGTTCTCACATTTGCAATTCTATGCAGGGGCTGAGAAATAGCAAGGTTTTGAAGACAGGTGACCATACTCTCCGCGTTGGAAATGGTTCCAATGTACATACAGTTGCAGTGGGAGAGTATCATTTGGGGTTTCCGTCTGGGTGTATATTGGTTTTGAACCCATGTTATTTTGTACCTAGTATGCTTTGTAATATAATATCCGTTTCTTTGTTAGACAATGAAGGATATAATTTTGTATTGCAGAACAATGTTATGAACATTCACCTGAATCAAATGTTGGTTGGGTATGGTATGCTTAATAACGGGATATATGTCCTAAATCAACACACAATTTTCAGCATACAACACACTAATAAAAGAAAACTTTCAGAAATAAATGAAGATTTTCTTTGGCACTGTAGACTTGGTCATATTAACGAAACAAGACTAAACAAATTACACAAAGATGGATATTTAAACCCTTTTGAATATAAATCTTATGCGACTTGCCTGTCTTGTATCAAGGGTAAAATGACCAAAACTCCATTTACCGGACACGGAGAAAGAGCTACTGAGCTCCTAGGCCTCATACATAGTGATGTATGTGGGTCAATGTCTACACAGCCTAGAGGCGGTTTTTCATACTTCATTACTTTCACTGACGATTTCTCAAGATTCGGTCATGTATTTTTATTAAAGCACAAATCCGAAGCTTTCGAGAAATTCACTGAATATAAACTCGAAGTAGAAAAACAAACCGGCTTGAGTATCAAAATGCTTCGATCAGATCGAGGTGGGGAGTACCTCAGTACAGAATTTGTAAACTTCCTAAAAGAGAATGAATCAAATGTTGGTTGGGTATGGTACGCTTAATAACGGGATATATGTCCTAAATCAACACACAATTTTCAGCATACAACACACTAATAAAAGAAAACTTTCAGAAATAAATGAAGATTTTCTTTGGCACTGTAGACTTGGTCATATTAACGAAACAAGACTAAACAAGTTACACAAAGATGGATATTTAAACCCTTTTGAATATAAATCTTATGCGACTTGCCAGTCTTGTATCAAGGGTAAAATGACCAAAACTCCGTTTACCGGACACGGAGAAAGAGCTACTGAGCTTCTAGGCCTCATACATAGTGATGTATGTGGGCCAATGTCTACACAGGCTAGAGGCGGTTTTTCATACTTCATTACTTTCACTGACGATTTCTCAAGATTCGGTCATGTATTTTTATTAAAGCACAAATCCGAAGCTTTCGAGAAATTCACTGAATATAAACTCGAAGTAGAAAAACAAACCGGCTTGAGTATCAAAATGCTTCGATCAGATCGAGATGGGGAGTACCTCAGTACAGAATTTGTAAACTTCCTAAAAAAGAATGGGATTCTCTCTCAGCTCACTCCTCCTTACACACCACAGCACAACGGTGTGTCTGAACGACGGAATCGGACCCTATTAGATATGGTCCGATCCATGATGAGTGATGCTGAGTTACCCATATCATTTTGGGGGCATGCATTGGAGACTGCAGCGTTTCTACTGAACAGGGTTCCAACCAAAACCGTGCTTACCACGCCATATGAGATATGGCATGGGAAGAGACCATCTCTTAAGAGAATTAAGATTTGGGGTTGCCCGGCCTATGTTAAAAAGCAGAATCCGGACAAACTCGAGATATGGTCGGTCATGTGTAATTTTTTGGAGTATCCAAAGAATTCTTATGGATATCCATTCTACCACAAGGAGGAACAAAAGGTGTTTGTTTCTCAGTATGCCACATTCTTGGAAAAAGACTTTTTCACAAATGAAACTGATGGCAATGTGGTGGATCTAGAAGAGGTTCTAGAGACACAAACTACGAATGACGACTTGGTTGAACCGGCTGTTGCAATAGAAACTGAGGAACCTCGGCCACTCCGTAGGTATGGTAGGACTTCTCGCCCACTGGAGAGGTACTACGGTTTCCTCATTGATGGTGACAGAGAAGACTGCATCATGGAGGATGATGATCCTACCAGTTTTCAGCAAGCTATCACGAGTGGAGACTCTGTGAAGTGGCTGGATGCTATGAGATCCAAAATGGAGTCTACGTACACCAACAAAGTATGGACTTTGGACGTTGTACCCCCTGGGGTAAAACCTGTGGGGTGCAAATGGATCTTTAAAAGAAAGATTGGTGTAGATGGGCAGGTAGAGACCTATAAGGCAAAACTTGTGGCAAAGGGTTTTCGTCAAAGACCAGGTCTGGACTATGACGAGACTTTTTCTCCCGTAGCCATGCTTAAATCCATTCGTATCCTACTTGCTATTGCTGCTCACTACGACTATGAAATCTGGCAGATGGATGTTAAAACGGCATTTCTAAATGGAGATTTAGAAGAATGCGTTTATATGGATCAGCCAGAGGGCTTCATTGACAGTGGGAGCAGCGGGAAAGCATGCATTTGCTTAAATCCATATATGGGTTAAAGCAAGCATCACGGAGTTGGAACATCTGTTTTGATGATGTTATCAAAGAGTTTGATTTCATTAAAAATCCAGATGAACCTTGTGTTTATAAGAAGGCTGTAGGGAGAGCTGTCACATTCCACGTAATGTACGTGGATGGCATTCTTCTGATAGGAAATGATATTCCTATGCTACAGTCGGTCAAATCTTTCTTATCACTAAGGTTCTCCATGAAGGACCTGGGTGATGCCGCATACATTCTGGGCATTAGGATCTATAGGGATAGATCCAAGAGGTTGTTGGGATTGTCCCAAACCAGGTACATTAACACCATCCTAAAAAGGTTTAGTATGGAAGACTCCAAGCGGGGTGCCTTACCCGCTTGCCATGAGGTCACTCTCTCTAAGGACTCTTGCCCAAAGACCGATGAAGAGAGAGATCGCATGAGCATTATACCTTATGCTTCGGCAGCAGGATCTATAATGTATACGATGTTATGTACACGCCCAGATGTAGCTTATGCACTTAGTGTTGTAAGCAGGTATCAATCCAACCCAGGGGAGAATCACTGGATAGCTGTGAAGAACATTCTTAAGTACTTGCGAAGGACTAAAGAATTGTTCTTGGAGTATGGTAATGGAGATCTCCAAATGGAGGCCTTTACCGATTCGAGCTTCCAGAGCGATAAGGACGACAGCAAATCTATCTCTGGGATTGTATTTACCCTCAATGGAGGGGCGGTAAGTTGGAAGAGTTCCAAACAGGATACCGTTGCGGACTCTACGATGGAGGCTGAGTACGTTGCTGCAAATGATGCCGCCAAGGAAGCCGTCTAGATGAAGAAGTTCGTCTCGGAGCTAGGAGTAGTTCCAACCATTATTGATCCGATACCATTGTATTGTGATAATAATGGGGTTATGGTGTTAGCCAAAGAGCCCAGGTCCTATCAGCGATCCAGACACATCCTGAGACGCTTTCATTTGATCCGGGAGATTGTAGATCGCCGCGAGATCGAGATTAGGAGAGTAGACACAAAGAATAACGCCGCCAATCCACTCACCAAAGCCCTCCCTCAGCCGCAGCATGAGCGACTTTTTGAGATGTTGGGTATGAGATACGCCAATAACTGGCCTTAGTGCAAGTGGGAGATTGTTGGATATATGTATGCTCTAGAGGCCATTATATGATAGTGGATGTATTTATACATGTATATATATATATATATATATATTCAGTATACATTCTTGCTCGACATGATAGTATGCTATCTGGTTCTTCTTTATCTGACATGTTGATTTGGTCATGCTTTTATTCATTCATACATGTTGATAAAGCCCTGAGGATATAGGCTTGACTACTGTGATTATGATGGAGATCATACTAGTGGGACATCTGTAGTTTATAAGCATATCCTGAAATGTCCCTAGTCATAGGTATATCGAGACGGGGCATCGATATACCAGAGTAGACTAGCGTATATGATACTAGACCCATATGATGGGCGATGGATGTTCCCACATTCATCGATGTTTGACATCGAGATCATATACGGGTGCTCAGTGGTGACTGGGTACACTGGACGGACTCACCGAGAACTCCTATATGGAATTATATCTATCGTCGGATAGCAGTTCTCAGATGACACTGATGCAGGTTAGTCTGTAGACCCGAGATCGTCATAGAGTCTTGTGTGTTCTCCCACTGTACTTTGATTACCACCCTACCACGGATCTACTGAGTCGTGCAAACAGGTGGCCGTTGGGTACAGTCTCGAGACACACGAAGGCGATGAGCGATAGGAGGGGTTTCGTCTCTCCCGGTATTGGGAGTTGATGCTGTGCTGTGCTCGACTGGCTATATCAGTAAGTCCCTGGCCAGGGCTGTTGAGATTTACTGATAAGTATTATCAGTAGTTTCTCAATCTATTGTAGACCACTCATCGGCACGACTTATTGAGTTATTGGGGTCGACGTTACCATCCCTAGACTCGATATGCAGCATATCTGACGAAGAGACCGGACTGTACGGTAGTGTTGCCGGTTGGCTCGACGGGAGTTGTGACAGGTTCGCTTGTTTTCTTCTGATCGCTCAATACCCGGGTGGCCGTTACGTTTAGCTGAACGCTTGCGGCTTGGGGGTGCTTGATATGATCATCACCCACTGCCAGCGTATTGACGAGTCTTAGAGTCCCACAATGGAGTTGCCTAGTCCAGGAGAAACGATGTGGTGCGCATACGAGATATGCGCGTGGACCCGGTTAAAATGCGCGTATGAGATACCGTATATTAATCGGGCGGTTTGCTTTTGGTCGGGTCGTATGCGATATGGCCGGTTTGCTAAATCAAGTGTTGATTTATCATTGACCATTAGTTTCTCACTTTAAATCCTTTCTTTTCTTTTTGTTGTATGCATGCATGCATTCATTCTCATTCATGCACATAGGATGTGCATGCACACATACATGCATACATAATCTATCATGGTTGTTGATATAGTGGATGGTGGCAATATAAGACTCACACCATATATATAAATATATAGATATTATTTTTGGAAAAGAAAAATGGAAATGAAAATTGTTTCATGGTTTAATATTTTATTCTTGCACTAACCCCTTAGATTAACCATGATTCATTTTATATGGCCATTTTTGTTCCAAACTAAAATATCTGGATATTTTATAACTATGGTTAAGAATGAGGAAGTGAAAATATATATATTTTCATTTTTCATTTTTATTCATAAGCTTATCATTATCTTGAGTTTTAAAAAACCATCATCTTCTTCCTCCTTTCTTTCTAGTTTTCTCAAGTGAGCAAAAGAGTCACCAAGTTAGGATTTTGAAGTGAGAAAACAAACCACATCACCATTCTACACTAGTCTTGCCTATTAGTGTAAAGTGTTAGCTTCCATTTCTTCTCTTGATCTAGTGGAGCTTCAAGCTTGGACAAAGAGGACTCCGGGTGGATCGTCGTGGACCTAGAGGATCTCAAGCGAACCTTTTCCCCAACCCTCAAGTGGCCAAGGAGTCTAGCGTAGGGAGCTACAAAGGTTATACTCTCAAAACCCTAGCTTTTACTACTTGTGTTTATGTTGCCCTAAATTTTCTTGCATGATCCTTTAGATTGTTTCTTTAGCACCATAAAAATTTAAATATGGCATGTGTGTTGCCTCCAAACCCTTGTAGTGGTGCTGTAGGAAACCCTTCAATCCCTTTCCAAATCAGTCTTGGGAGACATCACTTTGGAGAGGGTGATTCCGTGACAAGCCGGTAAACTACCGCGCTTAGAATCTTCCATACTGAATCTTTTCAGTATAGTGTTGATATACCTGGACTGTGAAAGTCCCAACATCCTTTTGGATCTATCACGATAGATTCGGATCCCCATAATGTAAGAGGCATCACCCAGGTCTTTCATGGAGAACCTGTGTGATAAGAATCCTTTGACAGATTGTAGCATAGGAATGTCATTTCCTATCTATAGAATGTCATCCACGTACAAGACGAGGAATACGACAGTTCATGCTACAATTTTACTATATATACATGGTTCATCTGGATTTTTGATAGAGTCATATTCTTTGACCGTTTCATCAAAACAGATGTTCTAACTCTGCGACGCCTGCTTTAGTCTATAAATGGAGTTAAGCAACTTGCACACTTTCCCGCTGCTCCCACTCTGATTGAAACCTTCTGGCTGATCCATATAGACGCACTCTTCTAAAATACCATTTAGAAAAGTCGTCTTTACGTCCATCTGCCAGATCTCATAATCATGGAAGGCGGCAATGGCAAGAAGGATCCGAATAGATTTGAGCATAGCCACTGGAGAAAAAGTTTCGTCATAGTCCAAACCAGGTCTTTGACGAAAACCCTTTGCAACGAGTCTAGCCTTATAGGTTTCCACCTGTCCATCTACACCAATCTTTTTCTTGAAGATCCATTTGCATCCTATGGGTTTTAACCTACTTGGAGCAAAGTCCAAAGTCCATACTTTGTTGGTGTACATGGACTCCATCTCGGTCCGCATTGCATCCAGCCATCGTACCGAGTCGCCGCTCTGGATGGCCTGCTGGAAGCTAGTAGGTTCATCATTATCAATGACGCAATCCTCTCTATCCCTATCTATAAGAAAACCGTAGTATCTTTCAAGCGGATGAGACGGCCTAATAATTCTGCGGAGGGGTGCGGGAATGTCCTGTTCTTCTTGAACTACTGGTTCTACCAAACTTTTAGTAGTAGTTTGTGGTTCTGGAATTTCTTCCAGTTCTATTGCGCTCCCACTTGTTTCCTTTTCTAAAAACCGCTGTTCTAGAAAATGGGTATGACGAGAAACAAAAACCTTTTGTTCCTCTGCGTAATAGAAGAAATACCCCAAGGAGTTCTTTGGATATCCCACAAACTTACACTGTACTGTTCGTGCCTCGAGTTTGTCCGCATGCTGCTTTTTAACAAAAGCTGGACATCCCCATATCTTTAGATACTGAAGATAGGGTTTCTTCTCACTCCACATCTGATATGGCGTGGTATGCACAGTCTTGGTAGGAGCCCTGTTCAAAAGATATGCTGCTGATTCTAGCGCATAACCCCAAAAAGATCGCGGTAACTCAGCATTACTCATCATGGAACGTACCATATCTTATAGGGTTCGGTTCCGTCTCTTCGATACACCGTTATGCTGTGGAGTGTATGGAGGAGTAAGCTGAGAGAGAATTCCTTTCTCTTTTAGGTAACCTAGGAACTTAAGTATTCACCACCTTGATCAGATCTCAGTGTCTTGATACTTTTGCCGGTTTGGTTTTCTACTTCATTCTTATATTCTTGGAATTTCTCAAAGGCCTCGGATTTATGTTTCATCAAGAAAATGAATCCATACCTAGAGTAATCATCCGTAAAAGTAATGAAATATGAAAAACCACCTCTTGCATGTGTAGACATTGGACTACATACATCGCTGTGTATGAGTCTTAAGCGCTCGCTCGCTCTTACTCCATGTCTAGTGAATGGAGTCTTTGTCATCTTTCCTTTGAGACATGATTGACAAGTTGCATAAGATTGATATTCGAACGAATCCAAATATCCTTCTCTATATAACTTAGTTAACCTGGTCTCATTGATGTGACCCAGTCTACAATGCCATAAGAAAGCCTTATTTAAATCTGGGGACTTTCTTTTTAGTGTGTTCTGGACATTGAAAATCTGTAATTGGTTTAGCACGTATATACCGTTATCTAGTGTACCGGACCCAATCAAACCATGATTAAGGTGGATGTTAACAACATCGCTTACAAACGTGAAATCATAACCTTCTTTTGATAACAACGATACTGATATGATATTACATGTTAAACTAGGTACACAAAAACAGTTGCGCAAAACCAAAATATGTCCCCTCGTCAATCCTAGGTGATAATCCCCTACGGACACAGCACTCACGCTAGCTCCGTTTGCAACCTGGAGGGTCATATCACCAACCTTCAGCTCTCTACGGTTTCTCAGTGCCTGCAATGAATTGCATATATGAGATCCTGATCCGGTATCCAATACCCAAGAAGTAGAGTTGATTGACAGACAATTTTCAATTACAAACACACCTGAAGTCGAAGCCATAGCTTGCTTCGGTTCCTGGTTCTTGTTAATCCAAGCTTTGCAATCTTTCTTCCAATGGCCTTTCCTACGACAGTGGAAGCACTCGTCCTTTGCCACTACTGGCACCGCAACCTTTGTCTTTCCCTTAACTCCCACCTTACTAACACCACCTCTTGGTTTGGTAGCGGTCTTCATCTTCCTTCCTTTGGCCCTTGCCTTGGACCTGGAAGAGGAAGCACCGCGAACAAATATAGTGTGTGTTTCCCTTGCCTTCTGCAAGGTGCCCTCTGCACTCCTCAACATGTTAAGGAGTTCTGGAAGTTCAACTTCTTTTCCTTGAATGTTGAAATTCAGAATAAACTGGGCGTAGGTGGAAGGAAGGGACTGAAGAACCAAGTCTGTATAGAGATCGTTCTCCAAATTCATCCCGAGGTCCGCGAGCTCTTCTATATAGCCAATCATTTTTAGGACATGTTCTCCTACAGATGATCCGACGGCCAGCCTCGACTGAAACAAGTTCTTCGAGGTCTCGTATCTAGCTATAAGAGATTGCTCTCCATACAGATCTTTTGTGTGGAGAAATATGGATTCAAGATCCACATCCTCGTGCCTCTTCTGATGTTCATTATTCATAGAGGCAAGCACGATGCATTTGGCCTTCGCGCAATCTAACTCCCAGGTCTTATGGATTTCCTTATCCGCAATACTGGAATCTGGACCAGGGATAGCAGGTGCCTTATCAGTAAGGACATACCCCAATTTGTCATAAGTCAAAGCCATCTTAACATTCCGGAACCAATCTTTATAGTTTGGCCCTGTCAAAATATTTTTCTCTAATAGTAACTTAAGGCCTGTCATGTTTTGGGTCGCTGCAATGAGAGAGAGAGGGAACACTTTAGCATGATGTTCTTGCAAGTTTAGAGTGGTTTTTAGTTTATCTAAACAGGATGGCTCCCACTGTTTCTCGAATCCCTCCTCAAACCAAAAAGGAAGAACTAGCCAGGACTATTCTCACCGTACAATACTTGCTTAACCGTTCAGCCAGGCCGGTGTCGGTACTTCGAGGGAGGTTTTACGACACTTTCGCGAAGTTCCTTAATTAAATAACCTCTTTTCTCTGGGGACGTAGCCCCTCTGACACCTTTCTCGACACCTACTTGGTTTATAGCATTGATCGTTAAGTGACGAATCTCCTGATGAGTAGCGGATACTCACAGTAGGATCGGGATCCAAATATCATCATGTGATAAAGCTGAAGGAATCCTACCAAAATTATCGCACTCCAAATGGTATGCATCTCTTTGCAAATTTCAGTTTCTTTAGAAATTCCCGATATAAATTTCTGCCACATGCTCTTATGACCTTGGCGTTGGTTAAAATGTCATAAGTCACATATCAAGTTCTACCCATCATTATCTTGTTAATTTGAACCCATCCGTACATACCCCTGACGTTGGCCAAATGATAATACGACTGCCCCAAACTAACTCATCTATCTATGCAACAAATGAATACCCAGCAGCTACCAAACACTATGCCTTGGCGTTGGTCAAAATGCATAGCTTGAATACTACTGAATACCCAAATGAAATGACGGAGGGCTACGAATGGTTTTGGCGAAACCGTGAACGTAGTGAACTTGATATGATCGAAGGAACCTGATAGCTTTTAAAAGGAGTGGCTTAAGCTCCGCAATTTTAAAAAATATCTTCTGTTTTAAAATAACCGAGTGGTTTCTTTTAAACTGTTCCAACGATTCAACTTTGGTTTATTTTCTTTGCATTAATATAATGCATCCCATCAATTAACCTATCATTGTAGAAAACAACAAAAATACAACGTCCTCTTATGCCATCCGCATTCGCCACTGGGTCCCGTCATTCACCCGTTAGGTTACTTAACTAACGACAGAGCGGAGGCTAGGCTAGCGCGGGTGTAAAACATAAGTGACGTCTAATAGCTATCATATATAGATATTGTACATTCGTTAGACGCAATAATAGGCATTCCAGATCACAGATGAACATATTGGATTTTCTACGAATCCGCATTCCTTTTGAGCCTGCAAAGAAAGACGGATTACGCAGTCGTGATGAATAGCCAAAACCCCACCCTAGACCCCTACGGGTACGGCAAACTACCCGCCAAGTACCCGAAGTGAAGTGGTCTCCCTCAACAACATGAGTAGGCCACTAAACACTTCAAAGTACCCGGTAGTTTGTGCACCCCATCTTGGGTCTATCCTAGGAGCAGAAAACAGTAAATGAAATAATACAACGGTGGCTACAACCTCAGCCCGGATGTGCCCCGCAAAATAATATTACAAAAATTTACAAATTACATTTGAATGAAAGAAACACTCGTCTCACATCCCCGGCTATCCATTCACGACAATCCAACAAGTCCACAAACACAAACCAGTAAAAACCATTATAGAAATGTGCAACCCCCTGCTAACCGACATACTAGCAGTTAGGGGAGGTTTACGAACACATTAAACAAATTACAGATATAATCAAGTTAGCCAAACATCATAGAATTTCGATCAAGCAAACACAAATGATTCTACTCCAAATAATTCTCTGTGCACCTGAAACCTGAGCAGAAACAGAATATCCCAGAAAATACAAAATTAACACAGAAGAGTTACTGGGGAATTTTGGGCTGACTCGGCTCCAACTCGGCCGTGGATCCGCGGCGGATCTCTTGGATCGGCCGCGGATCCGTAGCGGTTTGGTCGAGTTAGGATCCCAAATTTCTCCTGTAACCTTATAATTCTCTGCTTGTATTTTTAAGGGTCCCTGAAAAATTTTTAGACCCTGTTTTAAAATCGGCAGAAACTTAGTGAAAAAGATGTTTTTTCGGGTTCGTTTTGCGATCGAATTTCTAATGACTATGGTAACAAGTTAGTTATGGTTTAGCGAGGCTCTGATACCATTGTAAGTCGACGTTAGACACCCTACATGATGCGGGGAGGCGGAATAGGTAAAACAATCATTTTGTTTAAACTAACATCGACTAACTTTACGGATCTTTGCCAAACCCTAACTAACAACAACATAGAAGTCATTAGCTACTATGAAAGATGATTATACCTAATGAACTAAGTCCTTCTTGTTCTTGTAGACCACCTTCTCGTCGGCCTCCTCGATGTGATAGAAGATCCACCCGAGAGCTACTTCTCCAAGCTTTAACCTCTCACTTGAGGTAACTAGGTGACTATGAGTGCTAATTAAAGAAACCTAGAGGATATAGAAAAGGATTAGGGATCTATTAGTCTTGCTAACCCTTGGATCTCAACACATGAGAGGTTAGGGTTAGGGTTGAAGAGAGAGAGCTTGAGGAGAGAGAATGTGAGAATAATTATCATATGGAAATTAACTCATTTGTGTATATATATGAAGCATAAAAATATCTTGCACAAAATATCTTTGCACAAATATCTTCATGCTTCATTTAATACAAAATGAATCATCTAATGAGTCATTAAAACCATTAATGCTTCATTAACTCATTTGATGAATCATCTCCATGAGTCACAAATCCATTTAATGCATATAACACCTAAGCTCTCCACCTCATCAAACTTCTAGAAGCTTCTCGAGTAATTACGAGAACGCCCCTCCTATCCGTGAAAACACGGAAATACCGAGACTGTATAAATCCAATAATCCAATACTAGAATCTGGCTTAAACCAAAGCCTGCTAGTATAAACTGTCTGAACATCGTACGTGCGTAAAAACACGTATGTGTCCGAACCCTGTCGTAAAACCATACGACCTCTATATCGTTTCGCCCGAAGCAGGGAAACTCTCTGTGTGGGACTCTAAAGACTCGACTACTACGCTGGCAGTGGGATTAACCACAGACCGCAAGAGGCACTAGCTGTACGTAACGGTCCCCAGGTAGATGTCGATAAGAAGGCCGATGAGGAAACCCATCCGAACTCCTATTGAGCCTGATGTGACAATCTCCGTACAGTCCGGTCTGTTCGTCTAGGACTATCGCATATTGGGTCTAGGGGGTGGCAAGCGTTAGTCCCCTAAAAGCGGTATAGGTCATGTCGTAGTGAAGCCCATTACACCTTGAGAAGCTACTGGAAAACCTACCAGTAAATCTCGTCCGCCCTGGCCAGGGACTTTGCGTAATGGCTCTCCAAACACAGCGCGATATCAACTCCCAATACCGGGAGAGACGAATCCTATCTAACCGTCACTGCCTCCAAGTGCTTTGGGACTGCACCCAACTGCTACCTGTTTGCATGACTCCTTTGAGCCATGGTAGGGTAGCAATCTAAGAACAGTGGGAACACACCCGAGGCGAAGCAGCAGTGTCAAGTCTGCGGACTATGCTGTACTCATGTCACATGAGAACTGTTAACTGACGACGGGTATAATACCAACCAACAGTTCCCTGCGAGTCCTGTCCGGTGTACCCGTAACCCAACGAGCACCTGTATACAATCTCCAGTACAACGTACTAATGGCTGTGGGACAGACCATCTCCCCAACTGGGATGAGAAGCGTACACACTAGTCTACTCCGGAGTATCGATGCCCTGTCTCGATAATCCTACGACTAGGGACCTGAAAAAGGATGTTCTTGTAGACTACCCAGCCCTCACTAGTGTGATTTCCATCACAACGCTGGTAGTCAAGCAATATCCTAAGGGCTCTATCAATATGTATTCACGATATGCTAACATATACACATATTAAGATAGACATAAACCAAGTAGCATACTACCATGTTTAGCAAGACTGTTAATATAACTGTGAATATCTCAAGCTTCCATTAAGTAATATACAAACTAGTATGATACAATAATGGCCCCTAGGGCATATACACTAACAACAACTCGCAATAAAAAGCAGCGAGTAAAAATAAAAAAATAGCCGAAATGATTGGGCACCGCGAAAAATAGCCGAAATTATTGGGAAATCGCGACCTTCGCGATATAAAAGCTGAAAGGATAGAGCATCGCGGAAAGAAATAAAAAAAAATGAATGAAATTTATGCCCTACAAGTGATATCATGTCAATCCCTATATACAATCCATGGGCACAAACAAAGAGGGAATCACACCCTTCCTCCACAAGCTTCATCAGAAGGAGAGGCCAAATCTCAATGGTTCATAGACAGCCTAGAGATCATCTCAACATTCGTCTTATTAGAACAGATACAACATCAAGCAAAGCGGAACATCGGCAACTCCTAGTTCCATGACTCAGCGGTGTACAGATGACCGAGAGTCAAACTCCGACTCCGTGAAATGCGGATAAAGTCAACCCTTCCTGGTCACGTGGAATGCGGATAATGTCAACTTTGACCCCGTGTGAAGCATCCAGAGCGGAGCCTGGTCCTCGCCGAACACGGCAGTGAACCCGTGGGAAGCATCCAGAGAAAAATTCCTGGCTACGTGGAACGCGGATTATGTCACTCCTGACCCCGTGGGAAACGTCCAGAGCGGATCCTGGTCCTCGCAAAGCACGGCAATGACCCCGTGTGAAGCATCCAGAGCGGAGCCTGGTCCTCGCCGAACACGGCAGTGAACCCATGGGAAGCATCCAGAGCAAAATTCCTGGTTACGTGGAACGCGAATTATGTCACTCCTGACCCGGTGGGAAACGTCTAGAGCGGATCCTGGTCCTCGGAGAGCACGGCAATGACCCCGTGTGAAGCATCTAGAGCGGAGCCTGGTCCTCGCCGAACACGGCAGTGAACCCGTGGGAAGCATCCAGATCAAAATTCCTGGCTAGGTGAAACGCGGATTCTGTCACTCCTGACCCCATAGGAAACGTCCAGAGCGGATCCTGGTCCTTGCAGAGCGCAGCAATGACCCCGTGTGAAGCATCCAGAGCGGAGCCTGGTCCTCGCCGAACACGGCAGTGAACCCGTGGGAAGCATCCAAAGCAAAAATTCCTGGCTACGTGAAACGCGGATTATGTCACTCCTGACCCCGTGGGAAACGTCCAGAGCGGATTCTGGTCCTCGCAGAGCACGGCAATGACCCCGTATGAAGCATCCAGAGCGGAGCCTGGTCCTCGCCGAACACGGCAGTGAACCCGTGGGAAGCATCCGGAGCAAAATTCCTGGCTACGTGGAACGCGGATTATGTCACTCATGACCCCATGGAAAACGTCCAGAGGGGATCCTGGTCCTCGCAGAGCACGGCAATGACCCCGTGTGAAGCATCCAGAGTGGAGCCTGGTCCTCGCCGAACACGGCAGTGAACCCGTGGGAAGCATCCAGAGCAAAATTCCTGGCTACGTGGAACGCGGATTATGTCACTCCTGACCCCATGGAAAACATCCAGAGCGGATCCTGGTCCTCGCAGAGCACGGCAATGACCCCGTGTGAAGCATCCAGAGGGGAGCCTGGTCCTCGCCGAACACGGCAGTGAACCCGTGGGAAGCATCCAGAGCAAAATTCCTGGCTACGCGGAACGCGGATTATGTCACTCCTGACCCTGTGGAAAACGTCCAGAGCGGATCCTGGTCCTCGCACAGCGCGGCAATGACCCTGTGTGAAGCATCCAGAGCGGAGCCTGGTCCTCGCCGAACACGGCAGTGAATCCGTGGGAAGTATCCAGAGCAAAAATTGGACTGTGAGGTCCTTAAACTCATGGACTATGATGTCCTTAACCTCGACCGTGATGTCTTAAAACTAACATTGGACTGTGAGGTCCTTAAACTCATGGACTATGATGTCCTTAACCTCGACCGTAATGTCTTTAAACTAACATCGGACTGTGGGGTCCTTAAACCCATGGACTATGATGTCCTTAACCTCGACCGTGATGTCTTAAAACTAAAATTGGACCGTGAGGTTCTTAAACTCACGGACTATGATGTCCTTAACCTCGACCGTGATGTCTTAAAACTAACATTGGACTGTGAGGTCCTTAAACTCATGGACTATGATGTCCTTAACCTCGACCGTAATGTCTTTAAACAAACATCGGATTGTGGGGTCCTTAAACCCATAGACTATGATGTCCTTAACCTTGACCGTGATGTCTTAAAACTAACATTGGACTGTGAGGTCCTTAAAACTCATGGACTATGATGTCCTTAACCTCGACCGTGATGTCTTAAAACTAAACAACGGACCGTGGAGTCCTTAAATCCACAGACTATGATGTCCTTAACCTCGACCGTGATGTCTTAAAACTAAACAACGGATTGTGGAGTCCTTAAATCCACAGACTATGATGTCCTTAACCTCGACCGCGAGGTCTTTAAACTACGGTATCCTGGAAAATTTCCAGGGCGGATTCTGGTCCTCGCAGAACACGGCAGTGAACCTGTGGGAAGCATCCAGAGCAACTCCTGACTCCGTGAAATGCGGATAAGGACAACTTCATCCATCACTTGCGGGTCCTCACGACTCGTAAGGGAGTAAATTCTCTTGTGAGATCCTTACGACTTTCAAGAGAAAACACACTTAGGAATCCTCACGATTCTTAAGGAGAAATTACACCTACGGGATCCTCTCGACCGGTAGGGAGAAAATTCTTTATGAGACCCTCACGGCTCATAAAGTTGAAAAGTCTTAGGTGACAGATCCTAACCCTGTTTTCTAAGCCATCACCACCTTACAAAGAGCACAAGATTGACAGCTATATACTATCTACAGACCGTACTTGCTAAAATCACATGGCAAACAACACAGCAAGAAAGAAGAAAGCAGAGAGATGACACAAGACATTACAAGGAACGTGTATCTTTTATTCATGAATTCGATTGGGTACAAAATACATCATATGAAAGAATAAAAGAACAAATAAATTTTATTCAAAATTACAAACGGTACAAAAGTTTTTATTGAGAGGAAAGCGCTTTCAATAATCCAATCATCCGCTCGCGCACTTCCCTCAGCCCCTCTTCCTGATCAGCTGCCGCGGACAACTCCGCTTCGACTTGGGCTCGCTGCTGCAAATAAGACGAAAGTTGTTCCTCGACGGCCCGCTGAGCTGCTTCACGATCTTATGCATCCTGCTCGACGACGTCGAGCTTCTGCCTCAATGTTAACCCATCAGAAATACATCGCAGAAGGCCTTCGAAGATAACTTTCAACTGGGAAGCATTCGCATCAACCTCAGCATGCAGTCGAGCAGACTCGCTTGAAGTTTCTTTACATTCCTTCTGCTTTAAAGCCACTTCTTGTTCAAGATGGCGGAAGTAAGAAGTGCTCTGCTCGATCCACGCAGCCCGTGGAGTGCTCATAGCCAGAATCTCAGGTGCAGGACGCCTAAGCTCAAGCTCATGCAAGCAAGCCTCGATTTCCCTGCAGCGATTAACCCAAGACTCAACGACGCCCTCACCATGAAAGTTCATGAGCGTCGCCAGCATAGGGTTAACCTCTACGGAAAAATCCGCAGCAGATGTGGGAGTCTCCGCGTCAAGCTCCTCGATATATTCGCTCAGCATACGCAGACTCGTCACAGCACCTTTTGAGGATGGACGTCTGGAGAAGGGGCCTGCCAGCATCATAATGCGAGATTCGAAAGAGGCCGGAGTTGAAACGACCGCTGCAAAACAAATCACAATCAGATGACGGATCAAGAAATATAAGAGATTCATGAAAAATGGGATTTACTATACCAGCTGCAGCTGGTGGCAAAGCCAGGAGGATCAGTGGCGCAACTGATCTCTCATCTCCTCCTTCAATCTGTAGTACTGCGATCAAGGCAAAGAAGAATCAGAAATGATTTCATTGTCGGTAAAAGAAAGAGCATTAATTGAAATCTGTATTCACCAGCGCCACTGGATTTAGCAATCTCCGACGGGAAGGAGAAGTGGGGATGCAGCACCTGGTACAAGTGGTCAAAAAAGACTCATGCAAAAACGCAATAACGCAACGTCAGTACATGAATTATACAGACGAGAGATAAGACTGATGGGTCACAAATCCACACCTTCCAACATCTGAGATGGTATGAGAGAGGGTAGAGGAGGTGTCACCGTCAAGGCGGTAGCTGATGGCGCTGCCTCGGGTAGCTCGACATCAGCACTAGCCGCACCTGCATTAGAAACAAGATAAACCATGTCAGGAAAGATTGCAGAATAAAAAGAAGGGCGGTTACCTAAAATCTACCTGATGAGTCGCCAGCCGGAGCCGTGAATAGGGCATCACTTGATACAATAACGGCGTCTCCCTCCTCCATCGGGGTGGTCTCACCTCCCGTCGCCTCATCCCCTGACTCCATGAGAGCCGGCATCAAGCTTGCGATGCCAGGAGACGATAAAGAACCGTAGGCAGGAAGAGCGATGATCGGAGCGGTGCCTGACTGTTAGTGTATATGCCCTAGGGGCCATTATTGTATCATACTTGTATGTATATTACTTAATGGAAGCTTGGGATATTCACAGTTGTATATACAGTCTTGCTAAAAATGGTAGTATGCTACTTGGTTTGTGTCTACTTTAATATGTGCATATGTTTCTTGTAACGTATCACTTATACATATTAGTAGAGCCCATAAGATCTTTGCTTGATTACCAGCGTTGTGATGACAGTCACACTAGTGGGGGCTGGGCAATCTATAAGCTACATCCTATACTTGTCTCTAGTCGTAGGATTATCGAGACAGGGCATCGATACTCCAGAGTAGACTAGTGTGTACGCTACTCATCCCAGTTGGGGAGATGGTCTGTCCCACAGCCATCAGTACGTCGTACTGGAGATAGTATACAGGTGCTCGTTAGGTTACGGGTACACTAGACAGGACTCGCAGGGGAACTGATTGGTTGGTATTATACCCGTCGTCAGTTAACAGTTCCCAGGTGACATGAGTACAGCATAGTCCGCAGACTTGACACTGCTACTTCGCCACGAGTGTGTCCCACTGTTCTTAGATTGCTACCCTACCATGGCTCAAAGGAGTCGTGCAAACAGGTAGCAGTTGGGTGGAGTCCCGAGCACTTGGAGGCAGTGGCGGTTAGAAAGGATTCGTCTCTCCCGGTATTGGGAGTTGATATCGCGCTGTGTCAGAGAGCCATTACGCAAAGTCCCTGGCCAAGGCAAGCGAGATCTACTGGTAGGTTCCAGAAGTTTCTCAGGGTGTAATGGGCTACGCTCTGACACGACTTATACCGCTATTAGGGGACTGACGCTTGCCGCCCCTAGGCTAGATATGCGATAGTCTTAGACGAACAGACCGGAATGTACGGAGATTGTCACATCAGGCTCAGTAGGAGTTCGGATGGGTTTCCTCATCGGCCTTCTTATCGACATCTACCTGGGGACCGTTACGTACAGCTAGTGCCGCTTGTGGTCTGTGGTTAAACCCACTGCCAGCGTAGTGTCGAGTCTTTAGAGTCCTACACAGAGAGTTTCCCTGCTTCGGGCGAAACGATATAGAGGTCGTATGGTTTTACGACATGGTTCGGACGCATACGTGTTTTTACGCACGTACGATGTTCGGACAGTTTTTACTAGCCGGCTTTGGTTTAAGCCAGATTCTAGTATCGGATTATTGGATTTATACAGTCTAAAGTTTTTTCGTGTTTTTACGGATAGGAGGGGCGTTCTCGTAATTTGTCGGGAAGCTTCTTGAAGCATGTTGACTTAGGGGTTAAGGTGGCATTTGCATTAATTGGATGAGTGAGTCATGGTGTGATTCATACATGGAGTTAATAAATCATTTATGATTTACATGACTCATGTGATGAATCACTAAGTGTATTAATGAAACATGATGATATATCATTATTTGTTATTCATTTAATATATATGATATATTTCATATATACACATATGATTTATTCATCCAAAAGGATTCTCATTCTCACCTTCTCTCTCCTCAAGCTCTCTCCCTCTTCAAACCCTAACCCTAACCTCTCATGTGTTGAGATCAAGGGTTAGCTAGACTAATACTTCCATAACCTCACTCTATATCCCCTAGGTAGCTTAGATTAGCATTTTGAGCAACCTAGTTATCTCAAGTTAGAGATCAAGCTTGGCGTAGGAGCTCTCGGGTGGATCGTCTTTGACTCGAGGAGGCCGTTGAGGTGCCGATGTTCCAAGGAGCCTACGAGGAGTGGAGGACAGCGATGAAGACCCGAAGGACAAGTAACGTGAGGTATAACTTCGAATCCGAGTAGTTAAACCTCTCGTAGTTTGCTAGTAACGGTTTAGACACGATTCATGCGCTCACGTCCGTGTTACGAAACTTTGATGATCGTTTTTCATATATTCCTCCTCCCCGCAAGTTCGTGGGGTGCGTGACATGGACTTACAGTGGTATCAGAGCCAACTAAACCATTACTAGCTTGTTAGCAACTAATTAGAAGTTCGATCGACGGAAAACACGAAAACAACACCCCGAACACCCTAACAGTTTCTGTTGATTTTAAAAGTGTCACAAAAATTATTTGATATGCCTTAAAATTCACAGCAGGGTATTATAAGAATACTGGGAAAATACGAGCCCGTAACTCGGCAAGACGGCCGCGGATCCGCGGCAAGAAGGTGCTTTTGGCCGCGGATCCGCCGCCGAGTCAACGCCGAGTTGACTCGGATTTGCTCTGTTATTCATATATTTTGGTGTTTTGTTTTCCAGTATGTTCTGTTTCTGCCCAGGTTACTTCAGTGCAGGTTTTCTTTTGGGGTACACACGGATAAAGGTTGTCGATCGATGTTCTAAGTTATTTGCTAATTGGGTTTTTATCTGTAATGTTTAATGTGTTCGTAAACCTCCCCTAACTGCTAGTATGTAGGTTGGCAGGGGGTTGCACATTTCTGTAATGTTTACTGTTTGTGTATATGGACTTGATTGGAGTGTTGTGATGATTAGCCGGGGTTTGAGATGAGTTTAATATTCATTCATTCGATGTAAATGTAATATGATGTAATATTCTTTTGCGGGGCACATCCAGGTTGCGGTTGTAGCCACCGTTGTATTATTTCTTTTTACTATTTTTACTCCTAGGACAGACCCAAGGTGGGGTGCACAAACTATCGGGTACTTTGAAGTGTTTAGTGGCCTACTCACTTTGTTGAGGGAGACCGCTTCACTTCGGGTACTTGGCGGGTAGTTTGCCGTACCCGTAGGGGTCTAGGGTGGGGTAATGGCCATTCATCACAACTGTGTAATCCGTCTTTTATTGCAGGCTCAAAGCAAATGCGGATTGCTAGTAAATCCAATAAAGTTCATCAGTGATCTGGAATGCTTATTATTGTGTCTGACGAATGTACAATATCTATATATGATAGCTATTAGACGTCACTTATGTTTTACACCTGCGCTAGCCCAGCCCCCGCTCTGTCGTTAGTTAAGTAACCTAACGGGTGATGACAGGACCCCGTGGCGAATGCGGATGGCATAAGAGGACGTGGTATTTTCGTTTTTTTCTGCAATGATAGGATAAATGATGGGACGCATTATTATAATGCAAAGAAAATAAACCAAAGTTTAATCGTTGGAACAAATTTAAAAGAAACCACTCGGTTATTTTAAAAAAGGAGCAGAATTTTTAATTACGGAGCTTTAACCACTCCTTTTAAAAAGTATCAGGTTCATTCGATTATATCAAGTTCACTACGTTCACGGTTTTTGCCAAAACCATTCGTAGCCCTCCGTCATTTCATTTGGGTATTCAGTAGTATTCAAGCTATGTATTTTGACCAACGCCAAGGCATAGTGTTTGGTAGCTGCTGGGTATTTCATTTGTTACATAGATAGATATGTTAGTTTGGGACAATCATATTATCATTTTGGCCAACGTCAAGGATATGTACGGGTGGGTTCAAATTAACAAGGATAATGATGGGTAGATCTTGCCATGTGACTTATGATATTTTGACCAACGCCATGGTCATACGAGCATGGGGCAAAAATTTATATCGGGAGTTTCTAAAGAAACTGAAATTTGCAGAGAGAGCATACCATTTTGGAGTTTGATGAATGTTGGTAGGATTCCTTCAACATTATCATACGATGATAATTTGGATCCCGATCCTACTGTGAGTATATGCTACTTATCAGGAGATTCGTCAGTTAACGGTCAATGCTATAAACCAAGTAGGTGCCTAGAAAGGTGTCAGCGGGGCTATGCCCCCAGAGAAAAGAGGTTATTTAATTAAGGAACTTCGCGAAAGCGTTGGAAAACCTCTCTCGAAGTATCGACACTGACCTGGCTGAACGGTTAAGTAAGAATTGTACGGTGAGAATAGTCCTGGCTAATTCTTCTTTTATAGTTTGAGGAGGGGTTCGAGAAACAGTGGGAGCCATCATGTTTAGATAAACTAAAAACCAATCTAAACTTGCAAAAGCATCATGCTAAAATGTTTTCTTCTCTTTCTCTCATTGCAGCGACCTTGTGACCACACATAGGTTACATCTAGATAATAAATTGACTGAATCTGACTTATATGACTGGCAAAGGTCTGTCCGGATGTCCATTGCCTATGACAAGCTGGACCACCCTATTACTACTCAAGATCCCGCCGTCCCAGGTCCAGTTTCCACCGTCGTGGATAAGAATATCCGTCAGACAAGGGAAAAGGATAAAGCGAAAGCCAAGAGCCTCGTGTTAGCTTCAGTTGATGGTATATACCAGAAGCAGCACGAGAAGATGGACTCAGTTTCCATCTTTCTCCTTAACAAAGATTTATATGGAGAGCAATCTCATATCGCAAGATATGAGACCTCGAACGAATTAATTCAAGCGAGGTTGGATTTCGGGTCATCTGTAGGGGACAACGTCCTTACAATGACTAGCTGTATTGATGAGCTCCAGGACCTGGAGACCATGTTGGGAAACGAGTCAGATACTGACTTGATTCTACAGTCTCTGCCTTCTACCCTGAAGGAAACCAGGGTAGAAGAAAGAAAGAGAAGGGCAAAAGTTTCGGGACTGAATGTAGTAAAAGAGGAACATTCCTATTGTTGTGGGACTGGGCATTGGCAGAAAGATTGCAGGGCTTTAGAAGCCAGTAGCCAGGATACGAAGCATGTTGTGGCTTCAGCCTCAAGTGTGTTTGTAATTGAGAACTGTTTATCAATTAACTCAACTTCCTGGGTACTGGATACTGGAGCAGGATCTCATATCTGTAATTCATTACATGCTTTGAGAAACCGCAGAGTTATGAAGGTAGGTGATTTGTCTTTCATAGTTGCAAACGGAATGAGCGTGGACGCTGAATCCGTGGGAGAATGTCGCCTAAATTTGACAAGTGGGCATATATTGATTTTACGTAACTGTTTATATATACCTAGTATGATTTGTAATATCATATCAGTTTCCTCACTTTCGAGAGAGGGATATGATTTTACATTCGTAAGCGATGTAGTTAACATCCACCTAAATCAAGTTATGATTGGGTCAAGTACATTAGATAACGGTATATACGTATTAAGTCAAGCTTAGGTTTTCAATATCCAGAATACACTTAAAAGAAAGTCTCCAAAATTAAATCAGGCTTTCTTATGGCATTGTAGACTAGGTCACATCAATGAGAGAAGGTTGACTAAGTTGCATAGAGAAGGATATTTGAATCCGTTCGAATATCAATCTTATGCTACTTGTGAATCTTGTCTCATAGGAAAGATGACAAAGACTCCGTTTACTGGACACGGAGTAAGAGCAAGCGAGCTCTTGGGACTCGTACACAGTGACGTGTGCGGTCCAATGTCTACACATGCGCGAGGTGGTTATTCCTACTTCATTACTTTTACAGATGATTTCTCTAGGTATGGATATGTCTTCTTAATGAAACATAAATCCGAGGCCTTTGAGAAATTCCAAGAATACAAGAATGAAGTGGAAAAACAAACAGGCAAGAGTATAAAGACACTGAGATCTGATCGAGCTGGTGAATACTTAAGTGCCGAGTTCCTGGGTTACTTAAAAGAGAATGGAATTCTCTCTCAGCTTATTCCTCCATACACACCACAACACAACGGTGTATCGGAAAGGAGGAATCGAACTCTATTGGATATGGTTCGTTCCATGATGAGTAACGCTGAGTTACCGCGATCATTCTGGGGATATGCACTAGAATCAGCTACATATCTTTTGAACCTAGTTCCTACCAAGACTGTGCCTACCACACCATATCAGATGTGGAGTGGAAAGAAACCCTATCTTCAGTATCTGAAGATTTGGGGATGTCCGGCTTTTGTTAAAAAGCAGCATACGGACAAGCTCGAGGCACGATCAGTACATTGTAAGTTTGTGGGATATCCAAAGAACTCCAAGGGGTATCTATTCTATTACGCAGAGGAACAAAAAGTTTTTGTTTCTCGTAATGCCCATTTTCTAGAATATCAGTTTTTAGAAAAGGAAACAAGTGGGAGCGAAATAGAACTGGAAGAAATTCCAGAACTACAAACTACTACTGAAAGTATGGTAGAACCTGAGGCTTCAGAAGAAAGGGACATCCCGACGCCACTCCGCAGGAGTAGTAGGCAGTCTCATCCGCCCGAGAGATACTACGGTTTTCTCATAGACGGGGATAGAGAGGATTGCACTATTGACTATGATGAGCCTACTAGCTTCCAGCAAGCCATTCAGAGCGGTGACTCAGTAAAATGGCTGGATGCAATGCGGACCGAAATGGAGTCCATGTACACTAACAAAGTATGGACTTTGGACATTGCTCCAGATGGGGTAAAACCCGTAGGATGCAAATGGATCTTCAAAAAGAAGATTGGTGTAGATAGACAGGTTGAAACCTATAAGGCTAGACTTGTTGCAAAGGGTTTCCGTCAAAGACCTGGTTTGGACTAGGACGAAACCTTTTCTCCAGTGGCTATGCTCAAATCCATTCGGGTCCTTCTTGCTATTACTGCCTTCCACGATTATGAGATCTGACAGATGGACGTAAAGACGGCCTTTCTAAATGGAAATTTGGAAGAGAGCGTCTATATGGATCAGCCAGAGGGATTCATTCAGAGTGGGAGCAGCGGTAAAGTATGTAAGCTGCTTAAGTCCATTTATGGACTAAAGCAGGCATCGCGGAGTTGGAA
Source organism: Agapanthus africanus (assembly GCA_030015575.1). NCBI lineage: Eukaryota > Viridiplantae > Streptophyta > Magnoliopsida > Asparagales > Amaryllidaceae > Agapanthus > Agapanthus africanus. Next base: position 371,697,257 of record JASDDO010000012.1, read on the forward strand.
CATCTGTTTTGATGATGCTGTCAAAGAATTCGACTTTATCAAAAATCCAGATGAACCTTGCATATACAGTAAGATTGTAAGGAGAGCTGTAGTATTCCTCGTCTTGTACGTGGATGACATTCTCCGAATAGGAAATGATATTCTTATGTTACAATCAGTCAAAAGATTCTTATCACATAAATTCTCCATGAAAGACCTGGGTGATGCCACCTTCATTCTGAGGATCCGGATCTATCGTGATAGATCAAAGAGGATGTTGTTACTTTCGCAGTCCAGGTACATAGACACCTTAGTGAAGAGATTCAGTATAGATGATTCTAAGCGCGGTAACCTACCGGCTTGTCACGGAATCACCCTCTCCAAAGAGATGTCTCCCAAGACTGATTTGAAAAGGGATCGCATGTCGATTATACCCCACGCTTCTGCGGTAGGCTCTATAATGTATGCGATGTTATGTACCAGACCAGATGTAGCATACGCATTAAGCGTTATAAGACGGTATCAGGCAAACCCAGGGGAGAAGCACTGGATTGCAGTAAAGAACATTCTCAAGTACCTGAGGAGGACTAAGGAGATGTTCTTGGTGTATGGCGGGAAAGACCTCCAGATGGAGGCCTTTGCCGACTCCGGCTTCCAGAGTGACAAGGATGACTCCAAGTCTATGTCGGGTTATGTCTTTACCCTCAATAGAGGGGCGGTCTGTTGGAAGAGTTCCAAACAGGAGACCGTTGCTGACTCAATGATGGAAGCGGAGTACATAGCTGCTTGCGATGCCGCAAAAGAAGTTGTCTGGATGAAGAAGTTCCTCACAGAACTTCAGGTGGATCCTACCAGTGTTGATCCAATACCTCTGTATTTTGACAACAAAGGCGCTATAGCTTTAGCAAAGGAACCCAGGTCCCATCAGAAATCCATACACATCTTAAGGCGGTATCACCTGATCAGGGAGATTGTAGATCGCCGGGAGATCGAGATAAAGAGAGTAGAGATAGAGAATAACATTGCTGATCCATTCACAAAGGCTATTCCTCAGACGCAGTTCGAGAGGCTATTCGAGATGATAGGTCTACGATATGCCAGATCATGGCCCTAGTGCAAGTGGGAGATTGTTAGTGTATATGCCCTAGGGGCCATTATTGTATCATACTTGTATGTATATTACTTAATGGAAGCTTGTGATATTCACAGTTGTATATACAATCTTGCTAAAAATGGTAGTATGCTACTTGGTTTGTGTCTACTTTAATATGTGCATATGTTTCTTGTAACGTATCACTCATACAAATTAGTAGAGCCCATAGGATCTTTGCTTGATTACCAGCGTTGTGATGGCAGTCACACTAGTGGGGGCTGGGTAGTCTATATGCAACATCCTATACTTGTCCCTAGTCGTAGGATTATCGAGACTGGGCATTGATACTCCAGAGTAGACTAGTGTGTACGCTTCTCATCCCAGTTGGGGAGATGGTCTGTCCCACAACCATCAGTACGTCATACTGGAGATAGTATACAGGTGCTCGTTAGGTTACGGGTACACCGGACAGGACTCGCAGGGGAACTGATTGGTTGGTATTATACCCGTCGTTAGTTAACAGTTCCCAGGTGACATGAGTACAGCATAGTCCGCAGACTTGACACTGCTACTTCGCCTCGAGTGTGTCCCACTGTTCTTAGATTGCTACCCTACCACGGCTCAAGGGAGTCGTGTAAACAGGTAGCAGTTGGGTGCAGTCTCGAGCACTTGGAGGCAGTGGCGGTTAGAAAGGATTCGTCTCTCCCGGTATTGGGAGTTGATATTGCGCTGTGTCAGAGAGCCATTACGCAAAGACCCTGGCCAGGGCAAGCGAGATCTACTGGTAGGTTCCAGTAGTTTCTCAGGGTGTAATGGGCTACGCTCTGACATGACTTATACCGCTATTAGGGGACTGACGCTTGCCACCCCCTAGGCTAGATATGCGATAGTCTTAGAGGAATAGACCGGACTGTACGGAGATTGTCATATCAGGCTCAGTAGGAGTTCAGATGGGTTTCCTCATCGGCCTTCTTATCGACATCTACCTAGGGACCGTTACGTACAGCTAGTGCCGCTTGCGGTCTGTGGTTATACCCAGTGCCAGCGTTGTGTCGAGTCTTTTGAGTCCCACACAGAGAGTTTCCCTGCTTCGGGCGAAACGATATAGAGGTCGTATGGTTTTACGACAGGGTTCGGACATATACGTGTTTTTACGCACGTACAATGTTCGGACAGTTTTTACTAGTCGGCTTTGGTTTAAGCCAGATTCTAGTATCGGATTATTGGATTTATACAGTCTAATGTTTTTCCGTGTTTTTACGGATAGGAGGGGCATTCTCGTAATTTGTCGGGAAGCTTCTTGAAGCATGGTGACTTGGGGGTTAAGGTGGCATTTGCATTAATTGGATGAGTGAGTCATGGTGTGATTCATACATGGAGTTAATGAATCATTTATGATTTATATAAATCATGTGATGAATCACTAAATGTATTAATGAAACATGATGATATATCATTATTTGTTATTCATTTAATATATATGATATGTTTCATATATACACATATGATTTATTCATCCAAAAGGATTCTCATTCTCACCTTCTCTCTCCTCAAGCTCTCTCCCTATTCAAACCCTAACCCTAACCTCTCATGTGTTGAGATCAAGGGTTAGCTAGACTAATACTTCCATAACCTCACTCTATATCCCCTAGGTAGCTTAGATTAGCACTTTGAGCAACCTAGTTATCTCAAGTTAGAGATCAAGCTTGGCGTAGGAGCTCTCGGGTGGATCGTCTTTGACTCGAGGAGGCCGTTGAGGTGCCGATGTTCCAAGGAGCCTACGAGGAGTGGAGGACAGTGATGAAGACCCGAAGGACAAGTAACGTGAGGTATATCTTCGAATCCGAGTAGTTAAACCTCTCGTAGTTTGCCAGTAACGGTTTAGACACGATTCATGCGCTCAAGTCCGTGTTACGAAGCTTTGATGTTCGTTTTTCATATATTCCGCTTCCCCGCAAGTTCGTGGGGTGCGTGACATGGACTTACACCAACTCTTGAGAAAGAGCGGCCACCTCGGACCCAGCAATTGTACCCGTTTCGCTCGCCACCACTTCGGGCTCGGTGATTGCAGCCGTCTCATCCACCGCTGCCTTAGGCTCGGCCGTGGTAGCCGTCTCACCCGCCGCCACCTCGGGATCGGCAGTGGTAACTATCTTGGGCATAGTAATTGTGACTGTCTCATCAGCCACTACCTCGGGCCCAGCAATTGCGGCCACATCGCCTACCGCCGCACCGGGTTCGGGAATAGCAGTTACCTCCTCCACCGCTCCCTCAGGCTCAGCGGTCGCCACCACTTCTTCGGTAAGGCTAGGCCCTGCAAGACAAGATGTATGGGAACTGATAGTTAAAACTTTGACAACGGAGCCTCAAGGCACATTACCTGGGGTTGATTTACCGTTTGCTTCCCGAGCCGCATGTGCCGCCCATCTGTAAGCTGTAGACAAGGCAACCAGAGACTCCTCTAAAGGAGTAGCAGCAGGGGTAACGGCGCTTGAACCTGCTCCCGCAGCTAAAGCAGCACTGCGCTCCCTTGCTGCGCGCCTCAGGCGCTTCCTTTCCTCCCGAGCCGTCAAAACAGACCTTTTAGAAGCCTCCTTCAACAGGGCGTTATCGTCCACATCCAGGGTTACCTTTGGAGCCGCCAAGTCTTCCGTCATCGGTTTTTAAGTAAGGCCTCTTTCGGCAGTGCCGAAGAGGCCGGGACTTCGGTAGCTGGCTCGGGGAGAATTTCCGCATCAGCTTGCGGGATAGGCATTGTTGTCCCTATGATAAGACAAAGAGAGGGTCAGATTACTTATAAGAAAAGGGAGCAGAAACATGGCGAACCGAAATGTACCGAGGCCTAAGGATGCTCGAAGTTGTTCCTCTTCCTCAAAAGTCTTGAGAGAAGCAGCGAGAGCTTCTTCGGTAGAAATGCCTATTAAAGAATGAAAAGCGTCAGTAAAAAAAAATATAATACAAGTATGATGCAATGGCGAAAAATACAACTAAAGATTACCTGATCGTGCAAGGATAGCCAACCTGTCTTCGCGTCTTGCCAATCGCTCGGAAGCTGCAATGGCAGCCGCCAGATCAGTATCATCTGGCGGCATGAATAAGCCCTCATTTGTCCCATACTCGCTCAATCCCTCACTATAAGGAGCATGAGGCTCCTGGCCAAGTACCACGTCAAGAGAAAAGAGCGACTTTTTCTTCTTCTGAGAGAGAGCTCCGGTCGTAGCCAACACCAGCTTGCGCTTAGTGGCCACCTTAGGACGGCGAGTCCCGATATCCGAGCCCACGCCAGATTCGGGTGAAGCTACGTTTACCGTCTCCACGGGAGCACGGGGCACCGATGGAACATCCACCGTCTCCACAGGATCACGGGGCAATCCACGCGTGGGGCTTAGCACACGTGGAGGCTCAACTGCAGCGGCCTCTCTTAGCGGAGGGGGCACAGCGATCCGTCGCCTTAAATGGACGTTGCGATCGCTGGCAGGGGGCGCACTCTTACGATCGAGCAGCAACCGCCTCTCTTACCTGATGACAGCACCCATCGCGTGTTGATACCAGGCCCCGTATACGTTAAGGGCCCTTGGGATGCAACTTGGCTCGCTAATGAAGAAGTGGGAGCCCGTATTCAAGCGCATAAAGTGATGCAGCGCACCCCGTATTCCCTCTCTGGTGGCAGCATGTTCTTCCAAGAATGCCTCCAGTGGGACCCCCTGGTTATAACTTAGCTGCTGGGCAAAATGATGGGGGTTGTATCTCATAAAAAGCGCCCCATCATTTTGCCTGAATACGAGGAAGCCCGTCCTAATGGAGTAGAGATGTAGGATCTCCCAGGCTTTCAACACGGAGGCCCCGTCCTTAAAAGTGTCGCGCAATGCCAGCACCATCTTGGAAGATTCCTGCCCGATTGTCAGGACTTTGTCCGTGAAAGACATACCATCCCCGACCGTGCACGGACGAAGAAGCAAGCCCTTAGCTTCCCGCTAAGACGGATTCACGATAGACGCGTCAACCAGTCGCATAATTCGCGAGAGCTTGTATTTCTCGTAAAACGAGGGTCTTTTGTGAATACCAAATACCCCGAGCACGTGCATTTCCATCCACGAAGTAAAGTAGTGCATCGGGAAGTTGGCAGCTTGCACCCCCGGTTCAGTTGTATCCGCCGCCACGCTAAGACCATGGTACAGGTGGGACAGCCCGGCAATCCCGATGGCCACTTGGATTCCAGCCACCATTCAATGTGCTGGGTAGAATACGGACGACCTCATATAGCGAGGGTGCATGGGGAGCGCGAACCAACACAACCATAGCCCGAGAAACTCGAGAAAGAAAGTCACCCCGTCAATGCCCGGAACGGCGATTTCTGACAAAGGGATGATCGCGGCATCCGGAAGATAAAAGCCATTCTGATCATCTTCCAACATTGGTCGACGGTCCAAGCCAAAGCCAAAAGGGTCTTCGAGCTTGGCAAACTTTTCACCTCGTTGCGATAAAATCTCCGGGCGAAGAAACCGGGCAATGAAGTCTGCGAAGCTGACCCCTCGGCCTCCGGATTCCAAGAAGAGGCTCTCGTACATGTTCGGCACCTTTATCAGACTAGGAAACTGGTGCTGAATAGCGTTCTCCGGTGTTAGGCCCATCACCACCGGTTTGGTGGCAAAAATGTATTCATCCGGAGGAAGCAGCTCCTCATAGTGCTCCCCCCTCACTGGCAAACCGGAAATCTCAGCAAATTCTTCTAAGGGGATAGAGACTTCTCTGTCCAGTAGAAGAAAGGTATGGGTTGAGATGTTCCATTGCTCCAAGAACGCCTTAATCCACCATGTCGGAGGAGCAGAATATTGGAACAATGAAGCGTAAACCGCAGGATACAGGTCGAGCTTCAGCAAGTGCGTTTTCTTCGCCGACAAAATGTACCTGGCCCACTGCAAATACCCGGCCGAATGTCGGGGAGTTAACCCGATGTTGTAAGGTTGTCCCCAAGGGCGCGACTCGCCCTGGCATATGCGCCGCTCCAAGGTATCCAAAGCTGCCGGCAGCTGCATGGGTATAGCGGCAATCGAAGGTTGAAGAAGACCCTCCGAAGTCCAATTGACAACCTCCACGGCATAGTTCACCGGGGGAACATATGCATACGAAATCGATGAGATCGGCTCCGAGGGCATCACACAAGAGAAGCTTCGGGGACCTTTGATAATCTGGTCGTACCACCTACCCCACAGGTGAAGTTTTTTGTGTTCCGGGTCATGGTCTCTAATGAGCGCGAGAACCTCCCGGTCCACCGGTCTCTCAGGGAATCCTCCCTCTGAGTGGAAAAACGGGAAAGAAAGATCGGAAGACATGTCTCTTACGAGAAAGAACGGAATTCAACTATCAGTATTATAATTTTAAAATCCCGACGCTCGGCACTTTAAAATTTGTACCACACTGCAATGCAGTGGAAAGGGGACCGAAGGTGGACCCACAAAATCCAGATGACAATGCATCAATTAATAAAACAGCCTCATCATTGGATGAGACTGTCAATTAATGAGGAAATCCTCAAGGAATATTCTCATTGAATGAGAAATCCCTCGGGAAAAGGAGAAAATCTCCCTTTGAGAGCAAAGCTCTGTAACAGAGTGACACTTGTCAAACCCTGGTCATGAAGGAATAAAATTCCTTAAAAAGCCTAGCTCTGTAATGATGATGGAAAATCCATCAAAGATTAATTAAAATTAATTCTTGAGAATTAAAAATTCTGGGATCTTAAAGATCCATGAAAAAACTCTTAAGAGTTCTTCATCAAAAGATCAAAAGATCTATATATATTATCAAAAGAGCAGAGCTCTGATGCATGGGATAAGAAACCCCAAGAAAAGATCTGTTTAGATCAATGGGTTCTTAAGAGTAAGGCTCTATTAATGAATCCCTAAAAGGGTTTTCTTTAGATCAAAGATCTATGAAGAGCAAGGCTCTGTTAATAGGTAAAAATCCTAATTTATTAAAATTAGTTTAATTTTACCTAAGTTTGGTAGAGTTCTAACTCTTGAAAGTTCTTGAATAGAAGAGCAAGGCTCTGAATAAAAATTCTTAAGAAGAAGATGATAATCATCTGAGGACCAAAGGTCCTATTTATAGGCATTGAACTGCCACTTCAACTTCTGAGTTGATCGAAGGGCTCAGATGTTGCCACCGCTGCACTCACGTGTGCGCCACACGAGCGCAACGGTGGGGGGGGGGGCATTTGTTTCCCCCAATCAGAGCAAAGCTCTGTTTTGAATTTTAAAATTCAAAAATTGAAGCAACGCTTCAGATTCTGCGCGCTGCGCGCCACATGTCAAAAGCAGACACGCCAGCGCCAGGAGCGCTGCTTCCTAGGCAGCGCACCCCCAATCAGAGCAAAGCTCTGCTTCAAAATTCAAAATTTAAATTGAAGCAACGCTTCAGATCCAACGCTCTGCGCTGTGCGCCACGTGTCAAACACAGGTACGCTAGCGCAGTTGCGCTGCGCTCTGCGCTGCGCAGTTGACACAGGTGCGCTAGCGCAGTTGCGCTGCGCTCTGCGCTGCGCGCCACGTGTCGAACGTAGGTGCGCCAGCGCTGGAATCAAAAATTCCCCCAGCGTCAGATCAAAAGATCTACTAATAATAAATTATTAATTAATCAGAACTAAAATTCTGTTATGGAAAGATTTTTCAATCTTATTAAAACAAGAAGATTATTTTCTGTAAAACAGAAGCCTTAGGATCAAAGATCCAACGTTGGGAAATATTCCCAAATCAATCAGAGAAAAATCTCTTAAAACTGATTTAACAAATCATTTGGCCCAATATAAAGGACCCTAGACTTCATGTCTAAAGGAGATAGAGAGATAAAGAATACAGAGAAGAAAAGAGAGGAAAAAACCCTCTGCAATAAAGAGCAATCTCTTAAAAAAAAGAAGATTTTTTCTTCATCTTCAAGGTAAAAAAAACTATGTTCTTGAATAATAGAGATAAAACCATCTAGTAAAAAGAAGAACCATCTTCTAAAAAGATCAGAGATCTAAGAAAAAGACCAAGGTCTTTAATAAAGAAAAGGTCAAAAAGATCTAATCATAAAAATACTAAAAGAAGTATTTTACTTCATTCACAGATCTTTTGATCTATAAAGGCAGAGCCTTTTATAAAAACAAGAACTTTTGTTCTTGGATCTTGAGGAAAAAGCCTCCTTTGAAGAACATAAATCTGTTCTTTGATCTTAAAATTGATCAGATGCGCTTTGCGCTATTAGAAAGTGCCTTGCACTCATGAATTGCGCCCTTGCGCTCATTAGACCGGCGCTCAGCGCCAAAACCTGCCACGTGTCAACCAGAGACACAATCTGCGCTTTGCGCTTCTAAAACAGAGCACTGCACTCATGGGCTGGCGCTCAGCTCCAAGCGCGCCACGTGTCACTCACTGGTGCTCCAACAGACTAGCGCAATGTGCTCATAAATTAAAAGCGCAATGCGCTAACAAACTAGCGCTTAGCGCTAAGCACGACACGAGTCCTCTTCGTGTGCGCTACCCGACAGAAGCGTAATGCGCTCTTTGACTGGCGCAACGCGTCTGGCACGCCACGTGGCGCACTGTCAGAACAAACTTTATTTCTGATAAATGCTATGCATTCCACAAAAATGTCAGAGCCTAATGCCTAGCATTATTAAAAGGGCTGGGCCCAAATAAAGGCTTAATAGCCAGAACAAAAATAAAATGTTAAAACATTTTAATTGGACTTAGCCCAATTTTGGCCATAAGTCCTCAACTTGTTTTGAATTGAGCACATCTGCTCTTTCAACCAACTCACCTTGGTTCAAGGGTACATCTCTTCACTCCTTTGATATTCGTCGTTGTAATTCCTCAACGTCTTCAAAGAGGTGACGGGTCCCGACAACCACACATTTCACAGACTATGACGTCTTTAAATCGGACTGTGAGGTCCTTAAACTCACGGACTATGATGTCCTTAACCTCGACCGCGATGCCTTTAAACTAACATCGGACTGTGAGGTCCTTACACTCACGGACTATGATGTCCTTAACCTTGACCGCGATGTCTTTAAACTAACATCGGACTGTGAGGTCCTTAAACTCACTGACTATGATGTCCTTAACCTCGACCGCGATGTCTTTAAACTAACAACGGATTGTGGGGTCCTTAAACCCACGGACTATGATGTCCTTAACCTCGACCGCGATTTCTTTAAACTAACGGTGGACCGTAATGTACTTAAACTAATTATCGACCGCAATGTCACTAAACTAAACAATAGAGCCCAACTGCTGTCTTGTTGGATCTAACCGATCCCGTTAAGTTGATCTTAGCCTAAAAATTAGTCTAACGTATCCTTAACATACGTTTAAGTTGATCTTAGTCCCAAATGAGGCTAACGTATCCTTAAACCCAATCCCCAAACCCAAATCTAAGAAGATACGGATTTGGACTAATCCACGCCCTACGGGCGACAATATAAATTAGTCTCCGTATACAATCCACGGGCAACCACAAACAAAACAAACACTCACGACACGAAGTGACCATCTGGAGAAGGAGAAAGTTGTTATCGCGATGCGGTAGCGTAATTAACTGCAGGGGATTGCACCTGCAGGGAAGAGCGTCCCCACAATCAAAAACCCCTCAAACGAGGGGGAATCTGACGAAGTCTGCTACATCGGCCGCATCCGTTTAAACCTTCGATACATGGTGCCATAAATCAACTTGGCATCTTCGGAGAGGTGGACGGATAGCACCAATTAGCATCTGCCCCGAATTTCAGGCAAGACGGACCTGCATGGTTGCGTCTCCGTGATTCGGAGGGGAACAGCAAGGGTTTCGTCTCTCCCGGTATTGGGGGTGAGATCACGCTGTGTCTAGGAGAGCCATTACACGAAGTCCTTGGCCAAGGCAAGTGAAATTTGCTGGTAGGTATTCCAGTAGTATCTCAGGGTGTTCTGGGCTACATTCTGACACGACTTGTACCACTTTTGGGGGTCTGACGTTTACCAGCCCCCTAGGCCCGACATGCGATACTCATAGACGAACGGACCGGACTGTATGGATATTGTCACTGACAGGCTTAGTAGGGTGTCAGATAAGTTCACTCATCAGCCTCCCTTTTGGTCAATACCTCAGCAGCCGTTATGCACAGCTAGTGCCACTGACGTTCTAGTGGTTAAATCCACTGCCAAAGTATTGACGATTCTTTAGAGTCCCCTACAGATAGTTTCCCATGTTCGGGCGAAACGTTGTAGATGCCGTATAGTTTTATGGCAGGGTTCGATCATATACATGAACTCGTGCACGGATCATGATCGGACGGATCATACTAGTGGGCTTTAGTTTAAGCCGGATTCTAGTATTAAATTTGTTGGATTACTTTCGTCTCATTGCATTCGCATTCAGTCGGAATGCGGATGCAGGTATGTATATATAGGTGAGGGGTAATTGTACGTTATGTATATGCCCTAGAGGCCATTGTTGTACATATGATGTATATTATGATGGATGCTTGGATATATGACCTTGACGGAGGCCAAACTACCCATAGTCCGCTAGTCATGTTCAACCCGTTCATTTTTTGATTGAATTAAACCCACCTGCACAACCCTTGACGAAGGCCAAACTACGCCATATGAATACCCTAATCCAACGCATCGTATGCTAGCAGATAAACACTAGTTAGCTACCGTACACTACGCCTTGAAGGAGGCCAAACTACCGCAGCACGAATACTAAGTAATACTTATCTGAAATGACGGATGGCTACGACAGGTTTTTAAGAAAATCCTTCGTGTAATGAACTTGATATCGTCGTAGAATCGAGTGATTTTGAATGGAATGTTTTTGAGGCCTTTTCTAGTTTTGCTAAAGAGGTCATTCCCGATGAAGGGATCGTCGGCTCTTTCCTCATCGAATAAGGTGCAGGATATTTCACAAATATCACTATGCAAAGCAAAAACTATAGAAACAATCAAAAGACAAACCGAGTTTGTAGCATCTGCTAGTTTCGCTAAAGAGGTCACTCCCGGTGAAGGGATCTCGGCTCTTTCCTTATCGAATAAGGTGCTGGATGTTCTACAAGGAACACCGCTATGCAAAGCAAGAACAAGAGCTACCAGTTTTTAAACAAGTTTCTACAACATCTTTAGGTTTCTTTTAGTTTCATTAATCTCATTAATGAAGTCCCATTTTATTATGCTTCACAAGCATCACATTTGAAACGAAATCTGCAATATAACATATATCTCATATATATAATATAAACATTCGTCTCAGGCAGTAATATGATCTCATCACAGAACATTGCAGCAGAAGAACATATATGAAATATTGGATATACTAGGAGGTCCGTGTTTTTAATACGAGCCTGTATAAAACACGGATTCCACGGTCGCGATGAATAGACAAACCCACATCCCTAGATCCCTACGAGAGCGGCAGGCAACACTGCCAATTCTAGGGTTAAGAGACCCGGTCTCGACTCCTCGAGATGGTCTCCCACTGGACCCTAGAACCCGGTTACTTGTTCTCCCTGCCTTGGGTCTACCTAATGCGGAAAAGTAAATAATATACAATGGTGACATCATCCTCAGCCCGGAAGTGCCCCAATAAAAGAATATTACATACATATGAATTTTACATGAATGAAAATAAAAACCCTCATCTCACATAAAACCCCCGGCTATTCAAACACGACGATCCAATATAACATATCACAGCAACACATAATATCTTAAATCATCAACGTAAGCAAGTATGCGTATCCCGATTGTCGTTGATGTATAGCAACAAAATCGGCGATACACCACATATTACACTTACGGCCACAGAAAAGAAAGTGTAAAACTACAACAGTTGGAATCCGCAACCTCCTTAGACATTGCATGCCTAACCAAATGAATTCCTTAGACATCGCATGCCTAACAATTATAAACTCCGCATTTTAGTCTCATTATCGAAAACTCTTTTCAATATCAAGTCGGGCAATTCAACAAGATTCCCGATATCCTGATCGAATACTCGTCGCAAACTTTAGTAGACGGCCGCACCCCCGGATGCCGTCGACGAAGTGCACTAAGGCGGAACACCGCTGCCGTGAGCACCCGAACGGATGCTTTTGGCGACGGGGTTCTCCTGCAGTCACTTGGTCGGGGCTATGGGGCATGGCTATCTATTAAGTTTACCCGACGAGTATCCGCGTACGCTACGTGATTGCGACGGACTTTTGATCACATCAAAATTCCATGGCAACCGATCAATTGAGACTGAACTGCTAGATTTATAACATTCAAATTAGTTATCTCATAACTACTTGTGGATTCCAAATATTGTATCACATTCCAGATAAATAAACAATGTTAAACTTTCCGATCGAATAATCAAATACCCAAGATTTCCTAAATAGCTCAACACTTGAGCGGAGTTCAAATAATCCAAGAATATGTCACAGTACCAATGGTCCAGCCGTAGAAGGGTCAAACCAACGCCTCACATGTGGCAACGCCGTACTGCCCCAAACCCTAAGGTTTAGAGGCGGTTCAGACGGTTACATAATCGAGTTAAGGTTTGTGTTCTTCTAGAGGGTCCACCACGTTACTTGCACATTTTTCCGAAAGATTTAAACTCAAGAAAAATTCAACACTTGAAAGTTTTTTGTGTCGGGAAAAAGTGATTTAATGATATCCGTTCGAACATTTTAATACTTTCTAAATAATCCGGAAAACATAACGAAATTAAACTTTCCGATCGAATCAACGAATACATAAAAATCCCTAGAACACTCAACACTTGAGTAAGATTTAAAATACCCAGAATCATGTACAAGTACATACGGATGAACCTTGCCAATACGAGGCCATAACTCCCAAATACGGCCGCGGAACCACCGCGGGAAGCATGCTCCTGCCGCGGTTCCGCGGCGACTTCAGGGAGTTAGGTTGTCGTATTTTAGGGTAATCCTTAGAATTTCCTGCTGATTTTTTGAGTATTTTTAATGCAGAAAAATCACATTTTTACAAAATTTCCAGAGAAGGGTAAAAACCGGGGTTTCGGGGTTCGATCAGACTTTAAACTTCGTCTAGACTTCGCCTAAAGCTCTAGCTTGGCTCTGATACCACTGTAGGGTTACTGGGCACTGTTACAAGGGTCTACAAGGCATCAACCATGCCCGATTTAAAATTTAGACGTGCTGAACAACCCTCACCAAGATCTTTAAACTAGAGATTAGGCGAAACAAAGCATGTTAAACACTTTAACATCTAAGAGTTTGGGATTACAACCTTTGTAGTCCGGTCCTTCACTTCATAAGCTCCGTGTTGAGGTCCCTTCGCTGCGATCATCGAGTACCCGGACTCTAGAAAGGCTCCACAAAAGAAAGATGCAAGCTTGCTTCCGATCTTCGATAACTAAGACGATCTACCTTGAAGTTTCTTTAACACAAGCTCTCACTCACTACATGAAGTGAACACCCTAATCTAAATGGCAAGGATATATTAGGATGATGAAGTAGGATTTATGCTCACTTTTGTTTTCATAATCTCACACTAATCCATCACAAAACCCAAAGCTAGAAAACTTTGCAAGGAGGAAGAAGAAGAAAAATGAATGAATGATCCTTTTGTGATGAATAATGAATTGTTATGATAACTACAAATGCAACCATGGTTGACCAAAGAAAAGGCTAACCAATGTAGGGAGTTAACTAGGGTTAAAGGGTGTGGGTTGGGTTAGGAAATATCTCACAAAATATCAACCATAATATCTTTGCAAGAAACAAAGTAAAAGCTTCTAGAAGCTTCTAGAAAAGTTTAACCCAAATCAAACCCTAATCATGATTAATCTCCACTAACCATGTTGCATTAGTAATCATAACTTGTTACAATATTATATATCACATATATAATATATTTTTGTAACAAAAGAAAATAATACAATTAACATATATCGCATATATATCAATGTATTACCCGAGTGCGAAAATGAATCAATAAGTGAGCTTATATTAGTTAATATAATTTAATATATAAAATATATAATTATACATTAAATTATCGAATCAACACTTGATCCGATAATCCGGCTATTTCACAAATAACCGACTAATATAATCTGTATCTGTTCATCGAATCAACACTTGATCCGATGACCCGGCTATATCACATATACCCAGCCGATATCTTATATTGTGAGAATCTAATACGGTATCACATACACGTATTGTTCTCGGTCCCGCACATATTATATATGTGCTCCTACTCCGTTTTTCCTGAGCCAAGAAACCTCTGTGTAGGACTCTAAAGAATAATCAATACGCCGGCAGTAGGTGATGATCATATCAAGCACCCACAAGCTGCAAGCGGTCAGCTAAACGTAACAGCCACCCAGGAATTGAGCGATCAGAAGATCAACAAGAAAGCTTGTACATTCTCCTGCGAATCCAATCAGTAACACTCCCGTACAGTCCGGTCTCTTCGTCTGATATGTCGCATATCTCGCCTAGGGGTGGTAAACGTCAGACCCCAGTAGCTTGATAAGTCGTGTCGATATAAGGTCTATAACAGTTCGAGAAACTACTGATAACACTTACCAGTAAATCTCAGCAAACCTGGCCAGGGATTTCTAGTTATAGCCAATCGAACACAGCGCAACATCAACTCCCTATACCGGGAGAGACGAATCCCCTCCTATCGCTCATTGCCTCCATGTGATTCGGGACTGTACCCAAAAGCCACCTTTTTGCACGCCCTCTTAGACGTGGTATGATGGAAATCAAAGCACAGTGGGAATCACATAAGACTCTATGACGATCTCGGGTCTACAGACTAACCCGTACCAGTGTCACCAGAGAACTGCCATCTGACGTGAGGTATAATACCATCTGGGAGTTCTCGGCGAGTCCGTCCAGTGTACCCAGTCTCCACTGAGCACCCGTATACCTTCTCTGATGTCAAACACCAATGGATATGGGATTATCCATCCCCCATCATATGGGTCAAGAAGCGCATACGCTAGTCTACTCTGGTATATCGATGCCCTGTCTCGATACACCTACGACTAGGAACATTTGAAGGATGTACTTGACGACTACACTGTCCCCACTAGTATGATCCGCATCATAGTCCTGGTAGTCAAGTACTCATCCTAAGGGCTTTATCAACATGTGACATAGAGACAATCAGAGTACATGTTAAGATAAAGAGTAACCATATAGCATACTATCATGTCGAGCAAGAAAGTCCTCCCTATATATGTCCAAGCATCCACTACAATATAAATCATATGTGTTGGATATAGTGCCCTCAGAGTCAATTATTGGATCACAGGCACGTGATAGCAATGATTGAGGGAGGACCTATGCCGGTAGGACAGTCTTACTCGAGAGGTTTGTATACTATCTGGTTTGTCTTTATCATCGTGTACATGCTTTAGGTGACATTGTAGTTCACTATTACACATTGATAGAGAATAGTATGCTACCATGGTTTGTCTTTATCACCGTGTACTGCTTTAGGTGACCTTACAGGTCGCTATTACACGTTGATAGAGCCCTTAGGATTCTTTCTTGACTACCAGCAGTATGATGGCGATCATATACGTGAGAGTTGGGTAGTCTATAAGCACATCCTTAAAGTGGTCCCTAGTCGTGGGAGTTTTGAGACTGGGCATCGATACTCCATTAGTAGACTAGTGTATACAGTCGAGACCCCGACGAGGGGAGGTGGATGGTCTCACAAGCCATTGGTGTCAGTTGGTTCACCTAAGATGTATACAAGTGCTCATTGGGTTATGAGTACACCGGACATGACTCGCCGGGAACATACTAGTTGGTATTATACCCGACGTCAGATAGTAGTTCCCTGGTGACATGTGTACAGGTTAGTTCATCGACCTAAGATCGTCATTTATTTCGTGTGAGTTCCCACTGTGCTTTGATTACTACCCTACCACGGCTCAAAAGAGTCATGCAAACAGGTTTTAGTTGGGTACAGTCCCGAGCCACATTGAGGCAGTGAGCGGATCGGCAGGGGTTTCGTCTCTCCCGGTATTGGGGGTGAGATCGCGCTTTGTCTAGGAGAGCCATTACACGAAGTCCTTGGCCAAGGCAGAAGATTTACTGGTAGGTATTCCAGTAGTATCTCAGGGTGTTCTGGGATACACTCCGACATGACTTGTACCGCTTTTGGGGGTCTGACTTTTACCAAACCCCTAGGCCCGCCATACGATGCTCATAGACAAACGGACCGGACTGTACGGATATTGTCACTGACAGGCTCAGTAGGTTGTCAGGATGAGTTCTCTCATCGACCTCCCTTTTGGTCAATACCTGGTAGCCCGTTACGTACAGCTAGTACCACTGACGTGCTAGTGGTTAAATCCACAGCCAAAGTATTGACGAGTCTTTAGAGTCCCCCACAGAAAGTTTCTCAAGTTTCGGGCGAAACGTTGTAGAGGCCGTATGATATATGGCAGGATTCGATCATATACGTGCGGTATTGCACGGATCATGATCGGGCGGATCATACTAGTGGGCTTTGGTTTAAGCCGGATCCTAGTATTAGATTTGTTGGATTACTTTAGTCTCATCGTATTTGCATTCAGTCGGAATGCGAATACGATGAGACTAAAGTAATCCAACAAATCTAATACTAGGATCCGGCTTAAACCAAAGCCCACTATGTATATACAGGTGAGGGGTATCCTTGTGATCCGTCATGAGTTTACTTTAGATGTTGCCGTATCTTTTTATTGTTGTAAACATTTGGGTTAATGTTTACAAATGGAAATTGTGAGCTTAAGCCATCATTTTGTGCATTAAATGAGACATGTACTTCCTAGATGACTCATTGTCTCATTTCTTGTGCAAATATCACATTATGTGATTGATTAGTGTGTTGAATTGATGTGAGGAGAGAGGGAGGGCAGCCACTTGATATTGGGTTTGCTCTTGTATTTTCATTCTGGTTCTCTCACAATAATTCAACACAAGAAAAAAAAGAGAGAGCTTCTTCTTCTTCCTCTAGCTCACAACCTCCATTGATGGCTTCATCTTCAACCTGCATCCATGCAATGGATGCAAGAGACAAAGTTGTCACAAACATTCTCTACTTCGCCTTGGATACGTCGGCTAGCGAACTTCGTGCCCGAGTTGATTCGGATGAAGCGGGAACCCCTAAAAAGACTCGAAGATGTGGTGCCCTTTCCGACGAGGAGATCAAGACCGGAGATGCCGCGAGGAGCTTGGGATGGTGGCCAAAGACCGAAGGACACGGATCGATCGGTATTGCTTTCCAACCCTTTCTCTAGTTGCTAGTTGTAGGTTAATGGTTCGATCCGGGTTTTAAGCATACGATAGCGCCGGTTTGTAGTTTTTAAAAAGTTTCGTTTCCGCATTTTGGCCTCGGAAAGATGGCCGGGGCGCTACCGTAGTCTTACATGGTATCAGAGCCACGCCATTAACCTTTACTAGCTTGTTCTAACGTGTTTAGAATTTCGATCGAACGGAATTTTCCAAAACTGCATTTCCAATCATGAAGTTTCTGTCGAATTTTTATTGTCGTCAAAAAATTATTTTGAGTATTGCAGAAAATCAGGCAGGCTTTTCTATGAAAACTGCAGAAAATTTGTAGGCTGATTTCACCGTAGCGCGGCGGAACCGCGGCCGTACCCACATTTTGGCCGCGGTTCCGCCGCCGTACTGTAGCATCAGTCCACCAAAATTTCCACAGTGGTCTCTGACATGGAAATGGGGTTTCTAGTATTTTTTGTTTGGGTCCAGATTTGTTTGAGTACTGGGAATTGTGCTTGGGGCCCACTTCGGGGAAATTTTGTCGATCGAAAATTTTAAACATGTTAGTTCACAGTATTTACATTATATCTAGGATCGTGAATGTCATTTGATCGGTAAATCTTGTCTAATTGCTATAGCCCTTTTAGACGGATTTGCGAACGTGACATTCACGTTGATGTTCAGTGTTGTGCTGTGATGTTGCGGATTTGTCGTGGTGGATAGCCTGGATGCAATGGTAGTACAGTTTGGTTGTATTTGTACATTTGATATTGCGGGGCGAGCGTCCGACATTTGGACTATCGTCACTGCCTGTTTGTATATTATTCTTTTGGGGCACGACCGGGCTGAGGTCGATGTACCCGTTGTATATATTTTACTTTCTGTACTAGGATTACCCCAAGGTGGGGTGCACGGATAGCCGGGTTATAGAGGGCAACGGGCCCGCATCTTATGGCTTTGAGACGGAGGGGGCTTCACTCTAGAATTGGCGGGCTATTCGCCGCACTCGTAGGGGGTACAGGTTGACCCAAGGAGGGGTGCTCAAGTTACCGGATTCCGTGAAGTGTTGGGTGGTCCATTCACGTTGTTGAAGGGGGTCGCCTCGCTTTAGGTTTTGGCGGGTAACTTGCCGCGCCCGTAGGGGTCTAGGATTTCATTGCACAGGCTATCCACACGACCAGGGGAACGTCGGGTTTCAGTAGCGGCTCTATGAAACCCGGGGATCCCAGATTATCTGTATTGTTCTGTGATGCTTATTACATTTCTGTGATGTTGCATTTTATCACGCCTTGAGCAAATATTATATATTGATATATATACTAGTAGATGTTGTATATGTTTTACAACCGCGCTGGTCCAGTCCCCGCTCTGTCGTTAGTTACGTAACCTAACGGGTGATGACGGGACCCAGTGGCGAATGCGGATGGTATATACGTACATCATATTTTCGTTCTTTTGTGGTGTGATTAATTGATGGGACTGCGTTGATTCGGATCAATGCAAGCTAAACAAACCTATTCTGATGTTGTTGGAACATTTTTCAAAAAGCTGTTATTGCAAGGACGTTCTCTTTTGTTTTGCACAGTGGTATTCGGTTATGAATATCCAGCACCTCAGTCGACGAGGCAAGGGCCGAGATCCCTTCATCGGGAGTGACCCCTTGGACAGAAGTTTGCGTCAAGGTAATAACTTCACTATAGCCGATTGCCTTTTTGCTTTGCATCGTGGTATTCAGTTGGAATATCCTGCACCTCATTCTACGGGGAAAGAGCCGAGATCCCTTCACCGGGAGTGACCTCTTTAGCAAAGGTTTTCGCCACTATACTTTTATAAAAAGGCTATGCAGTTCCTTCAACGATATCAAGTTCATTACGTTAAAGGTTTTTCGCTAAAAACCAACTATAGCCCTCCGTCATTTCTTACGAGTATTACTTAGTATTCGTGCTGCGTTTGTTGACTGTGTTAAGGCGTAGTGTGCGATAGCTAAGTAGTATTTGTTTGTGGCATATTAATGCGATTGGTTAGGATAGTTGTGCGGCCTTGTTGACTGTGTCAAGGGCACGTACGGGTGGGTTTAATGCAATCCAGGATAATGACGGGTTGAACTTGACTAGGACACATTGATTTGTTGACTGTGTCAAGGTCACTTGGGTCCTAGGGGTAAAAACACACATCGGGAGTTTCTAAAGAAACTGAAACTTGCCAGGCATGCGCATACCTTCTGAAGTGTGATAATGCGAGTGGATTCCATCACGTTATCATGGGATGATAGTTGGATTCCGATTCCCACTGATGAGTTGGTTTACTCATCGGGTGATCCCGACTAATTCTTCTTTCAGGTTTGGAGGAGGATTTGAGGTTACAGTGGGAGGTTTCCTGATCAGATAAATTGTTAACCATTCTGATCTAGATTAGAGTGCATGAAGAGTGTTTCTTTTCTCTCTCTATCTTTGGCAGCGACCATGACCCGACCCTTGACTATGACTCAGTGACCAAGTTAACCGAACCTTCTTAAAACACTAGCTTTTGGATTGTCTGAGTTGCATACCTCATTGCCACTCCTACTTTTACCCTTTTCTCTAGAACACCCCGTATTACTACGAACATCCACTTCCATTGGATAAAACCATCGTATGGTTATATACGAACTCGAAGGAACTTATTCGAGGATGGTTTCCGGTTCTGGAGAAAACGAATAGGACTATTCAGTTGTCTTTTCCTTTTACCTTCTCTCAGGTTGTGAGTGTTCCTTGGATTAGGACGGTACACCTGTTACGCTAATTGGATAGTCTTCATCCAAACCATAAGCAGGTGCCGAACGGTAGGGAATGAAGAAAACCATTTAGCCTAAAAGGTGTACAGAAGGTATTAAGTAAAGACAAATAAAGGGATTAGTAAGAGGGCAAAGTAAATTGCGACTCCTATTCACGACCAAACCAAGTATTTCTTCGCCAATCCTACATCACCTTTGTATTTCTCCAGAACACTCCATATCACTATGAAGATCCACAGTTTATTGGATACTCCATCGTATGGTTATATACGAACTCGAAGGAACTTGTTCCAGTTCGGGGATGGATTCTGGTTTGGGAGAAATAGGAATAAGGTTTTATTCAGTTGTCTTTTATCTTTACCTTCTCTCGGGTTGCGAGTGCTCCTAGGATTAGGATAGTACACCTATTACGCTTATTGGATAGTCTTCTTCCAAACCATAGGCTGGTGCCGAACGGTAGGGAAGGAAGAAAACCATTTGGCCTAAAGGGGTGTACATAAGGTAATGACTAAAGACATAAAAAAGGATTTGGAGAGATGGCAAAGAAATATACGGTTAGAGTTGTGAGTCTGATAATGGAAGAGGCGTTACTAGGAATACCCGGATACCCCTTCGAAACATTTACATGTTTCAGTTTCACTGTGTATTGTTAAAAGAAAACTGATTTCCCAATTAGATACTTGCTCCAGGGTATGTATTTACCAGGTATGATTCTCACATCTGTATGGTTTTACAGATGATGAGTGGGAGTAATTTATTGGGAATTGGGTGATCATCCTCATTATATCGGGATTCGTTGTAATTAGTGATATTTGAGGAAATCGCCTGGGCTATTTGCCGGACGGCAAATATTTGGTTTTGAATATCCGTTGTTATGCACCAATTTCAAATTGATATATCTGTATGTTTATTTTTATAAAATGAGATATAACTTTTTGAAATTATGTCCATGATATTTACCTATATCAGTTGATGGTTAGGTAAGGAGCATTCAACAGCGGTGTAATTCTTCATAACCATAGTACAGTTTTCAACCTACGACACACAGGGAATGAGTTATTAGACTCAGGGGACTTATACAGAGTATTGTATGTTGTCCAGTGTCCATTAGGACAGAGGGGTTGGTACTCGTACTCTATTCTGTTTACTTATGACTTCTCTAGTTTTTAAACAAGTGTTTCGTAGAAACACAAGGTCCAAGTTTTGAGAAGTTATAGGTATATGAATAAAGTAGAGAACCAGGCGTTGCAAGTATCGGGATTCTTCAAAGTAATCGAAGATGTAGATACTTGTGTATGGTATTGAGTTGATAGTAATGGATTTGAGAAACTTGTTTCTCTTTCAGGTTACTCATAATTGGATGCACTCCTAAGTTGAGTAATGTTGATCGGCCTCTCTCCATTTAGTTGACATGCACTGGAGACAGCTGCATGATTTGAATCTGGTTCCAATTAAATCAGTGCCTATGTTTCTATATTGGATATAGAATGGTTCATATCTTAATGATGTTAAGGTACGGGGAGTTGTCCGGCTTATGCTTAAAACCAGACTCTGGATAACTCTAGGCACGTTTCTGTAATGGCTGTTTATGGGTTGACCCGGGCTATGACGAGGGTTGACTTTCTACCATCTGGAAGATCAATAGTGATATTGTTCTTGACTCGCCACAGTTTTGATAAAAATGGATTTTTCAGAAAACAGTAGTGGGAGTATGGTAGAACTGGAAGTGATTCCAGAACCGCAAACGATTACTGAAAATTTAATAAGAACCTAAAGATTCAATCTGGTTTGACATTCCATTGGCTACTCCGCAGATAAGGTGGGTAACCTCAGGCATTCGAGAGGTACTTCGATATGCTCAAAGACGGTGACAGGGAGGTTCTTGTTTACCTAGACTTGCCATTGCTGTTGTTCCAGACTGTGAGACCCGGCATGAGGATGAGTATAGCGTCGTTCTAAACTAGCTTTAGAAGTGTATGTGTATATGACTCTGCCAGAGGGTTGTCGTAGTCAGTGGAAGCATAGTGGACAAGTGGCTTATGTCTATTTATAGACTAAAGCAAATATAGCGGAGATAGATCATCTATTTATGATGTGACAGTCATATGTTTGACTTCATCAGATTAGGGGATGGATCTGTTAAGAAGGTAGTAGGGTGTGATGTCCTGGTATTTGGATGACATACACAGAGTAGGAAGTGAAATTCCTATACTACGATCGGTTATACTTTGGTTGTCACACAGTGGTTTCTCCACATAGGATATGGATATTATATTAGATATTCTGGTTACTAGATCTATGGTTTTTAGATCTACATTTGGGTAGTTTACCAATCTGGGTACTTAGACAGCATTCTAAAGGTGTTTTAGAATGGACGACTCCTGGCATGGTGGTGTACCTGCAGGTGATGGAGTCACCCTCTCTAAAGGTGTCTTACAGACTAAAGGGGAGAGGGATGTGCATGATTCGCAGATCGCTTGCTTAGGCAATTGAGTCAATCATGAGATGTCAAGTACCACACCAGATGTTGTTTTTGTACGAGATGCAATAAATTGATATTAATCCAATCCTGGAGAAACGATCGGAAGCAGTTTTAGAACATAAGTAGATGTTCTAGGGATATGATAACGACAACCTCTTTTAGGAGACGGTTATCATTCCAGGCTTCCAAGATGACCTGGATGACAGAGTGACTGTCAGAGTTGTAGTTTTTCCCTCTGACGAGGGGCAGTATTTTGGACAGGTGGTCCAAGCGGATACTGAGGGAGGCATGGCGCAGGATACTGATTAAGTTCAGTTGACGATAGAGTCTAAGAAGTTTGGATTTGGAGTTCATTTATGAGCTAGGTCCCATCAGATATCCAGACATATTCTAAGACAGGTATTGCTCATTTCGGGAGATGGCTTTCTCCGCGAACTTGAGATAAAGAGAGACATAGAAAGAAACATCAGGGCGGATCCACTCACAGAGGCTATTCCTCAAACGCAATAGTTTCACAAACGGGCTTTGTGGGACTGATCAGTAGAGGAGTTGGGTGTTCGGTATCACATGGGCTGTGAGTATGCGACATCGCAATAATTAGCCTTGAGTGCAAGTGGGAGATTGTTGGATATAGTGCCCTCAGAGTCAATTATTGGATCACAGGCACGTGATAGCAATGATTGAGGGAGGACTTATGCCGGTAGGACAGTCTTACTCGAGAGGTTTGTATACTATCTGGTTTGTCTTTATCATCGTGTACATGCTTTAGGTGACATTGTAGTTCACTATTACACGTTGATAGAGAATAGTATGCTACCATGGTTTGTCTTTTTCATCGTGTACTGCTTTAGGTGACCTTACAGGTCGCTATTACACGTTGATAGAGCCCTTAGAATTCTTGCTTGACTACCAGCAGTATGATGGCGATCATATACGTGATAGTTGGGTAGTCTATAAGCACATCCTTAAAGTGGTCCCTAGTCGTGGGAGTTTCGAGACTGGGTATCGATACTCTATTAGTAGACTAGTGTATACAGTCGAGGCCCCGACGAGGGGCGGTGGCTGGTCTCACAAGCCATTGGTGTCAGTTGGTTCACCTAAGATGTATACAGGTGCTCATTGGGTTATGAGTACACCGGACAGGACTCGCCGGGAACATGCTAGTTGGTATTATACCTGACGTCAGATAGCAGTTCCCTGGTGACATGTGTACAGGTTAGTTCATCGACCTGAGATCGTCATTTGTCTCGTGTGAGTTCCCACTGTGCTTTGATTACTACCCTACCACGGCTCAAAAAAGTAGTGCAAATAGGTTTTAGTTGGGTACAGTCCTGAGCCACATGGAGGCAGTGAGCGGATCGGCAGGGGTTTCGTCTCTCCCGGTATTGGGGGTGAGATCGTGCTGTGTCTAGGAGAGCCATTACACGAAGTCCTTGGCCAAGGCGGGAGATTTACTGGTAGGTATTCCAGTAGTATCTCAGGGTGTTCTGGGCTACACTCTGACACGACTTGTACCGCTTTTGGGAGTCTGACTTTTACCAACCCCCTAGGCCCGCCATGCGATGCTCATAGACGAACGGACCGGACTGTACGGATATTGTTACTGACAGGCTCAGTAGGTAGTCAGGATGAGTTCTCTCATCGACCTCCCTTTTGGTCAATACCTGGTAGCCCGTTACGTATAGCTAGTACCACTGACGTGCTAGTGGTTAAATCCATAGCCAAAGTATTGACGAGTCTTTAGAGTCCCCCACAGAAAGTTTCTCAAGTTTCGGGCAAAACGTTGTAGACGCCGTATGATATATGGCAGGGTTCGATCATATACGTGCGGTATTGCACGGATCATGATCGGGCGGATCATACTAGTGGGCTTTGGTTTAAGCCGAATCCTAGTATTAGATTTGTTGGATTACTTTAGTCTCATCGTATTCGCATTCAGTCGGAATACGGATGCAGGTATGTATATACAGGTGAGGGGTATCCTTGTGATCCGTCACGAGTTTACTTTAGATGTTGCCGTATCTTTTTATTGTTGTAAACATTTGGGTTAATGTTTACAAATGGAAATTGTGAGCTTAAGCCATCATTTTGTGCATTAAATGAGACATGTACTTCCTAGATAACTCATGGTCTCATTTCTTGTGCAAATATCACATTATGTGATTGATTAGTGTGTTGAATTGATGTGAGGAGAGAGGGAGGGCAGCCACTTGATATTCGGTTTGCTCTTGTATTTTCATTCTGGCTCTCTCGCAATAATTCAACACAAGAAAAGAAAGAAAAAGAGAGCTTCTTCTTCTTCCTCTAGCTCACAACCTCCATTGATGGCTTCATCTTCAACCTGCATCCATGCAATGGATGCAAGCGACAAAGTTGTCACAAACATTCTCTACTTCGCCTTGGACACGTCGGCTAGCGAACTTCGTGCCCGAGTTGCTTCGGATGAAGCGGGAGCCCCTAAAAAGACTCGAAGATATGGTGCCCGTTCCGACGAGGAGATCAAGACCGGAGATGCAGCGAGGAGATTGGGATGGTGGCCAAAGACCGAAGGACACGGATCGATCGGTATAGCTTTCCAACCCTTTCTCTAGTTGCTAGTTGTAGGTTAATGGTTCGATCCGGGTTTTAAGCATACGATAGCGCCGGTTTCTAGTTTTTAAAAAGTTTCTTTTCCGCATTTGTCCTCGGAAAGACGGCCGGGGTGCTACCGTAGTCTTACAATATGTACAGTAATGGTTTCTAGGGCATACATATAACTAACAGAAATAGATGATAAATGCATGGATGAACTAATTTTTGAGGAGAATTTTGAGGATAGTTTTGAGGATGAACCAGTTTTACTTGATGAGTCGGATTTTCCAATTCATCCTGTCCCTTTCATTGACTATGTACACCCTCCTGAACCTTTAACTGATACCCTTCCTCAATCACTTCCCTTCATCCTTTCTATCGTTCCGACCTTGCAAGACACCGTATCACTTTCATTTCTTGTTTCTGGATTACCATGTTCGGCGTACCCACGTTTTCTCACGAATCTTGAGGGATTTGACCCCATCTCTCGATGGGTTGATAAATTAGCACAATCGCTTTTTACACATCGGTCATTACAAATTGTGCTAATTTATTCACTCCATTTTCACTCTCAAGTTCGTACACCAATTCTTTTTCCCTTCCGCCATTCTTCTCCTCATATACCGGGACCGTATACCACTTCTATCCCTGTACGGTCTCGCGTATTCTCCATTTCTTTCCTCTCCGCATTCTTTCACCAGCTCGGGCCTTATCCCGATAAAAATTTTGAATGGTTGGTTCTTACTTTTGGCCTGTGTAAGGCCTTGTATAGATTGATACTGTTCTTTCCCCCCTTAATCCTGAACTTCACCGCTTAAACAGTGGAAACAATGTTTCAGATAAGTTTGGGGGGATCTTTTTGTGTATATATTTTTGTTTTGCTTTTTGCTTTGTATAAATATTTTTTAAGAAGCGCCGACAATTTTGACCCTCTTGGTGTAGCCTGACAGTGAGGGCACTGTCAAGTTTAAGTTTGGGGGTGTGCTCGGTAAGCTTTCTTTCTTCGCATTTATTTCTATATTTTGCATTTGCATACTTATTTAAAAACCCACAAAAATCAAAAATTTTCCAAAAAATATAAAAACTTTGTCGTCAAGTTAACTAATAAGGTAACCTGGACTTTAATTCCGAAAGTTTAGTTGATACGTTAGAAATAACTAATTCCTAGGCTTAGGAATTGAAAACCCTAAAAATAACCCTCATTCTGTTTAAACTTGGTAATTATACGTCCTTACAGTTTTTTTTATAGAAGTAGGTAATCTTGAGTTTAGTTCTTTAGTTAA
Source organism: Agapanthus africanus (assembly GCA_030015575.1). Lineage (NCBI taxonomy): Eukaryota > Viridiplantae > Streptophyta > Magnoliopsida > Asparagales > Amaryllidaceae > Agapanthus > Agapanthus africanus. Next base: position 371,723,717 of record JASDDO010000012.1, read on the forward strand.
GTCAAGATGAAAGGAAAGTATTGAAGTTTTACTAAAGGATAAGTCTGAAAAATAGTCTCTATTCTTGAGTTCAAATTTAGAAAGTATATACCCTACAAACAGCACATACATGCACCTTGAAACTTGGGATAGTAGAGGATACGTAGAAATACTCTTGCCTGAAAACCTAGTATGAAAGAAAAAATGGTATTTAAAGCTAAACACCAAAAGAGCATATTGAAAAATATATCCGGTCTTGAAAAAGAAAAAAATAAAGAAAATAAAAAATAAAAAAATAAAGTCAAGACCTGAAAACTGCCATTTTCGCTTTAAAGCCCACTCATTCAGTAATCGGCTGTTAGTGGCTCAAGAAGTATTAATGTCGCATGAAAGGTGTGTGAGCAACACCGTCCCTCATTAATGAAAAGAAGTAATATTCGGTATTATGACAAGGGTACTATAGCTTGAATTGAATTCTTAAGTGTAGGGGTGAAACTATACACACACGTAGCGGTATACAATCGATGTTTGGAGGAAAGATAGAAATTAAGAATAAGACTTATGTTTTCCGAAAAAACTGATAAAAATCCCTGATTGGAGACCGCACTTTAGAAGGAAAACTCAACAGATACCGAGATCTTTCTGAACTGTAAAAAGTATAGGATCTGGGGTTGAATAAATTGAGGCGTGAAACATAAGGGTTGAATATTTCTAACTTACGATGATAGAATTTCTAACCTAGATACTAAACTGTAGAACTAGAATCGACGTTAACTTGTGAAACTAGCTTGACGGGATTTTGTGGAAAGTATCCGCTGATAACCCTCAGAGACAACACTCCTCCTACTAGGGACACCTAGAGATTTAACGGCTTGTTGCACGCGCTCAGTGCAATCGCGTTCCCTGCAAAAGTGAGGCTAGGATTTTGTTTTGCTCGGGACGAGTAAAAGATAAGTTTGGGGGTATTTGTTCATACCAGAAAACTGCATTTTAATACTGCTCATTCATTATCTATTTTGTTATATATCGGTACTATTAACCAGTGTCTGCTCAGTAATTACAGATTAGGTATCCGTGACAAAATACTGGAAATACACTTAAAATCATGGATATATCATTTGTGAGCCGACACTGCAACCGGAACTGGAAACCGACCGATATCCAAAGAGTTTTTGCAAATAAAGTGTGTGCACAATATATTGGTCCAACACAATGCAAGTGCACATGCTCTTTGGCACATGGACCATGATAGGGGCTGCCATGAATCATGGCACAAGTGGGCATGAGAAGTGATGGGTAGTTAATGCATAAAGATATGATGTGATATGTCGCATCAAGTTTCCCTCCAAATCTAAGAGTGCAGACCGGGTTAAATTAGAAAAATCTAGCAGCACCAATGCGATATATGGGAGCACACAAGACCACACTTCCAATACGAGACAGTTCCCTCCAAACTTGGCCGGCCACATCCCCTATTTAGCCGAGCTGGCCGGCCCAATCTTCTCCAAAATGCCCCAGTCTTCTGTAGGGCCTCCCTTGCTGCCACCTCATCATATTTTTATTGCTAGTTTTCTTTTCTTTTGTGCCTATATATGGCAGATGAGTGAGCAAGGGAGAAGGGTCTTGGACTGTCTTGCATTTTTCTCATTCTTTATACCAAGCCTCTTTTGTTTTCTTTTTTTTCTCTTGTACATTGCTTTGTATCCCTTGAGCTCCTTGCCTCCTCTTGATCTTGCAACCTCTTCAATGAGCTTGCAAGTTTAAGATTTGGTTATTGATCTCAAGGTTGTATCTTGGATATAATAAAGATATCATTTTGCACACTTAGGTTCCTAGTCTTTCTTGCTCTTTTCATTACTTGCTCTTTATTATCTTGCTTTACTTACTTGCACTTTATTTCCATGCAATTTACTTTCTTGTAATGTTTTCTTTTCTTTTCTTTGCGTTTTCTTTTGTTGTTGTGATGGTTTGTTAATATGGTGTTGTTAGGAAAAAGATTAGTTTTGTAAGTTAAGGTTTCGTTTCTCATTTCCTTTGCCCGTATTTTCCAATTGAACTCCGCCCAAACCTTACGCAAGCGCTCCGTTAGGCACCCTATCTTACCAAGGTATCGATGACTCCTAACCGCGACCGGTTGCGTTCTGTTGGCCGGAGGAGAAAGCAAGCGAAAAGAACGGGCGGACAAAGGTCAATAAGCCGGATTTCACTAATACCGTGCTTAAGCACCCTAATCCACGTTGTTGCCGATTGCTCTAGCTTCATCTGTTGAGTTTGGCTCAAAGGACTTGGATACGGATTTCTTTAACTTACACTAATCTATCTTTTCCTAACAAGCTTATACGTTGCATATATACACATAGAATAAATATGAACAATTCTGCCCACGCGTATTAACTCGTGAAAATAAGAACCTAAAACGCTCTGTCTCCCTGTGGAACGACCCGTACTCATCGCGGCTAGCTGCAAAGCGACACCGTCCTGATTGTGGTTAACTTTAAAACTTCAAATACACAACACACCAAAAGCGTGCAATCAAATGGCGCCGTTGCCGGGGAGACGGTAACGTTTTTATTTTTGTTATTTCGGGTTAATCTTGTTAATATCCATCTAACACTTTTCTAAAAGCAAACTAAAAATTTCAAAATTTCAAAACCAAAACAAAAACTAACATTGCTAACATTTTTGCTCTCTGGATTTCTTACCTGCTAGCACTCTGGATCTCAACTAAAAACATAAACAATACCAGTGAGGCACTAGTGGAACACCGAGACAGCAGAAGAAGTTTGGAGCCCAAACTCCAAAGTCAAACCGGCGACACCCCTTCCAGATCCGAGCTCGCCGGCCCCTTCACTTCCATTTGCTCCAAAACTTTCCTCTGTGCTCCAGTGTTATGTTTTTGCCCTTTTTTTTGCTTGTTTTTTTATAATTTTTAGTGTGCAGGTATTTGGTTATCCGTATCGCTTTTTCGCACTAAAAATCCGTTTTCCGACATTTTCAGATTTTATGGATTTGCGAACTGCGACTGTGCGGAGCAAAGTCTACATTCAAAGTTAAGGTGATTGCGAAGTACAGTGCCAAAGATCCGTGTAGTTTGACCTGCGCAAGCGAACTTTCCAAGCTATTCGGATTTAACTTCAACGTGGGTTTCTTAACCCGAAAATTTATCTGTACGTACTTTACTAACACCTTCTTCTCAAATCCGACGCATCCACTATAATATCTTTGCAGGATTCTTTGCAAGTTCGCTTTCAAATGCCAAAAATTGACTAACCCATATTTGTTGCAGTGCCAAGCTTAACGTAAAAACGATTGTTTGATTCTTTGAATAATTTTTATTGAATTGCGCATTGCATTCATTAAATACGGACTTAAGGGCAAGCGACCTCACAACATACGGTAAAGGATTTCATCACCTTTTCCGTGGCCCACAAATCATGAAATTGAGCATAACGTTTACCCATACAAATTTTAAAAGAAACTAGACTTTAAGCCTTGAGGACTTCACGCTCACTAGGAGAAGTTAACTGTGTTTAGAACACCGCTTAACGGTATATCGTTCCCGGGATGTCTAGGAAAGTGTTCACGGAGAAACCGCCAAAAGAGAAAGGATTATCTAATTAAGGACCTTCGCGAAAGCGTCGGAAAACCTCCCCTTATCTCTGCACTTACCTGGACTCGTGATCAGTATATCTTGAGCCCGTTTCTCGACCCAGTTTTACTTCGACAATCAAGTTCTTGAGCAGGTTTAGTTGACCTAGGTGAACCCTAGACTGATTAGGTGTGTGGTATTTTTGTGTCGTGATTGTTTTTGTCCAGATTCTTTTTGTGTTTCATTCTTTTGTTAATAACTAACTTTAAAAAAAACCATATTCTTTTTCCCCTCCTTTTCTCTTATTCTTCTTCCTCTCTTCATATCATGGGCACCCCATCCAGGAAAACTCTTACCGAACTTTAGTACCCACAACCAAACATTACTTCATAAGGTTCTTGCTTCGGTCAAACTTCGAACGATCCATCCATGCCCAAACTTTCTTTGAAAGATCGGATAGACGCATCTAGGACGAACAATTGGACTCCGCAATCCACTTTGTATCAACCATTTCAACCTTCACCACCTTCTTACGTTGATACCCCTTTTGAAAGTCCTGTTGTAACTCCGAAACCCATGTCTATTGTAGCATTTTGAAAATTTAGAAATAAATAAAATTAATTAAATTAATAATAAAGTGATAAATCAAAAGGTTATTAAAAGCAAATAAGTCATTTTCATAAAGTTCTATGTAAAACAAATTAAATAAAAATTTTAGTATGCAACATAAATAAGATATAAGGGTTTTAGTGATAATTTTAGCTTCATTTTAATAAAATGAGTGTTTTATAATAAACTAATTTGTGAGGGGTTTTTAGGTAAAGTTTAGGATTTTTGTGCAAATGGGAATTTGTTAAGGGTGTAGAGGAAAAAGGAGTAGAAAACAATTTAGATCAGAATTTTATTATAAATTAAAACAAAATTAGAAGATAAGGCATGAACACCTCTTACTTGCATGCGCGCACACACACACACCCACCACCTCCTCCTTGCATGAAATCACTACCTCTAGCTTGATGGCATCTCCTCCTTCACCTTATCCCTTTCATTTGTCATATATAAACCTTGTTCAGATCAGTGGTTAATTAAAATTATGAAAACTTAAAGAAAAGAAAAGAAAAACAACTCAAAGCATAGAAGAACAAGGAAGAAGAAGAAGAAGGAAGCTAGGTTCTAGGTTTTCATCACCATCAAGCTAGGACAAGGGGCTTAGCATCTTGGAGGGGTTATTCCAACAACTTATTGTGGGTAAAATTCTTAATCACAGTAGGAAATTAAGGTTCTGTACTTAGTTTAATTTGAAATGAACAAGGTTCTATAAATTCGTATTTTAGTCAAAAACTTAGCTCTGTAGTAATCTGCTTTTATTCAGAGAAAAATAAACTTAGCAAAACAGTGATAGAATGTTATATGTGGAACACAGAGCAAACCATAAGAACACGAACCAGAGGGCTCGGAGTTGGGCCGGCGACCAGAAGGAAAATTACGGCGTCGCCGGATTTATAGGAAGCTAGGTGGATTTGGCTTGTTGGGTAGGCTTCAGTGTATAATTTTGGCTAATTTGGTGTTATTTAAACAAGTTAGTTTCACTGCAGATAGAATCTGGAAGTTTATATCGGAAAAGATATCTAAAAACACAAAATACGACACGGTTAAAACGCATCGCGATTTAAATTCTATAGCGATGCAGGTTAGGGTTAAAATCCAGTAAGGTTAAGTGTTTAATAGCTCGATATAGTCGTATACAACATAACTAGTACGTAGGAGCGGGTGTTTTTCATTTCCGTCATGTCGGAGTAGCCGTTTCCTTATATAAGTTAAATTGTGTTGTTAGATTCGAATACGGGATTTTCGGAGGCAGCGAGGAAAGGGAAAGGATTGGCAATTCCTGAATAGATTCGACATTTTCCGGTGAGTAGACTAAACATCTACCGGTGAATTTAATAAAGATGGTGTGTTACGCCCGTAGTTTTATTTAACTTAATGCTTTATTTTGTTATGCTAAATTGACAATATGCATTCACCCTTCACATATATTTTTCTTAGTTGCTAGTACACTGCACAAGTATCGACGAGTCATGCCACGTGCACATCTTACATGTTACACACACCTTGTCGATATTGCCATGTCACTTTTTACACTTAGTAAATTTCTTGTTAAAAATGATTCATATCATATCTTAAATACCAATAACAGTAGTAAATTGCATCTTTAATATCATGTTTAGTATTTGAGTATTTATGTTGATATAAGAGGTAGATATATTATTGATGATTTATGGTTTTTAGTTTTGAATACTATTACATAAATCCAGTGATTTCATGATTTAAGTGTCATGTCCACCATGAGATGTTTTATGATTTGGTTTTATTCCGGACCGAGTGTGGGAGATATACGGTCGTGGATTTTACGTTATCCATACTGAGTGGGAGAGATATACAGTTGGATACATGGTGGACCCGGTCGAGACCGAGTGGCAGGATAGCCGCATTGAGGCGGGGGAGCCTAGCGAGGTTACTCGATACCAGATAGAGTGGTAAAAATACGGCATATATCTAGATGATAATGACCGGTATTGTTGATTTCAGGATCATTCGAGGAATGATGCCTGTGAGAAATGGAAGTTTTGTGTCGATGATGGACACGGGGAAATGAGTTTTTATTGGAAATAAATGATGAGATTTCAGTTTTGATTATGAGATTCGTATTATAGATTCATGATTTCCACAGATAATCATACATCATAATTGTTCACATTTCAGTTAGTATGATCGTCATATTTACATTATTAACCTTTATATGTTAGTTATATTCACTGAGTTGGCAACTGACCGCCGTTGTGCCACAGTTCCTTGCAGGGGTAGAGTGGACGGTTAGCAGCGGCGCCGATCTACTTTTTGCAGCTTTATCATATCTTTTGATAGGTAGGTTACATATGTAGTAACTGTTGGAGATAGTGCCCTCAAAGTCAATTATTGGATCTCAGGTACGTGATTGCAATGATTGAGGCATGACCTATACCGATATGACAGTCTTGCTCGAGAAGATAGTATGCTATCTGGTTTGACTTTATCATCGTATACATGCTTTAGTTCACTATTGTATGATGATAGAGCCCATAGGATTCTTACTTGACTACCAGCAGTATGATGGCGATCATATACTTGGGAGCTGGGGTCTGTAAGCACATCCTTAAAGTGTCCCTGGTCGTGGGAGTTTCGAGACAGGGCATCGATACTCCAGAGTAGACTAGTGTATACAGTCGAGACCCCGACGAGGGGCGATGGCCGGTCTCACAAGCCATTGGTGTCAGTTGGTTCACCTAAGATGTATACATGTGCTTATTGGGTTATGAGTACACTGGACAGGACTCGCCGGGAACATGCTAGTTGGTATTATACATATCGTCAGATAGCAGTTTCCTGGTGACGTGTGTATAGGTTAGTTCATCGACCTGAGGTCGTCATTTGTCTCGTGTGAGTTCCCACTGTGCTTTGATTTCTACCCTACCACGGCTCAAAGGAGTCATGCAAACAGGTCTTTTTTGGGTACAGTCCCGAGCCACATGGAGGCAAGTGAGCAGATCGGCAGGGGATTCGTCTCTCTTGGTATTGGGGGTGAGATCGCACCGTGTCTAGGAGAACTACTACACAAAGCCCTCGGCCGAGGCAGGAGATTTACTTGTAGGTACTCCAGTAGTATCTCAGGGTGTTCTGGGTCACTCTCTAACACGACTTATACTGCTATTGGGGGTCTAACGTTACCAGCCCCTAGGCCGATATGCGATACTCATAGACAAACAGACCGGACTGTATGTATATTGTCACTGTTAGGCTCAGTAGGGTTTATGGATGAGTTCGCTCGTCAGCTTCCCTTCCAATCAAAAGATAGGCAACCGTTACGTACAGCTTGTACCTCTGATGTGCTAGTGGTTATAACCAGTGCCAGTGTGTTGATGAGTCATTAGAGTCCCCCACATACACTTTCCCAAGTTCTGGCGAAACGTTGTAGAGGCCGTATGGTTTTATTGCAGTGTTTGGAAAATGCACGTGCGTTTTCGCACGTATCGTTTTTCGGGCAGATAATACTGGTATGCTTTGGTTTAAGCCGGATCCCAGTATTTGTAGGGTTCCTAGGCACACTAATGAAGTCTCACAATGGATCAAACATGCCCAATTCAAATTTTTTATGTGCCTACAAACCCTAATACGGATCGTTAACTAGATGTATAGGCGATGCAATGCGAGTTAACTACTTTAACTAAGAGGAAAGTGACTACAACCTTTGTAGATCCGGTTCTCCACCTCCATAGCTCCGTGATGAAGTCCCTCCGCTGTACCCATCGGATCTCGGACTCTCGCGGTGGTTTCATCGAAGAATTGATCGGGCTAGGTCGTCGATTTCGATGCCGAAGATGATCTACTTCGAGGCAACTCAAGATCAAGCTCCAACTTCACCAAGACATGAAACTTATGAAGAAAACACCCTATACTACTTGGCAAGTGGTAGAGGATGAAGAAATAGGAAGTGGGTTCAGTTTAGAATTGGATTTCTCACTCTTTTTCTCAAGTTTCCATTAATGGAGGCAAGATTTCTTCTTTGTTGAAGAAGAAGAAGAAGAAGAAAGAATATGATAAGTCTATTCAAAATAGAAAATAAAATGAATACTTATCATATAGCAACCATAGTTAGGTGTAGAGAATAAACTATAGTTATGTTGAATGGTTAGGGTTAAGTAAACAAACAAAATGGTCAAGCTTTCAACACTTCATGAAGCTTCATGAAAGAAACAAAATAAGCCACCATTCTATTTATCTTTCAAAGATGAATAAATAAATAAATAAATGAATAAGTAAATAAAATCAAAACCCTAACCATTACATAACCATGGTTTAATCTAAACATACACCCTAACATTCATGTATCATCAAACATGATACAATCAAGTGCACAAAAAAATATATCACATATACAATGTGCACATTAAGTGAGAAAATCCATTTTAGGTGAACAAATACTTTTTAATGTAAAGTAATATATCAAATATATAATTATACATTAAATCATTAAATCAACACTTGATTTAACGATCCGGTCATAGCGCATGTGACCGACTAATATCCAATGTATCGGCTTATCGAATCTATCCTCGATTCGATAACTAGGTTATATCGCATACAACCAATCGATACATTCATCGCGAGAATAGAATACGGTATCACATACACGCATTATTCTCGGTCCCGCACATATCTCATATGCGCTCCTATTTCGTTTCGCTTGAGCCAGGAAACCTCTGTGTAGGACTCTAAAGACTCGTCAATACGCCGGCAGCAGGTGATGATCATATCAAACACCCACAGGCCGCAAGCGGTCTGCTAAACGTAACGGCCACCCGGGTATTGAGCGATCAGAAGATCGACGAGCAAGCCCGCTCACACACCTGTGAATCCAACCAGTAACACTTACCGTACAGTCCGGTCTGTTCGTCTGATATGTCGCATATCTCTCCTATGGGTGGTAAACGTCAGACCCCAATAGCTTGATAAGTTATGCCGACGTAGGGTCCATAACAATCTTGAAACTACTGATAACTCTTACCAGTATATCACTGCAACCCTGGCCAGGGATTTCCTGTTATGGCCAGTCGAGCATAGCACAACATCAACCCCCAATACCAGGAGAGACGAATCCCCTCCTATCGCTCATTGCCTCCATGTGAATCGGGACTGTACCCAAAAACCACCTGTTTGCACGACTCTGTAGAGCCGTGGTAGGGTGGAAATCAAAGCACAGTGGGAGACACACAAGACTCTATGATGATCTCGGGTCAACAGACTAAGCTGTACTAGTGTCACCAGAGAACTGCCATCTGACGTGAGGTATAATACCATCTGGGAGTTCTCGGCGAGTCCGTTCAGTGTACCCAGTCTCCACTGAGCACCCGCATACCATCTCCGATGTCAAACACCAATGGATATGGGATCATCCATCGCCCATCACATGGGTCGAGAAGATATACGCTAGTCTACTCTGGAATATCGATGCCCCGTCTCGATATTCCCACGACTAGGAACAATGAAGGATGTACTCATTGACTACCCAGGCCCCACTAGTATGATTTTCATCATAGTCCTGGAAGTCGAGTACACATCCTAAGGGCTTTATCAACATGTAATCAGAGAGACAGAAAGTATACATGTTAAGATAAAGAGCAACCAGATAGCATACTATCATGTCGAGCAAAAAAGTCCTACCTATATATGTCCCAGCATCCACTACTATATACATCCAATGTACAGTAATGGCCTCTAGGGCATACATATAACTAACAATCTCCCACTTGCACTAGGGCCATCTGTAGCAGTGGTTGTAGTATCTAATACTCAACCATCCCATATAAGTCTCTCTTTGGGAAAATGCCTTCGTGAGTGGATCCGCTGTGTTGTCCTCTGATTCTACTCTCCTTACCTCGATCACCCTGGAGATCAACTATCTCCATGATCAGGTGATGCTTCATCAGAATATGTCTGGGTCACTGATGGGATCGGGGTTCCTGGGCCAAAGCCACACTTCCATTGTCATATAATGGCAGGAACCTAGTTCATCTTATGAACCAATATACATCCAAACAGCCTCTTTGGTAGTATCTTTAATAGCGATGTTACCAGCCTTTATCATCTAGTCTGCCGCGGTATCTAGCTTGGAACTCTTCCAACATACCGTCCCTTCACTGAGGGTAAAGACAATGCCTGCGACTGACATTCAGTCGTCCTTATCACCCTGGAACCTTTCCATTGATTCTTCCCAGGATCAACTGATACCATCTCACTATAACTAGTGAGAATCCTAACATCCATTTAGATCTATCTCATAGATCCAAAACCTAGGATTTAGGAGGTATCACTTTGATCCTATATGGAGAATCTATGTGATAAGAGGAGATCGACTGATCGTAGCATAGGAAACCCCTTTCCTATCAAGAGTATGTCATCCACGTACTCTACGAGGATCATTACCATACTCCATACTACTCTTTTGTACATACAAGGTTCATCTACCATTTTGATGAAGTCAAACTCTTTGACTACCACATCAAAACAGATGTTCCAACTCCGCGATGTCTGCTTTATCCTGTAAAGCAACTTGCACACGTTTCCGCTGCTCCCACTGTTTACGAAGCCCTCTGGCTGTGTTCTTATAGACGTTCTCTTCTAAATCAGTATTTAGAAAAGCAGTCAGGGCACACAACCACCAGATATCATAGTCATGGTATGTAGCAATGTTAAGTAGGATCTGGATGGACTTAAGCATAGTCACTTGGAAAAGGTTTCATCATTATCCACGCCTGGTCGATGACGAAAAAACCTTCAACAAGTCTAGCTTTGAAAGTCTCAACTTTTCCATCTACACCAAGTAATCTTCTCAAGATATACTTGCTCCTGATGGGGATTTAACCCTTCATATATAGCAACCAAAGTCCATACTTTGTTGGTGTACATGGATTCCATCTCAGATCGCTAAGCATCCATCCATTCTTACAGAGTCCCTACTCTTGATGACCTGCTCGAATCTAGTTGGGTCATTATCTCATGATGCAATCCTCTCTCCCACTATCATCGAGAAACCGAAGTATCTCTCAGGCAGGTGAGGAACCCTACTAGATCGGCGGAGAGGCTCAGGTTCGTCGGGGACTATTGAATCCTTTGGTTCTGTCAAATCAGCTGTAGTTTTGTATAGCTAGAACCTTTCCAGTTCTACAGAACTGACCTTGCTTCGATTTTGTCTGGATTTTGCTTTTAGACATAGGCCGGACAACCCCAAATCTTAACTCGCTTAAGAGATGGGTTCTTCCCATACCATATCTCATATGGAGTGGTAGGCACTGATTTGATTCGAACCTAATTCAATAGGTATGCAGCTTCTCAAGTGCATAACCCCAAAAGGAAATAGGTAACTCAGTAGTACTCATCATAGAGTATACCATATCTAATACGGTGTGATTGCTCCGCCCTGATACACCGTTGTGCTGTGGTGTATTCAGAAGAGTAATACTGAGAGAGAATCTCATTTTCTTTTAGAATAGTCCAAGGATTCCATGCACAAGTATTCTCCTCCCTGATCTTATCATAGGACATAATACTTATACCCGTATTTTGGTTCTCTACTTCTAACTTATATTCTGTGAATATCTCAAAAGCTCCGGACTTATGTTTCAACAGGAACATATGACTGAATCTTGAGAGATTATCAGAGAATGTAATGAAGTACAAAGAACCGGTCTTGGCATGTGTAGACAGGAGACCTTACATACATCATTATGTATCAGTTCCAAGAGTTTACCAACTCTTTCTCTGTTTTCAAATAAACAGAGCTATGGTCATCTTATCTTTGTGACATGACTGGCAAGTTTCACAAGATGTAAATTCAAACTGATTTAAATATGCATCTAAAATGTAACTTCAGCCAGTCGGGTCGCATTGATATGACCTAGTCTATAATGCCTCAAGAATGATTCGTTCATTTCTGAACTCTTCCTCTTGTATGTGTTCTGTATACTAGGAACTGTAGTTTGATTTAGAACGTCAATGTTTTTAGATAACGTGTCTGAACCGATCAACTTTTGATATAGGAAATGTTCAAAACATTATCCATCAATACAAAATTTTATCATTTCTTTACTAATAAAGAGACTGATATGATTTTGTATATCAGGTTTGGTATCTAATAGCATTTTGTTCAGAATCAATGTATTGATAATACAGGGTGACAGTGACCAACAAACTTGGCTGCAACACTTGCCCCGTTTTCTGTCTCATGAAACTTATCACCCGTTCTCAGTTTTCTACCTTTTTGTAGCCCTATGTAACAGATTACATATCTGGGATCCTGATCCGGTATCAAATACCCAGGATTCAGAGGATACTGAGAAACAGTTCTTTGTAATGAACACACCCGAAGGAGATGCATCATATGCACTTTCTTCGTTTGGGCGGCATAGGAACTCTGGTATTCCCCGATTTCCTGCTCTGTCTTATAAAAATTATAAGTTGGAGCGGGACCAACGTTCCCCAGCTCAGTATAACAAGCGGGTTCAGTCAATTCATCCATTTTATTATCTTTATTAAGGCGTGATATGGTCGCTACCTGGAGAGAGAGAAAAGAAAACACTCTGCGTGCGCTCTTGCAAGATTAGATTGGTTATATATTTTATCTAATCAGGATGGCTCCCACTGTTTTTATCAAATCTTCTTTCAAACCCTAAAAGGAAAGACTAGCCGGGATTAATTACACTCTACAAGTTCGCCAATCATTCAGCCAGGCCAGTGTCGGTACTTTGAGGGAGGTTCCCCGTGCTTTCGCACGGACCTAATTACAGTAAACCTCGTTTTCCCATAGGCGTAACCCCGTTGATACCTTTCTAGACACCTACTTGATCGGCTAATTGTAAAGTGCAAAACTCTCCCAGGAGTAACAATTACTCGCAGTGGGTATCGGGATCCAACTATCATATAGAAGGTATGCAATCTCATTGCAAATTTCAACACTTGAAACTCCCGATAAATGTTTTTACCCCTAGCACCTATGACCTTGGCTAAGGTCAACAAATCATAGGTACTAGTCAAGTTCTACCCGTCATTTCGTGATTAATTAGACCCACCCACATGACCCTTGGCTAAGGTCAACAAAGTAACGCGACTGTCCTAACTAATCGCATCATATGTGGTGTAGGAAGACATCACTTAGCTACCGTACACTGTGCCTTGACTATGGTCAACAAACACAGCACGAATACTAAGTACTCTACTTCCTAAAATGACGGAGGGTTGCGGCTGGTTTTTTTTGAAAACCTTTAATGCTTTGAACTTGATCTCGTTGCGGAATCAAATGGTTTTTAAATGGAACGTTTTTTGAAGCTTTTCTAGTTTTGCTAAAGGGGTCACTCCCGGTGAAGGGATCGTCGGCCCTTTCCTCGTCGAATGAGGTGCGGGATATATCATATATATCACTGTGCAAAGCGGAAACTATAGAAGCGATCAAAAGAAAAACCGAGGGTTGTAGCATCTACCAGTTATTGCTAAAGGAGTCACTCCCGGGGAAGGGATCTCGGTCATTTCCTCATCGAATAAGGTGCAGGATGTTCTATAATGAACACCGCGATGCAAAGCAAGAACTGTAGCTACCTGTTTTATTTTGAATTTCGATTCCACAACATCAATTAGGTTTATTTTCTTTCATTAATCTCATTAATGAATATCCCATCATTTAAATCCACCTAATCATCACAGATAAATATAACGTACGCTTATGCCATCCGCATTCGCCTCGATGTCCCGTCTGCACCGTTAGGTTAGGTAACTAACGCCAGAGCGAGGCAGGGCTAGCGCGGGTGTAAAACATAAGCAACGTCTATATAATATATCATATATACTATACATAATATTTATCTGAACAAATCACATGATCACATCACAGATAACGCAGCAGAAAATATCACATGAAATATTGGATATACTAGGACGTCCGTGTTTTCAATACGAGCCAGTATAAAACACGGATTCTACGGTCGTGATGAATAGCCAATCCCACACCCCTATACCCATACGAGAGCGGCAATCAACCCTACCAATTCTAGGGTTAGGAGACCCGGACTCGACTCCTCGGGATGGTCTCCCACTGGACCCTAGAACCCGGTTACTTGTGCTCCCCTCCTTGGGTCTATCCTTATGCGGAAAAGTAAATAATATACATCAACGGTGACATCTTCCGCAACCTGGAAGTGCCCCAATAAAAGAATATTACATACAAGTTTTTACATGAATGAAAATAAAAAAACACTCATCTCACATAAAAACCCCCGGCTATTCAAACACGACGATCCAATATAACATATCCAGCAACACATAACATCACATGTCATCAACGTAAGTAAATATGCGCATCCCAATTGTCGTTGACATATAGCAACGAAACCGGCGACATCACATATTACACTTACGGTCACAAAAAATAAAGTGTAAAACTACAACAGTTGGAATCCGCAACCTCTTTAGACATTGCATGCCTAATCAAATGAAATGCTTAGACATCGCATGCCTAACAATTATAAACCCCGCATTTTAGTCTCATTATCGAAAACACTTTTCAATATCAAGTCGGGCAATTCAACAAGATTCCCGACATTTTGATCGAATGCTCGTCCCAAACTTTAGTAGGCAGCTGCACCCCCGACGCCGTCGACGAAGTGCACCAAGGCGGAACACCGCTGCCGCGAGCATCCGAATGGATGCTTTCGGCGACGGGGTTCTCCTACAGTCACTTGGTCGGGGTTATGGGGCGAGGCTGTCTATTAAGTTTACCCGGCGAGTATCCGCGTACGCTACGTGATTGCGACGGACTTTTGATCACATCAAAATTCCGTGGCAACCGATCAAGTGAGGCTAAATTGCTATGTTTATAACATTCATTCAGTTATCTCATAACTACTTGTGAATTCCAAATGTTGTATCACATTCCGGATAAATAGAAAAATGTTAAACTTTCCGATCGAACAATCGAACACCCAAGTTTTCCCGATACAGCTCAACACATGAAATAAGTCGAAAAACATTCAGTTCGTGCCTCAGTACCAACGGTCCAGCCGTAGATGGGTCAAGCCAACGCCTCACATGTGGCACGCCGTACTGCCCCAAACCCTAAGGTTCAAAGGGCAGTTCAAGACGGTCACATAATCGAGTTAAGGTTTGTTGTCTTCTAGAGGGACCATCGCGTTACTTGCACTACTTAGAACGTGATTAAACTACAGAAATATCCAACAATTGGAAATTTCCCGGCAGGGGAAAAAGTGGGTATTTATATCCGGTCGAACTTTTTAACATATTCCAAAATTATCCGGAAAAACACATAGACAAAGTTTGATAATCCGATCGAATCTACGAATTCCCAATACAACCCAGAAAACTCAACTCTTGAGTTCAGATTAAAAATTCCCAGGAAAACCAGCACTGCAAAGTAGGAATTACTGTGCAAAATTCAATGCAAGAGGAGACTAAACGGCCGCGAAACCGCCGCATTAGCCAAGCTAATGCCGCGGTTCCGCCGCGCTTTGATGGACTCAGGAGTACGGGCTTCTCAGTAATTCTTAGAATCTCCTGCTGGTTTTTCTGCATATTTTTAATTCGCAAAAATCCCCGATTTCAAAAAATGTACAGAGAGCATTTTTGAGTTAGGGTTTCGGTTCGATCGGACTTCTAACTCCGTCTACGCATCGCCTAAGGCTCTAGCTAGGCTCTGATACCACTGTAGGGTTCCTAGGCACACTAATGAAGTCTCACAATGGATCAAACATGCCCAATTCAAATTTTTTATGTGCCTACAAACCTTAATACGGATCGTTAACTAGATGTATAGGCGATGCAATGCGAGTTAACTACTTTAACTAAGAGGAAAGTGACTACAACCTTTGTAGATCCGGTTCTCCACCTCCATAGCTCCGTGATGAAGTCCCTCCGCTGTACCCATCGGATCTCGGACTCTCGCGGTGGTTTCATCGAAGAATTGATCGGGCTAGGTCGTCGACTTCGATGCCGAAGATGATCTACGTCGAGGCAACTCAAGATCAAGCTCCTGTAAATCTACGGTAGCGGCCCGGCCGTCTACAGACGCCAAATGCGGAACAAAAACTTTTTAACTGGCTCTATCGTATACTATAACCCGGATCTGCCATTATTGCTAAACTAACAAACTGTAAAGAGTGTAGAAAGGTTATACCGAACGATCCGAGTCCTTCGTTCTTTAACCATCATCCCACGCTCCATTGCGGCTGCTCCGATCTCTTCGATCTCCGATCTGCTCGTCCAGGTGGCACCACGTCACTGATTCTTTAAACGGGCTCCCGCCTCTGACTCGAGACAACTCGGTCGTCAAGTTTGCTAAAAGAGACGACCAAGAATGATGTAGAGAATGAGTAGATGACTTTGTCTCACTTCGTCCAAGTCCGTGGACTATCGGTAAATGAAGTTGCCACTCGAATCGGGTGATGGAATGAAATGAGCTGTGAAATTCCATACACCCCAAAATCTATCATATCTTTTCAAATGAAACATCAAGTAGTGAGAGAGAGAGGAGGGGGCCGGCCATATATATGGAGGAGGAGGGTGAGTGTAGGAGAGGGGGGGGTGACCACAAGAACAAATATCATGTGTGAACATAATTAATGAAAAAGATGAATCACTAACCTAGTCACCTTGCATTAATTGAACCATTAAATGCAACCAATGAAAACACAACACCATTTAACCTAGTCACCATTTCTAGAACCTTCTAGAAGCATGACTCACCCTCATCCAAGAAAATATAAATCCGTCTTTAACCGAATGTTAAAAGACGGCTGATAGAAAACTGGAAACTGGCAACTTCCAAAAGTGATCCTGAAACAACTTTCAGGATAACCCCGTAACTGTATAAATATACCCGCATTTGTATTACGACCGAATACAAATGCAACTGAGACAAAGATATTATACCTACTCAATATAATACTCGGATCCGGCTTAAACCAAAGCCGACCAGTATCATCTGCCCGAAAAATAACACGTGCGTAAACGCACGTGCATTTTCCGAACCCTGCCATAAAACCATACGGCCTCTACAACGTTTCGCCCGAACTTGGGAAACTGTCTGTGGGGGACTCTAATGACTCGTCAGTACCCTGGCAGTGGGTTTAACCACAAACCGTCAGCGGCACTAGCTATGCGTAACGGCTGCCCATGGACTGACCTCAAGGGAGGCCGATGAGCGAACTCATCCGGAAACCCTACTGAGCCTAACAGTGATAATGTATATACATTCCGGTCCGTTCGTCTATGAGTATCGCATATCTGCCTAGGGGGCTAGTAACGTCAGACCCCCAATAGCAGTATAAGTCGTGTCGGAGTGTAGCCCAATAACACCCAGAGATACTACTGGAGTACCTACCAGTAAATCTCCTGCCATGGCCATGGACTTTGTGTAATGGCTCTCCTAGACACAGCACGACCTCGCCCCCAATACCGGGAGAGACGAATCCCCTGCCGATCCGCTCACGTGCCTCCATATGGCTCGGGACTGTACCCAAAAACTACCTGTTTGCACGACTCCTTTGAGCCGTGATAGGGTAGAAATCAAAGCACAGTGGGAACTCACACGAGACAAATGACGACCTCAGGTCGATGAACTAACCTGTACACATGTCACCAGGGAACTGCTATCTGACGATATGTATAATACCAACTAGCAGATTCCCGGCGAGTCCTGTCCGGTGTACTCATAACCCAATGAGCACCTGTATACATCTTAGGTGATCCAACTGACACCAGTGGCTTATGAGACCGGCCACCGCCCCTCGTCGGGGTCTCGACTGTACACACTAGTCTACTCCGGAGTATCGAAGCCCTGTCTCGAAACTCCCACGACTAGGGACCACAATTAAGGATATGCATATAAACCACCCAACTCTCACGTATATGATCGCCATCATACTGTTGGTAGTAAAGCAAGATCCTAAGGGCTCTATCAAAGTGTAACATGTAATCAGTCACCTGAACATGTACACGACTGATAAAGGCAAACCGGATAGCATACTATCATCTCGAGTAAGACTGTCCTACCGGTATAGGTCCTCCGCAATCATTGCAATCACGTACCTGCGATCCAATAATTGACTCTGAGGGCACTATCTCCAACAATCTCCCACTTGCACTCAAGGCTAATTATTGCGATGTCGACTACTCACAGCCCGTGTGAAACCGAACATCCAACTCCTCTACTAATCAGTTTCACAAAGCCCGTTTGTAAAACTATTGTGTTCGAGAAATAGCCTCAGTGAGTGGATCCGCCCAGATGTTTCTTTCTATATCTCTCTTAATCTCAAGTTCGCGGGGAAAGCCATCTCCCGAATTGAGTAATACCCGTCTTAGAATATGTTTGGATATCTGATGGGACATAGTTCATAAATGAACTCCAAATCCAAACTTCTTAGACTGTATCAATCACTGAACCTAATCAGTATCCGACACCATGCCACCCACAGTATCCTCTTGGACCACCTGTCCATAATACTGTCCCTCGTCAGAGGGAAAACTATAACTCTGACAATCACTCTGTCAACCATGTCACCTTTGAAGCCTGGAATGATAACCGTCTCCCGAAAGATGCTGCCGTCATCAAATCCGTAGAACATGTACTTATGTTCTAAAACTGCTTCCTTATGTTTCTCCAGGATTGGATTAATACAAACTTATTGCATCTAGTGCAAAAACAACATCTGGTGTGGTACTTGACATCTCATGATTGACTCAATTGCCTAAGCAAGTGATTTGCCAATCATGCACATCCCTCTCCCCTTTAGTCTGTAAGACACCTTTAGAGAGGGTGACTCCATCACCTGCAGGTACACCACCATGCTAGGAGTCATCTATTCTAAAAACCATTAGAATACTATCAAAGTACCCACATTGGGAAACTACCCAAATCCAGATCTAAAACCATAGATCTAGAAACCAGAATGTCAAATAATATAT
Organism: Agapanthus africanus; assembly: GCA_030015575.1. Taxonomy (NCBI): domain Eukaryota; kingdom Viridiplantae; phylum Streptophyta; class Magnoliopsida; order Asparagales; family Amaryllidaceae; genus Agapanthus; species Agapanthus africanus. The sequence goes on from JASDDO010000012.1 coordinate 371,742,846, forward strand.
CCATATCCTGTCTGGAGAAACAACTGTGTGACGACCACAGTACAACCGATCGTAGTATAGGAATTTTACTTCCTACTCTGTGTATGTCATCCAAATGACATCACACCCTACTACCTTCTTAACAGATCCATCCCCTATTCTGATTGAAGTCAAACCCCATGACTGTCATATCAAAACTAGATGATCTATCTCCGCTATAACTGCTCAAGTCTATAAATAGATATAAGCATCTTGCCCGCTATGCTTCCGATGCTCCCACTGACTACGACAACCCTCCTACCGGGTCTCATAACCTGGAACAACAGTAGTGTCAAGTCTGGGTAAACAAGAACCTCCCTGTCACCGTCCTTGAGGCTACCGGAGTACCTCTCGGGTGGCTGAGGTTACCCACCATATCTGCGGAGTGGCTAATGGAATGTCAAACCTGATTGAATATATAGGTCCTATTAAATTTTCCGTAATCGTTTGCGGTTCTGGAATCACTTCCAGTTCTACCATACTCCCACTACTGTTTTCTGAAAAAATCCATTTTACTAAAACTGTGGCGAGTCAAGAACAATATCACTATTGATCTTCCAAATGGTAGAATATCAACCCTCGTCATAGCCACGGTCAACCCACAAACAGCCATTACAGAAACGTGCCCTGAGTTATCCAGAGTCTGGTTTTAAGCATAAGCTGGACAACTCCCCGTACCTTAATATCTTTTAAGGTACGAACTATTCTATATCCAATATAGAAACTTTGGCACTAATTTAATTGGAACCAGATTCAAATCATGCAGCTGTCTCCAGTGCATATCAACTTAATGGAAAGAGGCTAATCAGCATTACTCAACTTAGGAATCCATCCAATTATGAGTAACCTGAAAGAGAAACACGTTTCTCAAAACCATCACTATTATCTGAATACCAATCACAAGAATCTACATCTTCGTTCTCTTTGAAGAATCCCGATACTTGTGACACCTGGTTCTCTACTTTATTCTTATACCCACAACTTCTCAAAACTTAGACCTTGTATTTCTACGAAACACTTGTCTAAAAACTAGAGAAGTCATAAGTAAACAGAACATAGTACGAGGACCTACCCCTTTGTCTTGATGGACACTGGACAACATACAATACTCTGTATAAGTCCGCTGAGTTGAACAACTCAAAACCTGTGCGTTGTAGGTGGAAAACTGTACCCTGGCGATTTCCTCAAATATCACCAATTACAACGAATTCCGATATAATGAGGATGATCACCTAATTCCCAATAACTTACTCCCACTCATCATCTGTAAAACCATACAGATATGAGAATGAAACCTGGTAAATACATACCCTTGGAGTAAGTATCTAATCGGGAAAACAGTTTTGCTTTAACAATGCACTGAAACATGAAAATGTTTCGTAGGGGTATCCTGGTATTCATAGCAATGCCTCTTCCAAAACCCAATTCATGACTATAACCGTATATTTCTTTGCCATCTCTCCAAATCCCTTTATTTGTCTTTAGTCGTTACCTTCTGTACACCATCGTTAGGCTAAATGGTTTTCTTCCTTCCCTACCGTTCCGCACCAGCCCATGGTTTAGAAGAAGACTATCCAGTAAGCATAATAGTTGTACCCTCCTAAACCAAGGAGTACTCGCATCTTGAGAGAAGGTGATGATAAAAGACAACTGAATAATACCTTATTCCTTTAAAGGTGAAATAGGAGTGGCGATGAAGTACGCGGTTTGGTCGTGAATGATAACAGTCGCAATTTACATTGCCCTCTTTCTAATCCCTTTATTTTGTCTTTACATATTACCTTCTGTACACCCTACTTAGGCTAATTGGTTTTCTTCATCCCCTACCTTTCGGCACATGCCTCTGGTTTGGAATAAGACTATCCAATAAGCGTAATAGGTGTACTCTCCTAAACTAAGGAGCCCTCGCAACCTGAGAGAAGGTGATAATAAAAGACAACTGAATAAACCAATTCTATTTCTCCTGAACCTGGATCCATCCTCGAAGAAGTCCCTTCGAGTTCGTATATAACCATACGATGGATCTATCCAATGGAAGTGGATATCCGTAGTAATACGGGTGTTCTGAGAAATTCAAAGGGTAAAAGAAGGAGTGGCAATGACTTATGCAACTCAGACAATCCAAAAGCCAGTATTTTAAGAAGGTTCGGTCAACCTGGTCACTGAGTCATAGTCTAGGGTCGGTCTAAGGTCGCTGCCAAAGAGAGAGAGAAAAGAAACACTCTGCGTGGACTCTAACCTAGATCAGAATGGTTATCACTTTATCTAATCCGGAAACTTCCCACTGTCCTGTCAAATTCTCCTCCAAACCAGAAAGAAGAATCAATCGGGATCACCTGAAGAGTAAACCAACTCATCAGTGGGAATCGGGATCCAACTCTCATCGCATGATAACGTGATGGAATGCATCCACGTTACTCACACTCCAGAAGGTATGCGCATACTTGGCAAGTTTCAGTTTCTTTAGAAACTCCCGATATGATTTTTGCCCCATGCTCTTATAACCTTGGCGTTAGGTCAAAATGTCATAAGTCACATGCCAAGTTCTACCCGTCACTATCTTGTTAATTTGAACCCACCCGCACATGCCCTTGGCGTTAGGTCAAAATGGCAGAACGACTGTCCCAAACCAACTCATCTATCTATGCAACAATTGAATACCCAGCAGCTACCAAACACTATACCTTGGCGTTAGGTCAAAATATATAGCTTGAATACTACTGAATACCCAAAAGAAGTGACGGAGGGCTACGGCTGGTTTTTGGCGAAAAACCTTTAACGTAGTGAACTTGATATCGCTGAAGGAACCTGATAGCTTTTTAAAATATAGTGGCGAAAACCTTTTGCTAAAGAGGTCACTCCCGATGAAGGGATCTCGGCTCTTTCCTCGTGGAATGAGGTGCTGGATATTCCACTGAATACCGCGATGCAAAGCAACTTGTAATCGACTATAGTGAAGTTATTACTCTGACGCAAACTTCTGCCCAAGGGGTCAGTCCCGGTGAAGGGATATCGGCCCTTGCCCCGTCGAATGAGGTGCAGGATATTCCACTGAATACCGCTATGCATAACAAAAGGAAACGTCTTTGCAATAACACCTTTTAAATTTGTTCCAACAACTATAAACAGGTTTGCTTTACTTTGCATTGATCAGAATCAACGCAGTCCCATCAATCAATCACACCAAAAAAGAACGAAAATAAAATGTATGTATATGCCATCCGCATTCGTCACTGGGTCCCGTCATCACCCGTTAGGTTACTTAACTAACGACAGAGCGGGGACTGGACTAGCGCGGGTGTAAAACATATACAACATCTAATAGTATATAAACCAATATACAATAATCGCTCCAGGCGTGATAATATGCAACATTACAGAAAAGTAATAAGTATCACAGAACAATACAGATAATCTGGGATCCCCGAGTTTCACAGAGCCGCTGCTGAAACTCGACGTTCCCCTGTCGTGTGGATAGCCTGTGCAATGAAACCTAGATCCCTACGGGTGCGGCAAGTTACCCGCCAAAACCTGAAGCGAGGCAGCCCCTTACAGCATAGTGAATGGACCACCCAGCACTTCACGGAATCCGGTAATCTTGAGCACCCCTCCTTAGGTCAACCTGTACCCCCTACGAGTGCGGCGAATAGTCTGCCAATTCTAGAGTGGGGTCCCTCTGCCTCTCAAAGCCATGCGATGCGGACCCGTTGCCCCTCCAGAACCCGGCTATCCGTGCACTCCGTCGCGGGGCAAAACCTAGTACAGTAATGAAAAATAGTACAACAGGTACATCGACCGCAACCTGGTCGTGCCCCAAAAGAATATTATACAACAGGCAGTGACGGCAGTCCACAAGTTGGACGCTCGCCACGCAATATCAAATGTACAAATAAACTCAAACTGCACTACCATTGCACACTGTTATCCACCACGACAAATCCGCAACATCACAGCACAACACAGAACATCAACGCGAATGTCACGTTCGCAAACCCGTCTAAAAGAACTATAGCAATCAGACGCGGTTTACCGATCAAATGACATTCCCGGTCGGAGATATAATGTAAGCACTGCAAACTAACATGTTTAAATTTCGATCGACTAAATATCATGAAGTGGGCCCCACGAACATCTGTTGAACAGTAACAAAATCTGGGCCCAAAAGATATGTACCCAAAACCCCAATTTCCAGAGAAGAATACACTGTGCAAGTTTGGGGGCATGATCACTCAGAACGGCCGCGGATGCGCGGCCAAACCATGGGTTTGGCCGCGATTCCACGGCAGTCTTGTCGATTCATATGCCCAAATTTGTACGGTGTTCTTATAAAACCCTGCACAGTTTTCTGAGATATGTAGAATAATTTTAGGACATCATTTAAAATCTACAGAAACTGTGAAATTGAAAAATGCGGTTTTTTATTTCCGGTTCGATCGATATTTTAAACGCGTTAGCACAAGTTAGTATAGCAAAATGGTGAGGCTCTGATACCACTGTAAGTCTACGGTAGCGCCCCGGCAGTCTACAGACGCCAAATGCGGAACAAAAACTTTTTAACTGGCGCTATCGTATACTTTAACCCGGATCAGCCATTATTGCTAAACTAACAAACTGTAAAGAGTGTAGAAAGGTTATACCGAACGATCCGAGTCCTTCGTTCTTTAACCATCATCCCACGCTCCGTTGCGGCTGCTCCGATCTCTTCGATCTCCGATCTGCTCGTCCAGGTGGCACCACGTCACTGATTCTTTAAACGGGCTCCCGCCTCTGACTCGAGGCAACTCGGTCGTCAAGTTTGCTAAAAGAGACGACCAAGAATGATGTAGAGAATGAGTAGATGACTTTGTCTCACTTCGTCCAAGTCCGTGGACGATCGGTAAATGAAGTTGCCACTCGAATCGGGTGATGGAATGAAATGAGCTGTGAAATTCCATACACCCCAAAATCTATCATATCTTTTCAAATGAAACATCAAGTAGTGAGAGAAAGAGGAGGGGGCCGGCCATATATAGGGAGGAGGAGGGTGAGTGTAAGAGAGGGGGGGTGACCACAAGAACAAATATCATGTGTGAACATAATTAATGAAAAAGATGAATCACTAACTTAGTCACCTTGCATTAATTGAACCATTAAATGCAACCAGTGAAAACACAACACCATTTAACCTAGTCACCATTTCTAGAATCTTCTAGAAGCATGACTCACCCTCATCCAAGAAAAGATAAATCCGTCTTTAACCGAATGTTAAAAGACGGCTGATAGAAAACTGGAAACTGGCAACATCCAAAAGTGATTCTGAAACAACTTTCAGGATAACCCCGTAACTGTATAAATATACCCGCATTTGTATTACGACCGAATACAAATGCAACTGAGACAAAGATATTATACCTACTCAATATAATACTCGGATCCGGCTTAAACCAAAGCCGACCAGTATCATCTGCCCGAAAAATAACACGTGCGTAAACGCACGTGCATTTTCCAAACCCTGCCATAAAACCATACGGCCTCTACAACGTTTCTCCCGAACTTGGGAAACTGTCTGTGGGGGACTCTAATGACTCGTCAGTATCCTGGCAGTGGGTTTAACCACAAACCGTCAGCGGCACTAGCTATGCGTAACGGCTGCCCATGGACTGACCTCAAGGGAGGCCGATGAGCGAACTCATCCGGAAACCCTACTGAGCCTAACAGTGACAATGTATATACAGTCCGGTCCGTTCGTCTATGAGTATCGCATATCTGCCTAGGGGGCTAGTAACGTCAGACCCCCAATAGCAGTATAAGTCGTGTCGGAGTGTAGCCCAATAACACCCAGAGATACTACTGGAGTACCTACCAGTAAATCTCCTGCCATGGCCATGGACTTTGTGTAATGGCTCTCCTAGACACAGCACGACCTCGCCCCCAATACCGGGAGAGACGAATCCCCTGCCGATCCTCTCACGTGCCTCCATATGGCTCGGGACTGTACCCAAAAACTACCTGTTTGCACGACTCCTTTGAGCCGTGGTAGGGTAGAAATCAAAGCACAGTGGGAACTCACACGAGACAAATGACGACCTCAGGTCGATGAACTAACCTGTACACATGTCACCAGGGAACTGCTATCTGACGATATGTATAATACCAACTAGCAGATTCCCGGCGAGTCCTGTCCGGTGTACTCATAACCAAATGAGCACCTGTATACATCTTAGGTGATCCAACTGACACCAGTGGCTTGTGAGACCGGCCACCGCCCCTCGTCGGGGTCTCGACTGTACACACTAGTCTACTCCGGAGTATCGATGCCCTGTCTCGAAACTCCCACGACTAGGGACCACAATTAAGGATATGCATATAAACCACCCAACTCTCACGTATATGATCGCCATCATACTGTTGGTAGTAAAGCAAGATCCTAAGGGCTCTATCAAAGTGTAACATGTAATCAGTCACCTGAACATGTACACGACTGATAAAGGCAAACCAGATAGCATACTATCATCTCGAGTAAGACTGTCCTACCGGTATAGGTCCTCCGCAATCATTGCAATCACGTACCTGCGATCCAATAATTGACTCTGAGGGCACTATCTCCAACAGCTCCAACTTCACCAAGTCATGAAACTTGTGAAGAAAACACCCTATACTACTTGGCAAGTGGTAGAGGATGAAGAAATAGGAAGTGGGTTCACTTTAGAATTGGATTTCTCACTCTTTTTCTCAAGTTTCCATTAATGGAGGCAAGATTTCTTCTTTGTTGAAGAAGAAGAAGAAGAAGAAAGAATATGATAAGTCTATTCAAAATAGAAAATAAAATGAATACTTATCATATAGCAACCATAGTTAGGTGTAGAGAATAAACTATAGTTATGTTGAATGGTTAGGGTTAAGTAAACAAACAAAATGGTCAAGCTTTCAACACTTCATGAAGCTTCATGAAAGAAACAAAATAAGCCACCATTCTATTTATCTTTCAAAGATGAATAAATAAATAAATAAATGAATAAGTAAATAAAATCAAAACCCTAACCATTATATAACCATGGTTTAATCTAAACATACACCCTAACATTCATGTATCATCAAACATGATACAATCAAGTGCACAAAAAAATATATCACATATACAATGTGCACATTAAGTGAGAAAATCCATTTTAAGTGAACAAATACTAGTTAATGTAAAGTAATATATCAAATATATAATTATACATTAAATCATTAAATCAATACTTGATTTAACGATCCGGTCATATCGCATGTGACCGACTAATATCCAATGTATCGGCTTATCGAATCTATCCTCAATTCGATAAGTAGGTTATATCGCATACAACCAATCGATACATTCATCGCGAGAATAGAATACGGTATCACATATATGCATTATTCTCGGTCCCGCACATATCTCATATGCGCTCCTATTTCGTTTCGCTTGAGCCAGGAAACCTCTGTGTAGGACTCTAAAGACTCGTCAATACGCCAGCAGCAGGTGATGATCATATCAAACACTCACAAGCCGCAAGCGGTCTGCTAAACGTAACGGCCACCCGGGTATTGAGCGATCAGAAGATCGACGAGCAAGCCCGCTCACACTCCTGTGAATCCAACCAGTAACACTTACCGTACAGTCCGGTCTGTTCGTCTGATATGTCGCATATCTCTCCTAGGGGTGGTAAACGTCAGACCCCAATAGCTTGATAAGTCATGCCGACGTAGGGTCCATAACAATCGTGAAACTATTGATAACTCTTACCAGTATATCACTGCAACCTTGGCCAGGGATTTCCTGTTATGGCCAGTCGAGCATAGCACAACATCAACCCCCAATACCGGGAGAGACGAATCCCCTCCTATCGCTCATTGCCTCCATGTGAATCGGGACTGTACCCAAAAACCACCTGTTTGCACGACTCTGTAGAGCCGTGGTAGGGTGGAAATCAAAGCACAGTGGGAGACACACAAGACTCTATGACGATCTCGGGTCAACAGACTAAGCTGTACCAGTGTCACCAGAGAACTGCCATCTGACGTGAGGTATAATACCATCTGGGAGTTCTCGGTGAGTCCGTTCAGTGTACCCAGTCTCCACTGAGCACCCGCATACCATCTCCGATGTCAAACACCAATGGATATGGGATCATCCATCGCCCATCACATGGGTCGAGAAGATATACGCTAGTCTACTCTGGAATATCGATGCCCCGTCTCGATATTCCCACGACTAGGAACAATGAAGGATGTACTCATTGACTACCCAGGCCCCACTAGTATGATCTTCATCATAGTCCTGGAAGTCGAGTACACATCCTAAGGGCTTTATCAACATGTAATCAGAGAGACAGAAAGTATACATGTTAAGATAAAGAGCAACCAGATAGCATACTATCATGTCGAGCAAGAAAGTCCTACCTATATATGTCCCAGCATCCACTACTATATACATCCAATGTACAGTAATGGCCTCTAGGGCATACATATAACTAACAATATTATACTGTGTAGATATAATATCTTTGTCTCAGTTGCATTTGTATTCGGTCGTAATACAAATGCGGGTATGTTTATACTGTTACGGGGTTATCCTGAAATTCGTTTTAGGATCACTTTTGGAAGTTGCCAGTTTCCAATTTTCTATCAGCCGTATTTAAAATTCGGTTAAATGCGGATTTATCTTTTCTTGAGATGAGTGTGGAAGCTTCTAGATGGTGACTAGGATGATGACTAGGCTAGTGAGTCATTAGTGCTTTAAATGTTCATTTAATGATATGATGACTAAGGGTTATGATTCATTGTTTCATTAATTGTGTTCATACAAGGTGTTTAAATGACTCATCCTCTTCATTATTGTTATGGTGACCCTCCCCTCTCCTATACTCACCTCCTCCCTCTACAAATATGGCCGGCCCCCTCTTAGTGAAAAGCTAAGGTTGCTTGAGAGGAAAAAGATGATAGTTTTAGTGTATGGAAATTTGATAGATACTCATTTCACATTTCCACCCGATCCAAAATGCAACTTCATTAACCGTTCGCCCATAGCTTTGGACGTAACGAGATAAAGTGTTCTACTCATTCTCTACATCAATCTTGGTCATCTCTTTTAGCAAACTTGATGATCGAGTTGCCTCGGTTCAGAGGCGGGAGCCCGTTTAAAGATCCGTCGACGTGATGCCACCTGGACGAGAAGACTGGAGATTCAGGAGATCGGAGCAGCCACAACAAAGCGTAGGATGATGGTTGAAGACCGAAAGACTCGGATCGTTTGGTATAACATTTCTACCCACTTTGTAGTTTGTTAGTTTAGCTTTAATGGCAGATCCGGGTTATAGTACGCGATAGCGCCAGTTGTAAAAAGTTTTTGTTCCGCATTTGGCGTCTGTTAGACAGCCGGGGCGCTACCGTGGACTTACAGTGGTATCAAAGCCTCACCATTAAGCTATACTAACTTATGCTAACGCGTTTAAAATATCGATCGAATGGATTTTAAAAAATCGCAATTTTCCATGTTCTAAGTTTCTGTCGATTTTAAAAGGGTTCTTAAAATAATTTTACATATCACAGAAAACAGAGTAGGCTTTTATAAGAATTCTGGGAAAATTGGGACACGTGATCCCTCATTACCACCGTGGATCCGCGGTCAAACCTTGGGTTTGACCGCGGAACCACGGCCGTTTTGAGGGAACAATGCTCCAAGTTTTCCAGAGAGCTTCAAATTAGGAAATTGTGGGTTCTGGTACTGTTCATTTGGGCCCAGATTTTGTTACTGTACTGCAGATGTTTGTGGGGCCCACTTTGGGAAATTTTGTCGATCGAAATTTAAACGTGTTAGTTTACAGTACTTACTTTATATCACCGACCGGGAATGTCATTCGAGCGGTAAACCGTGTCTAATTGCTATAGTTCTTTTAGACGGGTTTGCGAACGTGACATTCGTGTTGATGTTCTATGTTGTGCTGTGATGTTGCGGATATGTCGTGGTGGATAGCAGTGTGCAATGGTAGTGCAGTTTGGATTTCTTTATACATTTGATATTGCGGGGCGAGCGTCCAACGTGTGGACTGCCGTCACTGCCTGTTGTATAATATTCTTTTGGCGCACGACTTGGTTGAGGTCGATGTACCCGTTTGCACATATTTTTATTTCTGTACTAGGTTTATCCCGCGAAGGAGTGCACGGATAGCCGGGTTCTGGAGGGCAACGGGTCCGTATTTCATGGCTTTGAGAGGCAAAGGGACCTCACTCTAGAATTGGCAGACTATTCGCCGCACTCATAGGGGGTACGGGTTGACCCAAGGAGGGGTGCTCAATTTACCGGATTCCGTGAAGTGCCGGGTGTTCCATTCACTATGTTGTGGGGACTACCTCGCTTCAGGTTTTGGCGGGTAACTTGCCGCACCCGTAGGGGTCTAGGTTTCATTGCACAGGCTATCCACAAGACCAGGGTAACGTCGGTTTTCAGCAGCGGCTCTGTGAAACCCGGGGATCCCAAATTATCTGTATTGTTCTGTGATGCTTATTACTTTTCTGTAATGTTGCATATTATCACGCCTGGAGCGATTATTGTATATTGGTATATATACTATTAGATGTTGTATATGTTTTACACCCGCGCTAGTCCAATCCCCGCTCTGTCGTTAGTTAAGTAACCTAACGGGTGATGACGGGACCCTATGGCGAATGCGGATGGCATATACTTACATTTTATTTTTCGTTCTTTTCTGGTGTGATTGATTGATGGGACTGCGTTGATTCTGATCAATGCAAAGTAGAACAAACCTATATATGATGTTGTTGGAACAAATTTTAAAAGGTGTTATTACAAAGATGTTTCCTTTTGTTTTGCATAGCGGTATTCAGTTAGAATATCCTGCACCTCATTCCACGAGGCAAGGGCCGAGATCCCTTCACCGGGAGTGACCCCTTGGACAGAAGTTTACGTCAGGGTAATAACTTCAATATAGTCGATTACAAGTTGCTTTGCATCGCGGTATTCAGTTGGAATATCCTGCACCTCATTCTACGAGGAAAGAGCCGAGATCCCTTCACCGGGAGTGACCTCTTTAGCAAAGGTTTTTCATCACTATATTTTTATAAAAAGCTATCAGGTTCCTTCAACGAGATCAAGTTCATTACGTTAAAGGTTTTTCGCCAAAAACCAGCCGTAGCCCTCCGTCATTTCTTTTGGGTATTCAGTAGTATTCAAGCTATGTATTTTGACCTTCGCCAAGGTATAGTGTTTAGTAGCTGCTGGGTATTCATTTGTTGCATAGATAGATGAGTTGGTTTGGGACAGTCGTTCTGCCATTTTGACCTTCGCCAAGGGCATGTGCGGGTGGGTTCAAATTAACCTGGATAATGATGGATAGAACTTGACATGTGACTTATGACATTTTGACCTTCGCCAAGGTCATAAGAGCATGGAGGAAAAATTATATCGGGAGTTTTCTAAAGAAACCGAAACTTGCCAAGTATGCGCATACCTTCTGGAGTGTGATAACTTGAGTGGCTTCCGTCAAGTTATCATGCGATGATAGTTGGATCCCGATTCTCAATGATGAGTTAGTTTACTCTTCGGGTGATCCCGAATAATTCTTCTTTCAGGTTTGGAGGAGAATTTGAGATTACAGTGGGAGGTTTCCTGATTAGATAAAGTGATAACCATTCTGATCTAGGTTAGAGTGCATGCAGAGTGTTTCTTTTCTCTCTCTCTTTGGCAGCAATCTTTGACCGACCCTAGACTATGACTAAGTGACCAAGTTGACCGAACCTTCTTAAAATACTGGCTTTTAGATTGTCTATAGTTGCATAAGTCATTGCCGCTCCTTCTTTTACCCTTTGCATTTCTCAGAACACCCCGTATTACTACGGATATCCACTTCCATTGGATAGATCCATCGTATGGTTATATACGAACTCGAAGGGACTTCTACGAGGATGGATCCAGGTTCAGGAGAAATTGAATTGGTTTATTCAGTTGTCTTTTATTATCACCTTCTTTCAGGTTGCGAGGGCTCCTTAGTTTAGGAGAGTACAACTATTACGCTTATTGGATAGTCTTCTTCCAAACCATAAGCAGGCGCTGAAAGGTAGGGAATGAAGAAAACCAATTAGCCTAAGTAGAGTGTACAGAAGGTAATAGCTAAAGACAAAAATAAAGAGATTAGAAAGAAGGCAAAGTAAATTGCGACTGTTATCATTCACGACCAAACCGCGTACTTCATCGCCACTCCTATTTCACCTTTGCTTTTTTCCCAGTTTGGGAGAAAAAGAATAATGTATTATTCAGTTGTCTTTTATCATCACCTTCTCTCAAGTTGTGAGTACTCCTAGGTTTAAGGAGGGTACACCTATTATGCTTACTGGATAGTCTTCTTCCAAACCATAGGCTGGTGCCGAAAGGTAGGGAAGGAAGAAAACCATTTAGCCTAACGATGGTGTACAGAAGGTAACGACTAAAGACAAATAAAGGGATTTGGAGAGATGGCAATAAAATATACGGTTAAAGTCATGAATTGGATTATGGAAGAGGCATTACTAGGAATACCAGGATACCCCTACGAAACATTTTCATGTTTCAGTGCATTGTTAAAGGAAAATAGTTTTCCCGATTAGACACTTACTCCAGGGTATGTATTTACCAGGTATGATTCTCACATCTGTATGGTTTTACAGATGATGAGTAGGAGTAAGTTATTGGGAATTAGGTGATTATTCTCAATTCGTTGAAATTGGTGATATTTGAGGAGATCGCCTGGGTTTTTGCCGGACGGCATGTATTTGGTTTTTGAGTATCCGTTGTTGTGCACCAATTTCAAAATGATATATCTGTACGTTTATAAAGTGAGATATAACTTTTTGAAATTATGTCCGTGACATTTACCAATATCAGTTGACGATTGGGTAAGGAGCATTGAACAACGGAGTAGTTCTTAACCATAAGTACAATTTTCAACCTACGATGCACAGGTTATGAGTTATTCAACTCAGCGGACTTATACAGAGTATTGTATGTTGTCCGGTGTCCGTCAGGACAAAGGGGTTGGTCCTCGTACTATGGTCTGTTTATTTATGACTTCTCTAGTTTTTAGACAAGTGTTTCGCAGAAATACAATGTTTAAGTTTTGAGAAGTTATGGGTTAAGAATAAAGTAAAGAACCAGATGTCGCAAGTATCGGGATTCTTCAAAGAAATCGAAGATGTAGATTCTTGTAATTGGTATTCAGATGATAGTAATGGTTTTGAGAAACTTTTTTCTCTTTCAGGTTACTCATAATTGGATGGATTCCTAAGTTGAGTAATGTTGATTAGCCTCTCTCCATTAAGTTGATATGCACTGGAGACAGCTGCATGATTTGAATCTGGTTCCAATTAAATTAGTGCCTCTATTTCTATATTGTATATAGAATGGTTCATATCTTAATGATGTTAAGATACGGGGAGTTGTCCGGCTTATGCTTTAAAACCAGACTCTGGATAACTCAGGGCATGTTTCTGTAATGGCAGTTTGTGGGTTGACCCGGGCTTAGTCGAGGGTTAATTTTCTACCATCTGGAAGATTAATAGTGATATTGTTCTTGACTCGCCACAGTTTTAGTAAAATGGATTTTTTTTTCAAAACAGTAGTGGGAGTATGGTAGAACTGGAAGTGATTCCAGAACCGCAAACGATTACGGAAAATTTAATAGGACCTATATATTCAATCAGGTTTGACATTCCAATAGCCACTCCACAGATATGGTGGGTATCCTCAGACACCCAAGAGGTACTCCGTTAGCTTCAAGGACGGTGACAGAGAGGTTCTTGTTTACCCAGGCTTGACACTACTGTTGTTCCAGACTATAAGACCCGACAAGAGGATAAGTATTGTAAGTCCATGTCACGCACCCCACGAACTTGCGGGGAGGCGGAATATATGAAAAACGATTATCAAAGCTTCGCAACACGGACTTGAGCGCATGAATCGTGTCTAAACCGTTACTAGCAAACTACGAAAGGTTTAACTACTCTGATTCGAAGTTATACCTCACGTTACTTGTCCTTCGGGTCTTCATCACTGTCCTCCACTCCTTGTAGGCTCTTTGGAACGTCGGCACCTCAACGGCCTCCTCGAGTTAAAGACGATCCACCCGAGAGCTCCTACTCCAAGCTTAACCTCTAACTTGAGGTAACTAGGTTACTCAAAGTGCTAATCTAAGCAACCTAGGTGATATAGAGTTGTATTATGGAAGTATTAGTCTAGCTAACCCTTGAACTCAACACATGAGAGGTTAGGGTTAGAGTTTGAAGAGAGAGAGCTTGAGGAGAGAGAAGGTGAGAATGGGAATCCTTTTGGATGAATAGATCATGTGTGTATATATGAAACATATCATATATATTAAATGAATAACAAATAATGATATATCATCATGTTTCATTAATACACTAAGTGATTCATCACATGAGTCATATAAATCATAATTGATTCATTAACTCCATGTATGAATCACACCATGACTCATTTATCCAATTAATGCATATGCCACCTTAACCCCCAAGTCATCATGCTTCAAGAAGCTTCCCGACAAATTAAGAGAACGCCCCTCCTATCCGTAAAAACACGGAAAACTTTAGACTGTATAAATCCAATAATCCGATACTAGAATCTGGCTTAAACCAAAGCCGACTAGTAAAAACTGTCCGAACATCGTACGTGCGTAAAAACACATATGCGTCCGAACCCTGTCGTAAAACCATACGACCTCTATATCGTTTCGCCTGAAGCAGGGAAACTCTCTGTGTGGGACTCTAAAGACTCGACACTACGCTGGCAGTGGTTTTAACCACAGACCGCAAGCGGCACTAGCTGTACATAACGGTCCACAGGTAGATGTCGATAAGAAGGCCGATGAGTAAACCCATCCGAACTCCTACTGAGCCTGCTGTGAAAATCTCCGTAAAGTCCGGTCTGTTCGTCTAAGATTATCGCATATCGGGCCTAGGGGGCGGCAAGCGTCAGTCCCCTAAAAGCGGTATAAGTCATGTCGGAGCGTAGCCCATTACACCTTGAGAAACTACTGGAAAACCTACCAGTAAATTTCGCTTGCCCTGGCCAGGGACTTTGCGTAATGGCTCTCTGACACAGCGCGATATCAACTCCCAATACCGGGAGAGACGAATCCTGTCTAACCGCCACTGCCTCCAAGTGCTCGGGACTGCACCCAACTGCTACCTGTTTGCACGACTCCTTTGAGCCGTGGTAGGGTAGCAATCTAAGAACAGTGGGACACACTCGAGGCGAAGTAGCAGTGTCAAGTCTGCGGACTATGCTGTACTCATGTCACCTGGGAACTGTTAACTGACGACGGGTATAATCCCAACCAACAGTTCCCCGTGAGTCCTGTCCGGTGTACCCGCAACCTAACGAGCACCTGTATACTATCTCCAGTACGACGTACTGATGGCTGTGGGACAGACCATCTCCCCAACTGGGATGAGAAGCGTACACACTAGTCTACTCCGGAGTATCGATGCCCTGTCTCGATAATCCTACGACTAGGGATCTGTATAGGATGTTGCTTATAGAATACCCAGCCCCCACTAGTATGACTGCCATCACAACGCTGGTAATCAAGCAAAGATCCTAAGGTCTCTACTAATATGTATAAGCGATACATTACAAGAAACATATGCACATATTAAAGTAGACTTAAACCAAGTAGGATACTACCATTTTTTGCAAGACTGTCAATACAATTATGAATATCCCAAGCTTCCATTAAGTAATATACAAACTAGTATGATACAGTAATGGCCTTCTAGGGCATAAACACTAACAATCTTTCACTTGCACTAGGGCCATGTACTGGCATATCGCAGACCTATCATCTCGAATAGCCTCTCGAACTGCCTCTGAGGAATGGCCTTTGTGAATGGATCAGCAGTGTTATTCTCTGTATCTACTCTCTTTACCTCGATCTCCCGGCGATCGACGATCTCCCTGATCAGGTGATACCGCCTTAAGATGTATCTGGACTTCTGATGGGACCTGGGTTCCTTCGCTAAAGCTATAGCTCCGTTGTTGTCGCAATACAGAGGTATTGGACCAACACTGGTAGGAACCACCTGAAGTTCTGTGAGGAACTTCTTCATCCAGACAGCTTCTTTTGCGGTATCGCAAGCAGCTATGTACTCCGCTTCCATCGTTGAGTCAGCAACGGTGTCCTTCTTGGAACTCTTCCAACAGACCGCCCCTCCATTGAGGGTAAAGACATAACCCGACATGCACTTGGAGTCATCCTTGTCACTCTGGAAGCTGGAGTCAGCAAAGGCCTCGATCTGGAGGTCTTTTCCGCCATACACCAAGAACATCTCCTTAGTCCTCCTCAGGTACTTGAGAATGTTCTTTACTGCTATCCAGTGCTTCTCCCCTGGGTTTGCCTGATACCGGCTTACAACGCTCAATGCGTATGCTACATCTGGTCTGGTACATAACATCGCATACATTATAGAGCCTACCGCAGAAGCGTAGGGTATAATCGACATGCGATCCCTTTCTAAATCAGTCTTGGGAGACATCTCTTTGGAGAGGGTGATTCCGTGACAAGCCGGTTGGTTACCACACTTAGAATCATCCAAACTGAATCTTTTCAATATGGTGTCTATGTACCTGGACTGCGAAAGTCCCAACATCCTCTTTGATCTATCACGATAGATCTGGATCCCCAGAATGTAGGTGGCATCACCCAGGTCTTTCATGGAGAACTTCTGTGACAAGAATCTTTTGACTGACTGTAGCATAGGAATATCATTTCCTATTAGGAGAATGTCATCCACGTATAAGACGAGGAATACAACAACTCTCCCTACAATCTTATTGTATATGCATGGTTCATCTGGATTTTTGATAAAGTCGAATTCTTTGACAGTATCATCAAAACAGATGTTCCAACTCCGCGATGCCTGCTTTAGTCCATAAATGGATTTAAGCAGCTTACATACTTTACCGCTGCTCCCACTCTGAATGAATCCCTCTGGCTGATCCACATAGACGCTCTCTTCTAAATTACCATTTAGAAAGGCCGTCTTTACGTCCATCTGCCAGATCTCATAATCGTGGAAGGCAGCAATAGCAAGAAGGACCCGAATGGATTTGAGCATATCCACTGGAGAAAAGGTTTCGTCATAGTCCAAACCATGTCTTTGACAGAAACCCTTTGCAATAAGTCTAGCCTTATAGGTTTCAACCTGTCTATCTAAACCAATCTTATTTCTGAAGATCCACTTGCATCCTACGGGTTTTACCCCATCTGGAGCAATGTCCAAAGTCCATACTTTGTTAGTGTACATGGACTCCATTTCGGTCCGCATTGCATCTAGCCATTTTACTTAGTCGCCGCTCTGAATGGCTTGCTGGAAGCTAGTAGGGTTGTCATTATCAATGATGCAATCTTCTCGATCCCCGTCTATGAGAAAACCGTAGTATCTCTCGGGCGGATGAGACTGTCTACTACTTCTGCGGATAGGCGCTGGTATGTCCCTTTCTTCTGAAACTTCTTATTCTACCAAACTTTCAGTAACAGCTTGTGGTTCTGGAATTTCTTCCAGTTCTACTGTGCTCCCACTCTTCTGATTTTCTAAAAATTCAGTTTCTAAGAAGCGGGCATGACGAGAAACAAAAACCTTTTGTTCCTCTGCGTAATAGAAGCAATATCCCATGGAGTTCTTTGGATATCCCACAAACTTATACTCTACTGAGCGTGCCTCGAGCTTGTCCGGATGCTGCTTTTATTACAAAAGCTGGACATCCCCATGTCTTCAGGTGCCGAAGATAGGGTTTCTTCCCACTCCACATCTGATATGGTGTGGTAGGCACAGTTTTGGTTGGAATCTTGTTCAAAATATATGCAGCTGATTCTAGTGCATAACACCAGAATGATCGCGGTAACTCATCCTTACTCATCATGGAACGAACCATATCCAAAAGTCGATTCCTCATTTCCGATACACCGTTGTGTTGTGGTGTGTATGGAGGAGTACGCTGAGAGAGAATTCCATTCTCTTTTAAGTAACCCAGGAACTCGGCACTTAAGTATTCACCACCTCGATCAGATCTTAGTGTCTTAATACTTTTGCATGTTTGGTTTTCCACTTCATTCTTGTATTCCTGGAATTTCTCAAAGGCCTCGGATTTATGCTTCATTAAGAAGATATGTCCATACCTAGAGAAATCATCCGTAAAAGTAATGAAGTAGGAATAACCACCTCTCGCATGTGTAGACATTGGACCGCACACGTCACTGTGTACGAGTCCTAAGAGCTCGCTCGCTCTTACTCCGTGTCCAGTAAACGGAGTCTTTGTCATCTTTCCCATGAGACAAGATTCACAAGTGGCATAAGATTGGTATTCGAACGGATTCAAATATCCTTCTCTATGTAACTTCGTTAATCGTGTTTCATTGATGTGACCTAGTCTACAATGCTATAAGAAAGCCTGATTCATATCCGGAGACTTTCTTTTAAGTGTGTTCTGGACATTGAAAACCTGAGCTTGACTCAATACGTATATACCGTCATCTAATGTACCGGACCCAATCAAAACTTGATTTAGGTGGATGTGAACTACATCGCTTACGAATGTAAAATCATATCCCTCTTTTGAAAGTAAGGATACTGATATGATATTACAAGTCAAACTAGGTACATACAAACAGTTACGTAGAATCAATATCTGCCCACTTGTCAAACCTAGGCGATATTCTCCCACGGATTCAGCGTCCACGCTCATTCCGTTTGCAACTCTGAGAGACATATCACCTACCCTTATAGCTCTACGGTTTCTTAAAGCATGTAATGAATTACAGATATGAGATCCTGCTCCGGTATCTAGTACCCAGGAAGCAGAGTTAATTGACAAACAGTTCTCAATTACAAACACACTTGAGGCTGAAGCCACAACATGCTTCGTATCCTGGCTACAGGCTTCCACAGCCCTGCAATCCTTCTGCCAATGCCCGTTCCCATAACAATAGGAACAATCCTCTTTAGCTACTCCATGTCCCGAAACTTTTGCTCTTCCCTTTCCTCCTACTTTATTGACACCGTATATCGGCTTTGTAGAGGTCTTCTTCTTTTCACCCTTTGCTTTCGCCCTGGATGTAGAAGAAGAAGGTTCCCTATTAAGCAGAGCTTGTGTCTCCCTAGTTTCTTTCAGGGTGTAAGTAGAGGGTAAGGACTGTGGAAATAAGTCAGCGTATGACCTGTTTCCCAACGTGGTCTCCAGGTCCTTAAGCTCATCAATATAGCTAGTCATTATAAGGACGTTGTCCCCTACAGATGACCCGACAGCCAACCTCGCTTGAATTAAATCGTTCGAGGTCTCATATCTTGCGATATGAGATTGCTCTCCATATAAATCTTTGTTATGTAGAAATATGGAAACTAAGTCCATCTTCTCGTGTTGCTTCTGGTATACATCATCAATTGAAGCCAACACGAGGCACTTAGCTTTCGCTTTATCCTTTTCCCTTGTCTGACGGATATCCATATCCACGACGGTGGAAACTGGACCTGGGACGGCGGGATCTTGAGTAGTAATAGGGTGGTCCAGCTTGTCATAGGCAATGGACATCTGGACAGACTTTTGCCAGTCAAATAAGTTAGATTCAGTCAACTTGTTATCTAGATGTAACCTAGTCATGGTCACAAGGTCGCTGCAATGAGAGAGAGGGAAGAAAACACTTTAGCATGATGCTGTTGCAAGTTTAGATTGGTTTTTAATTTATCTAAACTGGATGGCTCCCACTGTTTCTCGAATCCTTCCTCAAACCATAAAAGAAGAATTAGCCAGGACTATTCTCACTGTACAATACTTGCTTAACCGTTCAGCCAGGCTAGTGTCGGTACTTCGAGGGAGGTTTTCCAACGCTTTCGCGAAGTTCCTTAATTAAATAACCTCTTTTCATTGGGGGCGTAGCCCCGCTGACACCTTTCTCGACACCTACTTGGTTTATAGCATTGATCGTTAAGTGACGAATCTCCTGATAAGTAGCATATACTCACAGTAGGATCGGGATCCAAATATCATCGTATGATAATGTTGAAGGAATCCTACCAACATTCATCAAACTCCAAATGGTATGCAACACTAGCAAGTTTCAGTTTCTTTAGAAACTCCCGATGTGGATTTTTGCCCCATGTTCTTATGACCTTAACGAAAGCCAACAAATCATAAAACACATGTCAAGTTCTGCCCATCATTATCTTGTTAATTTGAACCCATCTGTATATACCCTTGACGAAAGCCAACAAGGTAATACGACTGTCCCAAACCAACTCATCTATCTATGCAACAAATGAATACCCCAGCAGCTACCAAACACTATGCCTTGACGAAAGCCAACAAACATAGCTTGAATACTACTGACCATCCATAAGAAATGACGGAGGGCTACGACTGGTTTTGGCGAAACCGTGAACGTAGTGAACTTGATATAATCGAAGGAACCTGTTAGCTTTCTTTAAAAGGAGTGGTTAAAGCTCCGCAATTAAAAAATTCTGCTCTTTTAAAATAACCGAGTGGTTTCTTTTAAATTTGTTCCAACGATTCAACTTTGGTTTATTTTCTTTGCATTAAAATAATGTGTCCTATCATTTAACCTATCATTGCAGAAAACAATGAAAATACTACGTCCTCTTATGCCATCCGCATTCGCCACTGGGTCCCGTCATCACCCGTTAGGTTACTTAACTAACGACAGAGCGGGGGCTGGGCTAGCGCGGGTGTAAAACATAAGTGACGTCTAAATAGCTATCATATATAGATATTGTACATTCGTCAGACGCAATAATAGGCATTCCAGATCTCAGATGAACATTATTGGATATACAAGCAATCCGCGTTTGCTTTGAGCCTGCAACAAAAGACGGATTACACAGTTGTGATGAATAGCCTTTACCCCACCCTAGACCCCTACGGGTACGGCAAACTACCCGCCAAGTACCGAAGTGAAGCGGTCTCCCTCAACAACGTGAGTAGGCCACTAAACACTTCAACGTACCTGGTAGTTTGTGTACCCCACCTTGGGTTTATCCTAGGAGCAAAAAACAGTAAATGAAATAATACAACGGTGGCTACAACCGCAACCTGGATGTGCCCCGCAAAAGAATATTACATCATATTACAATTTACATCGAATGAATGAATATTAAACCCATCTCAAACCCCGACTAATCATCACAACGATCCAATCAAGTTCATATACACATACAGTAAACATTACAGAAATGTGCAACCCCCTGCCAACCGACATACTAGCAGTTAGGGGAGGTTTACGAACACATTAATCATCACAGATAAAAACCCGATTAGCAAATAACTTAGAATATCGATCTGTTGGAGATAGTGCCCTCAAAGTCAATTATTGGATCGCAGGTACGTGATTGCAATGATTGAGGCAGGACCTATACCGATATGACAGTCTTGCTCGAGATGATAGTTTGCTATCTGGTTTTTCTTTATCATCATATACATGCTTTAGTTCACTATTGCATGATAAATAGAGCCCATAGGATTCTTGCTTGACTACCAGCAGTATGATGGCGATCATATACGTGGGAGCTGGGGTCTGTAAGCACATCCTTAAAATGTCCCTAGTCGTGGGAGTTTCGAGACAGGGCATCGATATAGACTAGTGTATACAGTAGAGACCCCGACGAGGGGCGGTGGCCGGTCTCACAATCCATTGGTGTCAGTAGGATCACCTAAGATGTATACAGGTGCTCATTAGGTTATGAGTACACCGGACAGGACTCGCCAGGAACATGCTAGTTGGTATTATACATATCGTCAGATAGCAGTTCCTTGGTGACATGTGTACAGGTTAGTTCATCGACCTGAGGTCGTCATTTGTCTCGTGTGAGTTCCCACTGTGCTTTGATTTCTACCCTACCACAGCTCAAAGGAGTCGTGCAAACAGGTCTTTTTTGGGTACAGTCCCGAGCCACATGGAGGCAAGTGAGCGGATCGGTAGGGGATTCGTCTCTCCCGGTATTGGGGGTGAGATCGCGATGTGTCTAGGAGAGCCATTACACAAAGCCCTCGGCTGAGGCAGGAGATTTACTGGTAGGTACTCCAGTAGTATCTCAGGGTGTTCTGAGCTACTCTCTGACACGACTTATACTGCTATTGGGGGTCTGACGTTACCAGCCCCTAGGCCGATATGCGATACTCATAGACGAACGGACCGGACTGTATGTATATTGTCACTGTTAGGCTCAGCAGGGTTTATGGATGAGTTCGCTCGTCAGCTTCCCTTCCAATCAATACATCGGCAACCGTTACGTACAGCTTGTACCTCTGACGTGCTAGTGGTTATAACCAGTGCCAGTATGTTGATGAGTCATTAGAGTCCCCCACAGACACTTTCCCAAGTTCGGGCGAAACGTTGTAGAGGTCGTATAGTTTTATGGCAGGGTTCGGAAAATGCACGTGCGTTTTTGCACGTGTCGTTTTTCGGGCAGATAATACTGGTATGCTTTGGTTTAAGCCGGATCCTAGTATTATACTGTGTAGATATAATATCTTTGTCTCAGTTGCATTTGTATTCGGTCGTAATACAAATGCGGGTATGTTTATACTGTTACGGGGTTATCCTGAAATTCGTTTCAGGATCACTTTTAGAAGTTGCCAGTTTCCAGTTTTCTATCACCCGTATTTAACATTCGGTTAAATACGGATTTATCTTTTCTTGAGATGAGTGTGGAAGGTTCTAGATGGTGACTAGGATGATAAGGTGGATTAGTGCATTAATGGTCATTTAATGTTTTAGATGACAAGGTTAGTGATTCATCACTTGCATTAAATTGTGTTCATACTATGTGTTAAGGTGACTCATTCTCTTCATGATTGATCTATTCCTTATGGTCACCTACCCCCTCCTACACTCACCTCCCCCTCATCTATAAGTGGCCGGCCATTCCTTAGTGAGGTATTATGGTTGTTGTTTTGAAAAGATATAAGTTTTGGTGCATAGAAATTAGATGTGATCGGTTTTTCTTTTCACCCGATCCAAAAGGCAACTTCATTAACCGTTCGTCCATAGCCTTGGACGTAACGAGACAAAGTGTTCTACTCATTCTCTACATCATCTTGGTTGTCTCTTTTAGCAAACTTGACGACCGAGTTGCCTCGGTTAAGAGGCTGGAGCCCGTTTAAAGATCCGTCGACGTGGTGCCACCTGGACGAGAAGACTGGAGATTCAGAAGATCGGAGCAGCCGTAACAAGCATGGGATGATGGTTGAAGACCGAAGGACTCGGATCGTTCGGTATAATCTTTGTACCCACTTTGTAGTTTGTTAGTTTAGCTTTAATGGCAGATCCGGGTTATAGTACGCGATAGCGCCAGTTGTAAAAAGTTTTTGTTCCGCATTTGGCGTCTGTTAGACGGCCGGGGCGCTACCGTGGACTTACAGTGGTATCAGAGCCTCACCATTAAGATATACTAACTTATGCTAACGCGTTTAAAAGATCGATCGAACGGAATTTCCGAAATCACAATTTTCAAGTGCTTAAGTTTCTGTCGATTTTTAAAAGGGTCCAAAAATAATTTTACATATCACAGAAATCTAAGCAGGGTTTTATGAGCTATTTGTAGAAAGTTGGTCACGTGACCCCACCAGACCACCGCGGATCCGCGGCCAATCTGTGGGACCAGTG
The DNA here is from genome assembly GCA_030015575.1 of Agapanthus africanus. Taxonomy (NCBI): domain Eukaryota; kingdom Viridiplantae; phylum Streptophyta; class Magnoliopsida; order Asparagales; family Amaryllidaceae; genus Agapanthus; species Agapanthus africanus. The sequence goes on from JASDDO010000012.1 coordinate 371,766,548, forward strand.
GTCCAAATTTCAGCAGTGGGTTCTTTTGTGGAATTTGTGGTTTATGGTATAGTTCTTTTGGGCTCAGATTTTATTACTGTACAGCAGATGTACGTGGGGCCACTTCGGGAAATTTTGTCGATCGAAATTTTAAATTTGTTAGTTTACTGTACTTACTTTATATCTCCGACCGGGAATGTCATTTGATCGGTAAACCGTGTCTAATTGCTATAGTTCTTTTAGACGGGTTTGCGAACGTGACATTCACGTTGATGTTCTGTGTTGTGCTGTGATGTTGCGGATATGTCGTGGTGGATAGCAGGGTGCAATGATAGTGCAGTTTGGATTTATTTGTACATTTGATATTGCGGGGCGAGCGTCCAACATGTGGACTGCCGTCACTGCCTGTTGTATAATATTCTGTTGGAGCACGACCGTGCTGAGGTCGATGTACCCGTTGTACATATTTTTATTTCTGTACTAGGTTTATCCCGCGTAGGAGTTCACGGATAGCCGGGTTCTGGAGGGCAACGGGTCCGTATCTCATGCCTTTGAGAGGCAAAAGGACCTCACTCTAGAATTGGCAGACTATTCGCCGCACTCGTAGGGGGTACAGGTTGACCCAAGGAGGGGTGCTCAATTTATCGGATTCCATGAAGTGCCGGGTGTTCCATTCACTATGTTGTGGGGGACTACCTCGCTTCAGGTTTTGGCGGGTAACTTGCTGCACCCGTAAGGGTCTAGGTTTCATTGCATAGGCTATCCACACAACCAGGGGAACGTCGGGTTTCAGCAGCGGCTCTGTGAAACTCGGGGATCCCAGATTATCTGTATTGTTCTGTGATGCTTATTACTTTTCTGTAATGTTGCATATTATCTCGCCTGGCGCAATTATTGTATATTGGTATATATACTATTAGATGTTGTATATGTTTTACACCCGCGCTAGTCCAGCCCCCGCTCTGTCGTTAGTTAAGTAACCTAACGGGTGATGACGGGACCCAGTGACGAATGCGGATGGCATATACGTACGTTTTATTTTCGTTCTTTTCTGGTGTGATTGATTGATGGGACTGCGTTGATTCTAATCAATGCAAGATAAAACAAACCTATATTTGATGTTGTTAGAACAAATTTAAAAAGGTGTTATTACAAATATGTTTCCTTTTGTTTTGCATCGCGGTATTCAGTTGGAATATCCTGCACCTCATTCCACGAGGCAAGGGCCAAGATCCCTTCACCGGGAGTGACCCCTTGGGCAGAAGTTTACGTCAAGGTAATAACTTCACTATACTCGATTACAAGTTGCTTTGCATCGCGGTATTCAGTTGGAATATCCTGCACCTCATTCCACGAGGAAAGAGCCGAGATCCCTTCACCGGGAGTGACCTCTTTAGCAAAACGTTTTCGCCACTATATTTTTATAAAAAGCTATCAGGTTCCTTCAACGAGATCAAGTTCATTACGTTAAAGGTTATTCGCCAAAAACCAGCCGTAGCCCTCCGTCATTTCTTTTGGGTATTCAGTAGTATTCAAGCTATGTTTTTTGACCTTCGCCAAGGCATAGTGTTTGGTAGCTGATGGGTATTCATTTCTTGCATAGATAGATGAGTTGGTTTGGGAAAGTCGTTCTGCCATTTTGACCTTCGCCAAGGGCATGTGCGGGTGGGTTCAAATTAACCTGGACAATGATGGATAGAACTTAACATGTGACTTATGACATTTTGACCTTCGCCAAGGTCATAAGAGCATGGGGCAAAAATTTATATCGGGAGTTTTCTAAAGAAACTGAATTTTCCAAGTATGCGCATACCTTCTGGAGTGTGATAACTTGAGTGGCTTCCATCAAATTATCATGTGATGATAGTTGGATCCCAATTCTCACTGATGAGTTAGTTTACTCTTCGGGTGATCCCGACTAATTCTTCTTTCAGGTTTGGAGGAGAATTTGAGATTACAGTTGGAGGTTTCCTGATTAGATAAAATGGTAACCATTCTGATCTAGGTTAGAGTGCACGCAGAGTGTTTCTTTTCTCTCTCTTTGGCAGCGACCTTTGACCGACCCTAGACTATGACTCAGTGACCAAAGTTGACCGAACCTTCTTAAAATACTGGCCTTTTGGATTGTCTTAGTTCCATAAAACTTTGCCGCTCCTTCTTTTACCTTTTGCATTTCTCAGAACACCCCGTATTACTACGGATATCCACTTCCATTGGATAGATCCATTGTATGGTTATATACGAACTCGAAGGGACTTCTTCAAGGATGGATCCAGGTTCAGGAGAAATAGAATTAGTTTATTCAATTGTCTTTTATTATCATATTCTCTCAGGTTGCGAGGGCTCCTTAGTTTAGGAGGGTACACCTATTACGCTTATTGGATAGTTTTATTCCAAACCATAGGCAGGTGCCGAAAGGTAGGGAATGGAGAAAACCAATTAGCCTAAGTAGGGTGTACAGAAGGTAATATGTAAAGACAAGATAAAGGGATTAGAAAGAGGGCACAGTAAATTGCGACTGTTATCATTCACGACCAAACCGCGTACTTCATCGCCATTCCTATTTCACCTTTAATAGAATAAGGTATTATTCAGTTGTCTTTAATCATCACCTTCTCTCAAGTTGCGAGTACTCCTAGGATTAGGAGAGTACACCTATTATGCTTACTGGATAGTCTTCTTCCAAACCATAGGCTGGTGCCGGACGGTAGGGAAGGAAGAAAACCATTTAGCCTAATGATGGTGTACAGAAGGTAAAGACTAAAGACAAATAAAGGGATTTGGAGAGATGGCAAATGAAATATACGGTCAAGGTCATAAATAGGATTATGGAAGAGGCATTACTAGAAATACCAGGATACCCCTACGAAACATTTTCATGTTTCAGTTACACTGTGCATTGTTAAACGAAAACTGATTTCCCGATTAGATGCTTACTCCAGGGTATGTATTTACCAAGTATGATTCTCATATCTGTATGGTTTTACAGATGATGAGTAGGAGAAAGTTATTGGGAATAAGGAGATCATCCTTATTGTAGGGTTCCTAGGCACACTAATGAAGTCTCACAAGCGATCGAACATGGCTAATTCAAATTTTACGGGTGCCTACAAACCCTAATACGGATCGTTAACTAGATAAACTAGGCGATGCAAGCAAGTAAACGAATCTAATGCTAAAGGAAAGGGACTACAACCTTTGTAGATCCGGTCCACCACTTCCTAAGCTCCGCGATGATCTCCCTCCGCTGTCCAAATCGAACCCATGACTCTAGCATCGGCATCATCGAAAAATGGGCGGGCTTGATCGTCGGTTCGATGCCGAAGATGATCTATGTCGAGGCATCGCTAGAACAAGCTCCAACTTCACCAAGTCGGGAAAAATTGTGAAGGAAACACCCTATACTACTTGGCAAGAGGTAGAGGATGAAGAAATAGGAAGTGGGTAAACTTTAGATTTGGATTTCTCACTCATTTTGGCTAGTTGCCATTGATGGTGCAAGCTTTTTCAAGTTGAAGATGAAGAAGAAGATGATAAAGAAATATATTAAGTGTTATGTAAAATGATAAATAAATCAATACTTATCATTTACTAACCCTTGGTTAGTTGTAGAGAATGGACCATGGTTAACTTGAATGGTTAGGGTTAAGGATGAGACAAGAATGGTGACTTGGTCAAAGTTTCAAGAAACTTCAACTAAAAACAAAACTAGCAACCATTCCATTTTCATATCATTTCCTTTTTCCAAAATAAACAAAAAGAATAAATAAATGAATAAGTAATTAAAAAGAAAACCCTAATCATAAACTTAACCATGGTCTAATTCTTTACACTAACCCTAGCTTGCATGTATCATCAAACATGATACAATCATGCGCACAAAATATATCACATATACAATGTGTACAAACCAAGTGAGTAAATCCATTTAAAGTGAACCAATACTAGTTAATGCAAAGTAATATATCAAATATATAATTCTACATTAAATCATTAAATCAACACTTGATTTAACGATCCGGTCATATCGCATATAACCTGCTAGTATCCAATGTATCGGCTTATCGAATCAATCCTTGATTCGATAACTAGGTTATATCGCATACAACCATTCGACACTTTCATCGCGAGAATGAAATACGGTATCACATACACGCATTATTCTCGGTCCCGCACATATCTCATATGCGCTCCTATTTCGTTTCGCTTGAGCCAGGAAACCTCTGTGTAGGACTCTAAAGACTCGTCAATACGCCGGCAGTAGATGATGATCATATCAAACACCCACAAGCCGCAAGCGGTCTGCTAAACGTAACGGCCACCCGGGTATTGAGCGATCAGAAGATCGACGAGCAAGCCCGCTCACACTCCCGTGAATCCAACCAGTAACACTTACCGTACAGTCCGGTCTGTTCGTCTGATATGTCGCATATCTCGCCTGGGGGTGGTAAACGTCAGACCCCAGTAGCTTGATAAGTCATGCCGACGTGAGGTCCATAACATTCGTGAAACTACTGATAACACTTACCAGTAGGTCACTGCAACCCTGGCCAGGGATTTCCTGTTATGGCCAGTCGAGCATAACACAACATCAACCCCCAATACCGGGAGAGACGAATCCCCTCCTATCGCTCATTGCCTCCATGTGAATCGGGACTGTACCCAAAAACCACCTGTTTGCACAACTCAGTAGAGCCGTGGTAGGGTGGAAATCAAAGCACAGTGGGAGACACACAAGACTCTATGACGATCTCGGGTCATCAGACTAAGCTGTACCAGTGTCACCAGAGAACTGCCATCTGACGTGAGGTATAATACCATCTGGGAGTTCTCGGCGAGTCCGTTCAGTATACCCAGTCTCCACTGAGCACCCGCATACCATCTTCGATGTCAAACACCATTGGATATGGGATCATCCATCGCCCATCGCATGGGTCGAGAAGATATGCGCTAGTCTACTCTGGAATATCGATGCCCCGTCTCGATATTCCCACGACTAGGAACAATGAAGGATGTACTCACTGACTACCCAGGCCCCACTAGTATGATCTGCATCATAGTCCTGGAAATCGAGTACACATCCTAAGGGCTTTATCAACATGTAATCAGAGAGACAGAAAGTATACATGTTAAGATAAAGAGCAACCAGATAGCGTACTATCATGTCGAGCAAGAAAGTCCGACCTATATATGTCCCAGCATCCACTACAATATACATCCAATGTACAGTAATGGCCTCTAGGGCATACATATAACTAACAATCTCCCACTTGCACTAGGGCCATCTGTAGCAGTGTTTGCAGTATCTAATACACAACCATCCCATATGAGTCTCTCTCTGGGAAAAGGCCTTCGTGAGTGGATCCGCCGTGTTGTCCTCTGAGTCTACTCTCCTAACCTCGATCAACCTGGAGATCAACTATCTCCATGATCAGGTGATGCTTCCTCAGAATTGGTCTGGGTCACTGATGGGACCAGGGTTCCAGGGCCGAAGCCAAACTTCCATTGTCATACAATGGCAGGAACCTAGTTCATCTTATGAACCAATATACACCCAAACTTCCTCTTTGGTAGTATCTTCAATAGCGATGTTACCAGCCTTTATCGTCTAGTTTGCCACGGTATCTAGCTTGGAACTCTTCCAGCATACCGTCCCTCTACTGAGGGTAAAGACAATGCCCGTGAGTGACATTCAGTCGTCTTTATCACCCTGGAACTCTTCCAGTGATTCTCCCCAGGATCGATTGATACCATCTCACTACATCTAGTGAGAATCCTAGCATCCAATTACATCTATCTCATAGATGAAAAACCACGATTTAGGAGGTATCACTTTCATCCTATTTGGAGAATCTTAGTGATAATAGGAGACTGACCGATCGTAGTATAGGAAACTCTTTTCCTATCAAGAGTATGTTGTCTACGTACAATACGAAGATGATCACCTTACTCTCCACTACCCTTTTGTATATATAAGGTTCGTCTACCATTTTGATGAAGTCAAACACTTTGAATATCACATCAAAACAGACGTTCCATCTCCGCGATGCCTGCTTCATTATGTAAAGCAACTTGCACACGTTTCCGCTGCTCCCACTGTTTACAAAGCCCTCTGGCTGTGTTCTTATAGACGTTCTTTTCTAAATCAGTATTTAGAAAAGCAGTCAGGGCACCCAACCACCAGATATCGTAGTCATGGTATGTAGCAATGTTAAGTAGGATCCGGATGGACTTAAGCATAGTCACTTGGAAAAGGTTTCATCATTATCCATGCCTGGTTGATGACTAAAACCTTTAATAAGCCTAGCTTTGAAAGTCTCAACCTTTCCATCTACACCAAGTAATCTTCTCAAGATATACTTGCTCCTGATGGGGATTTAACCCTTCAGATATAGCAACCAAAGTCCATACTTTGCTGGTGTACATGGATTCCATCTCAGATCGCTAAGCATCCAGCCATTCTTACAGAGTCCCTACTCTTGATGGCCTGCTCGAAACTAGTTGGGTCATCATCTCATGATGCATTCCTTGCTCCCACTGTCATCGAGAAACCGAGGTATCTCTCAGGCGGATAAGGAACCCTACTAGATCGGCGGAGAGGCTGAGGTTCGTCGGGAACTATAGAATCTTATGGTTCTGTCAAATCATCAACTGCAGTTTTGTATAGCTGGAACCTTTCCAGTTCTACAGAACTGATCCTGCCTCGATCTTGTCCGGATTTTGCTTTAAACATAGGCCGGACAACCCCAAATCTTAACTCGCTTAAGAGATGGGTTCTTCCCATACCATATCTCATATGGAGTGGTAGGCACTGATTTGATTCAAACCTAATTCAATAGGTATGCAGCTTCTCAAGTGCATAACCCCAAAAGGAAATAGGTAACTCAGTAATACTCATTATAGAGCACACCATATCTAATATTGTGCAATTGCTCCGCCCTGATACACCGTTGTGCTGTGGTGTATTCAGAGGAGTAACACTGAGAGAAAATCTCATTCTCCTTTAGAATAGTCCAGGAATTCTATGCACAAGTATTCTCCTCCCTGATCTTATCATAGGACATAATACTTATACCCGTATTTTGGTTCTCTACTTCTAACTTATATTCTGTGAACACCTCAAAAGCTTCGGACTTAAGTTTCAACAGGAACATACGACTGAATCTTGAGAGATTATCAGAGAATATAATGAAGTAGAAAGAACCAGTCCTGGCATGTGTAGACAGGAGACCTTACATACATCATAATGTATCAGTCCCAAGAGTTTACTAACTCTTTCTCTGTTTCCAGTAAACGGAGCTATGGTCATCTAATCTTTGTGACATGACTGGCAAGTTTCATAAGATGTAAATTCAAACTGATTTAAATATGCATCTAAAATGTAACTTCAGCCAGTCGGGTCGCATTGACGTGACCCAGTCTACAATGCCTCAAGAATGATTCGTTCATTTCTGAACTCTTCCTCTTGTGTGTGTTCTGTATACTAGGAACTGCAGTTTGATTTAGAACGTCAATGCTTTTAGATAACGTGCCTGAACCGATCAACTTTTGATATAGGAAATGTTCAAAACATTATCCAATAATACAAAATTATTTCCTTCTTTACTAATAAAGAGACTGATATGATTTTGTATATCAGGTTCGGTATCTAATAGCATTTGTTCAGAATCAATGTATTGGTAATACAGGGTGACAGTGACCAACAGACTTGGCTGCAACACTTGCCCCGGTTTCTGTCTCATGAAACTTATCACCCGTTCTCAGTTTTTCTACCCTTTTGTAGCCCTATGTAACAGATTACATATCTGGGATCCTGATCCGGCATCATATACCCAAGATACAAAGGATACTGAGAAACAGTTCTGTTTAACGAACACACCCGAAGAAGATGCATCACATGCACTTTCTTCGTTTGGGTGGCATAGGAATTCTGGTATTCCCCTTATTTACCTGCTCTGTCTTATAACAATTATAAGTTGGAGCGGGACCAACGTTCCCCAGCTCAGTATAACAAGCGGGTTCGGTCAATAATCCGTTTTATTATCTTGATTAAGGCGTGATTTGGTCGCTATCAGGAGAGAGAGAGAAGAAAACACTCTGCGTGCGCTCTTGCAAGATCAGATTGGTTATATATTTTATCTAATCAGGATGGCTCCCACTGTTTTTTTCAAATCTTCCTTCAAACCCTAAAAGGAAAGACTGGCCGGGATTAATTACACTCTAAAAGTTCTCCAATCTTTCAGCCAGGCCAGTGTCGGTACTTTGAGGGAGGTTCCCCGTGCTTTCGCACGGACCTAATTACAGTAAACCTCGTTTTCCCAGAGGCGTAACCCCGTTGACACCTTTCTAGACACCTACTTGATCGGCTAATTGTAAAGTGCAAAACTCTCCCAGGAGTAACAATTACTCGCAGTGGGTATCGGGATCCAACTATCATATAGAAGGTATGCAATCTCATTGGAAATTTCAACACTTGAAACTCCTGATAAAGGTTTTTACCCCTAGCACCTATGACCTTAACTATGGTCAACAAATCATAAGTACTAGTCAAGTTCTACCCGTCATTTCGTGATTAATTAGACCCACCCACATGACCCTTAACTAAGGTCAACAAAGTCACGCGACTGTCCTAACTAATCGCATCATATGCGGTGTAGGAAGACATCACTTAGCTACCGTACACTGTGCCTTGACTATGGTCAACAAACACAGCACGAATACTAAGTACTCTACTTCCTAAAATGACGGAGGGTTGCGAATGGTTTTTGTGAAAAACCTTTAACGCTTTGAACTTGATCTCGTTGCGGAATCAAATGGTTTTAAATGGAATGTTTTTGAGGCTTTTCTAGTTTTGCTAAAGGGGTCACTCCCGGTGAAGGGATCGTCGGCCCTTTCCTCGTCGAATGAGGTGCGGGATATATCATATATATCACTGTGCAAAGCGGAAACTATAGAAGCTATCAAAAGATAAACCGAGTGATGTAGCATCTGCCAGTTATTGCTAAAGGAGTCACTCCCGGTGAAGGGATCTCGGTCCTTTCCCTATCGAATAAGGTGCAAGATGTTCTACAAGGAACACCGCGATGCAAAGCAAGAACTGTAGCTACCTGTTTTATTTTGAAATTCTATTCCACAACATAAATTAGGTTTATTTTCTTTCATTAATCTCATTAATGAATATCCCATCATTTAAATTACCTAAACATCACAGATAAATATGACGTACACTTATGCCATCCGCATTCGCCTCGATGTCCCCTCGTGCACCGTTAGGTTAGGTAACTAACGGCAGAGCAGGGCAGGGCTAGCGTGGGTGTAAAACATAAATAACGTCTATATAATATATCATATATACTATATACTACATCTATCTGAACAGAGCACAGAACATCGCATGATCACATCACAGATAAAGCACAGCAGAAGAAACATATGAAATATTGGATATACTAGGACGTCCGTGTTTTCAATACGAGCCAGTATAAAACACGGATTCCACGGTCGTGATGAATAGCCAATCCCACACCCCTAGACCCCTACGAGAGCGGCAAGCAACCCTACCAATTCTAGGGTTAGGAGACCCGGACTCGACTCCTCGAGTTGGTCTCCCACTGGACCCCAGAACCCGGTTACTTGTGCTCCCCTCCTTGGGTCTATCCTAGTGCAGAAAAGTAAATAATATACATCAACGGTGACAACTTCCGCAACCTGGAAGTGCCCCAATAAAAGAATATTACATACAAGTTTTTACATGAATGAAAATGAAACATATCCAACAACACATAACATCACATGTCATCAACGTAAGTAAATATGCGCATCCCAATTGTCGTTGACATATAGCAACGAAACCGGCGATATCACATATTACACTTACGGTCACAGAAAAGAAAGTGTAAAACTACAACAGTTGGAATCCGCAACCACCTCAGACATCTCATGCCTGACCAAATGAATTACTTAGACATCGCATGCCTAACAATTATAAACCCCGCATTTTAGTCTCAAAGTCGAAAACACTTTTCAATACCAAGTCGGGCAATTCAACAGGATTCCCGACATTCTGATCGAATGCTCGTCGCAAACTTTAGTAGGCGGCCGCACCCCCGACGCCATCGACAAAGTGCACCAAGGCGGAACACCGCTGCCGCGAGCACCCGGACGGATGCTTTCGGCGACGGGGTTCTCCTACAGTCACTTGGTCGGGGCTATGGAGTGAGGCTGTCTATTAAGTTTACCCGGCGAGTATCCGCGTACGCTACGTGATTGCGACGGACTTTTGATCACATCAAAATTCCGTGGCAACCGATCAAGTGAGACTAAACTGCTATGTTTATAATATTCATTCAGTTATCTCATAACTGCTTGTGAATTCCAATTATTGTATCACATTCCGGATAAGATAGAAAATGTTAAACTTTCCGATCGAACAATTGAACACCCAAGTTTTCCCGATCAACCGAATGAAATAAGTTCAAAGACATTCACTTCATGCCTCAGTACCAACGGTCCAGCCGTAGAAGGGTCAAGCCAACGCCTCACATGTGGCACGCCGTACTGCCCCAAACCCTAAGGTTCAAAGGGCAGTTCAAGACGGTCACATAATCGAGTTAAGGTTTGTTGTCTTCTAGAGGGACCATCACGTTACTTGCACTACTTGGAACGTCCTTATACCACAGAAAAATCCAACACTTGGAAATTTCCCGGCAGGGGAAAAGGTGGGTATTTATGTCCGGTCGAAATTTTTAACATATTCTAAAATATCCGAAAAACACATAGACAAAATTGGACAATCCGATCGAATGTACGAACTCCTAATACAACCCAAAAAACTCAACTCTTGATTTCAGATGAAAAAAAAACCCAGGAAAACCAGCACTGCAAAATAGGAATTACTGTGCAAAATTGAATGCCTAATAAGACAAAACGGCCGCGGAACCGCCGCATTAGCATTCTAATGCCGCGGTTCCGCCGCACTTTTGAGGGATCATTAGTTACTTTTTGCACCGTAATTCTTAGAATTTCCTGCTGATTTTTCTGCATATTTTTAATTCTCAAAAATCCACGAATTTCAAAAATGTACAGAGAGCATTCTAGGGTTTGGGTTTTGGATCGATTGGACTTCTAATTCCGTCTACGCATCGCCTAAGGCTCTAGCTAGGCTCTGATACCACTGTAGGGTTCCTAGGCACACTAATGAAGTCTCACAAGCGATCGAACATGGCTAATTCAAATTTTACGGGTGCCTACAAACCCTAATACGGATCGTTAACTAGATAAACTAGGCGATGCAAGCAAGTAAACGAATCTAATGCTAAAGGAAAGGGACTACAACCTTTGTAGATCCGGTCCACCACTTCCTAAGCTCCGGGATGATCTCCCTCCGCTGTCCAAATCGAACCCATGACTCTAGCATCGGCATCATCGAAGAATGGGCGGGCTTGATCGTCGGTTCGATGCCGAAGATGATCTACGTCGAGGCATCGCTAGAACAAGCTCCAACTTCACCAAGTCGGGAAAACTTGTGAAGGAAACACCCTATACTACTTGGCAAGAGGTAGAGGATGAAGAAATAGGAAGTGGGTAAACTTTAGATTTGGATTTCTCACTCATTTTGGCTAGTTGCCATTGATGGTGCAAGCTTTTTCAAGTTGAAGATGAAGAAGAAGATGATAAAGAAATATATTAAGTGTTATGTAAAATGATAAATAAATCAATACTTATCATTTACTAACCCTTGGTTAGTTGTAGAGAATGGACCATGGTTAACTTGAATGGTTAGGGTTAAGGATGAGACAAGAATGGTGACTTGGTCAAAGTTTCAAGAAACTTCAACTAAAAACAAAACTAGCAACCATTCCATTTTCATATCATTTCCTTTTTCCAAAATAAACAAAAAGAATAAATAAATGAATAAGTAATTAAAAATAAAACCCTAATCATAAACTTAACCATGGTCTAATTCTTTACACTAACCCTAGCTTGCATGTATCATCAAACATGATACAATCATGCGCACAAAATATATCACATATACAATGTGCACAAACCAAGTGAGTAAATCCATTTAAAGTGAACCAATACTAGTTAATGCAAAGTAATATGTCAAATATATAATTCTACATTAAATCATTAAATCAACACTTGATTTAACGATCCGGTCATATCGCATATAACCGGCTAGTATCCAATGTATCGGCTTATCGAATCAATCCTTGATTCGATAACTAGGTTATATCGCATACAACCATTCGACACATTCATCGCGAGAATGAAATACGGTATCACATACACGCATTATTCTCGGTCCCGCACATATCTCATATGCGCTCCTATTTCGTTTCGCTTGAGCCAGGAAACCTCTGTGTAGGACTCTAAAGACTCGTCAATACGCCGGCAGTAGATGATGATCATATCAAACACCCACAAGCCGCAAGCGGTCTGCTAAACGTAACGGCCACCCGGGTATTGAGCTATCAGAAGATCGACGAGCAAGCCCGCTCACACTCCCGTGAATCCAACCAGTAACACTTACCGTACAGTCCGGTCTGTTCGTCTGATATGTCGCATATCTCGCCTAGGGGTGGTAAACGTCAGACCCCAGTAGCTTGATAAGTCATGCCGACGTGAGGTCCATAACATTCGTGAAACTACTGATAACACTTACCAGTAGGTCACTGCAACCCTGGCCAGGGATTTCCTGTTATGGCCAGTCGAGCATAGCACAACATCAACCCCCAATACCGGGAGAGACGAATCCCCTCCTATCGCTCATTGCCTCCATGTGAATCGGGACTGTACCCAAAAACCACCTGTTTGCACAACTCAGTAGAGCCGTGGTAGGGTGGAAATCAAAGCACAGTGGGAGACACACAAGACTCTATGACGATCTCGGGTCATCAGACTAAGCTGTACCAGTGTCACCAGAGAACTGCCATCTGTCGTGAGGTATAATACCATCTGGGAGTTCTCGGCGAGTCCGTTCAGTATACCCAGTCTCCACTGAGCACCCGCATACCATCTTCGATGTCAAACACCAATGGATATGGGATCATCCATCGCCCATCGCATGGGTCGAGAAGATATGCGCTAGTCTACTCTGGAATATCGATGCCCCGTCTCGATATTCCCACGACTAGGAACAATGAAGGATGTACTCATTGACTACCCAGGCCCCACTAGTATGATCTGCATCATAGTCCTGGAAGTCGAGTACACATCCTAAGGGCTTTATCAACATGTAATCAGAGAGATAGAAAGTATACATGTTAAGATAAAGAGCAACCAGATAGCGTACTATCATGTCGAGCAAGAAAGTCCTACCTATATATGTCCCAGCACCCACTACAATATACATCCAATGTACAGTAATGGCCTCTAGGGTATACATATAACTAACACTTATTATATCGGAATTCGTTGTAATTGGTGATATTTGAGGAAGTCGCCTGGGTTTTTGCCGGATGGCATGTATTTGGTTTTGAGTATCCATTGTTGTGCACCAATTTCAAAATGATATATCTGTACGTTTATTTTTGAGATATAACTTTTCGAAATTATGTCCGTGACATTTACCTATATCAGTTGACGATTAGGTAAGGAGCATTGAACAACGGAGTAGTTCTTAATCATAAGTACAGTTTTTAACCTACGATGCACAGGTTATGAGTTATTCAACTCAGTGGACTTATACAGAGTATTGTATGTTGTCCAGTGTCCATCAGGACAATGGGGTAGGTTCTCGAACTATGTTCTGTTTACTTATGACTTCTCTAGTTTTTAGACAAGTGTTTCGTAGAAATGTCTAAGTTTTGAGAAGTCGTGGGTATAAGAATAATGTAGAGAACCAGATATCGCAAGTATCGGGATTCTTCAAAGAGATCGAAGATGTAGATTCTTATGATTGGTATTCAGTTGATAGTAATGATTTTGAGAAACTTGTTTCTCTTTCGGGTTACTCATAATTAGATGTATTCCTAAGTTGAGTAATGCTGATTAGCCTCTTTCCATTAAGTTATATGCACTGGAGACAGCTGCATGATTTGAATCTGGTTCCAATTAAATTAGTGCCTCTATTTCTATATTGTATATAGAATGGTTCATATCCTAACGATGTTAAGGTAAGGGAAGTTGTCCAGCTTATGCTTAAAACCAGACACTGGATAACTCAAGGCACATTTCTGTAATGGCTGTTTGTGGGTTGACCCTGGATTTGACGAGGGTTGACATTTCTACCATCTGGAAGATCAATAGTGATATTGTTCTTGACTCGCCACAGTTTTAGTAAAATGGATTTTTTCAGAAAATAGTAGTGGGAGTATGGTAGAACTGGAAGTGATTCCAGAACCGCAAACGATTACGGAAAATTTAATAGGACCTATATATTCAATCGGGTTTGACATTCCAATAGCCACTCCGCAGATATGGTGGATAACCTCAGACACCCGAGAGGTACTCCGGTAGCCTCAAGAACGGTGACAGGGAGGTTCATGTTTACCCAGACTTGACACTACTGTTGTTCCAGACTATGAGACCCAGCAGGAGGATATGTATAGCGTCGTTCTAAACTAGCTTTAGAAGTGTATGTATATATTGTTCTGCCAGAGGGTTGTCGTAGTGAGTGGGAACAGCGGAAGCACAGTGGGCAAGTAGCTTATGTCTATTTATAGACTTAAGCAGATATAGCGGAGATAAGATCATCAAAATCTAATTTTGATGTGACAATCATAGGTTTGACTTCATCAGAATAGGGGATGGATCTGTTAAGAAGGTAGTAGGGTGTGATGTCCTGGTATTTGGATGACATACACAGAATAGGAAGTAAAATTCCTATACTACGATCGGTTGTACTGTGGTCGTCACACAGTTGTTTCTCCAGACAGGACATGGATATAATATCAGACATTCTGGTTTCTAGATCTATGGTTTTAGATCTGGATTTGGGTAGTTTCCCAATGTGGGTACAGTGACAGTATTCTAATAGTTTTTAGAATAGATGACTCCTGGCATGGTGGTGTACCTGCAGGTGATGGAGTCACCCTCTCTAAAGGTGTCTTAGAGACTAAAATAGAGAGGGAAGTGCATGATTGGCAGATCACTTGCTTAGGCAATTGAGTCAATCATGAGATGTCAAGTACCACACCAGATGTTGTTTTTGCACTAGATGCAATAAGTTTATATTAATCCAATCCTGAAGAAACAAAAGGAAGCAGTTTTAGAACATTAGTGCATGTTCTACGGATTTGATGACGGCAGCCTCCTTCGGGAGACGGTTATCATTCCAGGCTTCAAATGTAACATGGATGACAAAGTGATTGTCAGAGTTATAGTTTTCCCTCCGATAAAGGACAGTATCATGGACAGGTGGTCCAAGAGGATACTGTGGGAGGCTTGGTGCTGGATACTGATTAGGTTCAGTTATCGATACTGTCTAAGAAGTTTGGATTTGGAGTTCATTTATGAACTAGGTCCCATCAGATATTCAGACATATTCTAAGATAGGTATTACTCAATTCGGGAGATGGCTTTCTCCACGAACTAGAGATTAAGAGAGACATAGAAAGAAACATCAGGGCGGATCCACTCACTGAGGCTATTTCTCAAACACAAGAGTTTTTACAAACTAGCTTTGTGAAACTGATTACTAGAGGAATTGGGTGTTCGGAATCACACGGGCTGTGAGTATGCGACATCGCAATAATTAGCCTTAAGTGCAAGTGGGAGATTGTTGGAGATAGTGCCCTCAAAGTCAATTATTGGATAGCAGGTACGTGACTGCAATGATTGAGGCATGACCTATACCGATATGACAGTCTTGCTCGAGATGATAGTTTGCTATCTGGTTTGTCTTTATCATCATATACATGCTTTAGTTCACTATTGCATGATGATAGAGCCCATAGGATTCTTGCTTGACTACCAGCAGTATGATGGCGATCATATACGTGGAGCTGGGGTCTGTAAGCACATCCTTAAAATGTCCCTAGTCGTGGGAGTTTCGAGACAGGGCATCGATACTCCAGAGTAGACTAGTATATACAGTCGAGACCCCGACGAGGGGCGGTGGCCGGTCTCACAAGCCACTGGTGTCAGTAGGATCACCTAAGATGTATACAGGTGCTCATTAGGTTATGAGTACACCGGACAGGACTCGCCGGGAACATGCTAGTTGGTATTATACATATCATCAGATAGCAGTTCCTTGGTGACATGTGTACAGGTTAGTTCATCGACCTGAGGTCGTCATTTGTCTCGTGTGAGTTCCCACTGTGCTTTGATTTCTACCCTACCACGGCTCAAAGGAGTCGTGCAAACAGGTCTTTTTTGGGTACAGTCCCGAGCCACATGGAGGCAAGTGAGCGGATCGGCAGGGGATTCGTCTCTCCCGGTATTGGGGGTGAGATCGCGCTGTCTCTAGGAGAGCCATTACACAAAGCCCTCGGCCGAGGCAGGAGATTTACTGGTAGGTACTCCAGTAGTATCTCAGGGTGTTCTGGGCTACTCTCTGACACGACTTATACTGCTATTGGGGGTCTGACGTTACCAGGCCCTAGGCCGATATGCGATACTCATAGACGAAGGGACCGGACTGTATGTATATTGTCACTGTTAGGCTCAGCAGGGTTTATGGATGAGTTCGCTCGTCAGCTTCCCTTCCAATCAATACATAGGCAACCGTTACGTACAGCTTGTACCTCTGACGTGCTAGTGGTTATACCAAGTGCCAGTGTGTTGATGAGTCATCAGAGTCCCCCACAGACACTTTCCCAAGTTTGGACGAAACGTTGTAGTGGCCGTATGGTTTTATGGCAGTGTTCGGAAAATGCACGTGCATTTTCGCACGTGTCATATTTCGGGCAGATAATACTGGTCGGCTTTGGTTTAAGCCGGATCTGATTATTATACTGTGTAGATATAATATCTTTGTCTCAGTTGCATTTGTATTCAGTCGTAATACAAATGCAGGTATGTTTATACTGATACGAGGTTATCTTGAAATTCGTTTCAGGATCACTTTTGGAAGTTGCCAGTTTCCAGTTTTTTGTCACCCGTATTTAACATTCGGTTAAATACAGATTTATCTTTTCTTGAGATGAGTGTGGAAGCTTCTAGATGGTGACTAGGATGATGAGGTGGATTAGTGCATTAATGGTCATTTAATGTTTTAGATGACAAGGTTAGTGATTCATCACTTGCATTAAATTGTGTTCATACTATGTGTTAAGGTGACTCATTCTCTGTATGATTGATCTATTCCTTGTGGTCACCTTCCCCCTCCTACACTCACCTTTCCCTCATCTATTAGTGGCTGGCCATTCCTTAGTGAGGGATTATGGTTGTTGTTTTGAAAAGATATAAGTTTTGGTGCATAGAAATTAGATGTGATCGGTTTTTCTTTTCACCCGATCCAAAAGGCAACTTCATTAACCGTTCGTCCATGGCCTTGGACGTAACGAGACAAAGTGTTCTACTCATTCTCTACATCATCTTGGTCGTCTCTTTTAGCAAACTTGACGATCGAGTTGCCTTGGTTCAGAGGCGGGAGCCCGTTTAAAGATCCGTCGACGTGGTGCCACCTGGACGAGAAGACTGGAGATTCAGGAGATTGGAGCAGCCGCAACAAGCGTGGGATGATAGTTGAAGACCGAAGGACTCGGATCGTTCGGTATAACCTTTCTACCCACTTTGTAGCTTGTTAGTTTAGCTTTAATGGCAGATCCGGGTTATAGTACGCGATAGCGCCAGTTGTAAAAAGTTTTTGTTCCGTATTTGGCGTCTGTTAGACGGCCGGGGCGCTACCGTGGACTTACACGATCGACAACCTTTTTCCGTGTCTACCCCAAATGCAAGACAGTATAGAAGTAACCTGGGTAGAAACAGAATATACAGGAAAACAAAACACCAGAAATAAAGAATTACTGTGAAACTCCGAGTCAACTCGGCGTTGACTCGGCGGCGGATCCGCTGCCAAAAGCACCATTTGGCCGCGGTTCCGCGGCCGTCTTGCCGAGTTGTGACCTCGTATTTTCCCAGAACTCTTATAATACCCTGCTGTGAATTTTAAGGCCTATCAAAAAAAATTTCTGACACTTTTAAAATCAACAAAAACTGATAGGGTTTCGGGGTGTTGTTTTCGTGTTTTCCGTCGATAGAAGTTCTACTTAGTTGCTAACAAGCTAGTAATGGTTTAGTTGGCTCTGATACCACTGTAAGTCCATGTCACGCACCCCACGAACTTGCGGGGAGGCGGGATATATGAAAAACGATTATCAAAGCTTCGCTACACGGACTTGAGCGCTTGAATCGTGTCTAAACCGTTACTGGCAAACTACGAAAGGTTTAACTACTCTGATTCGAAGTTATACCTCACGTTACTTGTCCTTCGGGTCTTCATCACTGTCCTCCACTCCTTGTAGGCTCTTTGGAACGTCGGCACCTCAACGGCCTCCTCGAGTCAAAGACGATCCACCCGAGAGCTCCTACTCCAAGCTTAACCTCTAACTTGAGGTAACTAGGTTACTCAAAGTGCTAATCTAAGCAACCTAGGTGATATAGAGTTGTATTATGGAAGTATTAGTCTAGCTAACCCTCGAACTCAACACATGAGAGGTTAGGGTTAAGGTTTGAAGAGAGAGAGAGCTTGAGGAGAGAGAAGGTGAGAATGAGAATCCTTTTGGATGAATAGATCATGTGTGTATATATGAAACATATCATATATATTAAATGAATAACAAATAATGATATATCATCATGTTTCATTAATACACTAAGTGATTCATCACATGAGTCATATAAATCATAATTGATTCATTAACTCCATGTATGAATCACACCATGACTCATTTATCCAATTAATGCATATGCCACCTTAACCCCCAAGTCATCATGCTTCAAGAAGCTTCCCGACAAATTACGAGAACGCCCTTCCTATCCGTAAAAATACGGAAAACCTTTAGACTGTATAAATCCAATAATCCGATACTAGAATCTGGTTTAAACCAAAGTCGACTAGTAAAAACTGTCCGAACATCGTACGTGCGTAAAAACACGTATGCGTCCGAACCCTGTCGTAAAACCATACGACCTCTATATCGTTTCGCCTGAAGCAGGGAAACTCTCTGTGTGGGACTCTAAAGACTCAACACTACGCTGGCAGTGGTTTTAACCATAGACCGCAAGCGGCACTAGCTGTACATAACGGTCCCCAGGTAGATGTCGATAAGAAGGCCGATGAGTAAACCCATCCGAACTCCTACTGAGCCTGCTGTGATAATCTCCGTAAAGTCCGGTCTGTTCATCTAAGACTATCGCATATCGGGCCTAGGGGGCGGCAAGTGTCAGTCCCCTAAAAGCGGTATAAGTCATGTCGGAGCGTAGCCCATTACACCTTGATAAACTACTGGAAAACCTACCAGTAAATCTCGCTTGCCCTGGCCAGGGACTTTGCGTAATGGCTCTCTGACACAGCGCGATATCAACTCCCAATACTGGGAGAGACGAATCCTGTCTAACCGCCACTGCCTCCAAGTGCTCGGGACTGCACCTAACTGCTACCTGTTTGCACGACTCCTTTGAGCCGTGGTAGGGTAGCAATCTAAGAACAGTAGGACACACTCGAGGCGAAGTAGCAGTGTCAAGTCTGTGGACTATGCTGTACTCATGTCACCTGGGAACTGTTAACTGACGACGGGTATAATCCCAACCAACAGTTCCCCGTGAGTCCTGTCCGGTGTACCCATAACCTAACGAGCACCTGTATACTATCTCCAGTACGACGTACTGATGGCTGTGGGACAGACCATCTCCCCAACTGGGATGAGAAGCGTACACACTAGTCTACTCCGGAGTATCGATGCCCTGTCTCGATAATCCTACGACTAGGGACCTGTATAGGATGTTGCTTATAGACTATCCAGCCCCCACTAGTGTGACTGCCATCACAACGCTGGTAATCAAGCAAAGATCTTAAGGGCTCTACTAATATGTATAAGCGATACATTACAAGAAACATATGCACATATTAAAGTAGACTTAAACCAAGTAGCATACTACCATTTTTAGCAAGACTGTCAATACAACTGTGAATATCCCAAGCTTCCATTAAGTAATATACAAACTAGTATGATACAGTAATGGCCTTCTAGGGCATAAACACTAACAAGTATAACGTCGTTCTAAACTAGCTTTAGAAGTGTACGTAAATATTATTCTGCCAGAGGGTTGTCGTAGTCAGTGGGAGCGGCGGAAGCATAGTGGGCAAGTAGCTTATGTCTATTTATAGACTTGAGCAGATATAGCGGAGATAAGATCATCTAATTTTGATGTGACAGTCATAGGTTTGACTTCATCAGAATAGGGGGTGGATCTGTTAAGAAGGTAGTAGGGTGTGATGTCCTGGTATTTGGATGACATACACAGAGTAGGAAGTAAAATTCTTATACTACGATCGGTTGTACTGTGGTCGTTACACAGTTGTTTCTCCACAAAGGATATGGATATAATATCAGACATTTTGGTTACTAGATCTATGGTTTTAGATCTAGATTTGGGTAGTTTCCCAATATGGGTACTTTGACAATGTTCTAATAGTATTTTAGAATAGATGACTCCTGGCATGGTGGTGTACCTGCAGGTGATGGAGTCACCTTGCTGGAAGCGTCTGGGAAAGAAAGAAAAACCCTCTCTAAAGGTGTCTTAGAGACTAAAGAAGAGAGGGATGTGCATGATTGGCAGATCACTTGCTTAGGCGATTGAGTCAATCATGAGATGTCAAGTACCACACCAGATGTTGTTTTTGCACAAGATGCAATAAGTTTATATTAATCCAATCCTGAAGAAACATAAGGAAGCAGTTTTAGAACATAAGTGCAAGTTGTACGGACTTGATGACAGCAGCCTCCTTCGTGAGACGGTTATCATTCCAGGCTTCCCAGGTGACATGGATGACAGAGTGATTGTCAGAGTTATAGTTTTCCCTCTGACGAGGGACAGTATTATGGACAGGTGGTCCAAGAGGATACTGTGGGAGGCATGGTGCTGGATACTGATGAGGTTCAGTTATCGATACTGTCTAAGAAGTTTGGATTTGGAGTTCATTTATGAACTAGGTCCCATCAGATATTCAGACATATTCTAAGACAGGAATTACTCGATTCGGGAGATGGCTTTCTCCGCGAACTTGAGATTAAGAGAGACATAGAAAGAAACATCAAGGCGGATCCACCCACTGAGGCTATTTCTCGAACACAAGAGTTTTACAAACTAGCTTTGTGAAACTGATTAGTAGAGGAGTTGGATGTTCGGTATCACACGGGCTATGAGTATGCGACATCGCAATAATTAGCCTTAAGTGCAAGTGGGAGATTGTTGGAGATAGTGCCCTCAAAGTCAATTATTGGATCGCAGGTACGTGATTGCAATGATTGAGGCATGACCTATACCGATATGACAGTCTTGCTCGAGATGATAGTATGCTATCTGGTTTGACTTTATCATCGTATACATGCTTTAGTTCACTATTGCATGATGATAGAGCCCATAGGATTCTTGCTTGACTACCAGCAGTATGATGGCGATCATATATGTGGGAGCTGGGGTCTGTAAGCACATCCTTAAAGTGTTCCTAGTCATGGGAATTTCGAGACAGGGTATCGATACTCCAGAGTAGACTAGTGTATACAGTCGAGACCCCGACGAGGGGCGATGGCCGGTCTCACAATCCATTGGTGTCAGTTGGTTCACCTAAGATGTATACAGGTGCTCATTGGGTTATGAGTACACCGGACAGGACTCGCCGGGAACATGCTAGTTGGTATTATAAATATCTCCAGATAGCAGTTCCCTGTTGACATGTGTACAGGTTAGTTCATCGACCTGAGGTCGTCATTTGTCTCATGTGAGTTCCCACTGTGCTTTGATTTCTACCCTACCACGGCTCAAAGGAGTCGTGCAAACAGGTCTTTTTTGGGTACAGTCCCAAGCCACATGGAGGCAAGTGAGCGGATCGGCAGGGGATTCGTCTCTCCCGGTATTGGGGGTGAGATCGCACTGTGTCTAGGTGAGCCACTACACAAAGCCCTCGGCCGAGGCAGGAGATTTACTGGTAGGTACTCCAGTAGTATCTCAGGGTGTTCTGGGCCACTCTCTGACACGACATATACTGCTATTGGGGGTCTGACGTTACCAGCCCCTAGGCCGATATGCGATACTCATAGACGAACGGACCGGACTGTATGTATATTGTCACTGTTAGGCTCAGCAGGGTTTATGGATGAGTTCGCTCGTCAGCTTCCCTTCCAATCAATACATCGGCAACCGTTACGTACAACTTGTACCTCTGACGTGCTAGTGGTTATAACCAGTGCCAGTGTGTTGATGAGTCATTAGAGTTCCCCACAGACACTTTCCCAAGTTCGGGCGAAACGTTGTAGAGGCCGTATAGTTTTATGGCAGGGTTCGGAAAATGCACGTGCGTTTTTGCACGTGTCGTTTTTCGGGCAGATAATACTGGTATGCTTTGGTTTAAGCCGGATCCCAGTATTATACTGTGTAGATATAATATCTTTGTCTCAGTTGCATTTGTATTCGGTTGTAATACAAATATGGGTATGTTTATACTGTTACGGGGTTATCCTGAAATTCGTTTCAGGATCACTTTTGGAAGTTGCCAGTTTCCAGTTTTCTATCAGCCGTATTTAACATTCGGTTAAATGCGGATTTATCTTTTCTTGAGATGAGTGTGGAAGCTTCTAGATGGTGACTAGGATGATGACTAGGCTAGTGAGTCATCAGTGCTTTAAATGTTCATTTAATGATATGATGACTAAGGGTTATGATTCATTATTTCATTAATTGTGTTCATACAAGGTGTTTAAATGACTCATCCTCTTCATTATTGTTATGGTGACCCTCCCCTCTCCTACACTCACCTCCCCCCTCTACAAATATGGCCGGCTCCCTCTTGGTGAAAAGCTAAGGTTGCTTGAGAGGAAAAAGATGATAGTTTTAGTGTATGGAAATTTGATAAATACTCATTTCACATTTCCACCCGATCCAAAAGGCAACTTCATTAACCGTTCGTCCATAGCTTTGGACGTAACGAGACAAAGTGCTCTACTCATTCTCTACATCAATCTTGGTCATCTCTTTTAGCAAACTTGATGATCGAGTTGCCTCGGTTCAGAGGCGGGAGCCCGTTTAAAGATCCGTCGACGTGGTGCCACCTGGATGAGAAGACTGGAGATTCAGGAGATCGGAGCAGCCGCAACAAAGCGTGGGATGACGGTTGAAGACCGAAGGACTCGGATCGTTTGGTATAACATTTCTACCCACTTTGTAGTTTGTTGTTTAGCTTTAATGGCAGATCCGAGTTATAGTACGCGATAGCGCCAGTTGTAAAAAGTTTTTGTTCCGCATTTGGCGTCTGTTAGACGGCCGGGACGCTACCTTGGACTTACAGTAACCTTCTCTTTTGGTATTGTATTTTGTATCTAGAAAATGTCCATCAGGCCTGTATTTTGACTTAGATTGAGAAATGGTTATTTGTATATTAACAGTTGAGATCGTTTAGTTCTATAAATTGTGGTTCCTTTTCTTTATGTCTGGGATTCGTATTGATGTCCTATATACTAAGATTTTATTTTCCGCTGTTGATATTGTTGATCCCAACTAGGGATGCAACCAAACTTAACACCTTATACTTGTTTAATATTTTAACTTCATAAATTGTGATTTTTACTAGAAACTAAAATTTCTATATAAAGAATTCCGCAAAAAGGATTTTGATCTTGGTTTTCGGCTTATTTGGACTGTGTGCATATCTTTAGATATGATACAATATAAGTGCCGGTCACATCCAAACATTGGGTCGTGACAAAGTTGGTATCAGAGCTTAGGAGTAACCTTATGGAATCGAGTAGGGAATTTAAAATAGGTTGACGTGAGTCCGTGATTAGGATGACCTTTGGTTTGATGGAGTAGGTGAATTAGGATGAGTGCAATACCGTACGTATGTTCCGCGGCATATTTACATTACCATACTCAGCCTAACTAACCTTAGGATGTATATCTTGATCTATTCTTCCGTTGATTCTCCGTTATTGATTGTTCCTATTCATAAGCCTTATCAACTCTCGTTTCTTGTTCCAGTTGCTATGGCTACGCGGGCTAGGCGAGCCGCAGCCAGAGATACAGCTAGGGCGAGTTCGCCTGTGACGGCGACTGGTACACCGGACGTTCCGGCGGTGCATGAGCATGTTGATCCTCCTCCTCCAGATCGCATGACTAGGATTGAGGAGGGCATGTTGGGATTGCAGTGAGTGGTAGGACAGTTAGCTGAGGCCACTCGAGTACTGAGACAGGATCCGGCACCGACCGTAGCAGAGTCCGAGGTACAACCTACGCAGACGGTAGCACTTATAGATACGAGAGTGATGGAGGTATCACATGCAGAGTTTATGAGATTGAGACCTCCGGTATTTACGGGGACCGATGTAGCGGAAGATCCTCAGTCCTTTCTTGATAGGATGGCGAGGATTGGCAGATCATTACGATGTTCTGATGCGAGGTCAGTTGAGCTGACTAGCTTTCGTTTGGAAGGACTTGCACTGGAGTGGAGTGAGTCGATGGAGAGAGGGCGAGCTATGGGACTTCCTCCGATGTCGTGGACCGAGTTTTCCGAGGTCTTTCTTGCCAGATTTCTTCCACAGAGTGTGAGGGACGCTAGAGCTAGCAGTTTTGAAGCGTTGCGGAAATCGGCAAGTATGTCGGTGGCAGATTATGATTTACGATTCACCCAGCTGTCGCGCTATGCCCCATACTTAGTACCTATGGAGGAGCTTCGGGTGAAGAGGTTCCTAAGGAGTCTGGACACGCAGTTATATATGGCTATAGGCTCCCCGCATTTTGATACGTATGCGCAGGCCATGGATGCAGCGATACGAGTGGAGGAGCGTTTGAGCGAGGCAGTGGTTGTTCCAGAGCCAAAGAGGAGTAGACCGATCGGGTTAATAACTAGACAGTTTGGCAGAGGTAGAGGCAGATATACTCCAGGCCGCAGTTTCGGACGAGGTTGGACCCAGGGCCAGATGTTCAGTTCTTATCCCGATGATCAGAGGCCCCCATCTACATGTTTTAGTTGTGGACTTCCCGGACACTTTGCGTAGGATTGTAGATCCCAGGGAGGGACCGTTGTTCCACAGGCTGCTTTAACCCTTCCATCTTCTACGCCGATGGCTTTACTTCCTCCCTCAGTTGGCACTACACGTCAGGCAGTTGCACCACGAGGTCGAGGCTTTGCGGGACGTTCTCAGAGAGGTCGAGGAGATAGAGGTAGAGGACGACAGGATGCGGGTAGGGGCCAGACACGGGTATTTGCGCTGACTCCACAGGATGCCCATGCATCAAATGCGGTCGTGACAGGTACTTTTATAATATGTTCGTTAGAGGCATATGTTTTATTTGATCCCGGTTCTACACATTCTTATGTATCTTCACGATTTGCACTTTCTTTGGGGAAAGAGTCATCGTTGTTAGAGTTACCATTAGTAGTGATTACCCCGGTGGGAGATTCTTTCATAGCTCGGCACGTATTCAGATCGTTTCCTGTGCGTATTGGTGATAGAGATTCGCTAGTTGATCTGATTCTCCTGGATATATTAGATTTTGATATACTTCTTGGTATGGATTGGTTGGCCGCTTGTCATGCCTATGTAGATTACCGGGGGAAGGCGGTTAGATTTTGTTTTCCAGGTGAACCGATGTTTGTTGTGCAGGGGGATTGTAAAATAGCTCCTGCCAACATGATTTCTGCTCTTTGTGCGGGGCGACTCTTGAAGAAGGGTTGTCATGGGTTCTTGGCTTTTGTTCAGGACTTAGGGGTCGCTGAGATTCCATTGGACCAGGTTCCGATCACACGAGAATTTCCTGAGGTATTTCCTGCTGAGTTACCAGGATTACCGCCTGATCGCGACATTGAATTTTGCATTGACTTGATTCCGGGTGCGGGACCTATTTCTATACCACCCTATCGAATGGCACCGACGGAGTTGAAGGAACTCAAAAGCCAGTTGCAAAAGTTGTTAGATAGAGGGCTTGTTCGTCCCAGTGTATCACCGTGAGGAGCTCCTGTCTTATTTGTAAAGAAGAAGGACGGTAGTATGAGACTGTGCATCGACTACCGATAGCTGAATCGCGTCACTGTGCGAAACAGGTATCCACTACCACGTAGAGATGACTTATTCGATCAGTTGCAAGGAGCTGGTTACTTCTCGAAGATTGATTTGCGGTTGGGGTATCACCAGTTGAGGGTTCGGAAGGACGATATTCCGAAGACTGCGTTTCGCACAAGATATGGGTACTATGAATTTCTGGTGATGTCGTTCGGACTCACCAACGCTCCAGCAGCTTTTATGGATATGATGAACCGTATCTTCAGACCCTTCATTGATCAATTTATTATAGTGTTCATAGATGACATTCTTGTTTATTCTCGGAGTCGGACGGAGCACGAGCAGCATTTGCGTATTACGTTGCAGACCTTGAAGGAGCATCAGCTGTTTGCAAAATTCTCCAAGTGTGCGTTTTGGATGGATAGTGTGGAATTCTTAGGACACGTAGTTACTAGAGCTGGGATATGTGTGGACCCAAAGAAGGTTGAAGCGGTACAGCACTGGCCTAGACCTGTGTCAGTTTCTGAGGTCCGGAGTTTCTTAGGTCTGGCAGGTTATTACCGACGCTTCGTGCAGGATTTTTCACGGATCGCTGCACTTTTGACCGGATTGACTAGGAAGGAGGTTCCATTTCAGTGGACAGATGCATGTGAGCAGAGTTTCCAGCAGTTGAAGACGCGCTTGACGACTGCACCTGTCTTATCTTTACTTTCCGGGTAAGGTGGTTTTGTTGTGTATTGTGATGCCTCTAGAGTGGGTTTAGGCTGTGTGTTGATGCAGCACGACAGGGTTGTAGCTTATGCTTCTTGACAGTTGAAGAGGCACGAACAAAACTACCCCACTCATGATCTAGAGATGGCTGCTGTGGTATTCACATTAAAGATTTGGAGACATTACTTGTATGGAGAGTCGTGTCAAATCTTCACAGATCATAAGAGCTTAAAGTATATTTTTCAGCAGAGGGATCTGAACCTAAGGCAGCGTAGATGGATGGAACTGGTGAAAGATTACGATTGTGAGATCTTGTATCATCCAGGCAAAGCGAATGTTGTAGCAGATGCTTTGAGTCGAAGACCTGGAGGTAGCTTATCTCATTTGTGCATCTTGCAGAGACAGTCTTCTACAGACTGGCAGATTTTATCTGATAGTCGTATACAGTTTGAGTTCACCCTGACAGGAGGACAACTAGCACATGTTCTTACCCGACCTCAGTTATTGGATCGTATTCGAGAGACACAGCCCGCAGATACCCGTATGATGGAGATTATGGATCAGGTTAGGCAGGGCAGGGAGATGGAGTTTGTGATTGATGATCATGGAGTATTACGTTTTAGGACTCGTCTCTGTGTACCAGATTCAAATGGGTTGAGGCGTGAGATTTTAGAGGAGGCCCATAGGTCAGCATACAGTGTTCATCCTGGTTCCACCAAGATGTATCATGATTTGAAGGATGTTCACTGGTGGGAAAGAATGAAGAAGGATGTTGCGGAATATGTTTCGAGATGCTTGACTTGTCAGCAAGTCAAGGCAGAACACCAGAGGCCAGCCGGAGAGTTGCAGCCCTTACCCATTCCAGAGTGGAAATGGAAACAGATTTCCATGGATTTCGTTGTGGGTCTACCCAGGACTAGCAGAGGGTATGATTCCATTTGGGTGATTGTAGATAGATTGATAAAGGCAGCTCATTTTCTCCCAGTAAAGACGACGTATGGTTTTGCACAGTATGCTCAGATTTATATCGATGAGATTGTACGTCTGCATGGAGTTCCGACGTGCATAGTTTCTGATAGGGGTACCCAGTTTATTAGCAGGCTATGGCAGAAACTTTAAGAAGCTCTGGGTACACGGTTGAGTTTTAGTACAGCTTTTCACCCACAGACAGATGGTCAGTCAGAGCGGACCATTCAGACACTAGAGGATATGCTTCGGGCTTGTAGCCTTGATTTCGGTGGTAGTTGGGATCGTCACCTACCTTTGATAGAATTCTCATACAACAACAGTTTTCAGGAGATGATTCAGATGGCACCCTTTGAAGCTTTGTATGGGAGGAAATGTCGATCACCCGTTTGCTGGACGGAACTGAGCGAGAGTTGCATCTTGGGACCGCAGATAGTACAGGAGACTATAGAAAAGATCCAATTGATACGGGATAGAATGAAGGCGGCCCAATGGAGACAGAAATCGTATGCAGATCGACGGCGTCGTAGACTCGAGTTTGGAGTGGGAGATCATGTGTTCCTTCGTGTATCTCCAATGAAAGGCGTGATGCGTTTCGAGAAAAAGGGGAAGCTCAGCCCCAGATATGTCGGACCTTACGAGATTCTGGAGAGAGAGGGTGATGTAGCTTATCGTTTAGCACTTCCACCGAGTTTTCCCGACGTGCATCCGGTGTTCCACGTTTCGATGCTTCGCAAGTATCTTCACGATCCTTCTCACCCGATCCAGCATCAGACCTTACAGCTTGAGCCGGATTTATCCTACACAGTGCAACTAGTCGCTATTCTTGACAGGCAGGTAAAGAGACTACGATCGAGGGTACTTCCATCTGTAAAGGTTCTTTGGCAAGGAAAGAATCGCGAGAAGATTACTTGGGAGACCGAGGATGCGATGCGGAAGAAATTTCCACATCTTTTTGAAAGTATGTCTAGTTAAAATTTTAAATTCGGGGACCGAATTTTCTTAAGGGGGAATATTGTAGCATTTTGAAAATTTAGAAATTAATAAAATTAATTAAATTAATAATAAAGTGATAAATCAAAAGGTTATTAAAAGCAAATAAGTCATTTTCATAAAGTTCTATGTAAAACAAATTAAATAAAAATTTTAGTATGCAACATAAATAAGATATAAGGGTTTTAGTGATAATTTTAGCTTCATTTTAATAAAATGAGTGTTTTATAATAAACTAATTTGTGAGGGGTTTTTAGGTAAAGTTTAGGATTTTTGTGCAAATGGGAATTTGTTAAGGGTGTAGAGGAAAAAGGAGTAGAAAACAATTTAGATCAGAATTTTATTGTAAATTAAAACAAAATTAGAAGATAAGGCATGAACACCTCTTACTTGCATGCACACACACACACACACACCATCTCCTCCTTGCATGAAATCACTACCTCTAGCTTGATGGCACCTCCTCCTTCACCTTATCCCTTTCATTTGTCATATATAAACCTTGTTCAGATCAGTGGTTAATTAAAATTCTGAAAACTTAAAGAAAAGAAAAGAAAAACAACTCAAAGCATAGAAGAACAAGGAAGAAGAAAAAGAAGGAAGCTAGGTTCTAGGTTCTCATCACCATCAAGCTAGGACAAGGGGCTTAGCATCTTGGAGGGGTTATTCCAACAACTTATTGTGGGTAAAATTCTTAATCACAGTAGGAAATTAAGGTTCTGTACTTAGTTTAATTTGAAATGAACAAAGTTCTATAAATTCGTATTTTAGTCAAAAACTTAGCTCTGTAGTAATCTGCTTTTATTCAGAGAAAAATAAACTTAGCAAAACAGTGATAGAATGTTATATGTGGAACACAGAGCAAACCATAGGAACACGACCAGAGGGCTCGGAGTTGGGCCGGCGACCAGAAGGAAAATTCCGGCGTCGCCAGATTTATAGGAAGCTAGGTGGATTTGGCTTGTTGGGTAGGCTTCAGTGTATAATTTTGGCTAATTTGGTGTTATTTAAACAAGTTAGTTGCACTGCAGATAGAATCTGGAAGTTTATATCGGAAAAGATATCTAAAAACACAAAATACGACACGGTTAAAATGCATCGCGATTTAAATTCTGTAGCGATGCAGGTTAGGGTTAAAATCCAGTAAGGTTAAGTGTTTAATAGCTCGATATAGTCGTATACAACATAACTAGTACGTAGGAGCGGGTGTTTTTCATTTCCGTCATGTCGGAGTAGCCGTTTCCTTATATAAGTTAAATTGTGTAGTTAGATTCGAATACGGGATTTTCGGAGGCAGCTAGGAAAGGGAAAGGATTGGCAATTCTTGAATAGATTCGACATTTTCCGGTGAGTAGACTAAACATCTACCGGTGAATTTTGTAAAGATGGCGTGTTACGCCCGTAGTTTTATTTAACTTAATGCTTTATTTTGTTATGCTAAATTGACAATATGCATTCACCCTTCACATATATTTTTCTTAGTTGCTATTACACTGCACAAGTATCGACGAGTCATGCCATGTGCACATCTTACATGTTATACATACCTCGTCGATATTGCCATGTCACTTTTTACACTTAGGAAATTTCTTGTTAAAAATGATTCATATCATATCTTAAATACCAATAACAGTAGTAAATTGCATCTTTAATATCATGTTTAGTATTTGAGTATTTATGTTGATATAAGAGGTAGATGTATTATTGAGGATTTATGGTTTTTAGTTTTGAATACTATTACATAAATCCAGTGATTTCATGATTTAAGTGTCATGTCCACCATGAGATGTTTTATGATTTGGTTTTATTCCGGAACGAGTGTGGGAGATATACGGTCGCGGATTTTACGTTATCCATACTGAGTGGGGGAGATATATAGTTGGATACTTGGTGGACCCGGTCGAGACCGAGGGGCAGGATAGCCGCATTGAGGCGGGGGAGCCTAGCGAGATTACTCGATACCAGATAGAGTGGTAAAAATACGGCGTATATCTAGATGATAACGATCGGTATTTTTGATTTCAGGATCATTCGAGGAATGATGCCAGTGAGAAATGGAAGTTTTGTGTCGATGATGGACACGGGGAAATGAGTTTTTATAATGATAAGATTTCAGTTTTGATTATGAGATTCGTATTATAGATTCATGATTTCCACAGATAATCATACATCATAATTATTCACATTTCAGTTAGTATGATCGTCATATTTACATTATTAACCGTTATATGTTAGTTATATTCATTGAGTTGGCAACTCACCCCCGTTGTGCCACAGTTCCTTGCAGGGGTAGAGTGGACGGTTAGCAGCGGCGCCGATCTACTTTTTGCAGCTTTATCATTTCTTTTGATAGGTAGGTTACATTTGTAGTAACCTTCTCTTTTGGTATTGTATTTTGTATCTAGAAAATCTCCATCAGGCCTATATTTTGATTTAGAGTGAGAAATGGTTATTTGTATATTAACAGTTGAGATCGTTTAGTTCTATAAATTGTGGTTCCTTTTCTTTATGTCTGGGATTCGTATTGATGTCCTATATACTGAGATTTTATTTTCCGCTGTTGATATTATTGATCCCAACTAGGGATGCAACCAAACTTAACACCTTATACTTGTTTAATATTTTAATTTCATAAATTGTTATTTTTACTAGAAACTAAAATTTCTATATAAAGAATTCCGCAAAAAAGATTTTGATCTTGGTTTTCGGCTTACTTGGACTGTGTGCATATCTTTAGATATGATACAATCTAAGTGCCGGTCACATCCAAACTTTGGGTCGTGACATCTATTGCTGAACGTATTGATCAATCTCGTAGCCGATCTTTCACTTTTTTCACCACTGCAAATTCTTTTGATCAACAATTCTATTCACCTTCTTATCATGACGTTGATCATCACCCTGTCCAGCCATTCAATTCCTACCAGTCCTACTCGACTTTTACTCCTTCCCTAGACATTGCTTCTACACAGCCATTTGGGAGTTTCCAGTATCCAAACAACTTTGAATCTTTTACTGAAACTCCTTCACAACCCATGTCTAGTCTGGAACAGTCGTTAGAAGACTTTCGGGTAGCGTCGTACCAACAGATGATGGATTTGAATGCGTCCATGGCCGCTCTCATACAACCTATTGACCCGATAGCTAGTTTCCATCTAGCTCCACATTTTCCAATGTATGATGAGGCGGTAAGACAGGTTGAGAATTTGAGTGGTGAGAGTGAGCTGTACACCATTCCAAATCAAACCTACCCATCCCAAATTGAATCCCACAATTCCGGTTTTGAATGTCTATCTAGTGTCCCAAAGGATTTATCAATTGATGATAGAATGATTAATGAGTTGTACGACTTTGTAGTGTTTGATTTACCAGATTGTGAAGGTTCCATTCCAAGTGAAACCAATCCTAAACCTTTTGACCTCTACACCTCCATCTTAGAACCACAATTAATTGAAATCCATGCTTTTGATGAGGTGTCAGAGAATATTGATTTTCACTTGATTAAGGATATTGACGCTGGGAATATTTTGGATGATGAACCCACAGTTTTGGATGAGTTTTTCTCAACAATTCATCATTTACTTTCACTTCTGTGTGGATATCATCCTGAGTCATTATCTGATTTTCCCGAACCCCATGTGCGTCTGGAAATAGATGATAAATGCATGGATGAACTAATTTTTGAGGAGAATTTTGAGAATAGTTTTGAGGATGAACCGGTTTTACTTGATGAGTTGGATTTTCCAATTCAACCTGTCCTTTTCATTGACTGTGTACACCCTCCTGAACCATTAACTGATACCCTTTCTCAATCAGTTCCCTCCATCTTTTCCATCGTTCCGACCTTGCAAGACACCGTATCACTTTCATTTCTTGTGTCTGGATTACCATGTTCGGCGTACACACGTTTTCTCACGAATCTTGAGGGATTTGGCCCCATCTCTCGACGGGTTGATAGATTAGCACAATCTCTTTTTACACATCGGTCATTACAAATTGTGCTAATTTATTCACTCCATTTTCACCCTCAAGTTCGTACATCAATTCTTTTTCCCTTTCGCCATTCTTCTCCTCATATACCGGGACCGTATACCACTTCTATCCCCATACGGTCTCGCGTATTCTCCATTTCTTTCCTCTCCGCATTCTTTCACTAGCCCGGGCCTTATCCCGATAAAATTTTTGAATGGTTGGTGCTTACTTTTGGCATGTGTAAGGCCTTGTATAGATTGATACTGTTCTATCCCCCCTTAATCCTGAACTTCACCACTTAAACAGTGGAAACATTGTTTCAGATAAGTTTGGGGGGATTTATTAAGGATTTTAGCAAAATTGCTAGACCCTTAACTCTTCTCTTGGCCAAGGATACGACCTTCCACTTTGACTCGGATTGTGAAGCAGCTTTCGACTCACTCAAACACTCCCTCACTACAGCCCCCGTTCTATTGTCTCCAAATTGGGACTACCCCTTTGACCTGATGTGTGATGCATCCGATTTTGCAGTAGGTGCAGTCTTAGGACAGCACATTGAAAAGATGCCACACGTGATCTATTATGCGAGTAAGACCCTGAATGATGCTCAAATCAATTATACAACTACCGAAAAAGAACTTTTGGCAGTTGTATTTGCATTAGAAAAATTCAGGCCTTACTTGATTGGCTCACCTATAGTTGTGTACACTGACCATTCCGCCTTAAAACATGTTCTGGCGAAGAAAGATGCAAAAGGTAGGCTAATACGTTGGATCCTTCTATTACAATAATTTGATCTTGTTATCAAAGATAAGAAAGGATGTGAAAACGTAGTAGCCGACCATCTTTCACGCATCTCTTCTTCCCCTGTGACCCTGCCGATCAATGATTCGTTTCCGGACGAACAACTCTTGAGCGTATCCAATGAACCTTGGTTCAGGGATATTGTGAACTATCTTGTCACGGGACTTATATCCAGCGATTGGTCAAAACAGGACAAATACCGTTTTCTATCCCAAGTAAAACACTTTTACTGGGATGATCCATATTTGTTTATGTATTGTCCTGATCAGATCATTCGCCGGTGTGTCCCGAAAGAAGAGCTCAAGAGTGTTCTTTCTTTTTGTCATGATCAGGCCTGTGGTGGTCACTTTGGTCCTAAAAAGACGGCGGAGAAGGCTTTGCAATATGGATTTTATTGGCCGACCTTGTTCAAGGACGCATTTGAGTATTGCAAAACCTGTACACAGTGTCAGTACACGGGTAGAATTTCCCGGAGAAATGAAATGCCTCAGCAACCCATCTTGGTGGTTGAAATTTTCGATGTTTGGGGCATTGACTTTATGGGTCCCTTTCCCAACTCCTTTGGGAATTTGTACATACTGCTGGCGGTTGATTATGTCTCAAAGTGGGTTGAAGCCATTCCATGTCGTACTAATGACAAGAAAGTTGTCATTAAGTTCTTAAAAGAAAATATCTTTTCGCGATTTGGACACCCACGAGCTATCATTAGCGATAACGGGACACATTTCTGCAACAGGTCTTTCGAGACTCTGATGCGGAAATACGCAATCAACCACAGACTTTCTACACCCTATCATCCCCAAACGAGCGGGCAGGCTGAGATTTCAAATAGACAGATCAAACAAATCTTGGAGAAGACTGTTGCTAAGAATAGAAAAGATTGGTCGACCAAACTGACGGATGCTCTTTTGGCATTCCGAACTGCATTTAAAACCGACCTAGGGATGTCTCCATATAGGATAGTGTTTGGGAAGGCATGTCACTTACCTGTCGAGATTGAGCATAAAGCATTGTGGGCTATTAAGGAAATCAACTTTGACCTAAACCAAGCCTGCAACTTTCGGAAGCTGCAATTAAATGAGCTAAGCGAACTCCGCGATGAAGCTTATGATAATGCTGTAATCGTAAAGAATAGGACTAAGGTTTTTCATGATAAAAACATTTTGAGGAAAACATTTTCACCTGGTCAACAAGTCCTTCTTTATGATTCACGACAACGCCTTCACGCGGTTAAGCTTCGATCTCGGTGGAAGGGACCTTTTATTGTGCGGTCTGTATACCCGCACGGGGAAGTAGAAGAATAAAATGTTAAAAACGGCACCTTTTTCAAAGTGAATGGACATAGACTAAAGCCGTATTTTTCCACTGACCCCACGGAGGAGCTCCTGTTCTTACAGGAGCTATTTTATTTGGATTAAAATTCCTCCGTCTCACTTCCATGTCCTGTATATCATTGCATCATCTTTTTGAATGGAGGTGAGTGAAAAGAATAAGTTTGGGGGAGAATCTTCACTTATATATTTTGTCCCCACTAATAAATTCCTCCCAGGCTTACAGGTTTTGTAGATATAGCTGTTGGTAACAGTGAGGACACTGTTGAAAACAAGTTTGGGGGAGATTTGTGCTTATTTTTTTTGCATCATTTGCATATCATTTGCATAAGCACAAAACATTTTTTTAAAAACCTATAAAAATTTAAAAATTTTCAAAACCCATAAAAATTTAAAATTTTCAAATATAAAAATATTTTAATATTTAACATTTTTTGTATATAAATAAGATAATAAAAGTTTAGATAGTGAAAAATTACATCCATGAGATTAGAAAAATTTAAGAAAACTAAGAAAATTAGAAGTTTTCTTATACGAACTAGTAATAAGTAGTTATGAGTCGTTGTCCCAAGGGTTAGTAAGATGAAGGAAGTCACTAATCTGAGGATAAAAATAAGTCTGAAAAATAGTTTCTATTCTGGAAGCCAAACATTTTGAACGTTGATACCCTGCTATTCGCACTTACACACGTCTTGAAGCCTGGGATAGTAGAGGATACCTTGAAATGCTCTTGTCTTAAAGCCGATGTATGAAGGAAATAAAAAAATGAAGAAAATATAAAATGGTGAGAAAAATGGACACTGGTTTTGTTATCGCCAAGGCAGCAATAAAAAAATATAGCGAGGGCGCCTCTTCACCTAGTGCCCTAAGGCCAACTGGTCTGGGAGTCACGGCTGAGCCTTAGGTGGTGCAAGACGAGGAAATACACCAAATAAGCAAGCACATGAGTAATCGGTCGGTTAGTACCTCAAGAAGTATTAACGGTCGCATGAAAGTGTGTGAGAAACATCATCTAAATATTCATTAATTAAAAAGTACTGAGGCTGATGGGAAAGAGTATGATAGCTTGAATTGAATTCTCCGGGTGTAGGGATGTCTTTACACACACGCAGGGTTATATGATCGATGTTTGGAATAAAGATAGGAATGAAGAATAAAGACGATGTTTTATTGAGGGAGGACGTGATTTCTGACATCTTTTCATGACTATTAAGATAGGGCTCATGACAACCGAAAAGCTAGCTTAGTTGGAAACCCTAATTTTCAAAGCTTTTCTTTTACAATTCTTTTCTTTAAATGTAAATTTCATGATCTTCCTTTTATTATTGGATTTTGTGGGTGCAATCCGCTGAAAACCCTCAGGAGACAACACTCCTCCTACTAGGGACACCTAGAGGTTCAAAGGCTTGTTGCACGTGCTCAGTGCAATCGTGTTGCCTACGAAAGTGTGCTAGTTAGTTTTTCTCTTTCTTTATTTTCTCCTTCTCTTTTTTATAAAACAGTTCACTCGAGACGATCGAAAATAAGTTTGGGGGAATTTGATCAGTCAAAAATACTGCATCTTTAACACGGAAATTTCCCTATCATTTGCACTCATCTAGAAGTGTTCGGTATTCATATTACACATATTAGCAAAACAGTCGTAAAATATCAGATTGCATGTGTTAGACTTTAAACCCGGAACTTTAAGGGAAATTGACTGTATCTCATAGCATCGCATCATTCTTGGATATCGCAACTTGTGTTTCGAAGTCTGTGCAGGAAATTCCAGAAGAATGGTCAAATTTACAAAACAAAGACTGCTAAAGAATACGCCAACTCAAGGATTTGAAATCTGGCAATGATCTAAAAGGCATTCAGAGATTCAACATATCAGAAAGTACACTTTAAGACATCAGGAAGCAACACTGCAAAGTTGAATCCCTAAGACTCCAACTTGGCCGCGGAACCACGGCCGGAGCCGCCTTGCGCCGCGGTTCCGCGGCGGCCCTGCCATGTCAGCCCTCCTTCTCTGCACCAGTACTCTTCCCTCAGTTCCTACAACTCTTCAAGCCACTGCAAATTCCAGAAAGATCCTGAACATTCTGCCAGATCAGCAAGCCCTTGGGTTCTAAACTAAACACTCTAAGCTTCCACAACAAGCTTCACCTTAATTATATTAGGAGTCTAGAACCTTCTCCCTAACCTCCTAGCTTAAGGTAGAAGCTAAGCTCCTAACTAACTGCTTCTAGAAGCCTCTCCTTATAACAAACTTTTGGAGGGAAATTCAAATTTAAAATCCTAGAGCTAGGGTTTTGGAAACCTATAAAAAGGACCCAAGGCTCACTAGAAAAGGTTGTTGAAACCTAATCAATCTTTAGTTCTTCATCTTCCCACAAGTTTAGTGACAACTCTAGCCACCTCCAAACCCTAACCCTAATCCAATCAAGAAACTACAAATTCAAGATCCTTTGAGTTCTTGCAAAGCAAGTCTTCAACCATCCTTTAGAAGTGAAGCCGGACTTCAACGGAGCACGAGATCCATGCCGATCCACGACTCAAGGAGCCGAGCGACGCTTGATTCGACAATCTTGTTCCTTCTCAAATTCTTGTAGTCTTGAGCAATGTGTAACAATTTATGGAATAAATAAAGGTGAAGATTCTTTAAAACTTGCTTATATTTCAATTCGAGCATTATGATTCATCTTCAATTCTTGAATGTATTCTTTGTGATGATGTTTGAATAAAACTCCGCTCGTGGAGGAATCGAAAAGATCGGTAGAATGATGTTGTTGATGAATCTTTAAACGT
Source organism: Agapanthus africanus (assembly GCA_030015575.1). Classification (NCBI taxonomy): domain Eukaryota; kingdom Viridiplantae; phylum Streptophyta; class Magnoliopsida; order Asparagales; family Amaryllidaceae; genus Agapanthus; species Agapanthus africanus. The sequence goes on from JASDDO010000012.1 coordinate 371,804,262, forward strand.
TTTCTTAAGTCTTATAACAATTGTAAATTCTTGAAAATTGAATGATCGATGATCTAGATCGATGCGAAATGCGTTCTTGATTCTTTTCGCACGATCAAGAGATCAACGATCGATCATTCGATTTCCTAGAAGATATCTAGTGAATGTGATTCATCGAAAGGACAAAGGATAGGATGAGGAACCCTAATTCTTCGCAAGATTCTTGATCCTCGATGAATCTACATCGATTTAGCATCAATGTGTTAATGGATAAGAAACGGTAATTTCTAGTCTTCTTCACATCTATGATCTAATCGATTCCTACGAGCTTTACTTCAAATCTTGAAACCTAAATCGATTGGAATTCTATCTTTCTTGATTCTTGATGTTTAACGCTTTCTTGATTCTTGATTAGATTTAGTTGATTCTTGAAATTCATCGATATAAATCTTGAATCGTTTTTTCTTTTCTTTTCTATTAAATTTTCGATTCAAACAAAACAAAAATACGAACGAATCGCACAATCCCTGTGGACGATCCGCACTTACTAACGCGCTACAAACCGACACCGTTATTGATTGCGGTCAAATATTTTTGGTTGTGATTTCATACAAGTTTCTAAATACCGACACATCCTAAAAAGATCAATCAAATGGCGCCGTTGCCGGGGATCATTTGATTTACACACACTATCGGAAATGAATTCAATCAAATGGCGCCGTTGCCGGGGATCGCGCGCTAATTCGTTCTTTATTTGAAATTTGAATTGAAAGATTTATTCCATTACAATTGTGAGATCAAAATTCGCGCAAAACACTAAACGATTTGTTGTGGTTTGTTGCAAGGAAATCTGGAGCTTGCTGTGCAATTGGAACAATTTTTGGAGAATTCCAGAGGACTCAGGGGGTGAACATAAACCTTATGTGAAAATTTTGTGCAGGAACCCCTCAACATCACCGCGATTCCGCGGCCCTAGCCACCTATTGCGGCGGTTCCGCGGCCTCCTCAAGGCGTTGCTGCACCAAAATTGCTCTGTAAAATCCTAACTTTCTTATCTCCTTCCTTATCTGCGCCAAATAAAAATTTTCTGTAGGCTTCTTTGCAAAAACCGCAGCGCCGCAAAAAGCAAATTAAATTGTGCGTGTTTTTGATTTTGTGGTTGTTTGCATAATTAATACGGACATTAAGGGGCAAAGACCAAATCCAGATTAGGTGGGGAGTTCATTACCCTTCCAAAGCCCCAAAAATCACAAAATTTGCATCCGCATTGACCCTCATTAAGTAAAAGAAATCTAGAGATGACTTTAAGGAACATCACGCTCACTTAGGACAGAAGAAGGCCGTGGGTAATTCATTGCTTATCCGCGTTTCTTTTGTGGTGTCTAAGGCAAGTGTGTCGAAGGCTAATGGTTACTTAATTAGGCCCACTACTTACGTAGTGGAGAACCTCCCACTTACCTGGCCACATGAGAGACAAAGAGGCAGTGGAGGATTTATCCTGCGACTTGTCTTTTGGCAGTTAGGAGAGGTCTAGAGATTTGACCTAGGTGACCCCTAGAATTAGGGTTTTGCTTGTTGCATTTGTTGTGATCGCATCATATTTTCAAAAATCCGTCCAATTTTCAAAACAAACACCGCATTCATTCATTCATTTCCCCTAATTATAAGTCACGCTGCCACTTGTACTAACCCTTTTTAGTGCAAGGTAGGCTGGACATGGGATTCTAGTGCCCGTTTAGTCCGCGTATCTCCTATCGACTCCGAAGTCGGTATTTCTCCATTTACTTCTTCTTTACCCACCACCACACCCACACCGATGGATCCGTCTCCATCGAATTTCTTTACCACTAATCTGCCGCCGTCCGTTGGTGTGCAGAATCTACCCCGCATCTCTCTCCAAGAGAGGTGCTATCCTTTGCGAGGTCCTCTTTCGACCTGCTTATCCATTCCACCAGCCAACGTGGATAATTTTGAAATTAAACCCCAATACATCAACCTTTTACCCAAATTCCACGGACTCGAGACTGAAGACGCTTACGTTTTCATCACCAAATTTGAAAACGTATGTGCAATGATGGGTACGTCACAACTTTCTGTGGATGCTATGTGTCTACGTCTTCTTCCATTTACTTTGTGCGATATAGCCGAGAAGTGGCTATATAACACTACCGCACATTCCATTACGAATTAGGAAGAATTCGTTGCGGCATTCCTTAAAAAAATTTACCCTATGCAAAAGACAGCTCGAATCCGTAGCGAACTAAATCAATTCACCTAGCTTCCGACTGAACCATTTTCAAAATGCTTTGAACGATTCAAGGATCTTTTGGTTCAATGTCCTCATCACGGCATCCCGAGATGGGATCTTTGCCGAATCATATATGAGGGAATTAACCTAAACACTAAACAGAACCTTGAAAATATGTGTCAAGGCACTTTTATGACCAAGGATGATGGGGAAGCTTGGAAATTTTTAGAAGAGTTCGCTGAAAAATCACTACAGTGGGAGAGTGGAACCCAATCATTGAATAGGGGTGGCGTACACCAAATTGATGTGTCCATAGGTGTTCGAGCTGAGATGGCGGCAATGCAAAAGAAGCTCGAGGATATGGAACATAAATTTTCAGCAGCCTCCCTAAACCCAATGTCGCTCCCCAAAACTGTATATGGGTGCTGTTCTGATCCTTCTCTCTTAACGGAAGAATGCCCATTAAACTCTCCGTTTCAAGGTCACGAGCATACCAATGCCGCATTTCAAAGACCTAGAAATGATCCATATTCTTCCACGTACAATCAGGGTTGGAGGAATCACCCGAATGTTGCTTGGAACCAACAACAACAATCTCAAAACACGGTTCCAAGCCAAAATAATTTTCAAAGGGCTCTTCCACCACAACAGCAACCACTTCAACTCACTCAGCACCCCTACCAGTCACAAAATTTCCAAAATCAGGTCAACACTCCTGCACCGTCTAATCCTATGCAGATGACCTGTTCTGACGAATTCTCTCAATTCACTCAAACCATGAAATCACTCTTGTCAAATTTCATAGAGGTTTCGGCTGAGGTTAGATCTTCCGTCAGTGAGATAAAGAAAAACTCAGCGTCCCAAGCTGAGAGTATCAGATCGATGGAAGCTGAAATTGCACGACTTAAAGCCGAAATGAGTGCGAGAGAAAAAGGGAAACTTCCGTCTCAACCCCTACCGAATCCTGGGCATTACAATGTAAATGTCGTCACAACGTTGAGATCAGGAAGAGTGCTGAATAACCATGTTGGGGAAGGAATTGATGATATTGAAAATCCTATCAATAACACCCCGGCTGAGACCTTTCCTCACACACACACTTCTATTTCTGATCCTTGTTCTTCTACCCCACCGCCTTCTCGCGAGCCTATTCTCCATTTCCCACCAGGCTCGACACCTCAATATACCTCTTCTAGTTCTCCACAGACGATCCCCACTCCTCTTTTGGGATCACGTCTACCCCCACTTCCTTCTCCTATGATGGACCCAGCACTTATTGCTAAAGCTCCTTACCCGAATCGGTTAAGGGGTAACAGATCGAGTCCACATATGGAGAAAATTATGGAAATGTTCAAACAGGTTAACATCAATATCCCTCTCCTAGATGCTATTCAACAAGTCCCCGTTTATGCGAAAATTCTTAAGGACTTGTGCACTAGGAAGAGGAAGACTCAAGTGCCGAAGAAGGTCTTCATGTCTAATAACATTAGCACCGCTTTTATCCCACAGCTACCAAAGAAACGTAAGGACCCAGGATGTCCTACGATATCGATTTCTATTGGGGGTAAAAACATAAATCGTGCTCTTTTAGACCTTGGCGCAAGTGTTAACCTACTTCCATATTCTGTCTATGAGCAGCTAGGGATTGGAGAGTTGAAACCTGCTCACTGCACTCTCCAAATGGCAGACCGGTCGATCACCAAACCTAGGGGTGAACTAGAGGATGTGTTGATAAAGGTCGGGGAATTTGTATTCCCTGTAGACTTCATTGTACTCGATACACAACCTGTAGCGAACCCCCGGAGTCAAATTCCGGTGATTTTGGGTCGACCTTTCCTTGCCACTTCCAATGCTGTTATTAACTGTAGAAATGGTTCAATGAACTTATCATTTGGAAATATGACCATTGAACTAATCATCTACAAAGTTGGAAGTCAGCCATCAGAACCCTCTGCTCATATTCTTGATGTGTGCTCTGTCCACGAGATTGCTCCCGAGAGTTGCGGAGTTGAGGAACTTTGCTTTACAGATCTCGACGACACTACCACATCACTGTTTGATCTTGCACATGATCTTAGTGAGGACACCTTTCCCACACTTGAGTCCGACACTCCTGACCTATCACCACCCGAGTTTGTATCTTTCACAGGCTATGAGCTTCTTTGCGACTCCAAAAATCACTCGATGATCCCACCTTCTATTATTTCTCCGCCCGCATTAGATCTCAAAATTTTACCTTCTCATCTTAAATATGCTTATTTAGGTGAGAATGAGTCCTTACCGGTTATCATATCCGCTTCTCTAGCATCAGAGCAAGAGAATGCACTTTTATCGGTATTGAGATCTAACAGAGAGGCGTTTGGTTGGACTATGGAGGACATCAAAGGGATTAGTCCCTTGATAGTAGAACATCATATACATATGATGGGTGATGCCAGACCAACCCGAGAACCACAGAGACGGTTGAATCCCGTCATGAAGGAAGCGGTGATGAAAGAGATCGTCAAATGCCTTGATAATGGTATTATATACCCAATCTCCGATAGCCAATGGGTGAGTCCTATACATGTCGTCCCTAAGAAATCCGGCATCACTGTTATTACCAATGAGGCAAATGAGTTGATTCAGACACGTCCCCAAACTGGGTGGCTTGTATGAATTGATTACAGAAAACTCAATGCCGCCACGAGGAAAGACCACTTTCCTCTACCATTCATTGATCAAATGCTGGAACGCTTAGCTGGACGAGAGTATTACTGCTTTATGGACGAATACTCTGGCTATAATCAGGTCCCCATAGCCAAAAAGGATCAAGATAAAAGCACTTTTACTTGTCCTTTTGGTACCTTTGCTTACAGACGCATGCCCTTTGGGTTATGCAATGCTCTCGCTACCTTTCAGCGGTGTATGATGGGGATATTCTCTGACATGGTAGAGAATTTTCTGGAGATCTTTATGGACGATTTCTCGATTTTTGGAGACTCTTTTCTGATTGCCTATCGAATTTTGACGCAGTTCTTACTCGTTGCAAAGAGAAGAACTTAACTTTGAATTGGGAAAAATGCCATTTCATGGTCCAAGAGGGAATTGTGCTTGGACATGTTATTTCACAGAATGGCATTGAGGTTGACAGAGCTAAGATAGATGTCATTCAAAACCTTCCTCATCCCAAAAGCGTCAAGGACATTCGATCATTTCTTGGCAATGCGGGCTTTTATAGGAGATTTATTAAGGATTTTAGCAAAATTGCTAGAATCTTAACTCTTCTCTTGGCCAAGGATACGACCTTCCACTTTGACTCGGATTGTGAGGCAGCTTTCGACTCACTCAAACACTCCCTTACTACAGCCCCCGTTCTATCGTCTCCAAATTGAGACTACCCCTTTGAGCTGATGTGTGATGCATCCGATTTTGCAGCAGGTGCAGTCTTAGGACAGCACATTGAAAAGATGCCACACGTGATCTATTATGCGAGTAAGACCCTGAATGATGCTCAAATCAATTATACAGCTACCGAAAAAGAACTTTTGGCAGTTGTATTTGCATTAGAAAAATTCAGGCCTTACTTGATTGGCTCACCTATAGTTGTGTACACTGACCATTCCGCCTTAAAACATCTTCTGGCAAAGAAATATGCAAAATGTAGGCTAATACGTTGGATCCTTCTATTACAAGAATTTGATCTTGTTATCAAAGATAAGAAAAGATGTGAAAACGTAGTAGCCGACCATTTTTCACGCATCTCTTCTTCCCCTGTGACCCTGCCGATCAATGATTCGTTTCCGGACGAACAACTCTTGAGCGTATCCAATGAACCTTGGTTCAGGGATATTGTGAACTATCTTGTCACAGGACTTATACCCAGCGATTGGTCAAAACAGGACAAATACCGTTTTCTATCCCAAGTAAAACACTTTTACTGGGATGATCCATATTTGTTTAAGTATTGTCCTGATCAGATCATTCGCCGGTGTGTCCCGAAAGAAGAGTTCAAGAGTGTTCTTTCTTTTTGTCATGATCAGGCCTGTGGGGGTCACTTTGGTCCTAAAAAGACGGCGGAGAAGGTTTTGCAATGTGGATTTTATTGGCCGACCTTGTTCAAGGACGCATTTGAGTATTGCAAAACCTGTACACAGTGTCAGTACACGGGTAGAATTTCCCGGAGAAATGAAATGCCTCAGCAACCCATCTTGGTGGTTGAAATTTTCGATGTTTGGGGCATTGACTTTATGGGTCCCTTTCCCAACTCCTTTGGGAATTTGTACATACTGCTGGCGGTTGATTATGTCTCAAAGTGGGTTGAAGCCATTCCATGTCGTACTAATGACAAGAAAGTTGTCATTAAGTTCTAAAAAGAAAATATCTTTTCGCGATTTGGACACCCACGCGCTATCATTAGCGATAACGGGACACATTTCTGTAACAGGTCTTTCGAGACTCTGATGCAGAAATACGCAATCAACCACAAACTTTCTACACCCTATCATCCCCAAACGAGCGGGCAGGTTGAGATTTCAAATAGACAGATCAAACAAATCTTGGAGAAGACTGTTGCTAAGAATAGAAAAGATTGGTCGACCAAACTGACGGATGCTCTTTGGGCATTCCGAACTGCATTTAAAACCGACCTAGGGATGTCTCCATATAGGATAGTGTTTGGGAAGGCATGTCACTTACCTTTCGAGATTGAGAATAATGCATTGTGGGATATTAAGGAAATCAACTTTGACCTAAACCAAGCCTGCAACTTTCGGAAGCTGCAATTAAATGAGCTAAGCGAACTCCGCGATGAAACTTATGATAACGCTGTAATCGTAAAGAATAGGACTAAGGTTTTTCATGATAAAAACATTTTGAGGAAAACATTTTCACCTGGTCAACAAGTCCTTCTTTATGATTTACGACTACACCTTCATGTGGGTAAGCTTCGATCTCGGTGGAAGGGACCTTTTGTTGTGCGGTCGGTATACCCGCACGGGGAAGTAGAGAAGTAGAAAATATTAAAAACGACACATTTTTGAAAATGAATGGACATAGACTAAAGCCGTATTTTTCCACTGACCCCACGGAGGAGCTCCCGTTCTTACAGGAGCCATTTTATTTGGATTAAAATTCCTCCGTCTCACTTCCATGTCCTGTATATCATTGCATCATCTTTTTGAATGGAGGTGAGTGAAAAGAATAAGTTTGGGGGAGAATCTTCACTTATATATTTTGCCCCCACTAATAAATTCCTCCCAGGCTTACAGGTTTTGTAGATATAGCTGTTGACAACAGTGAGGACACTGTTGAAAACAAGTTTGGGGGAGGTTTGTGCTTATTTTTTTTGCATCATTTGCATATCATTTGCATAAGCACAAAACGTTTTTTTAAAAACCTTTAAAAATTTAAAAAATTTCAAAACCCATAAAAATTAAAAATTTTCAAATATAAAAATATTTAACATTTTTTGTATATAAATAAGATAATAAAAGTTTAGATAGTGAAAAATTACATCCATGAGATTAGAAAAATTTAAGAAAACTAAGAAAATTAGAAGTTTTCTTATACGAACTAGTAATAAGTAGTTATGAGCCGTTGTCCCAAGGGTTAGTAAGATGAAGGAAGTCACTAATCTGAGAATAAAAATAAGTCTGAAAAATAGTTTCTATTCTGAAAGCCAAACATTTTGAACGTTGATACCCTGCTATTCGCACTTACACACGTCTTGAAGCCTGAGATAGTAGAGGATACCTTGAAATGCTCGTCTTAAAGCCGATGTATGAAGGAAATAAAAAAAATGAAGAAAATATAAAATGGTGAGAAAAATGGACACTGGTTTTGTTATCGCCAAGGCAGCAATAAAAAAATATAGCGAGGGCGCCTCTTCACCTAGTGCCCTAAGGCCAACTGGTCTGGGAGTCACTGCTAAACATTAGGTGGTGCAAGACGAGGAAATACACTAAATAAGCAAGCACATGAGTAATCGGTCGGTTAGTACCTCAAGAAGTATTAACGGTCGCATGAAAGTGTGTGAGAAACATCATCTAAATATTCATTAATTAAAAAGTACTGAGGCTGATGGGCAAGAGTATGATAGCTTGAATTGAATTCTCCGGGTGTAGGGATGTCTTTACACACACGCAGGGTTATATGATCGATGTTTGGAATAAAGATAGGAATGAAGAATAAAGACGATGTTTTATTGAGGGAGGACGTGATTTCTGACATCTTTTCATGACTATTAAGTTAGGGCTCATGACAACCGAAAAGCTAGCTTAGTTGGAAACCCTAATTTTCAAAGCTTTTCTTTTACAATTCTTTTCTTTAAATGTAAATTTCATGATCTTCCTTTTATTATTGGTTTTTGTGGATGCAATCCGCTGAAAACCCTCAGGAGACAACACCCCTCCTACTAGGGACACCTAGAGGTTTAAAGGCTTGTTGCACGTGCTCAGTGCAATCGTGTTGCCTACGAAAGTGTGCTAGTTAGTTTTTCTTTTTCTTTATTTTCTCCTTCTCTTTTTAATAAAACAGTTCACTCGAGACGATCAAAAATAAGTTTGGGGGAATTTGATCAGTCGAAAATACTGCATCTTTAACACGGCAATTTCCTTATCATTTGCACTCATCTAGAAGTGTTCGGTATTCATATTGCACATATTAGCAAAACAGTCGTAAAATATCAGATTGCATGTGTTAGACTTTAAAACCAGAACTTTAAGGGAAATTGACTGTATCTCATAGCATCGCATCATTCTTGCATATCGCAACTTGTGTTTCGAAGTCTGTGCAGGAAATTCCAGAAGAATGGTTAAATTTACAAAACAAAGACTGCTAAAGAATACGCCAACTCAAGAATTTGAAATCTGGCAATGATCTAAAAGGCATTCAGAGATTCAACATATCAGAAAGTACACTTTAAGACATCAGGAAGCAACACTGCAAAGTTGAAGCCCTAAGACTCCAACTTGGACGCGGAACCGCGGCCGGAGCCGCCTTGCGCCGCGGTTCCGCGGCGGCCCTGCCATGTCAGCCCTCCTTCTCTGCACCAGTACTCTTCCCTCAGTTCCTACAGCTCTTCAAGCCACTACAAATTACAGAAAGATCCTGAACATTCTGCTAGATCAGCAAGCCCTTGGGTTCTAAACTAAACACTCCAAGCTTCCACAACAAGCTTCACCTTAATTACATTAGGAGTCTAGAACCTTCTCCCTAACCTCCTAGCTTAAGGTAGAAGCTAAGCTCCTAACTAACTACTTCTAGAAGCCTCTCCTTATAACAAACTTTTGGAGGGAAATTCAAATTTAAAATCCTAGAGCTAGGGTTTTGGAACCTATAAAAAGGACCCAAGGCTCACTAGAAAAGGTTGTTGAAAGCTAATCAATCTTTAGTTCTTCATCTTCCCACAAGTTTAGTGACAACTCTAGCCACCTCCATACCCTAACCTTAATCCAATCAAGAAACTACAAATTCAAGATCCTTTAAGTTCTAGCAAAGCAAGTCTTCAACCATCCTTTAGAAGTGAAGCCGGACTTCAACGGAGCACGAGATCCATGCCGATCCACGACTCAAGGAGCCGAGCGACGCTAGATTCGACAATCTTGTTCTTTCTCAAATTCTTGTAGTCTTGAGCAATGTGTAACAATTTATGGAATAAATAAAGGTGAAGATTCTTTAAAACTTGCTTATATTTCAATTCGAGCATTATGATTCATCTTCAATTCTTGAATGTATTCTTTGTGATGATGCTTGAATAAAACTCCGCTCGTGGAGGAATCGAAAAGATCGGTAGAATGATGATGTTGACGAAACTTTAAACGTTTTCTTAAGTCTTATAACAATTGTACATTCTTGAAAATTGAATGATCGATGATCTAGATGTAAGTCTACGCTAGCGCCCCGGCAGTCTACAGACGCCAAAATGCGGAACAAAACTTTTAAACTGGCGCTATCGTATACTTTAACCCGGATCTGCCATTATTGCTAAACTAACGAACTGTAAAGAGTGTAGAAAGATTGTACCGAACGATCCGAGTCCTTCATTCTTCAACCATCATCCCACGCTCCGTTGCAACTGCTCCGATCTCGTCGATCTCCGATCTCCTCGTCGAGGTGGCACCACATGATCGGTTCTTTAAACGGGCTCCCGCCTCTGACTCGAGGCAACTCGATCGTCAAGTTTGCTAAAAGAGACGACCAAGAATGATGTAGAGAATGAGTAGATGACTTTGTCTCACTTCGTCCAAATCCGTGGACGATCGGTTAATGAAGTTGCCGAAGGTATCGGGTGATGGAATGAAATGATCTGTGAATTCCATACACCCCAAATATCTATCATAATCTTTTCAAGAATGAATCAAGTGAGAGAGTGAATGAGGAGAGAGAGAGGGCAAGCCATATATAGCAAGAGGGAGGTGACCGTAGGAGAAGGGGGTGACCTTAAGCAAAAGCTTCTCACTTTTAAAATATCTTAACCAAAACAAGAATGCATTAATACAAAGCATGACTCACTAAACCTAGTCACCCTTTAATAAATGCAACCAATGAAAACCCTACACCAAAAAGCCTAGTCACCTCATCTAGAATATTCTAGAACACTGACTCACCTCAACTGAAGAAAAGATAAATCCGTCTTTAACCGAATGTTAAAAGACGGCTGATAGAAAACTGGAAACTGGCAACTTCCAAAAGTGATCCTGAAACGACTTTCAGGATAACCCCGAAACTGTATAAATATACCCGCATTTGTATTACGACCGAATACAAATGCAACTGAGACAAAGATATTATACCTACTCAATATAATACTCGGATCCGGCTTAAACCAAAGCCGACCAGTATTATCTGCCCGAAAAATAACACGTGCGTAAACGCACGTGCATTTTCCGAACCCTGCCATAAAACCATACGGCCTCTACAACGTTTCGCCCGAACTTGGGAAACTGTCTGTGGGGGAATCTAATGACTCGTCAGCACCCTGGCAGTGGGTTTAACCACAAACCGTCAGCGGCACTAGCTATGCGTAACGGCTGCCCACGGACTGACCTCAAGGGATGCCGATGAGAACACTCATCCGGAAAACCCTACTGAGCCTAACAGTGACAATGTATATACAGTCCGGTCCGTTCGTCAATGAGTATCGCATATCCGCCTAGGGGGCTAGTAACGTCAGACCCCCAATAGCAGTATAAGTCGTGTCGGAGTGAAGCCCAATTACACCCTGAGATACTACTGGAGTACCTACCAGTAAATCTCCTGCCATGGCCATGGACTTTGTGTAATGGCTCTCCTAGACACAGCACGACCTCGCCCCCAATACCGGGAGAGACGAATCCCCTGCCGATCCGCTCACGTGCCTCCATATGGCTCGGGACTGTACCCAAAAACTACCTGTTTGCATGACTACTTTGAGCCGTGGTAGGGTAGAAATCAAAGCACAGTGGGAACTCACACGAGACAAATGACGACCTCAGGTCGATGAACTAACCTGTACACATGTCACCAGGGAACTGCTATCTGACGATAGGTATAGTACTAACTAGCAGATTCCCGGCGAGTCCTGTCCGGTGTACTCATAACCCAATGAGCACCTGTATACATCTTAGGTGATCCAATTGACACCAGTGGCTTGTGAGACCGACCACCGCCCCTCGTCGGGGTCTCGACTGTACACACTAGTCTACTCCGGAGTATCGATGCCCTGTCTCGAAACTCCCACGACTAGGGACTACAATTAAGGATATGCATATAAACTACCCAACTCTCACGTATATGATCGCCATCATACTGTTGGTAGTAAAGCAAGATCCTAAGGGCTCTATCAAAGTGTAACATACAATCAGTCACCTGAACATGTACACGACTGATAAAGGCAAACCAGATAGCATACTATCATCTCGAGTAAGACTGTGCTACCGGGATAGGTCCTCCGCAATCATTGCAATCACGTACCTGCGATCCAATAATTGACTATGAGGGCACTATCTCCAACAATCTCCCACTTGCACTCAAGGCTAATATTGCGATGTCGACTACTCACAGCCCGTGTGAAACCGAACATCCAACTCCTCTAATAATCCGTTTCACAAAGCCCGTTTGTAAAACTATTGTGTTCGAGAAATAGCCTCGGTGAGTGGATCCGCCTAGAAGTTTCTTTCTGTATCTCTCTTAATCTCAAGTTCGCGGAGAAAGCCATCTCCCGAATTGAGTAGTACCTGTCTTAGAATATGTTTGGATATCTGATGGGACCTTAGTTCATAAATGAACTTCATATCCAAACTTCTTAGACTGTATGGATCACTGAACCTAATCAGTATCCGGCACCATGCCACCCACAGTATCCTCTGGAACCACCTGTCCATAATACTGTCCCTCGTCAGAGGGAAAACTAAAAACTCTGACAATCACTCTGTCATCCATGTCACCTTTGAAGCCTGGAATGATAACCGTCTCCCGAAAGAGGCTGCCGTTATCAAATCCGTAGAACATGTACCAATGTTCTAAAACTGCTTCCTTATGTTTCTCCAGGATTGGATTAATACAAACTTATTGCATCTAGTGCAAAAACAACATTTGGTGCGGTACTTGACATCTCATGATTGACTCAATTGCCTAAGCAAGTGATCTGCCAATCATGCACATCCCTCTCCCCTTTAGTCTATACGACACCTTTAGAGAGGGTGACTCCATCACCTGCAGGTACACCAGCATGCTAGGAGTCAACTATTCCAAAAACCATTAGAATATCTGTCAAAGTACCCACATTGGGAAACTACCCAAATCCAGATCTAAAACCATAGATCTAGAAACCAGAATGTCAAATATTATATCCATATCCTGTCTGGAGAAACAACTGTGTGACGACCACAGTACAACCGATCGTAGTATAGGAATTTTACTTCCTACTCTGTGTATGTCATCCAGATACCATGACATCTCACCCTACTACCTTCTTAACTGATCCATCCCCTATTCTGATTGAAGTCAAACCCATGACTGTCACATCAAAATTAGATGATCTATCTCCGCTGTAACTGCTCAAGTCTATAAATAGATATAAGCATCTTGCCTACTATGTTTCTACTGCTCCCACTGACTACGACAACCCTCCTACCGGGTCTCATATCCTGGAACAACAGTAGTGTCAAGTCTGGGTAGATAAGAACCTCCCTGTCACCGTCCTTGAGCTTACCGAAGTACCTCTCGAGTGTCTGAGGTTACCCACCAAATCTGCGGAGTGGCTATTGGAATGTCAACCTGATAGAATGTATAGGTCCTATTAAATTTTCCGTAATCGTTCGCGGTTCTGGAATCACTTCCAGTTCTACCATACTCCCACTACTGTTTTCTGAAAAAGATCCATTTTACTAAAACTGTGGCGAGTCAAGAACAATATCACTATTGATCTTCCAAATGGTAGAATATCAACCCTCGTCATAGCCAGGGTCAACCCACAAACAGCCATTACAGAAACGTGCCCTGAGTTATCCAGTGTCTGGTTTTAATCATAAGCTGGACAACTCCCCGTACCTTAATTTCTTTTAAGGTACGATCCATTCTATATCCAATACAGAAACTTTGGCACTTATTTAATTGGAACCATATTCAATCCATGCAGCTGTCTCCAGTGCATATCAACTTAATGGAAAGAGGCTAATCAGCATTACTCAACTTAGGAATCCATCCAATTATGAGCAACCTGAAAGAGAAACACGTTTCTCAAAACCATCACTATCATCTGAATACCAATCACAAGAATCTACATCTTCGATCTCTTTGAAGAATCCCGATACTTGTGATACCTGGTTCTCTACTTTATTCTTATACCCACAACTTCTCAAAACTTAGACCTTGTATTTCTATGAAACACTCGTCTAAATACTAGAGAAGTTATAAGTAAACAGAACATAGTACGAGGACCTACCCCTTTGTCCTGATGGACACTGGACAACATACAATACTCTGTATAAGTCCGCTGAGTTATACAACTCATAACTTGTGCGTTGTCGGTGGAAAACTGTACCCTGGCGATTTCCTCAACTATCACCAATTACAACGAATTCCGATATAATGAGGACGATCACCTAATTCCCAATATCTTACTCCCAATCATCATCTGTAAAACCATACAGATATGAGAATGAAACCTGGTAAATACATACCCTTGGAGTAAGTGTCTAATCGGGGAAACAGTTTTTCTTTTAACAATGCACTGAAACATGAAAATGTTTCATAGGGGTATCCTGGTATTCATAGCAATGCCTCTTCCATAATCCAATTCATGACTTCAACTGTATACTTTATTGCCGTCTCTCCAAATCCCTTTATTTGTCTTTAGTCGTTACCTTCTGTACACCATCGTTAGGCTAACTGGTTTTCTTCCTTCCCTACCGTTCGGCACCAGCCTATGGTTTGGAAGAAGACTATACAGTAAGCATAATAGGTGTACCCTCCTAAACCAAGGAGTACTCGCATCTCGAGAGAAGGTGATGATAAAAGACAACTGAATAATACCTTATTCTTTTAAAGGTGAAATAGGAGTGGCGATGAAGTACGCGGTTTTAGTCGTGAATGATATCAGTCGCAATTTACTTTGCCCTCTTTCTAATCCCTTTATTTTGTCTTTACATATTACCTTCTGCACACCCTACTTAGGCTAATTGGTTTTCTTCATTCCCTACCTTTCGGCACCAGCCTATGGTTTGGAATAAGACTATCCAATAAGCGTAATAGGTGTACTCTCCTAAACCAAGGAGCTCTCGCAACCTGAGAGAAGGTGATAATAAAAGACAACTGAATAAACCAATTCTTTTCCTCCTGAACCTGGATCCATCCTCGAAGAAGTCCCTTCGAGTTCGTATATAACCATACGATGGATCTATCCAATGGAAGTGGATATCCGTAGTAATACGGGTGTTCTGAGAAATGCAAAGGGTAAAAGAAGGAGTGGCAATGACTTATGCAACTCAGACAATCCAAAAGACAGTATTTTAAGAAGGTTCGGTCAACCTGGTCACTGAGTCAAAGTCTAGGGTCGGTCAAAGGTCGCTGCCAAAGAGAGAGAGAAAAGAAACACTCTGCGTGCACTCTATCCTAGATCAGAATGGTCATCATTTTGTCTAATCCGGAAACCTCCCACTGTCCTGTCAAATTCTCCTCCAAACCTAAAAAAGAATCAATCGGGATCACCCGAAGAGTAAACCAACTCATCAGTGGGAATCAGGATCCAACTCTCATCGCATGATAACGTGATGGAATGCATCCACGTTACTTATACTCCAGAAGGTATGCGCATACTCGGCAAGTTTCAGTTTCTTTAGAAACTCCTGATATTATTTTTACCCCATGCTCTTATAACCTTGGCGTTAGGTCAAAATGTCATAAGTCACATGCCAAGTTCTACCCATCACTATCTTGTTAATTTGAACCCACCCGCACATGCCCTTGGCGTTAGGTCAAAATGGCAGAACAGCTGTCCCAAACCAACTCATCTATCTATGCAACAATTGAATACCCAGCAGCTACCAAACACTATGCCTTGGCGTTAGGTCAAAATACATAGCTTGAATACTACTGAATACCCAAAAGAAGTGACGGAGGGCTACGGCTGGTTTTTGGCGAAAAACCTTTAGTGTAGTGAACTTGATATCGCTGAAGGAACCTGATAGCTTTTTAAAATATAGTGGCGAAAACCTTTTGCTAAAGAGGTCACTCCCGGTAAAGGGATCTCGGCTCTTTCCTCGTGGAATGAGGTGCATGATATTCCACTGAATACCGCTATGCAAAACAACATGTAATCGACTATAGTGAAGTTATTACTCTGACGCAAACTTCTGCCCAAGGGGTCAGTCCCGGTGAAGGGATATCGGCCCTTGCCCCGTCGAATGAGGTGCAGGATATTCCACTGAATACCGCTATGCATAACAAAAGGAAACGTCTTTGCAATAACACTTTTTAAATTGTTCCAACAACTGTATACAGGTTTGTTTTAACTTTGCATTGATCAGAATCAACGCAGTCCCATCAATTAATCACACCAGAAAAGAACGAAATTAAAATGTATGTATATGCCATCCGCATTCGTCACTGGGTCCCGTCATTACTCGTTAGGTTACTTAACTAACGACAGAGCGGGGACTGGACTAGCGTGGGTGTAAAACATATACAACATCTAATAGTATATAAACCAATATACATAATCGCTCCAGGCGTGATAATATGCAACATTACAGAAAAGTAATAAGCATCACAGAACAATACAGATATCTGGGATCCCCGAGTTTCACAGAGCCGCTGCTGAAACTCGACGTTCCCCTGTCGTGTGGATAGCCTGTGCAATGAAACCTAGACCCCTACGGGTGCGGCAAGTTACCCGCCAAAACCTGAAGCGAGGTAGTCCCCACAGCATAGTGAATGGAACACCCGGCACTTCACGGAATCCGGTAAATTGAGCACCCCTCCTTGGGTCAACCTGTACCCCTTACGAGTGCGGCGAATAGTCTGCCAATTCTAGAGTGGGACCCCTCTGCCTCTCAAAGCCATGAGATGCGGACCCGTTGCCCTCCCGAACCCGTCTCGGGGCAAAACCTAGTACAGTAATGAAAAATAGTACAATAGGTACATCGACCGCAACCTGGCCGTGTCCTAAAAAGAATATTATACAACAGGCAGTGACGGCTGTCCACAAGTTGGACGCTCGCCCCGCAATATCAAATGTACAAATAAACACAAATTGTACTACCATTGCACACTGCTATCCACCACGACAAATCCGCAACATCACAGCACAACACAGAACATCAACGCGAATGTCACGTTCGCAAACCCGTCTAATAGAACTATAGCAATCAGACGCGGTTTACCGATCAAATGACATTCCTGGTCGGAGATATAATGTAAGCACTGTAAACTAACGTGTTTAAATTTCGATCGACCAAAGTCCAAATATCAAAAAGTGGGCCCCACTGCTTACTGGTGAACAGTAACAAAACCTGGGCCAGAAATATATATACCAAAAATCACAAAACCCAACAGAGAACCCACTGACCAAATTTGGGAGCACGTGCTCCCCATGTGGCCGCGGATGGGCGGCCAAACCATGGGTTTGGCCGCTCTTCCGCGGCAGCCTGGAGGGATCACGACCCCAAATTTTGTCGTGGTTCTTAAATATGCCTGCACGGATTTTTAAGATATACAGAAATGAATTTTGAGACCGTTTAAAATTAACAGAACTGTCGAGCTAGGATTTTGTGTTTTTCGATTTTCGGTCGGATCGATGTTTTAAACACGTTAGCACAAGTTAGTATAGCAAAATGGTTAGGCTCTGATACCACTGTAAGTCTACGCTAGCACCCCGGCAGTCTACAGACGCCAAAATGCGGAACAAAACTTTTAAACTGGCGCTATCGTATACTTTAACCCGGATCTGCCATTATTGCTAAACTAACGAACTGTAAAGAGTGTAGAAAGATTGTACCGAACGATCCGAGTCCTTCGTTCTTCAACCATCATCCCACGCTCCGTTGCGGCTGCTCCGATCTCGTCGATCTCCGATCTCCTCGTCGAGGTGGCACCACATGATCGGTTCTTTAAACGGGCTCCCGCCTCTGACTCGAGGCAACTCGATCGTCAAGTTTGCTAAAAGAGACGACCAAGAATGATGTAGAGAATGAGTAGATGACTTTGTCTCACTTCATCCAAATCCGTGGACGATCGGTTAATGAAGTTGCCGAAGGTATCGGGTGATGGAATGAAATGATCTGTGAATTCCATACACCCCAAATATCTATCATAATCTTTTCAAGAATGAATCAAGTGAGAGCGTGAATGAGGAGAGAGAGAGGGCAAGCCATATATAGCAAGAGGGAGGTGACCGTAGGAGAAGGGGGTGACCTTAAGCAAAAGCTTCTCACTTTTAAAATATCTTAACCAAAACAAGAATGCATTAATACAAAGCATGACTCACTAAACCTAGTCACCCTTTAATAAATGCAACCAATGAAAACCCTACACCAAAAAGCCTAGTCACCTCATCTAGAATATTCTAGAACACTGACTCACCTCAACTGAAGAAAAGATAAATCCTTCTTTAACCGAATGTTAAAAGACGGCTGATAGAAAACTGGAAACTGGCAACTTCCAAAAGTGATCCTGAAACGACTTTCAGGATAACCCCGAAACTGTATAAATATACCCGCATTTGTATTACGACCGAATACAAATGCAACTGAGACAAAGATATTATACCTACTCAATATAATACTCGGATCCGGCTTAAACCAAAGCCGACCAGTATTATCTGCCCGAAAAATAACACGTGCGTAAACGCACGTGCATTTTCCGAACCCTGCCATAAAACTATACGGCCTCTACAACGTTTCGCCCGAACTTGGGAAACTGTCTGTGGGGGACTCTAATGACTCGTCAGCACCCTGGCAGTGGGTTTAACCACAAACCGTCAGCGGCACTAGCTATGCGTAACGGCTGCCCACGGACTGACCTCAAGGGATGCCGATTAGCGCACTCATCCGGAAAACCCTACTGAGCCTAACAGTGACAATGTATATACAGTCCGGTCCGTTCGTCAATGAGTATCGCATATCCGCCTAGGGGGCTAGTAACGTCAGACCCCCAATAGCAGTATAAGTCGTGTCGGAGTGAAGCCCAATTACACCCTGAGATTCTACTGGAGTACCTACCAGTAAATCTCCTTCCATGGCCATGGACTTTGTGTAATGGCTCTCCTAGACACAGCACGACCTCGCCCCCAATACCGGGAGAGACGAATCCCCTGCCGATCCGCTCACGTGCCTCCATATGGCTCGGGACTGTACCCAAAAACTACCTGTTTGCACGACTCCTTTGAGCCGTGGTAGGGTAGAAATCAAAGCACAGTGGGAACTCACACGAGACAAATGACGACCTCAGGTCGATGAACTAACCTGTACACATGTCACCAGGGAACTGCTATCTGACGATAAGTATAGTACTAACTAGCAGATTCCCGGCGAGTCCTGTCCGGTGTACTCATAACCCAATGAGCACCTGTATACATCTTAGGTGATCCAACTGACACCAGTGGCTTGTGAGACCGGCCACCGCCCCTCGTCGGGATCTCGACTGTACACATTAGTCTACTCCGGAGTATCGATGCCCTGTCTCGAAACTCCCACGACTAGGGACTACAATTAAGGATATGCATATAAACTACCCAACTCTCACGTATATGATCGCCATCATACTGTTGGTAGTAAAGCAAGATCCTAAGGGCTCTATCAATGTGTAACATGCAATCAGTCACCTGAACATGTACACGACTGATAAAGGCAAATCAGATAGCATACTATCATCTCGAGTAAGACTGTGCTACCGGGATAGGTCCTCCGCAATCATTGCAATCATGTACCTGCGATCCAATAATTGACTATGAGGGCACTATCTCCTGTTAGTGTATATGCCCTAGAGGCCATTACTGTATCATACTAGTATGTATATTACTTAATGGAAGCTTGGGATATTCACCTTGTATATACAATCTTGCTCAAAATGGTAGTATGCTACTTGGTTTATTTCTACTTCAATGTGTACATGTGTTTATCTTTGTATATTGCTTATACACATTAGTGGAGCCCTTAGGATCTTTGCTTGATTACCAGCGATGTGATGGCCGTCACACTAGTGGGGCTGGGTAATCTAGAAGCACATCCTTATGCAGGTCCCTGGTCGCAGGACTATCGAGACAGGGCATCGATACTCCGGAGTAGACCAGCGTATGCGCTTCTCATCCCAGTGTGGGAGACAGTCTGTCCCACAGCCGTCAGTACGTCGTACTTAAGATAGTATGCGGGTGCCCGTTAGGTTACGGGTACACTGGACAGGACTCGTCGGGAACTGACCAGTTGGTATTATACCTATCGTCAGTTATCAGTTCCCAGGTGACATGAGTACAGCTTAGTCCGCTGACTTGACACTGTCACTTCGCCTCGGGTGTGTTCCCACTGTACTTTGATCACTACCCTACCACGGCTCAAAGGAGTCGTGCAAACAGGTGGTGGTTGGGTGCAGTCCCGAAGCACTTGGAGGCAGTGACGGTTAGACAGGATTCGTCTCTCCCGGTATTGGGGGTTGACATCGCGCTGTGTCTAGGAGAGCCATTACATGAGTAGTCCCTGGCCAGGGCAAACGAGATATACTGGTAGGTTTCCAGTGTTATCTCAGGGTGTTTTGGGCTTCGCTCCGGCACGACTTGTACCGCTATTGGGGGACTGACGTTTACCGCCCCCTAGGCCCGCCATGCGATGTATCAGACGAACAGACCGGACTGTACGGAGAATGTCACACTCAGGCTCAGTAGGAGTTCAGATGGGTTTCGCCTCGTCGGTCTTCTTGTCGGCATTACCTGGGGACCGTTACGCACAGCTAGTGCCGCTTGCGGTCTGTGGTTAAACCCACTGCCAGCGTAGTGTCGAGTCTTTAGAGTCCCACACAGAAAGCTTTTCGCCTTTAGGCAAAAGAGTAGAGGTCGCATGATATTGCGACAGGTCGCATGGTTTTGCGACAGGGTTCGGTCACATCCGTGCACTTGTGCACGTACAGTGTCCGGACAGTTTACACTAGCGGGCTTTGGTTTAAGCCAGATCCTAGTGTACCTTATGGGATTGGATTTATCCAGTTTGCATTCGTGTTCCTCGGAACGCGGATGCGGGTGTGTATGCACAGTTGACAGGGAGGCACAGACAGCGGATTCTCATTAGGGTTGTTGACAGTTGACCGTTGACTTTTTGACTTTTTGCTCAACCCTAATGAGAATATGATATGTGATTAACTATTATATTAATTAAGTATTATGGTGACTTGGTTGTTGACTTTGTTGACTTGTTGACTTTTGTTGACTTGTTGACTTTGTTGACCGGTTGACTAGGCTTGACTAGTTGACCATCATGATAACCATGGCTATCATTTCATGCCAAAGACTTTTACTTGCTTGTTCATTTAAGTAAAATGAGTGCATGACATGATAAGGTTATGGTTGCTTCTACCATCACATAAGACTTTTGTTAATATGATGAGTTATGATTACTTTGGATTATGAGAGGGTGAGAGACAAAAGAGTTGCTCATTCTTTCTTGCTCATTCTCTCTCTTGTTCTTGAGCTCTCACCCTCATCCTCTTGCTCCCTCTCTTTGATCTATGGTTCTCTTGTCTCATGAGTTGAGAATCAAGAACCATAGATAAAATCCCATTCTATTTGTTCTCTACTCATTCTAGTTCACTAGGTTTAGCAAACCAAGTGAACTAGTTTCTTCAAAGAACGAAGAAGGAGCTAAAGGTTGGAGCTTTCAAGTGGATCTATCTTCGGCGTACGGAGACGACGAGAAGGAGCCATCGGACCACCACCGGAGCTTGAAGAGAAGGAGTTCAAGACAAGCTAGGTATAACCATCTTAATCCGAGTAGCTAAATATCTTTAGCTTAGTATGCTAGTTTTAGTTTAGGTAAAGATCCCGACCTTGTTTAGTCCATGTTGCCTCTTGCGATAAAAATTTGATTTTATACCGTTTCCGCCTCCCCTGTAAGCACCGGGGGTCGCAACGTGGACTTACAGTGGTATCAGAGCCTAACTAAACTTAAACTAGCTTGGTAGCGAAGTGTAACGAAGTTCGGAACCGGAAAAATCCAAAAACCAAACTTTTACAAAAACTGAGTTTCTGTTGAAATTTTTTCTGGTCAAAATGAAAAACTTTATACTCCTAAATTCGGCTCAGGGTTTTGTTAGAACACCCATGAAAAACGGTTCACAAATTCGTTCAAACCGCCGCGCTTCCGCCGCACGAGGTAGGCATGTGACGCGGAAGCGCCGCGGTTTGTCGTCTTCAGTGCATCGTTTTTCGTGCAGTGTGTGTCTGTGTTGGTTTTGGGATTTTTGAGATATATTATATGTGCCCAGATTTTCCAGAAAAGAAATTTCCTTTTGGGGTCCTATAATTCCGTATTTTTCCCGAACTTCACTGCACTTTGACTATGATGGTTATATCTGTGATGTTTGCATGTATTGAACGTCGGCTAATCGCTATAAGTCGATTAGTCGGGGTTATACATGATCTGTAATGTGCTGGAATGTGTATATAAATATGTTGGATTGTCGCGGGTGAATAGCCGGGGGTTGTGAGACGAGAGTTTTCTTTTCTTGCAATTCATGTAAATTTGTAAATTGATGTAATAATTATTTGTATGGCCGCACAACCGGGTCGGGGTTGTAGCCGTCATTGTATAATTTCTTTTTACTGTTTTTGCTCCTAGGATAGACCCATGGAGGGGTGCACAAACTACCGGGTATGCCGAAGTGTCGAGTGGCCTACTCATGGTGATGAGGGAGGTTGCTACGCTTCGGGTACTTGGCGGGTAGTTTGCCGCACCCGTAGGGGTCTTGGGTGGGGTATTGGCTATTCACCGTGACCGTGTAATCTGTTTTTGTTACAGGCTCGTACAAATTACAGATTCCTAGTATATCCAATGTATTTATCTGTGATCTGAAATGTCTATCATTGCTTTCTATTTAGGCGTTGCTTATGTTTTACAGACGCGCTAGCCCAGCCCCCGCTCTGTCGTTAGTTAAGTAACCTAACGGGTAATGACGGGGCCCAGTGGCGAATGCGAATGGCATAAGCGTACGTCATATTTTGGTTGTTTTCTGCAATGGTAGGATTAAATGATGGGACGCATTAAAAGAACTAATGCAAGAATATCACGCATTAAAAGAACTAATGCAAGATAATAAACCAAGTCAAAGTCGTTGGAACACTTTCGAAAAACCACTCGGTTCTTTTCAAAACAAACTTTTAAAATACGGAGTTTGAGCCACTCCATTTAAAAGCTATCTCGTTCCATCGACTAAATCAAGTTCACTACGTTCACGGTTTTGCCAAAACCATTCGTAGCCCTCCGTCGTTTCGCATGAATAGTCAATAGTATTCAAGCTGTGTATGTTGGCCAAAGTCAAGGCACAGTGATTGGTAGCTATTGGGTGTTCATGTGTAGCATAGATAGATGCGTTGGTTTGGGACAGTCGTACTGCCATTTTGGCCAAAGTCAAGGGTAGGTACGGATGGATCCAAATTAACCTGGATAATGACGGGTAGAACTTGACATGTGACTTATGATATTTTGGCCAAAGTCAAGGTCATAAGAGCATGGGGCAAAAATCCACATCGGGAGTTTCATAAGTACTGAAACTTGCTAGATTTGCATACCATTTGGAGTGTGATGATTCTGGTAGGATTCCTTCAGTTTCGTCACGCAATGATATTTGGATCCCGATCCTACTGTGAGTATATGCTACTCCTCGGGAAATTTCTCACTTAACGATCAATGCTATAAACCTAGTAGGTGCCTAGAAAGGTGTTAGCGGGGCTACGCCCCCAGGGAAAAGAGGTTCTCTAATTAAGGAACTTCGCGAAAGCGTTGGAAAACCTCCCTCGAAGTACCGACACCGGCCTGGCTGAACGGTTAAGCAAGTATTGTACGGTGGGATTGATCCTGACTAATTCTTCCTTTATGGTTTGAGGAGGGATTCGAGAAACAGTGGGAGCCATCCTGTTTAGACAAATTAAAAACCACTCTAAACTTGCAAGAGCATCATGCTGAGTGTTTTCCTCTTCTCTCCAAATTGCAGCGACCAATCAACATGACTGGACTTAAGTTACTCCTAGATAAAAACAAACTGACAGGGCTAAACTACAAAGATTGGCTCAGGAATGTCAAGATAGCAATCACTTATGACAAGCTGGGGTATCTTCTTACCACCAAAGCTCCCCCTGTCCCTGGTCCAACTTCCAGCGTCGCGGATAAGGAAATCCGCAAGACTTGGGAGATTGATAGCGCGAAGGCCAAGTGCCTCTTGCTTGCCTCGATGGACAACGAACATCAGAGGAGGCATGAGAATATGGACATGGAATCCATATTGCTCCATACAAAAGAACTGTATGGAGAGCAATCTCGTATCGCAAGATACGAAGCGTCGAAAAAGTTATTTTCGACAAGAATGGCCGTCGGATCATCAGTAGCCGAGCACGTGCTAAAGATGATCGGCTACATTGAGGAGCTCGCTGACCTAGGGATCACATTGGAGAGTGAGCTATATACAGATATAGTTCTCCAGTCCCTTCCTTCCACTTACGCCCAGTTTATACTGAACTTCAACCTACAAGAAAAAGAGGTTGAACTATCAGAGCTCCTCAACATGCTGAGGAGCGCAGAGGGCACCCTACAGAAAGGTAGGGATACATCCACTTTGTTTGTAGGAGGATCATCTTCTTCTAGGTCCAAGGCGAAAGCCAAGGGAAAGAAGAAGAAGGCCCCCGCCAAACCAAGGGGCGGTGTAAGTAAAGTGGATACGAAGGGAAAAGGTAAAGCAACAAAAATAGCGGGGAAGCTTGTGGATAAGGAAGAATGCTTCTATTGTCATAAGAAAGGACACTGGAAGAATGATTGCAGGGCCTGGAAGGCCAGAACACAGGAATTGAAGCAGGTTGCAGCTTCAGCTTCAGGTGTGTATGTTATTGAAAACTGTCTTTCAATAAACTCTACTTCCTGGGTATTGGATACCGGATCAGGATCTCATATCTGTAATTCTTTGCAGGCGTTGAGAAACCGTAGGGTTTTGAAGGCAGGTGACATGACCCTCAGAGTTGCGAACGGAGCTAGCATGGATGCTAAAGCCGTGGGGGACTATCACCTGGGAATGTCAGATGGACATGTTTTGGTTTTGCGTAATTGCTTTTTTGTACCCAACGCGACTTGTAATATCATTTCTGTATCTTTAGTTTCTAAAGAAGGTTATGAATTTGCGTTTGTAAGTAATGTTGTGAACATTCACCTTAATCAAGCTTTGATTGGGTCAGGTACTTTGAGTAATGGTATATACGTGTTAAACCAACCACAGATTTTTAATGTCCAGAATACACACAAAAGAAAGTCTCCAGAAATAAATCAGACTTTCTTGTGGCATTGTAGACTGGGTCACATCAATGAGAGAAGATTGACTAAGTTACATACAGAAGGGTATTTGAATGCGTTCGAATATCAGTCGTATGCCACTTGTCAATCCTGTCTCAAAGGAAAGATGACAAAGACTCCGTTTACTGGACATGGAGTAAGAGCGAGCGAGCTCTTGGGACTCGTACACAGTGACGTGTGCGGTCCAATGTCTACACATGCCCGAAGCGGACATTCTTACTTCATTACTTTTACGGATGACTTCTCAAGGTACGGTTATGTCTTCTTAATGAAACATAAGTCCGAAGCCTTTGGAAAATTCCAGGAGTATAAGAATGAAGTAGAGAAACAGACCGGCAAAAGTATTAAGATTCTAAGATCGGATCGAGGTGGAGAATACTTAAGTGCCGAGTTCCTGGACTATTTAAAAGAGAACGGAATTCTCTCTCAGCTTACTCCTCCTTACACCCCGCAACATAACGGTGTATCGGAGAGACGGAACCGCACCCTATTGGATATGGTGCGGTCCATGATGAGTAACGCTGAGTTGCCGCGATCATTCTGGGGATATGCGCTAGAATCATCCGCATACCTTTTGAACCGAGTTCCCACTAAGACTGTGCCTACTACGCCATTTGAGATGTGGTGTGGGAAGAGACCCCATCTTAATCATATTAAGATATGGGGAAGTCCAGCTTTTGTCAAAAAGCAGCATGCGGACAAGCTCGAGGCACGCTCAGTACTGTGCAAGTTTGTGGGATATCCAAAGAATTCCAAGGGATATTTCTTCTACTGCGAAGAGGAACAAAAAGTTCTTGTTTCTCGACATGCCCACTTTCTAGAACACCAGTTCATAGAAAAGGAAATAAGTGGGAGCGCAGTAGAACTGGAAGAGATTCCAGAACCACGGACTATTACTGAAAGTTTAGTGGAACCAGAGGGTTCGGAAGAACAGGACATTCCTACGCCGCTCCGCAGAAGTAGTAGGCAGTCTCATCCGCCCGAGAGATACTACGGTTTTCTCATAGACGGGGATAGAGAAGATTGCATCATAGATTATGATGAGCCTACTAGCTTCCAGCAAGCCGTTCAGAGCGTTGACTCAGTGAAATGGCTGGATGCAATGCGGACCGAAATGGAGTCCATGTACACCAACAAGGTATGGACGTTGGACATTGCTCCAGACGGGGTAAAACCCGTAGGATGCAAGTGGATCTTCAAAAGGAAGATTGGTGTAGATGGACAGGTTGAGACCTATAAAGCTAGGCTGGTAGCAAAGGGTTTTCGTCAAAGACCTGGCTTGGACTATGACGAAACCTTTTCTCCAGTAGCCATGCTGAAATCCATTCGGATCCTTCTTGCCATTGCTGCCTTCCACGATTATGAGATTTGGCAAATGGACGTAAAGACAGCTTTTCTAAATGGAAATTTAGAGGAGTGTGTCTATATGGACCAGCCAGAGGGTTTCATTCAGAGTGGGAGCAGCGGAAAGGTGTGCAAGTTGCTTAAGTCTATCTATGGACTAAAGCAGGCATCGCGGAGTTGGAATATCTGCTTTGATGAGACGGTCAAAGAATTTGGCTTTATCAAAAATCCAGATGAACCATGCATCTATAGTAGATTTGTAGCGAGAACTGCAGTATTCCTCGTTTTATACGTGGATGACATTCTCTTAATAGGAAATGACATTCCTATGCTACAATCTGTCAAGGGGTTCTTGTCCCACAGGTTCTCCATGAAAGACCTGGGTGATGCCTCATACATTCTGGGTATCCGGATCTACCGTGACAGATCCAAGAGGATATTAGGACTTTCACAGTCCAGGTACATCGACACCAAACTGAAGAGATTCAGTATGGAAGATTCCAAGCGCGGTAACCTACCGGCTTGTCACGGGATCACCCTCTCTAAAGAGATGTCTCCCAAGACTGATTTGGAGAGGGATCGCATGTCTATTATACCCTACGCTTCTGCGGTAGGCTCTATAATGTATGCGATGTTGTGTACCAGACCGGATGTAGCTTATGCACTGAGTGTGGTAAGCCGGTATCAGTCAAACCCTGGGGAGAAACATTGGATAGCGGTAAAGAACATTCTCAAGTACCTGAGAAGGACTAAGGAGATGTTCTTGGTGTATGGCGGAAAGGACCTCCAAATCGAGGCCTTTGCTGACTCCAGCTTCCAGAGTGACAAGGATGATTCCAAGTCCATGTCGGGTTTTGTCTTCACCCTCAATGGAGGGGCGGTGTGTTGGAAGAGTTCCAAACAGGAAACCGTTGCAGACTCGACGATGGAAGCGGAATACATCGCTGCATCTGATGCCGCAAAAGAAGCTGTCTGGATAAGGAAGTTCTTGAAAGAACTTCAGGTGGTTCCGTCCATTGTTGATCCAATACCTCTGTATTGCGACAACAACGGGGCTATAGCTTTAGCGAAGGAACCCAGGTCCCATCAGAGATCCAGGCACATCTTGAGGCGGTATCACCTGATCAGGGAGATCGTGGATCGCCAGGAGATCGAGGTTCGGAGAGTCGCTTCGGAAGACAACACTGCAGATCCATTCACCAAGGCCCTACCCCAGACTCAGTTCGAGCGGCTGATCGAGATGATAGGTCTTCGATACGCCAGTACATGGCCTTAGTGCAAGTGGGAGATTGTTAGTGTATATGCCCTAGAGGCCATTACTGTATCATACTAGTATGTATATTACTTAATGGAAGCTTGGGATATTCACCTTGTATATACAATCTTGCTCAAAATGGTAGTATGCTACTTGGTTTATTTCTACTTCAATGTGTACATGTGTTTATCTTTGTATATTGCTTATACACATTAGTGGAGCCCTTAGGATCTTTGCTTGATTACCAGCGATGTGATGGCCGTCACACTAGTGGGGCTGGGTAATCTAGAAGCACATCCTTATGCAGGTCCCTGGTCGCAGGACTATCGAGACAGGGCATCGATACTCCGGAGTAGACCAGCGCATGCGCTTCTCATCCCAGTATGGGAGACGGTCTGTCCCACAGCCGTCAGTACGTCGTACTTAAGATAGTATGCGGGTGCCCGTTAGGTTACGGGTACACTGGACAGGACTCGTCGGGAACTGACCAGTTGGTATTATACCTATCGTCAGTTATCAGTTCCCAGGTGACATGAGTACAGCTTAGTCCGCTGACTTGACACTGTCACTTCGCCTCGGGTGTGTTCCCACTGTACTTTGATCACTACCCTACCACGGCTCAAAGGAGTCGTGCAAACAGGTGGTGGTTGGGTGCAGTCCCGAAGCACTTGGAGGCAGTGACGGTTAGACAGGATTCGTCTCTCCCGGTATTGGGGGTTGACATCGCGCTGTGTCTAGGAGAGCCATTACACGAGTAGTCCCTGGCCAGGGCAAACGAGATATACTGGTAGGTTTCCAGTGTTATCTCAGGGTGTTTTGGGCTTCGCTCCGGCACGACTTGTACCGCTATTGGGGGACTGACGTTTACCGCCCCCTAGGCCCGCCATGCGATGTATCAGACGAACAGACCGGACTGTACGGAGAATGTCACACTCAGGCTCAGTAGGAGTTCAGATGGGTTTCGCCTCGTCGGTCTTCTTGTCGGCATTACCTGGGGACCGTTACGCACAGCTAGTGCCGCTTGCGGTCTGTGGTTAAACCCACTGCCAGCGTAGTGTCGAGTCTTTAGAGTCCCACACAGAAAGCTTTTCGCCTTTAGGCAAAAGAGTAGAGGTCGCATGATATTGCGACAGGTCGCATGGTTTTGCGACAGGGTTCGGTCACATCCGTGCACTTGTGCACGTACAGTGTCCGGACAGTTTACACTAGCGGGCTTTGGTTTAAGCCAGATCCTAGTGTACCTTATGGGATTGGATTTATCCAGTTTGCATTCGTGTTCCTCGGAACGCGGATGCGGGTGTGTATGCACAGTTGACAGGGAGGCACAGACAGCGGATTCTCATTAGGGTTGTTGACAGTTGACCGTTGACTTTTTGACTTTTTGCTCAACCCTAATGAGAATATGATATGTGATTAACTATTATATTAATTAAGTATTATGGTGACTTGGTTGTTGACTTTGTTGACTTGTTGACTTTTGTTGACTTGTTGACCGGTTGACTAGGCTTGACTAGTTGACCATCATGATAACCATGGCTATCATTTCATGCCAAAGACTTTTACTTGCTTGTTCATTTAAGTAAAATGAGTGCATGACATGATAAGGTTATGGTTGCTTCTACCATCACATAAGACTTTTGTTAATATGATGAGTTATGATTACTTTGGATTATGAGAGGGTGAGAGACAAAAGAGTTGCTCATTCTTTCTTGCTCATTCTCTCTCTTGTTCTTGAGCTCTCACCCTCATCCTCTTGCTCCCTCTCTTTGATCTATGGTTCTCTTGTCTCATGAGTTGAGAATCAAGAACCATAGATAAAATCCCATTCTATTTGTTCTCTACTCATTCTAGTTCACTAGGTTTAGCAAACCAAGTGAACTAGTTTCTTCAAAGAACGAAGAAGGAGCTAAAGGTTGGAGCTTTCAAGTGGATCTATCTACGGCGTACGGAGACGACGAGAAGGAGCCATCGGACCACCACCGGAGCTTGAAGAGAAGGAGTTCAAGACAAGCTAGGTATAACCATCTTAATCCGAGTAGCTAAATATCTTTAGCTTAGTATGCTAGTTTTAGTTTAGGTAAAGATCCCGACCTTGTTTAGTCCATGTTGCCTCTTGCGATAAAAATTTGATTTTATACCGTTTCCGCCTCCCCTGTAAGCACCGGGGGTCGCAACGTGGACTTACATCTCCAACACTAGATCGATGCGAAATGCGTTCTTGATTCTTTTCGCACGATCTAGAGATCAACGATCGATCATTCGATTTCCTAGAAGCTATCTAGTGAATGTGATTCATCGAAAGGACAAAGGATAGGATGAGGAACCCTAATTCTTCGCAAGATCCTTGATCCTCGATGAATCTACATCGATTTAGCATCAATGTGTTAATGGATAAGAAACGGTAATTTCTAGTCTTCTTCACATCTACGATCTAATCGATTCCTACGAGCTTTACTTCAAATCTTGAAACCTAAATCGATTGGAATTCTATCTTTCTTGATTCTTGATGTTTAACGCTTTCTTGATTCTTGATTAGATTTAGTTGATTCTTGAAATTCATCGATATAAATCTTGAATCGTTTTTGCTTTTCTTTTCTATTAAATTTTCGATTCAAACAAAACAAAAATACGAACGAATCACACAATCCCTGTGGACGATCCGCACTTACTAACGCACTACAAACCGACACCGTTATTGATTGCGGTCAAATATTTTTGGTTGTGATTTCATACAAGTTTCTAAATACCGACACATCCTAAAAATATCAATCAAATGGCGCCGTTGCCGGGGATCATTTGATTTACACACACAATCGGAAATGAATTCAATCAGTGGATATATCTCATATCATATCAAGAGAAAACCGCAGTTTTTATCTTTTGAAAATGATAAATGAGTTTATAAAATCTTGCGGTTTCTCCAAATCCAGAAATCTCATGGAAAATCCGAAATCCAAAATGAAGAGTCAATGATAGTGAATACCGGGCTCCGGCAATCCGGACTGACCCATAATATCGCATGGCAAATGAATATATAAATACACATGAAATATCATAGTAAATAAAAGCAATATCTAAATTAGCATATAAAGGCACGCGCACTCGTACTATGTCAAAACTATCAGCTAGCAAATTATACTAATGAAGTAGTATTTTCTAAGGTGTACACGACATAACAATTACCGATGATGATGTGTGTAAGCCGGCAAGCAGGAGTACGTATAGCATACGCATCATCGGTAATGGTGCTGGTGTCCTGACAGCATGGTATCATAATCACTAAAGTACACATTAAGCATGCAATGCGATGATGACAACATGAATATGCAGAAATGAATAGTAAATGCAACAATAAGGAATCTACATTAGATATACGAGTCATACAGTTTGTCATTTGAAATAACACGAATCGTGGTGTTTAGAAAATAGGGGCTACGGTGTTTTTAAGAAAGATACGTCCTTTGAAATATCCGTAGTACCCCTTGGTCTGTCTTTAAATATTCACGATTCGTTGGTTTTGGAAAAAGTATGACTCGAGCCCAGTCTATCATCTACTAAGTAACTACAGGACAAAGCTAAGAGACTAATCAACAGGGTTAGGAAAAACCACCTAAGTCTGAGTCGATAAATATATATAGTAGTCGGTGATCCCGCCTCTATAGCATCACATACGATAAAAGTATAATACGACATCCTCGAATCATGACTGCGGATAAATCATCATATTTATATCTCGTACGGTAAATATATCGTACGGCATCCTAAAATCGAGGTACGGGTCGCCTAACACATATACATCAATATACGTATGGTATCATTATCAATATATCATTAACAGGGTACTGATCGAAGTCTAGTACATACCGATACCATCAATATATATCTGCGTGTGTATGAAAACACCGCGCCCAACGATCCGCTATAATAATATGTCGTATCTCATAACACGACCCAATCACATCACCGATCTCATGGCATCCAGCCCAATCACATCGACTCATCTCTAATATCATATACTATCCTCATCATCCGTGTATATGTATACATACATATATATATATATATATATATATACATACTCACATACATATATGTATATATATATCCCCATATACGCACAAGAAAATAAAATGTATGCGTGTGTGTGTGTGCGTGTGCGTGTATGTAAACCTTATTCTAGGGTTCGCGACTAAGAAAATAACCAACGACACTATCATCCAAATACACTAAATTTTACCTATAGTCACCCAAGCAGTTCATGCTAAGTGTACACATTTCATAAAATAACATATATATATATATATATATATATATATAACGCATCGAATGCTACGAATATGCGGGGGTGCTATACGCCATCCACCCGACTTCTCCCGTAGATATATATCTACTCACCTTGATCCTTGCTTGCCGAAGTCGATGTCGCTACCCTCTTCTTCATCGTCCGAAGTTCGTGTGGAGGTACCTACATATATAACACACGGTATTATAAACCGAAATCACGCACGAAAACTAAAACGGCACACGTATCTCACATAGGTAAAAACCTATGGTCTACTCATGCAAATCAACCAAACAACACCCGATATCGACGTACAAACGTCAAGTGACCGATACAAAACAAAAATATCAAAAATTAAATTCATAAACATCAAGGAATACAAAGCAGCAACTCATGAAACTTGCTCCAGATTTTAGTTCAGGTGAAATTGGGATGAACAAACAGTACTGGGGTGTTGTATAGGAGTATATGATCTACAGAAGAAACCTGGCACCAAATTCCACAGTGTGGCTGGCCACATGCCCCTAATTTCCGGCCTACTCGGTTATACTGGCTTGGATTGGGTTCGTTTTCATAGGGTGGTCTCGTAGTGGTACATCTAGGTTAGTGGTGTTGTTTGTTTTTCTTGTAAAGGTTTCGGTTCATTCCAGATTCGCTGTAGGCACCAAAAGTTCACAAAACCGACACGGAAGTTTCAAGTTTCAAGTTTTAGATTTCAGTTCAGGTTTGATCTGGGTTTCTAACACTATGGGGGGGTTTAAGGTCACCACTAAAGTTCATTTGCACTATCACAACTCAAGAATTCCTCAACCCTCTTCTAGGAATTTTCTAAGTTCACTAAACCAAACTAAAACACTTCTAAAGATGCATGGATACTAACGTGAATGAAAAACTATACCAATGGTGAAGAAAGTACCTCATTAGGAAACTCAAGAAAATTCTTGAGTTGCCCCAAGTGCTCAAAATCTAAACTTTCTTGGTCCAAAGTGCTTGTGATGAGCTTGTGCATGTTTTTAGTGAAAGGGGGATGATGTTTTGATGTGGGATTGAGCTTGTTTGTGAGGGTTTAGTGGAGGTGGGAGATGAGGGCAGCCATGAAGATGAAGGGGGAGAGAATGATAAAGGAAATGGAGGGAAACAAATGGGAGCAATGGTCAAAGACCCCTCACCTCTCTCTCCTTTCTCTCTCATGCCCATACTCTATTGTTTATTCCCATTTCTTTTCTTTTTTCTTTTTCTTTTCTTTTCTTCTCATCTCACTTAAAACAAAGCCATGCGATGAAAATAAAGAAAAGACCATGGTAGGAAAATGAAACAATTTGTAATATGACATGGTGCATGTCATGTGCACAAATCAAGTTTAATGCACGATTAGCGATATTTAATCGCGATTAGTATTAAAATGGAATATAATTAATCATAAAGAATTTATAATTTACTTAAATCATATAAAACACCCTTATTTCAGTAATTCCTATAATTTTCCAAATATTTCCCAATTTATCGGTATTTAATCATACCGTAGTAACAAAATATTCATAATATTTATTATTTAATTATATAAATTCCAAAAAATAATATTTTTTTTCTGAAATGTTACAAACACCGTCCCTCATTAATGAAAAGAAGTAATATTAGGCATTAGGGCAAAGGTACTATAGCTTGAATTGAATTCTTAAGTGTAGGGGTGAAACTATACACATACGTAGGGGTATACAATCGATGTTTGGAGGAAAGATAGAAATAAAGAATAAGACTTATGTTTTTCGAAAAACTGATAAAAATCCCTGATTGGAGACCGCACTTTAGAAGGAAAACTCAAGAGATACCGAGATCTTTCTAAACTGTAAAACGTATAGGATCTGGGGTTGAATAAATTGAGGCGAGAAACATAAGGGTTGAATATTTCTAACTTAGGATGATAGAATTTCTAACCTAGATACTAAACTGTAGAAGTAGAATCGACGTTAACTTGTGAAACTAGCTTGACGGGATTTTATGGGTAGTATCCACTGATAACCCTCAGGAGACAACACTCCTTCTACTAGGGACACCTAGAGGTCTAACGACTTGTTGCACGCGCTCAGTGCAATCGCGTTCCCTGCGAAAGTGAGGCTAGGATTTTGTTTTGCTCGGGATGAGCAAAAGATAAGTTTGGGGGTATTTGTTCATACCAGAAAACTGCATTTTAATACCGCTCATTTATTATCTATTTTGTTATATATCGGTACTATTAACCAGTGTCTGCTCAGTAATTACAGATTATAGGTATCCGTGATAAAATACTGGAAATACACTTAAAATCACGGATATATCATTTGTGAGCCGACACTGCAACCGGAACTGGAAACTGACCGATATCCAAAGAGTTTTTGCAAATAAAATGTGTGCACAATATATTGGTCCAACACAATGCCTGTGTACCAATGTCAAAGTCCAATACGAAAACCAACATGATATACATCAAAATATACATGTACGCATTGTTAAAACATCTGAAAGAAATGAATGCCAATCTCTTTTCCAATTACTGTGCAATGTGCGTATCATGGCACAGCGGCGGACGTTTATTGTAAGAAAATAACTATATATATATATCCTTTGTTTAACATACACGTCCTGCCGTTTTGAAAATAATTTAGAAGGGTTTCCTTTGTTAAATGTCTAGTGTCATCTCGGACACGTAGGTAAATACTGAGACTATAGCTCCTTTTTGGAAATCCCTTCGATAACTATCAATGCATGCAAAATATATTCTGGTATTGTCCTCTGACTAGTCCTGCTCAGTACTAAAACAAATAGTAAATATCATAAAAACGCACTGCTCAAGGGAAATCGTACTCAATAGTACATGTAACAATGCCGCGTGCGTCTGGTGCGCACAAAAATCGAAATCAATGAATGCTCCATACATATGCACAGAAACCAAAACTAAGTGCAACGGGTGTGCACGAAAACACCTGTCAAGGGCAACGGTGCATGAAAACACGATTTTGGTGCACACCAGATGCACTAAATCGGGATTCCTTGTGCATGTCAGATGCACCTGATTTTGCTGTCAGGCATGTCTGTTGCCCTTGGCAGATGTTTCGTGCACACCCGTTGCACCTAGATGATGTTTCTGTGCACATGTATGGCACATATATGGATTTTGATTTCCGTGCGCACCAGACGCATGTATCATTTATATGCACATTTTTGGGATTTATTCCTTATGGACCAGTACGCTTTTATGATATTTACTATTTGTTTTCGTACTGAGCAGGACTAGTCAGAGGACAGTGCCTGGATATACTTTTCTTGCATTGATAGTTATTGAAGGGATTTCCAAAAAAAAAGGCGAGCTATAGTCTCAGTATATACCCACGTGTCCGATATGACACGAAACGTTTAAAACCAGGAAACCCTTCTAAATTGTTTTCAAAACGGCGGAACGTACATATTAAACAAAGGATATATACGTATATGGTTATTTTATTATAATAGACGTCCGCCACTATGCAGTGTTATGCGCATCGCACAACGACTTAAAAAGATTTGGCATGCATTTACTTCAGCTATTTACATGTATAGATTTGATGTCTACATGTATAGTTCTGATTTATATCATATTGGTTTTATTTTGGATTTGACATTTTTGTCTTTACCATGACTCCGATGATTGCGGGATGCTGGACGGAGTTTCGATTTTGAGTTATCTTCTCATTACTCATGCGCAAGCATTGCACTATGATGCGTTTTATGTATTGATGATTTCGGAGCCCCGACGACTTGGACTTTTTATTGAAATGTTTTAGAATTTGGGGGTTTAAATTTAAATTCGGGGACCGAATTTCTTTAAGGGGGAAGATTGTAACATTTCAAAAAAAAATTATTATTTTTGGGAATTTTTATAATTTAATATTATTTTAATGAATATTTTAATATTTCGGTATAATTAAATACCGATAAATTGGGGAAATTTTTTGAAAATTATAGAAATTACTAAAAGAGCGTGTTTTATGTGAATTATGAAAATTTTAAGTTTTTATGATTAATTTGATACTAATTTAGTGCTAATCGCGATAAAAAATCGCTAATCGTGCTTTAAGCGTATTTTGTGCAAAACATGCACCGTATCATTTTTACACTTGTCACACATTTTTCCATGGTTTTCCTACATGTTTTTTTTAATCATGGTTGATGATTTATTGGAAAGGGAAAAGAAGAGAAAAGAAAAGGAAAAGAGTATTATATTGAGGTATTATGAAGAGAGAGAAAGGTGAGGGTTCATCTTTGACCTATGAGCCATTCCTCCATCATTTTTTCCCTCATTTCCTCTCCCTCTTCCTCATTTTTGCTGCTGCTGCTGCCCCTCATCTTCTTCTCCACAAAATCCCCCAAAACTCCATGCTAAACAACTCAAAAACCAAATCCCATTTCACAAAAAGTGTGCACAAGCTCATGGAGAACGCTTTGGACCAAGGAAGAGAAGATTTTGAGGACTTCGAGCAAATCAAGAAAATTCTTGAGTTGCCAAATGAGGTATTTTCTGAACCATAAGCTTAGTGTTTCCTTTACTTTTACCCCCATGTTAGATTTGAACCGATATCGAGTGGTTTTGTGGACTTAGGAAAAACCTAGTTAGGGTTAACGGGAATTGAGAGTGGTGATGGGTAATTAAGATCAGTAGAGGCCACACAAACCACCTAGCGCTAGAATTAAGACTCAAACCAGAGACTAGAAACCCGGAATACGGATTTAGAAACCGATATCGGAAGAATTGTGGAATCTGTGAGGGTTAAATGGAATCTGCTTTCACCCCGAGACTCTGAAAATTATTTTGTGAACACATCGAGATGTGCAGGCACCCAGGAAGCTAACCACAAGACCCCAGCCCCCAGTTCCCTTCCTTGGCCGCAGATTTATTATGCCTGGTCGCAAATTGCGGCCAGACCTAGGCCATTTGGCCTCGTGTTGGTTCTGTAGCCTTATTTCATGTACAATAGAACCTTGGTATATGCAAAGTTGTCTGATTTGACCTAGGGTGAAATCTGGGACCCTTTTCTATAGTTGCTGTTTTGGATTCGTGTTTCCGTATTACGTATTTTAAATTCTGGGTTTGTATAATTGCGTTTTACCTCGATTACTTGGCGTTTATACGACGATATCGAGGATTGTTTGATGGTTTTGAAAGTGTAGTCTATAGGTTCTAACCTATAGGCATTAGCGTGTCATTTTGGGTATTCCCGATGTGATTTTAATACGCATTACGATTTTGTTATCTATGTAGGTACCATCATGTGAATTCCATACGATGAAGAAGATGAAGGCGACATCGACACCGACACGCAGGATACAAGGTGAGTGATTATATCTACGGAGGAAGTCGGGTGGATGGAGTATAGCACCCCCACAGTTCGAGGTTTAGTATACTATATATATAATATATATGTGTTTGATAGCATTAGGTGCGATATGGATAATTGAGATGAGATTAGGTGTACTATGGATAGAATAGGGTTTAGATGTAAACTAGTATAGTTCCTAGTTGCGAACCCTAGAATAGGTTTACACTCACACGCACACACATGCTTATTGCTACACATTGTAACATTTCAAAAAAATAAAATATTATTTTTTGGGAATTTTTATAATTTAATATTATTTTATTGAATATTTTATTATTTAGGTATAATTAAATACAGAAAAATTATGGAAAATTCTAAACCAGGTTACTTTATGGAATTATGCCCTTTTAAAGTTTTTATAATTAGTTATATGCTAATTTAGTGCTAATCGCGATTAAAAATCGCTAATCGGGTTTTTAGCAATTTTGTGCAAAATATGCACATATCGTTTTTATCACACTTGTGCATTTTCTATCATGTTATTTGGGGTTACTATTATAGTGAGAAGGTTTTGGAGAAAAAGAAAAGAAAAGAAATGGTAAAGGAATAAAGAAAAGGAGGCATGGGCATGTATTAGGTATGGGGGGAGTTGACCTTGGACCTCTTTTTCTCTCCCTCTCACTTCCCCCATCTCTCTCCCCCTCTTCCCTCAGCTGAGCTGCTGCTGCTGCTGCTCCTCACTCTCCCTCTCTTCAAGAGCCTCAAAATCTTCTCGAAAACATCCCCAAAACACCACTCTCCTTTCATTAAAAATGTGCACAAGCTCAAGATCTACACATTGGACCAAGGAAGTTTGTGATTTGGCGCTGTTATGGATTCATGAGTCTCTATTGGGGTAATTCCTTCACAATTATTGTATCATTTCTAGTGATTAAGCTTCTTTTAAAGTTTGATGTCGTTTCGACGAAGTTTAGTGCATTTTGGACAACCCTAGAAAGGATTAGGGTAAATTTGAGTTGTAAAGTGAAATTGAGGTTTGTTGTGACCTTAGAATCCTGGTGTGATGTTATATTGGACCTTAACCTGAAGCTTAAACCCAGAATACGGATTTATAGAAACCGATATCGGAAAAGTTATGAATTCTGTGAAGGTTATATTGGATCTGCTATCAACCCGAGACTCTGAAAATTATATTGATTGGACAGTGACATGTGCAGGCTGTTAGTGTATATGCCCTAGAGGCCATTACTGTATCATACTAGTTTGTATATTACTTGATGGAAGCTTGGGATATTCACAGTTGTATATACAATCTTGCTCGAAATGGTAGTATGGTACTTGGTTTGTCTCTGCTTTAATATGTGCATGTGTTTCTTTTAGCATATCGCTGATATACATATTAGTAGAGCCCTTAGGATCTTTGCTTGATTACCAGCGTTGTGATGGCGCTCACACTCGTGGGGGCTGGGTAATCCATAAGCACATCCTTATACAGGTCCCTGGTCGTTGGACTATCGAGACAGGGCATCGATACTCCGGAGTAGACTAGCGTATGCGCTTCTCATCCCAGTGTGGGAGACGGTCTGTCCCACAGCCGTCAGTACGTCGTACTTGAGATAGTATGCGGGTGCTCGTTAGGTTACGAGTACACTGGACAGGACTCGTCGGGAACTGTTTGTTGGTATTATACCTATCGTCAGTTATCAGTTCCCAGGTGACATGAGTACAGCTTAGTCCGCTGAATTGACACTGTCACTTCGCCTCGAGTATGTTCCCACTGCACTTTGATTACTACCCTACCACGGCTCAAAGGAGTCGTGCAAACAGGTAGTTTTTGGGTGCAGTCCCGAAGCACTTGGAGGCAGTGACGGTTAGACAGGATTAGTCTCTCCCGGTATTGGGGGTTGACATCGCGCTGTGTCCAGGAGAGCCATTACACAAGTAGTCCCTGGCCAGGGCAAGCGAGATATACTGGTAGGTTTCCAGTGTTATCTCAGGGTGCTCTGGGATACACTCCGACACGACTTGTACCGCTATTAGGGGACTGACGTTCACTGCCCCCCTAGGCCCGCCATGCGATGTATCAGACGAACAGACCGGACTGTACGGAGATTGTCACATACAGGCTCAGTAGGAGTTCAGATAGGGTCACCTCGTCAGTGTTCTTATCGGCATCTACCTGGGGACCGTTACGTATAGCTAGTGCCGCTTGCGGTCTGTGGTTAAACCCACTGCCAGCGTAGTGTCGAGTCTTTAGAGTCCCACACAGAGAGCTATTCGCCTTTAGGAAAAATGAGAAGAGGTCGCATGGTTTTGCGACAGGGTTCGTTCACATCCGCGCACTTGTGCACGTTTGCTTTCCGGACAGCTTATACCAGTGGGCTTTGGTTTAAGCCAGATCCTAGTATATGATTTGGGATTGGTTTTATCTCTTTGTATTCGTGTTCCTCAGATCACGAATGCGGGTGTGTATGCACAGTTGATTGAGTCAGAGGAAGAGGACTTTGATTAGGGTTAATAACCATTGTCATTTTATTAACCCTAATGCTTATGTGTGTATTATGGTTAATTGATATTAGGTTAATATAATTGTGCATGGTTAGGGTTGTTGACCATTTGACATTCTTGACTTGTTGACCTAGGTTGACACTTTGACCATCATCATTTCATTTGGAAGATGCTCTTTGATCCATGCAATTTGCATTAAAAATGAAATGATAATGGTCATGTCTTGATTAAGCCATGACAATTATCTCACTAATTATCAATTTACAATAATTCACACATATATGTGAGAATGCTTCATAATTCTCTCATTCTATCATATACTTTCTCTCTCTTGCTCTTCCTCTTCCTCAAGCTCTCCCCTCTCATGTGTTGAGAAACACTTGAGCTTGAGAAAAACCTCTTCTTGATAATCTCTACTCTCTTCTAGGGTTCTAGGATTAGCACTTCTAGCACCCTAGTTACTTCTAGCTTGAAGTTGAAGCCAAAGGTTGAGGCTTTCAGGTGGATCCTTCTTCGACGTGAGAAGACGACAAAGGTGATCCCTTTCTACTACTCCAAGGAGCAAGGAGAGAAGGACATAAAGCCCTAGGTATAACCATTCTTACTTGTAGCTAATTTCTAGTTAGCTTTAGCTAGTTTTTGTTTAGCAAAGATCCTCCTTTGTCTAGTCCATGTTGCCTAGAGAAGTAAAAATCCGATTTTTATTCCGTTTTCCGCCTCCCCGGAATCACCGGGGTGGGCAATGTGGACTTACAGTGGTATCAGAGCCTAACTAAACTTAAACTAGCTAGGTAGTAAAGTGTATGGAAGTTCGATCGGAAAAATCGCAAAACTACGACATGCAAAACCCTAAGTTTCTGTTAAAATGTTTTCTGCACTAAAAATAAAAAGTTCTACTCCAAAAATCATCTCAGGGTTTTGTGAAGAAGCCCACCAAAAACGGTCGAGTGATCCTTTCAAAGCGCGGCGGTTCCGCGGCAAAAGTATACCCATTGCCGCGGAACCGCGGCCGTTTTGACTCGGTTCATGACCGAGTTTGGTGCAGTGTTCTTAGGTTGTCGTTTTGGGATTTTTAAGATGGTTTATATCAGCCCAGATTTTCTAGAAAAGAAATTTGTATTTGGGGGCCTATAAATCCGTATTTTTGATCGAACTTCACTATACTTTGACTAATCGGTTATATCTGTGATGTTTATATGTATTCAACGTTGGCTAATCGCTATATGTCGATTAGTGGGGGTTATACATATCTGTGATCTGTGTTTGATGTTGGTATGTGTATATGAATGCGTTGGATTGTCGCGGGTGAATAGCCGGGGTGGATGTGAGATGAGTGTTTCTTTTTCTTTCATTCATGTAATATGTAAATTGATGTATTATTATTTGTTTGGCCGCACAACCGGGTCGGGGTTGTAGCCGTCATTGTATAATTCTTTTTACTGTTTTTGCTCCTAGGATAGACCCATGGAGGGGGTGCATAAACTACCGGGTATCTCGAAGTGCCGAGTGGCCTACTCACGGTGTTGAGGGAGGTTGCTTCGCTTCGGGTACTTGGCGGGTAGTTTGCCGCACCCGTAGGGGTCTTGGGTGGGGTATTGGCTATTCACCACGACCGTGTAATCCGCTTTCGTTGCAGGCTCGAACGGATTGCGGATTCCTAGTATATCCAATGTATTCATCTATGATCTGTAATGTCTATCATTGCTTTATATCTATATACTATAACTATTTAGGCATTGCTTATGTTTTACAGCTGCGCTAGCCCAGCCCCCGCTCTGTCGTTAGTTAAGTAACCTAACGGGTGATGACGGGGCCTCGTGGCGAATGCGAATGGCATAAGCGTACGTCATATTTTGGTTGTTTTCTGCAATGGTAGGATTAAATGATGGGACGCATTAAAAGAACTAATGCAAGAAAATAAACCAAGTAAAAGTCGATTGGAACACTTTGAAAACCACTCGGTTCTTTTCAAAACTAAACTTTTAAACGCGGAGCTTGAACCACTCCTTTTAAAATCTATCTTGTTCCATCGATTATATCAAGTTCACTACATTCACGGTTTCGCCAAAACCATTCGTAGCCGTCCGTCATTCCACATGAATGGTCAAAAAGTATTCAAGCTATGTATTTTGGCTAAAGTCAAAGCATAAGGATTGGTAGCTATTGGGTATTCATGTGCAGCATAGATAGATGCGTTGGTTTGGGACAGTCGTGCTGCCATTTTGGCCAAAGTCAAGGGTAGCTACGGGTGGGTCCAAATTAACCAGGAGAATGACGGGTAGAACTTGACATGTGACTTATGATATTTTGGCCAAAGTCAAGGTCATAAGAGCATGGGGCAAAAATTCACATCGGTGGTTTCATAAGCACTGAAACTTGCTAGCGCTGCATACCATTTAGAGTGTGATAATTCTGGTAGGATTCCTTCGATTTTATCACGCGGTGATATTTGGATCCCGATCCTACTGTGAGTATATGCTACTCCTCGGGAAAACTCTCACTTAACGATCAATGCTATAAACCTAGTAGGTGTCTAGAAAGGTGTTAGCGGGGCTACGCCCACAGGGAAAAGTGGTTACTTAATTAAGGAACTTCGCGAAAGCGTTGGAAAACCTCCCTCGAAGTACCGGCACTGGCCTGGCTGAACGGTTAAGCAAGTATTGTACGGTGAGATTGATCCCGACTAATTCTTTCTTTACGGTTTGAGAAGTGATTCGAGAGACAGTGGGAGCCATCCAGTTTAAACAAACTAAAAACCACTCTAAACTTGCAAGAGCATCATGCTAAATTGTTTCTTTTCTCTCTCCTAATTGCAGCGACCATTCAACATGACCGGACTTAAGTTATTACTAGATAAAAACATACTGACAGGGCCAAACTACAAAGATTGGCTCAGGAATGTCAAGATGGCAACCACTTACGACAAGTTGGGGTATGTCCTTACCACCAAAGCTCCCCCTGTCCCAGGTCCCACCTCTAGCGTCGCGGATAAAGAAATCCGTAAGACATGGGAGATCGATTGCGCGAAGGCCAAATGCCTCGTGCTTGTCTCGATGGACAACGAACATCAGAGGAGGCATGAGAATATGGACCTAGAGTCCATATTTCTCCATACAAAAGAACTGTATGGAGAGCAGTCTCGTATCGCAAGATACGAAGTGTCGAAGAAGCTATTTTCGGCAAGATTGGCCGTCGGATCATCGGTAGCGGAACACGTGCTTAAGATGATTGGCTACATAGAGGAGCTCGTGGACCTTGGGACCACGTTGGAGAATGAACTCTATACTGATTTGATTCTCCAGTCCCTTCCTTCCACTTACGCCCAGTTTATCCTAAACTTCAACATGCAAGGAAAGGAGGTTGAACTTTCCGAACTTCTGAACATGTTGAGGAGTGCTGAGGGCACCCTATAGAAGGGTAGGGAGACATCCACTTTGTTTGTAGGAGGATCTTCCTCTTCTAGATCCAGGGCGAAAGCCAAGGGTAAGAAGAAGAAAGCCCCCGCCAAACCAAGAGGCGGTGTCAGTAAAGTGGATACGAAGGGAAAAGGAAAGGCAACAAAGGTAGCGGGAAAGCTAGTGGAGAAGGAAGAATGCTTCTACTGTCATAAAAGTGGTCACTGGAAACATGATTGCAAGGCTTGGAAGGCCAGAACACAGGATTTGAAGCGAGTTGCGGCTTCAGCTTCAGGTGTGTATGTTATTGAAA
Source organism: Agapanthus africanus (assembly GCA_030015575.1). NCBI lineage: Eukaryota > Viridiplantae > Streptophyta > Magnoliopsida > Asparagales > Amaryllidaceae > Agapanthus > Agapanthus africanus. The sequence continues at coordinate 371,847,910 of JASDDO010000012.1, forward strand.
ACTGTCTATCAATAAACTCTACATCTTGGGTATTGGATACCGGATCAGGATCTCATATCTGTAATTCTTTGCAGGCGTTGAGAAAGCGTAGAGTTTTGAAGGCAGGTGACATGACCCTCAGAGTTGCAAACGGTGCTAGCATGGATGCTGAGGCCGTGGGGGACTATCACCTGGGATTGTCGGATGGACACTTTTTGGTTTTGCGTAGTTGTTATTATGTACCAAATGCAACCTGTAATATCATTTCTGTATCTTTATTATCTAAAGAAGGTTATGAATTTGCATTTGTAAGTAATGTAGTGAACATTCACCTTAATCAAGTTTTGATTGGGTTAGGTACATTGAACAACGGTATATACGTATTAAACCAACCACAGATTTTCAATGCCCAGAATACACACAAAAGAAAGTCTCCAGAAATCAGTAAAACTTTCTTATGGCATTGTAGACTGGGTCACATCAATGAAAGAAGGTTGACTAAGTTACTTGCAGAAGGATATTTGGATCCGTTCGAATATCAATCGTATGCAACTTGTCAATCCTGTCTCAAAGGAAAGATGACAAAAACTCCGTTCACTGGACACGGAGTAAGAGCGAGCGAGCTTTTGGGACTCGTACACAGCGACGTGTGCGGTCCAATGTCTACACATGCACGAAGCGGTTATTCTTACTTCATTACTTTTACGGATGACTTTTCAAGGTACGGTTATGTCTTCTTAATGAAACATAAATCCGAGGCTTTTGAAAAATTCCAGGAATATAAGAATGAAGTAGAAAAACAAACAGGCAAAAGTATCAAGGCACTGAGATCTGATCGAGGTGGTGAATACTTGAGTGCCGAGTTCCTGGGTTACTTAAAAGAGAATGGAATTCTCTCTCAGCTTACTCCTCCATACACTCCGCAACATAACGGTGTATCGGAGAGACGGAACCGAACCCTATTGGATATGGTACGGTCCATGATGAGTAACGCTGAGTTGCCGCGATCGTTCTGGGGATATGCGCTAGAATCAGCTGCATACCTTTTGAACCGAGTTCCAACTAAGACTGTGCCTACTACACCATATCAGATGTGGTGTGGGAAGAGACCCTATCTTAATCACATTAAGACATGAGGATGTCCAGCTTTTGTAAAAAATCAGCATGCGGACAAGCTCGAGGCACGCTCAGTACAGTGCAAGTTTGTGGGATATCCAAAGAACTCCAAGGGATATTTCTTCTATTGCGAAGAGGAACAAAAGGTCTTTGTTTCTCGCCATGCCCACTTTCTAGAACACCAGTTCATAGAAAAAGAAATAAGTGGGAGCGCAATAGAACTGGAAGAAATTCCGGAATCATGAGCTATTACTGAAAGCTTAGTAGAACCAGAGGGTTCGAAAGATCAGGACATTCCCACGCCACTCCGCAGGAGTAGTAGGCAGTCTCATCCGCCCGAGAGATACTACGGTTTTCTCATTGACGGGGATAGAGAGGATTGCATCATAGATTGTGATGAGCCTACTAGCTTCCAGCAAGCCATTCAGAGCGTCGACTCGGTAAAATGGCTGGATGCAATGCGGACCGAAATGGAGTCCATGTACACCAACAAAGTATGGACGTTGGACATTGCTCCAGATGGGGTGAAACCCGTAGGATGCAAGTGGATCTTCAAAAGGAAGATTGGTGTAGATGGACAGGTTAAGACCTATAAAGCTAGACTGGTTGCAAAGGGTTTTCGTCAGCGACCTGGTTTGGACTATGACGAAACCTTTTCTCCAGTAGCTATGCTGAAATCCATTCGGATCCTTCTTGCCATTGCTGCCTTCCACGATTATGAGATTTGGCAGATGGACGTAAAGACCGCTTTTCTAAATGGACATTTGGAAGAGTGTGTCTATATGGACCAGCCAGAGGGTTTCATTCAGAGTGGGAGCAGCGGAAAGGTGTGCAAGTTGCTTAAGTCCATTTATGGACTAAAGCAGGCATCGCGGAGTTGGAACATCTGTTTTGATGAGACGGTCAAGGAATTTGGCTTTATCAAAAATCCAGATGAACCATGCATCTATTGTAGATTTGTAGCGAGAACTGTAGTATTCCTCGTTTTATACGTGGATGACATTCTCTTAATAGGAAATGATATTCCTATGCTACAATCTGTCAAGGGGTTCTTGTCACACAGGTTCTCCATGAAAGACCTAGGTGATGCCTTATACATTCTGGGTATCCGGATCTACCGTGACAGATCCAAGAGGATATTAGGACTTTCACAGTCCAGGTACATCGACACCATATTGAAGAGATTCAGTATGAAAGATTCCAAGCACGGTAATCTACCGGCTTGTCACGGGATCACCCTCTCCGAAGAGATTTTACCGTACGAGGTGTAGATGTGATGATTGATCCGCACTCTTAACTCGAGGAAGTCGTACTATGTACGTGACGCTATTGAGGCTGGATCGCCGACTATTAGAGATATCGACTCAGACTGTAGGTGGATTCTTATTTTTCCTATCGACTAGTTCTTTTAGTTTAGTTCCTTAGTAGGTTAGATAGATACTAGTTTAGGCTTGAGTCATATAGTTGTGGTTAGATATGTACATTCCAAAAGAGTGGTTAATACACATTCATCTTTACATTCAGATTGAAATCATCAAGTTGCATGTTCATGTAAGTCCACATTACCCACCCCGGTTCTTACGGGGAGGCGGAATAGGTAAAAAACAATTTTTGACGCAAGGTAACATGGACTAGAAATTGAGGATCTTTGCTAAACAAAAACCTAGCAAACTAACTACAAGTTTAGATACTCGGTTAGAAGGTTATACCTAGGTCTTGAACTCCTTCTCTTCTTGCTCCTTGGAGTGGTTTGAACGGCTCCTCCTCGTCGTCTTCTCTTTGCCGAAGAAGGATCCACCCGAAGGCCTCTACCTTGAGCTCCTACCTCAACCTAGAGGTAACTAAAGTGCTTGGCTTGCTAAACCTAGAACCCTAGAATGAGTAGAGAGGAGTTTTGGTGGTTTTATCTCAAGAGCTCATGGTTCACAACACATGAGAGATGAGAGCTTTGAGAGAGAGGAAGAGGATGAGCTAAACATATGAGAGAGAAAGAGCAAGAAAGAATGAGGATATTTAAGCAACCATACTCTCATATTAGTGAATTATGAAAAATAATAATAATCAAGGAAATTGTGATGGTTCATTTGGAATGACCATTATCATTTCACATTAAATGAATTTTGCAAGAATCAAGGAGCATCTTTCATGTGAAATGATGATGGTCAATATGTCAACATAGGTCAACAAGTCAACCAAAGTCAAATGGTCAACAACCCTAACCATGGCACAATTATCCTTAATTAATACCATTAATCATATTTCTCATTCTCATTAGGGTTTGGAAAAAGTCAACGGTCAACAACCCTAATGAGAATCCTCTGCCTTTGTCAACTGTGCATACACACCCGCATCCGTGTTCCGAGGAACACGAATAAACTGAGACAAAACCAATCCCAATACAAATACTAGGATCTGGCTTAAACAAAAGCCCGCTAGTAATAACAGCTCGGACACCAAACGTGCACAAGTGCGCGGATGTGAACGAACCCCGTCGCAAAACCATGCGACCTCTACTCTGTTTTGCCCAAAGGCGAATAGCCCTCTTTGTGGGACTCTAAAGACTCGACACTACGCTGGCAGTGGGTTTAACCACAGGCCGCAAGCGGTACTAGTTGTACGTAACGGTCCTCAGGTAGATGCCGATAAGAAAACTGATGAGGTGAACCTATCTGAACTCGTATTGAGCCTGAATGTGACAATCTCCGTACAGTCCGGTCTGTTCGTCTGAGAGTATCGCATGGCGGGCCTAGGGGGCGGTAAATGTCAGTCCCCTAATAGCGGTACAAGTCGTGTTGGAGTGTAGCTCAGAACACCCTGAGATAACACTGGAAAACCTACCAGTATATCTCGCTTGCCTTGGCCAGGGACTTTGTGTAATGGCTCTCCTAGACACAACGCGATATCAACCCCCAATATCGGGAGAGACGAATCTTGTCTAACCGTCACTGCCTCCAAGTGCTTCGGTACTGCACCCAACTTCTACCTGTTTGCACGACTCATTTGAGCCGTGGTAAGGTAGCAATCTAGGAACAGTGAGAACACACTCGAGGCGAAGTGAAAATGTCAAGTCAGCGGACTAAGCTGTACTCATGTCACCTGGGAACTGATAACTGACAATAGGTATCGTACCAACCAACAGTTCCCTATGAGTCCTGTCCAGTGTACTCGTAACCAAACGAGCACCCGCATACTATCTCAAGTACGACGTACTAATGGCTGTGGCACGGACCATCTCCCCTGCTGGGATGAGAAGCGCATACTCTAGTCTACTCCGGAGTATCGATGCCCCGTCTCTATAATCCTACGACAAGGGACCTGCATAAGGATGTGCTTGTAGATTACCCAGCCCACACTAGTGTGACTGCCATCACAACGCTGGTAATCAAGCAAAGATCCTAAGGGCTCCACTAATGTGTATAGGCGATATGCTAAAAGAAACACATGCACACATTAAAATAGAAACAAACCAAATAGCATACTACCATTTTGAGCAAGATTGTCTATTCAACTGTGTATATCCCAAGCTTCCATTAAGTAATATACAAACTAGTATGATACAGTAATGGCCTCTAGGGCATATACACTAACAATCTCCCACTTGCACTAAGGCCATGTACTGGCGTATCGAAGACCTATCATCTCGATCAGCCGCTCGAACTGAGTCTGGGCTATGGCCTTCGTGAATAGATCTACAGTGTTATCTTCTGTAGCAACCCTCCGAACCTCGATCTCCCGATGATCTACGATCTCCCTGATCAGGTGATACCGCCTCAAGATGTGTCTGGATTTCTGATGGGACCTGGGTTCCTTCGCTAAAGCTATAGCCCCGTTGTTGTAACAATACAGAGGTATTGGATCAACAATGGACGGAACCACCTGAAGATCTGTCAAGAACTTCCTCATCCAGACGGCTTCTTTTGCGGCATCGCAAGCAGCTATGTACTCCGCTTCCATAGTTGAGTCAGCAACGGTTTCCTGCTTTGAGCTCTCCCAGCAAACCGCTCCTCCATTAAGGGTAAAGACATAACCCGGCATGGACTTGGAGTCATCCTTGTCACTCTGGAAGCTGGAGTCAGCAAAGGCCTCGATCTGGAGGTCTTTTCCGCCATACACCAAGAACATCTCCTTAGTCCTTCTCAGGTACTTGAGAATGTTCTTTACCGCTATCCAGTGCTTCTCCCCAGGGTTTGACTGATACCGGCTTACCACACTCAGTGCATAAGCTACATCAGGTCTGGTACACAACATCGCATACATTATAGAGCCTATCGCAGAAGCGTAGGGTATAATAGACATGCGATCCCTTTCCAAATCAGTCTTGAGAGACATCTCTTTGGAGAGGGTGATCCCGTGACAAGCCAGTAAATTACCGCGCTTGGAATCTTCCATACTGAATCTTTTCAGTATGGTGTCGATGTACCTGGACTGTGAAAGTCCTAATATCTTCTTGGACCTATCACGATGGATCCGGATCCCCAGAATGTAAGAGGCATCACCCAGGTCTTTCATGGAGAACCCGTGTGACAAGAACCCTTTGACAGATTGTAGCATAGGAATGTCATATCTTATCAAGAGAATGTCATCCACGTATAAAACGAGGAATACGACAGTTCGTGCTACAATTTTACTATAAATACATGGTTCATCTGGATTTTTGATAAAGCCAATTTCTTTGACCGTCTCATCAAAACAGATGTTCCAACTCCGCGATGCCTGCTTCAGTCCATAAATGGACTTAAGCAACTTGCACACCTTCCCGCTGCTCCCACTCTGAATGAAACCCTCTGGCTGGTCCATATAGACACACTCCTCTAAATTTCCATTTAGAAAAGCGGTCTTTACGTCCATCTGCCAAATCTCATAATCGTGGAAGGCAGCAATGGCAAGAAGGATCCGAATGTATTTGAGCATAGCCACTGGAGAAAAGGTTTCGTCATAGTCCAAACCAGGTCTTTGACGAAAACCCTTTGCAACAAGTCTAGCCTTATAGGTCTCAACCTGTCCATCTACACCAATCTTCCTTTTGAAGATCCATTTGCAGCCTACGGGTTTTACCCCTTCTGGAGCAACGTCCAAAGTCCATACTTTGTTGGTGTACATAGACTCCATTTCGGTCCGCATTGCATCTAGCCATTTTACCGAGTCACTGCTCTGAATGGCCTGCTGGAAGCTAGTCGGCTCATCATTATCAATGATGCAATCCTCTCAATCCCCGTCTATGAGAAAACCGTAGTATCTCTCGGGCGGATGAGACTGCCTACTACTCCTGCGGAGTGGCACAGGAATGTCCTGTTCTTTCGAACCTTCTGGTTCTACTAAGCTTTCAGTAATAGCTTGTGGTTCTGGAATTTCTTCCAGTTCTATTGCGCTCCCACTTATCTGATTTTCCAAAAATTCAGTTTCCAAGAAGCAGGCATGACGAGAAACAAAAACTTTTTGTTCCTCTGCGTAATAGAAGAAATATCCCTTGGAGTTCTTTGGATATCCCACAAACTTGCACTGTACTGAGCGTGTCTCGAGTTTGTCCGCATGCTGCTTTTTGACAAAAGCTGGACATCCCCATGTCTTAATGTGTTTAAGATAGGGTTTCTTCCCACTCCACATCTGATATGGTGTGGTAGGCACTGTCTTAGTTGGAACTCGGTTCAAAAGATATGCAGCTGATTCTAGTGCATATCCCCAGAATGATCGCGGCAACTCAGCGTTACTCATCATGGAACGTACTATATCCAATAGGGTTCGGTTCCGTCTCTCCGATACACCATTATCTTGTGGGGTGTATGGAGGAGTAAGTTGAGAGAGAATTCCATTCTCTTTTAAATAATCCAGGAACTCGGCACTCAAGTATTCACCACCTCGATCAGATCTCAGTGTCTTGATACTTTTGCCTGTTTGTTTTTCTACTTTATTCTTGTATTCCTGGAATTTTTCGAAGGCTTCAGATTTATGTTTCATTAAGAAGACATATCTGTACCTTGAAAAATCATCCGTAAAAGTAATGAAGTAAGAATAACCACTTCGTACATGTGTAGATATTGGACCGCATACATTGCTGTGTATGAGTCCCAAGAGCTCGCTCGCTCTTACTCTGTGTCCAGTAAATGGAGTCTTTGTCATCTTTCCATTGAGACATGATTGACAAGTTGCATATGATTGATATTCGAACGGATCCAAATATCCTTCTTTATGCAACTTAGTTAATCTTGTCTCATTGATGTGACCCAGTCTACAATGCCATAAGAAAGCATGATTTATTTCTGGTGACTTTCTTTTGTGTGTATTCTGGACATTGAAAATCTGTGGTTGGTTCAATACGTATATATCGTTGCTTAATGTACCCGACCCAATCAGAACATGATTAAGGTGAATTTTTACAACATTGCTTACAAATGCAAAATCATAACCTTCTTTAGACATTAAAGATACAGATATGAAATTACAAGTCGAACTGGGTACAAAATAACAATCACGCAAAACAAAAACATGTCCATCTGATAATCCCAAGTGATAGTCCCCCACGGACTCAGCATCCATGCTAGCTCCGTTTTCAACTCTGAGGGTCATATCACCTGCCTTCAAAACCCTACGCTTTCTCAGTGCCTGCAAAGAATTACAGATATGAGATCCTGATCCGGTATCCAATACCCAGGAAGTAGAGTTTATTGATAGACAGTTTTCAATAACATACACACCTGAAACCGAAGCCACAACTTGCTTCGGGTCCTGGTTCTTGGCCTTCCAAGCCCTGCAATCTTTCTTCCAGTGTCCATTCTTGTGACAATAAAAGCACTCTTCCTTTCCCACAAGCTTTCCCGCTACCTTTGCTACTTTTGCCTTTCCCTTGGCTTCCACTTTACTAACACCGCCCCTTGGTTTGGTGGGGGCCTTCTTCTTCTTTCCTTTGGCTTTTGCCTTGGACCTAGAAGAGGAAGCTCCTCCAACAAACAAAGTGGATGTTTCCCTTACTTTCTGTAGGGTGCCCTCTGCACTCCTCAACATGTTTAGGAGTTCCGAAAGTTCAACTTCCTTTCCTTGCATGTTGAAGTTCAGGATAAACTGGGCGTAAGTGGAAGGAAGGGACTGGAGAATCAAGTCAGTGTAGAGCTCGTTCTCTAACGTGGTCCTGAGGTCCGTGAGCTCTTCAATGTAGCCAATCATCTTAAGCACGTGTTCCGCTACAGATGATCCGACGGCCAATCTTGCCGAAAACAACTTTTTCGAGACTTCGTATCTGGCGTTACGGGATTGCTCTCCATACAGATCCTTAGTATGGAGAAATATGGATTCAAGGTCCATATTCTCGTGCCTCCTCTGATGTTCACTGTCCATAGAGGCAAGCACGAGGCACTTGGCCTTCGCGCAATCAATCTCCCAGGTCTTACGGATTTCCTTATCCGCGACGCTGGATTGAGGACCTGGGACAGGGGGAGCTTTGGTGGTAAGGAGATACCCCAACTTGTCATAAGTGATTGCCATTTTGACATTTCTGAGCCAATCTTTGTAGTTTGGCCCTGTCAGTATATTTTTATCTAGTAGTAACTTAAGGCCGGTCATGATGTTTGGTCGCTGCAATAAGGAGAGAGAGAAGAAACACTTTAGCATGATGCTCTTGCAAGTTTAGAGTGGTTTTTAGTTTGTCTAAACAGGATGGCTCCCACTGTTTCTCGAATCCTTCCTCAAAACAAAAAAGAAGAATTAGTCGGGATCAATCTCACCATACAATACTTGCTTAACCGTTCAGCCAGGACAGTGTTGGTACTTCGAGGGAGGTTTTACGACGCTTTCGTGAAGTTCCTTAATTAAATAACCTCTTTTCCCTATGGGCGTAGCCCCGCTAACACCTTTCTAGACACCTACATGGTTTATAGCATTGATCGTTAAGTCAGAAAGTTTCCCGAGGAGTAGCATATACTCACAGTAGGATCGGGATCCAAATATCATCGTGTGATAAAGCTGAAGGAATCCTACCAAAATCATCACACTCCAAATGGTATGCAGCACTAGCAAGTTTCAGTTTCTTTAGAAACTCCCGATGTGGATTTTTGCCCCATGCTCTTATGACCTTGACTTTGGCCAACAAATCATAAGTCACATGTCAAGTTCTACCCGTCATTTTCCAGGTTAATTTGAACCCACCCGTACCTACCCTTGACTTTGGCCAACAAGGCAGTACGTCTGTCCTAAACCAACGCATCTATCTATGCTACATATGAATATCCAATAGCTACCAATCACTATGCCTTGACTTTGGCCAACAAACACAGCTTGAATACTATTGACTATCCATATGAAATGACGGAGGGCTACGAATGATTTTGGCGAAACCGTGAACGTAGTAAACTTGATATAATCGAAGGAACGTGATAGCTTTTAAAAGGAGCGGTTCAAGCTCCGCGTTTTAAAAGTTCTCTGTTTTGAAAAGAAACCGTGTGGTTTTGAAATTGTTCCAACGACTTAACTTTGGTTTATTTTCTTGCATTAATTTAATGCGTCCCATCATTTAATCCTACCATTGCAGAAAAGAACGAAAATATGACGTACGCTTATGCCATCCGCATTCGCCACGGGGCCCCGTCATCACCCGTTAGGTTACTTAACTAACGACAGAGCGGGGGCCGGACTAGCGCGGATGCAAAACATAAGCAACGCCTACTAGATATCATATATAGATATATACATTCGTCAGATGCAATGATAGTCATTCCAGATCACAGATGAACACATTGGATATGCTAGGAATCCGCGTTTCGTTCGAGCCTACAACGAAAGACGGATTACACGGTCGCGATGAATAGCCAAACCCCTACCCTAGACCCCTACGGGTGCGGTAAACTACCCGCCAAGTACCCGAAGTGAAGCAACCTCTCTCAACAACGTGAGTAGGCCACTCGGCACTTCAAAGTATCCGGTAGTTTGTGCACCCCACCTTGGGTCTATACTAGGAGCAAAAACAGTAAAAGAAATAATATACAATGGCGGCTACAACCTCATCCCGGATGTGCGGCCATAAAATAATATTACATCAATTTACATATTACATCAAATGAAAGATAAAGAAAACTCTCATCTCACAACCCGCAGCTATTCATCCGCGATAATCCAACAAGTTCATATACACAATCCAACAACATTACAGATCACAGATATGCACAACCCCCACTAATCGACGTATAGTGATTAGTCGACGTTCAGTGCATATATCACATTACAGATTTAACCATTTAGCAAAAGTTTGTAGAACTTCGATCAAAATACCAATTTGTAACTACCCCAAACACACCATTGTTCTCTGGATAATCTGGGCAGAAACAAAATATTTTAAAAATCACAGAACACCAAACTGAGCAGCTGGAAACCCGAGTCGCGTCCGTGTCAACTCGGTCGCGGATCCACGGCAAAACGCGTGGTTTCGCCATGCTTCCACGGCGCGTTGACCGAGTTATGGGCTCATTTTTCCTGGCTGTTTCTAAAAAACCCTGCACCGATTTTTAAGGTATGTGGAAATATTTTTATGGCAGTTTTAAAAATCGGCAGAAAGTATATGTTCTTGACATGTTTCGCGATTTTTTTTCGGATCGAAGTTCTAATCACTTTGCTAACATGCTAGTTGTTGTTTAGCTAGGCGATACCACTGTAAGTCCACGTTACCCACCCCGGTTCTTACGGGGAGGCTGAATAGGTAAAAAATAATTTTTGACTCAATGTAACATGGACTAGAAATTGAGGATCTTGCCTAAACAAAAACCTAGCAAACTAACTATAAGTTTAGCTACTCGGTTAGAAGGTTATACCTAGGTCTTGAACTCCTTCTCTTCTTGCTCCTTGGAGTGGTTTGAACCGCTCCTCCTCGTCGTCTTCTCTTTGCCGAAGAAGGATCCACCCGAAACCCTCTACCTTGAGCTCCTACCTCAACCTAGAGGTAACTAAAGTGCTTGGCTTGCTAAACCTAGAACCCTAGAATGAGTAGAGAGGAGTTTTGGTGGTTTTATCTCAAGAGCTCATGGTTCTCAACACATGAGAGATGAGAGCTTTGAGAGAGAGGAAGAGGATGAGCTAAACATATGAGAGAGAAAGAGCAAGAAAGAATGAGGATATTTTAGCAACCATACTCTCATATTAGTGAATTATGAAAAATAATAATAATCAAGGAAATTGTGATGGTTTATTTGGAATGACTATTATCATTTCACATTAAATGAATTTTGTAAGAATCAAGGAGCATCTTTCATGTGAAATGATGATGGTCAATATGTCAACATAGGTCAAAAAGTCAACCAAAGTCAAATGGTCAATAACCCTAACCATGGCACAATTATCCTTAATTAATACCATTAATCATATTTCTCATTCTCATTAGGGTTTGGAAAAAGTCAACGGTCAACAACCCTAATGAGAATCCTCTGCCTCTGTCAACTGTGCATACACACCCACATCCGTGTTCCGAGGAACACGAATATACTGAGACAAAACCAATCCCAAAATAAATACTAGGACCTGGCTTAAACCAAAGCCCGCTAGTAATAACTGCTCGGACACCAAACGTGCACAAGTGCGCGGATGTGAACGAACCCCGTCGCAAAACCATGCGACCTCTACTCTGTTTTGCCCAACGGCGAATAACCCTCTGTGTGGGACTCTAAAGACTCGACACTACGCTGGCAGTGGGTTTAACTACAGGCCGCAAGCAGTACTAGCTGTACGTAACGGTCCCCAGGTAGATGCCGATAAGAAGACTGATGAGGTGAACCTATCCGAACACCTACTAAGCCTGAATGTGATAATCTCCGTACAGTCCGGTCTGTTCACCTGAGAGTATCGCATGGCGGGCCTAGGGGGGTGGTAAACGTCAGTCCCCTAATAGCGGTACAAGTCGTGTCGGAGTGTAGCCCAGAACACCCTGAAATAACACTGGAAAACCTACCAGTATATCTCGCTTGCCCTGGCCAGGGACTTTGTGTAATGGCTATCCTAGACACAACGCGATATCAACCCCCAATACCGGGAGAGACGAATCCTGTCTAACCGTCACTACCCCCAAGTGCTTCGGGACTGCACCCAACTGCTACCTGTTTGCACGACTCATTTGAGTCGTGGTAGGGTAGCAATCTAAGAACAGTGGGAACACACTCGAGGCGAAGTGACAGTGTCAAGTCAGCGGACTAAGCTGTACTCATGTCACCTGGGAACTGATAACTGACGATAGGTATAGTACCAACCAACTGTTCCCTACGAGTCATGTCCAGCGTACTCGTAACCTAACGAGCACCAGCATACTATCTCAAGTACGACGTACTAATGGCTGTGGGACAGACCATCTCCCCTGCAGGGATGAGAAGCGCATACGCTAGTCTACTCCGGAGTATCGATGCCCCGTCTCGATAATCCTACGACCAGGGACCTGTATAAGGATGTGCTTGTAGATTACCCAGCCCCCACTAGTGTGACTGCCATCACAACGCTGGTAATCAAGCAAAGATCATAAGGGCTCCACTAATGTGTATAGGCGATATGCTAAAAGAAACACATGCACACATTAAAGTAGAAACAAACCAAGTAGCATACTACCATTTTGAGAAATATTGTCTATACAGCTGTGAATATCCCAAGCTTCCATTAAGTAATATACAAACTAGTATGATACAGTAATGGCCTCTAGGGCATATACACTAACAGTTCATACATATGTTTCTTTAGTCAGTATGAAACTCTGCCTGTTAGGACACCAGCACCCTTACCGATGATGCGCATATTCCACGTACATTTAATTGCCGGCTCACACACTTCATCATCGGTAATTGCTATGTCACGTACACTTTAGAACATATTATCCTTTGTTGATAGAATCAGCTAAAAGCTAGATCAATATAATATTGTGATTACTCTCAGGTGTTAGTCTAGACATTGCATTTATTACTTAGACATTTCATGCATTCACATTTTCATGTTATCATGTAGTATTGTGGGGCTTATGCCGATACTTATTATTTATTAACTCATGATTTTGAGATTTTGGATTTCTATGAGATTTCTGGATTTTGGGGAAAACCGCAAGAATATATATAAAAACTTCTCTCTCTCTCCCACTCTTTTTAAAATATAAGTTGCGGTTTTCTTGTGATGTATATGTCGTCCACCAAGAGATTTCATGTTTTCTGTTGGATTTCGAGACCCGATTCGAGGAGTGGATGAACCGTCTTGGATACATGGTGGGCCCGGTATGGTACCCTGTGGCAAGAAGATCGAGTTGTAGACGATGAACCTGGCAGGGGAAGACTACCTACCGGTGATGTCTGGCGCGGCGGATATCCAGAGGATACCGACCGTTGTCGTGAGATTTGATGATATGGGCCGATCCGGACTGACAGAGCCCGAGAGATTGAGACTATGAGATATTGAGATTTTGAGTTTTACATGTTTTGTGTCGATGCTGGACACGGATTTCTATGGATTTCATTGCTGATTCAGATTACCATACAGATTTTACTATGATAAAGTTAAAGATTTCTCATACAGATATACCCATATTTCATGGTTTATTGTTTTACATTCATGGTGCATGCATACTCATACGCCTGACATGTTACTACTTGAGGCACTGACACGAGCAATGAGCATGTGCACTTCCACATAGTTATTACCCTGCTACTACTAGATGACTAGTGATATATAAGTATATTATTATGACCTAGGACAGCGTCGTGCATTCGATTTCTTCTCGCAGATGTCTTCTACTCACGAGTTGGCAACTCACCCCCGTTGTGCCAAATTTTTCTTACAGGTTTCGATGTACAGGTTTCCTTGGTAGCTTGTTGGCACATCATTTCATTCAGGGTGATTTGCTTTGTAGGTTGGTTCAGTTGTATCAGGACCGCCGTTGTACCTTTATTATTTCATTTGTATCTAGTAAGCTCCATCAACCAGACTTGTATTACTTGATAGTTTAGAAGACCAGTTGTTTTTATTTCGACCTTAGAGTCGCGCTTGTATTATTATGGTTCTGGTGGATTTGGTTTTCTTTTGAGTTTTGAGCCTCGCCCTTCGGCGTTGTATATTATAGCGCATTGTGTGGTTGTTTCCCGCCTTTTTGGCGTAGAGCTAGCTCCCGCTTGGGGATGCCTTTTTATTGTTGCATATGTATATATTCTTATTTGTACCCGTTTGGGGCCAGTTTTTACAAAGGAGACTCTGCCGAAATTTTTGAGAAATTTGATGTTGTTTTTAAAACATGTTTTCCTACACTTTTTCTTTTAAAGGGTTTATATTTCTGGGCTTCGGCTTGCTTAGATTACGATACGCCTCTAGACGTTTCGTAATTTAAGTGTCGGTCACGTTCTGTACCTTCAGGCCGTGACAGTTTTTTGTTACAGTCCCGAGTCACATGGATGCAATGAGTGATAGGAGGGATTTCGTCTCTTCCGGTATTGGGGGTTGATGTTGCGCTATGCTCGATTGGCTATAACAGGAAGTCCCTGGCCAGGGCTGCTGCTGAGATTTACTGATAAGAGTTATCAGTAGTTTCTCAAACCGTTATAGACCAGACATCGGCATGACTTATCACGTTACTGGGGCCTGACGTTTACCACCCCTAGACATGATATGCAACATATCAGACGAAAAGACCGGACTGTATGGTAATGTTACTGATAGGCTTCATGGAGAGTATGGATGAGCTTGCTTGTTGATTTTCATATCGCTTAATACCCGGATAGCCGTTACATCCAACTAGTACCGCTGACGGCTTGTAGGCGATTGATGTGATCATCACCTACTGCTGGCATATTGACGAGTCTTTAGAGCCCTACACAGAAGTTTCCTGGTTCGAGCGAAACGAAGTAGGGAACATATGTTGATATGTGCGTGGGCCTGATTAAATATGAGTATGTGATACCGTATTATAATCTGGCAGTTATCTGATGTCGGTCAGGTTATATGTGATATAACCGGATTATCGAATCAAGTGTTGGTTTGATAATGTGATATTCAGATTAATGATATTAGTCGGTTATATATGATATAACTGGATTATTAGATCAAGTGTTGATTTAGTAATAAGATATATATTATATGTGATATAATTATATCTTAACCAATATCATTAGCTCACTAATTGCTTTATATATATATATTAATGTATATTTGATATATATAAATATATATATATATATATTATATGAAGCATGACATGTTTTTCTATTTTTAGAAAATGGAAAAATAGGTGTAAATTGTGGAGATATTTGTGGAATGGGCAAGGCATGTGTTTTATTATTTGTATATTAGTCTTGACTCACTATTCAAGCATGGTTGCAATTTATAATTGCAATTTTATTCCATTCTTGAATAAGTGAGGAAAGAGCGAGCCATTTTGAGTTTACTCTCATTTTTTTCATTCTTCATGCCTTAGCCATTTTCTTGAGCTCTTGCTTCCTCTTGTTCTCTATAATTTTCTTCATCTCACTTCCAAGTTCAAACCCTCGCATGTGATGTGAATCATTGAACTTGTGAAAACCCTAGTGAGCAAATTAAACCCCTACTTCACCATCACACATTAGATTAGCAATTTGATGTGGAGTGTTGCCTTCACTAATGAGATTAGTGAAGGGTAAGTTTGAGCTTGTGGACTTCGGGTGGATCGTCTTTGGCGCGAAGATCATGAAGGAGGTTCGTTCAACTCGAAGAGGAGCCTAGTAGAGTTGCGTGGACTTCAACCCGGAGCTATTGAAGAGAAGGACTCGAACTACAAAGGTTGTATGCTCTTTTCTTCTCTTTAGTTCATCACATCACAAAGGAAAACCCTAATAATCTAGTAAAGATCTTGTTAGTCTAACTTAGCACCTAATAAAAATTAAAATTTGGCATGCTTTATGCCTCTAGAACCATATGATGGTGCTAAGGTCGACTTTCATGGTATCAGAGCCATGCTAGAACATTATGGTAACTTGTAGCGACGTTAAAAATCCGCCGTTTTTGTCGCGCAAAAACAGTCGATAAAAACAGTTTTCCAAAATGATGTTTTGAGTTGTTTGCACACCCCGCGGGCTCACGGTTTGAACCGAGAAGCCGCGGGGTGGAGAGTGCTCACCCCGGGGACATCCCCAGGGGACCGAACGGCTAGGACCACTCCCCAAGACCACCACAAGGTGGTCTTGGCGGTGGGGACCCGAAACTGCCCTACCTTAAGCAGTTTCGGGTCTGCCTCACTCCCTGGCCACCTCGTGGTGGCCTCGGGGGTGGGGTACCTCCTCTAGGCCCCCCATTCGATATTTAATTTTGGGATCTTCTCTCCCGCGAAGATTCGGGCGGGTTTCGAGTTCGTTTCGACTCCCGGATTGGCTTAAAACGATCGGTTTTGGAACTTTAGCTCACTGGATTTTTCATGTCTTGGAAAAATTGTTTTAGTTTGCTAATTGCGTGCGGAATTCTAATGTCGCGGTTACTTTAAAAGATTTGTGATGTGTGATACAATTATTAGAATCCAGATTAATTAGTTTTATGAAAACTAGTTAGTATATTGTAAACCTAGCCGTTTAGTCTCAACTGATCGATTGCCACGAAGTTTTGATCGGATCAAAACTCCGTCGCAATTGCGTATTGTACACGATCTCTAAGTCGGGAATCTTGTTGAATTATCTGACAACTAATTGAAAAGAGTTTTCAATTTGAGACTAAAATGCAAGTTTTATAAGTTAAGCATGAAATCCGGAATATGAGATATTTCGGGTTTATGATATTTAAGGATATTGCGGATTCTAATTATTATAGTTTTCTGTTTTCTTTTCTGTGACCGTAAGTGTAATATGTGGAGTATCCCAATCTCGTTGCTATATGTCAACAAGTTTTAGAGATACGCATATTTGCTTATGTTGATGATATGTGATATCATGTGTTGTTGTTGATATGATTTATTGGATCGTCGTGAAAGAATAGTCGGGGGGTTCTATATGAGATGAGAGTTTTTATTTTCATTCATGTAAAATCTGTATATGATATTCTTTTATTGGGGCACTTCCGGGTTGAGGATGTTGTCACCACTGTTGTATATTATTTATTTTTCCGTATTAGGATAGACCTAACGCGGGGAGCACAAGTAACCGGGTTCTAGAGTCCAGTGGGAAACCATCTCAAGGAATTGAGACCGAGTCTCCTAACTCTAGAATTGGCAGGGTCACTTGCCGCTCTCGTAGGGGTCTAGGGATGTGGGTTTGGCTATTAATCACGACTGCGGAATCCGTATTTTACATTACTGGCTAAATTTAAAACACGGACATCGTAGTATATCCAATATTTCATATGTTGCTTCTGCTGCTTATTTCTTTGATGTTGATCATATAACTGCGTGAGACGAATGTAATATTATATATATGATATATAATAGACATTGCTTATGTTTTGCACCCGCGCTAGTCCAGCCCCTGCTCTGCCTGTAGTTAAGTAACCTAAAGGTGCATGACGGGGCCCCGTGGCGAATGTGGATGTCATAAGTGTACGTTCTATTTTCGTTTCATTTTTCTGTGATGTTTAGGAAACATTAATTGATGGGACTTCATTAATGAGATTAATGAAAATAAAGAAACCAAAAGATGTTGTATAATCAAATTTTCAAAAAGAGTAGCTCTAGTTCTTGCTTTGCATAGTGGTATTCCTTAATGAATATCCAGCACCTCATTCGATGAGGAAAGAGCCGAGATCCCTCACTGGGAGTGACCTCTTTAGCAAAACTAGCAAATGGTACAACTCACTCGGTTTTGTTTTTGATAGCTTATCTAGTTCTTGTTTTGCATAATGGTATTCCTGAATATCCTGCACTTCATTCGATGAGGAAAGAGCCGAGATCCCTTCACCAGGAGTGACCTCTTTAGTGAGACTAGCAAAAGCCTAAAAAACACTCCTTTTCAAAATCACTAGATTCTACAATGATATCAAGTTCATTACGCTCATGGTTTTCTTAAAAACCTGAGTAGCCCTCCGTCATTTCAGATAAGTGCCATTTTAGTATTCGTGCTACGTTTGTTGACTATGTTAAGGCGCGGTGTGCGGTAGCTAATTAGTGCTTATCTGTAACCATATGATGTGGTTAGATTAGGGTAGTCGTAAGTGGCAATATACTAATTAGTGCTTATCTGTAACCATATGATGCGGTTGGATTAGGTATTGTTGACTATCTTAAGGGTCGTGCGGGTGGGTTTAATTCAATCAAGAAATGACGGGTTGAACTTGACTAGTGCTTATGAATTTTTGACTATGTTAAGGTCATAAGTGGCTAGGGGTAAAAACCATTATCGGGAATTTCAAGTGTTGAAATTTGCAATGAGATTGCATACTTTCTATATGATAGTTGGATCCCGATACCCACTGCGAGTAAGAGTTACTCCTGGGAGAATTTTGCACTTTACAATTAGCTAATCCAGTATGTGTCTCGAAAGGTGTCAACGGGGTTATGCCTCTAGGAAAATGAGGTTTATTTTAATTAAGTCCGTGCGAAAGCACGGGGAACCTCCCTCGAAGTACCGATACTTGCCTGGCCGAATGATTGGCGAACCTGTAGGGTGTAATTAATCCCGGCTAACCTTACCTTTTAAGGTTTGAAGGAAGATTTGATAAAAACAGTGTGAGCCATCCTGATTAGATAAGATAATAACCAATCTAATCTTGCAAAGAGCGCACGCGAACGCATTTCTTTCTCTTTCTCTCCAGGCAGCAACCAATGTACGCTTTAATCAAGATAATAATATGGATGTATTAACTGAACCTTCCTTTTATACAGGGCTAGGAAACGTTGGTCCCGCTCTATCTTATGACTGTCATAAGTCTGAGCAAAGGATAGGGGAATATCAGGATTCCCACGCCACCCGTGCGAAGAAACAACATGTTGATGCATCTTCTTCGGGTGTGTTCATTACCGAGAACTGTTTATCAGTTTGTTCTACGTCTTGGGTATTGGATACCGGATCAGGATCCAACGTATGTAATTTGTTACATGGGCTAAAGAAAGGTAGAGAACTGGGAAAGGGTGATGAATCCCTAACAGTAGGGAATGGTGCAATTGTTGTAGCCAAGGCAGTTAGCGATTATCACCTTGTATTACCAACTGGTAATACATTGATTCAGAATGTTTGTTACTACGTACCAAAGATGATGTGCAACATTATATCGGTTTCTTTGCTAAATAAAGAAGGATATAATCTTACATTAGAGGATAATGTTATGAACATTTTCCAGAATCAAGTGTTGATATGATCTAGTATGTTATGTAACGGTATATACGTTCGTAATCAAAGTACAGTTCTTAACATACAGAACACAAACAAGAGGAAAAGTTCAGAAATGAAAGAAGCCTTCTTGTGGCACTGTAGACTAGGTCATATCAATGCGACAAGACTGGCTAAGTTACATAAAGATGGATATTTGAATCCGTTCGAATTTTCATCTTATGAAACTAGACAGTTATGTCTCAAAGGCAAGATGACCAAAACTCCGTTTACTGGACACAGAGAAAGAGCTTCTGAACTCTTGGGATTGATACATAATGATGTATGCGGTCCTATGTCTACACATGCCAGGAATGGTTATTCGAACTTTATTACATTCACCAATGATCTCTTAAGATTCGGACATGTGTTCTTATTGAAACACAAGTCTGAAGCTTTTGAGAAATTCAAGGAATATAAGTGCGATGTAGAAAACCAGACGGGCAAAAGTATTAAAATCCTACGATCTGATCAGGGAGGAGAATACTTGAGCAGGGAATTCCGTGATTATCTAAAAGAGAATGGGATTCTCTCTCAGCTTACTCCTCCGTACACGCCACAACACAACGGTGTATCGGAGCAGAGGAATCGACCCTATTAGATATGGTGCGCTTTATGATGAGTACTGCTGAGTTGCCTATTTCTTTTTGGGGTTATGCGCTTGAGACAGCTGCATATCTATTGAATCAAGTTCCATCAAAATCTGTGCCTAAAACACCATATGAGATATGGAGTGGAAAGAGGCCGTATCTTAAACGAGTTAAGATATGGGGTTGTCCGGCCTATGTTAAAAGGAAAAATCCGGACAAGTTCGAAGCAAGATCAGTTCTATGTAAGTTTGTAGGATATCGAAAGAATTCATAAGGATATATCTTCTACCACACTGAGGAACAAAAGGTGTTTGTTTCTCAATATGCCACCTTTTTAGAAAAGGAATTTCTTGTAAAATAAATTAGTGGCAATGAAGTATAATTAGAAGAAGTTCCAGGAGTACAAACCACAATAGACGATTTGGTGGAACCAGAGGATCCAATAGTACCCAACGAACCCCAGCCACTCCGCAGATCTAGTAGGGTTCCTCATCCACCTGAGAGATACTACGGTTTTCTCGTAGACGGTGGGAGCGAGGATTGCATCATGGAAAATGATGACCCGACCAGTTTCGAGCAGGACATCACGAGTGGGGACTCTGTGAAGTGGCTGGATGCTATGCGATCCGAGATGGAATCCATGTACACCAACCAAATATGGACTTTGGAAGTTGCTCCTGAAGGGGTAAAACCCATTGGGAGCAAGCGGATCTTCAAAAAGAAGATATGTGTAGATGGAAAAGTTGAGACTTTCAAAGCTAGACTTGCAGCAAAAGGTTTTCGTCAACGACCTGGTGTCGACTATGATGAAACCTTTTCTTCTGTCACTATGCTTAACTCCATCAGGATCCTGCTTGCCATTGCTGCATACCATGACTACGAAATCTGGCAGATGGACGTCAAGACCGCTTTTCTAAATGGTGATTTAGAAGAGAGCATGTACATGACACAGCCAGAGGGCTTTGTAGACAGTGGGAGCAGCGGAAAGGTGTGCAAGCTGCTTAAATCCATCTACGGATCAAAGCAGGCATCGCGGAGTTGGAACATCTGTTTTAATGAAGCTATCAAAGAGTTGCCTTCATCAAAATGTAGATGAACCTAGTATATATAAGAAGGCTGTAGAGAGTAAGGTGGTCTTCCTCGTATTGTACGTGGATGACATACTCTTGATAGGAAACGATGTTCCTATGCTACACTCGGTCAAGCTCTTCTTATCACTCAAGTTCTCCATGAAAGATCTTGGTGATGCCTCCTACATTCTAGGGATAAAGATCTATAGAGATAGATCTAAACGGATTTTGGGATTGTCCCAATTCAGGTACATAGACACCATACTACAGAGATTTAGTATGGAAGATTTCAAGTGAAGTAATATAGCCGCTTGTTCATGAATCACTCTCTCCAAAGAGATGTCTCCCAAGACTGATTTGGAGAGTGCTCGCAGGAAAAGGATACCCTATGCTTCGGCAGTAGGCTCTATCATGTATGCGATGTTATGTACCAGACCGGATGTATCTTACTCACTAGGTGTAGTGAGCAGGTATCAATCAGATCCTGGGGAGAAACACTTGACAGCTGTGAAGTACATTCTTAAGTACTTGTGAAGGACTAAAGAAATGTTCTTGGTGTATGGTAACGGTGAACTCCAGGTGGAGTCCTTTACCGATTCGAGCTTCCAAAGTGATAAAGACGACAGTAAGTCAGTCTCGGGTTTTGTCTTTTCCCTCAACGGAGGGGCGGTGTGTTGGAAGAGTTCCAAGCAAGATACCGTAGCAGACTCGACGATAGAGGCTGAATACATCGCTGCCAACGATGCTGCCAAAGAAGCTGTCTGGATGAAGAAGTTCATTGCTGAGCTTGGTGTGGTTCTATCCATTGAGCATCCAATACCTGTGTATTGTGATAACAATAGAGCTGTAGCTTTGACCAAAGAACCCAGGTCCCATCAGAGATCCAGACATATTCTGAGGCGGTATCACCTGATCAGGGAGATAGTAGATCGCCGGGAGATCGAAGTCAGGAGATGTCACGACCCGAAAGTACGGAACATGACCGGCACTTAAACTACGAAACGTCTCGAGGCGTTCGTAATCTAAGAAAGCCGAAAACCCAGAAATCCAAACCAAGAAAAGTAGTAGAGTGAAGGAAAACCAATTTAAATCAAGTAGTTTTAATAGCATAAGTCGAATTATGCGTTTTTAAAAACATCAAATATTTCCTGAAAATTTCGGCAGAGTCTCCTTTGTAAATACTGGCCCCCAAACAGGATACAACATGAATAGTATACGAAATCAAAAAAAGGGCATCCCCAAGCGGGAGCTAGCTCTTCGTCAATCAACGGTCACAACCACACAAGCAATATAATATACAACGCCAACGGCAAGGATCAAAAAGCCAAAACCACAAGAAAACCACAGAAATAAAACGCGCGACTCTAAGGTCGAAAGAATAGCATCTCTGGTCTCTATCTCAAAAAATTACATTTTTGGTTGATGGAACTTCTAGATACAACAGAGTAATAATATACAAGTTATATAATGGGGGGTACGATACAAGTAAACCCACCTACTAGCAAATCACCCGAAGGAAACTATGCCCGCAAGCCGTAATGAAACCTGTACGGCAAACCTGCAAGAAACTGGGGCACAACGGGGGTGAGTTGCCAACTCGTGAATAGAAAAACATCTACGGAAAGAAATCGCATAAATAACGCAACCTAGGTCAAAGATCATAATATATCCTCAAATATATGTATAACATGCAGCCTATAACAATGGCTAGGGTAATATCTAACCCGAGTGTAATCTAATGTGCCCGTGTCAGTGCCTCAGGTAGCAATATATCATATGAATGAGGTATGAATGCAGGAAAACAGAATACATGTAAATGAAGAAACTGTTTTCATAAATTAGTGAGATTTCGTTTGTATTTTTAAAATGAGGTATCATAAATGAAATCAGCATCAACAGTGTCTAGCATCGACATAAAACATAAATCTCAATGTCTCAAAACCTCAGGCTCCGGCTATCCGGACTGGCCTGTATCATCAAATCTCAGTACCTCAATATCTCGAAATCTCAATATCTAGGGCACCGTCAGTCCAGATCGGCCCCTACCATCCATCTCAAGACCACGACGGTATCCTCCGGATATTCGACGCGTCGTGTAATATCACCGGTAGGTAGTCTCCCCCT
Source organism: Agapanthus africanus (assembly GCA_030015575.1). Lineage (NCBI taxonomy): Eukaryota > Viridiplantae > Streptophyta > Magnoliopsida > Asparagales > Amaryllidaceae > Agapanthus > Agapanthus africanus. Next base: position 371,871,034 of record JASDDO010000012.1, read on the forward strand.
GCAAGGCTCACATCGTCATCACCACGCGCTTCTTTCCCCGGGGTACCTTACCGGGCCCACCATGTACCCGAAACGGTTCATCCATCTCCTCCAATCGGGTCTCGAAATCCATCAGCAAACTCATGGTGGACGACTCATACATCATGGGAAAACCGCATTTTTATTTAAAAAGAGAGAAAGCAGTTTATATATGTTTTGCGGTTTTTCTCCAAATCCAGAAAATATCATGGAAATCCGAATCATCAATAGCATGTAAAACCATGAATATAAGCATGAGCATCCATGAATGCGGCATATAATGAATAACAGTTTGCATGAAGTAGCAGGTAATAACTACAATGTCTAAACTAGCATATAAGGCAAGTACACTAATATCATGTCTAAACTATTAGCTAACAGGCTATGTCAATGTAATAGTATTTTCTATGTGTACGTAACATGGCAATTACCGATGAAGATGTGTGTGAGCCGGCAAGTATGTGTACGTGGTACATACGCATCATCGGTAATGGTGATGGTGTCCTAACAGCATGATATCAATAATGAAATATGAATTACAATAAGTATGCGATGCGGAGCAACAGCAATAATATGCGGGAGCTGAAAACTAGACACAACGGTAACTAAACTGCATTACCCTAATATAAGTCCTACAATAGTGCCTTTTGAAATAACACGAATCGCGGTGTTTTGAAAATAAGGGCTACGGTGTTTTTAAGAAAAGACACGTCTTTTGAAATATACGTAGAATCCCTTGACCTGTCTTTTAAAATACCCACGATTCGTTAGTTTTGAAATAGGTAGGAGTCTAATCTAGTCTAACAACTACACTAAACTATACGGCTGAACTAACAAGCTGAACTACAGGTAAGGAAACCGCCTAACATCTGAGTCGATATATATATATAAACATATATATATATATATATATATATATATATATTAGTCAGTGATCCCGCCTCGATAATATCACATCCGATACCATATCTATAATCAGATATTCCCAAGTCAAGAGTGCGGATCTATCATCAATATATAGCTCGTACGTAAATCCGTCGTACGGCATCCCCACATCTGGGTACGGGTCAATATCACATTCATCACACTATTCATCTGGTATCCCCTTTATCAAAGATCATAATCCGGGTACGGATCTATGTCTAGTACAATACTGATACCACCTACGTATGCATGCACGTGTGTGAAACACTACATCAAAGGACCCGCTACAACGTCATGTCGTATCTCAAATACGAATCCTGCCATATCACCGAATTCACAACCTCAATACAAATCTCATCGACTCATCTCAAACCCAAGTATCATCCTCAAATCCGTATGTGAACAAATAGTCCCATATCCATGTGAACACATAACTATGTATTCCTGTAAGCACAAATGAAAGAAGAAAGTATGCAAGTATGGGTGGGTGGGTGCATACGTGGTGCGACCACTACTCTAGGGTTTCGCGACACTAAATATCCAAGAACACCAAATATCCATATTATCATCAATGCACTCAAACAATATATAAACAATATATATATGTGTGTATATGTATTCGTGTACATCACCACGAACTGCGGGGGTGCTATACGCCATCCACCCGACTTCTCCCCGTAGATATAAATCTACTCACCTGGTCCTCGCTCGCCGGTGCCGACGTCGCCACGCGCTTGCTTGTCGTCTCGAAGTCCATATGGGGTACCTACATATCATAACGCACCGTATCGCATTAAAATCCGACCCATGACCAAAACTACTCACGAATCCCACATAGGTCAAAACCAATGGTTTGCTTTCTCAAATCAACCTAAAAACCCTCGACATCGGTGTACACACGCCGATTGATCGAGAAAAACACCAAACGTACCAATCGTTGTTTTATAAGTCACTAAAAATATATGAAATAGGATGCAAATCATCAAAACCAATAAATTGATCAAATCGGTTTATTTCCAAAAAGCCTAGTAAAGGGGTCGTTAACCGTTTTACTACAAGTCTTGATGTTTTAGCAAACTAGTGGTCACAATACTCACTAATTATCTTAATTAGGCCACATAAACATTTACTAGATTTTCAATCTTGCTAAATTACATTAAACCAAAATCTAGTTAGCAAAAGTTACCTTTTTAGTTCAAAACTTGGTGTTTTAACCAATCTAAATATTTTAACAATTCTAGTGGCTATAATGTTCATTAAACATCTTAATTATGTCATACCAATGTTAATTAGATTTTAAAATCACTCATTTCCATCAATTCTAAAAAACCTAGTTTGCAATATTTGTACAATTATTACAATTTTAAACTAACAATTTGCAAACTAGCAATTAGATTAGTTTTAACAAGTTTTAAGATGCTAGCCCATATCACACAACCATGCACAATTGATCACAACCCAACTCCAAAACAAAAACCTAACTTGAATTTCAAACCCTTCTCTTGAAAGTTAAATTTTAATTAATTCCATAATTAAACATCTAATTAAAACTACATTCAAACATACAATTAACAATTAACAAATTTGGATGAAACTTTATACCTCATGATCAAGAGATCAAACATGAAGCTTAGCCTCCCAAACTTGCTTCCATCCCCCAAGATCCATACTAAATTGGCTAAAGAATAATGGGTAAAGCTTGGATTTGGAGTTTGCTTTGAATTTGAGAGTAAATTTGTGGATTTTTGATGGAATTTTGTGATGAAATGAGAGGGGGAAAATTGGGGGGCTGCACAAAGGGGGGGCTCGGCCAGAATTTGGTGAGGGAGAGAGAGAGATGTGGGTCTCAAAGTCAACACAAAACCATACTCTAATTATCTAGTTCCATACTTTATTTCTTTAATGTTTTCATTTTCCATTTCATCATTTTTCTTTCATTTGTTTTGTTTAATTGGAGGGGAGAGTGGGGAGGGGCTGCTGAATTTCAGCCACTAAAGGGGAGGAAAAATGGGGGGTGTGAGTATGGGTGTGTGTGCAGCAAGTTCCAAGTGAAGAAAATACCCCCATACCTCAAATACCTAATTTATTTTCACAAAATAAGCAATTTTTCTTCAATATTTTCTAACACCGTTTGACAGTTTCATTTTATTTCAAAAATAACATATTAAAATTTTGTTTAATGTGTTATGATGCACAAAATTTGTTTCAACCCATTCCAGTTTGTAATTTTTCCTAATTAAATGTATTAGTGACGGCTTAAAATAATAATAAAATAATTTTTTTTTCCAGAAAATTTGAAATTTCACCAGTGGCTCAATAAACACCAAATACTAGTAATTACATAGCTAGAATATGTATATTTAATTTTTATAATAAGATATTTGTATTTTGACTTTTTACAGAAAACCCCCTTATTTTACCGATTTTTTCGAAATTTCACCGAAACGATTTTCAAAACGTTACAGGAGAGTTGACACGAAGGACAACGTAGCGGATCTACTCACGAAGGCCCTTCCTCAGATACAGTTTGAGAGACTTTTTGGGATGTTGGGTATGAGATACTACAACACATGGCCTTAGTGCAAGTGGGAGATTGTTAAGAATATGTATGCCCTAGAGGCCATTATTGTACATGTGATGTATATTATAGTGGATGCTTGGACATATATATATAGGACTTTCTTGCTCGACATGATAGTATGCTATATGGTTACTCTTTATCTTAACATGTTGACTGGTATTCTTTACTGTCTTGCTCTCACATGTTGATAAAACCCTTAGGATATGTACTTGACTACCAGGATTATGATGAGATCAAACTAGTGGGGCCAGGGTGGTCGACAAGTACATCCTTTAATCAGTTCCTAGTCGTGGGAATATCGAGACCAGGGCATCGATATTCCAGTGTAGACTAGTGTGTACGTTTCTTGTCCCTTAGAGGGCGATGGTTGATCCCACAACCATTGGTGTGTGACATCAAAGATTGTACACAGATGCTCATTGGAGAATAGGTACACCGAACAGGACTCGCCGAGGACTCCTATGTGGTAGTATACCTATCGTCAGATAGCAGTCCTCTGGTGACACTGGTATAGGTTAGTCTGTGTAAGTCCATGTCGCGCACCCCGCGGGATCGCGGGGAGGCGGAATAGGTGAAAAACAACTTTCAAAAGATCGTGGCACGGATTTGGACTCCAGGATCGGTGCTAAACCCTAACTAGCAAACTAAAAGTGAGGTTTAACTTAAAGTACAGAAGTTTATACCTCACGATTCCGTTCCTTCAGGTCTTCATTCCTCACTGTCCTTCTTCTGGTTGTTGACTCCGTGGATCGTTTGGATCGCCGCTCCCTCATCGAACTCCTCAAATCCATGATGATCCACCCGTGGAGATGTGCATCGAACTCTTACCTCAACGGAGGCAACTAGGGTATCAAGGTCGCTACTCATGATGTCTTAGAAGATGTAGAGATGTGTGGATGGATTGTAATATCTATGCTTTCCCTAGATCATTCAACACATGAGTTCACTAGAGCTTTGAGGAAGAAGGTGACCTTGGAGAAAAAGCTAGTGAGGAAAGAGAGTGAAGCATGGAGTTAGTTCTCTACATTTTCTTAACTGAACCATATTAATAATTCCCTTGATAAATCAATATGAATTATCACATATATGGTTCAAGTAACAAAAAATGACTCATGGGCCAAAAACTCACCATGTGTCATAAGAAGCTAAGTCTATTTTCATGCAATTTCCACCTCATTCTCCTATGTCATAATGCATTTTTCATTTAAACCAAAATGAATAATTACAATATGACATGTCACCTTCTAGAAGCATTTTGACCATTTATAAAAATGCCCCTCGTCCGTACATATGTACCCGTATCCGTATTCCGAAAAATACGGATACAAAAAGATGAAAACAATCCATCAGTACAATACTAGGATCCGGCTTAAACCAAAGCCCGCTAGTATTGTCCGTCTGAATCATCATGTGCGCACGAGTACACGCACGTGATCGAACCCTGTCGTAAAACCATACGATCTCTACATCTTTTGTCCAATGCAGGGAAACCCTCTGTGTGGGACTCTAAAGACTCGACATTACGCTGGCAGTGGGTTTAAACACAGGTCGCAAGCGGCACTAGCTGTACGTAACGACCCCCAGGTATATGTCGATGAAAAGGCCAATGAGAATAACTCATCCGAACTCCAACTGAGCCTATCTGTGACAATCTTCGTACAGTCCGGTCTGTTCGTCTAAGAGTATAGCATATCGGGCCTAGGGGGCGGTAAACGTCAGACCCCTAATAGCGGTATAAGTCGTGTTGGAGTGTAGCCTATTATACCCTGAGAAACTACTGGAGTACCTTTCAGTAATTCTCGCTTGCCTTGGCCAGGGACTTTGTGTAATGGCTCTCCAACACAGCGCGATATCAATCCCCAATACCGGGAGAGACGAATCCTATCTAACCGCCACTGCCTCCAAGTGCTTCGGGACTGCACCCAACTACTACCTATTTGCACAACTTCTTTGAGCCGTGGTAGGATAGTAATCAAAGTACAGTGGGAACACACTCGAGGCGAAGTGGTAGTGTCAAGTCGACGGACTAAGCTGCACTCATGTCACCTGGGAACTGCTATCTGACGATAGGTATATTACCAACCAGCAGTTCCCAACGAGTCATGTCCGGTGTACTCATAACCTAATGAGCATCTGCATACTATCTCCAGTACGATGTATTAATGGCTGTGGGACAGACCATTTCCCTGCTGGGATGAGAAGCGTATACACTAGTCTACTCTGGAGTATCGATGCCCTGTATTGATAATCCTACGACTAGGGACCTGTATAAGGATGTGCTTGTAGACTACCCAGCCCCCACTAGTGTGACTGCCATCATAATGCTGGTAATCAAGTAAAGATCCTGAGGGCTCTACTAATATGTATAAGCGATATGTTAAAAGAAACATATGCACATATTGAAGTAGAAACAAACCAAGTAGCATACTACTATTTTGAGCAAGAATGTTATTACAACTGTGAATATCCCAAGCTTCTATTAAGTAATATACAAACTAGTATGATACAGTAATGGTCTCTAGGGCATATACACCAACAATCTCCTACTTGCACTAGGGCCATGTACTGGCGTATCGAAGACCTATCATCTCGATTAGCCGCTCGAACTGAGTCTGGGGTATGGCCTTCGTGAGTGGATCTGCAGTGTTATTCTCCAAATCTACTCTCTTCACCTCGATCTCCCGGGGATCTACGATCTCCCTGATCAGGTGGTATCGCTTCAAGATGTGTCAGGATTACTGATGGGACTTGGGTTCTTTCCTTAAAGCTATAGCGTCGATTGTTGTCTCAATACAAAAGTATAGGAGCAACAATGGAAAGAACCACCTGAAGTTCAATTAAGACCTTCCTTATCCAGACTGTCTCTTTTGCGATGTCACAAGCAGCGATCTACTCCGTTTCCATTGTTAAGTCAGCAACGGTGTTCTGCTTGGAGCTCTTCCAACAGACCGTCCCTCTACTGAGGATAAAGCTATAACTCGATATGGATTTGGAGTCATTCTTATCACTCTAGAAGCTGGAGTCAGCAAAAGGCCTCGATCTGGAGGTCCAAACTGCTGTACACCATGAACATCTCCTTAGTCCTTTTCAGGCACATGATAATGTTCAATACTCCTTCCCAGTACTTCTCCCCTGGGTTTGACTGATACTGGCTTACCATGCTTTCGCTGTGTAAGCAACATCTGGTCTGGTATACCACATCGCATATGTTATAGAGCCTACCGCAGTAGCGTAGGGTATAATCGATATGCGAGCCCTTTCCTAATCAGTCTTGGTGGACATTTATTTGGAGAAGGTGATTCTGTGGCAAGCCGGTAGACTACCGTGCTTTAGAATCTTTCATACTAAAATATTTTCAGTATGGCGTTGGTGTACCTTGACTTTGAAAAAAAATCCCACTATCCACTCTGATCTATTATGATAGATCTGGATCCCCAGAATGTAGTTGGTATCACCCAGGTTTTTCATGGAGAACCTCTGTGACAAGAATCTTTTGACTGATAGTAATATATATATATATATATATATATATATATACCTGGTTCATCTGGATTATTGATAAAGTCGAATTCTTTGACTTTCTCATTAAAAACAAAAGTTCCAACTCCGCGATGCCTGCTTTAGTCCATAGACTTAAGCATCTTGCACACATACCTGCTGCTCCCACTCTGATTGAAAACCCTATGACTGAACCCTATAGATGCACTCTTCCAAATACTAAAAAGCCATCTATACGTTCATCTGCCAGAACTTACAATCATGGAAGACAACAATGTCAAGAAGGATCCGAATGGATTTGAGCATAGCCACTAAAGAAAAAGGTTTCATCATAGTCCAAACCAAGTCTTTGATGGAAAGAACCCTTTACAACAAGTCTAGCCTTATAGATTTTAACCTGTCCATTTACACCAATCTTCTTTCTGAAGATCCATTTGCAGCCTATGGGTTTTACCCCTTCTGGAGCAAAGTTCAGAGTCTATACTTTGTTGGTGTATATGGACTCCATTTTGGTCCATTTTGCATCTAGCCATTTTACCGAGTCTCTTCTCTAAATGGCATACTGGAAGCTAGTTGGCACATCATTGTCAATAATGCAATCCTCTCTATCCCCGTCTATGAGAAAACCTCAGTTTCTCTCGGGCGGATCAAACTGCCTACTACTTCCTCGGAGTGGCGTAAATATGTCCGGTTCTTTTGAATCTTCTGGTTCCACCTCACTTTCATTAATGGTTTGTAGTTCTGGAATTTCTTCCAGTTCTATTGCGCTCCCACTATTTGTTTTAAAAAGATTAATTTTCCAAAAAATGGGCATTCTGAGAAACAACAATCTTTTGTTCCTCCGCGAAAATAGAAAAAATACCCCCTGTGGTCCTTTAGGTATTCCACAAACTTAAACAGTACTGAGTGTGCCTCGAACTTGTCTATATTCTGCTTTTTATAAAAGCTGGACATCCCTAAATCTTCAGGTACTGAAGATAGGTTTTCTTCCCAATCCATACCTGATATGGTGTGGTAGGCACAGTCTTAGTATGAACCCTTTTCAAAAAGATATGCAGCTAATCCTAGTGCATAACTTCAGAAGGATGACGATAACTCAGTGTTACTCATTATGGAACGAACCATATCCAATAGGGTTGTGTTCCGTCTTTCCGATACACCATAAAGTTGTGATGTGTATGGAGGAGTAAGTTGAGAGAGATTTCTTTTCTCCTTTTAAGTAATTCAGGAACTTGGCAATTAAGTATCACTACCTTGATCAGATCTCAGTGAGTTGATACTTGTGCCTGTTTGTTTTTCCTCTTCAATCTTGTATTCCCGGAATTTCTCAAAAGTCTCGGATTTATGCTTCAATACGAAGACATGTCCTAACCTAGAGAAATGACCCGAAAAAGTAATGAAAAATAGGAATAACCACTTCGTGCGTATATAGACATTGGACCTACACAATGCTGTGTATGAGTCCTAAGAGCTCGCTCGCCCTTACTCCGTGTCTAGTGAACAGAGTCTTTGTCATCTTTCCTATGAGACATGATTGACTAGTTACATAAGACTGATATTCGAACGGATTCAAATATCCCTCTATATGTAACTACGTCAACCTTATTTCAATGATGTGACCCTGTCTATAATGCCATAAGAAAGTCCTATTTGATTCTGGAGACATTCTTGTAAGTGTGTTTTGGACGTTTGAAAACTTGAGCTTGATCTAATACGTACATACTGTTATCTAATGTACCTGACCCAATCAATACTTTGATTTAGGTGGATGTGGATTACATCGCTTACATATGTAAATCCTATCCTTCTTTATATGTAAAGATACAGATATGAAATTTACAAGCTTGACTAGGTACATATAAACAGTTACATAGAATCAATAACTGCTCACTTGTCAATTCTAGATGATATTCCTCTACGGATACAGCATGCTTGCTCATTCCGTTAGCACCTTAGAGAGTCATATCACCAGCCCTGATAACTCTACGGTTTCTCAAAGTCTTTGAAAAAATGAGATCCTGATCTGGTATTATGTACCCAGGAAGTAGAGTTATTTGACAGACTGTTTTCAAAAACTAACACACCCGAAGCCGAAGCCATAACATACTTCGGATCCTGGATTCTGGCTTTTCAAGCTCTGCATCTCTTCTGCCAATGCCCTTTCCTGTGACGATAGGAACATCCCTTCTTTACTACCGTTAGCCTTGAAACTTTTGCCCTTCCCTTTTCTTCTACTTTACAGACACTGCCTATCGGCTTTGTGGAGGCCTTCTTCTTCTCACCCTTGGGTTTTACCTTGGATCTAGAAGAGGAATATTCCCCAATAAGCAGAGCGGGTGTCTCCCTGGTTTCCTTCAGGGTGCCCACAACTGGAAGTATAACTTTCTTCCCCTAGGCGTAAGTAGAAGGTAGGGACTGTAGAAGCAAGTCATCACTCGACTTGTTCTCCAACATGGTCTCTAGGTCCGTGAGCTGTTCAACACAGCTAATCATTGTCGGGACGTGGTCCCCTACAGATGATCCGACAACCAACCTCGCTTGAAGCAATTCCTTCGAGGTCTCATATCTTGCGATACAAGATTGCTCTCCATATAAAAAAATTTTATGGAGGAAGATAGAAATTAAGTCCATCTTCTCGTGCTGCTTCTGGTATGTACCATCAACTGATGCCAACACGAGGCACTTGGCTGTAACGCTTCGAAATTCGTTTAGGTTAATTTCGCGTTAGTTAGTATTGATGCATGTTTTTCACAAAAACCCGTAAAACTTATTTCTTTTGTTAAAACTAGTTCTAATTTGTGATGAGAGGTGTTTTTATATATATAAGGGGTTTATTAATTATATTTTAGCTTGTGTCCACCTTAATTAGAGTTTTTCTTAATTACTTTCTTAAGCTAGGTTTAGTGTACACATGCACACTTATCATTTGTTTTTTTTGTTTGTAAAGTGTAACCATTTTCATTTCTTGCATGGTTCTATTTTTCCCCACCATTAACCAAGTCAAACCCTCAATTTAAAATAATTTTGAAAGAATGGGAGGTATAGGGGTTAGGTGAAGTGAGCTTGACTTTTTGACCATTTGTTTTCACTCATTTTCCCTCTTTCCCTCTCATTTTCTGCTCTTCCAGCAGAGAAGCAGCAGCTGCAGTATCATCATCATCATCATTCTCTTCTTCTCTTGCTTCTCTTTTGATCCATATACAAACCCTACACTAAAATCTCATATTCCTTCACAAAAACCTTGGAAAAATAGCTTTTTTGGGGATTTTTGGTGGCAAGTCAGTGGCTTTGAGGGCAAGGGGCTGGAAGTGAAGTTTCCCTAGGATCTTTTGGAGGTATTAAACTCACCCTTAGCACCTTAGTTCATAACTTGTAGTTTTGTTTGCTAAAAATCGTATTTTTGTGGTTTTTTGTGATATTGAAGGGGAATTAGTGAAGCTTGTGATAAGTTAACATTTTTATAGCTTGTTTAGCTTAGTTATGTGTTATTAGTGTTGTTTTAACCAAAGATTTGCTTCAGGTTTCACTAAAATACCCTAATGTATTGATTTAGTGTTAAAATAGCTTTTTAACTAGGTTTATGGTTCTGTTGTGATCAGCTTGTACCCTATTTGCTTCAGGCAAAAATTGTATTTACTGGAGCATGTACACTAGAATTAGAGAACACACACGAAGCATGGGAGCACAACTCCCTAGGTGGGCCACCGGAATATTCATTCTGGCCGCAAATTGCGGCCAGATGGGGGACCTGGGTTTTTGGGTTTGTTCTGTTGGTGTCTGCTACATTTCTAAGACCTTTGGTATATGCAATTTTGTAAAATTCTTTCTGTTAAAAATCTGGAACCAAATACCCTATTTCCTACAATTTTAACTTTCGCGACACGTGTGACACGTGTGTGGGTTTGGGGTTTTCTGCGTATCGCGATGTGTCGGGGTAGCTTCAGGCGCGTAATCACACGTTTTAGCGTATCGCACACACACGTGTTTGGTTCACGACGCGGGTTTCTCGTTTGGCTTTAATGTCGCATTTTTGTAGATGTTAGCTTACGTGTATTATTTTGTGAAATTCTAGGTTCACAGGCGGGCATGACGTACGCCGCGAAGAAGGAGAAACAAGTCGTCGGCTACACATAGCACGACCAGGTGAGTGGATTTAACATCTACGGGGAAATCTCCCGTATGGCGTTATGCGTCAGGGCTGATAGGACATTATAGCAACATATTGCATTTTCATACATTGACTGTTCATGGATACTATTGTTGCATACCGCATTCCCTGCTATATCTATATGAGCTTAGAATTGAGGACACACCGCACTGTTACTAACGGTTCATGTTGCACGAGCACTAATCTGCATGTTACACACACACCGTTAGTAATTGCCATGACACTCACACTATAGAATTGCCATGATCAATATATTGTAGCTCATGTAGGGATCCTAGGCACACTAATGAAGTCTCACAAGTGATCAAACATGGCCAATTAATATTTTACAAGTGCCGAGAAACCCTAATACGGATCGTTAACTAGATATATAGGCGATGCGATGCAAGTAAACAACTTTATCTAAAAGGAAAGAGGCTACAACCTTTGTAGATCCGGTCCTCCACCTCCTAGGCTCCGTGATGACGTCCCTCCGCTGTCCAAATCGAATCCTGGACTCTAGCATCGGCTTCATCGGAGAAATGGGCGGGCTAGGTCGTCGGCTTCGATGCCGAAGATGATCTACGTCGAGGCAACACAAGATCAAGCTCCAACTTCACCAAGCCATGAAACTTGTGAAGAAAACACCCTATACTACTTGGCAAGAGGTAGAGGATGAAGAAATAGGAGGTGGGTTCACTTTAGAATTGGATTTCTCACTCATTTGCTCAAGTTGCCATTGATGGAGGCAAGCTTTTCTTCTTGAAGAAGAAGAAGAAGATGATGATAGAATATGATAGAAATAAAAAGGATTATTTCAAAAAATAAAATCCAACTCATTCTTATCATAATCCAACCTTGGTTAGGTGTAGAGAATAGACTATGGTTAGTTTGATTGGTTAGGGTTAAGCATGAGATAAGAATGGTCACTTAGTCAAAGCTTCATGAAGCTTCAACAACAAACAAAATAAGCCACCATTCTTTTCTTTATCATTTCAAAAAGAATAATAAATAAATAAATGAATAAGTAAATAAACAAAACCCTAACCACTCATATAACCATGGTTTAATTCTTTACACAAACCCAAGTGAGCATGTATCATCAAACATGATACAATCTTGTGCACTAAAATATATCATATCACAATGTGCACATGAAGTGAGAAAATCCATTTAAAGTGAACCAATACTAGTTAATGCAAAGTAATATATCAAATATATAATTATACATTAAATCATTAAATCAACACTTGATTCAATGATCCGGTCATGTCGCATATAACCGACTAGTATCCAATGTATCGGCTTATCGAATCAATCCTTGAATCGATAACTAGGTTATATCACATACAACCATTCGATACATTCATCGCGAGAATAGAATACGGTATCACATACACGCATTATTCTCGGTTCCGCACATATCTCATATGCGCTCCTATTTCGTTTCGCTTGAGCCAGGAAACCTCTGTGTAGGACTCTAAAGACTCGTCAATACGCCGGCAACAGATGATGATCTTATCAAACACCCACAAGCCGCAAGCGGTCTGCTAAACGTAACGGCCACCCGGGTATTGAGCGATCAGAAGATCGACGAGCAAGACCGCTCACACTCCTGTGAATCCAACCAGTAACACTTACCGTATAGTCCGGTCTGTTCGTCTGATATGCCGCATATCTCGCCTAGGGGTGGTAAACGTCAGACCCCAGTAGCTTGATAAGTCATGCCGACGTAAGGTCCATAACATTCGTGAAACTACTGATAACTCTTACCAATATATCACTGCAACCCTGGCCAGGGATTTCCTGTTATGGCCAGTCGAGCATAGCACAACATCAACCCCCAATACCGGGAGAGACGAATCCCCTCCTATCGCTCATTGCCTCCATGTGAATCGGGACTGTACCCAAAAACCACCTGTTTGCACGACTCAGTAGAGCCGTGGTAGGGTGGAAATCAAAGCACAGTGGGAGACACACAAGACTCTATGACGATCTCGGGCCAACAGACTAAGCTGTACTAGTATCACCAGAGAACTGCCATCTGACGTGAGGTATAATACCATCTGGGAGTTCTCGGCGAGTCCGTTCACTGTACCCAGTCTCCACTGAGCACCCGCATACCATCTCCGATGTCAAACACCAATGGATATGGGATCATCCATCGCCCATCACATGGGTCGAGAAGATATACGCTATTCTACTCTGGAATATCGATGCTCCGTCTCGATATTCCCACGACTAGGAACAATGAAGGATGTACTCATTGACTACCCAGGCCCCACTAGTATGATCTTCATCACAGTCCTGGAAGTCGAGTACACATCCTAAGGGCTTTATCAACATGTAATCAGAGAGACAGAAAGTATACATGTTAAGATAAAGAGCGTCCAGATAGCGTACTATCATGTCGAGCAAGAAAGTCCTACCTATATATGTCCCAGCATCCACTACTATATACATCCAATGTACAGTAATGGCCTCTAGGGCATACATATAACTAACAATCTCCCACTTGCGCTAGGGCCATCTGTAGCAGTGGTTGCAGTATCACATACTCAACCATCCCATAAAAGTCTCTCTTTGGGAAAAGGCCTTCGTGAGTGGATCCGCTGTGTTGTCCTCTGAGTCTACTCTCCTTACCTCGATCACCCTGGAGATCAACTATCTCCATGATCAGGTGATGCTGCCTCAGAATATGTTTGGGTCACCGATGGGATAATGGTTCCTTGGCCAAAGCCACACTTCCATTGTCATACAATGGTAGGAACCTAGTTCATCTTATGAACCAATATACACCCAAACTTCCTCTTTGGTAGTATCTTTAATAGTGATGTTACCAGCCTTTATCGTCTAGTTTGCCACGGTATCTAGCTTGGAACTCTTCCAACATACCGTCCCTCCACTGAGGGTAAAGACAATGCCCGCGACTGACATTCAGTCGTCCTTATCACCCTGGAACCTTTCCAGTGATTCTCCCCAGGATCAACTGATACCATCTCACTACAATTAGTGAGAATCCTAACATCCATTTAGATCTATCTCATAGACCCAAATCACAGGATTTAGGAGGTATCACTTTGATCCTATATGGAGAATCTATGTGATAAGAGGAGATCGACCGATCGTACCATAGGAAACTATTTTCCTATCAAGAGTATGTTGTCCACGTACTCTACGAGGATCATTGCCATACTCCATACTACCCTTTTGTACATACAAGGTTCATCTACCATTTTGATGAAGTCAAACTCTTTGACTACCACATCAAAACAGATGTTCCAACTCCGCGATGCCTGCTTTATCCTGTAAAGCAACTTGCACACGTTTCCGCTGCTCCCACTGTTTGCGAAGCCCTCTGGCTGTGTTCTTATTGACGTTCTCTTCTAAATCATTATTTAGAAAAGTAGTCATGGCACCCAACCACCAGATATCACAGTTATGGTATGTAGCAGTGGCAAATAGGATCTGGATGGACTTAAGCATAGTCCCTAGAAAAGGTTTCATCATTATCCACACCTGGTTGATGACTAAAACCTTTAAAAAGTCTAGCTTTGAAAGTCTCAACTTTTCCATGTACACCAAGTAATCTTCTCAAGATATACTTGCTACTGATGGGGATTTAACCCTTCAGATATAGCAAACAAAGTCCATACTTTGTTGGTGTATATGGATTCCATCTCAGATCGCTAAGCATCCAACCATTCTTACAGAGTCCCTACTCTTGATGGCCTGCTCGAAACTAGTTGGGTCATCATCTCATGATGCATTCCTCGCTCCCACTGTCATCGAGAAACCGAGGTATCTCTCAGGCGGATGAGGAACCCTACTAGATCGGCGGAGAGGCTGAGGTTCATCGGGGACTATTGAATCCTTTGGTTCTGTCAAATCATCAGCTGCAGTTTTGTATAGCTGGAACCTTTCCAGTTCTACAGAACTGACTTTACCTCGATCTTGTCCGGATTTTGCTTTTGACATAGGCCAGACAATCCCAAATCTTAACTTACTTAAGAGATAGGCTCTTCCCATACCATATCTCATATGGAATGGTAGGCAGTGATCTGATTCGAACCTAATTCAATAGGTATGCAGCTTCTCAAGTGCATAATTCCCAAAAGGAAATAGGAAACTCAGTAGTACTCATCATAGAGCACACCATATCTAATATTGTGCGATTGCTCCACCCCGATACACCGTTGTGCTGTGGTGTATTCAGAGGAGTAACACTGAGAGAGAATCTCATTCTCCTTTAGAATAGTCCAGAAATTCTATGCACAAGTATTCTCCTCCCTGATCTTATCATAGGACATAATACTTATACCCGATTATTGGTTCTCTACTTCTAACTTATATTCTGTGAATACCTCAAAAGCTTCGGACTTATACTTCAACAGAAACATATGACTGAATCTTGAGAGATTATCAGAGAATATAATGAAGTATAAAGAACCAGTCCTGGCATGTGTAGACAGGAGACCTTACATACATCATCATGTATCAGTCCCAAGAGTTCATTAACTCTTTCTCTGTTTTCAGTAAACGGAGCTATGGTCATCTAATCTTTGTGACATGACTGGCAAGTTTCACAAGATGTAAATTCAAACTGATTTAAATATGCATCTAAAATGTAACTTCAGCCAGTCGGGTCGCATTGATATGACCTAGTCTACAATGCCTCAAAAAGGATTCGTTCATTTCTGAACTCTTCCTCTTGTGTGTGTTCTGTATACAAGGAACTGTAGTTTGATTTAGAACATCAATGCTTTTAGATAACGTGCCTGAACCGATCAACTCTTGATATAGGAAATGTTCAAAACATTATCCAACAATACAAAATTTTATCATTTCTTTAATAAATAAAGAGATTGATATGATTTTGTATATCAGGTTCGGTATCTAATAGCATTTATTCAGAATCAATGTATTGGTAATACAGGGTGACAGTGACCAACAGACTTGGCTGCAACACTTGCCCCGTTTTCTGTCTCATGAAAATTTATCACCCGTTCTCAGTTTTCTACCTTTTTGTAGCCCTATGTAACAGATTACATATCTGGGATCCTGATCCGGTATCAAATACCCAGGATTCAGAGGATACTGAGAAACAGTTCTTTATAATGAACACACCCGAAGGAGATGCATCATATGCACTTTCTTCGTTTGGGCGGCATAGGAATTCTGGTATTCCCCTATTTCCTGCTCTGTCTTATAACAATTATAAGTTGGAGCGGGACCAACGTTCCCAGCTCAGTAGAACAAGCGGGTTCGGTCAATACATCCATATTATTATCTTGATTAAGGCGTGATATGGTCGCTACCTGGAGAGAGAGAGAAGAAAACACTCTGCGTGCGCTCTTGCAAGATTAGATTGGTTATTTATTTTATCTAATCAGGATGGCTCCCACTGTTTTTATCCTATCTTCCTTCAAACCCTAAAAGGAAAGACTAGCCGGGATTAATTATACTCTACAAGTTCGCCAATCTTTCAGCCAGGCCAGTGTCGGTACTTTGAGGGAGGTTCCCCGTGCTTTCGCACGGACCTAATTACAGTAAACCTCGTTTTCCCAGAGGCGTAACCCCGTTGACACCTTTCTAGACACCTACTTGATCGGCTAATTGCAAAGTGCAAAACTCTCATAGGAGTAACAATTACTCGCAGTGGGTATCGGGATCCAACTATCATATAGAAGGTATGCAATCTCATTGCAAGTTTCAACACTTGAAACTCCCGATTAAGGTTTTTACCCCTAGCACCTATGACCTTAACTTTGGTCAACAAATCATAAGCACTAGTCAAGTTCTACCCTTCATTTCGTGATTAATTAGACCCACCCACATGACCCTTAACTAAGGTCAACAAAGTCACGCGACTGTCCTAACTAATCGCATCATATGCGGTGTAGGAAGACATCACTTAGCTACCGTACACTGTGCCTTGACTATGGTCAACAAACACAGCACGAATACTAAGTACTCTACTTCCTAAAATGACGGAGGGTTGCGGCTGGTTTTTATGAAAACCTTTAACGCTTTGAACTTGATCTCGTTGCGGAATCAAATGGTTTTTAAATGGAATGTTTTTGAGGCTTTTCTAGTTTTGCTAAAGGGGTCACTCCCGGTGAAGGGATCGTCGACCCTTTCCTCATCGAATGAGGTGCGGGATATATCATATATATCACTGTGCAAAGCAGAAACTATAGAAGCAATCAAAAGACAAACCGAGAGTTGTAGCATCTGCCAGTTATTGCTAAAGGAGTCACTCCCGGTGAAGGGATCTCGGTCCTTTCCTTATCGAATAAGGTGCAGGATGTTCTACAAGGAACACTGCGATGCAAAGCAAGAACTGTAGCTACCTGTTTTAATTTGAAATTCGATTCCACAACATCTTTTAGGTTTATTTTCTTTCATTAATCTCATTAATGAATATCCCATCATTTAAGTCTACCTAATCATCACAGATAAATATAACGTACGCTTATGCCATCCGCATTCGCCTCGATGTCCCGTCTGCACCGTTAGGTTAGGTAACTAACGGCAGAGCGGGGCAGGGCTAGCGCGGGTGTAAAACATAAGCAACGTTTATATAATATATCATATATACTATATATTATATCTATCACAGAACATCACATGATCACATCACAGATATCGCAGCAGAAAATATCATATGAAATATTGGATATACTAAGACGTCCGTGTTTTTAATACGAGCCAGTATAAAACACGGATTCCACGGTCGTGATGAATAGCCAATCCTACACCCCTAGACCCCTACGAGAGCGGCAAGCAACCCTACCAATTCTAGGGTTAGGAGACCCGAACTCGACTCCTCGAGATGGTCTCCCACTGGACCCTAGAACCCGGTTATTTGTGCTTTCCTCCTTGGGTCTATCCTAATGCGGAAAAGTAAATAATTTACAAACGGTGACAGCTTCCGCAACCTGGAAGTGCCCCAATAAAAGAATATTACATACAAGTTTTTACATGAAAGAAAATGAAAAACACTCATCTCACATAAAACCCCCCCGGCTATTCGAACACGACGATCCAATATAACATATCCAGCAACACATAACATCACATGTCATCAACGTAAGTAAATATGCGCATCCCAATTGTCGTTGATATATAGTAACGAAACCGGCGATATCACATATTACACTTACGGTCACAAAAAAGAAAGTGTAAAACTACAACAGTTGGAATCCGCAATCTCTTCAGACATCGTATGCCTAGCCAAATGAAATACTTAGACATCGCATGCCTAACATTCATAAACCCCGCATTTTAGTCTCATTATCGAAAACACTTTTCAATATCAAGTCGGGCAATTCAACAGGATTCCCGACATTCTGATCGAATGCTCGTCGCAAACTTTAGTAGGCGGCCGCACCCCCGACGCCGTCGACGAAGTGCACCAAGGCGGAACACCGCTGCCGCGAGCACCCGAACGGATGCTTTCGGCGACGGGGTTCTCCTACAGTCACTTGGTCGGGGCTATGGGGTGTAGCTGTCTATTAAGTTTACCCGGCGAGTATCCGCGTACGCTACGTGATTGTGACGGACTTTTGATCGCATCAAAATTCCGTGGCAACCGATCAAGTGAGACTAAACTGCTATATTTATAACATTCATTCAGTTATCTCATAACTACTTGTGAATTCCAATTGTTGTATCACATTCCGGATAAATAGAAAATGTTAAACTTTCCGATCGAACAATCGAACACCCAAGTTTTCCCGATACAGCTCAACACATGAAATAAGTCTAAAAACATTCAGTTCGTGCCTCAGTAACAACGGTCCAGCCGTAGAAGGGTCAAGCCAACGCCTCACATGTGGCATGCCGTACTGCCCCAAACCCTAATGTTCAAAGGGCAGTTCAAGACGGTCACATAATCGAGTTAAGGTTTGTTGTCTTCTAAAGGGACCATCGCGTTACTTGCACTACTTAGAACGTCGTTAAACTACGGAAAAGTCCAACAATAGGAAATTTCCCGGCAGGGGAAAAAGTGGGTATTTATATCCGGTCGAACTTTTTAACATATTCAAAAATATCCGGAAAACACACAAACAAAGTTTGATAATCCGATCGAATCTACGAACTCCCAATACAACCTAGAAAACTCAACTCTTGAGTAAGATTTAAAAATTCCAAGAAAACTCAGACATTCAAGAAAGAAGTTACTATGCAAACAGTTTTCAAAAAGGTGACAATTTGGCCGCGGAACCGCCGCACTAGACATGGCTAGGCGGCGGTTCTGCGGCGCTTTGAACGATTCAGAAGCACGTACTTCACAGTAACTCTTAAATATACTTGCTGAATTTTCTGGCAATTTTTAATTCACAAAAAACCAAATTTTCAGAAAATTTCCAGAGAGCATGGAAAAATTGGAGTTTCGGGTTTGATCGAGTTTCTAACATCGTCTACGCATCGCCTAAGGCTCTATCTAGGCTCTGATACCACTGTAAGGATCATAGGCACACTAATGAAGTCTCACAAGTGATCAAACATGGCCAATTAATATTTTACAAGTGCCGAGAAACCCTAATACGGATCGTTAACTAGATATATAGGCGATGCGATGCAAGTAAACAACTTTATCTAAAAGGAAAGAGGCTACAACCTTTGTAGATCCGGTCCTCCACCTCCTAGGCTCCGTGATGACGTCCCTCTGCTGTCCAAATCGAATCCCAGACTCTAGCATTGGCTTCATCGGAGAAATGGGCGGGCTAGGTCGTCGCCTTCGATGCCAAAGATGATCTACGTCGAGGCAACACAAGATCAAGCTCCAACTTCACCAAGCCATGAAACTTGTGAATAAAACACCCTATACTACTTGGCAAGAGGTAGAGGATGAAGAAATAGGAGGTGGGTTCACTTTAGAATTGGATTTCTCACTCATTTGCTCAAGTTGCCATTGATGGAGGCAAGCTTTTCTTCTTGAAGAAGAAGAAGAAGAAGATGATAGAATATGATAGAAATAAAAAGGATTATTTCAAAAAAGAAAATCCAACACATTCTTATCATAATCCAACCTTGGTTAGGTGTAGAGAATAGACTATGGTTAGATTGATTGGTTAGGGTTAAGCATGAGATAAGAATGGTCACTTAGTCAAAGCTTCATGAAGCTTCAACAACAAACAAAATAAGCCACCATTCTTTTCTTTATCATTTCAAAAAGAATAATAAATAAATAAATGAATAAGTAAATAAAAAAACCCTAACCACTCATATAACCATGGTTTAATTCTTTACACAAACCCAAGTGAGCATGTATCATCAAACATGATACAATCTTGTGCACTAAAATATATCATATACACAATGTGCACATGAAGTGAGAAAATCCATTTAAAGTGAACCAATACTAGTTAATGCAAAGTAATATATCAAATATATAATTATACATTAAATCATTAAATCAACACTTGATTCAATGATCCGGTCATGTCGCATATAACCGACTAGTATCCAATGTATCGGCTTATCGAATCAATCCTTGAATCGATAACTAGGTTATATCACATACAACCATTCGATACATTCATCGCGAGAATAGAATACGGTATCACATACACGCATTATTCTCGGTCCCGCACATATCTCATATGCGCTCCTATTTCGTTTCGCTTGAGCCAGGAAACCTCTGTGTAGGACTCTAAAGACTCGTCAATACGCCGGCAGCAGATGATGATCATATCAAACACCCACAAGCCGCAAGCGGTCTGCTAAACGTAACGGTCACCCGGGTATTGAGCGATCAGAAGATCGACGAGCAAGCCCTCTCACACTCCTGTGAATCCAACCAGTAACACTTACCGTATAGTCCGGTCTGTTCGTCTGTTATGCCGCATATCTCGCCTAGGGGTGGTAAACGTCAGACCCCAGTAGCTTGATAAGTCATGCCGACGTAAGGTCCATAACATTCGTGAAACTACTGATAACTCTTACCTGTATATCACTGCAACCCTGGCCAGGAATTTCCTGTTATGGCCAGTCGAGCATAGCACAACATCAACCCCCAATACCGGGAGAGACGAATCCCCTCCTATCGCTCATTGCCCCCATGTGAATCGGGACTGCACCCAAAAACCACCTGTTTGCACGACTCAGTAGAGCCGTGGTAGGGTGGAAATCAAAGCACAGTGGGAGACACAAAAGACTCTATGACGATCTCGGGTCAACAGACTAAGCTGTACCAGTGTCACCAGAGAACTGCCATCTGACGTGAGGTATAATACCATCTGGGAGTTCTCGGCGAGTCCGTTCAGTGTACCCAGTCTCCACTGAGCACCCGCATACCATCTCCGATGTCAAACACCAATGGATATGGGATCATCCATCGCCCATCACATGGGTCGAGAAGATATACGCTAGTCTACTCTGGAATATCGATGCCCCGTCTCGATATTCCCATGACTAGGAACAATGAAGGATGTACTCATTGACTACCCAGGCCCCACTAGTATGATCTTCATCACAGTCCTGGAAGTCGAGTACACATCCTAAGGTCTTTATCAACATGTAATCAGAGAGACAGAAAGTATACATGTTAAGATAAAGAGCAACCAGATAGCGTACTATCATGTCGAGCAAGAAAGTCCTACCTATATATGTCCCAACATCCTCTACTATATACATCCAATGTACAGTAATGGCCTCTAGGGCATACATATAACTAACAGCTCACCTCGTATATGATTTGACATGATTATGTTACTTGTGCACATATTCATTTGCATATCCATATTTACGCATTTGCTTTGGATTTCATGTGATTTCTGGATTTGAGAACCGTGGTATTTTTCAAGAAAGCATGCATTGTTTTAAAAACCCGGTTCCTCTTGATATGATATTTTGGTGTGTCCACCACGCGTTTTCTCGGTTCTGAGACGTGTGCTTGAAACCCGATTCGAGGAGTTGGATGATCTGTTTGCTGGTTCGTGGTGGGCCCGGTATGGTTCCCCGGGGTGAGAAATGTTTTTCGTGGAGCAGACGATGAGCCTGACAGGGTGGTTAGTACCTACCGGTAATTGGTTGGACCTGGCGGTTATCCGGAGGATACTGACCAGAGTCGATAGATGGATACGGGATGACCAGTACTGCCGGGGCCGAGGGCCGATTCCGCAGACGGAGCCCATCGGCCGATCCGGACTGACGGAAGCCGATATATGAGGATTTGCGTGTCGATGCTGGACACGATTATTTCATGATATTTTCGAGTGCCGATGTTGGACACTCACGATTCTCAGAGATTTACAGGATTTGAGGGCCGATGAGGGTGACGGCGCCTGAGTTTTATCGGGATTTGGGTGCATTGATGGACACCGATTATTATTCCACGTTGACATTCCGTGTAGATGTTATTTCATCCCATGCTCAGCATTCATTATTATGCATCTCATCCTGTAGTCATATTACCAGATAGAGTACTTATGTATGATTATTGCACATCCTGCTCATCGCATATAGATATTATCTGCTGGCATATGTTAGAGTAGCGTAGTACGTGCATACTCGTGATTACCTTTATATGTTATCTCCTATTCACGAGTTGGCAACTCACCCCCGTTGTGCCACAGTATTTGCAGGTTGCCCCTCAGAGTAGTCGCGGCTGGCTGCTTTCTTCTACCTTTTGGCTTCGGATACCACTTCAGTTGGTGCGTGAGCTGTTTTGCTGCTAGGTGGGTTGTGGTATCTGGTTATTTTCCATTGTACATACTTTTGTATCTAGTATTCTCTATCTACTTTTATATGTATTTGACTTAGAGACCAATGTGAGGACGATGATGTATATTATTTGTATTTCTGGTGTGGAGCTCGTGTGAGCCGACTTTACTTATGCAGTTTTTATCATTTGTGATGTGTCCCACTTATTGCTCATTTCTTCGCTACGGCGTCGTATATTATCATTGTGGTGATAGTTTCCGCCGTTCGGCGTGATTGCTCCCGTTTGGGATGCTTTATTGTATTGTTATCATTTTACTCATATCATGTCTTGTACCCGATTTCGGGGTTAGTTTTACAAAGGAAATGCTGCCAAAATTTTTAAGAAAATAACTTGAACTTTAAAGAATGTTAATAAACAACTTAAGGTTTTCCAAATGTTTTTAAACAAATGTTTTCAACGCTCACTACTTTTAATGGTTTTGATTTCTGGGTTTCGGCTTACTTAGTCGCGTTACGCCTGTAGACGTTACGTGGTTAAGTGCCGGTCATGGGTCGAACTTCAGGTCGTGACAAAGTTTGTATCAGAGCGTAGGTTTTACCTTTCGGAGTGTAGGATGACCCTGGTATGATGGAGTAGGTAGCTGAAGCAGAGTGACGTAGCGTGTGTATGTTCCGCGGCATACTCACAACACGGTACTCCGCCTAAGCGACCTTAGGACTTATTGATTGAAATTCCTTCATGATTATATGCATTCTTGTGATTCAATTTCCGTATCCTTATCGAATCCTATTTCCTTTTCTGCCATTATGCCGCCGAAGACTATGAGGGCGCAGAGAGAGGCCGCGAGAGCCGAGATTAGAGTTGACTCGTCCGAGACGAGGAACGATCCGGGTAGTACACCGGTTGTACCCAAGCAGGCTGTTCCTCCTACGACAGATCAGATCGCTATGCTAGGGGCTGGTATGCAGGAGATGCGCGAGACGATGGGATCCAGTATGCAGGAGATGCGCGAGATGATGGGATCGCTAGTTGAGACACTTCGAGCGCAGCGACCAGAGGTAGTTCCACCCGTTGCAGGGACCGTGATGGTACCCACAGTACAGGAAGTTGCCCCTGCAGTTACAGAGGTTATTACGGTATCGCTATCAAAGTTTATGAGGCTGAAGCCTTCGGTCTTCACAGGCACCGATGCAGCCGAGGACCCACAGTCTTTCATTGATAGGATGGCCCGGATATGCCGCTCACTCAGATGCTCAGATGCGAGATGGGTAGAGTTCGCGAGCTTTCGCCTGGAAGGTCTTGCGCAGAAATGGTGTGAATCGGTCGAGAAGGGCAGAGCAGCAGGTCTTCCTCCTATGACCTGGACAGAGTTCGTGACGGTGTTCCTTGCCCGCTTCCTTCCACAGAGTGTTAGAGATTGTAGAGCGCGCAGGTTCGAGTCCTTACGTCAGACTCTGGAGATAACAGTGGCAGAGTACGACGTGCTGTTCACCGAGTTATCTGTCTATGCCCCATATTTAGTGGCTACTGAGGAGATGCGAGTCAAGAGATTTGTTCAAGGCTTGCTTACCCCGTTTTTTTTTGCGATCAGCGCACAATATTGCGAGACCTATGCAGCAGCTGTAGATGCAGCCTTATTAGTCGAGGAGCGTCTTGCGGAGACTTCGGTAGTCCCAGAGCCGAAGAGAGTTCATACTGGTATATCAGCACGTAGACAGACATTTAGACGCCGCGACAGGTTTCGTTCGGGCACGAGGAGTAGCAGAGATTCGGGACGAGGCCAGATGTTTAGCTCGTATCCACGGGATTGCCTATTGTACCTACTGTTGCTCCGCGTCAGACTCACACACAAAGAGGCCGTGGCCGCGGAGGGTTCGTTCAAAGAGGACGGGGTGACCAAGGCAGAGGACAGTCAGTCGCAGGTGGAGGAAAGGTACGGGTTTTTTCTTTGAAGCATCAGGACGCGCAGGCATCCAATGTGGTGGTCTCAGGTATCCTTTCCGTATGTTCTGTTGACGTACACGTGTTGTTTGATCCCGAATCCACGCACTCGTATATTTCCACACACTTCGTGCCGAGTCTGGGTAGAGAGTCCGGTTTGCTTGATCAGCCACTTGTTGTGACCACTCCTGTGGGAGAGTCGTTTGTTGCTAGGCACGTGTTCCGATCCTGTGTTGTCCGTATTGGCGAGAGAGAGTTGCCTGTCGACTTGATCCTTCTTGAGATGTTGGACTTCGACGTTCTTTTGGGCATGGATTGGTTAGCCACGTGCTATGCGTCTGTGGACAGCCGAGAGAAGACAGTTGGGTTTTGTTTTCCCGGCGAGTCGGCTTTTGTTGTGCAGGGGGACCGTGGTGCCGCCCCTCACAGCTTGATTTCTTTTTTTCGCGTTGGACAGCTTTTGAGGAAGGGATGTCAGGGATTTCTCTCCTATGTTTGCGATACTAGAGCTACAGAGGTTCTGTTGGATCAGGTTCCTATGGTTAGCGAGTTCTCTGATGTGTTCCCTGACGAGCTCCCTGGACTACCGCCTGAGCGCGACATTGCCTTCTGTATTTATTTGATTCCCGGCACGGGGCCTATTTCTATACCACCTTATCGGATGGACTCGACGGAACTTAGAGAGTTGAAGGGTCAGTTGCAAGATTTGCTGGAAAAGGGACTTATTCGACCCAGTGTTTCTCCTTGGGGTGCTCCGGTCCTGTTTGTCAAGAAGAAGGACGACAGTTTTTGTTTGTGTATCGACTACCGCCAGCTGAACAGGGTTACCGTGCGGAACAGGTATCCTTTGCCATGCATCGACGACTTGTTCGACCAGCTTCAGGGGGCAGGATATTTTTCGAGGATCGATTTGCGATCAGGCTACCATCAGCTGCGGGTTCGACATGAGGACATTCCGAGGACAGCTTTCCGCACGCGCTACGGCCATTATGAGTTTTTGGTGATGTCGTTCGGACTTACCAACGCCCCAGCAGCATTCATGGACTTGATGAACCGTATTTTCCGGCCGTATCTTGATTTGTTCATCATCGTATTCATTGACGATATCTTGGTGTATTCCTGGAGCAGAGAGGAGCACGAGCAGCACCTGCGGATTACACTGCAGACTTTGAGGGAGCACCAGCTTTTCGCAAAATTCTCCAAATGTGCATTCTGGCTGGACAGCGTAGACTTCTTGGGTCACGTGATTACACGAGATGGTATATGTGTAGACCCGAAGAAGATTGAGTCCGTTCAGCGTTGGCCCAGACCCACATCAGTTATAGAGATCCGCAGCTTTCTAGGACTGGCCGGCTACTACAGGCGATTTGTGCAGGACTTCTCCCGTATTGCTGCACCTTTGACCGGGTTGACCCGGAAAGGAGTTCCTTTCGATTGGACGGAGGAGTGTGAGCACAGTTTTCAGCAGCTACGGACTCGACTGACTACGGCGCCGGTGTTATCATTGCCTTCAGGATCGGACGGATTTGTGGTCTTTTGTGATGCTTCTCGAGTAGGGCTAGGGTGCGTATTGATGCAGCATGACAGGGTGATCGTGTATGCTTCACGGCAGTTGAAGAAACATGAGCATAACTACCCCACTCACGATTTAGAGATGGCTGCAGTGGTCTTTGCACTCAAGATCTGGCGACATTACCTGTACGACGAGTCGTGCCAGATATTCACTGATCACAAGAGCTTAAAATATATATTTTAGCAGCGGGACCTGAATCTTAGACAGCGTCGTTGGATGGAACTAGTAAAGGACTATGATTGCGAGATCTTGTATCACCCGGGCAAGGCTAATGTAGTGGCGGATGCTTTGAGCAGGAGGCCCGGGGGTAGTCTATCGTGTTTGAGCGCAGTGCAGAGGCAGTCGTCGGCAGATTGGCAGATTTTATGCCACAGCCGAGTGCAGTTCGAGTTCACGCCGATCGGGGGACAGCTTGCGCATGTTCGTGCATGCCCACAGTTGCTTGCCCGTATACATGAGGCACAGTATAATGATGACCGTTGTTCAGTGATCATGGCATAGATTGGACAGGGCAGATTTTCCGAGTTCGTGATCGATGATCACGGGATACTGTGATTTGGGACTAGACTGTGCGTACCAGATGGGACTGCGACGCGAGATTCTTGAGAAGGCACATCGATCGGTGTACAGTGTTTATTCGGGTTCTACCAAGATGTACCATGATATGAGAGATGTTTACTGGTGGGACGGAATGAAGAGGGACATCGTAGATTTCGTGTCGAGATGCCTGACTTGTTAGCAAGTCAAGGCCGAGCACCAGAGGCCGGCGGGAGAGCTACAGCCGTTACCCATTCCGGAGTGGAAATGGGAGCAAATTTCTATGGACTTCATTATGGGTCTATCCAGGACTAGTCGAGGGTATGACTCCATCTGGGTGATCGTGGACCGATTGACGAAAGCGGCTCACTTCCTTCCGGTAAATACAACTTACAGATTTGCTCAGTATGCCCAGATATACATCGCCGAGATTGTACGACTGCATGGAGTCCCGACGTGTATCGTGTCCGACAGAGGCACCCAGTTTACCAGCCGACTATGGCAGAGGCTTCAGGAGGCTTTGGGCACCCGCTTGAGTTTCAGCACAGCATTTCATCCGCAGACCGACGGCCAGTCAGAGCGGACTATTCAGACTCTCGAGGACATGCTCTGAGCATGCGTCTTAGACTTCGGAGGTAGCTGGGATCATCATTTACCCTTAGTAGAGTTCTTTTACAACAACAGTTTCCAGGAGACCGTTCAGATGGAACCATTCGAGGCTCTATATGGTAGGAGAAGCAGATCACCCGTCTGTTGGACAGAGCTCAGCGAGAGCAGTATTTTGGGCCCGCAGATTGTTGAGGAGACGACCGCGAAGATCCAGTTGATTCGCGATAGGATGAGAGCTGCCCAGAGCAGGCAGAGATCTTATGCGGACCGTCGTCGGCGCAGACTTGAGTTTTCTGTTGGCGATTATGTTTTCTTGAGGGTCTCCCTAATGAAAGGTGTGATGAGATTTGGGAAGAAAGGGAAGCTTAGACCCAGGTACGTGGGCCCCTTCGAGATCCTCGAGCGTGTTGGTGCAGTTGCGTATCGGTTAGCCCTTCCGCCTAGTTTCCCAGATGTTCACCCAGTATTTCACGTTTCGATGCTCCGCAAGTATATTCATGATCCTTCCCATGCGATTCAGCACCCGACGATCCCGCTGGAGCGCGACCTTTCTTTCGCAGAGCAGCCGGTGGTCATCTTAGATCGACAGGTGAAGAAATTGAGATCGAAGGATATACCGTCCGTCAAGGTCCTTTGGCGTGGCCCGAGCAGCGAGGAGGTCACTTGGGAGACCGAGAGCGAGATGAGGAATGTCAGTCCATGTCACGCACCCCACGAACTCGCGGGGAGGCGGAATATATGAAAAACGATTATCAAAGTTTCGTAACACGGACTTGAGCCCATGAATCGTATCTAAACCATTGCTAACAAACTACTAGAGGTTTAAATACTAGGATACGAAGTTATACCTCACGTTACTTGTCCTTCGGGTCTTCGTCGCGATCCTCCACTCCTCATAGGCTCCTTGGAACATCGGCACCTCAACGGCCTCCTCGAATCAAAGACGATCCACCCGAAAGCTCCTACGCCAAGCTTAATCTCAAACTTGAGATAACTAGGTTGCTTAAAGTGCTAATCTAAGCTACCTAGGGGATATAGAGTGAGGTTATGGATGTATTAGTCTAGGTAACCCTTGATCTCAACTCATGAGAGGTTAGGGTTTGGGTTTTAAGAGAGAGTGAGCTTGAGGAGAGAGAAGGTGAGCATAAGAATGAGAAGAAAAATGAACTCACTAGAATATAACAACCATAACAATTAATCAAATAAATAATATAAATGATTAATCATCATGGTTGATGCATTCATCTTATGTGATTCATCATATGACTCATTAACTCATTAATGAATCATTTAATACAAAGGATGAATCACACAAATGAGTCATTAAGCAATTAATGCTCATGCCACCTTAACCCCTTAGTCACCACTCTTCTAGAAGCTTCCCGGAAAATTACGAGAACGCCCCTCCAATCCATGAAAACACGGAAAAACTTTAGACTGTATAAATCCAATAACCCGATACTAGAATCTGGCTTAAACCAAAGCCGGCTAGTAAAAACTGTCCGAAAAGTCGTACGTGCGTAAACACACGTACACGTCCGAACCCTTGTCGTAAAACCATACAACCTCTATATCGTTTCGACTGGAGCAGGGAAACTCTCTGTGTGGGACTCTAAAAACTCGACACTACGCTGGCAGTGGGTTTAACCACAGACCGCAAGCGGCACTAGCTGTACGTAACGGTCCCCAGGTAGATGTCGATAAGAATGCCGATGAGGAAAACCATGTGAACTCCTGCTGAGCCTGATGTGACAATCTTCGTACAGTCCGGTCTGTTCGTCTAAGACTATCGCATATCGAGCCTAGGGGCGGCAAGCGTCAGTCCCCTAATAGCTGTATAAGTCGTGTCGGAGCGTAGCCCATTACACCCTGAGAAACTACTGGAACCTACCAGTAAATCTCGCTTGCCCTGGCCAGGGACTTTGCGTAATGGCTCTCTGACACAGTGCGATATCAACTCCCAATACTGGGAGAGACGAATCCTATCTAACTGCCACTGCCACCAAGTGCTCGGGACTGCACACAACTGCTACCTGTTTGCACGACTCATTTGAGCCGTGGTAGGGTAGCAATCTAAGAACAGTGGGACACACTCGAGGCGAAGTAGCAGTGTCAAGTCTGCGGACTATGCTGTACTCAAGTCACCTGGGAACTGTTAACTGACGTTGGGTATAATACCAACCAATCAGTTCCCCTGCGAGTCCTGTCCAGTGTACCCATAACCTAACGAGCACCTGCATACTATCTCCAGCACGACGTACTGACGGCTGTGGGACAGACCATCTCCCCAACTGGGATGAGAAGCGTACACACTAGTCTACTCTGGAGTATCGATGCCCTGTCTCGACAATCCTACGACTAGGGACAAGTATAGGATGTTGCTTATAGACTACCAAGCCCCCACTAGTGTGACTGCCATCACAACGCTGGTAATCAAGCAAAGATCATATGGGCTCTACTAATATGTATAAGTGATACGTTACAAGAAACATATGCACATATTAAAGTAGACATAAACCAAGTAGCATACTACCATGTTTAGCAAGATTGTATATACAACTGTGAATATCCCAAGCTTCCATTAAGTAATATACATATAAGTATGATACAATAATGTCCCCTAGGGCATATACACTAACAATCTCCCACTTGCACTAGGGCCATGAGCTGGCATATCGTATACCTATCATCTCGAATAGCCTCTCGAACTGCGTCTGAGGAAGGGCCTTTGTGAATGGATCAGCAATGTTATTCTCCGCCTCTACTCTCTTTACCTCGATCTCCCTGATCAGGTGATACCGTGTTAAGATGTGTCTGGACTTCTGATGGGACCTGGGTTCCTTCGCTAAAGCTATAGCGCCGTTGTTGTCATAATACAGAGGTATTGGACCAACACTGGTAGGAACCACCTGAAGTTCTGTAAGGAACTTTTTCATCCAGACAGCTTCTTTTGCGGCATCGCAAGCAGCTATGTACTCTGCTTCCATCGTTGAGTCAGCAACGGTCTCCTGTTTGGAACTCTTCCAACAGACTGCCCCTCCATTTTGGGTAAAGACATAACCCGACATGGATTTGGAGTCATCTTTGTCACTCTGGAAGCCGGAGTCGGCAAAGGCTTCCATCTGGAGGTCTTTTCCGCCATACACCAAGAACATCTCCTTAGTCCTTCTCAGGTACTTGAGAATGTTCTTTACTGCTATCCAGTAATTCTCCCCTGGGTTTGCTTGATACCGGCTTACTACGCTTAATGCGTATGCTACATCTGGTCTGGTACATAACATCGCATACATTATAGAGCCTACCGCTGAAGCGTAGGGTATAATTGATATGCGATCCCTTTCCAAATCAGTCTTGGGAGACATCTCTTTGGAGAGGGTGATTCCGTGACAAGCCGGTGGATTACCGCACTTAGAATCTTCCATACTGAATCTCTTCACTATGGTGTCTATGTACCTGGACTGCGAAAATCCCAACATCCTCTTTGATCTATCACGATAGATCTGGATCCCCAGAATGTAGGTGACATCACCCAGGTCTTTCATGGAGAATTTATGTGACAAGAATCTTTTGACTGACTATAACATAGGAATATCATTTCCTATTAGGAGAATGTCATCCACGTACAAGATGAGGAATACTACAGCTCTCCCTACAAACTTACTGTATATGCAAGGTTCATCTAGATTTTTGATAAAGTCAAATTCTTTGACAGCATCATCAAAAAAGATGTTCCAACTCCGCGATGCCTGCTTTAGTCCATAAATGGACTTAAGAAGCTTGCATACTTTACCGCTGCTCTCACTATGAATGAATCCATCTGGCTGATCTATATAGACGCTCTCTTCCAAATTACCATTTAGAAAGGCCGTCTTTACGTCCATCTGCCAAATTTCATAATCGTGGAAGGCAGCAATAGGAAGAAGGACCCGAATAGATTTAAGCATAACCACTGGAGAAAAGTTTTCTTCATAGTCCAAACAAGGTCTTTGACGAAAACCCTTTGCAACAAGTCTAGCCTTATAGGTTTCAACCTGTCTATCTACACCAATCTTCTTTTTGAAGATCCATTTGCATCTTACGGGTTTTACCCCATCTGGAGCAACGTCCAAAGTCCATACTTTGTTAGTGTACATGACTCCATTTCGGTCCGCATTGCATCCAGCCATTTTACCGAGTCACCGCTCTGAATGGCTTGCTGGAAGCTAGTAGGCTCATCATAGTCAATAGTGCAATCCTCTCTATCCCCGTCTATGATAAAACCGTAGTATCTCTCGGGCGGATGAGATTGCCTACTACTCCTGCGGAGTGGCGTCGGGATGTCCTGTTCTTCTTGAACTTCTGGTTCTACAAAACTTTCAGTAGTAGTTTGTGCTTCTGGAATTTCTTCCAGTTCTATTTCGCTCCCACTAGTTTCCTTTTCTAAAAACTGATATTCTTGAAAATGGGTATTACGAGAAACAAAAACCTTTTGTTCCTCTGCGTTTTAGAATAGATCTGGAGTTCTTTGGATATCCCACAAACTTACATAGTACTGATCGTGCCTCGAGTTTGTCCGCATGCTGCTTTTTAACATAAGCCGGACATCCCTAAATCCTTAGATACTGAAGATAGGGTTTCTTCCCACTCCACATCTGATATGGTATGGTAGGCACAGTCTTGGTGGGAACCTGGTTCAAAAGATATGCAGCTGATTCTAGTGCATATCCCCAGAATGATCGCGGTAACTCAGCGTTACTCATCATGGAACGAACCATATCCAATAGGGTTCGATTCCTCCTTTCTGATACACCGTTATGTTGTGGCGTGTATGGAGGAGTAAGCTGAGAGAGAATTCCATTCTCTTTTAAGTAACCCAGGAACTCGGCACTTAAGTATTCTCCACCTCGATCAGATCTCAGTGTCTTTATACTTTTGCCTGTTTGTTTTTCCACTTCATTCTTGTATTCTTGGAATTTATCAAAAGCCTCGGATTTATGCTTCATTAAGAAGACATATCCATACCTAGAGAAATCATCGGTAAAAGTAATGAAGTAGGAATAACCACCTCGCGCATGTGTAGACATTGGACCGCACACATCACTGTGTACGAGTCCTAAGAGCTCTCTTGCTCTTACTCCGTGTCCAGTGAACGGAGTCTTTGTCATCTTTCCTTTGAGACAAGATTCACAAGTAGCATAAGATTGATATTCGAACGGATTCAAATATCCTTCTCTATGTAACTTAGTCAACCTTCTCTCATTGATGTGACCCAGTCTACAATGCCATAAGAAAGCCTGATTTATCTCTGGAAACTTTCTTTTAAGAGTGTTCTGGACATTGAAAACCTGAGCTTGACTTAATACGTATATACCGTTATCTAATGTACCGGACCCAATCAGAACTTGATTTAGGTGGATGTTAACTATATCGCTTACAAATGTAAAATCATAGCCCTCTCTCGAAAGTGAGGACACTGATATGATATTACAAGTCATACTAGGTACATATAAACAGTTACGTAAAATTAATATATGCCCACTTGTCAAACCTAGGCGATATTCTCCCACGGATTCAGCGTTCACTGTCATTCCGTTTGCAACACTGAGAGACCAATCACCTACCTTTATAACTCTACTGTTTCTCAAAGCATGTAATGAATTACAGATATGAGATCCTGCTCCGGTATCTAGTACCCAGGAAGTAGAGTTTATTGATATACAGTCTTCAATTACAAACACACTTGAGGCTGAAGCCACAACATGCTTCATATCCTTGGAACTGGCTTTAAAAGCCCTGCAATCTTTCTGCCTATGCCCAATCCCATAACAATAGGAACGTCCCTCTTTTACTATATCCAGTCCTGAAACTTTTGCCCTTCTCTTTCCTTCTACTTCCCTGGTTTCCTTCAGGGTAGAAGGTAGAGACTGTAGAATCAAATCAGTATCTGACTCATTTCCCAACGCGGTCTCCAGGTCCTGGAGCTCATCAATATAGCTACTCATTGTAAGGACGTTGTCCCCTACATATGACCCGACAGCCAACCTCGCTTGAATTAATTCGGTCGAGGTTTCATATCTTGTGATATGAGACTGCTCTCCATATAAATCTTTGTTATGGAGAAAGATGGAAACTGAGTCCATCTTCTCGTGCTGCTTCTGGTATACACCATCAACTGAAGCTAACACGGGGCATTTGGCTTTCGCTTTATCCTTTTCCCTTGTCTGGTGGATATTCATATCCGTGACGGTGGAAACTGGACCTGGGACGGCGGGATCTTGAGTAGTAATAGGGTGGTCCAGTTTGTCATAGGCAATGGACATCTGGACAGACCTTTACCAGTCATATAAGTCAGATTCAGTCAATTTGTTATCTAGATGTAACCTATGTGTGGTCACAAGGTTGCTGCAATTTAAGAGAGAGAAGAAAATACTATTAGCATGATGCTCTTGCAAGTTTAGATTGGTTTTTAATTTATCTAAACAGGATGGCTCCCACTGTTTCTCGAATCCCTCCTCAAACCATAAAAGAAGAATTAGCCAGGACTATTCTCACCGTACAATTCTTGCTTAACCGTTCAGCCAGGTCAGTATCGATACTTCGAGGGAGGTTTTCCAATGCTTTCGCAAAGTTCCTTAATTAAATAACATCTTTTCTCTGGGGCGTAGCCCCGCTGACACCTTTCTAGGCACCTACTTGATTTATAGCATTGATCGTTAAGTGACGAATCTCCTGATAAGTAGTATATACTCACAGTAGGATCGGGATCCAAAATATCATCGTATGATAATGTTGAAGGAATCCTACCAATATTCATCAAACTCCAAAATGGTATGCATCTCTCTGCAAATTTCAGTTTCTTTTAGAAATTCCCGATATGGATTTTTGCCCCATGCTCTTATGACTTTGACTAAGGGCCAAATATGTCATAAGTCACATGTCAAGTTCTACCCGTCATTATCCAGGTTAATTTGAACCCACCCGTATATACTCTTGACTAAGGGCCAAGAAAAGTAATACGACTGTCCCAAACCAACGCATCTATCTATGCAACAAATGAATACCCCAGCAGCTACCAAACACTATGTTTTGACTAAGGGCCAAATATACATAGCTTGAATACTACTGAATACCCAAATGAAATGACGGAGGGCTACAAATGGTTTTGGCAAAACCGTGAACGTAGTGAACTTGATATAATCGAAGGAACCTGATACTTTTTTAAAAAAAGGAGTGGTTAAAGCTCCGCAATTTAAAAATTCTGATCTTTTAAAATAACCGAGTGGTTTCTTTTAAATTTGTTCCGACGATTAAACAATGGTTTATTTTCTTTGCATTATAATAATGCGTCCCATCATTTATCCTATCATTGCAGAAAACAACGAAAATACCACGTCCTCTTATGCAATCCGCATTCGCCACGGGGTCCCGTCATCACCCGTTAGGTTACTTAACTAACGACAGAGCGGGGGCTGGGCTAGCGCGGGTGTAAAACATAAGTGACGTCTAATAGCTATCATATATAGATATTATACATTCGTCAGACGCAATAATAAGCATTCCAGATCACTGATGAACTTAATTGGATATACTAGCAATCCGCATTTGCTTTGAGCCTGCAATAAAAGACGGATTACACAGTTGTGATGAATAGCCATTACCCCACCCTAGACCCCTACGGGTACGGCAAACTAACCGCCAAGTACCCGAAGTGAAGCGGTCTCCCTCAACAAAGTGAGTAGGCCACTAAACACTTCAAAGTACCCGGTAATTTGTGTACCCCGCCCTGGGTCTGTCCAAGGAGCAAAAACAGTAAAAAAAGAAATAATACAACGGTGGCTACAACCGCAACCTGGATGTGCCCCGCAAAAGAATATTATATCATATTACATTTACATCTAATGAATGAATATTAAACCCATCTCAAACCCCGGCTAATCATCACAACATTCCAATCAAGTCCATATACACAAACAGTAAACATTACAGAAATGTGCAACCCCCTGCCAACCGACATACTAGCAGTTAGGGGAGGTTTACGAACACATTAAACATTACAGATAAAAACCCAATTAGCAAATAACTTAGAATATCGATCGACTTCCCTTTTCCGTGTCTACCCCAAAAGCAAACCTGCAGTGAAGTAACCTGGGCAGAAACAGTATATACAGGAAAATAAAACACCATAAAAAATGAATAACAGAGAAAATCAGAGTCAAAACGGAGTTGACTCGGCGGCGGATCCGCGGCCAAAAGCACCATTTGGCCGCGGATCCGCGGCCGTCTTGTCGTTTTGTGTGCTCGTATTTTCCTAGAATTCATAAAATTCCCTGCTGTGAATTTTAAGGTATGTCAAATAATTTTTCAGACACTTTTAAAATTAACAGAAACTTGGGATTCGGGGTGTTTCGTTTTCGCGTTTTCCGTCGATCGAACTTCTAACTAGTTGCTAACAAGCTAGTAATGGTTTAGTTGGCTCTGATACCACTGTAAGTCCATGTCACGCACCCCACGAACTCGCGGGGAGGCGGAATATATGAAAAACGATTATCAAAGCTTCGTAACACGGACTTGAGCGCATGAATCGTATCTAAACCAATGCTAACAAACTACTAGAGGTTTAACTACTAGGATACGAAGTTATACCTCACGTTACTTGTCCTTCGGGTCTTCATCGCGGTCCTCCACTCCTCGTAGGCTCCTTGGAACATCGGCACCTCAACGGCCTCCTCGAATCAAAGACGATCCACCCGAAAGCTCCTACGCCAAGCTTAATCTGAAACTTGAGATAACTAGGTTGCTTAAAGTGCTAATCTAAGCTACCTAGGGGATATAGAGTGAGGTTATGGATGTATTAGTCTAGCTAACCCTTGATCTCAACTCATGAGAGGTTAGGGTTAGGGTTTTAAGAGAGAGTGAGCTTGAGGAGAGAGAAGGTGAGCATAAGAATGAGAAGAAAAATGAACTCACTAGAATATAACAACCATAACAATTAATCAAATAAATAATATATATGATTAATCATCATGGTTGATGCATTCATCTTATGTGATTCATCATATGACTCATTAACTCATTAATGAATCATTTAATACAAAGGATGAATCACACAAATGAGTCATTAAGCAATTAATGCTCATGCCACCTTAACCCCTTAGTCACCACTCTTCTAGAAGCTTCCCGGAAAATTATGAGAACGCCCCTCCAATCCGTGAAAACACGGAAAAACTTTAGACTGTATAAATCCAATAACCCGATACTAGAATCTGGCTTAAACCAAAGCCGGCTAGTAAAAACTGTCCGAAAAGTCGTACGTGCGTAAACACACGTACGCGTCCGAACCTTTGTCGTAAAACCATACGACCTCTATATCGTTTCGCCTGGAGCAGGGAAACTCTCTGTGTGGGACTCTAAAGACTCGACACTACGCTGGCAGTGGGTTTAACCACAGACCGCAAGCGGCACTAGCTGTACGTAACGGTCCCCAGGTAGATGTCGATAAGAAGGCCGATGAGGAAAACCATCTGAACTCCTGCTGAGCCTGATGTGACAATCTCCGTACAGTCTGGTCTGTTCGTCTAAGACTATCGCATATCAAGCCTAGGGGGCGGCAAGCGTCAGTCCCCTAATAGCTGTATAAGTCATGTCGGAGCGTAGCCCATTACACCCTGAGAAACTACTGGAACCTACCAGTAAATCTTGCTTGCCCTGGCCAGGGACTTTGCGTAATGGCTCTCCGACACAGTGTGATATCAACTCCCAATACCGGGAGAGACGAATCCTATCTAACTGCCACTGCCTCCAAGTGCTCGGGACTGCACCCAACTGCTACCTGTTTGCACGACTCATTTGAACCGTGGTAGGGTAGCAATCTAAGAACAGTGGGACACACTCGAGGCGAAGTAACAGTGTCAAGTCTGCGGACTATGCTGTACTCATGTCACCTGGGAACTGTTAACTGACGATGGGTATAATACCAACCAATCAGTTCCCCTGCGAGTCCTGTCTGGTGTACCCGTAACCTAACGAGCACCTGCATACTATCTCCAGCACGACGTACTGACGGCTGTGGGACAGACCATCTTCCCAACTGGGATGAGAAGCGTACACACTAGTCTACTCTGGAGTATCGATGCCCTGTTTCGACAATCCTACGACTAGGGACAAGTATAGGATGTTTCTTATAGACTACCCATCCCCCACTAGTGTGACTGCCATCACAACGCTGGTAATCAAGCAAAGATCCTATGGGCTCTACTAATATGTATAAGTGATACGTTACAAGAAACATATGCACATATTAAATTAGACACAAACCAAGTAGCACACTACCATGTTTAGCAAGATTGTATATACAACTGTGAATATCCCAAGCTTCCATTAAGTAATATACATACAAGTATGATACAATAATGGCCCCTAGGGCATATACACTAACAAGGAAGAAATATCCCCATCTCTTCGAAGGTACGCGTAGTTAGATTTTTAAATTTGGGGACCGAATTTCTTTAAGGGAGGTAGATTGTAACGCTTCGAAATTCGTTTAGGTTAATTTCGCGTTAGTTAGTATTGATGCGTGTTTCTCATAAAAACCCGTAAAACTTATTTCTTTTTTTAAAACTAGTTTTAATTTTGATTAGAGGTATTTTTATATATATAAGGGGTTTATTAATTATATTTTAGCTTGTGTCCACCTTAATTAGAGTTTTTCTTAATTACTTTCTTGAGCTAGGTTTAGTGTACACATGCACACTTATCATTTGTTTTGTTTTTTTGTTTGTAAATTGTAACCATTTTCATTTCTTGCATGGTTCTATTTTCCCCCACCATTAACCAAGTCAAAACCCTCAATTTAAAATAATTTTGAAAGAATGGGAGGTATGGGGGTTAGGTGAAGTGAGCTTGACTTTTTGACCATTTGTTTTCACTCATTTTCCTCTCTCCCTCTCATTTTCTGCTCTTTCAGCAGAGAAGCAGCAGCTGCATCATCATCATCATCATCATTCTCTTCTTCTCTTGCTTCTTTTTTGATCCATATACAAACCCTACACTAAAATCTCATATTCCTTCACAAAAACCTTAGAAAAATAGCTCTTTTGGGGATTTTTGGTGGCAAGTCAGTGGCTTTGAGGGCAAGGGGCTGGAAGTGAGGTTTCCCTAGGATCTTTTGGAGGTATTAAACTCACCCTTAGCACCTTAGTTCATAACTTGTAGTTTTGTTTGCTAAAAATTGTATTTTTGTGCATTTTAGTGATATTGAAGGGGAATTAGTGAAGCTTGTGATAAGTTAAGATTTTTATGGCTTGTTTAGCTTAGTTATGTGTTATTAGTGTTGTTTTAACCAAAGATTTGCTTCAGGTTTCACTAAAATACCCTAATGTATTGATTTAGTGTTAAAATAGCTTTTTAACTAGGTTTATGGTTTTGTTGTGATCTGCTTGTACCCCATTTGCTTCAGGCAAAAATTGTATTTACTGGAGCATGTACACTAGAATTAGAGAACACACACGAAGCACGGGAGCACAACTCCCTAGGGGACCACCGGAATATTCATTCTGGCCCTAAATTGCGGCCAGATGGGGGACCTGGGTTTTTGGGTTTGTTCTGTTGGTGTCTGCAACATTTCTAAGACCTTTGGTATATGCAATTTTGTAAAATTATCTCTGTTAAAAATCTGGAACCAAATACCCTATTTCCTACAATTTTAACTTTCGCGACACGTGTGACACGTGTGTGGGTTTGGGGTTTTCTGCGTATCGCGACGTGTCGGGGTAGCTTCAAGCGCGTGATCACACGTTTTAGCGTATCTCACACACACCCGTTTGGTTCGCGATGCGGGTTTCTCGTTTGGCTTTAATGTCGCATTTTTGTAGATGTTAGCTTACGTGTATTATTTTATGAAATTCTAGGTTCACAGGCGAGCACGATGTACGCCGCGAAGAAGGGGAAACAAGTCGTCGGCTACACTTAGCACGACCAGGTGAGTAGATTTAACATCTACGGGGAAATCGCCCGTATGGCGTTATGCGTCAGGGCTGATAGGACATTGTAGCAACATATTACATTTGCATACATTGACTGTTCATGGATACTATTGTTTCATACCGCATTCCCTGCTATATCTATATGAGCTTAGAATTGAGGACACACCGCACTGTTACTAACGGTTCATGTTGCACGAGCACTAATCTGCATGTTACACACACACCGTTAGTAATTGCCATGACACTCACACTATAGAATTGCCATGATCGATATATTGTAGCTCACCTCATATATGATTTGACATGATTATGTTACTTGTGCACATATTCATTTGCATATCCATATTTACGCATTTGCTTTGGATTTCATGTGATTTCTGGATTTGAGAACCGTGGTATTTTTCAAGAAAGCATGCATTATTTTAAAAACCCGGTTCCTCTTGATATGATATTTTGGTGCGTCCACCACGCGTTTTCTCGGTTCTGAGACGTGTGCTTGAAACCCGATTCAAGGAGTTGTATAATCCGTTTGCGGGTTCGTGGTGGGCCCGGTATGGTTCCCCGGGGCGAGAAATGTTTTTCGTGGAGCAGACGATAAGCCTGGCAGGGTGGCTAGTACCTACCGGTGATTGGTTGGACCTGGCGGTTATTCGGAGGATACTGACCAGAGTCGATAGATGGATACGGGATGACCCGTACTGCCGGGGCCAAAGGCCGATTCCGCAGACGGAGCACGTGGGCCGATCCGGACTGACGGAGGCCGATATATGAGGATTTGTGTGTTGATGCTGGACACGATTATTTCATGATATTTTCGAGTGCCGATGTTGGACACTCATGATTCTCAGAGATTTACAGGATTTGAGGGCCGATGAGGGTGACGGCGCCTGAGTTTTATCGGGATTTGGGTGCATTGATGGACACCGATTATTATTCCACATTGACATTCCGTGTAGATGTTATTTCATCTCATGCTCAGCATTCATTATTATGCATCTCATCCTGTAGTCTATTACCTGATAGAGTACTTATGTATGATTATTGCACATCCTGCTCATCGCATATAGATATTATCTGCTGACATATATTAGAGTAGCGTAGTACGTGCATAATCGTGATTACCTTTATATGTTATCTCCTATTCACGAGTTGGCAACTCACCCCCGTTGTGCTACAGTATTTGCAGGTTGCCCCTCAGAGTAGTCGCGACAGGCTGCTTTCTTCTACTTTTTGTCTTCGGATACCACTTCAGTTGGTGCGTGAGCTGTTTTGCTCCTAGGTGGGTTGTGGTATCCGGTTATTTTCCATTGTACATACTTTTGTATCTAGTATTCGCCATCTACTTTTATATGTATTTGACTTAGAGACCAGTGTGAGGACGATGATGTCATGTCTTGTACCCGATTTGGGATGCTTTATTATATTGTTATCATTTTACTCATATCATGTCTTGTACCCGATTTCGGGGTTAGTTTTACAAAGGAAATGCTGCCAAAATTTTTAAGAAAATAACTTGAACTTTAAAGAATGTTACTAAACTACTTAAGGTTTTCCAAATGTTTTTAAACAATTGTTTTCAACACTCACTACTTTTAATGGTTTTGATTTCTGGGTTTTGGCTTACTTAGTCGCGTTACGCCTGCAGACGTTGTTCCCCTCCAAAAGACGACGACAACGTGAAGACGTCTTGCCTGAGATTCGGGGCAGATGCTATTTGGTTTTATCCGTCCACCTCTCCGAAGATGCCAAGTTGATTTATGGCACCGTGTATCGGAGGTTTAGACGGATGCGGCCGACGTAGAAGACTTCGTCAGATTCCCCCTCGCTTGAGGGGTTTTTGATTGTGGGGACGCTCTTCCCTGCAGGCGCAAGCCCCTTCAGTTAATTACGCTACCTCATCGCGGTAACCACTTTCTCCTTCTCCAGAATTTCACTTCGTGTCGTGTGTGTTTGTTTTGTTTGTGGTTGCCCGTGGATTATATACGGAGAAACAATCTGGCCTGGTACAACATGGGTACTACTCGGATCAGTCCTCGTCTCAGATAAATCAACTCGAACCTCGGCTCTCCCGGCCTCTCTCTACACCCTCGTAGTCCTTGGCGGCATAATGGCTGGAAAGAAGGTAGGATTCGATGAGGATACGAAAATCGAATCACAAGGATATATACGATCATAAAGAAAATTCAATCAATAAGTCCTAAGGTCGCTTAGGCGGAGTACCGTGTCGTGAGTATGCCGCGGAACATACGCACGCTACGCCACTCTGCTGCAGCTACCTACTCCATCATACCAGGGTCATCCTACAATCCGAAGGTAAAACCTACGCTCTGATACCAACTTTGTCACGACCCAAAGTTTGGCCCGTGACCGGCACTCAACCACGTAACGTCTACAGGAGTAACGCAACTAAGTAAGCCGAAAACCCAGAAATCAAACCAGTAAAAGTATAGAGTGATTTAAGCAATTTATAGAACCAAATACTAAGATAACAATATACGACGTCGTAGCGAATAAAATGAGCAACAAGCGGGAAACATCACAGATAGAATAAACTGCATAAGTAAAGTCGGCTCACAACGAGCTCGACGCCAGAATACAAAATAAT
This sequence comes from Agapanthus africanus, assembly GCA_030015575.1. Lineage (NCBI taxonomy): Eukaryota > Viridiplantae > Streptophyta > Magnoliopsida > Asparagales > Amaryllidaceae > Agapanthus > Agapanthus africanus. The sequence continues at coordinate 371,913,101 of JASDDO010000012.1, forward strand.
ATACATCGTCCTCACAACTGGTCTCTAAGTCAATACATAAGTGGTAGATGGAGAGTACTAGATACAACAATGTACATAACTGAAAGATAACCAGATACCGCACAAAACCCACCTATTAGCAAAAGAGCTAGTACACCAACTGTAGGGGTATCTGTGTCAAAAGATGCAAGAATGCAGCCTGCCGCGACTACTCCGAAGGGCAACCTGCAAACACTGTGGCACAACGGGGGTGAGTTGCCAACTCGTGAATAGAAGATAACATATAAAGTTAATCGCGAGTATGCACGCGCTACGATACTCTAACCTATATCAACAGATAACATCTATATGATGAACTGGATGCTCAATCATGCAACAAGTGCGATCTAATAACATCTCCATGTGATGAGCAAGTATAACAATGCAATCTAACAACCCTATATAGAATGAACAGGGTATGCAATGATCAGGTATAGCAATGCAATCTAACAACCCTATATAGAACAAACAGGGTATGCAATGATCAGGTATAGCAATGCAATCTAACAACCCTATATAGAATGAACATGGTAAGCAATGATCAGGTATAGCAATGCAATCTAACAACCCTATATAGAATGAAGAGGGTATGTAATGATCAGGTATAGCAATGTGTACTATATTAGGTATAATAGATATAGGATGAGATATCAATTACTACATACTGAGCATGGGAAATATAACATCTACACAGAATGTCATCGTGGAAAGTATAATCGATACCCATCAATGTACCCAAATCCCAATACTACTCAGGCGTCGTCATCCTCCTCGGTCCTCCAATCCTGTAAATCTCATATAACCGTGAGTGCCCAACATCGGCACCCAAAATATCAAGAAATACCCGTGCCAAGAATCGACACGCAAATCCTCCTGTATAGGGCATCCGTAGGTCCGGATCAGCCCACGGGCTCTGTCTGCGGTATCGGCCCTCGGCCCCGGCAGTACGAGTCGTCCCGTATCCATCCATCAACCCTGGTCGGTATCCTTCGGATAACCGCCAGGTTCAACCAATCACCGGTAGGTAGTAGTCCCTCTGCCAGGCTCACCGTCTACTACACAGCGAAACCGTTCTCGCCCCGGGGTACCATACCGGGTCCACCATATACCCGTAATCGGCCTCATCCTACTCCTCGATTCGGGTTCACATATATCACTCTAGTACCGAGAAAACACATGGTGGACGCACCGAAATATCATATCAAGGGAAACCGGGTTTTTAAATAATTAACTATTCTCTTTGAAATATCCACGGTTCCCCAAATCCAGAATTTACATGGAAACAATATATCTCAATGCGTAATCTAAGCAAGTATGAAGACATCAATATATGTGTGCACTGGCATGAATGTACAGTGTGCATGTGCGCAGGTATGAAGATATCAATATATGGGTGCACTGGTATGAATATACAGTGTGCATGTGCGCAGGTATGAACATCTCAATATGTGTGCACTGGTATGAATATACAGTGTGCATGTGCGCAGGTATGAAGATATCAATATATGGGTGCACTGGTATGAATATACAGTGTGCATGTGCGCAGGTATGAAGACATCAATATATGTGTGCACTGGTATGAATATACAGTGTGCATGTGCGCAGGTATGAAGATATCAATATATGTGTGCACTGGTATGAATATACAGTGTGCATGTGCGCAGGTATGAAGATATCAATATATGTGTGCACTGGTATGAATATACAGTGTGCATGTGCGCAGGTATGAAGATATCAATATATGTGTGCACGTAGTACCAGTAGGGGTATGTGATGCATCTGTGCCCGAATATGGATATAACATATGACGTTATGCGGCAAATCATGACAACATCAATAAGGTAGAATCAGTATGATATATGATTTATAGCAATCCTATAGTGTGAGTGTCATGGCAATCACTAACGGTGTGAGTGTAGAATATCAATCGTGCTCGTGCGACTTGAACCGTTAGTGACAGTGCAGTGTCCTATGCTATCATTCCTATATGCAACAATAAGGTATGCTACTACAGACCATATGAACATCTACAATCTAATATCCTGACTCTCCCTAACGCTTAACGCCATACGGGCGATTTCCCCGTTTATGTTAAATCTACTCACCTGGTCGTGCGCTACTCGTAGCCGACCACCTGCTTCCCTTTCTTAGCTTCGTCCGACGTACCCGCCTGCGAACCTGGAATCACACAAGAATCCATATATAAGCAACTATCTCGCAAAATGCGATATCGAAGTCAAACGATACGCTCGCGTCGCGAACTAAACGCGCGTGGGTACGATATGCTAAACGTGTGCACGCGTCTAAAACTAACCCCGATACGCCGCGATACGCTGAATCATGGAACCCTCTCGCCTATCGCGCGTATCGCGCGAACCAAACGTACTAGAAATACGATATAACATCCCAGATTCTACCCAGGCTAACAACTTACAAAATTATACATACCACTGGCCTAGAAATAACAACAGACTCCTACCCATGCAACATCACCCAAAAATTCCCCTATCTGGCCGCAAATTGCGGCCAGAAAGATTAAATCGGCGGCCTCGCTATGGGGTGGGGGTCTCGGGCTCTGGTGGTGTGGTCTATACCTTGTATACAAGCTCCAGTTAACTCAATTTCAACCTGAACTACTCGGACCTATAGCAGATCACAGAAATCCAAAAAGTTCACTTAAAAATACTAAATTTGCACAATTAGAAACCCTATGGTATTTTGGTGTAATCTGGGGTCTAACTAGGTTTACATGGCCTTAATAACACCTAATTAGGCTAGGTTAACCAATATTAACAGCACTAAACCACAAGTCCACACAAATCACCATTTCAAGCACAAAATCTCACTTTTTACACAAACCGAAGCTAAACTACGCATACGTTAAACAAACAAGAAGTTGGTCTCGGATTCTATACCTTACAAGACCCTAGGTGCAAGGACAAAGGAGGTGGAGAAGATGGGGAGTGCTGCTGCAGCTGCTGGGGGCTGCTGTTGATGTTGCTGCTGCTGCCACTGCTTGTTGCTGCTGCTGCCACTGCTTGCTGCTTCTGCAGCTGCTGCCTCTCTCTCTCTCTCTCTCTCAGCAGTGTGTGTCTGTGTGTGTGTGTGTGAGAGAGAGAGTTGCGAGAATGAGAAGTGAGGGTGAGAGAATGAGGCCCCAAGTCAACAACCCCCCTCTCTCTTTCTCTCTCTCTTCATTTAATGAGCATGGCTCAAGCCATGCCCATACTCCCTCTCTCACCAAGTCAACAAAAGAAAAGAAATTCAATAACAAACACACAATAAATAAAACCCAATTAAGTCCCAAAACACTTAATACAAATAGGTTAACCCTTCATGCTAGCTAATCATGGTTTAACCCCAAATCCTAACCCTAGATAACATGCACAAGTGTGTGTGTGCCTAGTAAAATCCTAATAAAATATTCATTAATTAGAATAAAACATCAGAAACTTAATTTGGTAAACTTTTACCAAAAGCTATCTAGTAAAATATAATTAACCCCTAAACACGACCTAAGGTGGTACAAAACTATCTAGTAAACTATAATTAATCCCTAAACACGACCTAAGGTGTTACAATCTTCCCCCCTTAAAGAAAATTCGTCCCCGAATTTTTAAAATACAAAGCTACGCATACCTTCAGAGGGATGAGGGAACTTCTGCCGCACCTCGCCCTCAGCCTCCCAGGTGACCTCTTCACTGTTTGGGATGCACCCAAATATCTTCACTGATGACAAGACCTTCGATCGAAGTTTCTTCACCTGTCGGCCCAAAATTACGGCTGGCTGTTGGGTGAACAAAGGATCACACTCGAACTTAATTGGTCTGGCGCTGAATCCAATGAGAAAGGTCATGAAGGTAATTGCAAGTATCGACATAGGAAATACGGGGTGAATATTCAATAATCTGGGTGGAAGTGCCCAACTTAAGGCAACGAACAAACTCGCCTTAGGGATCCTAAAAATACTTACTATCCTAGAAAACTTCCCAAAACTCAACATGTCATTTATCGGAAATTTTTCCGTGGGAATACATGATCTTCCATTGCGAACTTGAATCTGCGACCATCTTGGTCAGCATCTGCTCGCTATCCGCAATATACCGTTCTCATCCTGACCCAAAACAACCGAGTCATTTCCGAAATTTCTAAACTAGCTGAGGTCCAATAATCCTATAACACGGAGTTAGGAAAAACAGACTGGTGATCGACATGACCTAACTTCTAATCCTAAAGGTTACCAATTGGAGTGTCTCCTGATAACTGCTATCAAAGGAGAACCCTATCGATGGCAAACAACGATCCCCAACTGCCGACAACAATTTCTACATACGCACAACTTAACAAGAACAACTGAGTATCACCGGATGACAAGCATCCGAATGGAGTCACATCCTGACAATTCCTGGGTGGACACCATAACGAATTTCGGGAAGATCTGCTCTCGTTCCCTCTTCGGAAGGGTTAAAGGTTGCAACTCTCCGTCAGTCTCAGTTGCTCAACTCAAGCACACAACAAGACAGACACTTGAAACGAATCCCAAGACTTCTCTTTCTATTCCTGCCCACCCGTAACTCCCTTACAAGTCACGTTAACAGTTGGTGGGGCTTGAATGAGTACAGAGAGTTGACCGATGTGCCTGCCCTAGGATTCCTCGTCTCTTCCCTATAATACTAGGTACTCAAGTGTCTCTCTAGCCTAGCCCACCCTTGCCACAAGTCAAGGATTCCAAAACATTACCCAGCTGGATAGGCTCCAATATCCCTGACGAACGAGCGTCGGCGGCCAGTGTCTCGCGAAAGCGATTTAAGAAAAGTGGCTGGGCGCGGACATGGGCAAGCTGTCTCCTCAGAAGAGACAAACTTATGCCGTACTCAACGATTGCACAAGAACTGTGAATCTGCGGAGGATTATCACAACAATCAATTCCCATCGCAGGAAGATGTACCTTTAACTCCGGTGGTCCACGAAAATCTGACACGACTCTCAAACAAGTGGTGTCTCTGATCTCCAACGCAAAACCATCGCGGCCATCTCCAGATCATGAGTGGGATATCCATCACGTACTTCCTCCAAATGTAAGGAAGCAAAAACGATTAACTCCATTGTGTCACCTCAGTACACATTCGAGTCCTACTCACGAAACATCACAGTTAAACCACAAAGTCGCCCGAACCAAAAGCAAAGAAGGAGCCGATGCAGTTGTTAACCTAGTCTTAAACTGCTGAAACTCCGAACACAAGCCTTCTACAGAAAAGGAACCACCATTCCAGTCAAATTAGTCAACGGGGCAGCATCACACTAGCAATCCTGCAAGAGACGGCTGTAACACCTGCTAAGCCAAAAAAAATCTGCGGACCTCCTTCCTGCTCACAAATTTGGGCCTAAGCTGTACGGCCACGATCTTCCTCGGAACCATACCAATTCGTCTCCGTAACTACACAACCTAGGAGTCAACACAACAAGCCAGAAGGGAACACTCCGAGAATCTAGTAAACCGCTGGGCTCTCCCAGTATCTGTTGGAGATAGTGCCCTCAGAGTCAATTATTGGATCACAGGCACGTGATTGCAATGATTGAGGAAGGACCTATCCCGGTAGGCCAGTCTTACTCGAGATGATAGTATGCTATCTGGTTTACCTTTATCATCGTGTACTGCTTCAGGTGACCTTACAGGTCGCTATTACACGTTGATAGAGCCCCTAGGATTCTTGCTTGACTACCAGCAGTATGATGGCGATCATATACGTGGGAGCTGGTAGTCTATAAGCACATCCTTAAAAGGTCCCTAGTCGTAGGAGTTTCGAGACAGGGCATCGATACTCCGTTAGTAGACTAGTGTATACAGTCGAGACCCCGACGAGGGGCGGTGGCCGGTCTCACAAGCCACTGGTGTCAGTTGGTTCACCTAAGATGTATACAGGTGCTCATTGGGTTATGAGTACACCGGACAGGACTCGCCGGGAACCTGCTAGTTGGTCTTATACCAGATGTCAGATAGCAGTTCCCAGGTGACATGTGTACAGGTTAGTTCATCGACCTGAGATCGTCATTTGTCTCGTGTGAGTTCCCACTGTGCTTTGATTACTACCCTACCACGGCTCAAAGGAGTCGTGCAAACAGGTTTTACTTGGGTACAGTCCCGAGCCACATGGAGGCAGTGAGCGGATCTGCAGGGGTTCGTCTCTCCCGGTATTGGGGGTGAGGTCGCGCTGTGTCTAGGAGAGCCATTACACAAAGCCCTCGGCCGAGGCAGGAGATTTACTGGTAGGTATTCCAGTAGTATCTCAGGGTGTTCTGGGCTACACTCCGACACGACTTGTACCGCTTTTGGGGGTCTGACTTTTACCAACCCCCTAGGCCCGCCATGCGATACTCATAGACGAACGGACCGGACTGTACGGATATTGTCACTGACAGGCTCAGTAGGGTGTCAGGATGAGTTCGCTCATCGACGTCCCTTTTGGTCAATAGCTGGTGGCCCGTCACGTATTGGCTAATACCTCTGACGTGCTAGTGGTTAAATCCACAGCCATAGTATTGACGAGTCTTTAGAGTCCGCCACACTTACAGTTACTCAAGCTTTCGGGCAAAACGCTGTAGAGGCCGTATGGAGATATGGCAGGGTTCGATCTGATACGTGCGGTATTGCACGGATCAGGATCGAACGGATATTACTAGCCGGCTTTGGCTTAAGCCGGTCCTAGTTTAGTACATTGTAGATTTTGTCTCATTGCATTTGTATCCGGACGGAATACAGATGCGGGTGTGTATGCATAGTATCGGGGTTTTCCTGTAATTTATTACGGGACCAGTTTTCTGGAGTTGCCAGTTTGCATTCCGTTCCGGCCGGTTTTCCTTTGTTCTTTCCCGGCCGGACTTTTCTGATGGAGGGGGTAATTTGCAGTTTTTCAAATTACATTTGAGGAGGGGGTTTCTTGCATATGTATTAATTATGATAGCATCTTTTTTATTCCTTTCTTTTCTATCATCATTTCTTGTAAAAGGTGATTAGGATTGATTTGGTTTTGATATGAGATTGTGATGATAATGTTTGGCTATGGTCACCACTTGCTTTTACTACCATTACCTTCCTTCTATGGTTGTGGTTTTGTATTCCCTCCTCCACCATTCTCATTTTAGAGATGATAGAACTCACTTGAGAGAAAAGAGAAGAAGAGGTTTTCATTCTTGAGAGTTTTCATTCTTGATCTCACTTTCATGCTAGAAAAATGCAAGCACCATTTTTCTAATCTTGATTCCTCCATCATCTTCAAAGGCAACAAACCCCAAAGAGACAAGCATCATCTACACTACATTCTACAGCACTCCTTGAGCATGTCGACTTGCCGGCTTCATGCTCGAGTTGCCTCGGTATTGAGGCGGGAACCCGTAAAAGACGCAGGCGATGTGGTGCCCTTCCGGCGAGGAGGCGATGACATGGAGACTAGACTTTCCGCGGGAGATCGGGACGATGACGAGAAGACCGGAGGGCTTGGATCACTTGGTATACTTCTCTTCCCATCTCTTGTTTGCTAGCATTAGGTTAATGGTTAACGATCCGGGTTTTATTGTCCGCGGTAGCGCCAGTTTCCGAGTAAGGAAAATTTTTGATTCCGCATTTTGGCATCGGTAAGATGGCCGGGGCGCTGCCGTGGCGCAACATGGTATCAGAGCCACGCCATTAACCTTGCCTAGCTTGTTCTAATGCGTTTTACTTATCCGATCGACCAAAATTCCAAAATCCGCGTTTTGCATGCATCAGTTTTCTGTCGATTTTTTCTGGGCTCGAAAAATTTTTCAGGTTGTAGAAAACAGATGTACATGGAATTCTAAGAAAACTGCAAAAATTTAGTACACTGATCCCTTTATAGGACCGCGGAACCGCGGCAATGACCCCTTGTTTGCCGCGGTTCCGCCGCAGTATATTGGTTTCAATTTGCCAATTTTTTGCAGTGGGCTTTTGGGCTTAAGATAGGGGTTTTGGAATATTAAAATTGGGCCCAGAATTTCTGTGAGTGCTACAGTATTACTTGGGGGCCCACTTGTTAATTTTTGATCGATTGGATATTTTAAACACATTATTTCACAGTATTTACATTATATCTGCGACCGTGAATATCACTTGATCGGTAAATCCTGTCTAACTGCTATAGCCCGGTTAGACGGATTTGCGAACGTGATTTTCACGTTGATGTTTTATGTTTATGCTGTGATGTTGAGGATCGGTCGTGGGGATAGCCTGGATGCAATGCTAGTACTGTTTTGTTTTATATGTACATTTGTTATTGCGGGGCGAGCGTCCGACATGTGGACTGCCGTCACTGCCTGATTGTATTATTCTTTTGGGGCACGACCTGGTTGCGGTCGATGTACCCGGTGTATGTATATTTTACTTTCTGTACTAGGATTACCCCGCGGAGGGGTGTACGGATAGTCGGGTTCTAGAATGCAACGGGCCCGCATCTCATGGCATTGAGACGGAGGGGGCTTCACTCTAGGATTGGCGGGCTATTCGCCGCACTCGTAGGGGGTACAGTTTGACCCAGGAAGGGTGCCCAAGTTACCGGATTCCATGAAGTGCTGGGTGGTCCATTCACGGAGCTGAAGGGGGCTGCCTCACTTCAGGTTTTGGCGGGTGACTTGCCGCGCCCGTAGGGGTCTAGGATTTCATTACACAGGCTATCCACACGACCAGGGGAACGTCGGGTTTCAGCAGCGGCTCTGTGAAACCCGGGGCTTCCAGATATCTGTATTGTTCTGTGATGCTGTATATTTCTGTGATGTTGCATTCTTTTCACGCCTTGAGCGAATATAATATATTGGTATATATATTAGTAGATGTTGTATATGTTTTGCATCCGTGCTAGTCCAGTCCCCGCTCTGTCGTTAGTTAAGTAACCTAACGGGTGATGACGGGACCCAGTGGCGAATGCGGATGGCATATACGTACATCAGTATATTTTCGTTCTTTGTGGTGTGATCAATTGATGGGACTGCGTTGATTCAGATCAATGCAAGTTAAACAAACCTATTCTGATGTTGTTGGAACATTTTTCAAAAAGCTGTTATTGCAAGGACGTTCACTTTTATTTTGCATCGTGGTATTCATTTGGAATATCCTGCTCCTCAGTCGACGAGGCAAGGGCCGAGATCCCTTCACCGGGAGTGACCCCTTGGACAGAAGTTTGCGTCAGGGCATTAACTTCACTATAGCCGATTACTTTTGCTTTGCATCGTGGTATTCAGTTGGAATATCCTGCACCTCATTCTACGGGGAAAGAGCCGAGATCCCTTCACCTGGAGTGACCTCTTTAGCAAAGGTTTTTGTCACTATATTTTTTATAAAAGGCTATGCAGTTCCTTCAACAATATCAAGTTCATTACGTTAAAGGTTTTTCGCCAAAAACCAGTCGTAGCCCTCCGTCATTTCAGATTAGTATTACTTAGTATTCATGCGTAGTGCTTAGCCGAGGCGTAGTGTTCGGTAGCTATGTAGTGCTTTTCTGTTGCATGGATATGTGATTGGTTAGGACAGTCATGCGGTCATTTTGGCTCAGTCAAGGATTCGTGCGGGTGGGTCTAATGCAATCAAGATAATGACGGGTTGAACTTGACTAGGACCCTTTGATATGTTGGCTCAGTCAAGGTACTTGGGTCCTAGGGGTAAAAACACACATCGGGAGTTTCAAAAGAACTGAAACTTGCCAGGCATGCGCATACCTTCTGGAGTGTGGTGACTTGAGTGGATTCCGTCAAGTTATCATGCGATGATAGTTGGATCCCGATTCCCACTGATGAGTTAGTTTACTCCTCGGGTGACCCCGACTAATTCTTCTTTCAGGTTTGGAGGAGAATTTGAGGTACAGTGGGAGGTTTCCTGATTAGATAAAGTGATAACCATTCTGATCTAGGTTAGAGTGCACGCTGAGTGTTTCTTTTCTCTCTCTCTTTGGCTGCGACCTTTGACCCGACCCTGGACTATGACTCAGTGACCAAGTTGACCGAACTTTCTTAACACAGGCTTTTGGATTATCAGAGTTGCAGACCTCATTGCCACTCCTACTTTTACCCTTTTCTCCAGGACACCCCGTATTACTACGAACGTCCACTTCCATTGGACAAAACCATCGTATGGTTATATACGAACTCGAAGGACTTCGAGGATGGTTTCTGGTTCTGGAGAAAACGAATAGGATTATTCAGTTGTCTTTTCTTTTCACCTTCTCTCATTGCGAGTACTCCTTGGTTTAGGAGATAGTACACCTATTACGCAAATTGGATAGTCTTCTTCCAAACCATAGGCTGGTGCCGACCGGTAGGGAATGAAGAAAACCAATTAGCATAACGATGATGTGCAGAAGGTATTAAGTTAAGACAAAGCAAGATATTAGTAAGAGGGCAAAGTAAATTGCGACTGCTATTCACGACCGAACCAAGTATTTCTTCGCCAATCCTAAATCACCTTTGTATTTCTCCAGGACACTCCGTATCACTACGAAGATCCACAGTTTATTTGGATACTCCATCGTATGGTTATATACGAACTCGAAAGGAACTTGTTCCAGTTCGGGGATGGATTCTGGTTCAGGAGAAATAGGAATAAGGTTTATTCGGTTGTCTTTTATCTTCACCTTCTCTCGCTTTGCGAGTGATCCTAGGATTAGGACAGTACACCTTTTTATGCTTATTGGATAGTCTTCTTCCAAACCATAGGCTGGTGCCGAACGGTAGGGAAGGAAGAAAACCATTTGGCATAAAGGGGTGTGCAGACGGTAATGACTAAAGACATGTAAAGGGATTTGGACAGATGGCAAAGATATATACGGTTACAGTTGTGAATCTGGATAATGGAAGAGGCATTACTAAGAATACCAGAATACCCCACCGAAACATTTCAATGTTTCAGTTTCACTGTGTAATGTTAAAAGAAAACTGATTTCCCGATTAGATACTTACTCCAGGGTATGTATTTACCAGGAATGATTCTCACATCTGTATGGTTTTACAGATGATGAGTGGGAGTAAGTTATTGGGAATACGGTGATCATCCTCATTATATCGGGATTCGTTGTAATCGGTGATATTAGAGGAGATCATCTGGGCTGTTTGCCGGTCGGCAAATATTTGGTTTTGAATATCCGCTGTTGTGCACCAATTTCAAATTGATATATCTGTACGTCTATTTTCATAGAGTGAGATATACCTTTTGATATTATGTCGATGACATTTACCTATATCAGTGGATGGTTAGGTAAGGAACATTAAACAGCGGTGTAATTCTTCTTAACCATAAGTACAGTTTTCAACCTACGACGCACAGTGAAAGAGTTGTTAGACTCAGCGGACTTATACAGAGTATTGTATGTTGTCCAGTGTCCATTAGGACAGAGGGGTTGGTCCTCATACTATATTTTGTTTACTTTTAACTTCTCTAGTTCTTAGACATGTGTTTCGTAGGAACACAGGGTCTAAGTTTTGAGGAGTTATAGGTATTTGAATAGAGTAGAGAACCAGGTGTAGAAAGTATCGGGATTCTTCAAAGTGATCGAAGATGTAGATACTTGTGTATGGTGTTCAGTTGAAAGTAATGATTAAGAGAAATTGCTTCTCTTTCAGGTTACTCATAATTGGAAGCATTCCTAAGTTGAGTAACGCTGATCGGCCTCTTTCCATTTAGTTTACATGCACTGGAGAAAGATGCATGATTTGAATCTGGTTCAATTAAATCAGTGCCTCTGGTTCTATATTGGATATAGAACAGTTCATATCTTAACGATGTTAAGGTACGGGGAGTTGTCCGGCTTATGCTTAAAATCAGACTCTGGATAACTCAAGGCACGTTTCTGTAATGGCTGTTTGTGGGTTGACCCAGGCTATGACGAGGGTTGACTTTCTACCATCTGGCAGATCAATAGAAATATTGTTCTAGACTCGCCACAGTTTTATTAAAAAAAAATGGATTTTTCAAAAACAGTAATGGGAGTATGGTAGAACTGGAAGTGATTCCAGAACCGCAAACGATTACTGAAGATTTGATAAGGAACCTAAAGATTCAATCTGATTTGACATTCCATTGGCCACTCCGCAGATAAGGTGGGTAACCTCAGGCACCCGAGAGGTACTCCGGTAGCCTCAAGGACGGTGGCAGGGAGGTTCTTGTTTACCCACACTTGCCATTGCTGTTGTTCCAGGCTGCGAGACCCGGTGGGAGGATGAGTATAGCGTCGTTCTAAGCTAGCTTTAGAAGTGCACGTCTATATGACTCTGCCAGAGGGTTGTCGTAGTCAGTGGGAGCAACGGAAGCATTGGTGGACATCAGGCTTATGTCTATTTATAGACTAAAGCAGATGTAGTGGAGATAGATCATCTATTTCTGACGTGACAGTCATAGGTTTGACTTCATCAGAATAGGGGATGGATCTGTTGAGAAGGTAGTAGGGTGTGATATCCTGGTATTTGAATGACATACACAAGAGTAGGAAGTGATATTCCTATACTACGATCGGTTATACTTTGGTTGTCACACTGTAGTTTCTCCACACAGGACTTGGATATTATATCAGACATTCTGGTTACTAAATCTATGGTTTTAGATCTAGATTTGGGTGGTTTCCCAATCTGGGTACTTAGACAGCATTCTAAGAGTATTTAGAATGGACGACTCCTGGCATGGTATTGTACCTGCAGGTAATGGAGTCACCCTCTCTAAAGGTGTCTTACAGACTAAAGGGGAGAGGGATGTGCATGATTGGCAGATCACTTGCTTAGGCAATTGAGTGAATCATGAGATGTCAAGTACCACACCAGATGTTGTTCTTGCAGTAGATGCAATAAGTTGATATTAATCCAATCCTAGAGAAACAATCGGAAGCAGTTTTAGGACATAAGTGCGTGTTCTAGGGATGTGATAACGACAGCCTCTTTTAGGAGACGGTTATCACTCCAGGCTTCCAAGGTGACATGGATGGCAGAGTGGCTGTCAGAGTTATAGTTCTCCTTCTGACGAGGGGCAGTATTTTGGACTGGTGGTCCAAGGCAATACTGAGGGAGGCATGGCGCTGGGTACTGATTAAGTTCAGTTATCGATACAGTCTAAGTAGTTTGGATTTGGAGTTCATTTATGAGCTAGGTCCCATCAAACATCCAGACATTCTAAGACAGGTATTGCTCATTTCGGGAGATGGCTTTCTCCGCGAACTTGAGATATAGAGAGACATAGAAAGAAACATCACAGCGGATCCACTCACTGAGGCTATTCCTCGAACGCAATAGTTTCGCAAACAAGCTTTGTGAGACTGACTAGTAGAGGAGTTGGGTGTTCGGTATCACACGGGCTGTGAGTATGCGACATCGCAATAATTAGCCTTGAGTGCAAGTGGGAGATTGTTGGAGATAGTGCCCTCAGAGTCAATTATTGGATCACAGGCACGTGATTGCAATGATTGAGGGAGGACCTATCCCGGTAGGACAGTCTTACTCGAGATGATAGTATGCTATCTGGTTTACCTTTATCATCGTGTACTGCTTCAGGTGACCTTACAGGTCGCTATTACACGTTGATAGAGCCCCTAGGATTCTTGCTTGACTACCAGCAGTATGATGGCGATCATATACGTGGGAGCTGGTAGTCTATAAGCACATCCTTAAAAGGTCCCTAGTCGTAGGAGTTTCGAGACAGGGCATCGATACTCCATTAGTAGACTAGTGTATACAGTCGAGACCCCGATGAGGGGCGGTGGCCGGTCTCACAAGCCACTGGTGTCAGTTGGTTCACCTAAGATGTATACAGGTGCTCATTGGGTTATGAGTACACCGGACAGGACTCGCCGGGAACCTGCTAGTTGGTCTTATACCAGATGTCAGATAGCAGTTCCCAGGTGACATGTGTACAGGTTAGTTCATCGACCTGAGATCTTCATTTGTCTCGTGTGAGTTCCCACTGTGCTTTGATTACTACCCTACCATGGCTTAAAGGAGTCGTGCAAACAGGTTTTAGTTGGGTACAGTCCCGAGCCACATGGAGGCAGTGAGCGGATCTGCAGGGGTTCGTCTCTCCCGGTATTGGGGGTGAGGTCGCGCTGTGTCTAGGAGAGCCATTACACAAAGCCTTCGGCCGAGGCAGGAGATTTACTGGTAGGTATTCCAGTAGTATCTCAGGGTGTTCTGGGCTACACTCCGACACGACTTGTACCGCTTTTGGGGGTCTGACTTTTACCAACCCCCTAGGCCCGCCTTGCGATACTCATAGACGAACGGACCGGAATGTACGGATATTGTCACTGACAGGCTCAGTAGGGTGTCAGGATGAGTTCGCTCATCGACGTCCCTTTTGGTCAATAGCTGGTGGCCCGTCACGTATTGGCTAATACCTCTGACGTGCTAGTGGTTAAATCCACAGCCATAGTATTGACGAGTCTTTAGAGTCCACCACACTTACAGTTACTCAAGCTTTCGGGCGAAACGCTGTAGAGGCCGTATGGAGATATGGCAGGGTTCGATCTGATACGTGCGGTATTGCACGGATCAGGATCGAACGGATATTACTAGCCGGCTTTGGCTTAAGCCGTTCCTAGTTTAGTACAGTGTAGATTTTGTCTCATTGCATTTGTATCCGGACGGAATACAGATGCGGGTGTGTATGCACAGTATCGGGATTTTCCTGTAATTTATTACGGGACCAGTTTTCTGGAGTTGCCAGTTTGCATTCCGTTCCGGCCGGTTTTCCTTTGTTCTTTCCCGGCCGGACTTTTCTGATGGAGGGGGTAATTTGCAGTTTTGCAAATTACATTTGAGGAGGGGGTTTCTTGCATATGTATTAATTATGATAGCATCTTTTTTATTCCTTTCTTTTCTATCATCATTTCTTGTAAAAGGTGATTAGGATTGATTTGGTTTTGATGTGAGATTGTGATGATAATGTTTGGCTATGGTCACCACTTGTTTTTACTACCATTACCTTCCTTCTATGGTTGTGGTTTTGTATTCCCTCCTCCACCATTCTCATTTTAGAGATGATAGAACTCACTTGAGAGAAAAGAGAAGAAGAGGTTTCCATTCTTGAGAGTTTTCATTCTTGATCTCACTTTCATGCTAGAAAAATGCAAGCACCATTTTTCTAATCTTGATTCCTCCATCATCTTCAAAGGCAACAAACCCCAAAGAGACAAGCATCATCTACACTACATTCTACAGCACTCCTTGAGCATGTCGACTTGCCGGCTTCATGCTCGAGTTGCCTCGGTATTGAGGCGGGAGCCCGTAAAAGACGCAGGCGATGTGGTGCCCTTCCGGCGAGGAGGCGATGACATGGAGACTAGACTTTCCGCGGGAGATCTGGACGATGACGAGAAGACCGGAGGACTCGGATCACTTGGTATACTTCTCTTCCCATCTCTTGTTTGCTAGCATTAGGTTAATGGTTAACGATCCGGGTTTTATTGTCCGCGGTAGCGCCAGTTTCCGAGTATGGAAAATTTTTGATTCCGCATTTTGGCCTCGGTAAGACGGCCAGGGCGCTGCGGCGCAACAGTATCCGTATAACAGATCCTCGAGTGCTACTCCTAACCCTTAAGACAAACTAAAGAGACCAGGATGTCGTAAATAACACAACAATAACTGGTCGAGGAACGGCCCGAAGAAAACCAGTTCATCACACCTACTAATGCTGCTAGAGCATTGGTGAGTCCAGTGACACACCCAAAACACACAAAGCCCGTAGCACGCACAAGGCAGTCTTCGGAATGTCATCACTCCGGACCCGCAACAATGATGACCTGATCCCTAACGAACTTAGACAAGGTCTCGCACTCTGGTGCTGATCGAGGAATTCGTCAGTGCGAGGTACAAGATACTTATCCGCACCGTAAGCCGATTCAAGTGACGATCCATCAACACAACCTCAATCTGTCGTTTCCTCCTGGACGAACAGAAATAGGAACTTCCTAAATGTGAAACACTCAGACGCATAACTCCCTCAACAACTACTCTGCAGAAGATCCTTAGCTCCTTAAGCTTCGCCGGCTTATCTTGGAACGACGTCGGAAAAATTCTCGCACGAAAGAAAACCGGTCCAACAACCCAACTGTGGCTACAACATCACGAAAAACGCCAAGAATCCACGACATCTCCTCAGAGACGACTAGCAAATAAGACTGAATTCAAGCTGAAAGAGGTGGCACCACTATCCACCTGCACCACAAGATCTGACTTGCCCGGAAAAAAAAACCTAACTGTTTCCTCACGGTAGCCCACAACGCCTAGCACGTAGCTAACCAGTCCGTGCCCAGGAGATTGCCAAATCCAACATCTTTAGGAGGTTCAAAATGACAGACGAATCTCTATCTCCTATCCGATGGGCACACGACCGAAGTACGTGTCGCGCAACAAAAGGATTGCTGACAGAAGTTAACACAACAAACGGCTAATCTACCCAGCACGACTCTCGTCCTAAACTCGGCACGAAGTGTGTAAACATACGAGTGCAACAAAAGGACATACTGAAAGAGTACCTGTAGGCTCCGCATTGGACGCCCGCGCGTCCCGATGAGTCGAAGCGAAAACGTGTGCTTGTCCTTCATCTGCGACTGATCGAACTCCTTCTCTACTAGCCTGACCCCTCTATGCAAACCCTCCGCGTCCACGACGTCTCAAAACACGACCCTGACGTGCTGTGAAGGAACACTGCCTGATGAGGTGTTGAAGGCTTTCGCATCGTAAACACCTACGTACTGAATGCTGTCCTGCCTGGGGATGGAAGCCAAACGACTGTCCTCGTCCTAAGCCTCTGCTCTGGGCTGGTACACCAGTACGATTCCACAACTGTTCCGGAACTCTCACGGTCTCTGGAAGACGTGTCTCGTAAACAGGGGCTGCCTCCACCGGTGCTATGTAGGGGACGGAATACTGCATGATGATCGCAAGGAACAACTGGGTAACAGGGGTGGCAACCATCTGTCGCTGCGCTCGAACGACCTCTACCAATGAGCTCATCATCTGGCGCAAGCTCTGCATCTCTGCAACTAGTCTAGCGATCTGATCTGTCGTAGGAGAAACAATCTGTCCTGGTACAACATGGGTACTACTCGGATCAGTCCTCGTCTCAGATAAATCAACTCGAACCTCGGCTCTCCCGGCCTCTCTCTGCACCCTCGTAGTCCTTGGCGGCATAATGCCTGGAAAGAAGGTAGGATTCGATGAGGATACGAAAATCGAATCACAAGGATATATACGATCATAAAGAAAATTCAATCAATAAGTCCTAAGGTCGCTTAGGCGGAGTACCATGTCGTGAGTATGCCGCGGAACATACGCACGCTACGCCACTCTGCTGCAGCTACCTACTCCATCATACCAGGGTCATCCTACACTCCGAAGGTAAAACCTACGCTCTGATACCAACTTTGTCACGACCCAAAGTTTGGCCTGTGACCGGCACTCAACCACGTAACGTCTACAGGCGTAACGCAACTAAGTAAGCCGAAAACCCAGAAATCAAACCAGTAAAAGTATAGAGTGATTTAAGCAATTTATAGAACCAAATACTAAGATAACAATATACGACGCCGTAGCGAAGAAAATGAGCAACAAGCTGGAAACATCACAGATAGAATAAACTGCATTAGTAAAGTCGGCTCACAACGAGCTCGACGCCAGAATACAAAATAATATACATCGTCCTCACAACTTGTCTCTAAGTCAATACATAAGTGGTAGATGGAGAGTACTTGATACAACAATGTACATAACTGAAAGATAACCAGATACCGCACAAAACCCACCTATTAGCAAAAGAGCTAGTACACCAACTGTAAGGGTATCTGTGTCAAAAGATGCAAGAATGCAGCCTGCCGCGACTACTCCGAAGGGCAACCTGCAAACACTGTGGCACAACGGGGGTGAGTTGCCAACTCGTGAATAGAAGATAACATATAAAGGTAATCGCGAGTATGCACGCGCTACGATACTCTAACCTATATCAACAGATAACATCTATATGATGAACTGGATGCTCAATCATGCAACAAGTGCGATCGAATAACATCTCCATGTGATGAGCAAGTATAACAATGCAATCTAACAACCCTATATAGAATGAACAGGGTATGCAATGATCAGGTATAGCAATGCAATCTAACAACCCTATATAGAACAAACAGGGTATGCAATGATCAGGTATAGCAATGCAATCTAACAACCCTATATAGAATGAACATGGTATGCAATGATCAGGTATAGCAATGCAATCTAACAACCCTATATAGAATGAACAGGGTATGCAATGATCAGGTATAGCAATGCAATCTAACAACCCTATATAGAATGAACAGGGTATGCAATGATCAGGTATAGCAATGTGTACTATATCAGGTATAATAGATACAGGATGAGATATCAATTACTACATACTGAGCATGGGAAATATAACATCTACACGGAATGTCATCGTGGAAAGTATAATCGATACCCATCAATGTACCCAAATCCCAATACTACTCAGGCGTCGTCATCCTCCTCGGTCCTCCAATCCTGTAAATCTCATATAACCGTGAGTGCCCAACATCGGCACCCAAAATATCAAGAAATACCCGTGCCAAGCATCGACACGCAAATCCTCCTGTATAGGGCATCCGTCGGTCGGGATCAGCCCACGGGCTCTGTCTGCGGTATCGGCCCTCGGCCCCGGCAGTACGAGTCGTCCCGTATCCATCCATCAACCCTGGTCGGTATCCTTCGGATAACCGCCAGGTTCAACCAATCACCGGTAGGTAGTAGTCCCTCTGCCAGGCTCACCGTCTACTACACAGCGAAACCGTTCTCGCCCCGGGGTACCATACCGGGTCCACCATGTACCCGTAATCGGCCTCATCGTACTCCTCGATTCGGGTTCACATATATCACTCTAATAACGAGAAAACACATGGTGGACGCACCGAAATATCATATCAAGGAAAACCGGGTTTTTAAATAATTAACTATTCTCTTTGAAATATCCACGGTTCCCCAAATCCAGAATTTACATGGAAACAACATATCTCAATGCGTAATCTAAGCAAGTATGAAGACATCAATATATGTGTGCACTGGCATGAATGTACAGTGTGCATGTGCGCAGGTATGAAGATATCAATATATGTGTGCACTGGTATGAATATACAGTGTGCATGTGCGCAGGTATGAACATCTCAATATGTGTGCACTGGTATGAATATACAGTGTGCATGTGCGCTGGTATGAAGATATCAATATATGGGTGCACTGGTATGAATATACAGTGTGCATGTGCGCAGGTATGAAGACATCAATATATGTGTGCACTGGTATGAATATACAGTGTGCATGTGCGCAGGTATGAAGATATCAATATATGTGTGCACTGGTATGAATATACAGTGTGCATGTGCACAGGTATGAAGATATGAATATACAGTGTGCATGTGCGCAGGTATGAAGATATCAATATATGTGTGCACTGGTATGAATATACAGTGTGCATGTGCGCAGGTATGAAGATATCAATATATGTGTGCACTGGTATGAATATACAGTGTGCATGTGCGCAGGTATGAAGATATCAATATATGTGTGCACGTAGTACCAGTAGGGGTATGTGATGCATCTGTGCCCGAATATGGATATAACATATGACGTTATGCGGCAAATCATGACAACATCAATAAGGTAGAATCAGTATGATATATGATTTATAGCAATCCTATAGTGTGAGTGTCATGGCAATCACTAACGGTGTGAGTGTAGAATATCAATCGTGCTCGTGCGACTTGAACCGTTAGTGACAGTGCAGTGTCCTATGCTATCATTCCTATATGCAACAATAAGGTATGCTACTACAGACCATATGAATATCTACAATCTAATATCCTGACTCGCCCTGACGCTTAACGCCATACAGGCGATTTCCCCGTAGATGTTAAATCTACTCACCTGGTCGTGCGCTACTCGTAGCCGACCACCTGCTTCCCTTTCTTAGCTTCTTCCGACGTACCCGCCTGCGAACCTGGAATTACACAAGAATCCATATATAAGCAACTATCTCGCAAAATGCGATATCGAAGTCAAACGATACGCTCGCGTCGCGAACTAAACGTGCGTGGGTACGATACGCTAAACGTGTGCACGCGTCTAAAACTAACCCCGATACGCCGCGATACGCTGAATCATGGAACCCTCTCGCGTATCGCGCGTATCGCGCGAACCAAACGTACTAGAAATACGATATAACTTCCCAGATTCTACCCAGGCTAACAACTTACAAAACTATACATACTACTGGCCTAGAAATAACAACAGACTCCTACCCATGCAACATCACCCAAAAATTCCCCTATCTGGCCGCAAATTGCGGCCAGAAAGATTAAATCGGCGGCCTCGCTATGGGGTGGGGGTCTCGGGCTCTGGTGGTGTGGTCTATACCTTGTATACAAGCTCCAGTTAACTCAATTTCAACATGAACTACTCGGACCTATAGCAGATCACAGAAATCCAAAAAGTTCACTTAAAAACACTAAATTTGCACAATTAGAAACCCTATGGTATTTTGGTGTAATCTGGGGTCTAACTAGGTTTACATGGCCTTAATAACACCTAATTAGGCTAGGTTAACCAATATTAACAGCACTAAACCACAAGTCCACACAAATCACCATTTCAAGCACAAAATCTCACTTTTTACACAAACCGAAGCTAAACTACGCATACGTTAAACAAACAAGAAGTTGGTCTCGGATTCTATACCTTACAAGACCCTAGGTGCAAGGAGAAAGGAGGTGGAGAAGATGGGGAGTGCTGCTGCAGCTGCTGGGGGCTGCTGTTGATGTTGCTGCTGCTGCCACTGCTTGTTGCTGCTGCTGCCACTGCCTGCTGCTTCTGCAGCTGCTGCTTCTCTCTCTCTCTCAGTAGTGTGTGTGTGTGTGTGTGTGTGTGAGAGTTGGGAGAATGAGAAGTGAGGGTGAGAGAATGAGGCCCCAAGTCAACAACCCCCCTCTCTCTTTCTCTCTCTCTTCATTTAATGAGCATGGCTCAAGCCATGCCCATACTCCCTCTCTCACCAAGTCAACAAAAGAAAAGAAATTCAATAACAAACACACAATAAATAAAACCCAATTAAGTCCCAAAACACTTAATACAAATAGGTTAACCCTTCATGCTAGCTAATCATGGTTTAACCCCAAATCCTAACCCTAGATAACATGCACAAGTGTGTGTGTGCCTAGTAAAATCCTAATAAAATATTCATTAATTAGAATAAAACATCAGAAACTTAATTTGGTAAACTTTTACCAAAAGCTATCTAGTAAAATATAATTAACCCCTAAACACGACCTAAGGTGGTACAAAACTATCTAGTAAACTATAATTAACCCCTGAACACGACCTAAGGTGTTACAATCTTCCCCCCTTAAAGAAAATTCGTCCCCGAATTTTTAAAATACAAAGCTACGCATACCTTCAGAGGGATGAGGGAACTTCTGCCGCACCTCGCCCTCAGCCTCCCAGGTGACCTCTTCACTGTTTGGGATGCACCCAAATATCTTCACTGATGACAAGACCTTCGATCGAAGTTTCTTCACCTGCCGGCCCAAAATTACGGCTGGCTGTTGGGTGAACAAAGGATCACACTCGAACTTAATTGGTCTGGCGCTGAATCCAATGAGAAAGGTCATGAAGGTAATTGCAAGTATCGACATAGGAAATACGGGGTGAATATTCAATAATCTGGGTGGAAGTGCCCAACTCAAGGCAACGAACCAACTCGCCTTAGGGATCCTAAAAATACTTACTATCCTGGAAAACTTCCCAAAACTCAACATGTCATTTATCGGAAATTTTTCCGTGGGAATACATGATCTGCCATTGCGAACTTGAATCTGCGACCATCTTGGTCAGCATCTACTCGCTATCCACAACATACCGTTCTCATCCTGACCCAAAACAACCGAGTCATTTCCGAAATTTCTAAACTAGCTGAGGTCCAATAATCCTATAACACGGAGTTAGGAAAAACAGACTGGTGATCGACATGACCTAACCTCTAATCCTAAAGGTTACCAATTGGAGTGTCTCCTGATAACTGCTATCAAAGGAGAACCCTATCGATGGCAAACAACGATCCCCAACTGCCGACAACAATTTCTACATACGCACAACTTAACAAGAACAACCGAGTATCACCGGATGACAAGCATCCGAATGGAGTCACATCCTGACAATTCCTGGGTGGACACCATAACGAATTTCGGGAAGATCTGCTCTCGTTCCCTCTTCGGAACGGTTAAAGGTTGCAACTCTCCGTCAGTCTCAGTTGCTCAACTCAAGCACACAACAAGACAGACACTTGAAACGAATCCCAAGACTTCTCTTTCTATTCCTGCCCACCCGTAACTACCTTACAAGTCACGTTAACAGTTGGTGGGGCTTGAATGAGTACAGAGAGTTGACCGATGTGCCTGCCCTAGGATTCCTCATCTCTTCCCTATAATACTAGGTACTCAAGTGTCTCTCTAGCCTAGCCCACCCTTGCCACAAGTCAAGGATTCCAAAACATTACCCAGCCGGGTAGGCTCCAATATCCCTGACGAACGAGCGTCGGCGGCCAGTGTCTCGCGAAAGCGATTTAAGAAAAGTGGCCGGGCGCGGACATGAGCAAGCTGTCTCCTCAGAAGAGACAAACTTATGCCGTACTCAACGATCGCACAAGAACTGTGAATCTACGGAGGATTATCACAACAATCAATTCCCGTCGCAGGAAGATGTACCTTTAACTCCGGTGGTCCGTGAAAATTTGACATGGCTCTCAAACAAGTGGTGTCTCTGATCTCCAACGCAAAACCATCGCGGCCATCTCCAGATCATGAGTGGGATATCCATCTCGTACTTCCTCCAAATGTAAGGAAGCAAAAACGTTAACTCCATTGTGTCACCTCAGTACACATTCGAGTCCTACTCACGAAACATCACAGTTAAACCACAAAGTCGCCCGAACCAAAAGCAAAGAAGGAGCCGATGCAGTTGTTAACCTATTCTTCAACTGCTGAAACTCCGAACACAAGCCTCAGTCTACAGAAAAGGAACCTCCATTCTAGTCAAATTAGTCAACGGGGCAGCATCACACTAGCAATCCTGCAAGAGACGGCTGTAACACCTGCTAAGCCAAAAAAGAATCTGCGGACCTCCGTCCTGCTCACAAATTTGGGCCTAAGCTGTACGGCCACGATCTTCCTCGGAACCATACCAATTCGTCTCCGTAACTACACAACCTAGGAGTCAACACAACAAGCCAGAAGGGAACACTCCGAGAATCTAGTAAACCGCTGGGCTCTCCCAGTATCCGTATAACAGATCCTCGAGTGCTACTCCTAACCCTCAAGACAAACTAAAGAGACCAGGATGTCGTAAATAACACAACAATAACTGGTCGAGGAACGGCCCGAAGAAAACCAGTTCATCACACCTACTAATGCTGCTAGAGCATTGGTGAGTCCAGTGACACACCCAAGATTTACAAGAGGTAGGAACTTCGCTCGTCGAATCTTGCATCGCTCGGCTTCTTGAGTCTTGGATCTCTTCGATCTCGTGCTCCGTTCAATACCGGCTTTGCTTCTAAAGGATTTTGGAAGACTTGCTTTGCTTGAACTCCATGGATCTTGAATTGGGTATTTCTAGATTGGATTAGGGTTAGGGTTTGGAGATGGCAAGAATGTGGGTAGATGAAGAACTAGGTTTAGCCAACAATGAGTTGTCTAAAATCTATGATATGAGATATCAGATGATATGTGAGCCTAGGGGTCTATTTATAGGTTTCCCAAACCCTAGGTCTAGGTTTTTGAATTTGCAATTCCCTCCAAAAGTTTGTTGTAAGTTAGTTAGGAGCTTAGCTTAGGCTTTAAGCTAGGAATGTTTAGCTTTAGAAACCCTCGTTTGCTGAACTGGCAGAAGCTTCTGGAGTATTCTGGAACTTGAAGTATATGAACTGAATTTGGGCCCTGAGAGAAGTATTTTGCACTAAAGATGGGGAGATGACGTGGTAGCGCCGCCGCGGAACTGCGGCGCAAGGAGGCTACGGCCGCGGTTCCGCGGCCATATGGTGGCCTTAGGGCTTGAGACTTCATATGCTGCTCTCCTATGTCTTTTGATGTATTTCCTGCTATGTTGAATCTCTGAATTCTTTTTAGATCAATACCAGATTCAAAATCCATGAGTTGACGTCTTTTTAACCGTCTTCGTTTGTAAATTTGACCGATCTTCTATAATTTTCCTGCACAAACTTCGGAACACAAGTTGCGATATGATGACTTGCTATGAAATGCAGTCAATTTCCTTTATAGTGCCGGTTTAAAAGTCTAACACATGCAATTTGATATTTAACGACTGATTTGCTAATATGTGCTATATGAATGCCGAACACTTCTAGATGAGTGCAAATGATAGGGAAATATCCGGTTAAAAGATGCAGTATTTTCGACTGATCAGGTCTCATAGAGACTTTTCTCCCAACGGATTGAGAGGATCTCGTAGGTGTATTTTCTCCTTAGGAATCGTGAGGATTCCTAAGTGTGTTTTCTCTTATAAGTCGTAAGGATCCTATAAGAGAATTTTCCCTCTTACGATTCGAGAGGACCCGTAAGCGGTTGTTTCCCTCCTTGTCGAGATTTGACTTTGGAGAGTGAGACCCGTGAATAGTATGCAAGAGACCGTTTTAGACCGACTTACAGGGTCCCAGTGCTCAGTAAACAAGTTTTTTTAGTCCCTGCTGCCTAAGGCTTTATCTTGCAAGTTGAGACGAATCGGGAATTTCTCACGGAGACACTGGTTTCTCTGCGGGCCGATGAGAATCAGGAGGCTCTCATCAAGGACGCTAGTTGCCCTGAGTTGAGGAGTCTGCCAAGGACACTGGTTTCCCTGGGGTTGAAACGAGTCGAGGTGTTCCTGCAAAGACGCTAGTTTCTCTGCGGGTCGACGCGAATCAGGATTTTCTCGTCAAGGACACTGGTTTCCCTGAGTCGAAGGATTTTGCCGAAGATACTGGTTTCTTCGGGGTTGAAACGAATCGGAGTATTCCTGCGGAGACACTGGTTTCTCGGCGGGCCGACGCGAATCAGGAGGCTCTCATCAAGGACGCTAGTTTCCTTGAATTGAGATATTTGCCAGGGACACTGGTTTCCCTGGGGTTGAAACGAATCGATGTGTTCCTGCAAAGACGCTAGTTTCTCTGCGGGTCGACGCGAATCAGGATTTTCTCGTCAAGGACACTGGTTTCCCTGAGTCGAAGGATTTTGCCGAAGACACTGGTTTCTTCGGGGTTGAAACGAATCGGAGTATTCCTGCGGAGACGCTAGTTTCTCTGCGGGCCGACGCGAATCAGGAGGCTCTCATCAAGGACGCTAGTTTTCCTGAATTGAGGTATTTGCCAAGGAGACTGGTTTCCCTGGGGTTGAAACGAATCGATGTATTCCTGCAAAGACGCTAGTTTCTCTGCAGGTCGACGCGAATCAGGATTTTCTCGTCAAGGACAATGGTTTCCCTGAGTCGAAGGATTTTGCCGAAGAAACTGGTTTCTTCGAGGTTGAAACGAATCGGAGTATTCCTGCGGAGACGCTAGTTTCTCTGCGGGCCGACGCGAATCAGGAGGCTCTCATCAAGGACGCTAGTTTCCCTGAATTGAGGTATTTTCCAGGGACACTGGTTTCCCTGGGGTTGAAACGAATCGATGTATTCCTGCAAAGACGCTAGTTTCTCTGCGGGTCGACGCGAATCAGGATTTTCTAGTCAAGGACGCTGGTTTCCCTGAGTCGAAGGATTTTGCCGAAGACACTGGTTTCTTCGGGGTTGAAACGAATCGAAGTATTCCTACGGAGACACTGGTTTCTCTGCGGGCCAACACGAATCAGGAAGCTCTCATCAAGGACGCTAGTTTCCCTGAATTGAGGTATTTGCCAAGGACACTGGTTTCCCTGGGGTTGAAACGAATCGATGTATTCCTGCAAAGACGCTAGTTTCTCTGCGGGTCGACGCGAATCGGGATTTTCTCGTCAAGGACGCTGGTTTCCCTGAGTCGAAGGATTTTGCCAAAGACACTGGTTTCTTCGGGGTTGAAACGAATCGGAGTATTCCTACGGAGACACTGGTTTCTCTGCGGACCGACGCGAATCAGGAGGCTCTCATCAAGGACGCTAGTTTCCCTGAATTGAGGTATTTGCCAGGGACACTGGTTTCCCTGGGGTTGAAACGAATCGATGTATTCCTGCAAAGACGCTAGTTTCTCTGCGGGTCGACGCAAATCAGGATTTTCTCATCAAGGACGTTGTTTTCCCTGAGTCGAAGGATTTTGCCGAAGACACTGGTTTCTTCGGGGTTGAAACGAATCGGAGTATTCCTGCGGAGACGCTAGTTTCTCTGCGGGCCGACGCGAATCAGGAGGCTCTCATCAAGGACACTAGTTTCCCTGAATTGAGGTATTTGCCAAGGACACTGGTTTCCCTGAAAGTTGAACTGATCTGTGGTGGTCTTTCAAGTTTTATATAAGTTACCGTCAAAACCGTGAAGCTAGGAATTTGATCTTCGCTTCGTTTGCTGGGACTGCGTCTGCTGTATCTAGACGAATGTCGCGGTTGTCTCTAGGCTGTTGGTGAACCGTCGAGATTTGACTTTGCTGCCTGTTTGGAAGGTGTGGTTCCCTCTTTGTTTGTGCCCTTGGATTGTATACAGGGATCGATGTGATCTCACCTGTAGGGCAAAAGTTTCATCATATATTTTTTTTAATGTTTTATTTCCGCGATGCTCTATCATTTCAGCTTTTATATCGCGAAGGTCGCGATTGCCCAATCATTTCGGCTATTTTTCGCAGTGCCCAATCATTTCGGCTATTTATTTTATTTTTACTCGCTGCTTTTTATTGCCAGTTGCCCAATCATTCCGGCTATTTTGTATGCATACATTTTTACTTGCAACTTTTTATTACAAGCTGCCCCATCATTTCGGCTATTTTGTATGCATGCACGGCTTGCTGGCTCTTCGCCGTAAACCTGAAATTAGACATCGATTTCGGCATCAGCACCGCTACAACTGGGATATTGCCAGGAGCGAATCATCATTTGCCTCTGTCGATGTCGAACAAAGGTGGCTTAGAGAACAGGGTTAAGGTCCTGTCGACTAAGGCTTTTGACTTCATGAGCCGTAAGGGTCTCACAAAGGTATTTCTCCCTACAAGTCATGAGGATCTTGTAGGTGTATTTTCTCCTTAGGAATCGTGAGGATTCCTAAGTGTATGTTCCTCTGTAAGTCGTAAGGATCCTACACGAGGGTTTTCTCCTTGTAAGTCGAGAGGACTTTATAATGGTTGTTCATCATGCGTATATATCCCCAGTCACGGATGGGACTTGGTTAGGGAAATGTTTATTCGCGCCCGTGGATTGTATACAAGGGTCAGTATTGAACCACTTGTAGGGCAAAATCGAAGGTTGTGGAGGTTGCTTAAGCACAGGTTTAGGTCTCTGTAACTTAAGACTTTCAAATCTTATGAGCCGTGAGGGTCCCATAAGAGAGTTCTCCTTACGAGTTGTGAGGATCTCGTAAGTGTATTTTCTCCTTAGGAATCGTGGGGATCCCTAAGTGTGTTGCTCCCTTGTGAGTCGTAAGGATCTCACGCGGGTGGTTTCTCCTTACAGGGTCGAGAGGACCCTGTAAGTGTCCTTTAACGAGGTTGCACCCTTTCGGGTTTTCACAAACACTCGCCGGTAGTCCTGCTGTTTTTACTCATGGAGCCCTTTCGGATTTTCATCCGTGCCCATTTTTCTTATGGACATACCGTTTTTTTTAATTCTTTTTTCTAACGAGGTTGCGCCCTTTCGGGTTTTCACAAGACTCGTCGGTAGCCCTGTTGTTTTTACTCACGGAGCCCTTTCGGGTTTTCATCCATGCTCATTTTGCTTATGGACATACCGTTTATTATATTTTTTTATATATTTTTTTTATCTCGTCAGCCTAAGGATGCTGCGGTAGTAGTTTAAAGACGTTTCGATCCTTCGTTAGTTTAAGGAAGTTTCGGTCCGCCATTAGTTTAAGGACGTTTCGGTCCGCCATTAGTTTAAGGACGTTTCGGTCCGTCCAGGAGAAGGCTGGCTACTGCTTATAAAGTTTGAGCTTAGGAAGATAGCGAGCGTACATAGTCGTCGTCATCTATCATTGACCTAGGCAGTAACTCGCTAAGCATAGTATTTCTTTAGGAATCGACCATTTATTGGCCTGAAAGGCCTTTCACCGTGCATATCCATGAGTAGATAGGCTCCACCCTGGTAGACCTTGTCTATGATGTATGGGTCTTCATAGTTTGGCTCGAATTTTCACCGCTTGGCGCGATTGGGGATCATAGGCCTTTTGACCACTAGCACGAGTTCGCCTTGGCGGAACGTCCTCGGCCGGGTCAATCTTTCATATGAGCGCGTCATCTTTACTTTATAGGCCTCCAGATTTTGTTGCGCTATGAGCCGTGTTTCATCAAGGGCATCAAGTTCCTCAAGCCGAAGGTGAGCATTTTCTTCGTCCGTCAGCTCGTAGTGGACTTCCACTCGTAAAGAGGGTAACTCTATCTCGAGGGGGAGTACTGCTTCTGTACCGAATACCAACGCATACGACGTTGTGTTCGTAGCTGTCTTGAACGTAGTTCGATACGCCCAGAGAGCTTCTTGCAGTCTCTCATGCCAGTCCTTCTTATTTTGGGGCACCGTTTTCTTCATGATCTTCGTCAAGGTATTGTTGAAGGCCTCAGCTAGACCATTAGCTCGTGGATTATAAACTGAGGAATATCTCCAGTCTATATTGTGTTGTTGCGCGAAGCAACTGATCTTGTGGCTCCTGTAAGCTGGCCCGTTATCGGAGATGATCCGTCGTGGAGTTCCAAACCGATATATGATGCGCGTCTTGAAGAAATGGAGGAAATTCTCCGTCTTCACTTCTCTCAACGGTACTGCTTCTGCCCATTTGGAGAAGTAGTCAGTCGTTGCCAGGATGAAACGATGTCCCCTGGATGATGCTGGTTTGATGGGGCCGACTATGTCAGTTCCCCACATTTCGAATTGCCAGCTAGCCACCGTTGGATGGAGTGGATTTGGATGCTGGTGGATGAAGTCCCCATGAATTTGGCATGAGTGGCATTGCTTCACATATTCGAGGCAGTCCTGAATCATCGTGGGCCAGTAGTAGCCCATCCGTTTGATCTTCAATTTCATCTTTGGGCCTGCTTGGTGAGAACCACAGAGTCCGTCATGAACTTCCTGAACGACTCTTTTCGCCTCTTCAGGTCCCAGACATCTCAACCATGGAGAATCAAACGACCTCTTGTACAGGGTATCATTGACGAAGGCGAAAGACAGAGCTCGTTTCATAAGTTGATGTCTTGAGGACGCATCTTCGGGCATTCGACGGTATTTGAAGTAGTCTATAAAGACTTCCCTCCAATCCTCGGCCTTTTCCCGATCTTTTATTTGCAGGGTCGTCTGCTCAGTCGCTCCCTTTTCTTCGGATGATTCCGGAGATATTCCGCTGGGGTAAACACCCGACGGCTTTGTACCACAATTCTGACGTCATCGAGGTTCTCGTCAGCCAATTCTTTAGCGAGCTTGGCTAATGCGTCCGCTTTGTTGTTTTCTGCGCGCGGTATGTTTTCCAAAGTGTAGGAAGGAATTTGGGTCAAGAGTTGTTGCACCTTTTCGCCGTACTTCACTAACTCTGTTTTGCACGTTTGGTAGTCGCCATTTACTTGGCTAACGACCAGTTGAGAATCTCCATATATGAGGAGGTTTTCAATTCCCATGTCGATGGCGATCTCGAGGCCTGCTATCAAAGCTTCGTATTCGGCTTCATTGTTTGTCCTCGGCCCTGTTAGGGAGAAAGCAAAGCGCATTATCCCTCCTTGTGGAGTTACAAAGATGAGTCCTACTCCCGATTTTATTATAGGGGTACTTTGTTTGCGCTTCTTCATGGAAGATGCTCCATCAAAATAAAGCTCCCATCGGGTATCACCACCATCGATCGCATCAAACGCATGTTCGTCTGGAAGATAGCAATTCAGAAGAGAATCGGCGGGTATCGGATGCTCAGCGAGGAAGTCAGCGATGGCCTGGCCTTTCACTGCCTTGAGAGGTTGATACGTTATCGAGAACTCCATCAAGAGCAGGGCCCATTTAGCGAGTCGCCCCGTCAATATGGCCTTCGACATCAAATATTTAAGAGGGTCCACCTTCAAAATGAGACGGACCTCATGCGCCAACGCATAGTGCCTGAGCTTTGTTATCGTGAAGATCAACGCCAGGCAGTGTTTTTCAATAGGGGAATAGTTGCTTTCTGCCCCCAGTAGAACTCGACTCAAATAATAGAGTGCTCTTTCTTTCCCTTGATCGTTCTCTTGCGCCCATAATGCACCTAAGGAACCTTC
The DNA here is from genome assembly GCA_030015575.1 of Agapanthus africanus. Taxonomy (NCBI): domain Eukaryota; kingdom Viridiplantae; phylum Streptophyta; class Magnoliopsida; order Asparagales; family Amaryllidaceae; genus Agapanthus; species Agapanthus africanus. The sequence continues at coordinate 371,943,567 of JASDDO010000012.1, forward strand.
AAGGGCGGTTGTATAAAGAATGAGGGGCTTTCCCTTGACCGGAGCAGCCAATACTGGCGGGTTCTGCAGGTATTGCTTGATCTCGTCTAGCGCACTTTGGCATTTTTGGTCCCAGACGAACGGGGTTCCTTTCTTCATCAGGTGGTTGTAAGGTCTGCACTTGCCTGAAAGGTTGGCTAGAAATCGCCGTATATACGCGAGCTTCCCTTAGAGAGACCGCAGCTGTTTGAGAGTCCTTGGCGGAGGCATTCCCATGATCGCCTTGATCTTTGACGGATCTATTTCGATACCTCGGTGTAGGACGATGAATCCGAGGAATTTGCCTGAGGAAACTCCGAATGCGCACTTAAGAGGGTTCATCTTCAAGTTGTATTGTCGAAGGCGTTGAAATACGGTCTTCAGATGTTCTAAATGCTCCTCATATGATTTGCTTTTAACCACGAGGTTGTCGATATAACATTCGACAATTTCATGTATAAGGTCATCGAAGATCTTCGTCATGGCCCTCTGATAGGTGGCACCGGCGTTCTTTAGACCGAAGGGCATCACCTTGTAGCAGAATATACCTAAAGGAGTTCTGAAGGCGGTGTGCTTTTGGTCTTCGGGATGCATCTTTATCTGATTATACCCTGATGAGCCATCCATGAAGGAGAAAACCTCATAAGTGGACGTATTGTCTATCATCAGTTCAGTGATTGGCACTGGGAAATCGTCCTTCGGGCAGGCTTTATTGAGATCCCGGAAATCCACGCATATATGCACTGTCCCATTTTTCTTCATCACGGGGACGATGTTGGCGATCCATTCAGGATATTGAACCTCCTGGATGAAGCCAGAGTCGATCAGTTTCTTGACCTCGGCATTGATACTCATCTTAAGCTCGAGCCACATTCTTCTTGGCGCCTGTTTGACCGGCTTGACGTCCGGAGATAGTTCCATGCGAAGCAATCTCTATGCTGCATAAGCAGGTCTTTTAATGAAGCCACCCTCTCTTCAGACAGCAGCTCACTAATGAAAGTCGGTCGCGGGTCATTCGCCGTCCCCAACTCAATTTTCTTAAGGTTATCCGCAGTGGTATGTATTCCATCCTCCAGCTCTTTCGGTGCTAGCGGAAATTCTGAGATCACCTCATCATTGCTGTTTTCGAAGCACCAGGGAAGGTCATCCATGTTCTCGGGCTCTTCTTTTGATATTGTTATCATGTGACAAGTACAAATTCGCTTCCAAGCCCAATGTGGAACTGGTTCTGCTCTCGTGGCTTCGGGTTCGTGCTTCTGTGGCGGCGTTATCCTCCAGTTGTCAGACAGAGCGAACTTGCCAAGCTGATACTGATCTTCGACCCAATTCTTGAAGGTGAAGCAGTCTTCGAGAGGATGCCCTATTACTCGGTGATAAGAGCAATAGTTTGGGTGAGAAACTTCGCCTGCTTGTTCGGGGTGTTTAGACTCCGGCAGTGTAAGCATCTGATGTTTTAGAGCGAGGTCAAGTATTTTCTTTGTCTTGTCCTGAGGAAAAGAGTACGCCCGACCCATTTTCCTTATGAGGGATAGATCGGAACCACTCGATTCTCACTTGCGTGGCTTCATAGTCCCGCTTTGTTGCTGTTGAGCGCCTTTTTCGCCTCTCGACTTATTTCTGCCTCTGCGTCGTGCCTTTTTTATAACAGGTTGACAGGGAGCGGCATTTTCATCTTTCACAGCCTGTTGGAGGAGGCGTTGCGTTTTGTTTTTCTCGTAGATGGCCATTTCGCGGTTATGGTCATCTCGAACTTTTTGACCAGCTTCCCTTATAAGCTTGTCCATTTGCTCTTCGAACGACGGACTGGGCACTTTTGCATCAGGAACTTTTACTGGTTCAGGATTAGCATCTTCCCATTGAGCATCCGCTTCTTCATCGAAGTCTTGCACGACGTAGCAACCGTGGAGTAGCTCTCGTGTCTTGGACCGAATGTATCCAAGCCCGATTGTTTCTATTCTCCCATTAGGCAACTTGTGCTAAGTCCCGGGAACGTTCCAGACCTTGTCATAGAACTTGGCTTTTCAAGCGGTCTGTTTAAAGGATATCCCTTGGCGCTTTAGCAGCCTCTTCAAGCCTTCTGTATAATATCTGGGGAGACGAATGGGCTGAAGTCTGTCAAGCGTAGGATCCATACCATGCCAGATTTCTTTCTCCACTTTGGTTTCCTCAGAACGGTAGAATAGAATTGCCTTTTCGCCTTCTCGCCTGGAAGGGACAAGGAACGTCCGCAGCTCCTCTACGCTGTAGATATCAAGTGCATCCAGTTCTTTATGGTGTTTAGGTGGAACCATGGCGACTTGTAGACTTTGCTCTTCGTCAGCGGATGTTTGTATTGAAGGTCGAGCAGAGAATACAGCATGGACCTCATCTTCCGAGTCACTACCAAAGATCAACGTAGGAGCGGATGGTCCTGGCTTGTTTTATTGGGACGGACCCAAATAAACTATCTCCTCTTCCTCCTCGGTATCACTGCCGAAGATAGGGATGGTGGAATTATCTTTGTTCTCCGGCTTGTGACACCTCTCCGTGTCTTCGAAATCCGGTAAAAAGTATTTGGCATCTTCATATTTGCGGACTTCGTTCACAGAGAACGGGTTCAGTTCTCCCGTCACGGTATACTCGAGACCATCCTTAAAATATTTCATACACTAATGCTGTGTAGAAGGGATGATATTATACTCGTGTAACCATGGTCGGCCGAGCAGAGCATTGTAGCATGTCTTGGCATCTATGACGTGGAACTTAATGTCCGTGACGAGTAGCCCAAAGCGTAGCGTCAGTATCGCAGACCCGAGAGTTCTTGATGATTGGGAGTCGAACCCGGAGATGGTGATCTTGTCCCGAGCAAGGTGCTGGACGCTCATGCAGATTTCCTTTAACACCCGCACATTGAGGAGATTAACGGAGGATCCGTTATCGACCAGGATTTTGCCTATCTTTATATCATGGCAGTATCCTGAGACATAGAGGGGGCGATTATGTTCGCACGTCCCAAGGAGAAGGTCTTCATCGCCAAAAGTGACATCGGCCGTGTGCACTTCCTCTAATTCATCCTTCATCTTTTCTTCGGTCAGGAAAGCTTGGAATTGTTCCGGCTCCTGTAGTGCCTTGATTAATGAATCTCTCTCCTCTTTTGATAGTAAAAGGGTGTCAAGAATGCTGAGCTACGAGGGTAGATTCCTCAAGTGTGCCAGAACGTTGTAGTCCACCCTATTTCTCTTTGGCGGGTCCTTGGCAATTAGCTCTTCCACAACTTGGTCATCCAGGGCGATATCCTCAGAGACCTTTTCTTTCCCTTTATCTTTTTTGTTTGAGGGTTCAAGATTCTTTTCGGGTAGCGTCCGATTACGCAGCCGGATATTTTCGCAGACCTTCGGCTCTTCTTCTTTTCCCGAGGTGGACTCTTTAAAGAGGGGGCTAAGAGCCAGCTCCTCGTCAGAATCGCTCCCGAATGTGAGCACTTGCGATCCCCCGATGTTAACCATGCGAAAATTGCCGGTAGTTCTGTTAAGCCCCTCGGTCGTATTTTTCCGCTCCCGATGAATTTTGCGCTTTTCCCGCTTAAAATATTGTCGGTGAGCAACATATCCTTGCCACCATCTATTGAAAGCTTTGCACTTTTCGGTGGGGTGCGAAATCTTCCGATGATACAAGAAGTAGGAGGGGTGCATTTCCGCTTCACCGGTAATGTTTCCTTCAGAGGATGGTAGCTTCATGCCCATTGATATGGCCTTAGCAAACCTTTTCCTTGTCTTGAATTTGCTTTTATCCGTGGTGGATGTATTTTGCTCCAGCGGGAGAGTCTCAACTCTTTCGTCAAGTCGCTGGCGCTTGGCCCTTTCAAATATGGCCGTCTCACGTTTCCGATCAGCTTTACTTTTCAACAGAGCTTCATTGAGGAATGCGTCAATTGTTTCATCCGATGGCCCCAGAATTTCCGGTTCAGGATCTGCCCCCAGCTTTTCAGTGCAAGGAGTTTCCTCATCGTCTGTAAACGAATAGGAGATCATATGACAGCTCGCCACGTATTCCTCAGATTCATCCGACGAACTGTCTCCCTCATCTTCCTCTTGAAAGAAGTGGTTGAGGAACTCTTAGAGCGTAATAGGAGTCCGTGCATTCTAGTTGTATTCCTCCAGCGCGTCAATTTTTTTTTGTAAGTCCGTGCGCTTTTCGCCAGGCTTCATAGGCTTCTTGGATTTCTTTTTCTTCTTCTTCGAAGATTTTGACGGCTGGTTATGAGTGCTTGGGCCACCACCATCGGTCTTTGGAGTTGGACGCGGCTTCAACATCCCCTCAATGACCTGCGGTTCCAACGGGTTCTTCCACCTGATCGCTGGGCATGTTTGATGATCGTTCAGCATCCTCTTTGTCTTGGCTGACAGCACAACCTCCCATGGGGCTTCTTCAACGAGAGAGCACGTTGCCCCCGGCGTATTCATCCTTTTAGAGGCGTGAGGTTGCGGCGGATTCACCTTCCATCTGTCGGACAACGCGAACTTGCCCTCTTGGTACTGGTCTTCAATCCAATTTTTGAAGACGTAATAATCTTCGATCGGATGACCCAGTACTCGGTGATAGGGACAGTAGTTGGGCTCATTGACATCATTTGGTTGCGACAGACGTTTTGGATCCGGCAGATTTATGAGTTGGTTGCGCAACGCCAGCTCGAATAATCTTCTCGTTTTATCTCGGGGAAATGAGTAAGGACGTCCTAGCCTCTCCTCAAGGGGTACGTGCGGACGCATATTATTTTGACGGACAACCGGCTTCGAGTTGCTCGGCTGTTGTTGAGCATTAGCGACAACGATCGCTTTCCCCTTCCCCTTTTCATTTCGGGAGTCCAGCTTTAGAAGGGGAGGTCTATGGCCCACCTGATCCATTTGCGCTAGCTTGTCGATCAGGGCCTGGAAGGTAGTCGTCTTGAAGAACATCATAAATTGCGAGATGGTTGCTTGCGGATCAAGGGTTCCCACAAACATGCCTACCGCAGGAGCCTCTTCGATGCGTTGCTCGCATTTTGACCATAAGTTCCGCCACCGTATAGCATATTGGACCCATGTCTCGCCTGGCTTCACTCTGGCATTAATCAATGCCGTCATCGGGGTGCGTTCGCTGGCGCTTGCGAAACGCTGAGTAAATAGCAGTTCCATCTCCGTAAATGTCTTCATAGAGTCGTTTGGGAGCTCAGAATACCACTCGAATGCTGTATCTGACAAGCTGCCGATGAATTGGCGAAGCAACAATTTATCATCACCGCCGGTGTTGCCGAAAAGCGCCCTGAACTGGGCAACATGCTGGTGAGGATTGCCCATCCCCTTATAGACATGGAATTTTGGTATTGTATAGCTCGGCGGGTACTTTATCTGATCGTACCAGCTCGAATATGGTCGTCCTGTTTTTACGACCTGACCGACTACCTCAGTCGCATGATGAACCCGTATCTGTTGGGCTATATATTCGTCCAAGTCAGCTTTGGAGATTGTCTCCTCCTTGGCTGTTGACAGAGCCGGTGGAGGATTTGACGTTTCTCCCCTATCGTCTTCAAGGAAGATCGGGGGATCTTCAGCTGGAGGATCTTGTTGGATCATCATTCCCACCACGTCTTGGAACAGGAGGGTCATTTGCTTTATGTTGGCTGCTTGTTCAGCAGCCTCTTTATCCTTCTTCTGCAATATCCGACGAAGGAATTCAGCGTCAGTTTCTTGCTCCTGGCGTTCATCCGAGGACGCTTCTGGGCTTTCTTTTGGCCCAGTGAGTGCGGCCATCGTGTTCATCATTTCTTGGAGCTTCTGTTGTTGCTCCTGAGCTTTGGTCACTGACCGTGTAAGCGGTCGATGACCTGTAGATGCACGGCTGTCCTCTTTACCAGACGCCATGTAGACGGTATGAACCACCTTGCCCCCAGACTTAGGGCGTTTGGGCTCGCCGTCCTTGTCATTTGCCGCGGGCGTGGGAATTTTCTCCGGCCTCCTTCTCTTATGGACCGTTGAAGTTGAGGTGGTTGTTGCAGCAGGCACCCTGGTGGTGGTCGTCCTTTGCTGTTTGTCCGGACGGTTCTTTTTTTCTTGCACTTTCGCCCTTTTTTGCCGGCGAGAGTGATCTTGGTCAATCACGGAGTCTTGAAACCTCCGCCAGACTTTATAAATTTTGGAGGATAGCCGCTGAGGGGGCTGCTCCAGCTTCGTTTCCGGAACCCTCTCCGCAGGTGGAGGAGATCTTTTTAGCATAGCAGTTGGAGAGTTCTTACGTACCCTCCTTAGTAGTTCAAAGTTGTTCCCGGTTGGAACAGCAGCATTAATTTCCACCACTGGAGCAGGTGGAGTTAGCCCTGAGGGGGAGTTGTCCCCGGCCTTCCTTACTCGGCGCCAGTGGCGACGTCGAGCATGACGAGCCGTTGGGGCTGGCTCGGCGACAGATACAACTTCTTCTTGCCCCCTGTCTGAATGAGATGCTGCCGGTGTCAGCCTCTTAAAGACTGATGTTGTCCTTTGAGTAGCGATATTCAATCTGTCAAAGACTGATCCTCGAGCAGGGGCAGGAGCCGGAATAGTCAGCCTTGAAAAGACTGACTCTTTGACAGGAGAAGCCGTCTTGGCGACTTCGGGAGCAGCCGTCTTCTTTGGGATGGCCTTCTCAGGTATCATGGGCTTTTTGGCGGGCCCTTTGGAGTTCAGGCTCAGTCTGGTGAAGACCGAGGAGTTGGACGACCCGTTGAGAGGGGCCGTGGGAGTAGCAAGTCGATCGAAGACTGACTTCTTTGAAGCTTCCGGTCGGGTACTGGCATGGTGAAGCTTGCAGGAGGGATCATAGTCCCGAAAAACAGGCCAGTGGTGGCCTGAGTCACTTGCTCCATAGGCATAGTAAGGACGGAGGCCGCTTGAGGCCCATATGCTACACCTCCAGGTGAGGTGGAGCGTCGGTTGCATTGGCACTTCGAGCAGTTCGAGTAGTTGGAGGCCATTGATGCTTGATTTCTGCGCCAGGCAAAAGACCAAATCTTAGTAACTTGCAACCCAAAGGCAACCATTAACAAACCGCGATTCGTTCGCGAAGACGACACACGAAGTGTGGAGTGGAAAGAGGAAAAGGTCCCACCGGGCATGCCAGAATCCGTTCCCCTCCGAAAGACGGCGACGACGTGGGTCTTGCCTGAGATTCGGGGCAGATGCTATTTGGTTTTATCCGTCCACCTCTCCGAAGATGCCAAGTTGATTTATGGCACCGTGTATCGGAGGTTTAGACGGATGCGGCCGATGTAGCAGACTTCGTCAGATTCCCCCTCGCTTGAGGGGTTTTTGATTATGGGGACGCTCTTCCCTGCAGGTGCAAGCCCCTGCAGTTAATTACGCTACCGCATCGCGGTAACCACTTTCTCCTTCTCCAGAATTTCACTTTGTGTCGTGTGTGTTTGTTTTGTTTGTGGTTGCCCGTGGATTGTATACGGAGACTAAGTTATGCCGTCGCCCGTAGGACGTGGATTAGTCCAAATCCGTGTTTACTTAGATTTGGGTTTGGTGTTTTGGTTCAAGGATACGTTAGCCATATTGAGGCTAAGATCAACTTAAACGTTCGTTAAGGATACGTTAGCCTAATCTCCAGGCTAAGATCAACTTAACGGGATCGTTTGGATCCGACAAGAGAGCAATTGGCTCCATTGTTTAGTTTAATGACGTTGCGGTCGATTTCCAGTTTAGGGACATGGTGGTCCATGGTCCAGTTTAGGGACGTAGGGGTCCATTATTCCCATTTGGGGATGAGCATTAGTTTAAGGACATTTCGATCCAACATTCCCATTTTAGGACGAATATTAGTTTAGGGACGTTTTGGTCCAACGTTCGCATTTTGGGACGAATATTAGTTTAGGGACGTTTCAGTCCACGAGTTTAGGGACCCCGCAGTCCGTATCGATGTGTGGTTGTCGGGACCCGTCACCTCTCTGACGTCGTTGAAGGATTACAACGATAGGTGTCAGAGGAGTTCGGAGATATACCCTTGAACCGGATGTAAATTGATTTAGGAGAGCAGTCTTGTTCAGTCAATTTAATGTGAGGACTTACGGCCATGATTGGGCTAAGTCCAGTTGAAAAAATTTCAACGTTTTTATTTATCTTTGGTCCAGTTGAGAAATATTCTGGCCTGCTAGGCCTTTTTGATTTGGGCTCAGTCCCTTTATAAGTGATGCAGAGCATCTGTTTTGGTCTGGGCTCTGCCCTTTTCAAAATAATGCATTGCATTTTATTAGGCCTGTTAGGCCTTTTTAATTGGGCTTGGCCCTTCTGTAAATAGTGCAGTGCATTAATTACTTGACAGTGGCTTGTCAGGCGCTTTGCGCCAATTATTGAGCACAAGCGCTTGTAATGGTGACACGTGTCACGCAAGCGCAGTGCGCTGCGCCAGTGCGCTGCGCTGTTGCGCTGCTGACACGTGGCGCGCTCTGGTAAGTTGCGCCAACTTTAAAGAGCAATGCTCTATTTTAAAAGCGCATAGCGCAAGTTGTTCTGGAGCTGACACGTGGCGCTCTTCTGGTGGCTTGCGCCAACCCAAGAGCGCAACAGTGCAGATTTGCAAGTGCAAGGCACTGTTTTAATGACTTAATCCAATTTTGGATTTAAAAGAGGAATCTTTAAGATTCCAGAACCAATGGTTCATAAACAAGTGCAAGGCACTATTATTATTTATTTATATTTTTTTTTATTGAAAATCATTGATCTTGTTCTTAGATCAATGATCTTTTCAGAAGAAGTTCTTGAATAAAGGTTTTTACCTTTTTTGTTCTTGGATTCTTTTCACAATTCTTCAGAGTTCTCTCTGTGAAGTTCTTGATGTTCTCAATCTTGATCCCTTTTGAATTGGGGTCTAGGGGTCTTTATATAGTGCCCATAAATTTTTTAAGATTGTTAAAGAGATCATTCTCTGAGTGATTTGGGGAATTTTCCCCTGTTGGATCTTTGATCCAAGGGCTTCTGTTTTACAGAAGACAATCTTCTTGTTTTAACAAGAACAGAAGGATCTTACTAGAATTTTAATTCTGTATGGCGCAAACGCCCCAGCGCATGACACGTGTCACGCAGCGCAGAGCGCAGCGCAACTGCGCAAGCGTAACTGCGCTGCCACGTGTCGCGCAGCGCAACTGCGCTGACACGTATCGCGCAGCGCACAGCGCAGCGCAACTGCGCTTGCGCAACTGCACTGACACGTGTTGCGCAGCACAGTGCTTGCGCAACTGAAGCGTTGCTTCCTTTAATTTTGTTTTAAATAGATCCTTGCTCTGATTGGGCGCGATGCCTCGGGCGCTGCGCTTTCTGCGCTGGCGTGCCTGATTTTGACACGTGGCGCCCTGCGCGCAGCGCAGAGGATCTGAAGCGTTGCTTCAATTTTTGAATTTTTGAAATTCAAACAGAGCTTTGCTCTGATTGGGGGAAACAGACGTTACGTGGTTAAGTGCCGATCACGGGTCGAACTTCGGGTCGTGACATTGGCATTCGCATAGTCTTTTTCCGATGTCTTACGGATATCATCCGTGACATTGGAAACTGGACCTGGGACGGCAATTGCGTGAGTAGTAATGAGGTGGTCCAGTTTTGTCATAGGTAATGGATATCTGGACAAACCTTTGCCAGTTTTATAGTAAAACTCAATCATGTTATTATCTAACTGTAACCTAATCTGGTCACTTGGTTGCTGTAATTTAGGAGGGAGAGATGAATACACTCAGCATGATGCTCTTGCAAGTTTAGATTGGTTTTTAGTTTATCTAAACAGGATGGCTCCCACTGTTTCTCGAATCCCTCCTCAAACCATAAAAGAGGAATTAGTCAGGATTAATCTCACCCTACAATACTTGCTTAACCGTTCAACCAGGCTAGTGTTTGTACTTCGAGGGAGGTTTTCCAACGCTTTCGCGAAGTTCCTTAATTACATAAGCTCTTTTCCCTGGAGGCGTAGCCCCGCTAACACCGTTCTTGACACTTACTTGGTTTATAGCATTGATCGTTTGGTGGAAAAATCTCCTGAGGAGTAGCATATACTCACAGTAGGATTGGGATCCAAATATCATTGTATGATAGAGTTGAAGGAATCCTACCAAAATTATCACACTCCAAATGGTGTGCAACACTAGCAAGTTTCAGTTTCTTTAGAAACTCCTGATGTGGGTTTTTGCCCCATGCTCTTATGACCTTGACTTTAGCCAACAAATCATAAGTCACATGTCAAGTTCTTCCCGTCATTCTCCAGGTTAATTTGAACCCACCTATACCTACCCTTGACTTTGGCCAACAAAGCAGTACGACTGTCCCAAACCAACGCATCTATCTATGCTTCATATGAATATCCAACAGCTACCAATCACTATGCTTTGACTTTGGCCAAAAAACATAGCTTGAATACTATTGACTATTCATATGAAATGACGGAGGGCTACGAATGGTTTTGGTAAAACCGTGAACGTAGTGAACTTGATATAATCGAAGGAACTTGATAGCTTTAAAAAGGAGTGGTTTAAGCTCCGCATTTAAAAGTTTGTTGTTTTTGAAAAAACCGAGTAGTTTTCAAATTTGTTCCAACGATTTAACTTTGGTTTATTTGCTTTGCATTAATCTAATGCAGTCTCATCATTTACTCCTATCATTACAGAAAAAGATGAAATTACAACGTCTACTTATGCCATCCGCATTTGCCACTGGGCCCCGTCTAACACCGTTAGGTTATTTAACTAACGCCAGAGCGGGGGCTGGACTAGCGCGAATGCAAAACATAAGTAGCATCTATTATATATCATATATAATAATAACATTCGTCTGATGCAATAATAGGCATTCCAGTCACAGATGAACATATTGGATATGCTAGGAATATCGCATTTCATTTAAGCCTGTAACGAAAGACGGATTCCACGGTCGTGATGAATAGCCAAACCCCACCCCAGACCCCTACGGGTACGGCAAACTATCCTCCAAATTCCAGAAGTGAATTAACCTCCCTCAACAATGTGAGTAGGTCACTCGGCACTTCAAAGAACCCGGTAGTTTGCGTACCCCACCTTGGGTCTATCCTAGGAGCAGAAAACAGTAAAAGGAAAATAATACAACGGTGGCTACAACCTCAACCCGGATGTACCCCGCAAAATAATATTACATCAATTTTACAATTTACATGAGTGAAAGATAAAAAAATGCTCATCTCACATTCCCGGCTATTCATCATTAACGATCAAACAAGTTCATATACACAAACCAACAAATATGTTCAACTTCAAACTAACAGACATATAGCAATTAGATGAAGTTTAAAACACATATAAACATTACAGAAGAACTGGTTAGCCAAGTACAATTAGAATTTCGATCGAAAAACATTTTCCGTAACCACCCCTAAATGCAAACTAGCATTCAGAAACATACTGGGTAGAAACCAAATATTCCAGAGAATTAAACACCTTAAGAAAGAAATAACAGAAGAAGAATGGCCTGAATCGGCCTCGACTCGGCCGCGACTCCGCGGTGGATCGGTCCGATCCGCCGCGGTTCCGCGGTCGTCTTGGCGATTCAGGGGACCAATTTTCTTCAGCCATCTTAGAAAACCCATACACGTATTTTTAGTACACCTGAAATAATATTTACAGCACTTTTAAAATTCGACAGAATGTAGGGTTTTCGGTGTTTTGTTTTCCAGTTTTTCCGACGATCGAAGTTCTAAAGCTTGCTAACGAACTAGTTTGGGTTTAGTAGGCTCTGATACCACTGTAAGTCCATGTCGCGCACCCCGCGGGATCGCGGGGAGGCGGAATAGGTGAAAAACAATTTTCAAAAGATCGCGGCACAGATTTGGACTCCAGGATCGGTGCTAAACCCTAACTAGCAAACTAAAAGTGAGGTTTAACTTAAAGTACAGAAGTTTATACCTCACGATTCCGGTCCTTTTGGTCTTCATTCTTCGCTGTCCTTCTTCTGGTTGTTGACTCCATGGATCGTTTGGATCGCCGCTCCCTCATCGGACTCCTCAAATCCATGATGATCCACCCGAGGAGATCTGCATCGAACTCTTACCTCAACGGAGGCAACTAGGGCATCAAGGTCGCTACTCATGATGTCGAAGGAGATGTAGAGATGTGTGGATGGATTGTAATATCTATGCTTGCCCTAGATCATTCAACACATGAGTTCACTAGAGCTTTGAAGAAGAAGGTGGCCTTAGAGAAAAAGCTAGTGAGGAAAGAGAGTGAAGCATGGAGTTAGTTCTCTACATTTTCTTAACTGAACCATATTGATAATTACCTTGATAAATCAATATGAATTATCACATATATGGTTCAAGTAACAAAAAATGACTCATGGGCCAAAAACTCACCATGTGTCATAAGAAGCTAAGTCCATTTTCATGCAATTTCCACCTCATTCTCCTATATCATAATGCATTTTTCATTTAAACAAAATGAATAATTACAATATGACATGTCACCTTCTAGAAGCATTTTTGACCATTTACAAAAATGCCCTCGTCCGTACATATGTACCCGTATCCGTATTCCGAAAAATGCGGATACAAAAAGACGAAAACAATCCATCAGTACAATACTAGGATCCGGTTTAAACCAAAGCCCGCTAGTATTGTCCGTCCGAATCATCATGTGCGCACGAGTACACGCACGTGATCGAACCCTGTCGTAAAACCATACGGCCTCTACATCTTTTGTCCAATGCAGGGAAACCCTCTGTGTAGGACTCTAAAGACTCAACATTACGCTGGCAGTGGGTTTAACCACAGGTCGCAAGCGGCACTAGCTGTACGTAATGACCCCCAGGTATATGTCGATGAGAAGGCCGATGAGAATAACTCATCCGAACTCCAACTGAGCCTATCTGTGACAATCTCCGTACAGTCCGGTCTGTTCATCTAAGAGTATCGCATATCGGGCCTAGGTGGCGGTAAACGTCAGACCCATAATAGAGGTATAAGTCGTGCTGGAGTGTAGCCCATTATACCCTGAGAAACTACTGGAGTACCTACCAATAATTCTCGCTTGCCCTGGCCAGGGACTTTGTGTAATGGCTCTCCAACACAGCGCGATATCAACCCCCAATACCGGGAGAGACGAATCCTATCTAACCGCCACTGCCTCCAAGTGCTTCGGGACTGCACCCAACTACTACCTGTTTGCACGACTCTTGTGAGCCGTGGTAGGGTAGTAATCAAAGTACAGTGGGAACACACTCGAGGCGAAGTGGCAGTGTCAAGTCGACGGACTAAGCTGTACTCATGTCACCTGGGAATTGCAATCTGACGATAGGTATATTACCAACCAGCAGTTCCCAACGAGTCATATCCGGTGTACTCATAACCTAATTGGCATCTGCATACTATCTCCAGTACGACGTACTAATGGCTGTGGGACAGACTATTTTCCTGCTGGGATGAGAAGCGTATACACTAGTCTACTCTGGAGTATCGATGCCCTGTATCGATAATCCTACGACTAGGGACCTGTATAAGAATGTGCTTGTAGACTAACCAGCCCCCACTAGTGTGACTGCCATCACAACGCTGGTAATCAAGCAAAGATCCTAAGGGCTCTACTAATATGTATAAGCGATATGTTAAAAGAAACATATGCACATATTGAAGTAGAAACAAACCAAGTAGCATACTACTATTTTGAGCAAGAATGTTAGTACAACTGTGAATATCCCAAGCTTCCTGTAACGTTTTGAAATTCGTTTCGGTGAAATTTCGAAAAAACGGTAAAATAAGGGGGTTTTCTGTAAAAAGTCAAAATGCAAATATCTTTATTATAAAATTAAATATACATATTCTAGCTATGTAATTGCTAGTATTTGGTGTTTATTGAGCCACTGCTGAAATTTCAAATTTTCTGAAAATTTTTCCGAAATTAATTATTTTAATATTATTTTAAGCCGGTAAGAAAATACATTAAATTAGCGATAAATACAAATTTAAATGGTCTAATCTTAATATTTAAAATCATGTTAATTAAAATCTAGTTGTAATATAATTTTTTAGTATTTTATTTCAAGTTTTAATTGATTTAATTTATGGAAAACAAAAATATAGTTATTTTGAACTAAAACTTGCAAATATGGTATTGTGGGGGGTCTTTTTGCATAGAATTTTTTTGTAAAGTCTCTCATACTCACCCTCACTCCTCTTGGCCGGCCCCACACTATTTTAGCAGCCCAAGAATTTTATTTCCCTCTTTTTGACCTTAAATCATGTGAGAAATAGGTTAAAATAAGGTTTTTATATATAGTAAAGTAGGTGGGGGTATTATGGTAATTGGGAGGGGCTTTGACTTTAGAATTTCCACCCCAATTTCCTCACCTCATTCCAGCCCCTCTACTGGCCGAAATTCTGCTACAACAGCCCCCTCTTTTTCCCCCATTTTCCATCTCTTTTGCTTCAAAAATTGCCTCAAAATCCATCAAATAAATCCCAAAATCCAAATCTAACTCCTACCCATTATTCTTTATCCCATCTAGCATGGATCTTGGGGCATAGAAGCTAATTTGGGAGGCTAAATTGCATGTAGATCTACAAGTCTTGGAGGTATAAATCTTGTCCAAATGGTTAAATTGTTGGTATTTTGCTTAAGCTAAAGTAATTAAAAGTTGTTTGGGTTTCAAATTTAAAGTGAGGGTTTGTGAAATTCAAGAGAAGGATTTGAATCATGTTAGGGTTGTAATAAATTGATGATGGTTTTGATATGTATTTTAGCATCTTATGATATGCAAATCTTGTCTAGTAGTTGTTTTGTATATTGTCACTTAAAATTGTTAAAATTGGAGTTTTAACAAACTAGGTTTTTGAAAATTGTTTAAATATTGGATTTACAAATGTGATTAGGTTTTTCATGACTTCATTAACATTATAAAGTATAGTTTAATACTTTAGTTCATGAAAAATCCAAGCTAAATTGTTGTTTGTGCATTTTTGCTATAAAATTGTTAAATTTGGGTATATTGTAAACTAGAATTTTGGAATTTATGGAATTTGATGAGGATAAATTATAAGAATGGTTTATATGACTTTGTTATGATATTTAGTGAATATTGTGGCCACTAGATTCATTTAAACATCAATATGTTGTATTAAAGCGGATAATTTTGCTTATTAGGTTTTCGGAAAAATAGCTTTAAAGCGAATTTGAAGTTTTGGTGATTTTAACTTTTTATATATATATATATTTAAGGTGTTGTGAAACCACGATTGATACGTTTGAGTTTTTCAAGATGGTTTGGCGTTTGTACGCCGACGTCGAGGGTTTTTAGGTTGATTTGTGAAAGCAACCATAGGTTTTGACCTACGTGGGATTCACGTGTCGTTTTGGGTCATGAGTCGGATTTTAATACGACATGGTGCATTATGATATGTAGGTACCCCATGTGGACTTCGAGACGACAAGCAAGCGCGTGGCGACGTCGGCACCGGCTAGCGAGGACCAGGTGACTAGATTTATATCTACGGGGAGAAGTCGGGTGGATGGCGTATAGCACCCCCGCAGTCCGTAGTGTAGCTTATATTTATATGTTTATATAGGTGTTTTATGATACGAGAATGTGTATTCATGTTATGTTTATATGTTCCTGGATTAGCTTTGGGTTAGTTGCGAAATCCTAGAGTAGTTGTTATACCCACATACGCACACACAGACTTGCATACATTACTTTCTTGTGCGCCGATTGGGATGCGTATATATGTATATATGCGTGGGTATGGGACTATGCATATGTACATTCATATACACATGCATGGATAATGGGGATAGTACTTGGGATTTAAGATGAGTCGATGAGATTTGATTTGAGGCCATGAGATCGGTGATATAGCAGGGCTCATATTTGAGATACGACATGACGTAGTAACGGGTCTTGACGTAGTGTTTCACACACGTGCATGCATACTTAGGCGGTATCAGTATTGTATTAGACATAGATCAGTACCCCGATCATGATATTTGATAAAGAGGATACCAGGTGAATAGTATGATGAATGTGATATTGACCCGTACCCAGATTTGGGATGCCGTACGACGGATTTACGTACGAGCTATATTGATGATTGATCCGCACTCTTGATTTGGGATGCCTGATTATAGATAGGGTATCGAATATGATATTATTGAGGCGGGATCACCGACTATACGTTTACAGGTATGTATATGGATCGACTCAGATGTTAGGCGGTTTCCTTACCTGTAGTCCAGCTTGTTAGCTTAGCCCTTTAGTTTAGTTTAGTTGTTAGATTAAATTCGATTCTTACCTATTTCAAAAACTAACGAATCGTGGGTATTTTAAAAGACAGTCCAAGGGATCCTAAGGATATTTCAAAAGATGTATCTTTTCATAAAAACACCGTAGCCCCTATTTTTAAAACCCCATGATTCGTGTTATTTCAAAAGGCACCATTTGTAGGACTTATATTAGATTAATGCAGGTTAGTTACAGTTGCGTCTAGTATTCAGCTCCCGCTTATTATTGTGGTTCGCTTCGTATCGCATACTTATGTTATAATTTCTTATTGCAATGTTGATATCATATTGTTAGGACACCAGCACCATTACCGATGATGCGTATGTACCACGTACACTTACTTGCCGGCTCACACACATCTGCATCGGTAATTGCCATGTCACGTACACCTTAGAAAATATTATTGCTTGACTTAGCTTTTTAGTTAGTAATTTGACATGATATTAGTGTACCTGCCTTATATGCCAGCTTAACATTGTAGTTATTACTTGTCACTTCATGCATACTGTTATTCATTGTTATGCCTATATTCATGGTTTTACATGCTATTGATGATTTGGATTCGAATTTCCATGAAATTTTCTGGATTTGGGGGGGGGGGGTGGGAAACCGCAAAACTTATATAAACTGATTTCTCTCTTTTTAAATAAAAAGTGCGGTTTTTCCCATGATGTATGAGTCGTCCACCATGAGTTTGCTGATGGATTTCGAGACCCGATTCGAGGAGACGGATGAACCGTTTCGGGTACATGGTGGACCCGGTACGGTACTCCGGGGCAAGAAGCGCGTGATGATGACGATGTGAGCCTGGCAGGGGAGCACTACCTACCGGTGATTTTACCCGACGCGTCGGATATCCGAAGGATACCGTCGTGGTCTTGAGATGGATGGTAGGGGCCGGTCTGGACTGACGGCGCCCTAGATATTGTGATTGAGACATTGAGATTTCGAGATATTGAGGTACAGAGACTGTGATACAGAGATATCGAGATATTGGGATTACGTTTTGTGCCGATGCTAGGCACTGTTTTATGCTGATTTCATTATGATACCTCATTTTAAAAATAGAAAGGAAATCTCACTAAATTATGAAAACAGTTCTTCATTTACATGTATTCTGTTTTCATGCATTCATACCTCATTCATATGATATATTGCTACCTGAGGCACGGACACGGGCACATGAGATTACACTCGGGTTAGATATTTACCCTAGCCTTGTTATAGGTTGCATGTTATATATATAATTGAGGATATATTTTGATCATTGACCTAGGTTGCGTTATTTGTGCGATTTCTTTCCGTAGATGTTTTTCTATTCACGAGTTGGCAACTCACCCCCGTTGTGCCCCAGTTTCTTGCAGGTTTGCCATACAGGTTTCATTACGGCTTGCGGGCATAGTTTCCTTCGGGTGATTTGCTAGTAGATGGGTTTACTTGTATCGTACCCCCATTATATATCTTGTATATTATTATTCTGTTGTATCTAGAAGTTCCATCAACCAAACATGTATTTATTTTGAGATAGAGACCAGTGATGTTATTCTTTCGACCTTAGAGTCACGCGTTTTATTTCTGTGGTTTTCTTGTGGTTTTGAGTTTTGATTCTCGCCGTTGGCCTTGTATATTATATTGCTTGTGTGGTTGTGACCGTCGATTGACGAAGAGCTAGCTCCCGCTTGGGGATGCCTTTTTATTGATTTTGTATACTATTCATGTTGTATCCCGTTTGGGAGCCAGTATTTACAAAGAAGACTCTGCCGAAATTTTCGGGAAATATTGATGTTTTTTTTAAAACCGCATAATTCGGCTTATGCTATTAAAACTACTTGTTTTAAATTGGTTTTCCTTCACTCTACTACTTTTCTTGGTTTGGATTTCTGGGTTTTCGGCTTACTTAGATTACGCACGCCTCGAGACATTCGTAGTTTAAGTGCCGGTCATATTCCGTACTTTCGGGACGTGACAAAGTTGGTATCAGAGCGTTAGGTTTTACCATCGGAGCATAGGATGACCCTTGCTTGATGGAATAGGTGACTAAAGTAGAGTGACGTACCGTAGGTATGTTCCGCGGCATATTTACGATACGCTACTCCACTTAAGAAGCCTTAGGATGTACATTTCTTTGCTCAGTATTATATTCATTCCGATCTAGCCTCATCAGTACCAGTTATGGTTTTGCTGCCACGATTACGGGCAGGGAGAGCTACAGCTAGAGTTGCGGTCAGCACGAGCTCGTCACGAACGAGGACTGACCAGGG
The DNA here is from genome assembly GCA_030015575.1 of Agapanthus africanus. Classification (NCBI taxonomy): domain Eukaryota; kingdom Viridiplantae; phylum Streptophyta; class Magnoliopsida; order Asparagales; family Amaryllidaceae; genus Agapanthus; species Agapanthus africanus. Next base: position 371,962,114 of record JASDDO010000012.1, read on the forward strand.
CGAAGTTCAGGGGACATACGATTGCGGAGATGTGTCTTTTTACTGTGTTTCCGCGCCACGAGCATTTGGCGGATCGCCTTTATGAGGTTACTCGGATGTGCTGATCGACACTAGAGGATTGAGCCAATGATAGAGGCCAGCCAGATTTTGATGACCGTTGGTGTGTTGCTTATTCATGATGATCGAGGCACTGTTCAGCGTGCAGATGAGCGAGCCAGTTATTGCTGCGAATGACGAGATATTGCCCCAGATGCTGGAATTAGGGCAGAACGAGTTGTACTAAGAGATGATAAAAGGTCGCTAGTCATCGAGGATGAATGACTAGGACATGTGGATCGTTCGCCTACCCCGATGCGAGGTCATCAGATAGATTGATTCCAGCTAGAGACGACTTCACGCGGAGACGTTGAGAGTCGACAGAGACGATCGAATGTCAGAAACCTATTATTCCAAGTTTAAAGTAGTCGGAAAGACATGCAGGCAATTCTATGGTCCCTCTAGAAGAATGAAACCCTAACTCGACTTAATGACCATGTGAAAGCCTTGGAACCTTCGGGTTTGCGGCAGTTCTGCGGCGCCATTTGTGAGGCTTGGGTTTGCCCTTCTACGGCTGGACCACCGATGCTGTGGTATGTACTCGATACTATTAAACTGTGCCCAAGATGTTGAGCTTTTGGGGGATTATGAGGTTTTGACGACTCGATCGGATGGCTCGACTTAATTCGGATGCTAGGTGGTGAGATGCATTCTTGGGAGACTCCAGATACGAGGATAGTCGTTGGAGCTCAGTCCATGCAGCCACGACGAGATGAGTCCAAAGCAGACGACATTAGAGAAAAGTGAAGTAGGAGGTTCGTACCAGATCTAGATGAGATGGCGTTCCACTCCGCCGACATCAGAGATGCGATGCGCATGCCGAGGCATGGTACTTGGATTTACCTTCCAGAAAGAGTCGCGATGAGTATGCAGTCGTTCCAGAGCAAGATGCAGATATAGGAAAGGACGATGACTTCCGGACAGTTGGCAGAGACGAGATATGGAAGAGACCGTGAGCAGGATTCCTTCCAGGACCCTGCTGCAATGATACTTGCACCCAGGATCAGATGTGTCACGTACATTCAGAGAGCCAGAGGCCGACGCCAGTGATATGCTGTCTTACGAGTGGTCACGATGATTGACCGAGAGATGACCAGAGAAGTGCCAGAACGGGATCATCCCCATTAGCACACCTGACATGGCCGATGAGCCGATGGACCGAGAGATTGGTAATTCACAGTGAAGACCTTGACCCAGGAGTGGTCATTGTTACGCACACCAGCAGGCCAAAGTTCATGATCATCGACGAGACGTCCCACTAGTGACCGCGACAGTTGGCCCGAGATTCTTAGAGGATGTGCTTGAGCGGGACTATTCCGCCATACCAGATTTCGATGTTTTGGGTGATTTATTCGCATGATTTGGTTTTGATGATTGAGGATTTACGATTTTCGCACAGTCGTTGCACTTGATATCGTTTTCGTGCTTTGGTTTCACATGTTTGTGATTTTACGGTTTTAGACATTTGAGTTGGTTTTGTGCGTATGCACGCACACGATTTGGTTCCTGCACTCTGTATAGTTTATATATGCTTGCAGTGCAGTGATACGCCTTTTGTGCACTTAGATGCACTGGACTTCGATTTCGATTGTGATACTCGGTAATTGTTTTGTGCACCTTGTGCACCTGATTTGATTTTGCGCATGTTCGGCTCTTGATATTGGATTTCATGATTTCGTGCACGATGGATGCACCTGATTTGGATTTTCGCGCATGTTGGACGCATGTTTTGAAGTGTGATTTTGGTGCACACCAGATGCACTAAATCGAGATTTTTTGTGCATGTCAGATGCACCTGATTTTTGCTGTCAGGCACACACGTTGCCTACGACAGATGCTTTGTGCACACCCGATGCTCTTAGATCTTGAGTCTGTGCACTTGTATGGCACGTATATGGATTTTGATTGTCGTGCGCACCAGACGCACGTAGTATTCATAAGCGTATTTTGGGATTGATTTTTTATAGAGCAGTACGTTTTTTTATGATAATTGCGATGTGTTTTCGTACTAAGCAGGACTAGTCAGAGGACTGTACCTGAATGTATTTTGCATGCATTGATAGCTATTGAAGGGAATTCCAAAAAGCGAGCTATAGTCTCAGTATTTACCTACGTGTCTGATATGACGCGAAACGTTTAAAACAAGGGAAACCCTTCTAAATTGTTTTCCAAAACGGCGGAACGTACATTTCAAACAAAGGTATATATGTATATAGTTATTTTCTTATGATAGACGTCCGCCACTGTACAGTGTTATGTGCATTGCACAGCAACTTAAAGGATTTGGCATGCATTTCCTCCTGATATCTGCATGTATAGTTCCGATTTATAGCATATCGGTCTTGCTTGAGATTTGGCATTCGTGTCTTCACCTTGACTCCGATGATTGCGGGATGCTTGACGGAGTTTTGATTTCGAGTTATCTACTCATTACTCATGCGCATGCATTGCGCTATGATGTGTTTATGTATTTACAATTTCGGAGCCCCGACGACTTGATGGTTTTGGTTTAGATGTTTTAGTATTTGGGGGGGAGTTTTAATTTAAATTCGGGGACCGAATTTATTTAAGGGGGGAAGATTGTAACGTTTTGAAAATCGTTTCGGTGAAATTTCGAAAAAAAGGTAAAATAAGGGGGTTTTCTGTAAAAAGTCAAAATGCAAATATCTTTATTATAAAATTAAATATACATATTCTAGCTATGTAATTGCTAGTATTTGGTGTTTATTGAGCCACTGCTGAAATTTCAAATTTTCTGAAAATTTTTCCGAAATTAATTATTTTAATATTATTTTAAGCCGGTAAGAAAATACATTAAATTAGCGATAAATACAAATTTAAATGGTCTAATTTTAATATTTAAAATCATGTTAATTAAAATCTAGTTGTAATATAATTTTTTAGTATTTTATTTCAATTTTTAATTGATTTATTTTATAGAAAACAAAAATATAGTTATTTTGAAATAAAACTTGCAAATATGGTATTGTGGGGGGTCTTTTTGCATAGAATTTTTTTGTAAAGTCTCTCATACTCACCCTCACTCCCCTTGGCCGGCCCCACACTACTGTAGCAGCCCAAGAATTTTATTTCCCTCTTTTTCACTTTAAATCATGTGAGAAATGGGTTAAAATATGGTTTTTATATATAGTAAAGTAGGTGGGGGTATTATGGTAATTGGGAGGGGCTTTGACCTTAGAATTTCCACCCCAATTTCCTCACCTCATTCCAGCCCCTCTACTGGCCGAAATTCTGCTACAACAGCCCCCATCTTTTTCCCCCATTTTCCATCTCTTTTGCTTCAAAAATTGCCTCAAAATCCATCAAATAAATCCCAAAATCCAAATCTAACTCCTACCCATTATTCTTTATCCCATCTAGCATGGATCTTGGGGCATAGAAGCTAATTTGGGAGGCTAAATTGCATGTAGATCTACAAGTCTTGGAGGTATAAATCTTGTCCAAATGGTTAAATTGTTGGTATTTTGCTTAAGCTAAAGTAGTTAAAAGTTGTTTGGGTTTCTAATTTAAAGTGAGGGTTTGTGAAATTCAAGAGAAGGATTTGAATCATGTTAGGGTTGTGATAAATTTATGATGGTTGTGATATGTATTTTAGCATCTTATGATATGCAAATCCAGTCTAGTAGTTGTTTTGTATATTGTCACTTAAAATTATTAAAATTGGAGTTTTAACAAACTAGGTTTTTGAAAATTGTTTAAATATTGGGTTTAAAAATGTGATTTGGTTTTTCATGACTTCATTAACATTATAAAGTATAGTTTAATACTTTAGTTCATGAAAAATCCAAGCTAAATTGTTGTTTGTGTATTTTTGCTATAAAATTGTTAAATTTGGGTATATTGTAAACTAGAATTTTGGAATTTATGGAATTTGATGAGGATAAATTATAGGAATGGTTTATATGACTTTGTTATGATATTTAGTGAATATTGTGGCCACTAGATTCGTTTAAACATCAATATGTTGTATTAAAGCGGATAATTTTGCTTATTAGGTTTTCGGAAAAATAGCTTTAAAGCGAATTTGAAGTTTTGGTGATTTTAACTTTTTATATATATATATTTAAGGTGTTGTGAAACTACGATTGATACGTTTGAGTTTTTCAAGATGGTTTGGCGTTTGTACGCCGACGTCGAGGGTTTTTAGGTTGATTTGTGAAAACAACCATAGGTTTTGACCTACGTGGGATTCACGTGTCGTTTTGGGTCATGAGTCGGATTTTAATACGACACGGTGCATTATGATATGTAGGTACCCCATGTGGACTTCGAGACGACAAGCAAGCGCGTGGCGACGGCACCGGCTAGCGAGGACCAGGTGAGTAGATTTATATCTACGGGGAGAAGTCGGGTGGATGGCGTATAGCACCCCCGCAGTCCGTAGTGTAGCTTATATTTATATGTTTATATAGGTGTTTTATGATACGAGAATGTGTATTCATGTTATGTTTATATGTTCCTGGATTAGCTTTGGGTTAGTTGCGAAACCCTAGAGTAGTTGTTATACCCACATACGCACACACAGACTTGCATACATTACTTTCTTGTGCGCCGATTGGGATGTGTATATATGTATATATGCGTGGGTATGGGACTATGCATATGTACATTCATATACACATGCATGGATAATGAGGATAGTACTTGGGATTTAAGATGAGTCGATGAGATTTGATTTGAGGCCGTGAGATCGGTGATATAGCAGGGTTCGTATTTGAGATACGACATGACGTTGTAACGGGTCTTGACGTAGTGTTTCACACACGTGCATGCATACTTAGGCGGTATCAGTATTGTACTAGACATAGATCAGTACCCCGATCATGATATTTGATAAAGAGGATACCAGGTGAATACTATGATGAATGTGATATTGACCCGTACCCAGATTTGGGATGCTGTACGACGGATTTACGTACGAGCTATATTGGTGATTGATCCGCACTCTTGATTTGGGATGCCTGATTATAGATAGGGTATCGAATATGATATTATTGAGGCGGGATCACCGACTATACGTATACAGGTATGTATATGGATCGACTCAGATGTTAGGCGGTTTCCTTACCTGTAGTCCAGCTTGTTAGCTTAGCCCTTTAGTTTAGTTTAGTTGTTAGATTAGATTCGATTCTTACCTATTTCAAAAACTAACGAATCGTGGGTATTTTAAAAGACAGTCCAAGGGATCCTACGGATATTTCAAAAGACGTACCTTTTCATAAAAACACCGTAGCCCCTATTTTCAAAACCCCATGATTCGTGTTATTTCAAAAGGCACCATTTGTAGGACTTATATTAGATTAATGCAGGTTAGTTACAGTTGCGTCTAGTATTCAGCTCCCGCTTATTATTGTGGTTCGCTTCGTATCGCATACTTATGTTATAATTTCTTATTGCAATGTTGATATCATATTGTTAGGACACCAGCACCATTACCGATGATGCGTATGTACCACGTACACTTACTTGCCGGCTCACACACATCTGCATCGGTAATTGCCATGTCACGTACACCTTAGAAAATATTATTGCTTAACTTAGCTTGTTAGTTAGTAATTTGACATGATATTAGTGTACCTGCCTTATATGCCAGCTTAACATTGTAGTTATTACTTGTCACTTCATGCATACTGTTATTCATTGTTATGCCTATATTCATGGTTTTACATGCTATTGATGATTTGGATTCGGATTTCCATGATATTTTCTGGATTTGGGGGGGGGGGGGGGGGAAACCGCAAAACTTATATAAACTGATTTCTCTCTTTTTAAATAAAAAGTGCGGTTTTTCCCATGATGTATGAGTCGTCCACCATGAGTTTGCTGATGGATTTCGAGACCCGATTCGAGGAGACGGATGAACCGTTTCGGGTACATGGTGGACCCGGTAAGGTACCCCGGGGCAAGAAGCGTGTGATGATGACGATGTGAGCCTGGCAGGGGAGCACTACCTACCGGTGATTTTACCCGACGCGTCGGATATCCGGAGGATACCGTCGTGGTCTTGAGATGGATGGTAGGGGCCGGTCTGGACTGACGGCGCCCTAGATATTGTGATTGAGACATTGAGATTTCGAGATATTGAGGTACAGAGACTGTGATACAGAGATATCGAGATATTGGGATTACGTTTTGTGCCGATGCTAGGCACTGTTTTATGCTGATTTCCTTATGATACCTCATTTTAAAAATAGAAAGGAAATCTCACTAAATTATGAAAACAGTTCTTCATTTACATGTATTCTGTTTTCATGCATTCATACCTCATTCATATGATATATTGCTACCTGAGGCACGGACACGGGCACATGAGATTACACTCGGGTTAGATATTTTCCCTAGCCTTGTTATAGGTTGCATGTTATATATATAATTGAGGATATATTTTGATCATTGACCTAGGTTGCGTTATTTATGCGATTTCTTTCCGTAGATGTTTTTCTATTCACGAGTTGGCAACTCACCCCCGTTGTGCCCCAGTTTCGTGCAGGTTTGCCGTACAGGTTTCATTACGGCTTGCGGGCATAGTTTCCTTCGGGTGATTTGCTAGTAGGTGGGTTTACTTGTATCGTACCCCCATTATATATCTTGTATATTATTATTCTGTTATATCTAGAAGTTCCATCAACCAAACATGTATTTATTTTGAGATAGAGACCAGTGATGTTATTCTTTCGACCTTAGAGTCGTGCGTTTTATTTCTGTGGTTTTCTTGTGGTTTTGAGTTTTGATCCTCGCCGTTGGCGTTGTATATTATATTGCTTGTGTGGTTGTGACCGTCGATTGACGAAGAGCTAGCTCACGCTTGGGGATGCCTTTTTATTGATTTCGTATACTATTCATATTGTATCCCGTTTGGGAGCCAGTATTTACAAAGGAGACTCTGCCGAAATTTTCGGGAAATATTGATGTTTTTTTTTAAAACCGCATAATTCGTCTTATGCTATTAAAACTACTTGTTTTAAATTGGTTTTCCTTCACTCTACTACTTTTCTTGGTTTGGATTTCTGGGTTTTCGGCTTACTTAGATTACGTACACCTCGAGACGTTCGTAGTTTAAGTGCCGGTAATATTCCGTACTTTCGGGACGTGACACTTCCATTAAATAATATACAAACTAGTATGATACAGTAATGGCCTCTAGGGCATATACACTAACAGTCTGTAGACCCGAGATCGTCATAAAGTCTTGTGTGGTTCCCACTGTGTTTTGATTTCCTCCACCATGGCTCAAAGGAGTCGTGCAAACAGGTGGTTTTTGGGTACAGTCCCGAGTCACATGGAGGCAATGAGCGATAGGAGGGGTTTCATCTCTCCCGGTATTGGGGGTTGAGGTTGCGCTATGCTCGATTGGCTATAACCGGAAGTCCCTAGCCAGGGCTGCTGCAGAGATTTACTAATAAGAGTTATCAGTAGTTTCTCAAACCGCTATAGGCCATACATCGGCATGACTTATCACGTTACTGGGGCCTGACGTTTACCACCCCTAGACATGATATGCGACATATTAGAAGAAGAGACCGGACTGTACGCTAGTGTTACTGATAGGTTTGATGGAGAGTATGGATGAGCTTGCTTGTTGATCTTCATATCGCTCAATACCCGGGTAGCCATTACATCCAGCTAGTACCGTTGACGGCTTATAGGTGATTGATGTGATCATCGCCTACTGCTGGCGTATTGACGAGTCTTTAGAGTCCCACACAGAAGTTTTCTGGTTTGAGCGAAATGAAGTAGGGCACATATGTTGATATGTGTGTGGGCCTGATTAAATATGAGTATGTGATACCGTATTATAATCTGGTACAGGGTTACCTAGGACGGCAGCAAGGTTTCGGGAGGCATCGTCCATGCCAAATTCAAAAATTTGCCATTTTAGCTAACCCTAACCCTAGAATCGTCTACTAGAAATCGACGGAATAGAAATGCAAACACTTTGCAACTAAAAGAGAGAAAGGAATACAACCTTTGTAGACCGGTCCTTCACTTCAATAGCTCCGTGTAATAGTCCCTTCGCTGCGATCGTGAACTCCGGACTCTTGAGAGGCTCCCATGAAGAAATGAACATGCTTGCTTCGAAGTCTTCGAGGCCGAAGATAATCTACGTCGAGGAGACACTAACCCAAGCTATCTCTTCACTAATTATGGAATTATTGAAGCAAACACTCTATACTAAATGGCAAGTAGTAGAGGATGATGAAGTAGGAATTTTTCTCACTTTAGATTTCATTTTCTCACATTTTTTCTCTTATCTCCATTGAAGCTAGAAAGCTTTGAGGAAGAAGAAGAAGAAGAATGAACTTATCATGTGAATTAATCCATATGAATTATTGCAACCATGGGTGAGTTAAGCCTTCATGCCTAACTCATGTAGAGAATAAACCAAGGGATAAGGTTAAGGGTTGGGTTAACAAATATCCTAAGCTAAACAAAAGAGTGGACTTAGTCAAAGGTTCATACAAGCTTCTACAAGCTTTGAACCTTAAACTAATTCTCTCCTAATTTGTTTAACTTTGAATAAATTATAAACCCTAACTTAACCCTAGCATGGTATATGTCTCATACACCCATCTTGCTTGTATCATCAATCATGACACAATACATGTACACAAATATTCATATCACATATATACAATGTGCACATCTAGTGAGAAAAGAAATCTTAAGTGAATTAATATTAGTTAATATAATTTAATATATCAAATATATAATTATATATTAAATTATCTAATCAACTCTTGATTTAATAATCTGGCTATATTACATATAACCGACTAATATCATATGTAACAACTTATCGAATCAACACTTGATCCGATAACCCGGCTATATCGCATATAACCGACCAATGTCACAAATTGCGAGAATAGAATACGTATCTCATATCGTATTAATCTCGGTCCTGCATATCACATATGTGCTCTTACTCCGTTTCTTTTGAGTCAGGAAACCCCTGTGTAGGACTCTAAAGACTCGTCAATACGCCGGCAGTAAGTGATGATCATATCAAACACCCACAAGCCACAAGCGGTCTGCTAAACATAACGGACACCCGGGTATTGAGCGATCAAAAGATCAATAAGAAAGCCTGCTCACTCTCCTGCGAATCCAATCAGTAACACTACAGTACAGTCCGGTCTCTTCGTCTGATATGTCACATATCTCGTCTAGGGGTGGTAAACATCAGACCCCAGTAACTCGATAAGTCGTGTCGATATAAGGCTCATAACTGGTCGAGAAACTACTGATAACACTTACCAGTATATCTCTAAAGCAGCCCTGGCCAGGGATGTAACACCCGAGTTCATTTATACCAATTCCAGTTCTCGTATTTCTTATTCATGATATTTCTTGATTTAACGTATTTTGGATGCGAATGGTATTTTACCTTCTACATTGCATTCGACCCGACCCGCTTGCTTGAACTCGTTTGATTCACATTTATGAACTACCCTGACCTATTACATAGACACGTGCATACTGCATACTGGCATTTTTATCTGGCATTGTATCATTTATCATATAACATTCTAAGTCATGTAAAATAATTTAAAATTGCATTTCATAGCCTGCATGATACCCCTAACCCCGTGGTAGCGTCCGCGCATCTTGTTCTCGGCCCGTTCAGAGAAACGGGCGTGTTTGGATGGTTACGCGCACGTACGTGCATCCGTTCTTGGGGGTATTTATTTTCGTTACCAGAGCATTCATTTTGAAATTTGGAAGTCGCATATATTTTTCGTATTTTAAATCTGAATTTTTAGACCCGACCCGGACGTGTTTTGGAGTAAGTTTGTATTTGCCAAAATCTCAAAACGGACTAATATTATAATATTATATATTTTTATATTATCTTACGTAACTGTAAAATATATATATTTAACAAGTAAGATTTTAAAGAAAAGATTTTAATAAAATACTTTTAACTAACCCTCTCTCTTCTCTCTTTATCTCTCCCCGCTACCATACAAATTTATCTCTCCTCCCCCTCTCTCTCTCCTCTCGATCTCTCTCATTCTCTCTATCTCTCTCCTCCCTCTCTCTCCTATCGCATTCTCTCTCATCCTATCTTTCTCTCTCTCCACTGCCTATCTCTCTCTTCCCCTATATATATATTTTAATTAATCCTAATAAAAATTTTACACAACTCTCTCACTCTTCCTCACCTCTCCCGTTCCCTACCTCCGCAAGAACCCTAACCCACGCACCTCACCTCGCCGCCGCCGCCCTCACTCGTGGCCGAGCCCATCACCTTCACCTCGTCACCATCTTCTTTCTCAACTCTCTCATCTCTAACTCCATCCAATCCAAGCATCCTCCTCTTTTCAAAACCCGTCACCGAGAACCAACTCGGCAGAACCACTCCCTCTTCTTCTTCCTCGCGTTCTTCCTTCCCTCAACCTTCAACCATCTCGTGCGCATCGTCACCACCACGAAGCCTGCAACCATCATCGTCTTCATCACCTCCACCTCCTCCACTCTTCTCCACTTCCGTTTATCACCCGCCAACGCTTGCAACTCCGAGCACCAAGACCCACAACTGCAGGAAGACCCCACATCACGTTACCCTTGCTGGAGACCCTCCGACCTCTTCAACCTCCATCGCTTCCACCTGCCATCGACTCCTCCTTTATCTCCGAACTCAACTCAAACCCTAGCTCGAGCAACCCACGGTGCCACCTTTTTCCTTCACCGAGACCCTCACCGGTGAGAACCCATCGGTGCAGAATCCCAACACCTAGCGCAACCCAATCGAGCAGCGCTAACCAGGACAACTCCAACGACCACCATCGCCTTCGCCGTGCCATCATCTCCATCTCTTTTCTCTCGAACCACCACCTAGTCGAGATCCCCTGTCGACTTAAATTAACTGAGATCCCACATCTGGTCTCCACGGTCGCAGCAGCAGTGCCGAGCCGAGCTAGTATAACCAAACTCCCAAAGTTAAACCCGAGCCAATTAGAATCCCTAGCCGAGCCCGTCGCTGTTGATCCGGGTGATCCTGAGGACGTTCCCTGATAGTGCGGTCGTGTTCTTTCCTTACTCGGTTCCGTTCTGTGCTTGCGTGGACACATCATGACGTTTTCCCGACATCCGACGTGTTGCACATACCGCTTTGAAATCCGTTCAGGAAAGTAAAACTTGCTACATGCTATTATATTATTATTATACATATTTAATTGCATGATTAAACCTGTAAATTAAACCTAAGGCCATTGTTTCATTTTAACACTTCAATGTCCATTTTATCATTTTAGATTTACAACTTGAAACCTACCATGTTGCATTTTGTTTTACTATACATAGTACCCACATCCGTGTTTAAATCACTTAATAATTATCTGCATAGCCCATAGTACTTTTAAATAGTTTCTACCCTATCGGACACCCGTTTGCATACATCTAGAATAATATCTGTTCAATTGCATCCCTAGATCATTTAATACATATTAGTGTGATTTTAACATTCCATATTTGATAAACTGTATTCAATTAATGTTTGAACTATAACCCTAATAATAACCGTGCATCTATATGCCTTAATCTGTACCTGATTGTATATCACATTACAATGTTCCATTTTATTGTTCCATTAGTACCCCATGCTTGTTTTGTATACCCATGCTTATGTTTGTTGATTATGAGCACCTACATGACTTTTTGTGCACCCCTGACACGACTTGTCACACCTACTACTTGACACGACATGGAACCGTGCAACTCTTGACATGACATGATACTTTGATACTACCTGACTTGACCTGATGTACCATTGCTTTACCTGTTACCTGATCTTGTTACTAATGCCAACAAACCTGGCCTGTTGTCCCTACGGAAATTTCCTGTTGTCTATCCAGACAAACCTGTACCTGCCTGATCCTGGGTTGGCATTGACTCCAGATTATTTAATACCTGACTTGAATATATATAACTTGGGGGTATGGGGAAATCAATGATGAAACCTGACTTGTAACTCGACAGTTCGCTACCTTTACTGATCAGTTTTAGAGGCTAGGCTAGCCTTGGGATGATGCTGCTGACATCATCCATCGTTACCCACTACCTTTTAGAGGCTAGGCCAGCCTTGGGATGATGCTGTTGACATCATTCATCGCTACCCCTTTTCCTTTTAGTGCCTAGCGGCATGTTTCGGTTTCAGCCCGAGAATCATCATCGTGATCCCGGGCACGCACGGGATACTATTGAGTTACATCGATGATTCATCAAATTGATTTCAAAGACTTGAGAGTAGTTAACCCAATAGATCAGTTTAGATTACTCACTACACATTACCCCACTGTCCTTACTTATACCACTGTTATGCATGCTTTATCATTTATACTTAAACATGCATGTGTTGGTACCCTTGTTATAGTATTGCTTGATATCATGACGCACTGACGTCTGGGTTTTGCATGGACCAGATTTTCTACCTTTGTTGCAGACTGATCAGGAGTACTGCCGCTGTTAGACCGAGCGGTGAGGATCCTGTTGGTATCCAGTTTTACTTTCCAGGTGTTTTATTTATTGGATCTTTTTCTTCCGCATATTATATTATTTCTTGACTCTTTTACTCTGGCTCATGGACATGTACCAGATAGTTTAGTTTACTTTCCTGTTCTTGATATCTCTACAGCCGTAATCTGACTGTGGAGGGATTTTTCCTATCCACGGGTAGCATGGTTGGCTATGTCACGTGCCTATCTTAGCGTACTCTGGGAAGCGGGGCGTGACATGGTTTGTTTGGTATCAAAGACATAGGATATAGGTTAATCGAGTTTGATTCTTTTTGTAGTTGGGTATTGGACCCAATACTCGAATCAGAATACTCGTAACTAGGAGCATGTCCTGCCACATTGTTATCACGATTCTTGAATCATATCTATCTCTTGATCCTTTTCTTAACGATATGAAAACCCCTTTGCATCTCGACTCGAAACCTGTTGGTTCCCTATTGTTTCTGCCTGTTCTTTGATTCTGATACTAGGATTTGGGCGACTTGAGTGGAGTTATGTGATTGTAACTATGAACTGCAGCATAGTTACAATGCGGTATTCTATTTAAGTAACTTGGAGTCCTAGTCTTGATTCACTTCTTTGTTTCATGGTCGTTATATTGCCTTGTTTCTCTTGCTTTCTAGTTCATGTTTTATCGCAAGCTTGAATTCTGTTTACCGTGCTTATCTTCTTCAGTGTTTGGCTTCAGGTGAAATCGTTTCAGGTATCCTACTTGATCAAGTCCTTCCCGCATTAGAATTATTCAATTCTGGTGCATTCCTTGTTTGTTGTTGTCTTGGGAATGGATTTTCTCGGCACTTTCCACACTCACATTGATTGTAGAGCAAAGAAAGCGAATTTCCAGATTCCCGGACATCCGGAGTTTGTTTTTGCTAGAGGAAGCAGTTCTGTCGGGCCAGTCGAGTTTAGGGCTAGGCCGACAACTAATGTTCTTTCGTCACTGGAGGTTGATAAAGATGAAGCACCAGCTGTAGTTCGAGATTTCATGGACGTGTTCGAGGACATATCGCGCTTATCACCAAAACAAGACGTGGAGTTCACGATTGATCTTGTTCCTGGTGTAGCGCCAGTCTCTAAAGTGTACGATCCAATGGCACCATGGAGTTGGAAGAAGTCAAGAAGCAGGTTACTGAATTACTTGAGAAGGATTGGATTCGCAGCAGTAACTCGCCTTGGGGAGCTCCAGTTCTTCTAGTAAAGAAGAAAGATGGCACAAGGAGGATGTGCATCGATTATCGAGAATTAGACCGGGTGATTGTTAAGAACAAGTACCCGATCCCTCGCATTGGCGAATTATTTGAGCAGCTTAGTGGTGCGAGGGTATTCTCGAAGCTGGATTTGCGATCTGGATATCATCAGGTCCGAGTTAAAATAGAAGATATTTGCAAGACTGTGTTCCAAACTCGGTATGGACATTACGAGTATTTAGTGATGCCCTTCGGAGTAACGAATGCTCCGGCGATATTTATGGACTTGATGAACCGAATCTTTTCACCATTCTTGGACCAGTTTATAGTGGTGTTCATTGAAGATATTCTGGTCTACTCGAAGAGTATTGAAGAGCATGCAGAACACTTGAGGATCGCACTGCAGACATTGAGGCAAGAAAGATTGTATGCAAAGATGAGCAGGTGCGGGTTTTGGCTTGAAGAAGTGAAGTTTTGGGGCATGTCGGGTCTGGAGATGGAATCGCCTTTGATCCCGAAAAGATTACAGCAGTTCGAGATTGGCAGATTCCGAAGAACGTTGCAGAGATCAGAAGCTTTCTTGGACTTGCCGAGTATTACAGAAGGTTCGTGGAGAACTTTGCTCGTCTGGCGGAGCCTTTGACCAAGCTCACGCGCAAAGAAGTACCATTTGTGTGGATGGATAAGTGTGCGTCGGCTTTTGAGGCGTTGAAGCAAAGGTTGATAACCGATCTTATTCTGACCGTGCCCGACAATTCCGGAGGATTGGTGATTCACAGTGACGCATCTGGAAAAGGATTGGGATGTGTTTTGATGCAGCATGGGAAGGTTATAGGATTACTCACTACACATTACCCCACTGTCCTTACTTATACCACTGTTATGCCTTCTTTATCATTTATACTTAAACCTGCATGTGGTGCTACCCTTGTTATAGTATTGCTTGATATCATGACGCACTGACGTCTGGGTTTGCATGGCCCGGATTCTCTACCTTTGTTGCAGACTGATCAGGAGTACTGCCGATGTTAGACCGAGCGGTGAGGATCCTGTTGGCATCCAGTTTTACTTTCCAGGTGTTTTATTTATTGGATCTTTTGCTTCCGCATATTATATTATTTCTTGACTCTTTTACTCTGGCTCATGGACATGTACTAAATAGTTTAGTTTACTTTCCTGTTCTTGATATCTCTACAGCCGTAATGTGACTGTGGAGATATTTTTCCTATCCACAGGTAGCATGGTTGGCTATGTCACGTGCCTATCTTAGCGTACTCTGGGAAGCGGTGCGTGACATGGGACTTCTTGTTATAGCCAATCGAGCACAGCGCAACATCAACTCCTAATACCGGGAGAGACGAAACCCCTCCTATCGCTCATTGCCTCCATGTGATTCGGGACTGTACCCAAAAGCCACCGTTTTGCACGTTCTCTTGAACATGGTAAGGTGAAAATCAAAGCACAGTGGGAATCACACATTACTCTATGACGATCTTGGGTCTACAGACTAACCTGTACCAGTGTCACCAGAGAACTGCCATCTGACGTGAGGTACAATACCATCTGGGAGTTCTCGGCGAGTCTGTTCAGTGTACCCAGTTTCCATTGAGCACCTGTATATTATCTCTGATGTCAAAAACCAATGGATATGGGATCATCCATCACCCATCTACATGGGTCGAGAAGCTATACTCTACTCTGGTATATCGATGCCCTGTCTCGATACACCTACGACTAGGAACATTTGAAGGATGTACTTAACGACTACTCTGTCCCTACTAGTATGATCTGCATCATAATCTTGGTAGTCAAGAACTCATCCTAAGGGCTTTATCAACATGTAACATAGAGACAATTAGTGTACATGTTAAGATAAAGAGCAACCAGATAGCATACTATCATGTCGAGCAAGAAAGTCCTCCATGTATATGTCCAAGCATCCACTACAATATACATCGTATGTACAGTAATGGCCTCTAAGGCATACATATAACTAACAATCTCCCACTTGCACTAGGGCCATCAGTTGTAGTTTCCCATACCCAACAATCAGCAGTGGTTGTAGTATCCCATACTCAACCATCCCATAAAAGTCTCTCTTGGGAATAGGCCTTTGTGAGTGGATCCACCCTGTTCTCCTCTGTGTCTACTCTCCTAACCTCGATCTCCCTAGAGATCAACCATCTCAATGATCAGGTGATACTGCCTTAGAATATTTCTGGATCTCTGATGGGACGAGGGTTCCTAGGCCTAAGCCATAACTCCATTATCACACAATGGAAGGAACGAAGTTCATCTTATGAACTAATGTATATCCAGACTACCTCTTTGGTAGTATCCTTGGTAGCGATGTATCCAGCCTTTATCATCTAGTTTGTCACGGTATCTAGCTTGGAACTTTTCCAACATACCGTCCCTCCAGTGAGGGTAAAAACAATGCCTGTGACTGACATTCAGTCGTCCTTACCACCCTGGAAACTATCCAGTGATTCTCCCCAGGATCGATTGATTCCATCTCACTACACCTAGTGAGAATCCTAACATCCATTTAGATCTATCTCATAGATCCAAAACCCAAGATTTAGGAGGTATCACCTTGATCCTTCATGGAGAATCAATATGATAAGAGGAGATTGACCGAGCGTAGCATAGGAACACCACCATACTCCCTACTGCCCTTTTGTATATACAAGGTTCATCTACCATTTTGATGAAGTCAAACTCTTTGACTACCACATCAAAACAGATGTTCCAACTCCGCGATGCCTGCTTTAACCTATAAAGTAACTTGCACACGTTTCCGCTGCTCCCACTGTCTACGAAGCCCTCTGGCTGTATACTTATAGACGCACTCTTCTAAATCACTATTTAGAAAAGAAGTCATGACACCCAACCGCCAGATATCGTAGTCATGGTATGTAGCAATGGCAAGTAGGATCCGGATGGACTTAAGCATAGGCACTAGAAAAGGTTTCATCATTATCCACATTGGTCGACGACGAAAACCTTTTGCAACAAGACTTAGCTTTGAAAGTCTCAACTTTTCCATGTACACCAAGTAATCTTTTCAAGATATACTTTCTCCTGATGGGGATTTAACCCTTCAGATATAGCAACCAAAGTCCATACTTTGTTGGTGTATATGGATTCCATCTCAGATCGCTTAGCATCCAGCCATTCTCACAGAGTCCCCACTCTTGATGGCCTGCTCGAAACTAGTTGGGTCATCATCTCATGATGCAATCCTTGCTCCTATTGTCATAGAGAAAACCGAAGTATCTCTCAGATGGGTGAGGAACCCTACTAGATCGGCGGAGAGGCTAAGGTTCGTTGGGTGCTATTGAATCCTCCGGTTCTACTAAATCATCAGCTGTAGTTTGTATATCTGGAACTGCTTCCAGTTCTACCTCATGAACACTAATTTCTTCACAAGAAATTCCCTTTCCAAAAGGTGGCATGCTGAGAAACAAAACATCTTTTGTTCCTCGGTGTGGTAGAAGATATTCCCTTACGAATGCTTGGGATATCCAACAAACTTCTACAGAACTGACCTTGCCTCGAGCTTGTCCGGATCGTGCTTTTAGACATAGGCCGGACAACCCCAAATCTTAACATCCTTAAGAGATGGGCTCTTCCCATACCATATCAAATATGGAGTGGTAGGCACCTGATTTGGTTGGAACCCAATTCAATAGGTATGCAGCTTCTCAAGTGCATAACCCCCAAAAGGAAATAGGCAACTCAGTAGTACTCTTCATAGAGCACACCTTATCACATAGGGTGTGATTGCTCTACCCCGATACACCGACATGTTGTGGTGTATACGGAGGAGTAATGCTGAGAGAGAATCTCATTCTCCTTTAGAATAGTCCAGGAATTCCGTGCTCAAGTATTCTCCTCTCTGATCTCATCAAAGGACATAATACTTATACCTGTTTTGGTTCTCTACTTCTGACTTATATTTTTTGAATTTCTTAATAGCTTCAGACTTGTGTTTCAACAGGAACACGTGTGTGAATCTTGAGAGATCATCAGTGAATGTAATGAAGTACAAAGAACCAGTTCTGTCGTGTGTAGGCAAGAGACCTACATACATCATCATGTATCAATCCCAAGAGTCACTAACTCTTTCTCTGTTTCTAATAAACGGAGCTATGGTCATCTTATCTTTGTGACATGACTGGCAAGTTTCACAAGATGTAAGTTCAAACTGATTTAAATATGCATCTTTATGTAACTTTGCTAGTCGGGTCGCATTGATATGACCTAGTCTACAATACCTCAAGAAGGATTCGTTCATTTCCGAACTCTTCCTTTTGTGTGTGTTCTGTACGTTAAGAACTGTAGTTTGATTTAGAACGTATATGCTTTTAGATAACGTGCCTGAACCGATCAACTCTTGATATAGGAAATGTTCAAAAGAATATCCAACAATACAAAATTATATCCTTCTTTACTAAATAAAGAGACCGATATGATATTGTATATCAGGTTCGGTATCTAATAACATTCGTTCAGAATCAATGTATTTGGTAATACAGTGTGATAACTGCCAACATACTTGGCTGCAACAATTGCACCGTTTTCAACTCTTGAAACTTATCACCCATTCTCAGTTCTCTACCTATCTGTAGCCCATGTAACAGATTACATATGTGGGATCCTAATCTGGAATCTCATACCCAGGACGTAAAGGATACTGAGAAACAGTTCTCGGTAATGAACACACCCGAAGAAGATGCATCATTATGCACTTTCTTCGTTTGGGTGGAACGGGAATCCTGGTAATCCCCTATTTCCTGCTCGGTCTTATAATAATTATAAGTTGGAGCGGGACCAACGTTCCCCAGCGCAGTATAACAAGCGGGTTCGGTCAATACATCCATATTATTATCTTGATTAAGGCGTGACATGGTCGCTACCTGGAGAGAGAGAGAAGAAAACACTTAGCGTATGCTCTTGCAAGATTATATTGGTTATTAATTTATCTAATCAGGATGGCTCCCACCGTTTTAGTTAAATCTTCCTTCAAACTCTAAAAGGAAAGACTAGCCGGAATTAATTACACCCTACAAGTTCGCCAATCTTTCAGCCAGGCTAGTGCCGATACTTTGAGGGAGGTTCCCCGTGCTTTCGCACGGACCTAATTAAAATAAACCTCGTTTTCCCAGGGGTGTAACCCCGTTGACACCTTCCTAGACACCTACTTGATCGGCTAATTATAATGTGTAAAACTCTCCCAGGAGTAACTCTTACTCGCAGTGGGTATCGGGATCCAACTATTTCATAGGAGGTATGCAATCTCATTGCAAATTTCAACACTTGAAATTCCCAATAATATTTTACCCCTAGCATCCTATGACCTTGACGAAAGCCAACAAACCATAGGCTGCTAGTCAAGTTCAACCCATACATTTCCTGATTGAATTAAACCCACCCGCATGACCCTTGGCGAAAGCCAACAAAGTCGCATGACTACCCTAACTCAATCACATCATATGCTTTTGCAGATAAGCATAAATAGCTACCGCACACTACGCTTTGATGAAAGCCAACAAACATAACACGAATACTATGAAGTACTTATCTGAAATGTCGGAGGGCTACGACGGTTTTTTAAGAAAACCTTTTGCGTAATGAACTTGATATCGTTGTAGAATCAAATGATTTAAATGGAGTGTTTTTGAGGCTTTTGCTAGTTTCGCTAAAGAGGTCACTCCCGGTGAAGGGATCTCGGCTCTTTCCTCATCGAATAAGGTGTTGGATATTCTACAAAGAATACCGCTATGCAAAGAAAAAACTATAAAAGCAATCAAAAGACAAACCGAGGGTTGTAGCATCTGCCAGTTATCGCTAAAGAGGTCACTCCCGGTGAAGGGATCTCGGCTCTTTCCTTATCGAATAAGGTGTTGGATATTCTACAAGGAATACCGCTATGCAAAGCAAGAACTAGAGCTACCAGTTTTTGAGAATTCGATTCCACAACATCTTTAGGTTTATTTTCTTTCATTAATCTCATTAATGAAGTCCCATCATTTAAGTTACCTAAACATCACAGATAAATACAACGTACGCTTATGCCATCCGCATTCGCCTCGATGTCCCCCCGTGCACCATTAGGTTAGGTAACTAACGGCAGAGCGGGGCAATGCTAGCGCGGGTGTAAAACATAAGCAACGTCTATATAATATATCACATATACTATATCCTGTATTCATCTCATCAATATATCAAATAATCACATCACAGATATCACAGCAGAATAAAACATATGAAATATTGGATATACTAGGATTTCCGTGTTTTAAATTAAGCCTGTATAAAACACGGATTCCACGATCGTGATGAATAGCCAATCCCACACCCTTAGACCCCAACGAGAGCGGCAAGCAACCCTACAAATTCTAGAGTTAAGAGACCCGGTCTCGACTCCTTGAGATGGTCTCCCACTGGACCCTAGAACCCGGTTACTTGTGCTCCCCGCCTTGGGTCTATCCTAATGCGGAAAAGTAAATAATATACAATGATGACACCATCTTCAACCCGGAAGTGCCTCAATAAAAGAATATTACATACAATGAATTTTACATGAATGAAAATGAAAAACTCTCATCTCACATAAAACCCCCGGCTATTCAATCACGACGATCCAATATAACATATCACAGCAACACATAACATCACATGTCATCAACATAAGTAAATATGCGTATCCCAATTGTCGTTGACAAATAGCACCGAAATCGGTGATACACCATATATTACACTTACGGTCGCAAAAAAGAAAGTGAAAAACTACAACAGTTGGAATCCGCAACCACCTTAGACATCACATGCTTAAACAAATGAATTCCTTAGACATCACATGCCTAACAATTATAAACCACGCATTTTAGGCTCGATATTCAAAACACCTTTTAATATCAAGTCGGGCAATTCAACAAGATTCCCAACATCCTGATCGAATGCTCGTCGAAAACTTTAGTAGACGGCTGCACCCCACGATACCATCGACGAAGTGCACTAAGGCGGAACACCGCTGCCGCGAGCACACGAACGGATGCCTTTGACGACGGGGTTCTCCTACAGTCACTTGGTCGGGGCTATGAGGCGTGGCTATCTATTAAGTTTACCCGGCGAGTATCCGCGTACGCTACGTAATTGCGACGGACTTTTGATCGCATCAAAATCCCGTGGCAACCGATCAAATGAGACTAAACTGCTAGATTTATAAAATTCAAATTAGTTTTGATTCTAAGTATTGTATCCCTTCACATAATATCCAAACGACGTTAAACTTTTCAATCAATTCATCAAAGTCCCACAATTTCCCGACAGCTCAACACTTGAGCACGGCTCAATAATACCCAGAAGATGCCACAATACCTATGAACCAGCTGTTGAAGGGTCAAACCAACGCCTCACATGTGACAATGCTGAACTACTACAAACCCTAGGGTTTAATGGCGGTTCTGACGGCCACATAATCGAGTTAAGGTTTCGTTCTTCTAAAGGGTCCACATAATCACTTGCATATTTTTCCGAATACGTTAAACTTGGAAAAATAGGTTTTTGACAATCGTTCGAAACTTTTAACTTCGCCTAGACAATATGTGAATAACCCGAAACATTGTTAAAACTCCGAATACGAAACACTCCGAATTGATTATAGTGTAAGATTACATCACATGCAAAATTAGCAAAAACAACACCTGAAACACCAAAACCAAGTACAGAGTGATGTATGAGATATATCAAGAACACCATAAAAATTTCAGGGGGTCTGCTCGGTTTTAGGCCGAGATTACCTAGGTTATGGCCGGCCACTTCTTTCCAGAATGCCCTGAAATTTTAAGTGAGCAAAATTCCTATTTCATCATCCTCTACTACTTGCCATTTAGTATAGGGTGTTTGCTTCACTAATTCCACAATTAGTGAAGAGATAGCTTGGGTTAGTGTCTCCTCGACGTAGATCATCTTCGGCCTCGAAGACTTTGAAGCGAGCATGTTCGTTTCTTTATGGGAGCCTCTCTAGAGTCTGGAGTTCACGATCGCAGCAAAGGGACTACTACACGGAGCTATTGATGTGAAGGACCGGTCTACAAAGGTTGTATACCTTACTCTCTTTTAGTTGCAAAGTGTTTGTATTTCTATTCCGTCGATTTCTACTAGACGATTCTAGGGTTAGGGTTAGCTAGAACGGAAAATTTTTGAATTTGGCATGGACGATACCTCCCGAAACATTGCTGCCATCCTAGGTAACCCTGCAGTAGTATCAGAGCACTGCCATCTGACGTGAGGTATAATACCATCCGGGAGTTCTCGGCGAGTCCGTTCAATGTACCTAGTCTCCACTGAGAACCCGTATACTATCTCTGATGTCATACACCAATGGATATGGGATCATCCATCGCCCATCTACATGGGTCGAGAAGCTATACGGTAGTCTACTCTGGTATATCGATGCCCTGTCTCGATACACCTACGACTAGGAACATTTGAAGGATGTACTTAACGACTACTCTGTCCCTACTAGTATGATCTGCATCATAATCCTGGTAGTCAAGTACTCATCCTAAGAGCTTTATCAACATGTAACATAGAGAAAATCAGTGTACATGTTAAGATAAAGAGCAACCAGATAGCATACTATCATGTCGAGCAAGAAAGTCCTCCACGTATATGTCCAAGCATCCACTACAATATACATTGTATGTACAATAATGGCCTCTAGGGCATGCATATAACTAACATCTGGCAGTTATCTGATGTCGGTCAGGTTATATGTGATATAACCGAATTATCTAATCAAATGTTGGTTTGATAATGTGATATTCAGATTAATGATATTTGTCGGTTATATGTGATATAACCGGATTATTAGATCAAGTGTTGATTTAATAATATGATATATATTATATATGATATAATTATATCTTAACTAATATTATTAGCTCTCTAATTGCTTTATATATATATATATATATATATATATTAATGTATATTTGATATATATATATATATATATATTATATGAAGCATGGCATGTTTTTCTATTTTCAGAAAATGGAAAAATGATGTGTAAATTGTGGAGATATTTGTGGAATGGGAAAGGCATGGGTTTTATTATTTGTATATTAGTCTTGGCTCACTATTCAAGCATGGTTGCAATTTAGAATTGCAATTTTATTCCTTTCTTTAATAAGTGAGGAAAGAGAGAGCCATTTTGAGTTTACTCTCATTTTTTTCATTCTTCATACCTTAGCCATTTTCTTGAGCTCTTGCTTCATCTTGTTCTCTACAATTTTCTTCACCTCACTTCCAAGTTCAAACCCTTACATGTGATGTGAATCATTGAACTTGTGAAAACCCTAGTGAGCAAATTAAACCCCTACTTCACCATCACACATTAGATTAGCAATTTGATGTGGAGTGTTGCCTTCACTAATGAGATTAGTGAAGTGTTAGCTTGAGCTTGTGGACTTCAAGTAAATCGTCTTTGGCGTGAAGATCATGAAGGAGGTTCGTTCAACTCGAAGAGGAGCCTAGTAGAGTCGCGTGGACTTCAACCCGGAGCTATTGAAGAGAAGGACTCGAACTACAAAGGTTGTGTGCTCTTTTCTTCTCTTTAGTTCATCACATCACAAAGGAAAACCCTAATAATCTAGTAAAGATCTTGTTAGTCTAACTTAGCACCAAATAAAAATTAAAATTTGGCATGCTTGATGCCTCTAGAACCTCATGGTGGTGCTAAGGTTGACTTTCAGCGCTAAACACCTTTTTGTTTTGTTAGGCGCTCACGTGGAAAGTGTTAGTTATATGTATGCCCTAGAGGCCATTACTGTACATACGATGTATATAGTAACGGATGCTTGGACATATATATGGAGGACTTTCTTGCTCGACATGATAGTATGCTATCTGGTTGATTTTTATCTTAACGTGTACACTGATTCTCTTTATATTACATGTTGATAAAGCTCTTAGGATGAGTACTTGACTACCAGGACTATGATCCAGATCATATTAGTATGGACAGAGTAGTCGCTAAGTACATCCTTCAAATGTTCCTAGTCGCAGGTGTATCGAGACAGGGCATCGATATACCAGAGTAGACTAGCGTATAGCTTCTCGACCCATGTAGTTGGGTGATGGATGATCCCATATCCATTGGTGTTTGACATCAGAGATAGTATATGGGTGCTCAGTGGAGACTGGGTATACTGGACAGACTCGCCGAGAACTCCCAGATGGTATTATACCTCACGTCAGATGGCAGTTCTCTGGTGACACTGGTACAGGTTAGTCTGTAGACCCGAGAACGTCAGAGAGTCTTGTGTGATTCCCACTATGCTTTGATTTCCACCTTACCACGTTCAAGGTAACGTGAAAAACGGTGGCTTTTAGGTACATTCCCGAATCACATGGAGGCAATGAGCGATTGGAGGGGTTTCGTCTCTCCCGGTATTGGGGGTTGATGTTGCGCTGTGCTCGATTGGCTATAACAGGAAGTTCTTGGCCCAGGATGCTTCAGAGATATACTGGTAAGTGTTATCAGTAGTTTCTAGACCCGTTATGAGCCTCATGTCGACATGACTTATCGAGTTACTGGGGTCTGATATTTACCACCCCTAGACAAGATATGCGACATATCAGACGAAGAGACCGGACTGTACAGTAGTGTTACCGATTGGATTCACAGGAGTGTGAGCAGGCTTGCTTGTTGATCTTCTGATCGCTCAATACCCGGGTGGCCGTTACGTTTAGCAGACCGCTTGCGGCTTGTGGGTGTTTTATATGATCATCGTCTACTGCCGGCGTATTGACGAGTCTTTAGAGTCCTACACAAGGGTTTCCTGGCTCAAGCGAAACGGAGTAGGAGCACATATGTGATATGTGCGGGGCCGAGATTGATACGATATGAGATACCGTATTCTATTCTCGCGATTTGTGACATTGGTCGGTTATAAGAGATATAGCCGGGTTATCGGATCAAGTGTTGATTCGATAAGTTGTTACTTTTGATATTTGTCGGTTATATGTGATATAGCCGGATTATTAAATCAAGAGTTTATTTAATAATTTAATGTATAATTATATATTTGATATATTACATTACATTAACTAGTATTAGCTCACTTATGATTTCTTTTCTCACTTTGGATACATTGATGTATATGTGATATATGTTAAATGTACCATGCTAGGTTACAAATGCAACTAGGGTTAATGAGGGTTAAACCATGTTAGGGTTAAGATTAGGGTTTAAATTTATCATTAAGTAATTCAAATATTATGGATAATAGTCATAGTTGATATTTGTTGAAAGCTTGTAGAAGCTTGTAAGCATCTTTGACTTTGTCCATTTTCTTTGTCTTGCTTAAGATATTTTTGACCTAACCTTTAACCATAGCACATGGTTAACTCTCTACAAGGGTTAAGCATGACATGCTTAACCCTTGGTTGCATTATTAACCTTAACTATAATTCATTTTGGATTAACTCGTGAGAGGAGTTCTTCTTCTTTTTCCTCCTCCTCAAAAGCTTTCTAGCTCTAATGGAGGTATGAGAAAAAATATGAGAAAATCAATTCTAAAGTGAGCCCACTTCCTACTTCATCATCCTCTACTACTTGCCATTTAGTATAGGGTGTTCTCTTCACAAAGTTCTTGACCTAGTGAAGAAATAGCTTGGGTTAGTGTCTCCTCGACGTAGATCATCTTCGGCCTCGAAGACATCGAAGCAAGCATGTTCGTTTGTTCACGGGAGCCTCTCTAGAGTCCGGAGTTCACGATCGCAGTGAAGGGACAACTACATGTAGCTATTGAAGTGAAGGACCGGTCTACAATGGTTGTATTCCTTGCTCACTTTACTTTTGCAAAGTGTTTGCATTTCTTTTCCGTCGATATCTAGTTAACGATTTTTAGTTAGGGTTAGCTAAAACGGCAAATTTTTAAATTTGGCATGGACGATGCCTCCCGAAACCTTGCTGCCGTCTTAGGTAACCCTTCAGTGGTATCAAAGCTATGCTAGAAATTTATACGGATTTTATTAAGATTACGAAACCGAAATACTCCGAAACTTGAAACCCGAAATCATACTTTCTATCGTTTTTAAATTGTTGCCAAAATTTTTTTTAAACAAGTGCAGAATGGTATATGTGAGATTATAAGAACATGGCAAAAATTTGGGACCCAGTGCTCGGTATTTGGCCGAGCACATGGGGTATATTTCCGAGCTGTCCGGCCCATTAGTGGCATTTGATGTTCAATTTTTTGTCATGTGCTTGTCTCTGTGTTTTGGTGTTTCAGGTGTTGTTTGATTTTGCTAATTTTACATGTGATGTAATATTGCACTATAAGCAATTCGGAGTGTTTCATATTCGTATTTTTAACAATGTTCCGGGTTATTCACATATTGTCGATGCGAAGTTAAAAAGTTTGAACGAATGTCAAAAATCCATTTTTCCAAGTTTAACGTATTCGGAAAGACATGCAAGTGATCCTATGAACCCTCTAGGAGAATAAAACCCTAACTTGACTTTTTGGATCGCGGAACCACGGTCAAACCCTAGGGTTTTCCGTAGTTCTGTGGCCACATGAGTGAGGCTTGGGTTTGCTCTTCTACGGCTGGTGCATAGGTACTGTGGCATATTCTGGGTATTACTAAAACCTTGCTCAAGTGTTGAGCTGTCGGGAAATTGTGGGACTTTAATGAATCGATCGAAAAGTTTAACGTCGTCTGGATATTATGTGATGGGATAAAATATTTGGAATCCAAAAGTAGTTATGAGATAACTAATTTGAATGTTATAAATCTAGCAGTTTAGTCTCAGATGACCGGTTGCCACGGGATTTTGATGTGATCAAAAGTCCGTCGCAATCACGTAGCATACGCAGATACTCGCCGGGTAAACTTAATAGATAGCCACACCCCATAGCCCCGACCAAGTGACTGTAGGAGAACCCCATCGTCAAAAGCATTCGTTCGGGTGCTCGCAGCAGCGGTGTTCCGCCTTAGTGCACTTCGTCGACGGTATCGGGAGGTGCGGCCATCTGCTAAAGTTTCTGACGAGCATTCGATCAGGACGTCGGGAATCTTGTTGAATTGCCCGACTAGATATTGAAAAGTGTTTTCGAGATCGAGACTAAAATGCGGGGTTTATAATTGTTAGGCATGCGATGTCTAAGGAATTCATTTGGTTAGGCATGAAATCCAAAGTATGAGATACGTTGGGTTTATGATGTCTAAGGAGGTTGCGGATTCCAACTGTTGTAGTTTTTCACTTTCTTTTCTGCGACCGTAAGTGTAATATGTGGTGTATCGCCGGTTTCGGTGCTATATATCAACGACAATTGGGATACGCATATTTACTTACGTTGATGACATGTAATGTTATGAATTGCTGTGATATGTTATATTGGATCGTCGTGATTGAATAGCCGGGGGTTTAATGTGAGATGCGAGTTTTTATTTTCATTCATGTAAAATTCATTGTATGTAATATTCTTTTATTGGGGCACTTCCGGGTTGAGGATGATGTCACCATTGTATATTATTTACTTTTCCGCATTAGGATAGACCCAAGGCGGGGAGCACAAGTAACCGGGTTCTAGGGTCCAGTGAGAGACCATCTTGAGGAGTCGAGACCGGGTCTTCTAACTCTAGAATTGGTAGGGTTGCTTGCCGCTCTCGTTGGGGTCTAGGGGTGTGGGATTGGCTATTCATCACGCCCGTGGAATCCGTGTTTTATATAGGCTTAATTTAAAACACGGAAATCCTAGTATATCTAATATTTCATATGTTTTATTCTGTTGTGATATCTATGATGTGATCATTTGATATATTGATGAGATGAACACAGGATATAGTGTATGTGAAATATTATATAGACGTTGCTTATGTTTTACACCCGCGCTAGCACTGCCCCACTCTGCCGTTAGTTACCTAACCTAATGGTGCACGATGGGACATCGAGGCGAATGCGGATGGTATAAGCGTACGTTGTATTTATCTGTGATGTTTAGGTAACTTAAAATGATGGGACTTCATTAATGAGATTAATGAAATAAAAGAAACCTAAATATGTTGTGGAATCGAATTTTCAAAAACAGGTAGCTCTAGTTGTTGCTTTGCATAGCAGTATTCCTTATAGAATATCCAGCAACTTATTCGATAAGAAAAGAGCCGAGATCTCTTCACCGGGAGTGACCTCTTTAGCAATAACAGGCAAATGCTACAACCCTCGGTTTTGTCTTTTGATTTCTTTTATAGTTTTTGCTTTGCATAGTGGTATTTGTGAAATATCCTGCACCTTATTCGATAAGGAAAGAGCCGACAATCCCTTCACCGGGGGTGACCTCTTTAGCAAAACTAGTAAAAGCCTCAAAAACACTCCATTTTAAATCATTTGATTCTACAACGATATCAAGTTCATTACGCAAAAGGTTTTCTTAAAAACCTGTCATAGCCCTCCGTCATTTCAGATAAGTACTACTTAGTATCCGTGCTGCGGTAGTTTGGCCTCCGTCAAGGCGTAATGTACGGTAGCTAACTAGTGCTTATCTGCTAGCATACGATGCGATTGGATTAGGGTATTCATACGACGTAGTTTGGCCTCTGTCAAGGGTCGTGCGGGTGGGTCTAATTCAATCAGGAAATGAATGGGTTGAACTTGACTAGCAGCCTATGGTTTGTTGGCCTCCGTCAAGGTCATAGGACGCTAGGGGTAAAATATTATCGGGAATTTCAAGTGTTGAAATTTGCAATGAGATTGCATACCTCCTATGAGATAGTTGGATCCCGATACCCACTGCGAGTAAGAGTTACTCCTGGGAGAGTTTTACACATTACAATTAGTCGATCAAGTAGGTGTCTAGAAAGGTGTCAACTGTTAGTGTATATGCCCTAGAGGCCATTACTGTATCATACTAGCTTGTATATTACTTAATGGAAGCTTGGGATATTCACAGTTGTATAGACAATCTTGCTCAAAATGGTAGTATGCTACTTGGTTTGTTTCTACTTCAATATGTGCATGTGTTTCTTTTAGCATATCGCTTATACATATTAGTAGAGCCCTTAGGATCTTTGCTTGATTACCAGCGTTGTGATGGCAGTCACACTAGTGGGGGCTGGGTAATCTACAAGCACATCCTTATACAGGTTCTTAGTCGTAGGACTATCGAGACGGGGCATCAATACTCCGGAGTAGACTAGCGTATACGCTTCTCATCCCAGCTCGTGAGGTGGTCTGTCCCATAGCCATCAGTACGTCGTACTGGAGATAGTATGCGGGTGCTCGTTAGGTTACGAGTACACTAGACAGGACTCGTCGGGAACTGTTGGATGGTATTATACCTATCGTCAGTTATCAGTTCCCAGGTAACATGAGTACAGCTTAGTCCGCTGACTTGACACTGTCACTTCGCCTCGAGTGTGTTCCCACTGTACTTAGATTACTACCCTACCACGGCTCAAAGGAGTCGTGCAAACAGGTAGTAGTTGGGTACAGTCCCGAAGCACTTGGAGGCAATGACGGTTAGACAGGATTCGTCTCTCCCGGTATTGGGGGTTAACATCGCGCTGTGTCTAGGAGAGCCATTACACGAGTAGTCCCTGGCCAGGGCAAGCGAGATATACTGGTAGGTTTCAGTGTTATCTCAGGGTGTTCTGGGCTTCACTCCGACACGACTTGTACCGCTATTCGGGGACTGACGTTCACCACCCCCTAGGCCCGCCATGCGATGTATCAGACGAACAGACCGGACTGTACGGAGATTGTCACATACAGGCTCAGTAGGAGTTCGGATGGGTTTACCTCACCGGCCTTCTTATCGACATCTACTTGGGGACCGTTACGTACAGCTAGTGCCGCTTGCGGTCTGTGGTTAAACCCACTGCCAGCGTAGTGTCGAGTCTTTAGAGTCCCACACAGAGAGTTTCCCTGCACTGAGCGAAACGTGTAGAGGCCGTATGGTTTTACGGCAGGGCTGCGATCACTTACGTGCACTTGTGTGCGAATGCTGTTCGGGCAGGCAATACTAGTGGGCTTTGGTTTAAGACGGATCCTAGTATTGCACGGATGGATTTGTTTTGTCTTCTGTGCATTCGCATTCTACGGAATGCAGATGCAGGTGTGTATGCAAAGTTTTGAGGAGCGATAAAGGAGGAGGTGTCCTATTAGGGTTTTGGCAGTTGGTTCGTCCAAAACCGTTATGTGGCAGGCTCATTAGGGTTTTGACAATTCGTTCGGTCAAAACCATTATGAGCCGGAGACATTATTTTACTAATCATTTTTGTGATAATTTTGTGATGGCTAATTGCATTGACCATTTGACCACCATGACCTCTCTTGACTTTGTTGACCCATTGACCGGTGTTGACCATTGACCTTCATGAGAGGTCTACACTCTTCTTTGGATATTTTTTTTATTTTTTATTATGAAAATGATCATTTCAATTTAGCATCAACTTTATCATGATAGGATTTGTAATGATGTTGTTTTACTATTATTGCAACCATGGTGCCTTTTTTCTTTAGGGATGGTATTCATTTTCTCATGCTCATTCTCTCTCTTAGAAAAGAAAAGGAGAAAGAGCTCCATGGTTGCAAAACTCTCCTTCATCTTCCTCCTCTTGAAATCATCCTTTGATCTCATGTGTTGAGAGAAAAAGGATTCCACTTGACAAAACCATCCCTCTACTACTTCTACACAACCTAGAACTTCAAGACTAGCGATCTTGTTGCCCTAGTTGCCTCGGCTCGAGGTGAAGCTCGGTGTACATCTCTCGG
The DNA here is from genome assembly GCA_030015575.1 of Agapanthus africanus. Taxonomy (NCBI): domain Eukaryota; kingdom Viridiplantae; phylum Streptophyta; class Magnoliopsida; order Asparagales; family Amaryllidaceae; genus Agapanthus; species Agapanthus africanus. The sequence goes on from JASDDO010000012.1 coordinate 371,992,731, forward strand.
GTGGATCGTCTTCGACTCAAGAAGGCCGCGGAGGTGACCAAGATCCGGATCGACCCTCGGAGCGTAGATGGACGAGCCGGACAGCGGACAGAAGACCCGAAGGACCGGTTTCGTGAGGTATATTTTCTACGGCATAGTAGTTAAAGCCTCTTGTAGTTTGTTAGTTTCTAGTTTAGCTCTGATACCACCGAGTTTGGTGCAGTGTGCTTAGTTGGCTGTTTTGGGATTTTTAGTACATGTTGTTTCTACCCAGATTTTCCAGAGAACAAAATGACTTTTGGGGTGGTTACAAATCCGTATTTTGATCGATATTCCGTACACTTTGGCTAATAAATATTTTCTGTGATGTGATATATGTATTGAACGTCCGCTAATTGCTATACATCGATTAGTGGGGGTTATACATATCTGTGATCTGTAATGTTGATGGTTTGTGTATATGAACTCGGTGGATTGTTGCGGATGAATAGCCGGGGTGGATGTGAGATGAGAGTTTCTTTTTCTTTCATTCATTATAAAATTTGTAAATTGATGTAATATTATTTGTTTGGCCGCACAACCGGGTCGGGGTTGTAGCCGTCATTGTATAATTTCTTTTTACTGTTTTTGCTCCTAGGATAGACCCAAGGTGGGGTGCACAAACTACCGGGTATCTTGAAGTGCCGAGTGGCCTACTCACGGTGATGAGGGAGGTTGCTTCGCTTCGGGTACTTGGCGGGTAGTTTGCAGCACCCGTAGGGGTCTAGGGTGGGGTTTGGCTATTCATCACGACCGTGTAATCCGTTCTTCGTTACAGGCTCACACGAATTGCGGATTCCTAGTATATCCATTGTATTCATCTGTGATCTGGAATGACTATCATTGCATGTGACGAATGTTTATATATCTATATGATATCTATTTAGGCGTTGCTTATGTTTTGCATCCGCGCTAGTCCAGCCCCCGCTCTGTCGTTAGTTAAGTAACCTAACGGGTGATGACGGGACCCCGTGGCGAATGCGGATGGCATAAGCGTACGTCATATTTTCGTTTATTTCTGCAATGGTAGGATTAAATGATGGGACGCATTGGAATTAATGCAAGAAAATAAACCAAGTAAAATTCGTTGGAACACTTTCAAAACCACTCGGTTCTTTTCAAAAGTCAGCTTTTTAAACACGGAGCTTGAACCACTCCATTTAAAAGCTATCAGCTTCCTTCGATTATATCAAGTTCACTACGTTCACGGTTTCGCCAAAACCATGTAGGGTTACTAGGCACACTAAGGAGGTTCCACAAGGCATCAACCATGCCAAACAAAAATTTTCCGGTGCCGAGAAACCCTAAACTAGATCGTTAACTAGAAGGATAGGCGAAAAGCAAGCAAGCAAACGACTTTGCTACTAAGTGAAAGGGATTACAACCTTTGTAGATTCGGTCCACCACTTCTTTAGCTCCGTGTTGTCGTCCCTCCGCTGCGATCATCGGATCCCGGACTCTAGAAATGGTTTCGTCGGAGAAATGATCGGGCTAGGTCATTGACTTCGAGGCCGAAGATGATCTACGTCGGGGAGACTCAAACTCAAGCTATTCCTTCACTCGGTCGAAAACTTTGTGAAGAGAACACCCTATACTACATGGCAAGTGGTAGAGGATGAAGAAATAGGAAGTGGGTTCACTTTAGAATTGGATTTCTCACTCTTTTTCTCATGATGCCATTGGAGCTAGCAAGCTTTTTCAAGCTTGATGAAGATGAAGAAGAAGAAAGAATCAAATGAATAATATCCAAAGTAAAACCTATCCAAATGAATGATGGCACCATGGTTGAGTTAAGCCCTCATGCTTAACTCATGTAGAGATTTAACCAAACCATTAGGTTAAAGGTTGAGTTAACTAATATCTAAAAACATGTGACAAAAGAGTTGACTTTGTCAATGTTTATCAAGCTTCATGAAGCTTGATAACTCTGACCAAAGTCACACTCTTTTGTTATATGCTTAAGAAAATAGTAAACCCTAATCTAACCTTGATTTGGTTCAAGTCTCATACACACAACTTGTTTGTATCATCAAGCATGATACAAACATGTACACTTGCATATATCACATATAAACAATGTGCACATTCAAGTGAGAAAATCAATCTTAAATGAACCAATACTAGTTAATGTAAAGTAATATATCAAATATATAATTATACATTAAATCATTAAATCAACACTTGATTTAATGATCCGGTCATATCGCATATAACCGACTAATACCAATAGTAACAACTTATCGAAACAACACTTGATCCGATAACCCGGCTATATCGCATACAACCGATCAATGTCACAAATCATGAGAATAGAATACAGTATCACATACTGGTATTATCCTCGGTCCCGCACATATCTCATATGCGCTCCTATTTCATTTCGCTTGAGCCAGGAAACCCCTGTGTAGGACTCTAAAGACTCGTCAATACGCCGGCAGCAGGTGATGATCATATCAAACACCCACAAGCCGCAAGCGGTCTGCTAAACGTAACGGCCACCCAGGTATTGAGCGATAAGAAGATCAACGAGCAAGCCCGCTCACACTCCAGTGAATCCAACGAGTAACACTACCGTACAGTCCGGTCTGTTCGTCTGATATGTCGCATATCTCGTCTAGGGGTGGTAAACGTCAGACCCCAATAACTCGATAAGTCATGTCGATATGAGGCTCATAACGGGTCGAGAAACTACTGGTAACACTTACCAGTAAATCCCAAAGCAGCCTTGGCCAAGGACTTCCTGTTATAGCCAATCGAGCACTGCGCAACATCAACTCCCTATACCGGGAGAGACGAAACCCCTCCTATCGCTCATTGCCTCCATGTGATTCGGGACTGTACCCAAAAGCCACCTTTTTGCATGCCCTCTTGGACATGGTATGATGGAAATCAAAGCACAGTGGGAATCACACAAGACTCTATGACAATCTCGGGTCTACAGACTAACCTGTACCAGTGTCACCAGAGAACTGCCATCTGACGTAAGGTATAATACCATCTGGGAGTTCTCGGCGAGTCCGTCCAGTGTACCCAGTCTCTACTGAGCACCCGTATATCATCTCTGATGTCAAACACCAATGGATATGGGATCATCCATCGCCCATCTGTATGGGTCGAGAAGCTACACGCTAGTCTACTCTGGCAAATCGAGGCCCCGTCTCGATACACGCACGACTAGGGACTTTGAAGGATGTACTTATGGACTACCATGTCCCCACTAGTATGATCCGCATCATAGTCCAGGTAGTCAAGTACACATCCTAAGGGCTTTACCAACATGTAACAGAGAGACAATCAGTGTACACGTTAAGGTAAAGAGTAACCAGATAGCATACTATCATATCGAGCAAGAAAGTCATCCCTATATATGTCCAAGCATCCACTACAATATACATCCTATGTATAGTAATGGCCTCTAGGGCATACATATAACTAACAATCTCCCACTTGCACTAGGGCCATCTGATAGCAGTGGTTGTAGTATCTCATACTCAACCATCCCATAAAAGTCTCTCTCTGGGAAAAGGCCTTTCGTGAGTGGATCCGCCGTGTTGTCCTCTGAGTCTACTCTCCTAACCTCGATCCCCTGGAGATCAACCATCTCCACGATCAGGCGATACTGCCTAAGAATATGTCTGGATCACTGATGGGATGGACGTTCCTTGGCATAAGCCACAACTCCATTGTCACACAATGGCAGGAACGAAGTTCATCTCATGAACTAATATACACCCATACTTCCTCTTTGGTAGTATCATTGGTAACGATGTATCTTGCCTTTAATCGTCTAGTATGTCACGGTATCAAGCTTGGAACTCTTCCAACATACCGTCCCTCCACTGAGGGTAAAGACAATGCCTGCGACTGACATTCAGTCGTCTTTATCACTCTAGAACCTTTCCAGTGATTCTCCCTAGGATCGATTGATACCATCTCACTACAACTTGTGAGTATCCTAACATCCATTTAAATCTATCTCATAGATCCAAAAATAAGGATTTAGGAGGTATCACTTTTATCCTATATGGAGAATCTTTGTGATAAACGAAGATTGACCGAGTGTAGCATAGGAAACTTCTTCCCTATCAAGAGTATGTCATCCACGTACTCTACGAAGATCACCACCATACTCCCTACTACCTTTTTGTATATACAAGGTTCATCTACCATTTTGATGATGTCAAACTCTTTGAATAACTCATCAAAACAGATGTTCCAACTCCGCGATGCCTGCTTTATCACATAAAACATCTTGCATACGTTTCCGCTGCTCCCACTGTCTACGAAGCCCTCTGACTGTGTACTTATAGACGCTTTCTTCCAAATCATCATTTAGAAAAGCAGTCAAGACACCCAACCGCCAGATATCGTAGTCATGGTATGTAGCCGTGGCAAGTAGGATCTGGATGGACTTAAGCATAGCTACATAGAAAAGGTTTCATCATAACCCATACTTGGTCAATGATGCAAACCTTTAACAAGTCTAGCTTTGAAAGTCTCAACTTTTCCATGTACACCAAGTAATCTTCTCAAGATATACTTGCTCCTGATGGGGATTTAACCCTTCAGATAAAGCAACCAAAGTCCATACTTTGTTGGTGTATAAGGATTCCATCTCATATCGATAAGCATCCAGCCATTCTTACAGAGTCTCACTCCTGATGGCCAGCTCGAAACTAGTTGGGTCATCTCATGATGAAATTCTCGCTCCCACTGTCATAGAGAAACCGAAGTATCTCTCAGGTTGGTGAGGAACCCTACTAGATCGGCGGAGAGGCTGAGGTTCGTTGTTTGCTATTGAATCCTTTGGTTCTACCAAATCAGCAGCTGCAGTTTGTATAGCTGGAACTCTTTCCAGTTCTACATAACTGACCTTGCCTCGAGCTTGTCCAGATTTTGCTTTTAGACATTGGCCGGACAACCCCAAATCTTAACTGACTTAAAAGATGGGCTCTTCCCTTTCCATATCTCATATGAAATGGTAGGCATCTGATTTGATCTGAACCCTATTCAATAGGTATGCAACTTCTCAATTGCATAACTCCCTAAAAGGAAATAGGAAACTCAGTAGTACTCATCATAGAGCACACCATATCACATAGGGTGCTATTGCTCCGCCCCGATATACCATCGTGCTATGGTGTATGCGGAGGAGTAATGCTGAGAGAGAATCTCATTCTTAGAATAGTCCAGGAATGCCGTGCTCAAGTATTCTCCTCCTTGATCACATCAAAGGACATAATACTTTTACCCGTATTTTGGTTCTCTACTTCTAACTTATATTCTATGAATATCTCAAAAGGTTCGGACTTGTGTTTCAACAGGAACATATGTCTGAATCTTGAGAGATTATCAGAGAATGTAATGAAGTATAAAGAACCGGTCTTGGCATTTGTAGACAGGGGACCTTCATACATCATATGTATCATCCTAAGAGTTCACTAACTCTTTCTCTGTTTCCAATAAATAGAGTTATGGTCATCTTATCTCTGTGACATGACTGGCAAGTTTCATAAGATGTAAATTCAAACAGATTTAAATATGCATCTAAATGTAACTTCAGCTAGTCGGGTCGCATTGATATGACCTAGTCTACAATACCTCAAGAAGGATCCGTTCAAATCTGAACTCTTCCTCTTGTGTGTGTTCCGTATACTAAGAATTGTAGTTTGATTTAGAACATCAATGCTTTTAGATAACGTGCCTGAACCGATCAACTATTGATATAGGAAATGTTCAAAACATTATCCAACAATACAAAATTATATCCTTCTTTACTAATAAAGAGACGGATATGATTTTTTATATCAGGTTCGGTATCTAATAACATTCGTTCAGAATCAATGTACTGATCATACAGGGTGACAGTGACCAACAGACTTGGCTGCAACACTTGCCCCGTTTTCTGTCTCATGAAACTTATCACCCGTTCTCAGTTCTTTACCTTTCTGTAGCCCATGTAACAAATTACATATGCGGGATCCTGATCTGGCATCACATACCCAGGACGTAAAGGATACTGAGAAACAGTTCTCTGTAATGAACACACCCGAAGATGATGCATCAACATGTACTTTCTTCGTTTGGGCGGCACGGGAAATCTGTTATTCCCCAATTTCCTGCTCTGTCTTATAACATTTATAAGTTGGAGCGAGACCAACGTTCCCCAGCTCAGTATAACAAGCGGGTTCCGTCAATATATCCGTTTTATTATCTTGATTAAGGCGTGACATGGTCGCTACCAGGAGAGAGAGAGAAGAAAACACTCTGCGTGCGCTCTTGCAAGATCAGATTGGTTATTATTTTATCTAATCAGGATGGCTCCCACTGTTTTTATCAAATCTTCCTTCAAACCCTAAAAGGAAAGACTAGCCGGGATTAATTACACGCTACAAGTTCGCCAATCTTTCAGCCAGGCCAGTGTCGGTACTTTGAAGGAGGTCCCCCGTGCTTTCGCACGAACCTAATTAATGTAAACCTCGTTTTCCCAGAGGCGTAACCCTGTTGACACCTTTCTAGACACCTACTTGATCGGCTAATTGTAATGTGTAAAACTCTCCCAGGAGTAACAATTACTCGCAGTGGGTATCGGGATCCAACTATCTCATAGAAGGTATGCAATCTCATTGCAAATTTCAACACTTGAAATTCCCGATAATATTTTGCCCCTAGCAACTATGACCTTGGCTAAGGTCAACAAATCATAAGCACTAGTCAAGTTCTACCCGTCATTTCGTGATTAATTAGACCCACTCACATGACCCTTGGCTAAGGTCAACAAAGCCACATGACTGTCCTAACTAATCGCATCATATGAGGTGTAGGAAGACATCACTTAGCTACCGTACACTACGCCTCGGCTATGGTTGACAAACGTAGCACGAATACTAAGTACTCTACTTCCTAAAATGACGGAGGGCTACGACAGGTTTTTCTGAAAACCTACTGCGTAATGAACTTGATATCGTTGTAGAATCAAATGATTTAAAAATGGAGTGTTTTTTAGGCTTTTCTAGTTTTGCTAAAGGGGTCACTCCCGGTGAAGGGATCGTCGGCCCTTTCCTCGTCGAATGAGGTGCAGGATATATCATCTACATCTCTGTGCAAAGAAAAAACTATAGAAGCAATCAAAAGACAAACCGAGGGTTGTAGCATCTGCCAGTTATTGCTAAAGGAGTCACTCCCGGTGAAGGGATCTCGGTCCTTTCCTTATCGAATAAGGTGCAGGATGTTCTACAAGGAACACCGCGATGCAAAGCAATAACTGTAGCTACATGTTTTTGAAAATTCGATTCCACAACATCTTAGGTTTATTTTCTTTCATTAATCACATTAATGAAGTCCCACCATTTAAATCACCTAAACATCATAGATAAATACGACGTACACTTATGCCATCCGCATTCGCCTCGATGTCCCCTCGTGCACCGTTAGGTTAGGTAAATAACGACAGAGCGGGGCAGGGCTAGCGCGAGTGCAAAACATAAGTAAAGTCTATATAATATATCATATACAGTATTTATCACAGAACATCAAATGATCACATCACAGATATCGCATCAGAAGAATCATATGAAATATTGGATATACTAGGACGTCCGTGTTTTCAATATGAGCCTGTATAAAACACGGATTCCACGGTCGCGATGAATAGCCAAACCCACACCCCTAGACCCCTACGAGAACAGCAAGCAACCCTACCAATTCTAGAGTTAGGAGACCCGGACTCGACTCCTCGAGTTGGTCTCCCACTGGACTCCAGAACCCGGTTACTTGTGCCCTCCTCCTTGGGTCTATCCTAGTGCGGAAAAGTAAATAATATACAAAGGGTGACATCTTCCGCTACCTGGAAGTGCCCCAATAAAAGAATATTACATACAATAAATTTTACATGAATGAAAATAAAAACTCTCATCTCACATAAAACCCCCGGCTATTCAAACTTGACGATCCAATATAACATATCCAGCAACACATAACATCACATGTCATCAACGTAAGTAAATGTGCGCATCCCAATTGTCGTTGACATATAGCAACGAAACCGGCGATATCACATATTACACTTACGGTCGCAGAAAAGAAAGTGTAAAACTACAACAGTTGGAATCCGCAACCTTTATAGACATCGCATGCCTAATCAAATGAATTACTTAGACATCGCATGCCTAACAATTATAAACCCCGCATTTTAGTCTCATTATCGAAAACACTTTTCAATATCAAGTCGGGCAATTCAACAAGATTCCCGATATCCTGATCAAATACTCGTCGCAAACTTTAGTAGGCAGCCGCACCCCCGATGCCATCGACGAAGTGCACTAAGGCGGAACACCGCTGCCGCGAGCACCCGAACGGATGCTTTCGGCGACGGGGTTCTCCTACAGTCACTTGGTCGGGGCTATGGGGTATGGCTGTCTATTAAGTTTACCCAGCGAGTATCCGCGTACACTACGTGATTTCAACGGACTTTTGATCACATCAAAATTCCGTGGCAACCGATCAAGTGAGACTAAAGTGCTATGCTTATAACATTCATATCAGTTATCTCATAACAACTTGTGAATTCCAATTGTTGTATCCCATTCCAGATAAATAGAAAATGTTAAACTTTCCGATCGAACATTCAAACACCCACGTTTTCCCGATACAGATCAACACATGAAATAAGTTTAAAAACATTCACTTCATGCCTCAGAACCAACGGTCCAGCCGTAGAAGGGTCAAGCCAACGCCTCACATGTGGCACGCCGTACTGCCCCAAACCCTAAGGTTCAAAGGGCAGTTCAAGACGGTCACATAATCGAGTTAAGGTTTGTTGTCTTCTAGAGGGTCCATCGCGTTACTTGCACTACTTAGAACGTTATTAAACCACGGAAAGATCCAACACTTGGAAATTTCCCGGCAGGGGAAAAAGTGGGTATTTATATCCGGTCGAACTTTTTAACATGTTCTAAAATAATCCAGAAAAACTTAATAAACAAAGTTAAATAATCCGATCGAATTATCGAGTCCCCAATACACCCCAGAAAACTCAACTCTTGAGTGAAACATAAAAATTCCCAGAAGAATCACCAAACAAAAACTGAGGTTACTGTGTAAAAATAATTCTCTGATCTTTACATACGGCCGCGGAACCGCCGCAAATACCTTGTTAAGGCCGCGGTTCTGCGGCGGTTTTGTCGTATTACGGTCACGTGGTTCACAGTAACCCTTAAGGTTTCCTGCTGATATTTCTGAGAATTTTTAATTTGGAAAAATCCATTGTTTTAAAATTTGTACAGAGAGGGGTGAAATCGGGGGATATCGGGTTCGATCGGACTTCTAGCTTCGTCTACACTTCGCCTAAAGCTCTAGCTAGGTTCTGATACCACTGTAGGGTAACTAGGCACACTAAAGAGGTTCCACAAGGCATCAACCATGCCAAATAAAAATTTTCCGGTGCCGAGAAACCCTAAACTAGATCGTTAACTAGAAGGATAGGCGAAAAGCAAGCAAGCAAACGACTTTGCTACTAAGTGAAAGGGATTACAACCTTTGTAGATCCGGTCCACCACTTCTTTAGCTCCGTGTTGACGTCCTTCCGCTGCGATCATCGGATCCCGGACTCTAGAAATGGTTTCGTCGGAGAAATGATCGGGCTAGGTCATTGACTTCGAGGCCGAAAATGATCAACGTCGGGGAGACTCAAACTCAAGCTATTCCTTCACTCGGTCGAAAACTTTGTGAAGAGAACACCCTATACTACATGGAAAGTGGTAGAGGATGAAGAAATAGGAAGTGGGTTCACTTTAGAATTGGATTTCTCACTCTTTTTCTCATGATGCCATTGGAGCTAGCAAGCTTTTTCAAGCTTGATGAAGATGAAGAAGAAGAAAGAATCAAATGAATAATATCCAAAGTAAAACCTATCCAAATGAATGATGGCACCATGGTTGAGTTAAGACCTCATGCTTAACTCATGTAGAGATTTAACCAAACCATTAGGTTAAAGGTTGAGTTAACTAATATCTAAAAACATATGACAAAAGAGTTGACTTTGTCAATGTTTATCAAGCTTCATAAAGCTTGATAACTTTGACCAAAGTCACACTCTTTTGTTATATGCTTAAGAAAATAGTAAACCCTAATCTAACCTTGATTTGGTTCAAGTCTCATACACACAACTTGTTTGTATCATCAAGCATGATACAAACATGTACACTTGCATATATCACATATAAACAATGTGCACATTCAAGTGAGAAAATCAATCATAAATGAACCAATACTAGTTAATGTAAAGTAATATATCAAATATATAATTATACATTAAATCATTAAATCAACACTTGATTTAATGATCCGGTCATATCGCATATAACCGACTAATACCAATAGTAACAACTTATCGAAACAACACTTGATCCGATAACCCGGCAATATCGCATACAACCGATCAATGTCACAAATCACGAGAATAGAATACAGTATCACATACTGGTATTATCCTCGGTCCCGCACATATATCATATGCGCTCCTATTTCGTTTTGCTTGAGCCAGGAAACCCCTGTGTAGGACTCTAAAGACTCGTCAATACGCCGGCAGCAGGTGATGATCATATCAAACACCCACAAGCCGCAAGCGGTCTGCTAAACGTAACGGCCACCCGGGTATTGAGCGATCAGAAGATCAACGAGAAAGCCCGCTCACACTCCAGTGAATCCAACGAGTAACACTATCGTACAGTCCGGTCTGTTCGTCTGATATGTCGCATATCTCGTCTAGGGGTGGTAAACGTCAGACCCCAATAACTCGATAAGTCATGTCGATATGAGGCTCATAACGGGTCGAGAAACTCCTGGTAACACTTACCAGTAAATCCCAAAAGCAGCCTTGGCCAAGGACTTCCTGTTATAGCCAATCGAACACTGTGCAACATCAACTCCCTATACCGGGAGAGACGAAACCCCTCCTATCGCTCATTGCCTCCATGTGATTCGGGACTGTACCCAAAAGCCACCTTTTTGCACGCCCTCTTGGACGTGGTATGATGGAAATCAAAGCACAGTGGAATCACACAAGACTCTATGACGATCTCGGGTCTACAGACTAACCTGTACCAGTGTCACCAGAGAACTGTCATCAGACGTAAGGTATAATACCATCTGGGAGTTCTCGGCGAGTCCGTCCAGTGTACCCAGTCTCTACTGAGCACCCATATATCATCTCTGATGTCAAACACCAATAGATATGGGATCATCCATCGCCCATCTGTATGGGTTGAGAAGCTACACGCTAGTCTACTCTGGTATATCGATGCCCCGTCTCGATACACCTACGACTAGGGACTTTGAAGGATGTACTTATGGACTACCATGTCCCCACTAGTATGATCCGCATCATAGTCCAGGTAGTCAAGTACACATCCTAAGGGCTTTACCAACATGTAACAGAGAGACAATCAGTGTACACGTTAAGGTAAAGAGTAACCAGATAGCATACTATCATATCGAGTAAGAAAGTCATCCCTTTATATGTCCAAGCATCCACTACAATATACATCCTTTGTATAGTAATGGCCTCTAGGGCATACATATAACTAACAAACCATTCGTAGCCCTCCGTCATTTCAGTTAAATAGTCAGTAGTATTCAAGCTATGTATTTTGACCTTCGCCAAGGCATAGTGATTGGTAGCTGCTGAATATTTATCTGTAGCATAGATAAATGCGTTGTTTTGGGACAGTCGTACTACTATTTTGGCCTTCGTCAAGGGTATGTACGGGTGAGTTCAAATTAACCTGGACAATGACGGGTAGAACTTGACATGTGACTTATGATATGTTGGCCTTCGTCAAGGTCATAAGAGCATGGGGCAAAAATCCACATCGGGAGTTTCAAAAGAACTGAAGCTAGCTAGCGCTGCATACCATTTTGGAGTGTGATGATTCTGGTAGGATTCCTTCAGTTTTGTCACACGATGATATTTGGATCCCGATCCTACTGTGAGTATATGCTACTCCTCCGAAACCTTCTCGCTTAAACGATCAATGCTATAAACCAAGTAGGTGTCTAGAAAGGTGTTAGCGGGGCTACGCCCACAGGGAAAAGAGGTTATTTAATTAAGGAACTTCGCGAAAGCGTTGGAAAACCTCCCTCGAAGTACCGACACCAGCCTGGCTGAACGGTTAAGCAAGTATTGTACGGTGAGATTGATCTCGACTAATTCTTTCTTTATGGTTTGAGGAGGGATTTGAGAGACAGTGGGAGCCATCCTGTTTAGATAAATTAAAAACCAATCTAAACTTGCAAGAGCATCATGCTAAAGTGTTTTCTTCTCTCTCTCTTAATTGAAGCGACCCAGTGACCAGACATAGGTTACATCTAGATAATAAAATGACTGAATCTGACTGTTATGACTGGCAAAGGTCTGTCCAGATGTCCATTGCCCATGACAAGCTTGGACACCTCTTAACTAATCCAACCCCTGCCGTCTCAGGTCCAGTTTCCCCTGTCATGGATATTGATATCCGTAGGACATCGGAAGAAGTCTGTGCGAAAGCCAAGTGCCTCGTGTTGGCCTCAGTTGATGGTGCAAACCAGAGGAAGCACGAGAAGATGGACTTAGTTTCTATCTTCCTCCATAACAAAGATTTATATGGAGAACAATCTCGTATCGCAAGATATGAGACCTCGAACGAATTGCTTCCAGCGAGGTTGGCTATCGGGTCATCTGTAGGGGGCAACGTCCTCACAGAAACCAGCTCTTTTGAGCTCTCGGACCTGAAGACCACGTTGAAGAACGGGTCAGATGCTGACTTAGTTCAACAGTCTCTACCTACTACCCTGAAGGAAACCAGGGAACTAGAAAGAAAGGGAAGGGCAGAAGTTTCGGGACTGGATGTAGTAAGAGAAGGATGTTCCTATTGTTACAGGAATGAACATTGGCAGAAGGATTGCAGGGCTTGCAAAGCCAGTAGCCAGAATTCGAAGCATGTTGTGGCTTCGGCTTCGGGTGTGTTTGTGATAGAGAACTGTATATCAGTTAACCCTACTTCCTGGGTATTGGATACCGGATCAGGATCTCATATCTGTAATTCGTTACAGGTTCTGAGAAACCGTAGGGTTATCAAGAAAGGTGATATGACTCTCAGGGTTGCTAACGGAATGAGCATGTATGCTGAATCCGTAGGGGAATATCATCTAGGACTGACAACTGGGCAGATATTGATTCTGTGTGACTGTTTTTATGTACCAGGTGCGACTTGTAATATCATATCTATATCCTTACTTTCTAAGGAAGGATATGATTTTACTTCTGTAAGCGATGTAGTCAACATCCACCTAAATCAAGTTCTGATTGGGTCAGGTACATTAAAAACGGAATATACGTATTGAATCAAGCTCAGATCTTCAGTGTCCAGAACACACTTAAAAGAAAGTCTCCGGAATTAAATCAGGCTTTCCTATGGCATTGTAGACTGGGTCACATTAATGAGACACGGTTGACAAAGTTACATAAAGAAGGATACTTGGATCCGTTCGAGTACCAGTCTTATGCCACTTGTGAATCTTGTCTCATGGGAAAGATGACAAAGACTTCGTTCACTGGACACGAAGAAAGAGCAAGTGAGCTCTTGGGACTCATACACAGTGATGTGTGTGGTCCAATGTCTACAAATGCGCGAAGTGGTTATTCATACTTCATTACTTTCACAGATGATTTCTCTAGGTATGGGCATATCTTCTTAATGAAGCACAAATCCGAGGCTTTTGAGAAATTTCGGGAATACAAGAATGAAGTTGAAAAACAAACAGGCAAAAGTATCAAGACACTGAGATCTGATCGAGGTGGTGAATACTTGAGTGCCGAGTTTCTGGGCTACTTAAAAGAGAATGGAATTCTCTCTCAGCTTACTCCTCCATACACACCACAACACAACGGTGTATCAGAAAGGAGGAATCGAACCCTATTGGATATGGTTCGTTCCATGATGAGTAAGGCTGAGTTGCCGCGATCCTTCTAGGGTTATGCACTAGAATCAGCTGCATATCTCTTGAACAAGGTTCCCTCCAAGACTGTGCCTACCACACCATATCAGATGTTGTGTGGGAAGAAACCCCATCTTCAATATTTGAAGATATGGGGATGTCCAGCTTTTGTAAAAAAGCAACATGCGGACAAGCTCGAAGCACGCTCGGTACTGTGTAAGTTTGTGGGATACCCGAAGAACTCCATGGGGTATTTCTTCTATTACGCAGAGGAACAAAAGGTTTTTGTTTCTCGTCATGCCCACTTTCTGGAACATCAATTTTTAGAGAAAAGAGAAAGTGGGAGCGTAGTAGAACTGGAAGAAATTCCAGAACCACAAGCTATTACTGAAAGCTTGGAAGAACCAGAAGGTTCAGGAGAACCGGACATCCCAGCGCCACTCCGCAGGAGTAGTAGGCAGTCTCATCCGCCCGAGAGATACTACGGTTTTCTCATAGACGGGGATAGAGAGGATTGCACTATGGATTATGGTGAGCCTACTAGCTTCCAACAAGCCATTCAGAGCGGTGACTCGGTAAAATGGCTGGATGCAATGCGGACCGAGATGGAGTCCATGTACACCAACAAAGTTTGGACTTTGGACTTTGCTCCAGAAGGGGTAAAACCCGTAGGCTGCAAATGGATCTTCAGAAAGAAGATTGGTGTAGATGGGCAGGTTGAAACCTATAAAGCTAGACTTGTAGCAAAGGGTTTTCGTCAAAGACGTGGTTTGGACTATGACGAGACCTTTTCTCCAGTGGCTATGCTCAAATCCATTCGGATCCTTCTGCCATTGCTGCCTTCCACGATTATGAGATCTGGCAGATGGACGTAAAGACGGCTTTCCTAAATGGAAATTTGGAAGAGTGCATCTTTATGGATCAGCCATAGGGATTCATTCAGAGTGGGAGCAGCGATAAAGTGTGCAAGTTGCTCAAGTCCATCTATGGACTGAAGCAGGCATCGCGGAGTTGGAACATCTGCTTTGATGATACTGTCAAGGAATTCGACTTTATCAAGAACCCAGATGAACCATGCATTTACAGTAAGATTGTAGGGAGAACTGTGGTATTCCTCGTCTTGTACGTGGATGGCATTCTCCTAATAGAAAATGATATTCCTATGCTACAGTCAGTCAAAGGATTCTTGTCGCAGAGGTTCTCCATGAAGGACCTGGGCGATGCCAACTACATTCTGGGGATCCAGATCTATCGTGATAGATCTAAGAGGATGTTGGGACTTTCACAGTCAAGGTACATCGACACCATACTGAAAAGGTTCAGTATGGAAGATTCCAGGCGCGGTAATCTACCGGCTTGTCACGGAATCACCCTCTCCAAAGAGATGTCTCCCAAAACTGATTTGGAAAGGGCTCGCATGTCGTCTATACCCTACGCATCTGCGGTAGGCTCTATAATATATGCGATGTTATGTACCAGACCAGATGTAGCATACGCATTGAGCGTTGTAAGCCGGTATCAGTCGGACCCAGGGAAGAAACACTAGATAGCGGTAAAGAACATTCTTAAGTACCTGAGAAGGACTAAGGAGATGTTCTTGGTGTATGGCGGAAAAGACCTCCAGATCGAGGCCTTTGTTGACTCCAGCTTCCAGAGTGACAAGGATGACTCCAAGTCCATGTCGGGTTATGTCTTTACCCTCAATGGAGGGGCGGTTTGCTGGAAGAGTTCCAAGCAAGAGACCGTTACTGACTCAACTATGGAAGCGGAGTACATAGCTGCTTGCGATGCCGCAAAAGAAGCTGTCTGGATGAAGAAGTTCCTCACGGAGCTTCAGGTGGTTCCTACCAGTGTTGATCCAATACCGCTGAATTGTGACAACAACGGCGCTATAGCTTTAGCGAAGGAACCCAGGTCCCATCAGAAGTCCAGGCACATTTTGAGGCGGTACCACCTGATCAGGGAGATCGTAGATCGCCGGGAGATCAAGGTGAAGAGAGTGAATACGGAAGATAACACTGCTGATCCATTCACGAAGGCCATACCCCAGACTCTGTTCGAGCGGCTGATCGAGATGATAGGTCTTCGATACGCCAGTACATGGCCTTAGTGCAAGTGGGAGATTGTTAGTGTATATGCCCTAGAGGCCATTACTGTATCATACTAGCTTGTATATTACTTAATGGAAGCTTGGGATATTCACAGTTGTATAGACAATCTTGCTCAAAATGGTAGTATGCTACTTGGTTTGTTTCTACTTCAATATGTGCATGTATTTCTTTTAGCATATCGCTTATACATATTAGTAGAGCCCTTAGGATCTTTGCTTGATTACCAGCGTTGTGATGGCAGTCACACTAGTGGGGGCTGGGTAATCTACAAGCACATCCTTATACAGGTCCCTAGTCGTAGGACTATCGAGACGGGGCATCGATACTCCGGTGTAGACTAACGTATACGCTTCTCATCCCAACTCGGGAGGTGGTCTGTCCCACAGCCATCAGTACGTCGTACTGGAGATAGTATGCGGGTGCTCGTTAGGTTACGAGTACACTGGACAGGACTCGTCGGGAACTGTTGGATGGTATTATACCTATCGTCAGTTATCAGTTCCCAGGTGACATAAGTACAGCTTAGTCCGCTGACTTGACACTGCCACTTCGCCTCGAGTGTGTTCCCACTGTACTTAGATTACTACCCTACCATGGCTCAAAGGAGTCGTGCAAACAGGTAGTAGTTGGGTACAGTCCCGAAGCACTTGGAGGCAGTGATGGTTAGACAGGATTCGTCTCTCCCGGTATTGGGGGTTGACATCGCGCTGTGTCTAGGAGAGCCATTACACGAGTAGTCCCTGGCCAGGGCAAGCGAGATATACTGGTAGGTTTCCAGTGTTATCTCAGGGTGTTCTGGGCTTCACTCCGACACGACTTGTACCGCTATTGGGGGACTGACGTTCACCACCCCCTAAGCCCGCCATGCGATGTATCAGACGAACAGACCGGACTGTACGGAGATTGTCACATACAGGCTCAGTAGGAGTTCGGATGGGTTTACCTCATCGGCCTTCTTATCGACATCTACCTGGGGACCGTTACGTACAGCTAGTGCCGCTTGCGGTCTGTGGTTAAACCCACTGCCAGCGTAGTGTCGAGTCTTTCGAGTCCCACACAGAGAGTTTCCCTGCACTGAGCGAAACATGTAGAGGCCGTATGGTTTTACGGCAGGGCTGCGATCACTTACGTGCACTTGTGTGCGAATGCTGTTCGGGCAGGCAATACTAGTGGGCTTTGGTTTAAGTCGGATCCTAGTATTGCACGGATGGATTTATTTTGTCTTCTGTGCATTCGCATTCTACGGAATGCGGATGCAGGTGTGTATGCACAGTTTTGAGGAGCGATAAAGAGGAGGTGCCCCATTAGGGTTTTGGCAGTTGGTTCGGCCAAAACCGTTATGTGGCAGGCTTATTAGGGTTTTGACAATTCGTTCGGTCAAAACCATTATGAGCCGGAGACATTATTTTACTAATCCTTTTTGTGATAATTTTGTGATGGCTAATTGCATTGACCATTTGACCACCATGACCTCTCTTGACTTTGTTGACCCGTTGACCGGTGTTGACCATTGACCTTCATGAGAGGTCTACACTCTTCTTTGGATTTTTTTTTTTTGATTATGAAAATGGTCAATTCAATGTAGCATCAATTTTATCATGATAGGATTTGTAATGATGTTGTTTTACTATTATTGCAACCATGGTGCCTTTTTTCTTTAGGGATGGTATTCATTTTCTCATGCTCATTCTCTCTCTTAGAAAAGAAAAAGAGAAAGAGCTCCATGGTTGCAAAACTCTCCTTCATCTTCCTCCTCTTGAAATCATCCTTTGATCTCATGTGTTGAGAGAAAAAGGATTCCACTTGACAAAACCATCCCTCTACTACTTCTACACAACCCAGGACTTCAAGACTAGCGATCTTGTTGCCCTAGTTGCCTCGGCTCGAGGTGGAGCTCGGTGTACATCTCTCGGGTGGATCGTCTTCGACTCAAGAAGGCCGCGGAGGTGACCAAGATCCGGATCGACCCTCGGAGCGTGGATGGACGAGCCGGACAGCGGACAAAAGACCCAAAGGACCGGTTTCGTGAGGTATATTTTCTACGGCATAGTAGTTAAAGCCTCTTGTAGTTTTTTAGTTTCTAGTTTAGCAAAGATCCGGCTTTTAGTCCATGTTGCCTTGCGCCAAAATAATTGTTTTTCGCCGTTTCCGCCTCCCCGTAAGAACCGGGGTGAGCAACGTGGACTTACATCAACGGGGTTACGCCCATGGGAAAACGAGGTTTATTTTAATTAGGTCCGTGCGAAAGCACGGGGAACCTCCCTCAAAGTACCGGCACTGGCCTGGCTAAAAAATTGGCGAACTTGTAGGGTGTAATTAATCCCGGCTAGTCTTTCCTTTTAGGGTTTGAAGGAAGATTTGACTAAAACAGTGGGAGACATCCTGATTAGATAAATTAATAACCAATATAATCTTGCAAGAGCATACGCTCAGTGTTTTCTTCTCTCTCTCTCCAGGTAGCGACCATGTCACGCCTTAATCAAGATAATAATACGGATGTATTGACCGAACCCGCTTGTTATACTGAACTGAGGAACGTTGGTCCCGCTCCTACTTATAATTGTTATAAGTCCGAGCAGGAAATTAGGGATTACCAGGGTTCCCGTGCCGCCCAAACGAAGAAAGTGCATGCTGATGCATCATCTTTGGGTGTGTTCATTACAGAGAACTGTTTCTCAGTATCCTTTACGTCCTGGGTATATGATACCGGATCAGGATCTCGCATATGTAATCCGTTACATGGGCTACAGATAGGTAGAGAACTAAGAATGGGTGATAAGTTTTAAGAGTTAGAAATTGTGCAATTGTTGCAGCCAAGTCTGTTTGCGGTTATCACCCTGTATTACCAAATACATCGATTCTGAACGAATGTTATTAGATTCCGAACCTGATATACAATATCATATCAGTCTCTTTATTGGTAAAGAAAGATATAATTTTGTATTGTTGGATAATGTTTTGAGCATTTCCTATATCAAGAGTTGATCTATTCAGGCACGTTATCTAAAAGTATATACGTTCTAAATCAAACCACAGTTCTTTAACGTACAGAACACACACAGGAGGAAGAGTTCAGAAATGAACGATTCCTTCTTGGGGCATTGTAGACTAGGTCATATCAATGCGACCCGACTAACTAAGTTACATCTAGATGCATATTTAAATCTATTTGAATTTACATCTTGTAAAACTTGCCAGTCATGTCACAAAGATAAGATGACCATAGCTCCGTTTATTGAAAACAAAGAAAGAGTTAGTGAACTCTTGGGATTGATACATGATGATGTATGTAGGTCCCATGTCTACACATGTTAGGACTGATTCTTTGTACTTCATTACATTCACAGATGATCTCTCAAGATTCGCACATGTGTTCCTGTAGAAACACAAGTCTGAAGCTTTTGAAAAATTCAAAGAATATAAGTTAGAAGTAGAGAACTACAATGGGTTTAAGTATTATGTCTTATGATGAGATCTGGGAGGAGAATACTTGAGCACGGAGATCCTGGACTATTCTAAAGAAGAATGAGATTCTCTCTCAGTATTACTCCTCCGTATACACCACAGCACGTTTGTATATCGGGGCGGAGCAGACGCACCCTATGTGATAAGGTGCGCTCTATGATGAGTACTACTGAGTTTCCTATTTCCTTTTGGGGGTTATGCACTTGAGAAGCTGCATACCTATTGAATAGGGTTCCAATCAAATCAGGTGCCTACCACTCCATATGTGATATGGTATGGAAAGAGCCTATCTCTTAAGGATGTTAAGATTTGGGGTTGTCCGGTCTATGTCTAAAAGCAAAATCCGGACAAGCTCGAGGCAAGGTCAGTTCTATGGAAGTTTGTTGGATATCCCAAGCATTCGCAAGGGAATATCTTCTACCGCACTGAGGAGCTAAAGGTGTTTTGTTTCTCAGCATGCCACCTTTTGGAAAGGGAATTTCTTGTGAAGAAATTAGTGGTCATGAGGTAGAACTGGAAGAAGTTCCAGCTATACAAACTGCAACTGATGATTTGGTAGAACTGGAGGATTCATTAGCTCCCGACGAACCTCAGCCTCTCCACCGATCCGGTAGGGTTCCTCATCCACCCGAGAGATACTTCGGTTTCTCTATGACAGTGGGAGCAAGGATTGCATCATGAGATGATGACCCAACTAGTTTCGAGCAGGCCATCAAGAGTGGGGACTCTGTGAGAATGGATGGATGCTAAGTGATTTGAGATGGAATCCATATACACCAACAAAGTATGGACTTTGGTTGCTTTATCTGAAGGGTTAAATCCCCATCAGGAGCAAGTATATCTTGAGAAGATTACTTGGTGTACATGAAAAAGTTGAGACTTTCAAAGCTATGGCTTGATGCAAAAGGTTCTCGTCATAGACCAGGTATGGATAATGATGAAACCTTTTCTAATGCCTATGCTTAAGTCCATCCGGATCCTACTTGCCATTGCTACATACCATGACAATGATATCTGGCGGTTGGGTGTCATGACTGCTTTTCTAAATGATGATTTAGAAGAGAGCGTCTATAAGTACACAGCCAGAGGGTTTCGTAGACAGTGCGAGCAGCGGAAACGTGTGCAAGTTGCTTTATGTGATAAAACAGGCATCGCGGGATTGGAACGTCTGTTTTGATGTGGTAGTCAAAGTGTTTGACTTCATCAAAATGGTAGATGAACCTTGTATATACAAAAGGGCAGTAGGGAGTATGGAAATGATCCTCGTATTGTACGTAGATGACATACTCTTGATAGGGAAGAAGTTTCCTATGCTACGATCGGTCAATCTCCTCTTATCATATGGATTCTCCATATAGGATTAAGGTGATACCTCCTAAATCCTGGGTTTTGGATCTATGAGATAGATCTAAATGGATGTTAAGGTTCTCACTAGGTGTAGTAAGATGGTATCAATCGATCCTGGGGAGAATCACTGGATAGCTTCCAGGGTGGTAAGGTCGACTGAATGTCAGTCACAGGCATTGTCTTTACCCTCAGTGGAGGGACGGTATGTTGGAAGAGTTCCAAGCTAGATACCGTGGCAAACTAGACGATAAAGGCTGGATACATTGCTACCAAGGATGCCACCAAAGAGATAGTCTGGATGTATATAATTTCATGAGATGAACTTCGTTCCTACCATTGTGAGACAATGGAGTTGTGGCTTTGGACAAGGAACCCCCGTCCCATCAGAAATCCAGACATATTCATAGGCAGTTTCACCTGATCATGGAGATGGATGATCTCCAGGGAGATCGAGGTTAGGAGAGTAGACACAGAGGAGAACAGGGCGGATCAACTCACAAAGGCCTATTCCCATAAGAGACTTTTATAGGATGGTTGAGTATGAGATACTTCAACCACTGCTGATTGTTGGGTATGAGATACTATAACAGATGGCCCTAGTGCAAGTGGGAGATTTTTAGTTATATGTATGCCTTAGAGGCCATTACTATACATACGATGTATATAGTAGTGGATGCTTGGATATATATAGAGAGGACTTTCTTGCTCAACATAATAGTATGCTATCTGGTTGCTCTTTATCTTAACGTGTACACTGATTGTCTCTATATTACATGTTGATAAAGCTCTTAGGATGAGTACTTGACTACCAGGACTATGATGCAGATCATACTAGTGGGGACAGAGTAGTCGCTAGTACATCCTTCAAATGTTCCTAGTCGTAGGTGTATCGAGATAGGGCATCGATATACCAAAGTAGACTAGCGTATAGCTTCTCGACCCATGTAGATGGGCGATGGATGATCCCATATCCATTGGTGTTTGACATCAGAGATAGTATACGGGTGCTCAGTAGTGACTGGGTACACTGGACGGACTCGCTGAGAACTCCCAGATGGTATTATACCTCACGTCAGATAGCAGTTCTCTAGTGACACTGGTACAGGTTAGTCTGTAGACCCGAGATCGTCATAGAGTCTTGTGTGAGTCCCACTGTGGTTTGATTCCCATCTTACCACGTTCAAGAGAACATGCAAAATGGTGGCTTTTAGGGACAGTCCCGAATCACATGGAGGCAATGAGCGATAGGAGGGGTTTCGTCTCGCCCGGTATTAGGGGTTGATGTTGCGTTGTGCTGGATTGGCTATAACAGAAAGTCCTTGGCAAAGGATGCTTCAGAGATATACTGGTAAGTGTTATCAGTGGTTTCTCGATCCGTTATGAGCCTCTTGTCGACACGACTTATCGAGTTACTGGGGTCTGACATTTACCACCCCTAGACGAGATATGCGACATATCAGACGAAGAGACCGGACTGTACGGTAGTATTACTGATAGGATTCACAGGAGTGTGAGCAGGCTTGCTTGTTGATCTTCTGATCGTTCAATACCCGGGTGGCCGTTACGTTTAGCAGACCGCTTGCGTCTTGTGGGTGTTTTTTATGATCATTACCTACTGCCGGCGTATTGACGAGTCTTTAGAGTCCTACACAGGGGTTTCCTGGCTTAAGTGAAACGGGGTAAGAGCACATATGTGATATATGCAAGACCGAGATTGATACGATATGAGATACCGTATTCTATTCTCGCGATTTGTGACTTTGGTCGGTTATAAGCGATATAGCCGGGTTATCGGATCAAGTGTTGATTCGAAGTTGTTACTTTTGATATTAGTCGGTTATATGTGATATAGCCGGATTATTAAATCAAGAGTTGATTTAATAATTTAATGTATAATTATATATTTCATATATTACATTACATTAATTAGTATTAGCTCACTTATGATTTCTTTTCTCACTTTGGATACATTGATGTATATGTGATATATGTTAAATGTATCATGCTAGGTTACAAATGCAACTAGGGTTAATGAGGGTTAAACCATGCGAGGGTTAAGATTAGGGTTTAAATTTATCATTAAGTAATTCAAATATTATGGAAAATAGTCATGGTTGATATTTATTGAAAGCTTGTAGAAGCTTGTAAGCATCTTTGACTTTGTCCATTTTCTTTGTCTTGCTTAAGATATTTTTGTTAGTTATATGTATGCCCTAGAGGCCATTACTATACATGCGTTGTATATTGTAGTGGATGCTTGGACATATATAGGGAGGACTTTCTTGCTCGACATGATAGTATGCTATCTGGTTACTCTTTATCTTAACATGTACTCTGAATGTCTCTATGTCACATGTTGATAAAGCCCTTAGGATGAGTACTTGACTACCAGGACTATGATGCGGATCATACTAGTGGGGACAGTGTAGTTGTCAAGTACATCCTTCAAATGTTTCTAGTCGTAGGTGTATCGAGACAGGGCATCGATATACCAGAGTAGACTAGCGTATGCGCTTCTTGACCCATATGATGGGCGATGGATGATCCCATATCCATTGGTGTTTGACATCAGAGAAGGTATACGGGTGCTCAGTGGAGACTGGGTACACTGGACGGACTCTCCGAGAACTCCCAGATGGTATTATACCTCACGTCAGATGGCAGTTCTCTGGTGACACTGGTACAGGTTAGTCTGTAGACTCGAGATCGTCATAGAGTCTTGTGTGATTCCCACTGTGCTTTGATTTCCATCATACCACGTCCAAGAGGGCGTGAAAAATGGTGGCTTTTGGGTACAGTCCCGAATCACATGGAGGCAATGAGCGATAGGAGGGGATTCGACTCTCTCGGTATAGGGAGTTGATGTTGCGCTGTGTTCGATTGGCTATAACTGGAAATCCCTGGCCAGGGTTGCTGAGATTTACTTGTAAGTGTTATCAGTAGTTTCTCAAACTGTTATGGATCTCATATCGACACGACTTATCAAGCTACTGGGGTCTGACGTTTACCATCCCTAGGAGAGATATGCGACATATCAGACGAAGAGACCGGACTGTACGGGAGTGTTACTGGTTGGATTCACAGGAGAATGTACAGGCTTACTTGTTGATCTTCTGATCGCTCAATACCTGGGTGGCTGTTACGTTTAGCTGACTGCTTGCAGCTTGTGGGTGTTTGATATGATCATCACCTACTGCCGGCGTATTGACGATTCTTTAGAGTCCTACACAGAGGATTCCTGGCTCGGCCAAAACGGAGTAGGAGCACATATATGATATGTGCGGGACCGAGAACAATACGTGTATGTGATACCGTATTGGATTCTCGCGATATGAGATATCGACCGGGTATATTTGATATAGCCGGGTCATCGGATCAAGTGTTGATTCAATAAACTGATACAGATTATATTAGTCGGTTATTTGTAAAATAGCCGGATTATCGGATCAAGTGTTGATTCGATAATTCAATGTATAATTATATATTTGATATATTAAATTACATTAACTGATATAAGCTCACTAAAAGATTCTTTTTCTCACTCGGGTAATACATTGATATATATGCGATATATGTTAATTGTATTATTTTATTTTGTTACAATAAATATTGTATATGTGATATATAATATTGTAACAAGTTAGGGTTATTAATGCAACGTGATTAGTGAAGATTAAACATGATTAAGGTTTGATTTGGGTTAATTTTTCTAGAAGCTTTTGTTTTGTTTTTGCAAAAATATTTTGTAAAGATATTTTTGTATATATTTGTTAACCCAACCCAACCCTTGACCATGGTTAAGTCTCTACATGGGTTAAGTTATCATACTTAACCCATGGTTGCATTTCTAACCATACTACACTTTCATTATTCATCACAAAGAGAATGCTTCTTCTTCTTCCTTCTTCTTTGATGAAAAATCTTTCTAGCTTTTTATGAAGTGATGATAATGAGTGAAATTGAGAAAATAAATGAGAGATAGATCCCTACTTCATCATCCTAATCTATCCTAGCCATTTAGATTAGGGTGTTCACTTCATTAGTGAGTGAGAGCTTGTGTTAAAGAAACTTCAAGGTAGATCATCTTTGTTATCGAAGATCGGAAGCAAGCTTGCATCATTCTCTTCATGGAGCCTCTCTAGAGTCCGGGTACTCAATGATCGCAATGAAGGGACCACAACACGGAGCTTATGAAGTGAAGGAACGGACTACAATTGTTGTAATCCCTAACTCTTAGAAGTAAAGTTGTTTACTTGCTATTTGTTTCGCCTAATCTCTAGTTTAAAGATCTTGGTTAGGGTTGTTCGGCATGTCTAAATTTTAAATCGGGCATGGTTGATACCTTGTAGAACCTTGTGAGAGTGCCGAGTAACCCTACAGTGGTATCAAAGCCAAGCTAGAGCTTTAGGCTAAGTCTAGACGAAGTTTAAAGTCCGATTGAACTCCGAATACCCTTAAAACCCTAGTTTCTGGAAAATTTTTCAAAAGTTGATTTTTTCTGCATTAAAAAAACTCAAAAAAATGAGCACGGAATTATAAGAATTACTGTGAAAAACGAGCCAGTAATTCCCACAAACCGCCGCGGAACCGCTGCAAGACCATGCATTGCGCCGCGGATCCGCGGCCGTACAGGGGAATTGGGCTTTGATTTTGCACAGTAATATCCGTTGGTGTTTCTGCATATTTCTGGGTATTTTTAATCTTACTCAAGTGTTGAGTTTTCTGGGATTGATGGGAACTCGTTGATTCGACCGGAAAGTTTAACTTCGTTTAAGTTTTTCCGGGTAATTTTAGAACGTGTTAAAAAGTTCGAACGAATATCAATAATTCACTTTTTCCCCTGCCGGAAAATTTCCAAGTGTTGGATTTTTCCTTTGTTAAAGAACGTTCTAAGTCGTGCAAGTAACGTGGTGGACCCTCTAGAATACAACAAACCTTAACTCGATTATGTGACCGTTTGAACCGCCTCTAAACCTTAGGGTTTATGGCAGTACGGCGTTGCCACATGTGAGGCGTTGGTTTGACTCTTCTACGGCTGGACCATCAGTACTGTGGCATGTGATGGATATTTTTTGTAAACTCTGCTCAAGTGTTGAGCTATTTGGGAAATCTTTGGTGTTTGTTTATTCGATCGGAAAGTTTAACATTGTCTATTTATCTGGAATATGATACAAAATTTGGAATCCACAAATAGTTATGAGAAAACTAATTTGAATGTTATAAATCTAGCAGTTTAGTCTCAATTGATCGGTTGCCACGGGATTTTGATGTGATCAATAGTCTGTCACAATCACGTAGCATACGCGGATACTCGCCGGGTAAACTTAATAGACAGCCACGCCCCATAGCCCCGACCAAGTGATTGTAGGAGAACCCCGTCGCCAAAAGCATCCGTTCGGGTGCTCGTGGCAGCGGTGTTCCGCCTTAGTGCACTTCGTCTACGGCATCCGGGGGTGTGGCCGTCTACTAAAGTTTGCGACGAGCATTCGATCAGGATGTCGGGAATCTTGTTGAATTGCCCGACTTGATATTGAAAAGAGTTTTCGATAATGAGACTAAAATGCGGAGTTTATAATTGTTAGGCATGCGATGTCTAAGGAATTCATTTGGTTAGGCATGCGATGTCTAAGGAGGTTGCGGATTCCAACTGTTTTAGTTTTACACTTTCTTTTCTGTGACCGTAAGCGTGGTATGTGGTGTATCGCCGGCTTCGTTGCTATACATCAACGACAATCGGGATACGCAT
This sequence comes from Agapanthus africanus, assembly GCA_030015575.1. Classification (NCBI taxonomy): domain Eukaryota; kingdom Viridiplantae; phylum Streptophyta; class Magnoliopsida; order Asparagales; family Amaryllidaceae; genus Agapanthus; species Agapanthus africanus. The sequence goes on from JASDDO010000012.1 coordinate 372,019,392, forward strand.
ACTTACTTACGTTGATGATATGAGATATTATGTGTTGCTGTGATATGTTATATTGGATCGTCGTGTTTTTGAATAGCCGGGGGTTTTATGTGAGATGAGAGTTTTTCTTTTTCATTCATGTAAAATTCATTTGTATGTAATATTCTTTTATTGGGGCACTTTCGGGATGAGGATGATGTCACCATTGTATATTATTTACTTTTCCGCATTAGGTAGACCCAAGGCGGGGAGCACAAGTAACCGGGTTCTAGGGTCCAGTGGGAGACCATCTCGAGGAGTCGAGACCGGGTCTCCTAACTCTAGAATTGGCAGTGTTGCTTGTCGCTCTCGTAGGGGTCTAGGGATGTGGGTTTGGCTATTCATCGCGACCGTGGAATCCGTGTTTTATACAGGCTCGTATTAAAACACGGACGTCCTAGTATATCCAATATTTCATATATGTTCTTCTGCTGTAATATTCTGTCATGAGATCATATTACTGCCTGAGATGAATGTTTATATTATATATATGAGATATATGTTATATTGCAGATTTCGTTTCATATCAGATGCTTGTGAAGCAAAACAAAATGGGACTTTATTAATGAGATTAATGAAATAAAAGAAAACTAAAAATGTTGTAGAAACTTGTTTAAAAAAAATGGTAGCTCTAGTTCTTGCTTTGCATAGCGGTGTTCCTTGTAGAACATCCAGCACCTTATTCGATAAGGAAAGAGCCGAGATCCCTTCACCGGGAGTGACCTCTTTAGCGAAACTAGCAGCTGCTGCATACTCGGTTTGTCTTTTGATTGATTTTATAGTTTTTGCTTTGCATAGTGATATTTGTGAAATATCCTGCACCTTATTCGATGAGGAAAGAGCCGAGATGCCTTCACCGGGAGTGACCTCTTTAGCAAAACTAGAAATGGCCTCAAAAACATTCCTTTTAAAAATCACTCGATTCTACAACGATATCAAGTTCATTACGCAAAGGGTTTTCTTAAAAACCTGTCGTAGCCCTCCGTCATTTCAGATAAGTACTACTTAGTATTCGTGCTGCGGTAGTTTGGCATGCTTCAAGGCGTAGTGTACGGTAGCTAACTAGTGCTTATCTGTTAGCATACGATGCGATTGGATTAGGGTATTCGTACGGCGTTGTTTGGCATGCGTCAAGGGTCGTGCGGGTGGGTTTAATTCAATCAAGAAATGTACGGGTTGAACTTGACTAGCGGACTATGGGTTGTTTGGCATGCGTCAAGGTCATAGGACGCTAGAGGTAAAATATTATTGGGAATTTCAAGAGTTAAAATTTGCAATGAGATTGCATACCTTCTATGAGATAGTTGGATCCCGAAACCCGTTGCGAGTAAGAGTTACTCATGGAAGAGTTTTTACACATTACAATTAGCCAATCAAGTAGCTTTCTAGAGAGGTGTTAACGAGATTACGCCAATGGGAAAACGAGGTTTATTTTAATTTGGTCCGTGCGAAAGCACGGGGAACCTCCCTCAAAGTACCGGCACTGGCCTGGCTGAAAGATTGGCGAACTTGTAGGGTGTAATTAATCCCGGCTAGTCTTTCCTTTTAGGGTTTGAAGGAAGATTTGACTAAAACAGTGGGAGCCATCCTGATTAGATAAATTGATAACCAATCTAATCTTGTAAAACCGCACGCTGAGTGTTTTCTTCTCTCTCTCCAGGTAGCGACCATATCACGCCTTAATCAAGATAATAATACGGATGTATTGACCGAACCCGCTTGTTATACTGCGCTAGGAAACGTTGGTCCCGCTCCAACTTATAATTGTTATAAGACAGAGCAAGATATAGGGATTACCAGAATTCCCGTGCCGCCCAAACGAAGAAAGTGCATGTTGATGCATCTTCTTCGGGTGTGTTCATTATACAGAACTGTTTCTCAATATCCTTTACGTCCTGGGTATTTGATACCGGATCAGGATCCCACATATGTAATTTGTTACATGGGCTACAGATAGGTCGAGAACTGAGAAAGGGTGATAAATTTCATGAGATAGAAACGGTGCAAGTGTTGCAGCCAAGTCTGTTGGTAGTTATCACCCTATATTAATAAATACATTGATTCTAAACGAATGTTATTAGATAGCGAACCTGATATACAATATCATATCAGTCTCTTTATTAGTAAAGAAGGATATAATTTTGTATTGTTGGATAATGTTTTGAACATTTCCTATATCAAGAGTTGATCGGTTCAGGCACGTTATCTAAAAGCATAGACGTTCTAAATCAAACTACAGTTCTTAGTATACAGAACACACACAAGAGGAATAGTTCAGAAATGAACGAATCCTTCTTGAGGTATTGTAGACTAGGTCATATCAATGTGACCCGACAAGCTGAAGTTATATTTAGATGCATATTTAAATTAGTTTGAATTTATATCTTGTAAAACTTGCCAGTCATGTCACAAAGATAAGATGACCACAGCTCCGTTTATTGGAAACAGAGAAAGAGTTAGTGAACTCTTGGGATTGATACATGATGATGTATGAGGTCCCCTGTCTATACATACCAGGACCGGTTCTTTGTACTTCATTACATTCACTGATGATCTCTCAAGATTCAGACATATGTTCCTGTTGAAACACAAGTCCGAAACTTTTGAAATGATCACAGAATATAAGTTAGAAGTAGAGAACCAAAACGGGTATAAGTATTATGTACTTTGATGAGATCAAGAGGAGAATACTTGAGCACGGGATTCCTGGACTATTCTAAAGGAGAATGAGATTCTCTCTCAGCATTACTCCTCCGTATACACCACAGCACGTCGGTGTATCGGGGCGGAGCAATCACACCCTATGAGATATGGTGTGCTCTATGACGAGTACTACTGAGTTGCCTATTTCCTTTTGGGAGTTATGCACTTGAGAAGCTGCATACCTATTGAATAGGGTTCTAATCAAATCAGTTGCCTACCACTTCATATGTGATATGGAATAGGAAGAGCCCATATTTTAAGTATGTTAAGATTTGGGGTTGTCCAGCCTATGCCTAAAAGCATAATCCGGACAAGCTCCAGGCAAAGTCAGTTCTGTAGAAGTTTGTTGGATATCCCAAGCATTTGCAAGGGAATATCTTCTACCTAACCGAGGAACAAAAGATGTTTTGTTTCTCAACATGCCACCTTTGTGAAAGGGAATTTCTTGTGAATAAATTAGTGGTCATGAGGTAGAACTGGAAACAGTTCCAGCTATACAAACTGCAGCTGATGATTTGGTAGAACCGAAGTATTCAATAGTTTCTAACGAACCTCAGCCTCTCTGCCGATCTAGTAGGGTTCCTCACCCACCTGAGAGATACTTCGGTTTCTCTATGACAGTGGGAGCGAGGATTACATCATGAGATGATGACCCAACTTATTTCGAGCAGGCCATCAGGAGTGGGACTCTGTAAGAATGGCTGGATGCTTAGCGATCTGAGATGGAATCCTTATACACCAACAAAGTATGGACTTTGGTTGCTTTATCTGAAGGGTTAAATCCCCATCAGGAGCAAGTATATCATGAGAAGATTACTTGGTGTACATGGAAAAGTTGAGACTTTCAAAGATATACTTAAGTCCATCCAGATCCTACTTGCTACGGCTACATACCATGACTACGATATCTGGCGGTTGGGTGTCATGACTGCTTTTCTAAATGTTGATTTGGAAAAGTGCGTCTATAAGTATACAGCCAGAGGGCTTCATAGACAGTGGGAGCAGCGGAAACGCGTGCAAAATGTTTTATGTGATAAATCAGGCATCGCGGAGTTGGAACATCTGTTTTGATGTGGTAGTCAAAGAGTTTGACTTCATCAAAATGGTAGATGAACCTTGTATATACAAAAAGGTAGTAGGGAGTATGGTGCTGATCCTCGTAGAGTACGTGGATGACATACTTTTGATAGGGAAGGAGTTTCCTATGCTACGCTCGGTCAATCTCCGCTTATCTCAAGGATTCTCCATATAGGATCAAGGCGATACCTCCTAAATCCTAGGTTTTATATCTATGAGATAGATCTAAATGGATGTTAGGAGTCTCACTAGTTTTAGTGAGATGGTATCAATCGATCCAGGGGAGAATCACTGGAAAAGGTTCCAGGGTGATAAGGACGACTGAATGTCAGTCGCAGGCATTGTCTTTACCCTCAGTGGAGGGACGGTATGTTGGAAGAGTTCCAAGCTAGATACCGTGACTTACTAGACGATTAAAGGAAAGATACGTCGTTACCAAGAATACTACCAAAGAGGCAGTCTGGATATATATATAAGTTCATGAGATGAACTTCGTTCCTACCATTGTGTGACAATGGAGTTGTGGCTTATGCCAAGGAACCCCCGTCCCATCTGAAATCCAGATATAATTATTAGGCAGTATCACATGATCATGGAGATGGTTGATCTCCAGGGAGATCGAGGTTAGGAGAGTAGACACAGAGGACAACAGCACGGATCCACTCACAAAGGCCTATTTCCCAGTAGAGACTTTTATTGGATGTTTGAGTATGAGATACTTCAACCACAGCTAGTTGTTGGGTATGCGATACCACAACAGATGGCCCTAGTGCAAGTGGGAGATTGTTAGTTATATGTATGCCCTAGAGGCCATTACTATACATGCGTTGTATATTGTAGTGGATGCTTGGACATATATAGGGAGGACTTTCTTGCTCGACATGATAGTATGCTATCTGGTTACTCTTTATCTTAACATGTACTCTGATTGTCTCTATGTCACATGTTGATAAAGCCCTTAGGATGAGTACTTGACTACCAGGACTATGATGTGGATCATACTAGTGGGGACAGTGTAGTCGTCAAGTACATCCTTCAAATATTCCTAGTCGTAGGTGTATCGAGACAGGGCAACGATATACCAGAGTAGACTAGCATATACGCTTCTTGACCCATATGATGGGGGATGGATGATCCCATATCCATTGGTGTTTGACATCAGAGAAGGTATACGGGCGCTCAGTGGAGACTGGGTACACTGGACGGACTCGCCGAGAACTCCCTGATGGTATTATACCTCACGTCAGATGGCAGTTCTCTGGTGACACTGGTACAGGTTAGTCTGTAGACCCGAGATCGTCATAGAAACTTGTGTGATTCCTACTGTGCTTTGATTTCCATCATACCACGTCCAAGAGGGCGTGCAAAAAGGTGGCTTTTGGGTACAGACCCAAATCACATGGAGGCAATGAGCGATAGGAGGGGATTCGTCTCTCCCGATATAGGGAGTTGATGTTGCGCTATGTTCGATTGGCTATAACTGGAAATCCCTGGCTAGGGTTGCTGAGATTTACTGGTAAGTGTTATCAGTAGTTTCTCGAACTGTTATGGACCTCATATCGACACGACTTATCAAACTACTGGGGTCTGACGTTTACCACCCTTAGGCGAGATATGCGACATATCAGACGAAGAGACCGGACTGTACGGGAGTGTTACTCATTGGATTCGCAGGAGAATGTACAGGCTTGCTTGTTGATCTTCTGATCGCTCAATACCTGGGTGGCTGTTACGTTTAGCTGACCGCTTGCAGCTTGTGGGTGTTTGATATGATCATCACCTACTGCCGGCGTATTGACGATTCTTTAGAGTCTTACACAGAGGTTTCCTGGCTCGGGCAAAACGGAGTAGGTGCACATATATGATATGTGCGGGACCGAGAACAATACGTGTATATGATACCGTATTGGATTCTCGCGATATGAGATATCGGCCGGGTATATGTGATATAGCCGGGTCATCGGATCAAGTGTTGATTCGATGAACTGATACAGATTATATTAGTCGGTTATTTGTGAAATAGCTGGATTATCGGATCAAGTGTTGATTCGATAATTTAATGTATAATTATATATTTGATATATTAAATTACATTAACTGATATAAGCTCACTAAAAGATTCTTTTTCTCACTCGGGTAATACATTGATATATATGCGATATATGTTAATTGTATTATTTTATTTTGTTACAATAAATATTGTATATGTGATATATAATATTGTAACATGTTAGGGTTATTAATGCAACGTGATTAGTGGAGATTAAACATGATTAAGGTTTGATTTGTGTTAATTTTTCTAGAAGCTTCTAGAAGCTTTTGTTTTGTTTTTGCAAAGATATTTTGTAAAGATATTTTTGTAGATATTTGTTAACCCAACCCAACCCTTGACCATGGTTAAGTCTCTACATGGGTTAAGTTATCATACTTAACCCATGGTTGCATTTCTAACCACACTACACTTTCATTATTCATCATAAAGAGAATGCTTCTTCTTCTTCCTTATTTTTTGATGAAAAAGATTTCTAGCTTTTTATGAAGTGATGATAATGAGTGAGATTGAGAAAATAAATGAGAGCTAAATGCCTACTTCATCATCCTAATCTATCCTAGCCATTTAGATTAGGGTGTTCACTTCATCAGTGGGTGAGAGCTTGTGTTAAAGAAACTTCAAGGTAGATCATCTTTGTTATCGAAGATCGGAAGAAAGCTTGCATCTTTCTCTTCGTGGAGCCTCTCTAGAGTCCGGGTACTCGATGATCGCAGCGAAGGGACCACAACACGGAGCTTATGAAGTGAAGGACCGGACTACAAGGGTTGTAATCCCTAACTCTTAGAAGTAAAGTTGTTTACTTGCTATTTGTTTCGCCTAATCTCTAGTTTAAAGATCTTGGTTAGGGTTGTTCGGCACGTCTAAATTTTAAATCGGGCATGGTTGATGCCTTGTAGAACCTTGTGAGAGTGCCTAGTAACCCTACAATTTTTGACCTAACCTTTAACCATAGCACATGGTTAACTCTCTACAAGGGTTAAGCATGACATGCTTAACCCTTGGTTGCATTATTAACCTTAACTATAATTCATTTTGGATTAGCTCATGAGAGGAGTTCTTCTTCCTCCTCCTCCTCAAAAGCTTTCTAGCTCTAATGGAGGTATGAGAAAGAATATGAGAAAATCAATTCTAAAGTGAGTCCACTTTCTACTTCATCATCCTCTACTACTTTCCATTTAGTATAGGGTGTTCTCTTCATAAAGTTCTTGATCTAGTGAAGAAATAGTTTGGGTTAGTGTCTCCTCGACGTAGATCATCTTCGGCCTCGAAGACATTGAAGCAAGCATGTTCGTTTCTTCACGGGAGCCTCTCTAGAGTCCGGAGTTCACGATCGCAGCGAAGGGACAACTACACGGAGCTATTGAAGTGAAGGACCGGTCTACAAAGGTTGTATTCCTTGCTCACTTTACTTTTGCAAAGTGTTTGCATTTCTATTCCGTCGATTTCTAGTTAACGATTCTTAGTTAGGGTTAGCTAAAACGGAAATTTTTTGAATTTGGCATGGACGATGCCTCCCGAAACCTTGTTGCCGTCTTAGGTAACCCTTCAAAAAGCACGTGAGGCGCCGAGTCTTTTGTTTTGGGCATTCACGTGGGAAGCACGTGAAGCACCGAGTCCCATTTAAACGAATCTTTTGGGTGCTCACATGTGTTTCATCTGAGGCGCTGAGTCCTTTTATTTATAGAGATCGAATCTCTGTTGATGGTATTTTGGCCATTAATGATTATCAAGATCTCCATTTTGAGGATCTGGATCGGTTTTATTGAAGAACTAAGTTCTTTTGTTCTTTTGTTCCTTTTGTAAGAACTAAATTCATTATGTAGGGTTAAATCCTATTTTCAGAGGAATTAAATTCCTAGACAATGAGTCTTTTTTATCTAGTTCTTTTCCTAAGATTGAGTCTGAAGAAGATAACCTTCCCGATGAGAATTAAATTCTCGACTTATGGGGAGATTTGCTTTTCAGATCTCAGATCAGAGAAAGAACTAAGTTCTTTTTATGAAGGGTTAAACCCTTGTTTTCTTTTTATGCTAGGCAAAAGAGATATGTTTATCTCTACTTTTCTTTACCTAAGCTTTGAGAGAGCAAGGAGGTCTTCTTCTTTTCTCAGGAGAATTAAATTCTCAGTTCTTGTGGAAAACTTATGGGGTCGATTCTCTCTATGGGACTTGAAGTCTTGGGTTTTTTTTTATATAGAGGAGGCAGATTGTTAATTAGTTAATCAGTTTTGAGAAAATCTCTCTTTTGAGAGATACCAATTGATTTAATCAGCTTCAAAAACTATTTGGGGGATTTTATCCATCGTCGGATCTTTGAATCGGTGCATTTCTGTTTAACAGAATATATTTTCTTGTTTTTAACAAGATTAAGGAAATTATTTTCCCATATACAGAATTTAATTCTGTCCAACGGTAATTTTTTTAATCACCATTGGATTTTTAATCCAAGAGTTCAGAATTTATCTTTCTCATTTAGAAAGATTAGGGAAATATTTTCCCATATTAGAATTTGATTCTGTTATTGGATCTTGGATCCAACAACTCTCTGTTTTGTTGGATATGTATGCCCTAGAGGCCATTATTGTATAGTAATAGTTTGTATATTACATTTTGGAAACTTAGGACATATACACGGATTGACGACAGTCTTACTCGATATAGTAGTATGCTACTTGGTTTGTATCTATCTTAATATGTGTATATATTTCTTTTAACATATCGCTAATACATATTGATGGAGCCATTATGATCTTTTGCTTGACTACCAGCGTTGTGATGGAGATCACACTAGTGGGGGCTGGGTAGTCTATAAGCACATCCTTATACAGGTCCCTAATTGTAAGATTATCGAGACAGGGCATCATTACTACAGAGTAGACTAGTGTATATGTTTCTCATCCCAGCAGGGGAGATGGTCTGTCCCACAGCCATCAGTACGTCGTACTGGAGATAGTATGCAGGCGCTCATTGGGTTATGAGTTACACTGGACAGACTCGTCGGGTACTGCTCATTGGTATTATACCTATCGTCAGGTAGCAGTTCCCAGGTGACATGAGTACAGCTTAGTCTGTTGACTTGACACTGCCATTTTGCCTCAAGTGTGTTCCCACTGTTCTTAGATTGCTACCCTACCACGGCTCTATTGAGTCGTACAAACAGTAGTAGTTGGGTGCAGCCCCGAATCACTTGAAGGTAGTGGTGGTTAGATAGGATTCGTCTCTCCCGGTATTGGGGATTGATATCGCGCTGTGTTTGGAGAGCCCTTACACAAAGTCCCTGGCCAGGTCAAGTGATATTTACTAGTAGGTTTTCCAGTAGTTTCTCAGGGTGTTCTGAGCTACACTCCGGCACGACTTATACCGCTATTAGGGGTCTGACGTTTACCACCCCCTAGGCCCGATATGCGATACTCTTAGACGAACAGACCGGACTGTACGGAGATTCTCACAGATAGGATCATTAGGAGTTTGGATGAGCTTGATCGTCGACCTTCTTATCGACAGATACCTGGATAGCCGTTACGTACAGCTAGTGTCGCCGACGTGCTTGTGGTTAAACCCACTGCCGGAGTACTGTCGAGTCTTTAGAGTCCCACACAGAGGGTTTCCCAGCTTCGGGCGAAACGAGTAGAGGTCGTATGGTTTTACGACAGGGTTCGATCACATACGTGTACTTATATGCGTGTGGTGTTCGAGCGGACAATACTAGTGGGCTTTGGTTTAAGCCGGATCCTAGTGTTTGATTATTGGATTAGCTTCGTCTCATAGCATTCGTGTTTCTCGAAACACGAATGCGGGTATGTATATACGGATGAGAGGGGGTATAGAAGGAGATACCTCATTAGGGTTTTGACCATTGACTTTGTCAAAACAAATATGAGGAAATGAAAAGACTTTGTTATTTTTGATAAATGATAATATTTGTGGCATGGCTACTTATGTTGACCTTTTGACTTGGCTTGACTTGTTGACCTTAGATATTTTGATGAGATATTTTTGACCTAGATATTTTGCTGAGATATTTTCCATGACATGCTTGAGGTCATATATAAGTTAGCCATTCCATTTTTATAATCATTATCACAAATACTTTCTCTTTCCTCAAGCTTGCTATCTCCTTCTTCCTCTCAAACCCTAAGTGTATCATGTGTTGATAATCAAGGGTTAGTGAGACTAAGCCACTCTAAATCACACTCTACTTGCTCTAGTCTACTTAGATTAGCAAGCTAAGTATTCTAGTTACCTTAACTTGGAGGTTTAGCTCAAGGTTGAAACTCTCGGGTGGATCAACGTTGACACAAGGAGGCCGAAGTTCAAGCACGATCCATACTTCCATCGAGGAGCTTAAGGAGAGGATCGAAGACCCGAAGGACTTGGTTTCTTTAGGCATACATTCTATCAGAGTAGATAGAACCCTTAACTGCTAGTTAGGTTTATGGTTAAAGATCCGGTTTAGGTTTATTCTAGCGCCAAGTTTATGATCGTAGTAAAAATTTTGTTCCGCATTTGTCCACGGAAGTTGGCCGGGGCACTAGCATAACCCTTCATGGTATCAGAGAAAGCCTATAAACCCTAGACTAGCAAGTTTAAACAATGTTAAAACAACGAAACCGAAACGACTCCGTAACATCAAAACCCAAACTGCAGTTTCTGTTGATATTTTAAAGGCTTCAATTTTTTTTTAAACAACTATAGAGTGATCCTTACTCTGTGAGATGTACCCAGAACAAAAACGATGCAATTTCACCAAGTTTTGGCCGGCCAAACACCTCAAAAAAATGGACTCCTCGGTTTTCTTATGGTCAATTGCGTCGTGTTTTGGTCTGTGTTCTTTTCTCTTGAAGTTTGGCTTTCTGGTGTTGCTAGTTTTTTGCCCAAGTTTGATTCTCTGATGTTTTCTGTATGGGCAATATGGAGTGTTTCGAAGCCGTTATATTTGACACTGTTTAATAGTTTACAGTACTTTCACTTTTATCTGCGACCGTGAATGTCATTTGATCGGTAAACTCGTCTGATTGCTATATGTTCTTTTAGACGGGTGCGAACGTGACATTCGTGTTGATATTTTGTGCTTGTGCTATGATTGTGGTTGGATAGTCGTGATGGATAGCATGTGGTGCAATGTTAACAGTATAGTTTATATTCATTTGTACATTTGATATTTCGGGGCGAGCATCCGACATGTGGACTGTCGTCTTTGCCGGGTTGTATATTATTTGATTGGGGCACGACCGGGTTGAGGTCGATGTCACCATTTGTATATATTATTTTTTTTTTCTATACTAGGATTACCCCACAGTGGAGTGCACGGATAGCCGGGTTCTAGAAGGCAACAAGCCCGCATCTCATGGCATTGAGACGGAGGTGGCTTCATTCTAGAATTGGCGGGCTATTCGCCGCACTCGTAGGGGGTATAGTTTGACCCACGGAGGGGTGCCCAAGTTGCCGGATTCCGTGAAGTGCTGGGTGGCCCATTCACTTTGTTGAAGGGGGCTGCCTCACTTCTGGGATTAGCGGGTAACTTGCCGCGCTCGTAGGGGTCCAGGTTTTCATTACACAGGCTATCCACACAATCAGGAACGTCGGGTTTTATTTGTGGCTCAAATGAAACCCGGGGCTCCAAGATTATCCACCATTCTGTATTATTGGCTGAGATTCTGTAATGTTGATTATTATCATGCATGGGATGAATGTTGTATATACTTATATATATACTAGTAAACGTTGTATATGTTTTGCACCCGCGCTAGTCCAGCCCCCGCTCTGTCGTTAGTTAAGTAACCTAACGGGTGATGACGGGGCCCCGTGGCGAATGCGGATGGCATATACGTACATTGTATTTTCGTTCTTTTTATGGTGTGATAAGATTAAATTGATGGGACCACATTAATTTTGATTAATGCAAGAAAATAAACCTAAAAGATGTTGTTGGAACAAATTTCGAAAAACTACAGTTATATTCTTTCGCTATGCATAGTGGTATTCGGTCATGAATATCCAGCAGCTCATTCTATGAGGCAAGAGCCGAGATCCCTTTGCGGGGAGTAACCTCTTGAGATAAAGTCAATACTATAGATTACTCGGTTTTTTCAAAACCAGAAATTTTCAAAAAGGCATAGCTTAAACTACTCCTTTTCAAAATTGCTCAGGTTCCTTCAACGATATCAAGTTCATTACGTTAACGGGTTTTTCGCCAAAAACCTAGCCATAGCCCTCTGTCATTTCAAAATAGTAATATTTAGTATTCGTGCTGCGTTTGTTGACCTAGTCAAGGCGTAGTGAATGGTAGCTAAGTGATATTTTTCTGTGCATTGAAAATGCGATTGGTTAGGACAGTCGTGCAGCCTTGTTGACCTAGTCAAGGGAACGTACGGGTGGGTTTAATGCAATCAAAAAAATGATGGGTAGAACTTGACTAGTGGTTTATGGTTTGTTGACCTAATCAAGGTCATAAACCGTTCGAGGCAAAAACCACATCGGGAGTTTCAAATATACAGGAAACTTGCAGATTTAGCATACCTTCTGGAGTGTAGTGACTAGAGTGGATTCCATCTAGGTCATTACACGATGATTGTTGGATCCCGATCCCACTGATGAGTTGGATTACTCTCGGGAGATTATTTTACTTAACAATCAATGCTATAAACCAAGTAGGTGTCTAGAATGGTGTTAGCGAGGCTACGCCTCCAGGGAAAAGAGGTTATATAATTAAGGAACTTTGCGAAAGCGTTGGAAAACCTCCCTCGAAGTACCAACACTAGCCTGGCTGAAAGGTTAAGCAAGTATTGTGACGTGTGATTAAATCCTGACTAGTTCTTCTTTTAGGGTTTGAAGAAGAATTTGAGGAAACAGTGGGAGCCATCCTGATTAGATAAATTAATAACCAATCTAATCTTGCAAGAGTGCACGATGAGTGTTTCTTTTCTCTCTCTCCAGATAGCAACCATTTCACATCCTAATCAAGATAATAAAATGTATCGCTTGACCAATCCGAATTCTTATTCGAGGCTGGGAAACGTCGGTTCGATTCTAACTTACGACAACAGTCATAAGAGTGAGCAAGGGAAAGAGGATTGTATGGATTCCAAGGAGACCCTATTGAAGAAGAAGCATACTAATGCATCTAGTTCAGGTGTTCTTGTAATTGAGAACTGCTTTTCGGTCAGTCCTACCTCCTGGGTACTAGATACCGGATCAGGATCTCATATCTGTAATTTATTGCAGGGACTGAGAAAAAGGAGGATAGTTGGACCTGGTGATATGTCCCTCAGGGTAGGGAACAGAGCACAAGTAAACTAAGAATTACTGTGAAGTACGGACCTGTAATGCGCTTATTTGACCGCGGAATCGCGGCCAAACCATGGGTTTGGCGGCAATACCGCGGCCAAAATTTTGAATTAGTCCCTGGAACTTCATATATTTATTCTTAGGTCCTTGTCATTTTTTTCTGGGAATTTTTTAATTCCACTCAAGTGTTGAGTTTTCTAGGGTTGTATTGGGGACTCGTTGATTCGATCGGATAATTTAACTTTGTTTAGTTTGTCCAGGTTATTTTTAGATCGTGTTAAAAAGTTTGAACGGATATCAATAACTCACTTTTTCCCCTGCCGGAAAATTTCCAAGCGTTGGATTTTTCCGTAGTTTAAGAACGTTCTAAGTCGTGCAAGTAACGCGGTGGACCCTCTAGAAGACAACAAACCTTAACTCGATTATGTGATCGTATTGAACTGCCTCTAAACCTTAGGGTTTAGGGCAGTACGGCGTGCCACATGTGAGGCGTTGGCTTGACCCTTTTACGGCTGGACCATTGGTACTGTGGCATGTGATGGATATTTTTAAACTAATTTCAAGTGTTGAAAACTATTTGGGAAAACTTGGGTGTTTGATTATTCGATCGGAAAGTTTAACATTGTCTATTTATCTGGAATGTGATACAATATTTGGAATCCACAGATCGTTATGAGATAACTAATTTGAATATTATAAACATAGCAGTTTAGTCTCAATTGATCGGTTGCCACGGAATTTTGATGTGATCAAAACTCCGTCGCAATCACGTAGCGTACGCGGATACTCGCCGGGTAAACTTAACAGACAGCCACGCCCCATAGCCCCGACCAAGTGACTGTAGGAGAATCCCGTCGCCAAAAGCATCCGTTCGGGTGCTCGCGGCAGCGGTGTTCCGCCTTAGTGCACTTCGTCGACGGCATCCGGGGGTGCGGCCCTCTACTAAAGTTTGCGACGAGCATCCGATCAGGATGTCGGGAATCTTGTTGAATTGCCCGACTTGATATTGAAAAGTGTTTTCGATAATGAGACTAAAATGCGGGGTTTATAATTGTTAGGCATGCGATGTCTAAGGAATTCATTTGGTTAGGCATGCGATGTCTAAGGAGGTTGCGGATTCTAACTGTTGTAGTTTTACACTTTCTTTTCTGTGACCGTAAGCGTAGTATGTGGTGTATCGCCGGCTTCGTTTCTATACATCAACGACAATCGGGATACGCATACTTGCTTACGTTGATGATATGAGATATTATGTATTGCTGCGATATGTTATATTGGATCGTCGCGTTCTGAATAGCCGGGGGTTTTATATGAGATGAGAGTTTTTTCTTTTTCATTCATGTAAAATTCATTTGTATGTAATATTCTTTTATTGGGGCACTTCCGGGCTGAGGATGATGTCATCATTGTATATTATTTACTTTTCCGCATTAGGTAGACCCAAGGCGGGGAGCACAAGTAACCGGGTTCTAGGGTCCAGTAGGAGACCATCTCGAGGAGTCGAGACCGGGTCTCCTAACCATAGAATTGGCAGTGTTGCTTGCCGCTCTCGTAGGGGTCTAGGGATGTGGGTTTGGCTATTCATCGCGACCGTGGAATCCGTGTATTATACAGGCTCGTACTAAAACACGGACGTCCTAGTATATCCAATATTTCATATATGTTCTTCTGCTGCAATGTTCTGTGATGAGATCATATTACTTCCTGAGACGGATGTTTATATTGTATATATGAGATATATGTTATATTGCAGATTTCGTTTCAAATGTGATGCATGTGAAGCATAATAAAAATGGGACTTCATTAATGAGATTAATGAAACTGAAAGAAACCTAAAGATGTTGTAGAAACTTGTTTAAAAACTGGTAGCTCTAGTTGTTTCTTTGTATAGCGGTGTTCCTTGTAGAACATCCAGCACCTTATTCGATAAGGAAAGAGCCGAGATCCCTTCACCGGGAGTGACCTCTTTAGTGAAACTAGCAGATGCTACAAACTCGGTTTGTCTTTTGATTGCTTCTATAGTTCTTGCTTTGCGTAGTGATATTTGTGAAATATCCCGCACCTTATTCGATGAGGAAAGGGCCGACGATCCCTTCACCGGGAGTGACCCCTTTAGCAAAACTAGAAAAGCCTTAAAAACACTCCATTTAAAATCACTCGATTCTACAACGATATCAAGTTCATTACGCAAAGGGTTTTCTTAAAAACCTGTCGTAGCCCTCCGTCATTTCAGATAGTACTAGTTTGTATTCGTGCTGCGGTAGTTTGGCCTCCGTCAAGGCGTAATGTACGGTAGCTAACTAATGCTTATCTGCTAGCATACGATGCGATTGGATTAGGGTATTCGTACGGCGTAGTTTGGCCTCCGTCAAGGGTCGTGCGGGTGGGTTTAATTCAATCAAGAAATGACGGGTTGAACTTGACTAGCGGACTATGGGTAGTTTGGCCTCCGTCAAGGTCATAGGATGCTAGGGGTAAAATATTATTGGGAATTTCAAGTGTTGAAATTTGCAATGAGATTGCATACCTTCTATGAGATAGTTGGATCCCGATACCCGCTGCGAGTAAGAGTTACTCCTGGGAGAGTTTTACACATTACAATTAGCCGATCAAGTAGGTGTCTAGAAAGGTGTTGACGGGGTTACGCCCCTGGAAAAACGAGGTTTATTTTAATTAGGTCCGTGCGAAATCACGGGGAACCTCCCTCAAAGTACCGGCACTGGCCTGGCTGAAAGATTGGCGAACTTGTAGAGTGTAATTAATCCCGGCTAGTCTTTCTTTTTAGGGTTTGAAGGAAGATTTGACTAAAACAGTGGGAGACATCCTAATTAGATAAATTGATAACCAAACTAATCTTGTAAAAGCGCACGCTGAGTGTTTTCTTCTCTCTCTCTCTTCAGGTAGCGACCATGTCACTCCTTAATCCAGATAATAATACGGATGTATTGACCGAACCCGCTTGTTATACTGCGCTAAGGAACGTTGGTCCCGCTCCAACTTATAATTGTTATAAGACAGAGCAGGAAATATGGGATTACCAGAATTCCCGTGCCGCCCAAACGAAGAAAGTGCATGTTGATGCATCTTCTTCGGGTGTGTTCATTACACAGAACCGTTTCTCAATATCCTTTACGTCCTGGGTATTTGATACCGGATCAGGATCCCACAAATGTAATTTGTTACATGGGCTACAGAAAGGTAGAGAACTGAGAACGGGTGATAAATTTCATGAGATAGAAACGGTGCAAGTGTTGCAGCCAAGTCTGTTGGAAGTTATCACCCTGTATTAGAAAATACATTGATTCTGAACGAATGTTATTAGATACCGAACCTGATATACAACATCATATCAGTCTCTTTATTAGTAAAGAAGGATATAATTTTGTATTGTTGGATAATGTTTTGAACATTTCCTATATCAAGTGTTGATCGGTTCAGCCACGTTATCTAAAAGCATAGACGTTCTAAATCAAACCACAGTTCTTAATATACAGAACACACACAAGAGGAACTGTTCAGAAATGAACGAATCCTTCTTGAGGTATTATAGACTAGGTCATATCAATGCGACCCGACTACCTGAAGTTACATTTAGATGCATATCTAAATTAGTTTGAATTTACATCTTGTGAAACTTTCCGGTCATGTCACAGAGATAAGATGACCACAGCTCTGTTTATTGGAAACAGAGAAAGAGTTAGTGAACTCTTGGGATTGATACATACTGATGTATGAAAGTCCCCTGTCTACACATGCCAAGACCGGTTCTTTGTACTTCATTACATTCACTGGTTATCTCTCAAGATCCGGACATATATTCCTGTTGAAACACAAGTCTGGAACTTTTGAGAAATTCAATGAATATAAGTTACAAGTAGAGAACCAAGAACGGGTATAAGTATTATGTCCTTTGATGAGATCAAGGAGGAGAATACTAAAGCACGGAATTCCTAGACTATTCCAAAGGAGAATGAGATCCTCTCTCAGCATTATTCCTTCGTATACACCACAGCACCTCGGTGTATCGGGGCAGAGTAATCACGCCCTATTTGATATGGTGCGCTCTATGATGAGTACTACTGAGTTTCCTATTTCCTTTTGGGAGTTATGCACTTGAGAAGCTGCATACCTATTGAATAGGGTTCAAATCAAATTAGTTGCCTACCACTTCATATGTGATATGGAAAGGGAAGAGCCCATATCTTAAGTTTGTTAAGATTTGGGGTTGTCCGGCCTATGTCTAAAAAGCAAAATCCGGACAAGCTCGAGGCAATGTCAGATCTGTGGAAGTTTGTTGGATATCCCAAGCATTCTTAAGGGAATATCTTCTACCTAACCGAGGAACAAAAGATGTTTTGTTTCTCGACATGCCACCTTTGTGAAAAGGAATTTCTTGTGAAGAAATTAGTGGTCATGAGGTAGAACTGGAAGTAGTTCCAGCTATACAAACTACAGCAGATGATTTGGTAGAACCAAAGGATTCAATAGTTTCCAACGAACCTCAGCCTCTCCGCCGATCTAGTAGGGTTCCTCACCCACCTGAGAGATACTTCGGTTTCTCTATGACAGTGGGAGCGAGGATTGCATCATGAGATGATGACCCAACTATTTTCGAGCTGGCCATCAGGAGTGGGACTCTGTAAGTATGGCTGGATGCTTAGCGATCTGAGATGGAATCCTTATACACCAACAAAGTATGGACTTTGGTTGCTTTATCTGAAGGGTTAAATCCCCATCAGGAGCAAGTATATCTTGAGAAGATTACTTGGTGTACATGGAAAAGTTGAGACTTTCAAAGCTATGCTTAAGTCCATCCAGATCCTACTTGCCACAGCTGCATACCATGACTACGATATCTGGGGGTTGGGTGTCATGACTGCTTTTCTAAATGATGTTTTAGAAGAGAGAGTCTATAAGTACACAGCCAGAGGCTTCGTAGACAGTGGGAGCAGCGGAAACGTGTGCAAGATGTTTTATGTGATTAAACAGACATCGCGGAGTTGGAACATCTGTTTTGATGTGGTAGTCAAAGAGTTTGACTTCATCAAAATGGTAGAGGAATCTTGTATATACAAAACGGTAGTAGAGAGTATGGTGGTGATCCTTGATTGTTTGAATTCTCGGTGTGTAGGTAGAAAATGTATAGAAATCACAACCAAAAATAATTTGACCGCAATAAATAACGGTGTCGAATGTAGCGCGTTAGTAAGTGCGGATCGTCCACAGGGAAAGTGTAATCGTTCGTGTTTCGATTTAGATTAGTTGAAACTTTAAAGAAAAGAAAAGAAACAATTCATGATTTGTAAATTGAAGTTCAAGAATTAGGAAAATCTAGATCTAAGAAAACATTAAAATCAAGAATTGAGAATTTGATGATTTCCAAACCAAATATCAAGAATCGAAGTGAGGCTCGTTGGAATCGATCGGATCTATAGATGTGATGAAATCTAGCGATTACGTATTCTTATCCATCGATGAATTGATACTAGATCGATGATGATCAACGAGAATTAGGGATTTCTTGTGAAACTAGGGTTTCAACATCTATCCCTTGTTCCTTCGTTGATATCATTCACATTCTAGCCTCTAGTAAATTCAAGAATTGATCGTGGATCCCTAATTTCGAGCGATCACAATCAAGAAAGCATCGCAACGAAACTAGGTCGTCGATTCTTCAATTTACAAGAGTTTACAAACTCGTAGGACTTAAGAATCGTTTTAAAATTTGTTACATCATCATTCTATCGATCGTCTCGACTCCTTTACGAGCGGAGTTTTACTCAAACATCACAACAAGAACCACAATCAAAAATTGAGATCGAATCATGATGCAAGAATTTAAAGAAAGCAAGATTAAAGAATTTCACCTTTTATTTATTAACAATTCCGTTACAAATCGCTCAAAAACTACAAGAGGAAGAACTCGATCGTCGATTTGGCTTCGCACGTCTCCTTGAGTCACGAATCGGCTTGGATCACTTGCTCGATTGAAGATCGGCTCCGCTCCTAAAAGGTTGAAGGCTTCTCGCTTGAATGGTACTCAGGATGTTGAATTTGGCTTTGGATTTTGGATTTTTGAGGCACAAGTTGTGTCACTCAACTTGTGTTAGAAATGGGGTAGATTAGAGATTAATGAACAACCATTAACCCTAGATCTAGGTTTCCTTTTATAAGCCTCATAACCTTAGATCTAGAATTCAAATTTCAAATTTCCCTCCAAAATGAACAACTTTTCCCTCCAAAATGAACCACCTCATTTGAATTTTCCCTCCAAAATGAACTGCCTCATTTGAATTTTCCCTCCAAAATGAGATTGTTAGAAAGAATCTTCGAGAAGAAGTTTGTTGGAGGGAATATTCTAGAATGAGGTTGTTATAAGGAGGCTTCTAGAAGAAGGTTGTTATAAGGAGGCTTCTAGAAGAAGGTTGTTGCAAGGAATATTCTAGAGTGAGTTTGTTATGCAGAGCCTTCTGGATGAAGCCACGTGGTCATTCTGGAGTCTTCTGGAAGCTGAGCCGTTAGAGGGAGACACGCGGAGGAAATCTGCAGAGATGACGTCACCAACTAGCCGCGGATCCACGACACTTTAGAGGCCTTGCTGCTTGCAACTTCTGTACTCTATTTGTGCTGTTCTTGTGGCACTTTTATGATATGTGGAATCTCATAAATCTTTCTTGTTCACTGCCAGATCACAAGTCTTGGACTTGGCGTATTTTTTTCAGCACTTTTCACAGTTTCGGCTCTTTTTCTGGAATTTCCTGCACAGATTCTCGAGACAAGTGTTGCGCTACACAAAGATTATGCGATGCAATGATAAACACTCAATTTCCCTCAAAAATGTCGGTTATAATGTATAACACATGTTATTTGGTATTTTACAAATGTTTTGCTAATATGTGCTATATTAATATCGAACACCTCTGGATGAGTGCAAATGGTAGGGAAATTGTCGTGTTAAAAATGCAATATTTTTGACTGATCAAATTCCCCCAAACTTATTTTCGGGTCGTCTCAAGCGAATTGTTTTATTAAAAAGAGAAGGAGAAAATAAAGAAAGAGAAAAACTAACTAGCACACTTTCGTAGGCAACACGATTGCACTGAGCACGTGCAACAAGCCTTTAAACCTCTAGGTGTCCCTAGTAGGAGGAGTGTTGTCTCCTAAGGGTTTTCAGCGGATTGCACCCACAAAATCCAATAATAAAAGGAAGATCATGAATATTACATTTAAAGAAAAGAATTGTAAAAGAAAAAGCCTTGAAAATTAGGGTTTCCAACTAAGCTAGCTTTTCGGTTGTCATGAGCCCTTTCTTAGTCATGAAAAGATGTCAGAAATCACATAACCCCTCAATAAAACATCGTCCTATTCTTCATTCCTATCTTTCTTCCAAACATCGATCATATAACCCTACGTGTGTATAATATACATCCCTACACTCGGAGAATTCAATTCAAGCTATCATACTCTTGTCCATCCACCTCAGTACTTTTTAATTAATGAATATTTAGATGAATTTGCTCACACACTTTCATGCGACCGTTAATACTTCTTGAGGTACTAACCAACCGATTACTCATGTGCTTGCTTATTTGGTGTTTTTCCTCGTCTTGCACCACCTAAGGCTTAGCAGTGACTCCCAGACCAGTTGGCCTTAGGGCACTAGGTAAAGAGGCACCCTCGCTATATTTTTTTATTGCTGCCTTGGCGATAACAAAACCAGTGTCCATTTTTCTCACCATTTTATATTTTATTCATTTTTTCTATTATTATTTCCTTCATACTTTGGCTTTTAGACAAGAGCATTTCAAGGTATCCTCTACTATCCCGGGCTTCAAGACGTGTGTAAGTGCGAATAGCAGGGTATCAACGTTCAAAAATGTTTGGCTTCCAGAATAGGAACTATTTTTCAGACTTATTTTTATCATCAGATTAGTGACTTCTTTCATCTTACTAACCCTTGGGACAACGGCTCATAACTACTTATTACTAGTTCGTATTAGAAAACTTCTAATTTTCTTGGTTTTCTTAAATTTTTCTAATCTTTTGGATGTAATTTTTCACTATCTAATCTTTTATTATCTTATTTATGTACAAAAAATTTTATTTTTCGAAATTTTTTAAATTTTTATAGGTTTTCAAAAATGTTTTGTGCTTATGCAAAGCATGATGCAAATGATGCGAAAATAAGCACAAACCTCCCCCAAACTTGTTTTCAACAGTGTCCTCACTGTTGCCATCCGCTATGTCTCAAAAACCTGTAAGCTTGGGAGGAATTTATTAGTGGGGCAAAATATTTAAGTGAAGAACCTCCCCCAAACTTATTCTTGGCTCGTCATTTTGTAAAAATTTTCTTTTCAAGAGCCAGAAAAAATGCCCCCCCCCAAACTTGAGTTATGCAATGTTAATCTTTTGAAAATCACATGAGGGGGTCAAAAATCAGTGGTCGATGCCAAGCTTTGCAAAGACCGAAAGTTAACACCAACCATTCAAAAATTTTATCAATGCAGTGCTCTGGTTGGTGGAAGAAGAAGTAGGGAAAGGGTAAGTGGTGGAATAGAATGTGTGTGCGTCTCGTTTTGGAGAGACGATGCAGTGAATGTGATGGATTACTCGCATTCTTTTTACAGTTCAAAAGAAGGGGTGAAGGTTCAATTTCATTGATTGGGAGATGATTCATCTCAACACCCGTGTCATTCAAAAATGCGAGTTCATCAGCGAAGATCTCCTCAAAAGTCTCATCAATACCCCGAAGAATAATGTCATCACAAAGCGCGGGGTGATCTTCAGACTCTAAAAGCATTTCATAATCAGTGTTAGTTGTTGACCCGGACATCTCGGTGGAAGAGTTCGTATGTGTATGATACATAGTTGGGTCAAACAATAACGTATGAAAAGAGTCAAGATCAGTATCAAGAGGATCATCAAATTCGCTGCTGTCGACATCCATTAAGTCGACAGAACAGACCTGAGCAGTAGGTTCGGAGGGTATACTTCCCAACTTGTAAATGTTCAGCTCTATTGACCTATTCCCGAAAGATAGGGTCATAGAGCCATTACGACAGTTGATGATAGCATTGGAAGTGGCCAAAAAGGGGCGACCTAAAATCACCAGAATTTGATTCCGTGGGTTCGCTACAGGCTGTGTATCAAGTACAATAAAGTCCACAGGGAATACAAATTCCCCGATTTTTATTAACACATCCTCCAGTTCACCCCTAGGTTTGGTGATTGATCGGTCAGCCATCTGGAGAGTTATGCTCGAGGGCTTTAACACTCCGATACCTAACTGCTCGTAAACCGAGTATGGAAGCAAGTTAACACTAGCGCCAAGGTCAAGTAGAGCACGGTTGATGTGTTTTTTCCCAATAGAAATAGAAATAGTAGGACAGCCAGGGTCCTTACGTTTCCGTGGTACTTGTTGGGGGAAAGCCGTGTCTACAGTCTTTGCCATGAATATCTTCTTGGGCACTTGAGTCTTCCTCTTCCTAGTGCACAAGTTCTTAAGAGTTTTCGCATAGGACGGAACTTGTTGAATGGCATCTAGGAGAGAGATGTTGATGTTAACCTGTTTCAAGATTTCAGTGATCTTCTCCATTTATGGACTTGGTCTGTTTCCCCTTAACCGATTCGGGTAAGGAGCTTGAGCAATAAGGTCGGGGTCCAACATTGGAGAAGATCGTGTGGGTGGGAACGATCTAAGAATAGGAGTGGGGATCGTTTTCTGTGTACTAGAAGAGATGGGCTGAGGTGTCGAGCCTTGTGGGAAACGGAGAATAGGCTCGTGAGAAAATGGTGGGGTAGAAGAACTGGGGTTAGAATTAGAAGTAGAAGTGGAAGGAAAGGTCTCAGACGGGGTATCATCGATAGATTTTTCCGTGTCATCAATCTCTTCCCCAACGTGATTGTCAAGCACTCTTCCAGATCTCAATGTGATTGCATTCACATGATGTGAATAGCCAAGATTGGGTAGTGGTTGAGCTGGAAGTTTCCCTTTCTCTCTTGCACTCATTTCAGCTTTTAATCGTGCAATTTCTTCTTCCATCGATTTAATAATCTCGCTTTGGGACACATAGTTTTTCTCAATTTTATCGACAGAAGACTTCATTTCAGCCGAAACTTGCATGATATTTGTTAAGACCAAATTCATGTATTGTGCAAATGAAGAGGATTCATCAGTCCCGGTCAACTGCAAAGGATTAGACGGTGCAGGTGTGTTGACAGGATTTTGAAAGTTTTGTGCTTGGAAGGGGTGCTGATTTAATTGTGGTTGTTGTTGTGGTGGAGGGACCCTTTAGAAATTGTTTTGGGTTGGAACCGTGTTTTGATTTTGTTGTTGGTTCTAAGCAAAGTTAGGGTGATTCCTCCAACCCTGATTATATGTGGAAGAAAATGGATCATTCTTAGGTCTTTGAAAAGCAGCATTGGTATGCTCGTGACCTTGAAATGGAGAATTTCGTGGACATTCTTCCGTTAAATGAGAAGGATCAGAACAGCATCCACATACAGTTTTGGAGAGTGACATTTGATTTAGGGTGGCAGCTAAAAATTTGATTTCCATAGTCTCGAGTTTCTTATGTAGGGCTGAAATGTCAGCTATAACTCCTATGGAAACATCCGATTGGTTATTGCCCCCCCCCTAGACGATTGACTCACACCCTCCCACTGTAAGGACTTTCCAGCGAAATCTTCTAAAAATTTCCAGGCTTCCCCATCATCTTTGGTCATGAAGTTGCCTTGACACATGGATTCAAGGGTCTATCTTGTGTTAGGATTAATGCCCTCATAAATGATTCTGCACAGTTCCCATCTAGGGATTCCATGATGTGGACATTGGACTAACAGATCCTTGAAGCGTTCAAGACATTTTGAAAATGATTCATTTGGAAGCTGGGTGAATTGATTTATTTCGCTACGGACT
This sequence comes from Agapanthus africanus, assembly GCA_030015575.1. Classification (NCBI taxonomy): domain Eukaryota; kingdom Viridiplantae; phylum Streptophyta; class Magnoliopsida; order Asparagales; family Amaryllidaceae; genus Agapanthus; species Agapanthus africanus. Next base: position 372,043,447 of record JASDDO010000012.1, read on the forward strand.
CGAGCTGTTTTATGATGTGGGTAGAATTTCTTAAGGAATGCTTTGACGAGTTCTTCCCAATTTGAAATGGAATGTGCGGTAGTGTTATACAGCCACTTCTCGGCTATATCGCACAAGGTGAAAGGGAGAAGACGTAGACGCATAGCATCCATAGAAAGCTGTGAGGTACCCATCATTGCGCATACATTTTCAAATTTGGTGATAAAGGCATATCGTCTTCAGACTCGAGACCGTGAAATTTTGGTAGAAGGTTGATGTAATGGGGTTTAATTTCAAAATTTTCCCCGTTGGCTGGTGGAATGGAAAGACAGGTGGAAAAGGGACCTCGTGTAGGATAGCACCTCTCTTGGAGAGAGATGCGAGGTGGATTCTGCGCACCAACGGACGGCGGCAGATTAGTGGTAAAGAAGTTCGATGGAGACGGATCCATCGAAGTGGGTGTGGTGGTGGGTAAAGAAGAGGTAAATGTAGAAATACCGACTTTAGGGTCGATGGGGGAAACGCGGACTAAACGGGCACTAGAATCCCGTGTCCAGCCTATCTTGCACTAAAAAGGGTTAGTACAAGTGGCAGCATGACTTATAATTAGGGGAAATGAATGAATGTGGTGTTTTTTTTGAAAAAATGATACGAATTTTTGAAAAAAATGATGCGATCACAACAAATGCAACAAGAAAAAACCCTAAAATCTAGTGGTCACCTAGGTCAAAGCTCTAGACCGCTCCTAACTGCCAAAAGAAAAGTCGCGGGATAAATCCTCCACTGCCTCTTTGTCTCTCCTGTGGCCAGGTAAGTGCCAGGTAAGTGGGAGGTTCTCCACTACGTAAGTAGTGGGCCTAATTAAGTAACCACTAGCCTTCGACACACTTGCCTTAGACACCACAAAAGAAACACGGATAAGCAATGAATTATCCACGACCTTCTCTTGTCCTAAGTGAGAGCGACGGTCCTTAGAGTCATCTCTAGATCTTTTTTAGTTAATAAGGGTAAATGCGGATGCAAGTTTGTGATTTTTGGGGCTTAGGAAGGGTAGTGAACTCCCCACCTAATCTGGATTTGGTCTTTGCCTCTTAATTTCCGTATTAATATGCAAACAACCAAAAATCAAAAACACGCACAATTTTTATTGCTTTTTGCGGCGCTGCGATTTATTTGCAAAGAAACCTGTAGCAAATTATTAATTGGAGCAGATGAGGGAGAAGATAAGAAAGCAGAGGAGTCACCTGAGAATTTTTTTACTTTAGCGCCGCGGTTTAGCCGCAATAAGCGCCTAATGCAGCGGAACCGCCGCAGGTTTGAAAGATCTCTGCACCAGAATTTTACAGTGTGCCTCTTTTCACCTTCTAAGCTCTCTGGAATTTGCAGAAAAAATTTTCCACAGCTCCACAAGTTCCAGATTTCCTCGCAACAAATCACAACAACACGTTTAGTGTTTACGCGAATTTTGATCTCAAAAATTATAATGGAATAAACTTTTCAACTCAAATTTCAAAAAAAAACGAACAATTAGCGCACTATCCCCGGCAACGGCGCCATTTGATTGAAACGATTTCCGGTGTGTGTAGTATGGAAAATGTATAGAAATCACAACCAAAAATAATTTGACCGCAATCAATAACGGTGTCGAATGTAGCGCGTTAGTAAGTACGGATCGTCCAGAGGGAAAGTGTAATCGTTCGTGTTTCGATTTAGATGAGTTGAAACTTTAAATAAAAGAAAAGAAACAATTCATGATTTGTAAATTGAAGTTCAAGAATTAGGAAAATCTAGATCTAAGAAAACATTAAAATCAAGAATTGAGAATTTGATGATTTCCAAACCAAATATCAAGAATCGAAGTGAGGCTCGTAGGAATCGATCGGATCTATAGATGTGATGAAATCTAGCGATTATGTATTCTTATCCATCGATGAATTGATACTAGATCGATGATAATCAACGAGAATTAGGGATTTCTTGTGAAACTAGGGTTTCAACATCTATCCCTTGTTTCTTCGTCGATATCATTCACATTCTAGCCTCTAGTAAATTCAAGAATTGATCGTGGATCCCTAATTTCGAGCGATGACAATCAAGAAAGCATCGCAACGAAACTAGGTCGTCGATTCTTCAATTTACAAGAGTTTACAAACTCGTAGGACTTAAGAATCGTTTTAAGATTTGTTACATCATCATTCTATCGATCGACTCGACTCCTTTACGAGTGGAGTTTTACTCAAACATCACAACAAGAACCACAATCAAAAATTGAGATCGAATCATGATGCAAGAATTTAAAGAAAGCAAGATTAAAGAATTTCACCTTTTATTTATCAACAATTCCGTTACAAATCGCTCAAGAACTACAAGAGGAAGAACTCGATCGTCGATTTGGCTTCGCACGTCTCCTTGAGTCACGGATCGGCTTGGATCACTTGCTCGATTGAAGATCGGCTCCGCTCCTAAAAGGTTGAAGGCTTCTCGCTTGAATGGTACTCGGGATCTTGAATTTGGCTTTGGATTTTGGATTTTTGAGGCACAAGTTGTGTCACTCAACTTGTGTTAGAAATGGGGTAGATTAGAGATTAATGAACAACCATTAACCCTAGATCTAGGTTTCCTTTTATAAGCCTCATAACCTTAGATCTAGAATTCAAATTTCAAATTTCCCTCCAAAATGAATAACTTTTCCCTCCAAAATGAACCACCTCATTTGAATTTTCCCTCCAAAATGAACTACCTCATTTGAATTTTCCCTCCAAAATGAGGTTGTTAGAAAGAATCTTCTAGAAGAAGTATTTTGGAGGGAATATTCTAGAATGAGGTTGTTATAAGGAGGCTTCTAGAAGAAGGTTGTTATAAGGAGGCTTCTAGAAGAAGGTTGTTGCAAGGAATATTCTAGAGTGAGTTTGTTATGCAGAGCCTTCTGGATGAAGCAACGTGGTCATTCTGGAGTCTTCTGGAAGCTGAGCCGTTAGAGGGAGACACGCGGAGGAAATCTGCAGAGATGACGTCACCAACTAGCCGCGGATCCGCGGCGCTTTAGAGGCCTTGCTGCTTGCAACTTCTGTACTCTATTTGTGATGTTCTTGTGGCACTTTTATGATATGTGGAATCTCATAAATCTTTCTTGTTCACTGCCAGATCACAAGTCTTGGACTTGGCGTATTTTTCTCAGCACTTTTCACAGTTTCGGCTCTTTTCCTGGAATTTCCTGCACGGATTCTCGAGACAAGTGTTGCGCTACACAAAGATTATGCGATGCAATGATAAACACTCAATTTCCCTCAAAAATGTCGGTTATAATATATAACACATCAATTAACACATCAATATGATAAACACTCAATTTCCCTCAAAAAGGTCTTCATCAATATGTATTAGCGATATGTTAAAAGAAACATATACATATATTAAGATAGATACAAACCAAGTAGCATCTACTATATCGAGCAAGACTGTCGTCAATCCGTGTATATATCCCAAGCTTCCAAAATGTAATATATAAATATTATATATGATGAATGTATCGCATATATACAATTAACATATATCGCATATATAATCGTTGGAAACTTGGTTATGTGGAATAGTAAGAAGAAAAATGTAGTTGCTCGTTCTTCTGCAGAGGCAGAATATAGATCTATGGCGCATACAGTTGCTGAGTTGGTATGGCTTACCTCTCTTTTGACAGATCTTGGTGTTCCTGTTGGTCGTAGTGCCCTCAAAGTCAATTATTGGATCACAGGCACGTGATTGCAATGATTGAGGAGGACCTATACCGGTAGGACAATCTTACTCGAGATGATAGTATGCTATCTGTTTTGCCTTTATCATCATGTACAGTTTTAGGTGACATGATCACTATTACACGTTGATAGAGCCCTTAGGATTCTTGCTTGACTACCAGCAGTATGATGGTGATCATATACGTGAGAGTTAGGTAGTCCATAAGCACATCCTTAAAAGAGGTCCCTAGTCGTGGGAGTTTCGAGACAGGGTATCGATACTCCGGAGTAGACTAGTGTATACAATCGAGACCCCGACGAAGGGCGGTGGCCAGTCTCACAAGCCATTGGTGTCAGTTGGATCACCTAAGATGTATACAGGTGCTCATTGGGTTATGAGTGCACCGGACAGGACTCGCCGGGAACCTGCTAGTTGGTATTTATACCTAGCGTCAGATAGCAGTTCCCTGGTGACATGTGTACAGGTTAGTTCATCGACCTGAGGTCGTCATTTGTCTCGTGTGAGTTCCCACTTTGCTTAGATTACTACCCTACCACGGCTCAAAGGAGTCGTGCAAACAGGTTTTAGTTGGGTACAGTCCCAAGCCACATAGAGGCAGTGAGCGGATCGGCAGGGGATTCGTCTCTCCCGGTATTAGGGGTGAGATCACGCTGTGTCTAGGAGAGCCATTACACCAAGTCCTTGGCCAAGGAAGGTAAGAACTACTGGTAGGTATTCCAGTGGTTTCTCAGGGTGTTCAGAGCTACCCTCCGACACGACATATACAGCTTTTGGGGGTCTGACGTTACCAGCCCCCTAGGCCTAATATGCGATGCTCATAGACGAACGGACCGGACTGTATGGATATTGTCACTGATAGGCTCAGTAGGGTTTCAGGATGAGTTCGCTCATCAGCTTCCCTTTCTGTCAATACATGGGCAGCCGTAACGTACAGCTAGTACCACTGACGGCTTGTGGTTAAACCCACTGCCAGAGTATTGACGAGTCTTTAGAGTTCTACACAGATTGTTTCCCAAGTTCGGGCGAAACGTTGTAGAGGCCGTGTGGTATTATGGCAGGGTTCGAACATGCACGTGCACTTGTGCGCGTGTCATGATTCGGACAGATAATACTGGTGGGCTTTGGTTTAAGCCGGATCCAAGTATTATATTGAGTCGGAATATTTTAGTCTCATCGTATTCGTATTCGGTCGGAATACGGATACAGGTATGTATATACTGGTGAGGGGTATTCTCATAATCCGTTACGAGATTACTTTAGAAGATGCATTTCTTTTTGGGGTTAATCATTTTGGTTTAAATGATTATTGGATTTGGAAAGTGTGACTCATTTTTGGTGACTCATTAGTTCTAGCATGTTCACTAATGACTCATGCTAATGAGTCATGTAGTGAGTCATGAAGAGTTAATGAGCTTCGTTTTGGGTGTGATTTTTTAGGGTTGAGTTGGAGATATTTTGGTAAGATATTTTCCTTGATATTTCATCACAAAACCTCATTATATATCACACCAAAATGAGAGGGCAGCCATATGTTTTTTTATGGTTGGTTTTTGCTCTCTTGAGATAGTTTCTTGAGCTCACACTCTTCATCTCTTTGCATCCTCTTCATCTTCCACCATAACCCTCTCATGTGATGAGAACCCTAGGGTGTATTGAGACAAAGTATTCCATTCATTCTTTACTTCATCTTGGACATGTCGGTTAGCATACTTCATGTCCGAGTTGCATCGGTATAGAGGCGGGAGCCCATATAAAGATTCGTTGACGTGGTGCCACCTCGACGAGAAGATCGGAGTCGCAGCGATGAACGTGGGATGATGGCTGTTCAGTTGATAAAACTGCACATTTGTTATTACATTTTTCCTACTATTTCTATACTAGAAAAGGTGTTTATTATAATATATGATACATATGAGGGTTTATCTATAAAAATACTATTTTTCATGTGTTGATATATTATAATTAACATTTGGTAGGAAAATGTATGCAAAAATATCATTGACCAAATCTTAATGTTGAAATTAATATCTCAATAAAACAAAACTTCACTAATATTATTTGTTGAGATTGTGCAGAATTTTTCAGGGCTAAAAATCAAGGGAATCAAAGTTGTTAAAGCAAGCCTGCCTAATTAAGAAAGCAAACTAAAGAAATCAAGTCTGGCAGTAACTACGAGAAGATTTTCAGCTTTTGAGATTCAAAAGATCACCACGTGGCAATATAGATGAAGCCCCAGAAAAATCACCAAACGATCCTCATACGTGGCCGCGGATCCGCGGCCAAACCCCCCTATTGGCCGCGGATCCGCCGCGTGCAAGAAGTGTTAGGAGCTGGGATTTTTCTGGTAGAATCTTAACTGATGGCTTCTAAATTTTGAAGCTAGGGTTCTGGCTTTTGGAGTATAAATAAGGACCGAGAGCCTCTTGGAAAAATCATCAAGCCGACGAGATCACGAAGTCCAAGATGGCTCACGCATCCAGGCTGATCATCAACGGTTCATCTACCTCCTTAGAAGAGATCGAGAAGCAAACTAGTATTTGTAATCATTTTCTAAGGAAACAAAGTGTAAATGAGTTTTGTTGATTAATAAAGGTAGTTCTTTTTCTTATTCTATTTTCTTTGTAGTTTCATTATGAATTCTCTCTCCATCTCTTTTTCTCCCAACATGCGCGAGTAATTCTCCGCTTGTTAGGGTTCGTAGGATTAGGGTAGGTTAATGGATGATGAAAATACTTAAACTCTTTTTACATCCTATAAAGTTTATAAACTTTATCAAAAGAATCATTAACATCCTAATCGGGCGCGCTACCAATTCATTGTTAGTCTCGACCGCGATTAGAGATTAGATTAATGATTGTTTTGGTAAAGGCTAGATATGAACGGAGTTCCGTGTCGAGATAGAGGTTAAGAGTGGGATTCCTTTTCCTTCCAGAAACCCTAATCTACATGCATCACCGTCGTTCTAGTTTTAAATCTATTAAAGGATAGAAAGAGTAATCTTTAATTAATCATCCATAACTACTAAATCCTAATGAACCCTACAAGCCCTCTTCTTATATAAACCTACATCCGTAGTTAATCTAGATCTATATTTTTGCATCCGTGTTTAACATAGATCTAGATCCTACAACCATTCTACAATATTATTTATCCCTCATCTCTTTCTCAACACGTCTAAAGTAAGAGTAAAAGGTTCCACGTTTCCCAGAGGACGACCCGTACTCACCTCGGTCTAGCTACGCGCGACACCGTTCTGATTGCGGTTAACTACAAACACTAATTCTAGATCAATCAAATGGCGCCGTTGCCGGGGATACGTGCGTAATTTTTTATTCTTACTATTTGTGTTGAATTCTTATACGATCTATATCATAAATAAAACAAAACTGCAAATTATATATTTAACGATTGTCGTGTGAATTTTGCGAGAGGATCTGGAGTCACAGAATTGAGGAAACAGAGATTCAGAGACATTCATCAAGATCCAGAGGAGTGCAGGAGGCCACAGAGGAAAATTTCATCACCTGATCCATCTTTCTTGCGGCGGATCCGCGGCAGAAGGAGTGTATTGGCGGCGGAAGCACGGCCAAGTTGAGGATCTAGGGTTCCACACTTCTCTGGTGAGATTCTAACCTCTTTCTCTCTCCTCTGAAATCCAATAAAATCTCTTTTCTGCAGGATTCTTTGCAAAATATCACCGCTCAAAAATCTTTTTGCAAAGTTTTGTGGTTGGTTTTGTTTTGCATATTTTAATACGGACTTTAAGGGGCAAAGACCAAATCCAGATTAGGTGGGGATTTCATCACCCTTCCTAAGCCCCGCAAATCACAAACCGAGCATCTGCATTAACCCTACATTAATTTAAAAAATATCTAGACCAGACTCTAAAGACTGTCGCGCTCAATAAAGACAGAGGAAGGTCGTGGGTAATCTATCGCTTATCCGCATTACTTTTGTGGTGTCTAGGCAAGTGTGTCTAAGGCAAGTGGTTACTTAATTAGGACCACTACTTACATAGTGGACAACCTCCCACTTACCTGGCACTTACCTGGCTACAAGAATAGTAAAGAGGTGGTAGAGGATTGATCCTGCGGCTTGTCCTTTGGAAGTCTAGGAGCGGTCTAGAGACTGACCCAGGTAACCTTAGTTCTAGGGTTGTTTGTGCATTTTTGTGTGATTTGTCTAAGTCCGTCATTTTTCAAAACAAACCAATTATTTTCTCCCCTTTTTACCCCTTCTCCCTTCTTCTCGTCTTATAATGGGTGACCTAAACAGAAGAACACTTGTCGAGCTTTGCTGTCCACAACCAGATATCTCTTGTTTTCGTAACCCCTTCAGTATACCGTCCGACTCTCCCATGTCCTTAAGAGATCAGATAGAACAAGCGGGTAGAAACAGTTGGCGGCCTCAATCCATGTCCTATCAACAGTATCCTAATTCCACACATGTTTCTGTTGATACTCCGAGTGAGGATGCCCCTAGACGCATATCCATTGCTGAGCATATAGCTAGGGCTAGAGGCTAAAGTTTCAACCCGAACCAATATCAACCATCACCACCACTGTCCAAAGAAGAGTTTGATAGGCGGTTTATGTCATATAAGATGTCTATTGAAAATAGCCAACCAACAAAACCATATCAATATTCTTCTTATCATAATATTGATCCTACTCCTACCCAATTTTCGCAACCATTCTATTCCTATCAATCCAATCCGACTTTTCCACCTTCTCTAGACAGTCCTTCTAATCAGTCATTTGGGAGATTTAATCATCCATAAGAATTTCAATCTTATTCTGAAACCCCTTATCGACCCAAGTCTAGTCTTGAGCAGACATTAGAAAATTTTTTGGAAATGTCGAACCAAATGACAGAGTGGATGCAAGCAAATAATTTCAAACCAGCCCAAAATTTTTCAGTATATGATTCGGGCATAGAACAAAATGAGAAGTTGGGTAGTGAGACAGAACTGTACACCCTTCCTAATCAAACCTCCCCATTCCAAACTGAAATCCACAACTCCAGTTTCATAGATTCATCAAGTACACCAAATAGAATGTGTGATAAGTTGTGTGACTTTGTAGTGTTTAATTTACCCGATTATGAAGGGTCCATTTCAACTGAAACCATACCCAACCCTTGTGATCTCTACACCTCCACTCTTGAACCAAAACTGATTGAAAACCATACTTTTGATAAGGTGTTTGAAAATGTTGAAGTCAAAATTTGCACCCCGGTTGACCGAGTCAAAGTCAAGGTCAACCCCCAAGCTAGGTGGGCCCAAGCTCAGGTCAGGCGGGACCATGCCCAAGTCGAGCCCGCGGCCAGCCTCCCCATGCCAACAACAAAATCATGTAATAAATAATTTTTATGTAATTTTTTATACAAGAATGTATGTAAAATGGGCATAAAGCCAATATCTTGTAAGCCCATGGCTTATGTGTAAAAATAAAATGGCACATGAGCCATGGGATAGGAAAAATGCCATTTTTGTAAAGCCCGAGGGGCTATATGTAAATATGTAAGCCTATATAAGGCAACATGATGATGAATAAAGGAACACTTTTTATTCCCAAAAAAACCCAAAAAAAACCCTAGGGTTCTTTGTGTCTCCTGCTCCTTCTCCAAGGTTCTAAACCTTCTCATTTCTTTTGAATTAAATCAAGAGTTTTACTCTTTCTTTTCCAAAAACTAAATAGTTTTCCACCACAAAACCCACAAAGGGGAACTCAGATCTGCCATCAGATCTCAGAAAGGAGAGATTTTCAAAATCTCACATCTCTTGGCCTTCAAGATCCGGCGAACAAAGGAAGAAGAAGGAGACCTATCTCCAGAAACCCCACTTTGGGGAAGAACTAGGGCTCAAGGGGAGAAACCCTTCATCAGCTTCAAACATCCTAGGAGTTTAACTCTCTCTCTCTCTCTCTCTCTCTCTATATATATATATATATATATATATATAAAATAAATATTTCCTTTCTGAAGCATAGCTTCTGGTTCTGGGACTAAAAGCCCCCCTTTTTTCTCGTCGGCTCCCAAGCGCTCAAGCGCCAAGCGCAAAAGCGCCAAGCGCCCAAGCGCCAAGCGCCCAAGTGCCGACACGTGGCACGCTAGCGCTCGAACGCAGAGCACCCATGTGCCGACACGTGGCGCGCTTGCGCTCAAGCGCAAAGCGCCCACATGCCGACACACGGCGCGCTTGCGCTCCAGCGCCCCGCGCTCAAGCGCAAAACGCCCACGTGCCGGCACATGGCGCGCTTGCGCTCCAGCGCCCTGCGCTCAAGCGCAATGCACCCACATGCCGACACGTGGTGCGCTTGCGCCCAGCTCTCAAGCACAAAGCACCCACATGCCGACACGTGGCGCGCTAGCGCCTAGGCGCACGACACCTAAGAGTACAGCGCTCAAGGCGCTGACCCCACGCATCCTTTGGATGACCTTTCCTTTTCTTTTCTTTTTATATATATGTATATATAAATATACACACATACACATACTCTACAACACTCTCCCTCCCAAAAAATATTTTGGGCCGGGGCGCTGCCCCGCACACCGTAAGGGGGCTGCTAGCCCCCTTGACCCCCAGCCCGCTATCTGGGTAGCGGGACCCCCGTAAAAACTCTGCGTGGCTCCCGATATATCCAAGCCCCCCTCCAAAACAAAACACACGTACACTGCACATTGAGTTCGCATGACCAGTTTAACCCGTTAATCGGAGGTTCCCTCACCCCAAGGGCGAGGGGTAATTAACGGCAGCTTAGTCCGCGGCTGCCGGAGATTCGGATCCCCACAATCAATAAACCCCGGCCTATCCTAGGCAGGGGGAATATGTAGTACGCCTGACAAGCGCGCGCGTATTCCCATCTCAATGGGGTGACGAAAAACACCCTACAGATTCTGGCACGCCCGGTGGGACCAATCTCTCCTCCCATATTTCGGGTTAAACGTTCATGCGAACTCAATCAATGTACATATCTGTATTTATACTAAAATAATGCTCTTTCATGCAGGTCTTCAAGCAATCACTTTTCAACAATGTCTCCAAAGATGAACTCAGCTCTCAGCACGGCTCCCGTCTCCTACACAATGAGGATAGACTCTAGGACGGTCCTCCCGGCCAGTCTCGGACGACAATGGGAGGACCCGCTGCAACCATTCGGCTCTATTATGGTCATGCCAGTTGGCGTCATCCCAGCTCCTCAAGCCCCGGTGACGGACAGACCAGTCTCGAAAGGCAGGAGACCAAATGTGGTGATCTCGAGGGCACCACTACCCAAACGAAAGTCGGTGTCTGAACGACTTTCCTTGGCCCCAGCTGGGGGCAAGGCCATCAACACCAACAAAGCTACAACGCATCTTGAGCAAGCTCCGGCGGTGCCCCAAACAACTGCTCAATCGGGTGTCTTTTCTAAGCTCCCCGCTAATCGACTCACAATGGCTTCCCAGGAAACAGATGCCCACCAAGCCCTTAAAATTGAGAAGCTAAGGCAAAAAAGGCTCAGATATAGAGCCAACCAAAGGGCTAGGGCTCCTGCTAGGCGGAACCACATGAGGTTCGAAGAACAGGGTTACCCCGCCGAAGATGAGGAAATGGCGAGATATGTGGTCCACACTGTCTACACGGTAGGCACGCGCAGCAAGGGCAAGGACGGGGCCGCCACATCTCAAATCCAATCTAGCTTGAATGTGGTTGCCGCTTCCCAAGAACAGCCACCTCCGCTGGATGTTGAAAACCCTCTCGACAAGGATGACAGGCAGAAGGACCCCTCAGTCCATGTAGAGTCTAGCTCGGACAGCGAGGGAGAGCCGACTTTTCGCCCCAGGACCGCGGAGCAAGAGCTGCTTCAAGAGCTCCGAAAGCAGATCAGGAACAAAGATAAGGAGATGACCAAGCTCTACTCAAAAATTGACGACTTGAAAAACGTCGTCTTACAGCTCACGGCCCAACTTGCCCCTCAGCCGCCCAATCAGGCGCAAGGCTCTCATGAACCGGGAAACGATGTCCCGAAACAGCCGACGCCTGTTGCTAGTTATATGTATGCCCTAGAGGCCATTACTGTACATAGGATGTATATTGTAGTGGATGCTGGGACATATATAGGTAGGACTTTCTTGCTCGACATGATAGTACGCTATCTGGTTGCTCTTTATCTTAACATGTATACTTTCTGTCTCTCTGTTACATGTTGATAAAGCCCTTAGGATGTGTACTCGACTTCCAGGACTATGATGTAGATCATACTAGTAGGGCCTGGGTAGTCCATGAGTACATCCTTCAATGTTCCTAGTCGTGGGAATATCGAGACGGGGCATCGATATTCCAGAGTAGACTAGCGTATATCTTCTCGACCCATATGATGGGCGATGGATGATCCCATATCCATTGGTGTTTGACATCAGAGATGGTATGCGGGTGCTCAGTGGTGACTGGGTACACTGAACGGACTCGCCGAGAACTCCCAGATGGTATTATACCTTACGTCAGATGGCAGTTCTCTGGTGACACTGGTACAGCTTAATCTGTTGAACCGAGATCGTCATAGAGTCTTGTGTGTCTCCCACTGTGCTTTGATTTCCACCCTACCACGGCTCTACTGAGTCGTGCAAACAGGTGGTTTTTGGGTACAGTCCCGATTCACATGGAGGCAATGAGCGATAGGAGGGGATTCGTCTCTCCCGGTATTGGGGGTTGATGTTGCGCTATGCTTGACTGGCCATAACTGGAAATCCCTGGCCAGGGTTGCAGTGATTTACTGGTAAGAGTTATCAGTAATTTCACGCTTGTTATGGACCTTACATAGGCATGACTTATCAAGCTACTGGGGTCTGACGTTTACCACCCCTAGGCGAGATATGCGACATATCAGACGAACAGACCGGACTATACGATAAGTGTTACTGGTTGGATTCACAGGAGTGTGAGCGGGCTTGCTCGTTGATCTTCTGATCGCTCAATACCCGGGCGGCCGTTACGTTTAGCAGACCGCTTGCGGCTTGTGGGTGTTTGATATGATCATCACCTGCTGCCGGCGTATTGACGAGTCTTTAGAGTCCTACACAGAGGTTTCCTGGCTCAAGCGAAACGAAATAGGAGCGCATATGAGATATGTGCGGGACCGAGAATAATACAAGTATGTGATACTGAATTCTATTCTCGCGATTCGTATCATCGGATGGTTATATAAGATATAGCCGGGTTACCGAATCAAATGTTGATTCGATATATTGATACACTTGATATTAGTCGGTTATATGCAATATGACCGGATCATTAAATCAAGTGTTCATTTAATGATTTAATGTATAATTATATATTTGATATATTACTTTACATTAACTAGTATTTGTTCACTTAAGATTGATTTTCTCACTTGATGTGCACAAGTAGTATATGTGATATATTTTTATGCACTTGATTGTATCATGTTTGATGATACATGCAAACTTGGGTGTGTGTATGCTATACACCATGTTTAGTTAATGGTTAGGGTTTCAATTGCCTTATTTATTTATTTTATTTATTTACTTTTGGCAAAAATAAAATGGTGGATATCTTTGTTTTATGCAAGAAGCTTCATGATGCTTCATGCATCTTTGAAAAAGTCTACCATTTTGTTTTATCCTTAACCTAACCATTTACCTAAACCCTAGTTTATTCTCTACATTAGTTACACTCACCCATGGTTGCTAAATGATAAGTATTCACTTGATTTATTATTTTCAAGAATAATTCATTTTCTTTCTTCTCCTTCTTCATCTTCTTCTTCAAGTGAAAAAACCTTTCTTGAAAATTATCAAGTGATGAAATCAAGTGAGAAATCCAAATCCAAAGTGAACTCACTTCCTATTTCTTCATCCTCTACAACTTGCCATGTAGTAGAGTGTGTTATCTTCATAAGTTTTATGACCAAGTGAAGATGGAGCTTGAGTTTGAGTTGCCTCGACGTAGATCATCTTCGGCATCGAAGTTAATGACCTAGCCCGATCTTTTCTCCGATGAAACCAACGCTAGAGTCCAGGATCCGGTTGATCGCAGCGGAGGGACGTCATCACGGAGCTAAGGAAGTGGAGGACCGGATCTACAAAGGTTGTAGTCACTTTCACTTGTAGTTAAGTTGTTAGCTTGCACTTGCTTTCGCCTATCCTCTAGTTAACGATCTAGTTTAGGGTTTCTCGGCACATGAAAAATTTGAATCGGACATGGTTGATCAGTTGTAGAACCTCATGGGTGTGCCTAGGAACCCTACAGTGGTATCACAGCCTAGCTAGAGCTTTAGACGATGTTAGAAACCCGATCGAACCCCGAAACCCTAATCCATACCCCTTTCTGTACATTTTCTGAAACTGTGGTTTTTTGTGAATTAAAAATATCCAAAAAATTCAGCAGGGAATTGTAGGAGTTACTGTGCAGCACGTGACCCCAACTCAACCAATGCGCCGCGGAACCGCGGCCCCACCCTGGCTTGCGCGGCGGTTCCGCGGCCATATTGGTGAGTTAGGCCACATGGTTTGCATAGTAATTTATTTATGGAATTGCTGTGTTTTCTGGGAATTTTTAAATTTTACTCAAGAGTTTAGTTTTCTGGGTTGTATTGGGGACTCGGTGTTTCTATCGGGAAGTCAAATTTCGTCTATGTGTTTTTCCGGGTAATTTAGAATATGTTAAAAAGTTTGACCGGATATAAATACCCACTTTTTCCCCTGTCGGGAAATTTCCAATTGTTGGATTTTTCCGTAGTTTAATAACGTTCTAAGTAGTGCAAGTAACGCGATGGTCCCTCTAGAAGACAACAAACCTTAACTCGATTATGTGACCGTCTTGAACTGCCCTTTGAACCTTAGGGTTTGGGGTAGTACGGCGTGCCACATGTGAGGCGTTGGCTTGACCCTTCAACGGCTGGACCGTTGGTACTGTTGCATGAAGTGAATGTTTTTAAACTTATTTCATGTGTTGAGCTGTTTTGGGAAAACTTGGGTGTTTGATTGTTCGATCGGAAAGTTTAACATTTTCTATTTATCTTGAATGTGATACAATATTTGGAATCCACAAGTAGTTATGAGATAACTGATTTGGATGTTATAAATCTAGCAGTTTAGTCTCACTTGATCGGTTGCCACGGAATTTTGATGTGATCAAAAGTCCGTCGCAATCATGTAGCGTACGCGGATACTCGCCGGGTAAACTTAATAGACAGCTACACCCCATAGCCCCGACCAAGTGACTGTAGGAGAACCCCGTCGCCGAAAGCATCCGTTCGGGTGCTCGCGGCAGCGGTGTTCCGCCTTGGTGCACTTCGTCGACGGCATCGGGGGTGCGGCCGCCTACTAAAGTTTGCGACGAGCATTCGATCAAAATGTTGGGAATCTTGTTGAATTGCCCGACTTGATATTGAAAAGACTTTTCGATAATGAGACTGAAATGCGGGGTTTATAATTGTTAGGCATGCGATGTCTAAGGAATTCATTTGATTAGGCATGCGATGTCTAAAGAGGTTGCGGATTCCAACTGTTATAGTTTTACACTTTCTTTTCTGCGACCGTAAGTGTAATATGTGATATCGCCGGTTTCGTTGCTATATGTCAACGACGATTGGGATGGGCATATTTACTTACGTTGATGACATGTGATGTTATGTGTTGCTGGATATGTTATATTGGATCGTCGTGTTTGAATAGCCGGGGGTTTTTATGTGAGATGAGTGTTTTTTCATTTTCATTCATGTAAAAAAACTTGTATGTAATATTATTTTATTGGGGCACTTCCAGGTTGCGGAAGATGTCACCGTTGATGTATATTATTTATTTTTCCGCATTAGGATAGACCCAAGAAGGGGAGCACAAGTAACCGGGTTCTAGGGTCCAGTAGGAGACCATCTCAAGGAGTCGAGACCGGGTCTCCTAACCCTAGAATTGGCAGTGTTGCTTGCCGCTCTCGTAGGGGTCTAGGGATGTGGGTTTGGCTATTCATCACGACCGTGGAATCCGTGTTTTATACTGGCTCGTATTGAAAAAACGGACGTCCTAGTATATCCAATGTTTCATATGTTTCTTCTGCTGCATTATCTGTGATGTGATCATGTGATTTGCTTAGATAGATATTGTATATAGTATATATGATATATTATATAGACGTTGCTTATGTTTTACACCCGCGCTAGCCCTGCCCCGCTCTGCCGTTAGTTACCTAACCTAACGGTGCAGACGGGACATCGAGGCGAATGCGGATGGCATAAGCGTACGTTATATTTATCTGTGATGTTTAGGTGGACTTAAATGATGGGACTTCATTAATGTGATTAATGAAAGAAAATAAACCTAAAAGATGTTGTGGAATCGAATTTCAAAAATAAAACAGGTAGCTACGGTTCTTGCTTTCCATCGCGGTGTTCCTTGTAGAACATCCAGCACCTTATTCGATGAGGAAAGGGCCGAGATCCCTTCACCGGGAGTGACCCCTTTAGCAATAACTGGCAGATGCTATAACTCTTGGTTTGTCTTTTGATAGCTTCTATAGTTTTTGCTTTGCACGGCGGTATATATGATATATCCTGCACCTTATTCGATGAGGAAAGGGCCGACGATCCCTTCACCGGGAGTGACCCCTTTAGCAAAACTAGAAAAGCCTCAAAAACATTCCATTTAAAATCCATTTGATTCCGCAACGAGATCAAGTTCAAAGCGTTAAATGTTTTATTAAAAACCATTCGCAACCCTCCGTCATTTTAGGAAGTAGAGTACTTAGTATTCGTGTTGTGTTTGTTGACCATAGTCAAGGCTCAGTGTACGGTAGCTAAGTGATGTCTTCCTACACCGCATATGATGCGATTAGTTAGGACAGTCGCGTAACTTTGTTGACCTTAGTTAAGGGTCATGTGGGTGGGTCTAATTAATCATGAAATGACGGGTAGAACTTGACTAGTGCTTATGATTTGTTGACCATAGTTAAAGTCATAGGTGCTAGGGGTAAAAACCTTAATCGGGAGTTTCAAGTGTTGAAATTTGCAATGAGATTGCATACCTTCTATATGATAGTTGGATCCTGATACCCACTGCGAGTAATTGTTACTCCTGGGAGAGTTTTGCACTTTATAATTAGTCGATCAAGTAGATGTCTAGAAAGGTGTCAACGGGGTTAAGCCCTTGGGAAAACGAGGTTTATTTTAATTAGGTCCGTGCGAAAGCACGGGGAACCTCCCTCAAAGTACCGACACTGGCCTGGCTGAAAGATTGGCGAACTTGTAGAGTGTAATTAATCCCGGCTAGTCTTTCCTTTTAGGGTTTGAAGGAAGATTTGATAAAAACAGTGGGAGCCATCCTGATTAGATAAAATAAATAACCAATCTAATCTTGCAAGAGCGCACGCAGTGTGTTTTCTTCTCTCTCTCTCCAGGTAGCGACCATATCACGCCTTAATCAAGATAATAATATTGATGTATTGACCGAACCCGCTTGTTATACTGAGCTGGAGAACGTTGGTCCCGCTCCAACTTATAATTGTTATAAGACCGAGCAGGAATTAGGGGAATACCAGGATTCCCGTGCCGCCTAAACGAAGAAAGTGCATTATGATGTATCTTCTTCGGGTGTGTTCATTACAAAGAACTGTTTCTCTGTATCCTCTACATCCTGGGTATTAGATACCGAATCAGGATCCCGCAAATGTAATCCGTTACATGGGCTACAGACAGGTAGAGAACAGAGAACGGGTGATAAGTTTCATGAGACAGAAAACGATGCAAGTGTTGCAGCCAAGTCTGTTGGTCACTGTCACCCTGTATTACCAATACATTAATTCTGAACAAATGCTATTAGATACCGAACCTGATATACAAAATCATATCAGTCTCTTTATTAGTAAAGAAGGATATAATTTTGTATTGTTGGATATTGTTTTGAACATTTCAAAAGTTGATCGGTTCAGGCACGTTATCTAAAAGCATTGACGTTCTAAATCAAACTACAGTTCCTAGTATACAGAACACACACAAGAGGAAGAGTTCAGAAATGAACGAATCCTTCTTGAGGCATTGTAGACTAGGTCATATCAATGCGACCCGACTGGCTAAAGTTACATTTAGATGCATATTTAAATCAGTTTGAATTTACATCTTGTGGAACTTGCCAGTCATGTCACAAAGATAAGATGACCATAGCTCTGTTTATTGGAAACAGAGAAAGAGTTAGTAAACTCTTGGGACTGATACATGATGATGTATGTAAAGACCCCTGTCTACACATGCCAGGACCGGTTCTTTGCACTTCATTACATTCTCTGATGATCTCTCAAGATTCAGTCATATGTTCCTGTTGAAACATAAGTCCGAAGCTTTTGAGATATTCACAGAATATAAGTTAGAAGTAGAGAACCAAAATACGGGTATAAGTATTATGTCCTATGATAAGATCAGGGAGGAGAATACTTATGCAAGGAATTCTTGGACTATTCTAAAGGAGATTGAGATTCTCCCTCAGTGTTACTCCTCTGTATACACCACAGCACAACGGTGTATCGGGGCGGAGCAATCACGCCCTATATGATATGGTGTGCTCTATGATGAGTACTACTGAGTTACCTGTTTCCTTTTGGGGGTTATGAACTTAAGAAGCTGCATACCTATTGAATTGGGTTCGAATCAAATCAGTGCCTACCACTCCATATAAGATATGGTATGGGAAGAGCCTATCTCTTAAGTAAGTTAAGATTTGGGATTGTCCGGCCTATGTCAAAAGCAAAATCCGAACAAGATCGAGGCAAGGTCAGTTCTGTAGAATTGGAAAGGTTCCAGCTATACAAACCTGCAGCTGATGATTTGACAGAACCAAAGGATTCAATAGTCCCCGACGAACTTCAGCCTCTCCGCCGATCTGGTAGGGTTCCTCATCCGCCTGAGAGATACTTCGGTTTCTCGATGACAGTGGGAGCGAGG
Source organism: Agapanthus africanus (assembly GCA_030015575.1). NCBI lineage: Eukaryota > Viridiplantae > Streptophyta > Magnoliopsida > Asparagales > Amaryllidaceae > Agapanthus > Agapanthus africanus. The sequence continues at coordinate 372,062,103 of JASDDO010000012.1, forward strand.
AATGCATCATGAGATGATGACCCAACCAGTTTCGAGCAGGCCATCGAGAGTAGGGACTCTGTAAGAATGGCTGGATGCTTAGCGATCTGAGATGGAATCCATGTACACCAACAAAGTATGGACTTTGGTTGCGATATCTGAAGGGTTAAATCCCCATCAGGAGCAAGTATATCTTGAGAAGATTACTTGGTGTAGATGGAAAAGTTGAGACTTTCAAAGCTAGACTTGTTAGTGGTTTTCGTCATCGACCAGGCGTGGAAAATGATGAAACCTTTTCCAGTGGCTATGCTTAAGTCCATCCAGACCTACTTGCTATTGCTACATACCATGACTACGATATCTGGTGGTTGGGTGTCATGACTATTTTTCTAAATACTGATTTAGAAGAGAACGTCTATAAGTACACAGCCAGAGGGCTTCATAAACAGTGGGAGCAGCGGAAACATGTGCAGGTTGCTTTACAGATTAAAGCAGGCATCGCGGAGTTGGAACATCTGTTTTGATGAGGTAGTCAAAAAGTTTGTCTTCATCAAAATGGTAGATGAACCATGTATATACAAAAAGGTAGTAGAGAGTAAGGTGGTGATCCTCGTAGAGTACGTGGACAACATACTCTTGATAGGAAAAGAGTTTCCTATACTACGCTCGGTCGATCTCCTCTTTTCACAAGGATTCTCCAATAGGATCAAAATGATATCTCCTAAATCCTGGGTTTTGGATCTATGAGATAGATCTAAATGGATGTTAGGATTCTCACTAGTTGTAGTGAGATGGTATCAGTTGATCCTGGGGAGAATCACTGGAAAGGTTCCAGGGTGATAAAGACGACTGAATGTCAGTCGCAGGCATTGTCTTTACTCTCGGTGGAGGGACGGTATGTTGGAAGAGTTCCAAGCGTGATACCGTGGCAAACTAGACGATAAAGGCTGGTAACATCGCTATTAAAGATACTACCAAAGAGGCAGTTTGGGTGTATATTGGTTCATGAGATGAACTAGTTTCCTACCATTGTATGATAATGGAAGTGTGGCTTTGGCCCAGGAACCCTGGTCCCATCAGTGATCCAGACATGTTCTGAGGCAGCATCACCTGATCATGGAGATAGTTGATCTCCAGGGTGATCGAGTTTAGGAGAGTAGACTCAGAGGACAACACGGCGGATCCACTCACAAAGGCCTTTTCCCAAAGAGAGACTTTATTGGGATGGTTGAGTATTAGATACTGCAACCACTGCTACAGATGGCCCTAGTGCAAGTGGGAGATCGCTAGTTATATGTATGCCCTAGAGGCCATTACTATACATAGGATGTATATTGTAGTGGATGCTGGGACATATATAGGTAGGACTTTCTTGCTCGACATGATAGTACGCTATCTGGTTGCTCTTTATCTTAACATGTATACTTTCTGTCTCTCTGTTACATGTTGATAAAGCCCTTAGGATGTGTACTCGACTTCCAGGACTATGATGTAGATCATACTAGTGGGGCCTGGGTAGTCCATGAGTACATCCTTCAATGTTCCTAGTCGTGGGAATATCGAGACGGGGCATCGATATTCCAGAGTAGACTAGCGTATATCTTCTCGACCCATGTGATGGGCGATGGATGATCCCATATCCATTGGTGTTTGACATCAGAGATGGTATGCGGGTGCTCAGTGGTGACTGGGTACACTGAACGGACTCGCCGAGAACTCCTAGATGGTATTATACCTTACGTCAGATGGCAGTTCTCTGGTGACACTGGTATAGCTTAGTTTGTTGACCCGAGATCGTCATAGAGTCTTGTGTGTCTCCCACTATGCTTTGATTTCCACCCTACCACGGCTCTACTGAGTCGTGCAAACAGGTGGTTTTTGGGTACAGTCCCGATTCACATGGAGGCAATGATCGATAGGAGGGGATTCGTCTCTCCCGGTATTTGGGGTTGATGTTGCGCTATGCTCGACTGGCCATAACTGGAAATCCCTGGCCAGGGTTGCAGTGATTTACTGGTAAGAGTTATCAGTAATTTCACGCTTGTTATGGACCTTACATCGGCATGACTTATCAAGCTACTGGGGTCTGACATTTACCACCCCTAAGCGAGATATGCGACATATTAGACGAACAGACCGGACTGTACGGTAAGTGTTACTGGTTGGATTCACAGGAGTGTGAGCGGGCTTGCTCGTTGATCTTCTGATCGCTCAATACCCGGGCGACCGTTACGTTTAGCAGACCGCTTGCGGCTTGTGGGTGTTTGATATGATCATCACCTGCTGCCGGCGTATTGACGAGTCTTTAGAGTCCTACACAGAGGTTTCCTGGCTCAAGCGAAACGAAATAGGAGTGCATATGAGATATGTGCAGGACCGAGAATAATACCAGTATGTGATACTGAATTCTATTCTCGCGATTCGTATCATCGGACGGTTATATAAGATATAGCCGGGTTACCGAATCAAATGTTGATTCGATATATTGATACACTTGATATTAGTCGGTTATATGCAATATGACCGGATCATTAAATCAAGTGTTCATTTAATGATTTAATGTATAATTATATATTTGATATATTACTTTACATTAACTAATATTTGTTCACTTAAGATTGATTTTCTCACTTGATGTGCACAAGTAGTATATGTGATATATTTTTGTGCACTTGATTGTATCATGTTTGATGATACATGCAAACTTGGGTGTGTGTATGCTATACACGATGTTTAGTTAATGGTTAGGGTTTCAATTTCCTTATTTATTTATTTTATTTATTTACTTTTGGCAAAAATAAAATGGTGGATATCTTTGTTTTATTCAAGAAGCTTCATGATGCTTCATGCATCTTTGAAAAAGTCTACCATTTTGTTTTATCCTTAACCTAACCATTTACCTAAACCCTAGTTTATTCTCTACATTAGTTACACTCACCCATGGTTGCTAAATGATAAGTATTCACTTGATTTATTATTTTCAAGAATAATTCATTTTCTTTCTTCTTCTTCTTCATCTTCTTCTTCAAGTGAAAAAACCTTTCTTGAAAATTATCAAGTAATGAAATCAAGTGAGAAATCCAAATCCAAAGTGAACCCACTTCATATTTCTTCATCCTCTACAACTTGCCATGTAGTAGAGTGTGTTATCTTCACAAGTTTTATGACCAAGTGAAGAAGGAGCTTGAGTTTGAGTTGCCTCGACGTAGATCATCTTCGGCATCGAAGTCAATGACCTAGCCCGATCTTTTCTCCGATGAAACCAACGCTAGAGTCCGGGATCCGGTTGATCGCAGCGGCGGGACGTCATCACGGAGCTAAGGAAGTGGAGGACCGGATCTACAAAGGTTGTAGTCACTTTCACTTGTAGTTAAGTTGTTAACTTGCACTTGCTTTCGCCTATCCTCTAGTTAACGATCTAGTTTAGGGTTTCTCGGCACATGAAAAATTTGAATCGGACATGGTTGATCAGTTGTAGAACCTCATGGGTGTGCCTAGGAACCCTACACCTGTTCCCTCAAATCCAAAAGTGGGCGCACCGCATGAAAATCAGTCGCATCCTATCTCGGGAAATGTCTTGGCTACCGATGACAGTAGCCCGCTAACTCAGGATCAAATCATGGATTTGGTTGCCAGCAAAGTCAAAACATTGGTGGCCGAAGCCGGAGCGCTAAAAGATATTAGCAGTAGTGGGAGACCATATCCTGCTCGGTATGATCTGGTAGAATTTCCTAGCGGCTATGTCATCCCCAAATTCGGAAGATTCGATGGGACGGGAAGTGCGAATCAGCACATCGCCCACTTTAAAGCCTCATGCGGGAATACTGGGGGCAATGACGTGCTTCTCCTCCGCCAGTTCGTTAATAGCTTGACCGATGTTGCTTTCGACTGGTACGCGAGCATACCGGATGGCTCCGTTACTACTTTCGTCCAAATGGAATCTTTGTTTCGGCAAAGGTTTATGAGCGTCAGCGATAAGATCACCATTGCCGAGCTCGTAGGGACCAAGCTCAAGAACAATGAAAGCAGCATGGATTTTATAACCCGATAGCGCAATCTCTCCGTCAAATGTCAACCGCCGATAGAGCAGGACCAATCTGTCAATCTCCTTGTCGGAAATCTCAATAATTGGATGGCCCCATTTCTATGCACCGCGGGCCTTAAAACATTCCAAGAGCTGACCAAAAAGGTCCAAACGTTGGAACGCTCAAAGCACGAGTTTGCTCAGGACCTTCAGTTCACAAACAGACCGAAACCTTGGAGGGACGACAACCGAAAAGGCGGAAGTTCTAACAGCACCGATTCTCTAAATAAGCAGAGAGCGGGCGGAGCAAAAACAGACCAGTCTCGAGAGCCAACTTTGGAGGAGAGAAGAAATAAGTTCTACTCATTCCGAAGGGGCAAGGTCCACAAAATTTTTAAAGATGCTCTGAAGAATGGCCTGCGGCTACCAGAACCAAAAAGGCTAAGTGATGCGAACGGGACTGATCATCCTAACTTTTGCCCATACCATCGAGTGCTGGGGCACACTATTGAAGACTGTTGCATCTTCAAGGATTAGGTCGAGAAACAATATAAGGCGGGAGAAATATCATTGTCCCCTGGCGTGTTAACAAGCAATCAAGCTGCGACCGCCAATTTCATACAAACGGAGGCCGAAGTCCTTCAGGGACCTGATTCTCTCAGACATCTGCCTTTCTCTGAAAACAGTCGACCACCACGTCATTAAACTGGGAATGTAAAATATATATATATATATATGTAAATAAACAAAAAAATGTGTAAATAAAAGAAAAATAAAGAAAAGCCGAAATGATAGGGCAACTCGCAATAAAAATCAGCGAGTAAAAATAAACATGAAAATAAAGCCGAAATGATGGGGCAACCGCGAATAAAAGCCGAAATGATAGGGCAATCGCGATCTTCGCGATAAGAAAAGCTGAAATGATAGAGCAATCACGGTAAAACAAAAAAAAACAAAAACAAAAAAGTGGTGAATGATGAGTCGCTCCTGATATCATATTCCAGTGCAGCGAGGCAGACGCCAACCAAAATTCAAATTCCCAAAAAATTTCCGGCCCTACGGTTAGTCCCCAAATTGACTACCGTATACAATCCATGGGCTCAAATAATTCTCATCACACTCATGCCCCACTGCAATCACCAGTTACGCGGCTGGTCTCCGCCTTTGGAATTATGCTCCATTGAGAAGACCCACTCATGTGTCCTCACGATACAGGAGGAGAACAAACCTTTGTGGGATCCTTACGACTCACGAAGGAAAAACACACTTGGGAGTCCTCACGACTCCTAAGGAGAAAATACATCTGCGAGATCCTTACGACTCGCAGGGAGAAAATGCTTTCATGGGACCCTCACGGCCCATAAAATTGAAAAGCCTTAGGTGACAGGGACCTAAACCTGTCTCCTAAGCCACCGCTTCCCAATAAGCAATGGCGAATGATGAGTCGCTCATGGTACCATATTCCAGTGCAGCGATGCAGACGCCGTCCAAAACTCAAATCCCCAAGTGGCGAATGATGAGTCGCTCCTGCTACCATATTCCAGTGCAGCGATGCAGACGCCAACCAAATTCCAAACTTAAATCCCAAACGGCGAATGATGAGTCGCTCCTGGTACTACATTCCAGTGCAGCGATGCAGACGCCAACCAAATTCCAACTCTCATACCCCAACGGCGAATGATGAGTCGCTCCTGGTACCATATTCCAGTGCAGCGATACAGACGCCAACAAAGTCTCAAAATTTTTCCGGCCCTACGGTCTGGATCATACATCCTGCAAAACCGTATACAATCCACGGGTGTAAAATGATCCCAATCTCTCCCAAGTCCTACCGGTGAGACCGCATTCAAAGTCCAATAACGATCGCCAAAAAAAAAAAGAAGAAGAAAAAGAAAAAGGAAAAAAGAAGGTATGTCCACAAGCAAAATGGGCATGGATGAAAACCCGAAAGGGCTCCATGAGTAAAAACAGCAGGACTGCCGGCGAGTTTGTGAAAACCTGCAAGGGAGCAAACTCGTAAAAAAAAGAGATGAAATGCACTCGCAAAGTCCTCTCGACTTTGTGAGGAGAAAATTCCCGCGTGAGATCTATACGACTCACAAAGGAGCCACACACTTAGGAGTCCCCACGACTCCTAAGGAGAAAAAAACGCCTACGAGATCCTTTCGACTTGTAGGGAGAAAATGCTTTTATGGGACCTTTACGGCCCATAAAATCGGAAAGCCTTAGGTGATGGGGATCTAAACCTGTCTCCTAAGCCACCAATTCCAAAATCTTTCCGGGGCAAATGATGAGTTGCTCCTGGCATTATTCCAGTGCAGCAATGCAGATGCCGACAAAAAACTAATTCCTAAATACTCTCAAGATAGATGACGATTCGCTCCTGGTACCATATTCCAGTATAGCGATGCTGACGTCAAACAAATCAAACCAACCAATTCCAACATCGACCTCTGCGTCGGACAACAGACACTCCGTCTCGGGGAAATGTCCAACACAGACACTCCGTACCGGGGAAACGTCCAAGAACAGACACTCCGTCTCGGGGAAACGTCCAACACAGACACTCCGTACCGGGGAAACGTCCAACAGCAGACACTCCGTGCCGGGGACACGTCAACCAGCAGACACTCCGTCTCGGGGATACGTCAACCAGCGACACTCCGTACCGGGGAAACGTCAAGCAGACACTCCGTCTCGGGGACACGTTAACAAGCGACACTCTGCATCGGGGAAATGTCCAACACAGACACTCCGCATCAGGAAAACGTCCAACAGAGACACTCCGTAACGGGGAAACGTCAAGCAGACACTCCGTCTCAGGGACACGTCAACCAGCGACACTCTGCATCGGGGAAACGTCCAACACAGACACTCCGCATCAGGGAAACGTCCAACAGCGACACTCCGTAACGGGGAAACGTCAAGCAGACACTCCGTCTCGGGGAAACGTCGACCAGCGACACTCCGTGCCGGGGACACGTCTACCAAATCGCTCCAGATCAAAGCGTCGACCGTCCATGTCGCAAAAAGGGCAGTGCAGGCTTCCTACAAAGCAGGAACCAGATCACTCCGGGCCAGGGATGTCAGTGTTTATGCCCTAGAAGGCCATTACTGTATCATACTAGCTTGTATATTACTTAATGGAAGCTTGGGATATTCACATGTATATAACAGTCTTGCTAAACATGGTAGTATGCTACTTGGTTTTTCTATCTTAATATGTGAGTGTACGTATTGATAGAGCTCTTAGGATCTTGCTTGTCTACCAGCGTTGTGATGGCAGTCACACTAGTGGGGGCTGGGTAGTCTACAAGCACATCCTTATTCAGGTCCCTGGTCGTTGGATTATCGAGACAGAGCATCGATACTCCGGAGTAGACTGGTGTGTACGTTTCTCATCCCAGTTGGGGAGATGGTCTGTCCCACAGCCGTCAGTACGTCGTACTGGAGATAGTATACAGGTGCTCGTTAGGTTACGGGTACACCGGACAGGACTCACAGGGAACTGTTGGTTGGTTTGATACCAGTCGTCAGTAAACAGTTCCCAGGTGACATGAGTACAGCGTAGTCCGCAGACTTGACACTGCTACTTCGCCTCGAGTGTGTCCCACTGTTCTTAGATTGCTACCCTACCACGGCTCAAAGGAGTCGTGCAAACAGGTAGCAGTTGGGTGCAGTCCCGAGCACTTGGAGGCAGTGGCGGTTAGACAGGATCTGTCCCTCCCGGTATTGGGAGTAGATATCGTGCTGTGTCAGAGAGCCATTACGCAAAGTCCCTGGCCAGGGCAAGAGAGATTTGCTGGTAGGTTCCAGTAGTTTCTCAGGGTGTAATGGGCTTCCCTCCGACACGACTTATACCGCTATTAGGGGACTGACGCTTGCCGCCCCCCTAGGCCCGATATGCGATAGTCTTGGACGAACGGACCGGACTGTATGGAGATTGTCACATCAGACTCAGTAGGAGTTCGGATGGGTTTTCTCATCGGCCTTCTTATCGACAACTACCTGGGGACCGTTACGTACAGCTAGTGCCGCTTGCGGTCTGTGGTTAAACCCACTGCCAGCGTACTAGTCGAGTCTCTAGAGTCCCACACAGAGAGTTTCCTACTCCAGGCGAAACGATATCGAGGTTGCATGGTTTTGCGACAAAGGGTTCGGACGCATACGTGCGTTTACGCACGTACGACTTTCGGACAGTTTTTACCAGTCGGCTTTGGTTTAAGCCAGTTACTGGTATCCGGTTATTGGATTTTTACAGTCTAAAGTTTTTCCGTATTTTTGCGGATTGGAGGGGCGTTCTCGTAATTGTACGAGAAGCTTCTAGAAGATGTGACTAAGGAGGTTACTTTGGATGAGATTGTGAGTCATGGTGGTGATTCATTCATTTCATTAATGCACATTTATTGCTTAATGACTCATGCTAATGAATCACCACTAGATATTTTATGAAGCATGATTTATCATCACTCTTTATTCTTTTCTCATTATTGAAAATGCTTCATAATATATTATGATACTCTCTCTCTCATCTCATTATCTTATCTCATATTCTCTCTCCTCAAGCTCTCATCTTCAAGATACTAATCCTTAATCCTCATGTGTTGAGATCAAAGGTTTAGTTAGACTTAAGCATCCATTACCTTCACTCTATATCATCCTTTCATCTTTGATTAGCAATCAAAGTTGATTAGTTACCTCAAGTTAGAGGTGTAGCTTGGTGTCTTGCTCTCGGGTGGATCGTCTACTACCTAGAGAAGGTCGAGGAGAACAAAGGAGGACACAAAGACGAAGGACCGTTTTCATTAGGTATAATCCCTTAACACTATAGTTTAGTATAGCTATGTGTTCGGTTATTATTTGTTTAGCTTCGATTCAAGCGGTTAGTCGATGTTCGTTCTTTAAACTTGATCGTTTTTGAAAATTCCGCCTCCCCATAAGTACTGGGGTGTACTACATCGACTTACAGTGGTATCAGAGCCTCACTAAACAATAAATAACTTAATTGCAAATTTGTACGAATTTCGAACGGAAAAACGAAGCCGGAAAACCCTAAATCTGTTCAGTTTCTGTCGAACTTAAAATGAAGTCCAAAAATTTTTCAGGTGTGTTCAGAAAGCTAGAAAAGAGTCCAGGAGAACACCCAAGAAATTCGAGCCCATGAATCGGCAACTCGGCCGCGGAAGCGCGGCGGATCGGTGGGATCCGCCGCCCTTCCGCGGCGCCTTAGCCGAGTCATGGACTCATCTTTCTTGTGTGGGTCCCCTGTGATATTTGGGGTTTTCTGGAATATTTAATATTTGCTCAGGTTACTGTTTAACAGAGCAGATTTTGGAGCAATATTGATGTTGTTTAATCGATCGAAATGTACAGTATTTGCATATTGGATTATATCTGTGATTGTTTAATGTGTTCGTAAACCTCCCCCAACTGCTAGTATGTCGGTTGGCAGGGGGTTGCACATTTCTGAAATGGTTATATCTGTTTGTGCATATAAACTGTATTGGACTGTTGTGGTGTATAGCCGGGGTTTGCAATGGGTTATTGTATAATTCATTTGTTGTAAATGTAATTTGTTGTAATATTATTTTTGCGGGGCACTTCCAGGTTGCGGTCGTTGCCACCGTTGTATTATTTCATTTTACTGTTTTTGCTCCTAGGACTGACCCAAGGTGGGGTACACAGACTGCCGGGTGGGTAGTTTGCCGTACCCGTAGGGGTCGAGGGTGGGGTAACGGCTATTCATCACAACTGTGTAATCTGTCTTTTCTTGCAGGCTCAAAAGAAATACAGATTGCTTGCAAATCCAATATTGTTTATCTGTGTTCTGGAATGAATATCATTGCGTCAGACGAATGTAAAATATCTATATTTATGATAGCTATTTAGACGCCACTTATGTTTTACACCCGCACTAGCCCAGCCCCCGCTCTGTCGTTAGTTAAGTAACCTAACGGGTGATGACGGGACCCCGTGGCGAATGCGGATGGCATAAGAGGATGTTGTATTTTCGTTGTTTTCTGCAATGATAGGTTAATGATGGGACGCATTATCTATAATGCAAAGTAAAACAAACCAAAGTTTAAATCGTTGGAACAATTTAAAAGAAACCACTCGGTTATTTTTAAAACAGATATTTTTAAATGCGGAGCTTTAACCACTCCTTTTAAAAGCTATCAGGTTCCTTCGGTTATATCAAGTTCACTACGTTCACGGTTTCGCCAAAACCAGTCGTAGCCCTCCGTCATTTCATTTGGGTATTCATGTTAGTGTTTATGCCCTAGAAGGCCATTACTGTATCATACTAGCTTGTATATTACTTAATGGAAGCTTGGGATATTCACATGTATATAACAGTCTTGCTAAACATGGTAGTATGCTACTTGGTTTTTCTATCTTAATATGTGAGTGTACGTATTGATAGAGCTCTTAGGATCTTGCTTGGCTACCAGCGTTGTGATGGCAGTCACACTAGTGGGGGCTGGGTAGTCTACAAGCACATCCTTATTCAGGTCCCTGGTCGTTGGATTATCGAGACAGAGCATCGATACTCCGGAGTAGACTAGTGTGTACGCTTCTCATCCCAGTTGGGGAGATGGTCTGTCCCACAGCCATCAGTACGTCGTACTGGAGATAGTATACAGGTGCTCGTTAGGATACGGGTACACCGGACAGGACTCACAGGGAACTGTTGGTTGGTTTGATACCAGTCGTCAGTGAACAGTTCCCAGGTGACATGAGTACAGCGTAGTCCGCAGACTTGACACTGCTACTTCGCCTCGAGTGTGTCCCACTGTTCTTAGATTGCTACCCTACCACGGCTCTATGGAGTCGTGCAAACAGGTAGCAGTTGGGTGCAGTCCCGAGCACTTGGAGGCAGTGGCGGTTAGACAGGATTCGTCCCTCCCGGTATTGGGAGTAGATATCGTGCTGTGTCAGAGAGCCATTACGCAAAGTCCCTGGCCAGGGCAAGCGAGATTTGCTGGTAGGTTCCAGCAGTTTCTCAGGGTGTAATGGGCTTCACTCCGACACGACTTATACCGCTATTAGGGGACTGACGCTTGCCGCCCCCCTAGGCCCGATATGCGATAGTCATGGACGAACGGACCGGACTGTATGGAGATTGTCACATCAGACTCAGTAGGAGTTCGGATGGGTTTACTCATCGGCCTTCTTATCGACAACTACCTGGGGACCGTTACGTACAGCTAGTGCCGCTTGCGGTCTGTGGTTAAACCCACTGCCAGCGTAGTAGTCGAGTCTCTAGAGTCCCACACAGAGAGTTTCCTACTCCAGGCGAAACGATATAGAGGTTGCATGGTTTTGCGACAAAGGGTTCGGACGCATACGTGCGTTTACGCGCGTACGACTTTCGGACAGTTTTTACCAGTCGGCTTTGGTTTAAGCCAGTTACTGGTATCCGGTTATTGGATTTATACAGTCTAAAGTTTTTTCCGTATTTTTACGGATCGGAGGGGCGTTCTCGTAATTACTCGAGAAGCTTCTAGAAGATGTGACTAAGGAGGTTTGTTTTGGAAAGAGAGTGAGTCATAGTGGTGATTCATTCACTTCATTAATGCACATTTATTGCTTAATGACTCATGTTAATGAATCATCACAAGATATTTTGTGAAGCATGCTTATTCATTTCCTTTATTCATTATTTGATAAAAAGAATGCTTCATAATATTATGATACACTCTCTCTCTTCTCTCATTATCATATTACACATTCTCTCTCCTCAAGCTCTCATCTTCAAGATACTAAACCTTAATCCTCATGTGTTGAGATCAAAGGTTTAGTTAGACTAAACAATCCATAACCTTCACTCTTTATCATTCTATCATCTTTGATTAGCAATCAAAGTTGATTAGTTACCTCAAGTTAGAGGTTTAGCTTGGAGTTTTGCTCTCGGGTGGATCGTCTACTACCTAGAGAAGGCCGAGGAGAACCAAGGAGGACATAAAGAAGAAGAAGGACCGGTTCATTAGGTATAATCCCTAATCACTTATCTAAAGAAACTCATAAGAATACGGTTTTTAGGGTTTAGCTTCGATTCAAGCGGTTAGTCGATGTTCGTTGTTTAAACTTGATAAGTTTTTGTAAATTCCGCCTCCCCATAAGTACTGGGGTGTACTACATCGACTTACAGTGGTATCAGAGCCTCGCTAAACACTAAATAACTTAATCGCAAATTTGTACGAATTTCGAACGAAAAAAAACGAACCCGGAAAACCCTAATTCTGTTCAGTTTCTGTCGAACTTAAAATCAAGTCTTAAAATTTTTCTGGAGTGTTTAGAGAGCTAGAAAGGAGCCCAGGAGAACACCCAAGAAATTCGAGCCCATGAATCGGCAACTCGGCCGCGGAAGCGCGGCGGATCGGTGGGATCTGCCGCGCATCCGCGGCGCTTTGACCGAGTCATGGACTCGTCTTTCTTGTGTGGGTCCCCTGTGACATTTGGGGTTTTCTGGAATATTTAATTATTGCTCAGGTTACTGTTTAACAGAGCATATTTTGGAGCAATTTTGAAGTTGTTTATTCGATCGAAAAATACAGTATTTGCGTATTGGATTATATCTGTGATTGTTTGATGTGTTCGTAAACCTCCCCCAACTGCTAGTATGTCGGTTGGCAGGGGGTTGCACATTTCTGAAATGGTTATATCTGTTTGTGCATATAAACTGTATTGGACTGTTGTGGTGTATAGCCGGGGTTAACAATGGTTTATTGATTTATTCATTTGTTGTAAATGTAATTTGTTGTAATATTATTTTCGCGGGGCACTTCCAGGTTGCGGTTGTAGCCACCGTTGTATTATTTCATTTTACTGTTTTTGCTCCTAGGACTGACCCAAGGTGGGGTACACAGACTGCCGGGTGGGTAGTTTGCCGTACCCGTAGGGGTCGAGGGTGGGGTAAACGGCTATTCATCACAACTGTGTAATCTGTCTTTTCTTGCAGGCTCGAAAGAAATACAGATTGCTTGCAAATCCAATATTGTTTATCTGTGTTCTGGAATGAATATCATTGCGTCAGACGAATGTAAAATATCTATATTTATTATAGCTATTTAGACGTCACTTATGTTTTACACCCGCGCTAGCCCAGCCCCCGCTCTGTCGTTAGTTAAGTTACCTAACGGGTGATGACGGGACCCCGTGGCGAATGCGGATGGCATAAGAGGACGTTATATTTTCGTTGTTTTCTGCAATGATAGGTTAATGATGGGACGCATTATCTATAATGCAAAGTAAAACAAACCAAAGTTTAAATCGTTGGAACAATTTAAAAGGAAACCACTCGGTTATTTTTAAAACAGATATTTTTAAATGCGGAGCTTTAACCACTCCTTTTAAAAGCTATCAGGTTCCTTCGGTTATATCAAGTTCACTACGTTTACGGTTTCGCCAAAACCAGTCGTAGCCCTCCGTCATTTCATTTGGGTATTCAGTAGTATTCAAGCTATGCATTTTGGCCAAAGTCAAGGCATAGTGTTTGGTAGCTACTGGGTTTTCATATGTTGCATAAGATAGATGAGTTGGTTTGGGACAGTCGTATTACCATTTGACCAAAGTCAGGGGTATATACGGATGGGTTCAAATTGACAAGATAATGACGGGTAGAACTTGACATGTGACTTATGACATTTTGACCAAAGCCAAGGTCATAAGAGCATGGGGCAAAAACTTATATCGGGAATTTCTAAAGAAACTGAAATTTGCAAAGAGATGCATACCATTTGGAGTTTGATGAATGTTGGTAGGATTCCTTCAACATTATCATACGATGATATTTGGATCCCGATCCTACTGTGAGTATATGCTACTTATCAGGATATTCGTCGCTTAACGATCAATGCTATAAACCTAGTAGGTGTCCAGAAAAGTGTCAGCGGGGTTACGCCCCCAGAGAAAAGAGGTTCTTTAATTAAGGAACTTCGCGAAAGCGTTGGAAAACCTCCCTCGAAGTATCGACACCGGCCTGGCTGAACGGTTAAGCAAGTATTGTACGGTGAGAATAGTCTTGGCTAATTCTTCTTTTATGGTTTGAGGAAGGATTCGAGAAACAGTGGGAGCCATCCAGTTTAGATAAACTAAAAACCACTCTAAACTTGCAAGAGCATCATGCTAAAGAGTTTTCTTCTCTCTCTCCTAATTGCAGCGACCCTGAAAATGACTGGACTTAAGTTACTTTTAGAGAAAAATATACTGACAGGGCCAAACTATAAAGATTGGCTGCGGAATGTCAAGATGGCTTTGACCTATGACAAACTGGGGTACGTCCTCACCGCTACAGCACCTGCTGCCCTTGGTCCCAAATCCAGCAATGCGGATAAGGAAATCCGTAAAACCTGGGATTTAGATTGCGCGAGAGCCAAGTGCATCGTGCTTGCCTCGATGAATAATGAACATCAGAGGAGGCACGAGGATATGTCCTTAGATGGCATATTTCTCCATACAAAGGAACTTTATGGAGAGCAATCTCGTATAGCAAGATACGAGACCTCAAAGAAATTGTTTCGAGCGAGGTTGGCTGTCGGGTCATCGGTAGGTGAACATGTCCTACAGATGATTGGCTATATAGAAGAGCTCGCAGACCTTGGGACGACTTTGGATAATGAGCTCTATACAGACCTTGTTCTCCAGTCCCTTCCTCCCACCTACGCCCAGTTTATCCTCAACTTCAATCTTCAAGGAAAAGAAGTTGAACTTGCGGAACTCCTGAACATGTTAAGGAGTGCAGAGGGCACCTTGCAGAAGGCAAGGGAAACACCCGCTATGTTTGTTGGCGGTTCATCTTCTTCCGGGTCCAAGGCTAGGGCCAAAGGAAGGAAGAAGAAGGCCGCACCCAGACCTAGAGGAGGTGTTAGTAAGGTGGGAAAGAAGGGAAAGAAAAAGTTTACAGCACCGGTAGTTGGCCTGGATGAGTGCTTCCATTGTCACAGGAAAGGGCACTGGAAGAAGGATTGCAAGGCGTGGAACGCCAAGAACCAGGAACCGAAGCAAGCTGTGGCTTCGACTTCAGGTGTGTTTGTAATTGAGAATTGTCTGTCGATCAACTCTACTTCCTGGGTATTGGATACCGGGTCAGGATCTCATATTTGCAATTCATTGCAGGCACTGAGAAACCGTAGAGTGCTGAAGAAAGGTGATATGATCCTCAGGGTTGCTAACGGAGCTAGCGTGGGAGCTGCGTCCGTCGGGGATTATCACCTAGGATTGACGAGTGGACACATTTTGGTTTTACATAACTGTTATTTTGTACCCAGCTTAACGTGTAATATCATATCAGTTTCCTTGTTATCAAATAAAGGTTATGATTTCACGTTTGTAAGAGATGTTGTCAACATCCACCTTAATCATGGTTTGATTGGGTCCGGTACTCTAAATAACGGCATATATGTGTTAAACCAACTCCAAATTTTCAATGTCCAGAACACACTAAAAAGAAAGTCTCCAGATTTAAATAAAGCTTTCTTATGGCATTGTAGACTGGGTAACATCAATGAGAGAAGGTTGACTAAGTTGCATAGAGAAGGATATTTGGACACGTTCGAATATCAAACTTATGACACTTGTCAATCTTGTCTCAAAGGAAAGATGACAAAGACTCCATTTACTGGACAAGGAGTAAGAGCGAGCGAGCTCTTAGGACTCATACACAGTGATGTATGCGGTCCAATGTCTACACATGCAAGAGGTGGTTATTCCTATTTCATTACTTTCACGGAAGATTACTCAAGATACGGATTCATTTATCTGATGAAAAATAAATCCGAGGCTTTTGAGAAATTCCAAGAGTATAAGAATGAAGTAGAAAACCAAACCGGCAAAAGTATAAAGACACTTAGATCTGATCGAGGTGGTGAATACTTGAGTGCCGAGTTCCTAGGTTACCTAAAAGAGAAAGGAATTCTCTCTCAGCTTACTCCTCCATACACTCCACAGCATAACGGTGTATCGGAGAGACGGAATCGAACCCTATTGGATATGGTACGATCCATGATGAGTAATGCTGAGTTACCGCGATCTTTCTGGGGTTATGCGCTAGAATCAGCGGCATATCTTCTGAACAGAGCTCCTACCAAGACTGTGCCTACCACTCCATATCAGATATGGACTGGGAAGAAACCCCATCTTCAGCACATAAAGATTTGGGGATGTCCAGCTTTTGTTAAAAAGCAGCATGTGGACAAGCTCGAGGCACGATCAGTAAAATGTATGTTTGTGGGATATCCAAAGAACTCCAAGGGATATTATTTCTATTACGCAGAGGAACAAAAGGTTTTTGTTTCTCGTAATGCCCATTTTCTGGAAAATCAGTTTTTAGAAAAGGAAATAAGTGGGAGCGAAATAGAACTGGAAGAAATTCCAGAACCACAAACTGCTACTGAAAGTTTGGTAGAACCAGAGGTTCAAGAAGAACAGAACATTCCCGCACCCCTCCGCAGGAGTAGTAGGCCGTCTCGTCCGCCTGAGAGATACTACGGTTTTCTCATAGATGGGGATAGAGAGGATTGCATCATAGATGATGATGAACCTACTGACTTCAGGCAGGCCATCCAGAGCGGCGACTCGGTACGATGGCTAGATGCAATGCGGACCGAAATGGAGTCCATGTACACCAACAAAGTATGGACTTTGGACTTTGCTCCAGATGGGGTAAAACCCATAGGATGCAAATGGATCTTCAAGAAAAAGATTGGTGTAGATGGACAGGTGGAAACCTATAAGGCTAGACTTGTTGCAAAGGGTTTTCGTCAAAGACCTGGTTTGGACTATGACGAAACCTTTTCTCCAGTGGCTATGCTCAAATCCATTCGGGTCCTTCTTGCTATTGCTGCCTTCCATGATTATGAAATCTGGCAGATGGACGTAAAGACGGCTTTTCTGAATGGAAATTTAGAAGAGAGCGTCTATATGGATCAGCCAGAGGGTTTCAATCAGAGTGGGAGCAGCGGGAAAGTATGCAAGCTGCTTAAGTCCATTTATGGACTAAAGCAGGCATCGCGGAGTTGGAACATCTGTTTTGATGAGACAGTCAAAGAATATGACTTTATCAAAAATCCAGATGAACCGTGCATATATAGTAAAGTTGTGGCCAGAAGTGTCGTATTCCTCGTCTTGTACGTGGATGACATTCTATTGATAGGAAATGACATTCCTATGCTACAATCTGTCAAAGGATTCTTGTCACACAGGTTCTCCATGAAAGACCTGGGTGATGCCTCTTACATTCTGGGGATCCGGATCTATCGTGATAGATCCAAGAGGATGTTGGGACTTTCGCAGTCCAGGTATATCGACACTGTACTGAAAAGATTCAGTATGGAAGATTCTAAGCGCGGTAATCTACCGGCTTGTCACGGAATCACCCTCTCCAAAGAGATGTCTCCCAAGACTGATTTGGAAAGGGAACGCATGTCTATTATACCCTACGCTTCTGCGGTAGGCTCTATAATGTATGCGATGTTGTGTACCAGACCAGATGTAGCTTACGCACTGAGCGTGGTAAGCCGGTATCAGTCAGACCCAGGGGAGAAGCACTGGATAGCAGTAAAGAACATTCTCAAGTACCTGAGGAGGACTAAGGAGATGTTCTTGGTTTACGGCGGAAAAGACCTCAGGTTGGAGGCCTTTGCTGATTCCGGCTTCCAGAGTGATAAGGACGATTCCAAGTCCATGTCGGGTTATGTCTTTACCCTCAATGGAGGGGCGGTGTGCTGGAAGAGCTCCAAGCAGGACACCGTTGCTGACTCGACGATGGAAGCGGAGTATATAGCTGCTTGCGATGCCGCAAAAGAAGCAGTCTGGATGAAGAAGTTCCTAACAGAACTTCAGGTGGTTCCTACCATAGTTGATCCAATACCTCTGTATTGCGACAACAACGGAGCTATAGCTTTAGCGAAGGAACCAAGGTCCCATCAGAAGTCCAGACACATCTTGAGGCGGTATCACCTGATCAGGGAGATCATTGATCGTCAGGAGATCGAGGTTCGGAGAGTTGCTTCAGAAGATAACATTGCTGATCCATTCACGAAGGCCCTTCCTCAGATTCAGTTCGAGAGGCTACTCGAGATCATTGGTCTGCGATATGCCAGTACATGGCCCTAGTGCAAGTGGGAGATTGTTAGTGTTTATGCCCTAGAAGGCCATTACTGTATCATACTAGCTTGTATATTACTTAATGGAAGCTTGGGATATTCACATGTATATAACAGTCTTGCTAAACATGGTAGTATGCTACTTGGTTTTTCTATCTTAATATGTGAGTGTACGTATTGATAGAGCTCTTAGGATCTTGCTTGGCTACCAGCGTTGTGATGGCAGTCACACTAGTGGGGGCTGGGTAGTCTACAAGCACATCCTTATTCAGGTCCCTGGTCGTTGGATTATCGAGACAGAGCATCGATACTCCGGAGTAGACTAGTGTGTACGCTTCTCATCCCAGTTGGGGAGATGGTCTGTCCCACAGCCATCAGTACGTCGTACTGGAGATAGTATACAGGTGCTCGTTAGGATACGGGTACACCGGACAGGACTCACAGGGAACTGTTGGTTGGTTTGATACCAGTCGTCAGTGAACAGTTCCCAGGTGACATGAGTACAGCGTAGTCCGCAGACTTGACACTGCTACTTCGCCTCGAGTGTGTCCCACTGTTCTTAGATTGCTACCCTACCACGGCTCTATGGAGTCGTGCAAACAGGTAGCAGTTGGGTGCAGTCCCGAGCACTTGGAGGCAGTGGCGGTTAGACAGGATTCGTCCCTCCCGGTATTGGGAGTAGATATCGTGCTGTGTCAGAGAGCCATTACGCAAAGTCCCTGGCCAGGGCAAGCGAGATTTGCTGGTAGGTTCCAGCAGTTTCTCAGGGTGTAATGGGCTTCACTCCGACACGACTTATACCGCTATTAGGGGACTGACGCTTGCCGCCCCCCTAGGCCCGATATGCGATAGTCATGGACGAACGGACCGGACTGTATGGAGATTGTCACATCAGACTCAGTAGGAGTTCGGATGGGTTTACTCATCGGCCTTCTTATCGACAACTACCTGGGGACCGTTACGTACAGCTAGTGCCGCTTGCGGTCTGTGGTTAAACCCACTGCCAGCGTAGTAGTCGAGTCTCTAGAGTCCCACACAGAGAGTTTCCTACTCCAGGCGAAACGATATAGAGGTTGCATGGTTTTGCGACAAAGGGTTCGGACGCATACGTGCGTTTACGCGCGTACGACTTTCGGACAGTTTTTACCAGTCGGCTTTGGTTTAAGCCAGTTACTGGTATCCGGTTATTGGATTTATACAGTCTAAAGTTTTTTCCGTATTTTTACGGATCGGAGGGGCGTTCTCGTAATTACTCGAGAAGCTTCTAGAAGATGTGACTAAGGAGGTTTGTTTTGGAAAGAGAGTGAGTCATAGTGGTGATTCATTCACTTCATTAATGCACATTTATTGCTTAATGACTCATGTTAATGAATCATCACAAGATATTTTGTGAAGCATGCTTATTCATTTCCTTTATTCATTATTTGATAAAAAGAATGCTTCATAATATTATGATACACTCTCTCTCTTCTCTCATTATCATATTACACATTCTCTCTCCTCAAGCTCTCATCTTCAAGATACTAAACCTTAATCCTCATGTGTTGAGATCAAAGGTTTAGTTAGACTAAACAATCCATAACCTTCACTCTTTATCATTCTATCATCTTTGATTAGCAATCAAAGTTGATTAGTTACCTCAAGTTAGAGGTTTAGCTTGGAGTTTTGCTCTCGGGTGGATCGTCTACTACCTAGAGAAGGCCGAGGAGAACCAAGGAGGACATAAAGAAGAAGAAGGACCGGTTCATTAGGTATAATCCCTAATCACTTATCTAAAGAAACTCATAAGAATACGGTTTTTAGGGTTTAGCTTCGATTCAAGCGGTTAGTCGATGTTCGTTGTTTAAACTTGATAAGTTTTTGTAAATTCCGCCTCCCCATAAGTACTGGGGTGTACTACATCGACTTACAGTTCAGTAGTATTCAAGCTATGCATTTTGGCCAAAGTCAAGGCATAGTGTTTGGTAGCTGCTGGGTTTTCATTTGTTGCATAAGATAGATGAGTTGGTTTGGGACAGTCGTATTACCATTTGACCAAAGTCAGGGGTATATACGGGTGGGTTCAAATTGACAAGATAATGACGGGTAGAACTTGACATGTGACTTATGACACTTTGACCAAAGCCAAGGTTATAAGAGCATGGGGCAAAAACTTATATCGGGAATTTCTAAAGAAACTGAAATTTGCAAAGAGATGCATACCATTTTGAGTTTGATGAATGTTGGTAGCATTCCTATAACATTATCAGACGATGATATTTGGATCCCGATCCTACTGTGAGTATATGATACTTATCAGGATATTCGTCACTTAACGATCAATGCTATAAACCTAGTAGGTGTCCAGAAAAGTGTCAGCGGGGTTACGCCCCCAGAGAAAAGAGGTTATTTAATTAAGGAACTTCGCGAAAGCGTTGGAAAACCTCCCTCGAAGTATCGACACCGGCCTGGCTGAACGGTTAAGCAAGTATTGTACGGTGAGAATAGTCTTGGCTAATTCTTCTTTTATGGTTTGAGGAAGGATTCGAAAAACAGTGGGAGCCATCCAGTTTAGATAAACTAAAAACCACTCTAAACTTGCAAGAGCATCATGCTAAAGAGTTTTCTTCTCTCTCTCCTAATTGCAGCGACCCTGAAAATGACTGGACTTAAGTTACATTTAGAGAAAAATATACTGACGGGGCCAAACTATAAAGATTGGCTGCGGAATGTCAAAATGGCTTTGACCTATGACAAACTGGGGTACGTCCTCACCGCTACGGCACCTGCTGTCCCTGGTCCCAAATCCAGCAATGCGGATAAGGAAATCCGCAAAACCTGGGATTTAGATTGCGCGAGAGCCAAGTGCATCGTGCTTGCCTCGATGAACAATGAACATCAGAGGAGGCACGAGGATATGGACCTTGATGGCATATTTCTCCATACAAAGGAACTTTATGGAGAGCAATCTCGTATAGCAAGATACGAGACCTCAAAGAACTTGTTTCGAGCGAGGTTGGCTGCCGGGTCATCGGTAGGTGAACATGTCCTACAGATGATCAGCTATATTGAAGAGCTCGCAGACCTTGGGACGACTTTGGATAATGAGCTCTATACAGACCTTATTCTCCAGTCCCTTCCTCACACCTACGCCCAGTTTATCCTGAACTTCAACCTTCAAAGAAAAGAAGTTGAACTTCCGGAACTCCTGAACATGTTAAGGAGTGCAGAGGGCACCTTGAAGACATCAAGGGAAACACCCGCTATGTTTGTTGGCGGTTCATCTTCTTCCGGGTCCAAGGCTAGGGCCAAAGGAAGGAAGAAGAAGGCCGCACCCAGACCTAGAGGAGGTGTTAGTAAGGTGGGAGGGAAAGGAAAGAAAAAGAAAGCAGTACCGATAGTTGGTCAGGATGAGTGCTTCCATTGTCACAGGAAAGGGCACTGGAAGAAGGATTGCAAGGCGTGGAACGCCAAGAACCAGGAACCGAAGCAAGCTGTGGTTTCGACTTCAGGTGTGTTTGTAATTGAGAATTGTCTGTCGATCAACTCTACTTCCTGGGTATTGGATACCGGATCAGGATCTCATATTTGCAATTCATTGCAGGCACTCAGAAACCGTAGAGTGCTGAAGGAAGGTGATATGATCCTCAGGGTTGCTAACGGAGCTAGCGTGGGAGCTGCGTCCGTCGGGGATTATCACCTAGGATTGACGAGTGGACACATTTTGGTTTTACATAACTGTTATTTTGTACCCAGCTTAACGTGTAATATCATATCAGTTTCCTTGTTATCAAATAAAGGTTATGATTTCACGTTTGTAAGAGATGTTGTCAACATCCACCTTAATCATGGTTTGATTGGGTTCGGTACATTAAATAACGGCATATATGTTTTAAACCAACTCCAAATTTTCAATGTCCAGAACACACTAAAAGGAAAGTCTCCAGATTTGAATAAAGCTTTCTTATGGTATTGTAGACTGGGTCACATCAATGAGAGAAGGTTGACTAAGTTGCATAGAGAAGGATATTTGGACTCGTTCGAATATCAATCTTATGACACTTGTCAATCCTGTCTCAAAGGAAAGATGACAAAGACTCCATTTACTGGACAAGGAGTAAGAGCGAGCGAGCTCTTAGGACTCATACACAGCGATGTATGCGGTCCAATGTCTACACATGCGAGAGGTGGTTATTCCTACTTCATTACTTTTACAGATGATTTCTCTAGGTATGGATATGTTTTCTTAATGAAACATAAATCCGAGGCTTTTGAGAAATTCCAAGAGTATAAGAATGAAGTAGAAAACCAAACCGGCAAAAGTATAAAGACACTGAGATCTGATCGAGGTGGAGAATACTTAAGTGCCGAGTTCCTAGGTTACCTAAAAGAGAAAGGAATTCTCTCTCAGCTTACTCCTCCATACACTCCACAGCATAACGGTGTATCGGAGAGACGGAATCGAACCCTATTGGATATGGTACGATCCATGATGAGTAATGCTGAGTTACCGCGATCTTTCTGGGGTTATGCGCTAGAATCAGCGGCATATCTTCTGAATAGGGCTCCAACCAAGACTGTGCCTACCACTCCATATCAGATGTGGACTGGGAAGAAACCACATCTTCAGCATATGAAGATTTGGGGATGTCCAGCTTTTGTTAAAAAGCAGCATGTTTACAAGCTCGAGGCACGATCAGTAAAATGTTTGTTTGTGGGATATCCAAAGAACTCCAAGGGATATTATTTCTATTACGCAGAGGAACAAAAGGTCTTTGTTTCTCGTAATGCCCATTTTCTGGAACATCTGTTTTTAGAAAAGGAATCAAGTGGGAGCGAAATAGAACTGGAAGAAATTCCAGAACCACAAGCTGCTACTGAAAGTTTGGTAGAACCAGAGGTTCAAGAAGAACAGAACATTCCCGCACCCCTCCGCAGGAGTAGTAGGCCGTCTCATCCGCCTGAGAGATACTACGGTTTTCTCATAGACGGGGATAGAGAGGATTGCATCATAGATGATGATGAACCTACTGACTTCCAGCAGGCCATCCAGAGCGGCGACTCGGTACGATAGCTAGATGCAATGCGGACCGAGATGGAGTCCATGTACACCAACAAAGTATGGACTTTGGACTTTGCTCCAGATGGGGTAAAACCCATAGGATACAAATGGATCTTCAAGAAAAAGATTGGTGTAGATGGACAGGTGGAAACCTATAAGGCTAGACTTGTTGCAAAGGGTTTTCGTCAAAGACCTGGTTTGGACTATGACGAAACCTTTTCTCCAGTGGCTATGCTCAAATCCATTCGGGTCCTTCTTGCTATTGCTGCCTTCCATGATTATGAAATCTGGCAGATGGACGTAAAGACGGCTTTTCTGAATGGAAATTTAGAAGAGAGCGTCTATATGGATCAGCCAGAGGGTTTCAATCAGAGTGGGAGCAGCGGGAAAGTATGCAAGCTGCTTAAGTCCATTTACGGACTAAAGCAGGCATCGCGGAGTTGGAACATCTGTTTTGATGAGACAGTCAAAGAATATGACTTTATCAAAAATCCAGATGAACCGTGCATATATAGTAAAGTTGTGGCCAGAAGTGTCGTATTTCTCGTCTTGTACGTGGATGACATTCTATTGATAGGAAATGACATTCCTATGCTACAATCTGTCAAAGGATTCTTGTCACACAGGTTCTCCATGAAAGACATGGGTGATGCCTCTTACATTCTGGGGATCCGGATCTATCGTGATAGATCCAAGAGGATGTTGGGACTTTCGCAGTCCAGGTATATCGACACTGTACTGAAAAGATTCAGTATGGAAGATTCTAAGCGCGGTAATCTACCGGCTTGTCACGGAATCACCCTCTCCAAAGAGATGTCTCCCAAGACTGATTTGGAAAGGGAACGCATGTCTATTATACCCTACGCTTCTGCGGTAGGCTCTATAATGTATGCGATGTTGTGTACCAGACCAGATGTAGCTTACGCACTGAGCGTGGTAAGCCGGTATCAGTCAGACCCAGGGGAGAACCACTGGAGAGCAGTAAAGAACATTCTCAAGTACCTGAGGAGGACTAAGGAGATGTTCTTGGTTTACGGCGCAAAAGACCTCAGGTTGGAGGCCTTTGCTGATTCCGGCTTCCAGAGTGATAAGGACGATTCCAAGTCCATGTCTGGTTATGTCTTTACCCTCAATGGAGGGGCGGTGTGCTGGAAGAGCTCCAAGCAGGACACCGTTGCTGACTCGACGATGGAAGCGGAGTATATAGCTGCTTGCGATGCCGCAAAAGAAGCAGTCTGGATGAAGAAGTTCCTAACAGAACTTCAGGTGGTTCCTACCATAGTTGATCCAATACCTCTGTATTGCGACAACAACGGAGCTATAGCTTTAGCGAAGGAACCAAGGTCCCATCAGAAGTCCAGACACATCTTGAGGCGGTATCACCTGATCAGGGAGATCATTGATCGTCAGGAGATCGAGGTTCGGAGAGTTGCTTCAGAAGAGAACATTGCTGATCCATTCACGAAGGCCCTTCCTCAGATTCAGTTCGAGAGGCTACTCGAGATCATTGGTCTACGATATGCCAGTACATGGCCCTAGTGCAAGTGGGAGATTGTTAGTGTTTATGCCCTAGAAGGCCATTACTGTATCATACTAGCTTGTATATTACTTAATGGAAGCTTGGGATATTCACATGTATATAACAGTCTTGCTAAACATGGTAGTATGCTACTTGGTTTTTCTATCTTAATATGTGAGTGTACGTATTGATAGAGCTCTTAGGATCTTGCTTGTCTACCAGCGTTGTGATGGCAGTCACACTAGTGGGGGCTGGGTAGTCTACAAGCACATCCTTATTCAGGTCCCTGGTCGTTGGATTATCGAGACAGAGCATCGATACTCCGGAGTAGACTGGTGTGTACGTTTCTCATCCCAGTTGGGGAGATGGTCTGTCCCACAGCCGTCAGTACGTCGTACTGGAGATAGTATACAGGTGCTCGTTAGGTTACGGGTACACCGGACAGGACTCACAGGGAACTGTTGGTTGGTTTGATACCAGTCGTCAGTAAACAGTTCCCAGGTGACATGAGTACAGCGTAGTCCGCAGACTTGACACTGCTACTTCGCCTCGAGTGTGTCCCACTGTTCTTAGATTGCTACCCTACCACGGCTCAAAGGAGTCGTGCAAACAGGTAGCAGTTGGGTGCAGTCCCGAGCACTTGGAGGCAGTGGCGGTTAGACAGGATTCGTCCCTCCCGGTATTGGGAGTAGATATCGTGCTGTGTCAAAGAGCCATTACGCAAAGTCCCTGGCCAGGGCAAGCGAGATTTGCTGGTAGGTTCCAGTAGTTTCTCAGGGTGTAATGGGCTTCCCTTCGACACGACTTATACCGCTATTAGGGGACTGACGCTTGCCGCCCCCTAGGCCCGATATGCGATAGTCTTGGACGAACGGACCGGACTGTATGGAGATTGTCACATCAGACTCAGTAGGAGTTCGGATGGGTTTTCTCATCGGCCTTCTTATCGACAACTACCTGGGGACCGTTACGTACAGCTAGTGCCGCTTGCGGTCTGTGGTTAAACCCACTGCCAGCGTAGTAGTCGAGTCTCTAGAGTCCCACACAGAGAGTTTCCTACTCCAGGAGAAACGATATAGAGGTTGCATGGTTTTGCGACAAAGGGTTCGGACGCATACGTGCGTTTACGCACGTACGACTTTCGGACAGTTTTTACCAGTCGGCTTTGGTTTAAGCCAATTACTGGTATCCGGTTATTGGATTTTTACAGTCTAAAGTTTTTCCGTATTTTTGCGGATTGGAGGGGCGTTCTCGTAATTGTACGAGAAGCTTCTAGAAGATGTGACTAAGGAGGTTACTTTGGATGAGATTGTGAGTCATGGTGGTGATTCATTCATTTCATTAATGCACATTTATTGCTTAATGACTCATGCTAATGAATCACCACTAGATATTTTATGAAGCATGATTTATCATCACTCTTTATTCTTTTCTCATTATTGAAAATGCTTCATAATATATTATGATACTCTCTCTCTCATCTCATTATCTTATCTCATATTCTCTCTCCTCAAGCTCTCATCTTCAAGATACTAATCCTTAATCCTCATGTGTTGAGATCAAAGGTTTAGTTAGACTTAAGCATCCATTACCTTCACTCTATATCATCCTTTCATCTTTGATTAGCAATCAAAGTTGATTAGTTACCTCAAGTTAGAGGTGTAGCTTGGTGTCTTGCTCTCGGGTGGATCGTCTACTACCTAGAGAAGGTCGAGGAGAACAAAGGAGGACACAAAGACGAAGGACCGTTTTCATTAGGTATAATCCCTTAACACTATAGTTTAGTATAGCTATGTGTTCGGTTATTATTTGTTTAGCTTCGATTCAAGCGGTTAGTCGATGTTCGTTCTTTAAACTTGATCGTTTTTGAAAATTCCGCCTCCCCATAAGTACTGGGGTGTACTACAAGGGAAACGTCTACCACGGACACTCCGTCTCGGAAACGCATCAAGTGTCGACCGTCCACGTCGTAAAAAGGGCAGTGCATCCTAAAAAGTGGGAACCAAGGCAAGTCGCCTCCATGTGAAAGAAGATTCATCAATTTCATGCACACGACCCAAATATGTGGTGTGCATTTATTGATGGGGGCACTTTGTTCAAGTCAAAATTTGCACCCCGGTTGACCGAGTCAAAGTCAATGTCAACCCCCAAGCTAGGTGGGCCTAAGCCCAGGTCAAGCGGGCCCATGCCCAAGTCGAGCCCGCGGCCAGCCTCCCCATGCCAACAACAAAATCATGTAATAAATAATTTTTATGTAATTTTTTATACATGAATGTATGCAAAATGGGCATAAAGCCAATATCTTGTAAGCCCATGGCTTATGTGCAAAAATGAAATGGCACATGAGCCATGGGATTGGCAAAATGCCATTTTTGTAAAGCCCAAAGGGCTATATGTAAATATGTAAGCCTATATAAGGCAACATGATGATGAATAAAGGAACACTTTTTATTTCCAACAAAAAACCCTAGGGTTCTTTGTGCCTCCTGCTCCTTCTCCAAGGTTCTAAACCTTCTCATTTCTTTTGAATTAAATCAAGAGTTTTACTCTTTTTTTTCCAAAAACTAAATAGTTTTCCACCACAAAACCCACAAAGGGAAACTCAGAACCGCCATCAGATCTCAGAAAGGAGAGATTTTCAAAATCTCACATCTCTTGACCTTCAAGATCCGGCCAACAAAGGAAGAAGAAGGAGACCTATCTCCAGAAACCCCACTTTGGGGAAGAATTAGGGCTCAAGGGGAGAAGCCCTTCATCAGCTTCAAACATCCTAGGAGTTTAACTCCATATATATATATTGTTTCCCCAATCAGAGCAAGGCTCTGTTTGAATTTCAAAAATTCAAATTTTGAAGCAACGCTTCAAATCCCGTGCGCTGCGCGCAACGCGCCACGTGTTAAAAGTTGATACGACAGCACAACGCCCAACGCGGTGCGTCCAATCAGAGCAGGGCTCTTTTAAAAACAAAAAGTAAAAGAAGCAACGTATAGTTGCGCAAGCGCTACGCTGCGCGACACGTGTCTGCGCAGCTGCGCAAGCTCTGCGCTGCGCGACACGTGTCTGCGCAGCTGCGCACGCACGACTGCGCAAGCGCTGCGCTGCGCGACACGTGTCTGCGCAGCTGCGCAAGCACAGCTGCGCAAGCGCTGCGCTGCGCGACACGTGTCTGCGCAGTTGGAGTTGCGCAAAACAGAATAAATCTTTTATGTTCTTGTTAAAAGAAGAAGATTTTCTTCTGTAAAGCAGGGGCCTTTGGATCAAAGATCCAACGGTGGGGAAAATTCCCCAAATCACTCAGAAAAAGATCTCTGTAACAAATTTAACTAATTTGTGAGCACTATAAAAAGGACCCCAGACCTCATTTCAAAAAAAAAAAGATCAACATCTTGCTAAAAGAAAAAGGAGAGAAAGAGGACTCTGAAGAACTCCTCAAGAATAAAAAAAGGGTAAAAAACCTTTGAAAGAAGAGAAATTTCTCTTATGAACAAGATCATGGATCTTCAATAAATAAAAAAAACAAATAAAATAAAAAAAATAAAAATAGTGCCTTGCACTTGTTATGAACCTTGGGTTCTCTAAAACAAGGGATCAAAAAGTGCTTTGCACTTCTGTTTTGAATCTAAAAAAGATTTTTAGTGCTTTGCACAAATGCAATGCATTTCCTAAAGGGCCAGGCCCAAATCAAAAAGACCTAGTAGGCCTAATTGAATTGCAGTGCAATAAAAGGGGCAGAGCCCAAACAAAATAGATGCTCTGCATCATTTATAAAAAGGGCAGAGCCCAAACAAAACAAAAATAATGCAGTGCATTATTTAAAAAGGGACAAAGCCCTAACTCAGGTCTAATAGGCCAAAGACCAATAAAAATGTTGAACATCCAACTGGACTTAGCCCAGTCATGGCCATAAGTCCTTAAATTAAATTGACTGAGCACGACTGCTCTTTTAAATTAATTTATATCCGGTTCGAGGGTATATCTCTGAGCTCCCCTGACACCTATCGTTGTAATCCTTCAACGACGTTAGAGAGGCGACGGGTCCCGACAACCGCATATCAACATGGACTGCGGGGTCCTTAAACTCGTGGACTGAAACGTCCCTAAACTAATATCGGACCGAGACGTCCCTAAACTAATATCGGTCCGAGACGTCCCTAAACTAATATCGGACCGAAACGTCCCTAAACTAATATCGGACCGAGACGTCCTTAAACTAATATCGGACTGAAACGTCCCTAAACTAATATCGGACCGAGACGTCCTTAAACTAATATCGGACCGAGACGTCCCTAAACTAATATCGGACCGAGACGTCCCTAAACTTATATCGGACCGAGACGTCCCTAAACTAATATCGGACCGAGACGTCCCTAAACTAATATCGGACCACCACGTCCCTAAACTGGAATATGGACCACCACGTCCCTAAACTGGCGATGGACCACCACGTCCCTAAACTGGAAAATGGACCACTACGTCCCTAAACTGGAACAATAGAGCCTCCAAATGCTCTTTTGCCGGATCTAAACGGTCCCGTTTAAGTTGATCTTAGCCCCAAATACGGCTAACGTATCCTTAGACATTTAAATGAATGATAAAACTCCAAATCAACTTTGGTTCAAGGGTACATCTCTGAACTCCTCTGACACCTGTCGTTGTAATCCTTCAACGACGTCAGAGAGGTGACGAGTCCTGACAGCCATATATTAAATGAATCACTACTTTAAGTTGATCTCAGTCTAAAACAGGACTAACGTATCCTTAACGAACGTTTAAGTTGATCTTAGCCGCAACGCGACTAATGCATCCTTGAACTAAAAACACCCAACCCAAATCTAAGTAAATACGGATTTGGACTAATCCACGTCCTACGGGCGACGGCATTACTCAGTCTCCGTATACAATCCACGGGCAACCACAAATAAAACAAACACACACGACACGAAGTGAAATTCTGGAGAAGGAGAAACTTGTTACCGCGATGCGGTAGCGTAATTAACTGCAGGGGCTTGCGCCTGCAGGGAAGAGCGTCCCCACAATCAAAAACCCCTCACCCTGAGGGGGAATCTGACGAAGTCTGCTACATCGGCCGCATCCGTCTAAACCTCCGATACACGGTGCCATAAATCAACTTGGCATCTTCGGAGAGGTAGACGGATAAAACCAATTAGCATCTGCCCCGAATCTCAGGCAAGACGCGAAGTCCGCGCCGCCGTTCGGAGGGGAACAGATTCTGGCACGCCCGGTGGGACCTTTTCCTCTTTCCACTCCACACTTCGTGTGTCGTCTTCGCGAACCAATCGCGGTTTGTTAAATGGTTGCCTTTGGATTTTCGAGTTACTAAGATTTGGTCTTTTGCCTGGCGCAGAACTCAAGATTCAATGGCCTTCAACTGCACCAACTGCTCGAAATGCCACTGCAACGGACGCTCCATCTCCCCCGGAGGTGTAGCATATGGGCCCCAAGTGGCTTCCTTCCTCACTCTGCCAGTAGACCAGGTGACCCAAGCCACCACTGGCCTGTTCTTCGGGACCATGATCCCACCTACAAGCTTCTCTATGTCGATACCTGCACCGGAAGTGAACAAGAAGTCGGTGTTCGACTGGCTCACTGCTACCACGACCCCTGTCAACGGGTCATCCGCTACCAAACCGACAGCCTCTGTTTTCACTAGGCTAAATCAGAACTCTAAATTGGCTGTCCCAAAGAGGGCAACGGCCGCTATTCCGGAAGTCGTTAAGGCGGCTTCTCCCGCCAAAGAGTCAGTCTTTTCAAGACTAATGATTCCTGCTCCCGCCCCTGCACGAAGATCTGTCTTTGACAGATTGGATATTACCCTGCAAGGAACAACCTCAGTCTTTAAGAGGTTAACACCGGCGGCGCCTCATTCAGACAGGGGGCAAAAAGAAGTTATCTCTATCTCTGAGCCAATCCCAACGGCTCGTCGTGCTCGACGTCGCCATTGGCAACGAGTGAGGAAGGCAGGGGGCAACTCCTCCTCAGGACCAACTCCACCGGCTCCAGCAGTGGAAGTCAACGCTGCTGTTCCAACTGAGAACAGCTTTGAACTGCTGAGGAGGGTACGGAAGAACTCTCCAATCGCTACATTGAAGAGATCTCCTCCACCTGCGAAGAGGGTTCCAGAAACGAAGCAAGAACAGCCCCCTCAACGGCTGTCTTGAAGAATTTATAAAGTTTGGCGAAGGGTTCAAGACTCTTTGATTGACCCAGGTCACTCTCTACGCCAGAAAAAGACGAAGGTGGATAAAGACAAGGATTGTCCCATTAAACAGCAGGGGACAGCAGCTGCTAGGGTGCCCCCTTCAATGGTTCCTTCAACCTCAACGGCCCATAAAAGAAGGAGGCCAGAGAAAACCCCCGCGTCAGCGGAAAAAGTTAAAAATGGTGAACCTAAACGCCCCAAGTCAAGGGGCATAATAGTTCATACGGTTTACATGGCATTGGGAAAAGAAGACAGACGTACATCCACAGGTCATAGACCGCTTACACGGTCAGTGACCAAGGCTCAGGAGCAGCAACAGAAGCTCCAGGAGATGATGAAATGGCCGCACTTACAGGGCCGAAAGAAACCCCGGAAACATCCTCAGAAGAACGTCAAGAACAAGAAACGGACGCCGAATTCCTTCGGCGCGTGCTAGAGAAGAAAGATAAAGAAGCTGCGGAGCAGGCAGCCAACATAAAGAATATGGCCCCCCGTTCCAGGATATGGTGGGTATGATGATTCAACAAGATCCACCTGCTGGAGATCCCCCGATCATTCTTGAAGACGATAGGGGAGAGACATCGAATCCTCCACCGGCTCTATCCGCAGCTAAAGAGGATACCATATCAAAAGCTGATTTGGATGAATACATCGCCCAGCAAATACGGGTGCATCAGGCGACTGAAGCAGCCGGTCAGGTCGTAAAGACAGGGCGGCCATATCCGGGTTGGTACGATCAGATTAAGTACCCGCCAGGTTATACAATTCCTAAGTTCCATGTCTACAAAGGGACAGGTAATCCTCATCAGCATGTTGCCCAGTTCAGGGCGCTCTGCGGCAACAACGGCGGTGACGACAAGCTGTTGCTTCGCCAGTTTGTTGGAAGCTTATCAGATACGGCGTTCGAGTGGTATTCTGAACTCTCGAACGACTCTATTAAAACCTTCGCGGAGATGGAGCTGCTGTTTACTCAACGTTTTGCAAGCGCCAGTGAACGTACCCCGATGACGGCACTGATTAACGCCAGGGTAAAACCCGGCGAGACGTGGGTTCAGTACGCTATACGATGGCGGAATTTATTGTCAAAGTGTGAGCAGCGCATTGAAGAAGCTCCTGCAGTTGGTATGTTTGTGGGAACCCTCGATCCACAAGCAGCCATCTCACAATTTATGATGTTTTTCAAGCCAACTACCTTCCAGGCGTTGATTGACAAACTAGCGCAAATGGATCAAATGGGCCATAAACCTCCTCTTCCAAGGCCGGACTCCCGAAATGACAAAGGGAAGGGAAAAGCGATCGTCGTCGCTAATGCTCAACAACAACCAAGCGACCCGAAGCCAGTGGCTCGTCAAAATAATATGCGCCCGTACGTACCCCTTGAGGATAGGATGGGACGTCCTTATTCCTTTCCCCGCGATAAAACGAAGAGATTATTCGAGCTGGCGTTGCGCAACAGACTCATAAATCTGCCGGATCCAAAACGTCTGTTGCAACCAAGTGACGTCAACGAGCCCAACTACTGTCCTTATCATCGAGTACTAGGCCATCCGATCGAAGATTGCTACGTTTTCAAGAATTGGCTTGAAAACCAGTACCGACAGGGCAAGTTCGCGTTATCTGACAAATGGAAGGTGAATCCCCCACAGCCCCACACCTCTAAGGGGACGAATACGCCGGGGGCAACATGCTCAGTCATTGAAGAAGCTCCTTGGGAGGTTGTATTATCAGCCAAGACAAAGAGAATGCTAAACGATCTTCAGGCATGTCCAGCAATCAAGTGGAAGAACCCGTTGGAACTGCAGGTCATTGAAGGGATGTTGAAACTGTGTACAACTCCAAAGACTGATGGTGGTGGCTCAAACACTCGCAACCAGCCGTCAAAATCTTCGAAAAAGAAGAAGAAGAAATCTAAGAAACCCGTGAAGCCTGGCGACAAGCGCACGGACTTATAAAAGCAAATTGACGCGCTGGATGAATACAACCAAAAGGTGCGGACTCCCATTATGCTCCAAGAGTTCCTCGATCACGTCTTTCAAGAAGAAGATGAGGGAGAAATTTAATCAGATGAATCCGAGGAATATGTAGCGAGCTGTCATATGATCTCCCATTCGATCACGAACGATGAAGAGACTTCTGGCACTAAAACGCTGGGGGCAGATACTGAATCAAAAATTCCGGAGCTATCAGTCGAAATGATTGACGCGTTCCTTAACGAAGCTCGACTAAAAAGTAAAGCCGATCGAGAACACGAGATGGCTATATTTGAAAGGGCCAAGCACCAACGACTTGATGAAAGAGCTGAGGCGATCCCGCTGGAGCAAAACACCTTCGCTACCGACAAAAGCCAATTCAAGATAAAGAAAAGGTTTGCTAAGGCCACATCAATGGGCATGAAGCTACCATCCTCTGAAGGAAAAATTACTGGTGAAATGAAAATGCACCCCTCCTATTGCTTATATCATCAGAAGGTTTCGCACCCCACTCAAGAATGCAAAACTTTCGATAAATGGTGGCAAGGATATGTTGCTCGTCAACAACGCTTCAAGCGGGAAAAGCGTAAAACTCGTCGAGAGCAAAGAGATACGACCGAAGAGCTTAAAAGAACTACCGGCGATTGTCGCATGGTTAACACTGCCGGGTCACAAGTGCCTACATTCGGGAGCGATTCTGATGAAGAGCTGGAACTCACCCCTCTCTTTAAAGAGTCAACTTCGGGAAAAGAAGAAGAGCCAAAGATTTGCGAAAATATCCAGCTACGCAATCGGACGTTACCTGAAAAGAATCTCGGACCCTTAAACAAGAAAGATAAAGGGAAAGAAAAGGTCTCTGAGGATATTACTCTAGATGACCAAGTTGCGGAAGAGCTAACCGCCAAGAATCCGCCGAAAAGAAATAAGGTGGATTACAATGTCTTGGCGCATCTGAGGAAGCTGCCCTCACAACTCAGCATTCTTGATGCCCTGTTACTATCAAAAGAGGCGAGGGATTCTTTGATCAAAGCGCTACAAGATCCGGACCAGTTCC
Source organism: Agapanthus africanus (assembly GCA_030015575.1). NCBI lineage: Eukaryota > Viridiplantae > Streptophyta > Magnoliopsida > Asparagales > Amaryllidaceae > Agapanthus > Agapanthus africanus. Next base: position 372,096,015 of record JASDDO010000012.1, read on the forward strand.
AGGCCTTCCTGGCCGAAGAAAAGATGAAGGATGAGTTGGAAGAGGTGCACACGGCCGACGTTGCTTTTGGCGATGAAGACCTTCTCCTTGGGACGTGCGAACACAATCGCCCTCTCTATGTCTCAGGATACTGCCATGATATAAAGATAGACAAAATTCTGATCGATAATGGATCGTCTGTTAATCTCCTCAACGTGCGAGTGTTGAAGGAAATCTGCATGAGCGTCCGGCACCTTGCGCGGGACAAGATCACCATCTCCAGGTTCGACTCCCAATCGTCAAAGACTCTTGAATCTGTGATATTGATGTTACGCTTCGGGTTGCTCATCACAGATATTAAATTCCATGTCATAGACGCCAAGACATGCTACAATGCTCTGCTCGGTCGACCATGGTTACACGAGTACAATATTATCCCTTCTACACAGCATCAGTGTATGAAATATTGTAAGGATGGTCTCGAGTACACTGTGGCAGGAGAATTGAATCCGTTTTCCGTGAATGAAGTTCGTAAGTATGAAGATGCCAAATACTTCTTGCCGAGTTTCGAAGAAACGGAAAGATGTCACAAGCCTGAGAACAAAACTAACGCCACCATCCCTGTCTTCGGCAGCGATACCGAGGAGGAAGAGGATATAACTTATTCGGGTCTGCCCCAATACACCAAGTTGGGACCATCCGTTCCTTTATTGATCTTCGGTAGTGATTCAGGGGATGAAGTTCATGCTGTATTCCCTGCTCGGCTGCCAATCCGAACTTCTGCTGATGAAGAGCGAAGTCTACAGATAGCCATGGTGCCGCCTAAACACCATAAAGAACTGGATGCACTTAATATCTATAGTGTAGGAGAGTTGCGGACATTCTATATCCCTCCCAGGAGAAAGAGAGAGAAAGCAATTTTTCTTTACCGCTCTGAAGAAAATAAAGTGGAGAAAGAGATCTGGTATGGAGCAGATCCAACACTGGACAGGCTTCAACCCATTCGTCTACCCAGATATTATACGGAAGGTTTGAAAAAGCTGCTGAAGCGCCAAGGGATACCCTTCGAACAGACTGTTAGGAAGGCCAAATTCTATGACAGGGTTTGGAACGTCCCCGGAACTCAACACAAGCTACCTAATGGGAGGATGGAGACGATCGGGCTCGGATACATCCGTTCAAAGAAACGACAGCTATTAAACAGCTGCTATGTCATATATGACTTCGATGAAGAAGCGGATGCTCAACGGGAGGACGCTAATCCTGAGCCAAGAAAAGTGCCAGATGCAAAGGAACCCAGTCCATCGTTCGAAGAACAAATGGACAAGCTTATAAGAGAAGCGGGTCAAAAGGTCCGAGACGACCATAACCGCGAATTGGTCATCTACGAGAAAGCCAGAACGCAACGCCTTCTCCAACAAGCCGTGAAAGATGAAAAGGCTGCTCCCTGTCAACCTGTTATAAAGAAGGCTCAGCGCAAAAGCAGAAATAAGTCGAAAGGCCAAAAAGACGCTCAACAACAACAAAGCAGGGCTAAGAAGCCACGCAAACGGGAGTCGAGTGCTATTGATCTATCCCTTATGAAGAAAATGGGTCGAGCGTACTCGTTTCCTCGGGACAAAACGAAGAAGATACTTGACCTCGCTCTAAAACATCAGATGCTTACACTGCCGGAGTCCAAACACCCCGAACGAACAGGCGAAGTCTCACACCCAGACTATTGCTCTTATCACCGAGTAATAGGGCACCCTCTCGAGGATTGCTTCACCTTCAAGAATTGGGTCGAAGATCAGTACCAGCTTGGCAAATTCGCTCTGTCTGACAACTGGAGGGTAACGCCACCACAAAAGCACGAGCCCAAGGCCACGGAAGAAAAACCAGTTCCATATTGGGATTGGAAGCGAATTCGCACCTGTCACATGATCACAATAATAAAAGAAGAGCCCGAGGACATAGATGAGCTCCCTTGGTGCTTCGAAAACAGCAGCGACGAGATAATCTCAGAATTCCCACCAGCGCCAAAAGAGCTGGAAGATGGAATCCATACCACTGCAGATAATCTCAAGAAAATTGAGTTGGGGACGGCAAATGACCCGCGACCAACATTCATCAGCGAGCTACTATCTGAAGAAAGGGTAGCTGCGTTAAAGGATGTGCTTCTGCACCATAGAGATTGCTTTGCGTGGAACTATTCCGAAATGCCGGGACTAGATCCAGAAATGGCTGTGCATAAATTGGCAATATCCCCAAGCATCAAGCCAGTCAAACAGGCACCGAGAAGAATGCGACTCGAGCTTGAAATGAGTATCAATGCTGAAGTCAAAAAGCTGATCGACTCTGGCTTCATCCACGAGGTTCAATATCCGGAGTGGATCGCCAACATCGTCCCAGTGATGAAGAAAAATGGGACAGTGCGTATATGCGTGGACTTTCGGGATCTCAATAAAGCTTGCCCGAAGGATGATTTCCCAGTGCCAGTCACCGAATTGATGATAGACAATACATCCACTCATAAGGTTTTCTCCTTCATGGACGGCTCATCGCGGTATAACCAGATAAAAATGCATCCAGAAGACCAGAAGCACACAGCCTTCAGGACCCCTTTAGGAATATTCTGTTATAAAGTGATGCCCTTCGGTTTAAAGAACGCCGGTGCCACCTACCAAAGGGCCATGACGAAGATCTTCGACGACCTTATACACGAAATCGTCGAATGCTATATCGATGATCTCGTGGTTAAAAGCAAATCATACGAGGAACATCTCGAGCATCTGAAGACCGTATTTCAACGCCTTCGACAATACAACTTGAAAATGAACCCGCTCAAGTGTGCATTCGGAGTCTCCTCAGGCAAATTCCTGGGATTCATTGTTCGACACCGAGGTATTGAAATAGATCCGTCAAAGATTAAAGCGATCATGGAAATGCCTCCACCGAGAACTCTCAAACAGCTGCGGTCTCTCCAAGGGAAGCTCGCATACATACGGCGATTTATAGCCAATCTTTCAGGCAAGTGACGTCCCTATAGCCACCTGATGAAGAAGGGAACCCCGTTCGTCTGGGATCAAAAGTGCCAAAGCGCACTAGACGAGATCAAGCAGTACCTGCAAAACCCTCCAGTGTTGGCTGCTCCGGTTAAGGGAAGGCCTCTCATTCTTTATACAACCGTCCTCGAAGGTTCTTTAGGAGCATTATGGGCACAAGAGAACGATCAAGGGAAAGAAAGAGCACTCTACTACTTAAGTCGGGTTCTACTGGGGGCAGAAAGCAACTGCTCCCCCATTGAAAAACATTGCCTGGCGTTGATCTTCGCGATAACAAAGCTTAGGCACTATGCGTTGGCGCATGAGGTCCGTCTCATTTCAAAGGTGGACCCCCTTAAATTCTTGATGTCAAAGGCCATATTGACGGGACGACTCGCTAAATAGGCCCTACTCTTGATGGAGTTTTCGATAACATATCAACCTCTCAAGGCAGTGAAAGGCCAGGCCATCGCCGACTTCCTCGCTGAGCATCCCATACCCGCCGATTCTCCTCTAAATTGCGATTTTCCAGACGAACATGCGTTCGATGCGATTGACGGTGGTGATACCCGATGGGAACTTTATTTCGATGGAGCATCTTCCATGAAAAAGCGCAAACAAAGTACCCCTATAATCAAATCGGGGGTAGGACTCATCTTTGTAACTCCACAAGGAGGGATAATGCGCTTTGCTTTCTCCCTGACGGAGCCAAGGACAAACAACGAAGCCGAATACGAAGCTCTGATAGCAGGCCTCGAGATCGCCATTGACATGGGAATTGAAAACCTCCTCATATACGGGGATTCTCAACTGGTCGTTAGTCAAGTAAACGGCGACTACCAAACGTGCAAACCGGAGTTAGTGAAATACGGTGAAAAAGTGCAACAACTGTTGACCCAAATTCCCTCCTATACTTTGGAGAACATACCGCGTGCGGACAACAGCAAAGCAGATGCATTGGCTAAACTTGCTAAAGAACTGGCTGACGAAAACCTCGATGACGTTAGAATCATGGTGCAAAGCCGTCGGGTGCTTGCCCCAGCAGAAATATCTCCGGAATGATCCGAAGAAAAAGGAGCGAGCGAGCAGACGACCCTGCAAGTAAAAGATTGGGAAAATACCGAGGACTGGAGAGAAGTCTTCATAGATTACTTCAAGTTCCACCGAATGCCTGAAGAAGCGTCCACAAGACATCAGCTCGTGAAACGAGCTCTGTCTTTCGCCTTCGTCAACGATACTCTATACAAGAGGTCATTCGATTCTCTGTGGCTGAGATGCTTAGGACCTGACGAAGCGAAAAGGGTCGTCCAAGAAGTTCACGACGGACTCTGCGGTTCCCACCAAGCGGGCCCAAAGATGAAGTTGAAGATAAAACGGATGGGCTACTATTGGCCCACGATGATTCAAGACTGCCTCGAATATGCGAAGCAGTGTCACTCGTGTCAAATCCATGGGGACTTCATCCACCAGCACCCAAATCCACTACATCCAACGATAGCTAGCTGGCCATTCGAAATGTGGGGGACTGATATAGTCGGCCCCATCGAACCAGCATCGTCTAGAGGACATCGTTTCATCCTAGCAACGACTGACTACTTCTCTAAATGGGCAGAAGCAGTACCGTTAAGAGAAGTGAAGACGGAAAATATCCTCCACTTCTTCAAGACGCATGTCATATATCGGTTTGGAACGCCAAGGCGAATCATCTCCGATAACGGGCCAGCGTACAGAAGTCACAGAATCAGTCGCTTTGCGCAATAACACAATATAGACTGGAGGTATTCCTCGGTTTATAATCCGCGAGCTAACGGTCTAGCTGAGGCCTTCAACAAGACCTTAACAAAGATCATAAAGAAAACGGTGTCCCGAAATAAGAAGGACTGGCACGAAAGACTGCAAGAAGCTCTTTGGGCGTATCGAACTACGTTCAAGACGGCCACAAACACAACACCGTATGCGTTAGTATTTAGGACGGAAGCAGTACTCCCCATCGAGATAGAGTTACCCTCTCTACGAGTGGCAGTTCACCACGAGCTAACGGACGAAGAAAATGCTCACCTTCGGCTTGAGGAGCTTGACGCCCTTGATGAAACCCGGCTCATAGCACAGCAAAATCTGGAAGCTTATAAAGCAAAGATGACATGCTCATATGAAAGATTGACCCGACTGAGGACATTCCGCCAAGGCGAACTCGTGCTAGTGGTCAAAAGGCCTATGATCCCCAATCGCGCTAAGCGGGGAAAATTCGAGCCAAACTATGAAGGCCCGTACATCATAGATAAAGTTTACCAGGGTGGGGCCTATCTACTCATGGACATGCATGGTGAAAGGCCTTTCAGGCTAATAAATGGCCGCTTCCTAAAGAAATATTATGCTTAATGAGCCACAGCCTAGGTCAATGATAGATGACGACGACTATGTCCGCTCGCTATCTTCCTAAGCTCAAGCTTTATAAAAAGTAGCCGGCCTTCTCAACGACGGACCGAAATGTCCTTAAACTAATAGCAGACCGAAACGTCTTTAAACTACTACCGCAGCATCTTTAGGCTGATGAGATATAAAAAAAAAACATATAAAAATAATAAAATAAAATAAACGGTATGTCCATAAGCAAAAAGGGCACGGATGAAAAACCCGAAAGGGCTCCGTGAGTAAAAACAGCAGGGCTACCGGCGAGTGTTCGTGAAAACCCGAAAGGGCGCGACCTCGTAAAAAAAATATATAAAAATAAGAAGAATAAGAAAAAAGGTAGGTCCATAAGCAAAATGGGCACGGATGAAAACCCGAAAGGGCTCCGTGAGTAAAAACAGCAGGACTACCGGCGAGTGTTTGTGAAAACCTGAAAGGGCGCAACCTCGTCAAAAAAGCACTTACAGGGTCCCCTCGACCTTGTAAGGAGAAACCACCCGCGTGAGATCCTTACGACTCACAAGGGAGCAACACACTTAGAGATCCTCACGATTTCTAAGGAGAAAATACACTCGCGAGATCCTCACGACTCGTGAGGAGAACTCTCTTATGGGACCCTCACGGCTCATAAGATTTGAAAGTCTTAAGTTACAGAGACCTAAACCTGTGCTTAAGCAAACCCCCACAAACTTCCAATACTGCCCTACAAGTGGTCCTATATTGGCCCTTGTATACAATCCACGGGCACGAATAAACATTTCCCTAACCAAGTCTCATCCGTGACTGGGGATATGTTCGCATGGTAAACAACCCTTGTAAATCCTCTCAATTTATGAGGAGAAAACCCTCCTGTAGGATCCTTACGACTTACAGAGGAAACGAACACTTAGGACTCCTCACGAGTCCTAAGGAGAAAATACACCTACAAGATCCTCACGACTTGTAGGGAGAAATAACTTCGTGAAACCCTTACAGCTCATGAAGTCAAAAGCCTTAGCCGACAGGACCCTAACCCTGGTCGCTAAGCCACCTTTGTTCGACATCGACAGAGGCAGATGATGATTCGCTCCTGGTAATATCCCAGTTGTAGCGGTGCTGATGCCAAAATCGGTTTACAGCAAAAAGCCAATAGGCCGCACATGCATACGAAATAGCCGAAATGATATGGCAACTTGCAATAAAAAGCAGCAAGTAAAAATGTATGCATGCAAAATAGCCGAAATGATTGGGCAACTCGCAATAAAAAGCAGCGAGTAAGAATAAAATAAATAGCCGAAATGATTGGGCACCGCGAGAAATAGCCGAAATGATAGGGCAACTTGCAATAAAAAGCAGCAAGTAAAAATGTATGCATGCAAAATAGCCGAAATGATTGGGCAACTCGCAATAAAAAGCAGCGAGTAAGAATAAAATAAATAGCCGAAATGATTGGGCACCGCGAAAAATAGCCGAAATGATTGGGCAGTCACGACCTTCGCGATATAAAAAGCTGAAATGATAGAGTATCGCGGAAATAAAATAAAATAAAAAGAAGAAAGTGATGAAAACTTTGGCCCTACAGTTAAGATCACATCGATCCCTGTATACAATCCAAGGGCGTAAACAAAGAGGGAACCATACTCTCCCAGCAGGCTCCGCCAGAAGACGAAGCTAAATCTCGACGGTTCAGTCCAACTCCGAAGAAACTAGTATCTTCATCAAATTCCTCGACTCACGGATACAAACACTCCTTGACGAGAGCCTCCTGATCCGCGTCGACTCGCAGAGCCACCAGTGCCTCCGTGGGAATCTTCGACTCATTTCAAACCCCAAGGAAACAAGTAATCCTTGGCGCTTGGGAAACAAATAATCCCTAGCAAACTCCTCGACTCACGGATACAAACACTCCTTGACGAGAGCCTCCTGATCCGCGTCGACTCGCAGAGCCACCAGTGCCTCCGTGGGAATCCTCGACTCGTTTCAAACCCCAAGGAAACAAATAATCCTTGGCGCTTGGGAAACAAATAATCCCTAGAAAACTCCTCGACTCACGGATACAAACACTCCTTGACGAGAGCCTTCTGATCCGCGTCGACTCACAGAGCCACCAGTGCCTCCGTGGGAACCTTCGACTCGTTTCAAACCCCAAGGAAACAAATAATCCTTGGCGCTTGGGAAACAAATGACCCCTAGCAAACTCCTCGACTCACGGATACAAACACTCCTTGACGAGAGCATCCTGATCCGCGTCGACTTGCAGAGACACCAGTGCCTCCGTGGGAACCTTCGACTCGTTTCAAACCCCAAGGAAACAAATAATCCTTGGCGCTTGGGAAACAAATAATCTCTAGCAAACTCCTCGACTCACGGATACAAACACTCCTTGACGAGAGCCTCCTGATTCGCGTCGGCTCGCAGAGAAACCATTATCTCCGCGGGAAACTCCCGATTCGTCTCAACTTGCAAATAAAGCCTCAGGCAGCACGGACTAAAAAACTTGCTTCCTGAAACAATGGGACCCTGCAAGTCAATCCAAAATGGTCTCTTGCATACTATTCACGGGTCTCACTCTCCAAAGTCGAATTTCGACGAGGAGGGAAACAACCGCTTGTGGGTCCTCTCGACTCATAAGAGGGAAGAATTCTCTTATAGGATCCTTACGACTTATAAGAGAAAACTACACTTAGGAATCCTCACGATTCCTAAGGAGAAAAACCCACCTACGAGATCCTCTCGATCCGTAGGGAGAAAAGTCTCTATGAGACCCTCACGGCTCATGGAATCGAAAAGTCTTGGGCAGCAGATCTGAACCTGCGGCCTAAGCCATCGCTGATTCTTAAGAAAGTAAAGATGCGTGCTCTATTATCCGTCAACCATGGTTACTAAAGTGGCGTGCTGATAACAAAAGAAAGAAAAGGGCGGAGAAATGACACAAGACATTGCAAAAAAATGTGTATCTTTTATTTATGGACTTGATTGAATACAGGATACATTGTGCTAAAGAATAAAAAAAAATATACATACGCATTTTTATTATTTACAAGTACAAACGACACAAGGAGAGTTACTAAGAAGGAAGCGTCTTCAGTAGCTTTATCAGTTGTTCGCACACTTCCTTCCATTCCTTTTCCTGATCGGCTATCACCGCCAGTTCGTCCTCTACTCGAGCCCGCTGCTGCATAAAGGATGCAAGCTGTTCCTCAATGACCCGCTGGGCTGCTTCACGGCCTCGGGCATCACGCTCGGCGGCATCAAGCTTTCGCTTCAGTGCTAGCCCATTAGAAATATGCTCCAGAAGGCCTTCAAAGACGACTTTCACCTCAGCAGCATTCGTCCTAACTTCAGCGCGCAGGCGAGCAGTTGCGCTCGAAGATTCCCGACGTTCCTTCAACCGTAAAGCTGCTTCTTGCTCCAAATGGCGGAATTAAGAAGTGCTTTGCTCGAGCCAAGCTGTACGTTGGGTGCCTATGGCCAAAATTTCAGGAGAAGGACGCTTCGACTCCAGCCGATGTAGGGAGGCCTCGATCTCCCTGCAGTGTTTAACCCAAGATTCAACGACGCCCTCATTGTGAAAGTTTACGAGCGCCGCCAACATTGGGTTAACTTCCACAGCGAAATCTACGGCAGAAGGGAGAGCGTCCGCATTAAGCTCTTCGATATACCCGCTCAGCATGCCCAAACTCATCACGGCACCCTTTGAAGATGGACGTTTCAAGAAAGGGCCTGCCGGTGAGAGGACACGAGACTCAAGAGGGACCGGAGCCGGAACGATAGCTGCAAAATAAAACATGGTTAAACGATGGTTCAAGAGATGTTAAAGAATCATCAAAAAGGAAATTTACTATACCAGCTGCAACAGATGGTAAAGCTGGAAGGGCCGGTGGCGTGACAGGTCTTGTGCCCCCTCCTTCAATTCGTGGCACTACAGTAAGAAAGAGGAAGGGTCAGAAACCATCCCATTGCTAAAAAAGGGGGGAAATAAAGACATCAAAGTGGAAGTATACTCACCGGCACCACTAGAGGGAGAAGCGAGTTCGGATGGGAAGGAGAAGTGTGGAAGCAACACATGATATAGATGATCAAAGAGCACTCCTGAAAAGACACAGTGGTACGGCGTTAGTACATAAGTTATGCGGTTAAAAGATAAACTAATGAATCGCAAATCCATACCTTCCAACATCCGTGATGGCACAAGGGAAGGCGGGGAGGTGACCACCGCCAAGGCAGTAATTGACGGTGCTCCTTCGAGCAATGGAGCATCGGCGTTGGTCGCGCCTGCGTTAAAAACAAAGACAGAATTGTTAGAAAAGACCGCAAGATATGTAAAGAAGAGGGAATGATAGTAACTTGAAGTTTACCCGACGAGCTGCCAGCCGAAACTGAGGCAATTCCCTCCTCTATCGACATGAGGCCACCACCCGTAACCTCATCACCCGACTCGATAAGGACCGTCGTCGCGCTCGCGCGACCAGGAGACGGCAGAGGATCGTAAACGGGGAGGGCAATGATGGGAGCGTTGCCGGACTCTTGGAAGGAAGCGGCTGACTCTTCCCCAAGAGTCGTGCCCATCTCACCCGCTACTTCCTCAGGCTCCGCTGTCTCCATCGGCTCATCTGCCGTCATCACGAGGTCGCCAGCCTCAAATGCCTCGTCCGCCATCACCCCGGACTCAGTTGTAATGATCGTTTCATCTGCCGCCACTTCAGGCTCGGCATCAACGACCTTCTCGGCCATAGGCCCCTCAACCTCCGCACCAGGCTCCATGGCCTCAATGATGTTGCCCACTGTAGGCTCGAGTTCGGCAGGCACCGCCTCCTCTGTTCCCCTAGGTTCGACGGTCGCCGCCTCACCCTCGGTCGAACTTGGCCCTGCAAAATAATAGATATAAGAACCGTCGGCATTATAACTCTCACAATAAAAATTCTGAAAGAAATTTTACCTGAAGTGGACTTATCATTTGCGCTTCGAACGGCGCGCGCCACTTGTCTGCGAGCAGTGGATAGGGCGACAGGGGCCTCTCCGGAAGGAGTATCTGCCCGAGGGACAGTGCTTGGGCCCGCTCCCACAGCCAAAGCAGTCCGGCGCGCCTTCGCCTCGCGCCTCAGCCGCTTTCTCTCCTCCTGGGCCGTTGAGACAGAACTCACCAGAGCCTCTCTCATTGAGGCGTCTTCGTCCGTGAGTAGGGATGCCTCCAAGTTTTTCAGGGCATCCCTCTTCATTTTGTCAAGTCGAGGCTCTTGCAGCAGCCCCGATGAGACCGGGACTTCAGTAACAGGCTTGGGGAGGATCCCCGCATCAACTGATATAGATCCTACAAAGAAACAAAGGAAGAAGGTTAGGTTGACCATCAGAAGAGATAACATTTTTTTTTCTTATAAAAGACAAGGGGATGGGACGCACCAATGCCTGCCAGAGCACGTTTCTCCTCCTCCTCTTGGAAAGTTTTTAAAGAGGCAGCAATAGCTTCTTCAGTAGAGACACCTGTTGAAAATGGAAAAAGTTTTAGTCAAGAATAATGATAAAAAAATGCGATGAACTGATGAGGAAAGAGGCTAATGATCACCTTACTCCGTGAGTTTGCTTAACATCGCTTCGAGCCTTGCTGATCGCTCAGAAGCTGCAATGGCGGCCGCCAAATTGGTGTCTGCAGGGTCTACCAAGAAGCCCTTATTGCTGCCATATTCACTTATTCCTTTGGTAAGAGGGGCCTCAGACTCTAAATTGAGGATTGCGTCGAGAGAAAGGATCGACTTCTTCTTCTTGTGCCCGCCAGCTTTAGATGCACCTAGAATTGATTTACGCTTGGCAGTCACCTTGGGGCGGCGGGTCCCGATATCCGCTCCTGCGCCGGACTCTGGCGATATTACATCAACCGTCTTTGTGGGAACACGGGGCGCCTGTGGTGCATTCACCGTAGCAGACAGCGGCAATCCACGCGGGGGGCCCAACACGCGTGGTCGGTCGACTCCGGCATCTTTCAACGGAGGAATGACCGGGATCCTTGGTTGCAAGGGGGCCTTGCGATCACCGCCAAGAGGCGCACCCCTACGGTCAACCAGTATACGCTTCTCCGTTAAGATAATTGGGCCCATCGCATGCGCATACCAAGCCGCGTACGTGTTAAGCGTCTTAGGGACACAGCTGGGTTCACTAATGAAGAAATAGGAACCCGTGTTAAGCCGTGTGAAATGATGCATTGCGTTCTTCATCCCCTCTCAGCTGACCACAGGTTTTTCCAAGAAAGCTTCCATCGGGATCCCTTGGTTATAGCTCGATTGCTGAGCAAACCGGTGCGGGTTGTACCTTATGAAAAGTGCGGTCTCATTCTGCCTAAACACTAGATAGCCCGGCCGAATGGAGTAGAGGTGGAGGATTTCCCAAGCCTTCAATACAGAAGCCCCGTCCTTAAAGTCATCGCGCAGTGGCACTACTGATTTAGCAGTCTCTGAGCCTATGGTTATAACCTTATCCACAAAGGAAATCTTCGCTCCGACCAGATGTGGACGAAGGAGCAGCCCCCTAGACTCCCGTGGGGATGCAAACACAATTGAAGCGCCGACCAACCGCATGACTCTCGGGAGTCTGCATTTCTCGAAGAACGGGGGAATCTTATGGACACCGAACACCCCTTGCACATGCATTTCCATCCAGGAGGTGAAATAATGCGTCGGGAAGTTGGCGGGCTGTATCCCCGGCTCACTAGCGTCCGCCGCTACGCTAAGTCCTTTATAAAGGTAGGCCAGCCCGGCGACTCCTACCGATAACTGTAAACCAGCCACCATCCGATGCGCTGGGTAAAAGACGGAGGGCCGCATGTGACGCGGGTGCATGGGGAGCGCAAAGCTGCATAGCCACAAACCCAAGAACCCAATAAAAAAGGTCTCCTCATCCATGCCCGGGACGGCAATTTCTGAGAAAGGGACGACGACAGCACCGGGGAGATAAAAATCCCTTTGATCATTCTCCGATACAGGTCGGCGGTCTAAGCCGAAGCCGAAAGGGTCATCGAGCTGAGCAAACTTCTCACTCCGCTCTGATAGGAGCTCCGGGCGAATGAAGCGGGCAATAAAATCTGCGAAACTGACGCCCCGGTCGCCCAATTCCAGATGGAGTCCTTCGTAGATCTCCAACATCTTCACCAGGCCCGGATACTGATGCTGGACGGCGTTTTCCGGAGTTAGGTCAAACACCAGCGGCTTGGTGACAAAGACGTATTCGTCAGGAGGTAGTAACTCCTTGTAATGCTCCCCTCTCATCGGTAAACCCGAGAGCTCGGCAAACTCCTCCAAGGAAATCGAGACCTCCCTATCCGCCATCAGGAAAGTGTGGGTAGGGATATTCCATTGTTCAATGAAGGCTTTGATCCACCACGTTGGAGGAGAGGGATACTCAAAGAGCGAGACATAGATGGCTGAATACAACCCAATCTTCATTAGATGGGTCCTTTTCGCCGATAAGATGTATCGGGCCCACTGCAAGTATCCGGCGGGCGGTCGCGGCACCAATCCAATATTATAGGCCTGTCCCTAAGGGCGTGCTTCACCCTGACAGATTCGCCTTCCTAAAATATCTATTGCCGGCGGCGGCTGCACGGGAATAGCACCAATTGCGGGTTGGAGGAGGTCATCCGAATTCCAATTTTTAACCTCCACGGCATACTTCACCGGGGGTTCGTCCGCATAGGGGATTGGAGCTATGGGTTCAGACGGCGTGGCAAAACTGAAACTGCGGCGACCCTGGATGATATGGCTGTACCACCTCCCCCACAGGTGGAGTTTTTTGCACTCGGGGTCATGATCCTTAATAAGAGCGAGCGCCACCCGGTCCACTGGCGAATGAAGGAACCCTCCTTCCGAGCGAACAAAGGGGAAAGACGAGTCGTCAGACATGTTTCCTGTGGAAAGACAAAGATAACCGTTTAGTGTTCTAACGCTTGGCATTTTAAATCTTACTCCACATTGTGATGCAGTGGGTAGGGGACCAAAGGGGGACCCACAAAATCTGGATGACGGTGCATCATTTAATAAGACAATCCCATCATTAGATGAGACTGTCAATTCATGGAAAAAGATCCACAAAGAATATCCTCATTGATGGGAAATCCCTAGAGACAAGGAGAAAATCTCCTCTTTTAGAGCAAAGCTCTGTCACAGAGTGACATTTGTCAAACTCTGGTCTCAAGAGAACAAGATTCCTCAAAAGAGCATAGCTCCTTGGTAATAATGGAAAGATCCATCAAAATTTTTTTAACACACTTAAAAGAATTAAAATGTTGGAAACTTATGAAAAAATTCTTCATTTCTAAAAAGATCTACATTTGATCCAAGAGCAAAGCTCTGTTCATGGGTTAAAACCCATGAACCAGATCTCTGTAAATCTGTGAGTTCTTGAGAGCAAGGCTCTGTTGAAGAAGCCCCAAAGGGGTTTTCTTTAGATCAAAGATCTATAAGAGCAAGGCTCTGTGAATTAAAATTTAATTTAAGTTTCTTACCTAGAGTGATGCTAAGTTTTGAACTTTAAAATTCTTGGGAAGAAGCAAGAGCAAGGCTCTGAGAGTTCTTAAGCAAGAGCAAGGCTCTGAGTCAAAATTCTTAAAAGATTGTAAGAATTTTCTAAAGACCAAGGGTCTTATTTATAGGCACCTGCGCCCCTTCAACTTACCCCGTTTGATCCAACGGCCAGGATCTTGCCACCGCTGCACTCACGTGCGCGCCACGTGAGCGCAACGGTGGGGGGGCATTTGTTTCCCCAATCAGAGCAAGGCTCTGTTTGAATTTCAAAAATTCAAATTTTGAAGCAACGCTTCAAATCCCGTGCGCTGCGCGCAACGCGCCACGTGTCAAAAGTTGATACGACAGCGCAACGCCCAACGCGGTGCGTCCAATCAGAGCAGGGCTCTTTTAAAAACAAAAAGTAAAAGAAGCAACATATAGTTGCGCAAGCGCTACGCTGCGCGACACGTGTATGCGCAGCTGCGCAAGCTCTACGCTGCGCGACACGTGTCTGCGCAGCTGCGTAAGCACGACTGCGCAAGCAAAGTGCGCAAGCGCTGCACTGCGCGACACGTGACTGCGCAGTTGCACAAGCACAGCTGCGCAAGCGCTGCGCAAGCGCTGCGCAAGCGCTGCGTGTCTGCGCAGTTGGAGTTGCGCAAAACAGAATAAATCTTTTCTGTTCTTGTTAAAATAAGAAGATTTTCTTCTGTAAAGCAGGGGCCTTTGGATCAAAGATCCAACGGTGGGGAAAATTCCCCAAATCACTCAGAAAAAGATCTCTGTAACAAATTTAACTAATTTGTGAGCACTATAAAAAGGACCCCAGACCTCATTTCAAAAAAAAAAAGATCAACATCTTGCTAAAAGAAAAAGGAGAGAAAGAGGACTCTGAAGAACTCCTCAAGAAAAAAAAAATGTAAAAACCTTTGAAAAAAGAGAAATTTCTCTTATGAACAAGATCATGGATCTTCAATAAATAAAAAAAAACAAATAAAATAAAAAAATAAAAATAGTGCCTTGCACTTGTTATGAACCTTGGGTTCTCTGAAACAAGGGATCAAAAAGTGCTTTGCACTTCTGTTTTGAATCTAAAAAAGATTTTTAGTGCTTTGCACAAATGCAATGCATTTCCTAAAAGGCCAGGCCCAAATCAAAAAGACCTAGTAGGCCTAATTGAATTGCAGTGCAATAAAAGGGGCAGAGCCCAAACAAAATAGATGCTCTGCATCATTTATAAAAAGGGCAGAGCCCAAACAAAACAAACAGTGCATTATTTAAAAAGGGACAAAGCCCTAACTCAGGTCTAATAGGCCAAAGACCAATAAAAATGTTGAACATCCAACTGGACTTAGCCCAGTCATGGCCATAAGTCCTTAAATTAAATTGACTGAGCACGACTGCTCTTTTAAATTAATTTATATCCGGTTCGAGGGTACATCTCTGAGCTCCCCTGACACCTATCTTTGTAATCCTTCAACGACGTTAGAGAGGCGACGGGTCCCGACAACCGCATATCAACATGGACTGCGGGGTCCTTAAACTCGTGGACCGAAATGTCCCTAAACTAATATCGGACCGAGACGTCCTTAAACTAATATCGGACCGAGACGTCCCTAAACTAATATCGGACCGAAACGTCCCTAAACTAATATCGGACCGAGACGTCCCTAAACTAATATCGTACCGAGACGTCCCTAAACTAATATCGGACCGAGACGTCCCTAAACTAATATCGGACCACCACGTCCCTAAACTGGCGATGGACCACCACGTCCCTAAACTGGAAAATGGACCACTACGTCCCTAAACTGGAACAATAGAGCCTCCAAATGCTCTTTTGCCGGATCTAAACGGTCCCGTTTAAGTTGATCTTAGCCCCAAATACGGCTAACGTATCCTTAGACATTTAAATGAATGATAAAACTCCAAATCAAGTTTGGTTCAAGGGTACATCTCTGAACTCCTCTGACACCTGTCGTTGTAATCCTTCAACGACGTCAGAGAGGTGACGAGTCCTGACAGCCATATATTAAATGAATCACTACGTTAAGTTGATCTCAGTCTAAAACAGGACTAACGTATCCTTAACGAACGTTTAAGTTGATCTTAGCCGCAACGCGACTAATGCATCCTTGAACTAAAAACACCAAACCTAAATCTAAGTAAATACGGATTTGGACTAATCCACGTCCTACAGGCGACGGCATTACTCAGTCTCCGTATACAATCCACGGGCAACCACAAATAAAACAAATACACACGACACGAAGTGAAATTCTGGAGAAGGAGAATGTTGTTACCGCGATGCGGTAGCGTAATTAACTGCAGGGGCTTGCGCCTGCAGGGAAGAGCGTCCCCACAATCAAAAACCCCTCACCCTGAGGGGGAATCTGACGAAGTCTGCTACATCGGCCGCATCCTTCTAAACCTCCGATACACGGTGCCATAAATCAACTTGGCATCTTCGGAGAGGTAGACGGATAAAACCAATTAGCATCTGCCCCGAATCTCAGGCAAGACGCGAAGTCCGCGCCGCCGTTCGGAGGGGAACATATATATATATATATATATATATATATATATATATATATATATATATATATATATATATATATATATAATAATAATAATAAATATTTCCTTTCTGAAGCATAGCTTCTGGTTCTGGGACTAAAAGCCCCCATTTTTTCTCGTCGGCGCCCAAGCGCCCACGTGGCGCGCTAGCGCTCGAGCGCAGAGCGCCCACATGCCGACACGTAGCGCGCTTGCGCTCAAGCGCCCACGTGGCGCGCTAGCGCTCGAGCGCAGAGCGCCCACATGCCGACACGTAGCGCGCTTGCGCTCAAGCGCCCAGCGCAAAGCGCCCACATGCCGACACGTGGCGCGCTTGCACTCCAGTGCCCTGCGCTTAAGCGTAAAACGACCACGTGTCGACACGTGGCGCGCTTGCGCTCCAGCGCCCTGCGCTCAAGCGCAAAGCACCCACATGGCGCGCTTGCGCTACAGCGCCCAGCGCTCAAGCGCAAAGCGCCCATATGCCGACACGTGGCGTGCTAGCGCCTAGGCACACAAAGCTCAAGGCGCTGACCCCACGCATCCTTTGGATGCCCTTTCCCTTTCATTTTTTTTATATATATGTATATATAAATACACACACACACATACTCTACAACACGCTCCCTCCCAAAACAAATTTTGGGTCGGGGCGCTGCCCCGCACCCCGCAAGGGGGCTGCTAGCCCTCTTGACCCCCAGCCCGCTATCCGGGTAGCGGGACCCCCGTAAAAACTCTGCGTGGCTCCTGATATATCCAAGCCCCCCTCCAAAACAAAACACATGTACACTACACATTGAGTTCGCATGACCAGTTTAACCCGTTAATCGAAGGTTCCCTCGCCCCAAAGGCTAGGGGTAATTAACGGCAGCTTAGTCCGCGGCTGCCGGAGATTCGGATCCCCACAATCAATAAACCCTGGCCTACCCTAGGCAGGGGGAATCTGTAGTATGCCTGACAAGCACGCGCGTATTCCCATCTCAATGGGGTGACGAAAAACACCCTACAGAAAATTTTAACCTTCACTTGAATGACGTGATTGACGTTGGGGATATATTGATTGATGAACCCGAAATTTTTGATGATTTTGTCCCACCAATTCATCAGATCCTTTCACTTCCTTGTGGTCATCATCTTGAGCCTTTAATTCTTCCCGAAGCCCGTCTTGAAGTTGATGATAATGGTATACCTGAAGATCAGACCGAAATACAGCCTCCATCTTCCACATCTGGTTCAGCAACACTCGACACACCAATTTGTTTTCACCTTCTACTTTCTCCGGTTCTTCTTCTGTTCCTATAGTTTCTGTGAGTTTTGATGAATCACAATCTGTTAATTCAAGTTCAATAATACCAGAAATTCAACTTGATTTGGATATTTTTTAAAATGAGGTAGATGAGTTTTTCGAGTCCTCTACCTCAATGATTTTTGATGAATCAAGTAGGATAAATTCTGGCACAAAACTCTTTGACAGTAAAATGATCGATCACACCATTGATAAAAGTTTTGAAGAACTTTTTGCTGACGAACTTGAATTTTTAAATAATACGGATTTTTTGATTGATCAATCTCCGCCTATAGAGGTTGAACCGCCACCATTCTTTCTTCCTAATCATTCACATTCATCCTCATTTTTTCTTTTCTCTAATTTAAAATCCAAACCCTTTCCAGACCACCTCTTATCCCTTCCCCATTTTTTCTTGACTCGATACAACACATTTTCCACCGACCTATACGCTATACTGATAAAATCTTTGAATGGTTGTTGTTAACTTTTGGTCTTTGTAAAGTCTTACTTTGACCAAATGACTCACCCCCTCTTAAAATGCTTCATATTGTCTAACTCATGTTTGAGGGGGGTATATTTTTGGCTCTTGAACATATCTTTTGTCCTCAAATTTGTGAGCCAAAAATAAGTTTGGGGGAGGATTTTCACTTTCATATATTCTTGCCCCCATTAATAATGTCTTCCTAAGCTTACAGGTTTTTGTGATCCAGCAGATAGCAACAGTGAGGACACTGTTGAAAACAAGTTTGGAGGAGGTTTGTGCTTATTTACGCATCACTTTGCATCATACTTTGCATAAGCACAAAACAAAATATAATTTTTTTTTACATAAATAAGATAATGAAAGAATAGAAAGTGAAAAATTATATATGAAAGATAGGAATAGTTTAAGAAATCCAAGAAAATTAGAAGTTTTCTTAAACAAACTAGTAATAAGTAGTTATAAGCTGTTGTCCTAAGGGTTAGTAAGATGAAAGAAGTCACTAATCTGAGGATAAAAATAAGTCTGAAAAATTGTTCCTATTCTGCAAGCCAAACATTTGAATGTTGATACCCTACTATACGCACTTACACACGTCTTGAAACTCGGGATAGTAGAGGATACATTGAAATGCTCTTGTCTAAAAGCCAAAGTATGAAGGAAATAAAAAAAATGAATAAAATATAAAATTGGTGAGAAAAATGAACACTGGTTTTGTTATCGCCAAGGCAGCAATAAAAAAATATAGCGAGGGTGCTTCATCACCTAGTGCCTTAGATCAACTGGTTTGGGAGTCACTGCTAAGCCTTAGGTGGTGCAAGACGAGGAAAAAATACTATCACCTAATCAGCAAGCACATGAGTAATCGGTCGGTTAGTACCTCAAGAAGTATTAACGGTCGCATGAAAATGTGTGAGCAAATTTAAATATTCATCAAATTAAAAAGTACTGAGGCAGATGGACAAGAGTATGATGGCTTGAATTGAATTCTCCGGGTGTAGGGATGTTCTTTACACACACGTAAGGTTATATGATCGATGTTTGGATGAAAGGTAGGAATGAAGAATAAAGACGATGTTTTATTGAGGGATGATGTGATTTCTAATATCTTTTCATGACTATTAAGATAGGGCTCATGACAACTGAAAAGCTAGTAGAGTTGGATTTTATTATAGGATTTTGTGGGTGTAATCCGCTGAAAACCCTCAGGAGACAACACTCCTCCTGCTAGGGACACCTAGAGATTTAACGGCTTGTTGCACGTGCTCAGTGCAATCGTGTTTGCCTACGAAAGTGTGCTTAGTTTTCTCCTTTCTTTTTCTCCTTCTCTTGAATAAACTAGTTTGCTCGGGACGATCAAAGATAAGTTTGGGGGTATTTGTTCAGTTGATAAAACTGCACATTTGTTATTACATTTTCCCTACTATTTCT
Organism: Agapanthus africanus; assembly: GCA_030015575.1. Classification (NCBI taxonomy): domain Eukaryota; kingdom Viridiplantae; phylum Streptophyta; class Magnoliopsida; order Asparagales; family Amaryllidaceae; genus Agapanthus; species Agapanthus africanus. Next base: position 372,115,653 of record JASDDO010000012.1, read on the forward strand.
ATACTAGAAAAGGTGTTTATTATAATATATGATACATATGAGGGTTTATCTGTAAAAATACTATTTTTCATGTGTTGATATATTATAATTAATATTTGGTAGGAAAATGTATGCAAAAATATCATTGAGCAAATCTTAATGTTGAAATTAATATCTCAATAAAACAAAACTCCACTAATATTATTTGTTGAGATTGTGCAGAATTTTTCAGGGCTAAAAATCAAGGGAATCAAAGTTGTTAAAGCAAACCTGCCTAATTAAGAAAGCAAACTAAAGAAATCAAGTCTGGCAGTAACTACGAGAAGATTTTCAGCTTCTGAGATTCAAAAGATCACCACGTGGCAATATAGATGAAGCCCCAGAAAAATCACCAAACGATCCTCATACTTGGCCGCGGATCCGCGGCCAAACCCCCCTATTGGCCGCGGATCCGCCGCGTGCAAGAGGTGTTAGGAGCTGGGATTTTTCTGGTAGAATCTTAACTGATGGCTTCTAAATTTGGAAGCTAAGGTTCTGGCTTTTGGAGTATAAATAAGGATCGAGAGCCTCTTGGAAAAATCATCAAGCCGATGAGATCACGAAGTCCAAGATGGCTCATGCATCCAGGCTGATCATCAACGGTTCATCTGCCTCCTTAGAAGAGATCGAGAAGCAACCTAGTATTTGTAATCATTTTCTAAGGAAACAAAGTGTAAATGAGTTTTGTTGATTAATAAAGGTAGTTCTTTTTCTTATTCTATTTTCTTTGTAGTTTCATTATGAATTCTCTCTCCATCTCTTTTTCTCCCAACATGCACGAGTAATTCTCCGCTTGTTAGGGTTCGTAGGATTAGGGTAGGTTAATGGATGATGAAAATACTTAAACTCTTTTTACGTCCTATAAAGTTTATAAACTTTATCAAAAGAATCATTAACATCCTAATCGGGTGCGCTACCAATTCATTGTTAGTCTCGACCGCGATTAGAGATTAGATTAATGATTGTTTTGGTAAAGGCTAGATATGAACGGAGTTCCGTGTCGAGATAGGGGTTAAGAGTGGGATTCCCTCCAAAAACCCTAATCTACATGCATCACTGTCGTTCTATTTTTAAATCTATTAAAGGATAGGAAGAGTAATCTTTAATTAATCATCCATAACTACTAAATCCTAATGAACCCTACAAGCCCTCTTCTTATATAAACTTACATCCGTATTTAATCTAGATCTATATTTTGCACCCGTGTTTAATATAGATCTAGATCCTACAACCATTCTACAATATTCTTTATCCCTCCTCTCTTTCTCAACACGTCTAAAGTAAGAGTAAAAGGTTCCGCGTTTCCCAGGGGATGACCCGTACTCACCTCGGTCTAGCTACCCGCGACACCGTTCTGATTGCGGTTAACTACAAACACTAATTCTAGATCAATCAATGGCTAAAGACCGAAGGACATGGATCGATCGGTATAGCCTTTCTACCTCATTACAGTTTGTTAGTTTAGCGTTAATGGCAAGATCCGGGTTATAGTATGCGATAGCGCCAGTTATAAAAGTTTTTATTCCGCGTTTGGCCTCAGATTGACGGCCGGGGCGCTACCGTAGACTTACATGGTATCAGAGCCATGCCATTAACCTTTATTAGCTTGTTTTAACATGTTTAAAACATCGATCGAACGAAATTTCCAAAACCGCATTTTCAATGTTAATGTCACGACCCGAAAGAGCACGTGACTGGCCCTTGAACCATATGAAGTCTATAGGACTCCATCTGATCCAAGTAAGCCAAAAGCCCAGAAATCTAAAACCATATTAAGAGTAAATAAAGAAAACTGGTTTAAAGAAGTGAAGAAAAACATGTTTGAAGTCAAGGTTTTTAAATAACTAAGTCGAATATGCATTTTAAAAATGTAAAGTCTTTTCTAAAAATTTCAGCAGAGTTTCTTTTGTAAATACTGGCCCCGAACGGGGTACAACAAGAACAATATATATGCAATGATAAAAGGCATCCCCAAGCGGGAGCTAGCTCTTCATCAACCGACGGTCACAACCACACAAGCAATTTAATATACAATGCCGAATGGCGAGGATCAAAACTCAAAAGAAACTCACAATAACATGAAAACCGTCATACTGCTACACGCGACTCTAAGGTCGAAATAATACATCACTAGTGTCTAAGTCTGAAACAATATACAAGTTTTGGTTGATGGAATTTCTAGATACAATGAATAATATATGTACAATGGTGGTTCTGATACAAGGAACCCACCTACCCAAGAAAGTCACCCATATAGAAGCAGTGTGCCAGAAAAGCCGCTATGGAATCTGTATGGCAAGAACCTGCAAGAACTGTGGCACAACGGGGGTGACTTGCCAACTCGTGAATAGAAAATATCTACAAGCAGAGATCAAATGTATGACCCATCCTAGGTCAATACAATCAGATATAAATAAACCTCAATATGAATAAGTCTGCAGCATGCTAAACTGGCAATGTAATCTCTATACACGAGTGTAGTGCCAAGTGCTCGTGCCAGTGCCTCAGGTAATAGCATATCATAAATATGAGGTAAAATTAGTGTAATCAAATCTGCATGTACGTGGATGCCGTCCACTCGTCACCCAATGACAATAACCATCATGCATGTAAATATCATCAGCATATGCAGGGAAATATGAGGATATAACCAAAAGCATGGAACCTGAGTGCCTAGCATCGACACTCGAAAACATCATGAAAACCTGTGCCTAGCATCGGCACGTAAATCCTCATATATCGGGCATCCGTCTGTCCGGGTCAGCCCACTCTCTCATACATCGGGCATCCGTCAGTCCGGGTCAGCCCACTCTCTCATACATCGGGCATCCGTCAGTCCGGGTCAGCTCACTCTCTCATACATCGGGCCCCACCATATACCCTCATACGGCACCACTCCTCGTATGGAGTATAAAATCAGGACCGATAAATCATATGGTGGCAGCGTGTTAGTGTATATGCCCTAGAGGCCATTACTGTATCATACTAGTTTGTATATTACTTAATGGAAGCTTGGGATATTCACCTTGTATTGACATTCTTGCTCAAAATAGTAGTATGCTACTTGGTTAGTTTCTGCTTTAATGTGTGCATGTGTTTCTTATAGCATATCGCCTTTGCACATTAGTGGAGCCCTTAGCATCTTTGCTTGATTACCAGCGTTGTGATGGCAGTCACACTCGTGGGAGCTGGGTAATCCACAAGCACATCCTTATGCAGGTCCATAGTCGTAGGACTATCGAGACAGGGCATCGATACTCCGGAGTAGACTAGCGTATGCGCTTCTCATCCCAGCTTGGGAGACGGTCTGTCCCACAGCCGTCAGTACGTCGTACTTGAGATAGTATGCGGGTGCTCGTTAGGTTACGAGTACACTGGACAGGACTCGTCGGGAACTGTTGGTTGGTATTATACCTATCGTCAGTTATCAGTTCCCAGGTGACATGAGTACAGCTTAGTCCGTTGACTTGACACTGTCACTTCGCCTCGAGTGTGTTCCCACTGTTCTTAGATTTCTACCCTACCACGGCTCAAAGGAGTCGTGCAAACAGGTAGCAGTTGGGTGCAGTCCCGAAGCACTTGGAGGCAGTGACGGTTAGATAGGATTCGTCTCTCCCGGTATTGAGGGTTGATATCGCGCTGTGTCTAGGAGAGCCATTACACAAAGTCCCTGGCCAGGGCAAGCGAGATAGACTAGTAGGTTTCCAGTGTTATCTCAGGGTCTTCTGGGCTACACTCCGACACGACTTGTACCGCTATTAGGGGACTGACGTTTACCGCCCCCTAGGCCCGCAATGCGATACTCTTAGACGAACAGACCGGACTGTACGGAGACTGTCACATTCAGGCTCAGTAGGAGTTCAGATGGGTTTACCTCGTCAGTCTTCTTATCGGCATCTACCTGGGGACCGTTACGTACAGCTAGTGCCGCTTGCGGTCTGTGGTTAAACCCACTGCCAGCGTAGTGTCGAGTCTTTAGAGTCCCACACATAGGGTTATTCGCCTTTAGGCAAAACGAGTAGAGGTCGCATGGTTTTGCGACGGGGTTCGTTCACATCCGCGCACTTGTGTACGTTTGGTGTCCGGACAGCTTATACTAGCGGGCTTTGGTTTAAGCCAGATCCTAGTATATGTTTTGGGATTGGTTTTATCTCATTGTATTCGTGTTCCTCGGAACACGGATACGGGTGTGTATGCACAGTTGACTGAGGCAGAGGCAGAGGACTTTCATTAGGGTTGATGACCATTGTCTTTTTCTTAACCCTAATATTTATGTGTGAAATATGATTATTAATATTAGTTAATTATAATTGTGTTATGGTTAGGGTTGTTGACCATTTGACTATGGTTGACTTGTTGACCTATGTTGACATATTGACCATCATCATTTCATATGGAAGATGCTCTTTGATTCTTGCAAAAGTAATTAATGTGAAATGATAATGGTCATTTCAAGATTAACCATCACAATTATCTTTAGATAATTTTTAATTATCATAATTCACACATATATGTGAGAAGGTTGTCATTATCTTCCCATTCTATCATTCTCATTCTCTCTCATCCTCTTCCTCTCTCTCAAAGCTCTCCCCTCTCATGAGTTGAGAACCATTGAGCTTGAGATAAAACCCTCAAAATTACTCTCTACTCTTTCTAAGGTTCTAGGTTTAGCACACCAAGCACCTTAGTTACATCTAGTTTGAGGTTAGAGCCAAAGGTAGAGGCCCTCGGGTGGATCTTTCTTCGGCAAGAGAAGGCGACGAAGAGAACCCGTTAATCCCACTCCAAGGAGCAAGAAGAGAAGGACTTCAAGACTTAGGTATAACCCCTTAACCGAGTAGCTAACTCTTTTAGCATGGTAGTTAGTTTATGTTTAGCAAAGATCCCTTCTTTGGTTAGTCCATGTTGCCTTGTGTTGTAAAAATCGAATTTTTCATAACGTTTCCGCCTCCCCATAAGCACCGGGGTGGGCAACGTGGACTTATAGTGGTATCAGAGCCTAGCTAAACACAAACTAACTAATTAGCAAAGTATCTAGAACTTCGATCGGAAAAAATCGAAAAACACGTTTTCTAAAACCTAAGTTCCTGCCGATTTTTATTTCTGCTCTAAAAATAATAAATCATGTACTAAAAATTGGCTCAGGCTTTTGTTAGAACAGGCAAGAAAAACGATCCAGTGAGTCGACCAACTCACCGCGGTTCCGCGGCAAGAGCTTGCTCCTGCCGCGGATCCGCGGCCGAGTTGACTCGGCTGTGGATCGTTTCTCCTGCAATTTTCTTCTGTTGGTGTTTTGTGATTTTTGAGATGGTTTGTTTCTGCCCAGAATTTCCAGAGAACAAGTTAGTTTTTGGGGTGGTCACAAATCCGTATTTTGATCGAACTTCTTTACACTTTGGCTAATGGGTTATATCTGTGATGTGATATATGTATTGAACGTCTGCTAATCGCTATACGTCGATTAGTGGGGGTTATACATATCTGTGATCTGTAATGTTGATGGTTTGTGTATATGAATTCGTTGGATTGTCGCGGATGAATAGCCGGGGGGTTGTGAGATGAGAGTTTTCGTATTCTTTCAATTCTTGTAATATGTAAATTGATGTAATATTATTTATATGGCCGCACAACCGGGATGGGGTTGTAGCCGTCATTGTATAATTTCTTTTACTGTTTTTTATCCTAGGATAGACCCAAGGTGGGGTGCACAAACTACCGGGTATCTCGAAGTGCCGAGTGGCCTACTCACGGTGTTGAGGGAGGTTGCTTCGCTTCGGGTACTTGGCGGGTAGTTTGCCGCACCCGTAGGGGTCTAGGGTGGGGTTTGGCTATTCATCGCGACCGTGTAATCCGCTCTTCGTTACAGTCTCGTACGAAATGAAGATTCCTAGTATATCCAATGTGTTCATCTGTGATCTGGAATGGCTATCATTGCATGTGACGAATGTATTTATCTATATATATGATATCTATTTAGGCGTTGCTTATGTTTTGCATCCGCGCTAGTCCAGCCCCCGCTCTGTCGTTGGTTAAGTAACCTAACGGGTGATGACGGGACCCCGTGGCGAATGCGGATGGCATAAGCGTACGTCATATTTTCGTTGTTTTCTGCAATAGTAGGATTAATTGATGGGACGCATTAAAATTAATGCAAGAAAAATAAACCAAGTAAAAGTCGTTGGAACACTTTCAAAACCACTCGGTTCTTTTCAAAACCAACTTTTAAATGCGCAGCTTGAACCACTCCTTTTGAAAGCTATCTCGTTCCATCGATTATATCAAGTTCACTACGTTCACGGTTTCGCCAAAACCATTCGTAGCCCTCTATCATTTCAGTTAAATATTCGGTAGTATTCAAGCTATGTATTTTGACCTCACGCTAAGGCATAGTGACTGGTAGCTGCCGGATATTTATCTGTTGCATAGATAGAATGCGTTGGTTTGAGACAGTCGTACTGCCATTTTAGCCTACGTCAAGGGTAGGTACGGGTGGGTTCAAATTAACCTGGATAATGATGGGTAGAACTTGACATATGACTTATGACATTTTTTCCTCACGCCAAGGTCATAAGAGCATGGGGCAAAAATCCACATCGGGAGTTTCAAAAGAAACTGAAACTTGCTAGCGTTGCATACCATTTGGAGTGTGATGATTCTGGTAGGATTCTTTCAGTTTTGTCACACGATGATATTTGGATCCCAATCCTACTGTGAGTATATGCTACTCCTCCGGAACTTTCTCACTTAATGATCAATGTTATAAACCAAGTAGGTGTCTAGAAAGGTGTTAGCGGGGCTACGCCCACAGGGAAAAGAGGTTATTTAATTAAGGAACTTCGCGAAAGCATTGGAAAACCTCCCTCGAAGTACCGACACTGGCCTGGCTGAACGGTTAAGCAAGAATTGTACGGTGAGATTGATCCTGACTAATTCTTCCTTTATGGTTTGAGGAGGGATTCGAGAGACAGTGGGAGCCATCCTGTTTAGACAAATTAAAAACCACTCTAAACTTGCAAAAGCATCATGCTAAAGTGTTTCTTCTCTCTCTCCTAATTGCAGCGACCAATCATCATGACTGGACTTAAGTTACTACTAGATAAAAACATACTGACAGGGCCAAACTACAAAGATTGGCTCAGGAATGTCAAAATGGAAATCACTTATGATAAGTTGGGGTATCTCCTTACCACCAAAGCTCCCCCTGTCCCAGGTCCCAAAACCAACATCGCGGATAGGGAAATCCGTAAGACCTGGGAAATCGACTGCGCGAAGGCAAAGTGCCTCGTGCTTGCCTCTATGGACAATGAACATCAGAGGAGGCACGAGAATATGGACCTCGAATCCATATTTCTCCATACAAAAGAACTGTATGGAGAGCAATCCCGTATCGCCAGATACGAAGTGTCGAAAAAGCCATTTTCGGCGAGATTGGCCGTCGGGTCATCGGTAGCGGAATACGTGCTTAAGATGATTGGCTACATAGAGGAGCTCGCGGACCTTGGGACCACGTTGGAGAATGAGCTCTATACGGACTTAATTCTCCAGTCCCTTCCTTCCACTTACGCCCAGTTTATCCTTAACTTCAACTTGCAAGAAAAAGAAGTTGAACTTTCAGAACTCCTCAACATGCTGAGGAGTGCAGAGGGCACCCTACAGAAAGGTAGGGAAACATCCACTTTGTTTGTAGGAGGATCTTCCTCTTCTAGGTCCAAGGCGAAAGCCAAGGGAAAGAAGAAGAAAACCCCCGCCAAACCAAGGGGCGGTGTTAGTAAAGTGGATACGAAGGGAAAGGCAAAGGCAACAAAGGTAGCGGGAAAGCTTGTGGATAAGAAAGAGTGCTTTTACTGTCACAAGAGTGGATACTGGAAGAAAGATTACAGGGCTTGGAAGGCCAGAAACCAGGATCTGAAGCAAGTTGCGGCTTCAGCTTCAGGTGTGTATGTTATTGAAAATTGTCTATCAATAAACTCTACTTCCTGGGTATTGGATATCGGGTCAGGATCTCATATCTGTAATTCTTCGCAGGCATTAAGAAAGCGTAGGGTTTTGAAGGCAGGTGATATGACCCTCAGAGTTACAAACGGAGCTAGCATGGATGTTGAGGCCGTGGGGGATTATCACCTGGGAATGTCAGATGGACATGTTTTGGTTTTACGTAATTGCTTTTTTGTACTCAATGCAACTTGTAATATCATTTCTGTATCTTTAGTATCTAAAGAAGGTTATGAATTTGCGTTTGTAAGTAATGTTGTAAACATTCACCTTAATCAAGTTCTGATTGGGTCAGGTACATTAAGCAATGGTATATACGTATTAAACCAACCACAGATTTTCAATGTCTAGAATACACACAAAAGAAAGTCTCCGGAAACAAATCAGGCTTTCTTATGGCATTGTAGACTGGGTCACATCAATGAGAGAAGGTTGACGAAGTTACATGCAGAAGGATATTTGGATCTGTTCGAATATCAATCATATGCAACTTGTCAATCCTGTCTCAAAGGAAAGATGACAAAGACTCCGTTCATTGGACACGGAGTAAGAGCGAGCGAGCTCTTGGGACTCGTACACAGCGACGTGTGCGGTCCAATGTCTACACATGCACGAAGCGGTTATTCTTACTTCATTACTTTTACGGATGACTTTTCAAGGTACGGATATGTCTTCTTAATTAAACATAAATCCGAAGCCTTTGGAAAATTCCAGGAATATAAGAATGAAGTAGAAAAACAAACAGGCAAAAGTATCAAGACACTGAGATCTGATCGAGGTGGTGAATACTTGAGTGCCGAGTTCCTGGTTTACCTAAAAGAGAATGGAATTCTCTCTCAGCTTACTCCTCCATACACTCCGCAACATAACGGTGTATCGGAGAGAAGGAACCGCACCCTATTGGATATGGTACGTTCCATGATGAGTAACGCTGAGTTACCGCGATCATTCTGGGGATATGCACTAGAATCAGCTGCATACCTTTTGAACCGAGTTCCAACTAAGACTGTGCCTACCACACCATATGAGATATGGAGTGGGAAGAAACCCTATTTTAAATATCTGAAAATCTGGGGATGTCCAGCTTTTGTCAAAAAGCAGCATGCAGACAAGCTCGAGGCCCGCTCAGTACTGTGCAAGTTTGTGGGATACCCAAAGAACTCCAGGGGTATCTTTTCTATTACGCAGATGAACAAAAGGTCTTTGTTTCTCGTAATGCCCACTTTCTGGAACACCGGTTCTTAGAAAAGGAAATAAGTGGGAGCGCAATAGAACTGGAAGAAATTCCAGAACCACAGACTATTACTGAAAGCTTAGTAGAACCAGAGGGTTCGAAAGATCAGGACATTCCTGCGCCGCTCCGCAGAAGTAGTAGGCAGTCTCATCCGCCCGAGAGATACTACGGTTTTCTCGTAGATGGGGATAGAGAGGATTGCATCATTGATAATGATGAGCCGACTAGCTTCCAGCAGGCCATTCAGAGCATTGACTCGGTAAAATGGCTGGATGCAATGCGGACCGAGATGGAGTCCATGTACACCAACAAAGTATGGACGTTGGACGTTGCTCCAGATGGGGTAAAACCCGTAGGATGCAAGTGGATCTTCAAAAGGAAGATTGGTGTAGATGGACAGGTTGAGACCTATAAGGCTAGACTTGTTGCAAAGGGTTTTCGTCAAAGACCTGGTTTGGACTATGACGAAACCTTTTCTCCAGTGGCTATGCTGAAATCCATTCGGATCCTTCTTGACATTGCTGCCTTCCACGATTATGAGATTTGGCAGATGGACGTAAAGACCGCTTTTCTAAATGGAAATTTAGAGGAGTGTATCTATATGGACCAGCCAGAGGGTTTCATTCAGAGTGGGAGCAGCGGAAAGGTGTGCAAGTTGCTTAAGTCTATCTATGGACTAAAGGAGATATCGCGGAGTTGGAACATCTGTTTTGATGAGACGGTCAAAGAATTTGGCTTTATCAAAAATCCAGATGAACCATGCATCTATAGTAGATTTGTAGCAAGAACTGTAGTATTCCTCGTTTTATACATGGTTGACATTCTCTTGATAGGAAATGACATTCCTATGCTACAATCTGTCAAAGGGTTCTTGTCACACAGGTTCTCCATGAAAGACCTGGGTGATGCCTCTTACATTCTGGGGATCCGGATCTATCGTGACAGATCCAAGAGGATATTAGGACTTTCACAGTCCAGGTACATCGACACCATACTGAAAAGATTCAGTATGGAAGATTCCAAGCGCGGTAATCTACCGGCTTGTCAAGGGATCACCCTCTCCAAAGAGATGTCTCCCAAGACTGATTTGGAAAGGGATCGCATATCCATTATACCCTACGCTTCTGCGGTAGGCTCTATAATGTATGCGATGTTGTGTACCAGACCAGATGTAGCTTATGCACTGAGTGTGGTAAGACGGTATCAGTCAAACCCTGGGGAGAAATACTGGATAGCGGTAAAGAACATTCTCAAGTACCTAAGAAGGACTAAGGAGATGTTCTTGGTGTATGGCGGAAAAGACCTCCAAATCGAGGCCTTTGCTGACTCCAGCTTCCAGAGTGACAAGGATGATTCCAAGTCCATATCGGGTTATGTCTTTACCCTCAATAGAGGGGCGGTGTGTTGGAAGAGTTCCAAACAGGAAACCGTTGCTGACTCGACGATGGAAGCGGAATATATCGCTGCTGCAGATACCGCAAAAGAAGCCTTCTGGATAAGGAAGTTCTTGACAGAACTTCAGGTGGTTCCGTCCATTGTTGATCCAATACCTCTGTATTGCGACAACAACGTGGCTATAGCTTTAGCGAAGGAACCCAGGTCCCATCAGAAGTCCAGGCACATCTTGAGGCGGTATCACCTGATCAGGGAGATCGTGGGTCGCCAGGAGATCGAGGTTCAGAGAGTTGCTACGGTCATTCATGAAGGCCTTACCCCAGACTCAGTTCGAGCGGCTGATCGAGATGATAGGTCTTCGATACGCCAGTACATGGCCTTAGTGCAAGTGGGAGATTGTTAGTGTATATGCCCTAGAGGCCATTACTGTATCATAGAAGTTTGTATATTACTTAATGGAAGCTTGGGGTATTCACCTTGTATTGACATTCTTGCTCAAAATAGTAGTATGCTACTTGGTTTGTTTCTGCTTTAATGTGTGCATGTGTTTCATATAGCATATCGCCTTTGCACATTAGTGGAGCCCTTAGGATCTTTGCTTGATTACCAGCGTTGTGATGGCAGTCACACTCGTGGGGGCTGGGTAATCCACAAGCACATCCTTATGCAGGTCCCTAGTCGTAGGACTATCGAGACAGGGCATCGATACTCCGGAGTAGACTAGCGTATGCGCTTCTCATCCCAGCTTGGGAGACGGTCTGTCCCACAGCCGTCAGTACGTCGTACTTGAGATAGTATGCGGGTGCTCGTTAAGTTACGAGTATACTGGACAGGACTCGTCGGGAACTGTTGGTTGGTATCATACCTATCGTCAGTTATCAGTTCCCAGGTGACATGAGTACAGCTTAGTCCGTTGACTTGACACTGTCACTTCGCCTCGAGCGTGTTCCTACTGTTCTTAGATTGCTACCTTACCACGGCTCAAAGGAGTCGTGCAAACAGGTAGCAGTTGGGTGCAGTCCCGAAGCACTTGGAGGCAGTGACAGTTACACAGGATTTGTCTCTCCCGGTATTGGGGGTTGATATCTCGCTGTATCTAGGAGAGCCATTACACAAAGTCCCTGGCCAGGGCAAGAGAGATAGACTGGTAGGTTTCCAGTGTTATCTCAGGGTCTTCTGGGCTACACTCCGACACGACTTGTACCGCTATTAGGGGACTGACGTTTACCGCCCCCTAGGCCCGCCATGCGATACTCTTAGATGAACAGACCGGACTGTACGGAGACTGTCACATTCAGGCTCAGTAGGAGTTCAGATGGGTTTACCTCGTCAGTCTTCTTATCGGCATCTACCTGGGGACCGTTACGTACAGCTAGTGCCGCTTGCGGTCTGTGGTTAAACCCACTGCCAGCGTAGTGTCGAGTCTTTAGAGTCCCACACAGAGGGTTATTCTCCTTTAGGCAAAACGAGTAGAGGTCGCATGGTTTTGCGACGGGGTTCGTTCACATCCGCGCACTTGTGCACGTTTGGTGTCCGGACAGCTTATACTAGCGGGCTTTGGTTTAAGCCAGATCCTAGTATATGTTTCGGGATTGGTTTTATCTCATTGTATTCGTGTTCCTCGGAACACGGATACGGGTGTGTATGCACAGTTGACTGAGGCAGAGGCAGAGCACTTTCATTAAGGTTGATGACCATTGTCTTTTTCTTAACCCTAATGTTTATGTATGAAATATGATTATTAATATTAGTTAATTATAATTGTGTTATGGTTAGGGTTGTTGACCATTTGACTATGGTTGTCATGTTGACATATTGACCATCATCATTTCATATGGAAGATGCTCTTTGATTCTTGCAAAAGTAATTAATGTGAAATGATAATGGTCATTTCAAGATTAACCATCACAATTATCTCTAGCTAATTTTTTAATTATCATAATTCACACATATATGTGAGAAGGTTGTCATTATCTTCTCATTCTATCATCCTCATTCTCTCTCATCCTCTTCCTCTCTCTCAAAGCTCTCCCCTCTCATGAGTTAAGAACCATTGAGCTTGAGATAAAACCCTCAAAATTACTCTCTACTCTTTCTAAGGTTCTAGGTTTAGCACACCAAGCACCTTAGTTACTTCTAGTTTGAGGTTAGGGCCAAAGGTAGAGGCCCTAGGGTGGATATTTCTTCGGCAAGAGAAGGCGACGAAGAGAACCCGTTCATCCCACTCCAAGGAGCAAGAAGAGAAGGACTTCAAGACTTAGGTATAACCCCTTAACCGAGTAGCTAACTCTTTTAGCTTGGTAGTTAGTTTATGTTTAGCAAAGATCCCTCCTTTGGTTAGTCCATATTGCCTAGTGTTGTAAAAATCGAATTTTTCATAACGTTTCCGCCTCCCCGTAAGCACCGGGGTGGGCAACGTGGACTTACACAGCGCAAATATCATATCAAGGGAAACCGGGTTTTTCAAATAAGTACATACCTTGCTTTGAAATTATCCACGGTTCCCAAATCCAGAAATATCATGAAAACGAATATCTCGATGTGTATAATCAGAAAGCATGATGTACGCGACATATTAATGAAATGCAAGTACAACAGGATATCATGCAACATGGAATAATAGTATGCACATACAAGGTCCTATCCTGATGCAATAATACTACTGTGTAGTGACATGACAATTATCGATGATGAAGTGTGTGAGCCAGCAACAAGTGTACGTGGAACATACGCATCATCGATAATGGTGCTGGTGTCCTAGCAGCATGACTGTAATATATCAACAACACAAGCGATGCAATGCAAATAGCATGAGTATGCGAAATCGAATAATCAACGCAGCAGTAAAGAATCTACCTCAATAAATATATCATGCAGCCTTGACATTTGAAACAAGACGAATCGGGTTTTAATAAAATAAGGGCTACGGTGTTTTAAGAAAAGATGCTTCGTTTGAAAATACCCGTAGAATCATTTTTGCCTATCTTTAAAATATCCCCGATTCGTTAGTTTTGCAATAGGTATGACTCGGGTCTAGTCCAATGTCTACTAAGCCAAGTCCATCAGGAGTGGTATGGAAACCACCTAAATCTGAGTCGATATATATATAAATATAATAGTCAGTAATCCCTCCTCAATAGTATCACAAACGATATAACATCATCGAGTCATGAGCGCGGATCTATCATCAATTAGGCTCGTACAGTAAATCGTCGTACGGCATCCCAATAGCTGGGTACAGGTCAATATCATATTCATCTCATCACATATCAGGTATCACTACCATCATATGACATGATCTAGGGTACAAATCTAAGTCTAGTACAATCGATACCATCTACATAGGTATGAATGCGGGGTAACACACATGCCCAAAAGCCCGCTAAACCATCATGTCGTATCTCAAATACGAACTCTGTCATATCGCCAAATCTCACAGCCTCAATCAAATCACATCGACTCATCTCAATCCCACGTATCATACTCAAATCCCGTATATGAACACATAGTCCCATACCCATGTGTAGATATACACACCTCCAAATGCGCACAGATAAAAGAAAGAATATATGCAAGTATATGTGTACGTGTATGTGTGGGTGCAACCACTACTCTAGGGTTTCGCACTATACTAAACCAATACATCCTTATCATCCATAATCCATTATTACCATCAATAAACTTAAACAACACATAATAAATATACGTGTGTATACGTATTCGTATACATCACCACGGACTGCGGGGGTGTTATACGCCATCCACCCGACTTCTCCCCGTAGATATAAATCTACTCACTTGCGTCTTTATCTGTTGACGTCGCCACGCGTTTGCTTGTCGTCCCGAAGTCTTCATGGGGTACCTACACATTAACGTATCGCAAATGCGTATCAAAACCGATTCAAAACTAAAACGGCATACGAAACCCCAAAACGATACGCTATGTTCTATAGGTTAGAACCTATGGACAACGCCTTCCAAAACCATCAACAACCCTCGATATCGTCGTATGAACGCCAAGTAGTCGAGGTAAAACACCATACACAATTGCAGAATTAAAAATATGGAATACGGAAACACGAATCCAAAACAGCAACTAAGAAAATAGGCTCCAGATTTCATCCTAGGTCAAATTAGACAAATCTATACATGCTAGGGGTCTAATATAATGGTAAGGGGGCACCAAAACCAAAACGAGCCAAAATGAAGCAGGTCTGGCCGCAAATTGCGGCCAATAGGATTAAATCTGCGGCCGGGTCAAGGAGTTAGGGGCTAGGGTCTTGGGGTTAGCAACCTGGGTGCCTGCATATGTCATGTCCATTCAATATAATTTTCAGAGTCTCGGGTTGATAGCAGATCTCATATAATCTTAACAGATTCCACAAACTTTCCGATATCGGTTTCTAAATCCGTATTCTGGGTCTTAAGTCTTAGGTTTGGGTCTCCATACATGCACTAGGGTATTTATATAAGCTCTACTGAGCTCAATTTCATATTACAACACAAAATTTCCGATAACCCTAAGTAAGTTTTCCTTAACTCCACAAAATCAAACAATATCGGTTCAATCTAAACATGGGGTAATGGTAATCCATAAACTAAGCTTAAGGTCCAGAAAATACCTCATTTGGCAACTCAAGAATTTTCTTGAGTTGCCCCTAGTGGCCAAAATCCTTGCTTTCTTGGTCCAATGTGTAGATCTTGAGCTTATGCACACTTTTTGTGAAATGAGAGTGGGGTTTTGGTGTAGTTTTAGAGGTGATTTGGGGCTTGAAGAGGGGAGGGAGAATGAGGTGCAGGAGCAGCAGCAGCAAGAGATGGAGGAAGAGGGAGGGAAATGAGTGTGGGGATCAAGGGAAATGGCTAAGTCTTTGGGTCAAAAGAAGACCATACCTCTCTCTCTCACCAAACCTCATATTTTATTCCTTTTCCATTTTCTTTTCTTTTCCTTTCTTCAATTTCCTTTCTCACATAAATAGTAACCCCAAAACAAACCATGGTGAAAATGCACAAGTGTAGAAAAAGATATGTGCATGTTTTGCACAAAATTGCTTAAAAGCCGATTAGCGATTTTTAATCGCGATTAGTATTAAATTAGCATATAACTAATCATAAAAACTTTAAAATGGCATAATTCTATAAAATACCCTATTTTAGAATTTTCCATAATTTTCCCCATTTATTTGTATTTAATTATACCGGAATATTAAAATATTCATTAAAATAATATTAAATTATAAAACATCCCAAAAATAATATTTTATTATTTTGAAACGTTACAGTTAAAGTTTCTGTCGAATTTTTAAACTGGTTTAAAAATTATTTTGGGTATGTCAGAAAATCGTGCAAGCTTTATTAAGACAACTGTAGAAATTTGGTCGACTGAACCCTCAAGACCGCCGCGGAACCACCGTACAAGTCTTGTATTGGCCGCGGTTCTGCCGCCGTTTTGGGGCTTCAGTGCACCATTTTTCTTCTGGGTGTTTTTCATATGGAATTGTGGTTTCTGAAATATTTTGTTTGGGCCCAGATTTTGTTTGAGTACTGGATATATACTTGGGGCCCACTTCGGGAAGTTTTGTCGATCGAAATTTTAAATGTGTTAGTTTTCAGTACTTACATTATATCTCCGACCGTGAATGTCATTCGAGTGGTAAATCGTGTCTAATTGCTATAACTCTTTTAGACGGGTTTGCGAACGTGACATTCGTGTTGATGTTCTGTGTTGTACTGTGATATTGCGGATTTGTCGTGGTGGATAGCTGTGTGCAATGGTAGTGCAATTTGGATTTATTTGTATATTTGATATTGCGGGGAGAGCGTCCAACATGTGGACTGCCGTCACTTCCTGTTTGTATATTATTCTTTTAGGGCACGACCGGGTTGAGGTCGATGTACCCGCTGTACATATTTTTTGATTTCTTTGCTAGGTTTACCCCGCGACGGAGTGCACGGATAGCCGGGTTCTGGAGGGAAACGGGTCCGCATCTCATGGCTTTGAAAGGCAGGGGGCCTCCCTCTAGAATTGGCAGACTATTCGCCGCACTCGTAGGGGGTACAGGTTGACCCAAGATGGAGTGCCCAAGTTGCCGAATTCTGTGAAGTGCTGGGTGGTCCATTCACTTTGCTGTAGGGGGATGCCTCGCTTCAGGTTTTGGCGGGTAACTTGCCACACTCGTAGGGGTCTAGGTTTCATTGCACAGGCTATCCACACGAACAGGGGAACATCGGGTTTCAGTAGCGGCTCTGTGAAACCCGGGGCTCCCAGATTATCTGTATTGTTCTGTGATGCTTATTACTTTTCTGTAATGTTGCATTTATCATGCGTGGAGCGATTATTGTATATTTGTATATATACTAGTAGATATTGTATATGTTTTGCACCCGCGCTAGTCCAGTCCCCGCTCTGTCGTTAGTTAAGTAACCTAACGGGTGATGACGGGACCCAGTGACGAATGCGGATTGTTGGATATAGTGCCCTCAAAGTCAATTATTGGATCGCAGGTACGTGATTGCAATGATTAAGGGAGGACCTATACCGATAGGACAGTCTTGCTCGAGATGATAGTATGCTATCTGGTTTGTCTTTATCATCGTGTACATACTTTAGTTTACTATTCCATGTTGATAGAGCCCATAGGATTCAAGCTTGACTGTCAGCAGTATGATGGCGATCATATACGTGGGAGCTGGGGTCTATAAGCACATCTTTTAAGTGTCCCTAGTCGTGGGAGTTTCGAGATAGGGCCTCGATACTCCAACAGTAGACTAGTGTATACGGTCAAGACCCCGACGAGGGGCGGTGGCCGGTCTCATAAGCCATTGGTATCAGTTGGTTCACCTAAGATGTATACAGGTGCTCATTGGGTTATGAGTACACCGGACAGGACTCGCCGGGAACATGCTAGTTGGTATTATACATATCGTCAGATAGCAGTTCCCTGGTGACATGTGTACAGATTAGTCTGTCGACCTGAGATCGTCATTTGTCTCGTGTGAGTTCCCACAGTGCTTTGATTACTACCCTACCATGGCTCAAAGGAGTCGTGCAAACAGGTTTTAGTTGGGTACAGTCGCGAGCCACATGGAGGCAGTGAGCGGATCGTCGGGGATTCGTCTCTCCCGGTATTGGGGGTGAGATCGCGCTGTGTTTAGGAGAGCCATTACACGAAATCCCTGACCAGGGTAATCGAGATTTACTGGTAGGTATTCCAGTAGTTTCTCAGGGTGTTCTGGGCTACTCTCCGACACGACTTATACTGCTATTGGGGGTCTGATGTTTACCATCCCCCTAGGCCCTATATGCGATACTCATAGACGAACAAACCGGACTGTACGAATATTGTCGCTGTCAGGCTCAGTAGGGTTTCTGGATGAGTGCGCTGGTCTGCTTCCCTTCCGATCAATACATGGGCAACCGTTACGTACAGCTAGTACCTATGACGGGCTAATGGTTATACCCAGTGCCAGTGTACTGATGAGTCATTAGTGTCCCCCACAGAAAGTTTTCCAAATTCGGGCGAAACGTTGTAGAGGTCGTATGGTTTTATGGTAGGGTCCGAACATGCACGTGCACTTGTGCACGTGTCATGGTTCGGACAGGTAATACTAGCAGACTTTAGTTTAAGCCGGATACTAATATTATATTGTAGGAATAATTTTGTCTCATTGCATTTGTATTCAGTCAGAATACAAATGCAGGTTTGTATTTACCAGTGAGGGTTAATCTTGTAATTCGTTACGGGATCAGTCTCGGAGTTGCCAGTTTACTTTTCCGCCTCAAACACTATGTTTAATTAATGTGAACAAGCTTTCTTTGACCATTTTTTTTCCCCAGCCATTCCCTACAGTGCGTACCCCCATGTTGCATTTAACGAGCATGGGCTTTGAGGATGGGGGCTGATTTTTGGCAGTGAGGCCCCCCTGCAATCTCGCCAGCCATGATTGGCAAGGGGTTATCTGTGGTGAGTGAAATAAAGGCTTCGGTGTTGATTTCTTTTGCTGGGGGCTGGTGTTGATTTCTTTTGTTGGGGGCTGATTAATATACAACACATTTATTTTTCCTCACACTATATAACATGTGCTGCCAATTCTTACACTCACCAATTTTTTGAAACCTTACACTAATCACCTCATCAAGAAATTCCCAGAGAGCTTCCTTCTTGGCCGAGCCCTATTTTTGCCTTTGGCTTCACAAGCAAAACTCTCATGCGCTCACATTCTCTATCTTGGCAACTCCAATTTTTCCTCCACCAAATTGCTTGGGTGCTTTGAGACAAAATATTCTACACTCTCTCTACTTCAATCTTGGACATGTCGGCTAGCAAACTTCATGTCCGAGTTGCTTCAGTTTGAAACGGGAGCCCGTATAAAGATTTATAGACGTGGTGCCATTTCGACGGGCGTGATCGGGGAGCGGACTTCGTCGGCGCAGCAGTGAGGAGTTTGGTGTGGATATTGAAGACCGAAGGACACGAATCGATCGGTATAATCTTTCCAAACTCATTTTACATTTTGCTAATCTACGGTTAATGCGACGATCCGGGTTTTTGGGTTGCGGTAGTGCCGGTTTCGTAAAAAGTTTTTGTTCCGCATTTGGTCTCGTTTAGACGGCTGGGGCGCCGCCGCATCCCAACATGGTATCAGAGCCTAACTATTTACCATATTCTAGCTTGTTTAGACAATATTAAAATATCGAAACCGAAACAACTCCGAAACAATATCAATTATATTTTTTGGTGTTGAAGGAAATTTTGTGGCTGTTGGATTTGGGAGGGGTTAATTTCTTTTGTTGCTTGTATGAACATTATCTCATCTCACCACTACACTTGAGAGATTCCACAGAGGAAAATCCGAAATTCCACAGAGCCCAATTTTTTTTCCAAAGCCCAAAAGGCTTTTCGAAATTTCCAAGGCCCTTGGTTTTTCCACAGCACAAAAAAATAAATCCATCACCACTTTTGTTCTCTGTGTAAATTTTTTAGTGCTTGGAATTTTGGTGAGGTGGCTGTTTTCATTTGTGGGGAATTCCTTGCTTGATTTATTATTCACACATTACCTCACCACTTGATGATTCCCCACAGAGCACCAATTCATGGCCGAGCCCTTTTTCCAGCAAGCCCATTATTTTTCCTCCAAGCAAAATCTAGTGCTCACATTTTCTCCAATCCAATGGCATTTAGTCTTCGGAATATTGGATCAGTGGTATTGTTTGTTTAGCCCAATTTGCATATAGTTTTATCTAGTTGTTTTGGGGCTATTCGGGGGTTATTTCGAAGTCGATATTTTCTAACATTGTTTAAACTTTACAGTGCATTATTTTTCTATCTGCGACCGTGAATGTCATTTGATCGGTAAATCTTGTCTAATCGCTATAGTTCTTTAGACGGATTTGCGAACGTGACATTCACGTTGATGTTCTGTGTTGTGCTGTGATGTTGCGGATTGTCGTGGTGGATAGCTTGTGTGCAATGATAGTGCTGTTTGGATTTATTTGTACATTTGATATTGTGGGGCGAGCGTCCGACATGTGGACTGCCGTCACTGCCTGTTTATATATTATTCTTTTGGGACACGACCGGGTTGAGGTCGATATCACCGTTGTATATATTTTATTTTCTGTACTAGGATTATCCCGCGGTGGGATGCACGGATAGTCGGGTTCTAGAGCGCAACGGGTTCGCATCTCATGGCGTTGAGACGGAGGGGGCCTCACTCTAGAATTGGCGGGCTATTCGCCGCACTCGTAGGGGGTACATGTTTTCATTGCACATGCTATTCACATGACCAGGGGAACGTCGGGTTTCACTTGTGGCTCAATGAACCCGGGGATCCCAGATTATCTGTATTGTTCTGTGATGCTTATTACTTTTCTGTGATGTTGCATTTATCACGCCTGGAGCGATTATTATATATTGATATATATACTAGTAGATGTTGTATATGTTTTACACCTGCGCTAGCCCAGTCCCCGCTCTGTCGTTAGTTAAGTAACCTAACGGGTGATGACGGGACCCAGTGGCGAATGCGGATGGCATATATGTACATCATATTTTCGTTCTTTCCTGTTGTGATTAATTGATGGGACTGCGTTGATTCTTATCAATGCAAGGAAAACAAACCTATATTTGATGTTGTTGGAACCATTTTTTCAAAAGCTGTTATTACAAGGGCGTTCTCTTTTATTTTGCACAGTGGTATTCGGTTATGAATATCCAGCACCTCATTCGACAAGGCAAGGGCCGAGATCGTTTCATCGGGAGTGACCCCTTGGACAGAGGTTTGCGTCAGGGTAATAACTTCACTATAGTCGATTACTTTTTGCTTTGCATCGTGGTATTCAGTTTGGAATATCCTGCACCTCAGTCGACGAGGAAAGAGCCGAGATCCCTTCACCGGGAGTGACCTCTTTAGCAAAGGTTTTCGCCACTATATTTTTATAAAAAGATATTCGGTTCTTTCAACGATATCAAGTTCATTACGCTAAAGGTTTTTCGCCAAAAACCAGTCGTAGCCCTCCGTCATTTCTTACAGGTATTACTTAGTATTCATGCTGTGTATGTTGACCTCTGTCAAGGCACGGTGCTTGGTAGCTGGGTATTGCTTGTTTGCTGCATAGATATGCGATTATTTAGGACAGTCGCACGGTCATTTTGACCTCTGTCAAGGGCACGTGCGGGTGAGTCTAAGTTAATCCAGGACAATGACGGGTTGAACTTGACTTGCGACTTATGATATGTTGACCTCTGTCAAGGTCATAAGCCGCTTGGGGTAAAAATCATATCGGGAGTTTCAAACATACAGGAAACTTGTCAGGCTTGCGCATACCTTCTGGAGTGTGATGACGTGAGTGGCTTCCATCACGTTATCATGTGATGATAGTTGGATCCCGATTCCCACTGATGAGTTGGTTTACTCCTCGGGTGATCCTGACTAATTCTTCTTTCCGATTTGGAGGAGAATTTGAGAAAACAGTGGGAGGTTTCCTGATTAGATAAAGTGATCAACCATTCTGATCTAGGTTAGAGTGCACGCAAAGTGTTTCTTCTATCTCTCTCTTTGGCTGCGACCATGCCCCGACCCTAGATTATAACTCAGTGACCCAGTTGACCGAACTTTCTTAAAACACTGGCTTTTGGATTGTCTGAGTTGCATACATCATTGTCACTCCTTCTTTTACCCTTTGAGTTTCTCCAGAACACCCCGTATTATTACGAACATACACTTCCATTGGATAAATCCATCGTATGGTTATATACAAACTCGAAGGAACTTTTTCGAGGATTGATTCTGGTTCAGGAGAAATAGGAATAAGGTTTATTCAGTTGTCTTTTATCCTTACCTTCTCTCAAGTTGCGAGTGCTCCTACGATTAAGAGAGTACACCTATTATGCTTATTGGATAGTCTTCTTCCAAACCATAGGCTGGTGCCGAACGGTAGGGAAGGAAGAAAACCACTTAGCCTAACGATGGTGTACAGAAGGTAATGAGTAAAGACAAATAAAGGGAATTGGAGAGATCGTAAGGAAATATACGGTTACAGTAATGAATCGGATAATGGAAGAGGCATTACTAAGAATACCCGGATACCCTTTCGAAACATATTCATGTTTCAGTTTCACTGTGTATTGTTAATTGAAAACTGATTTCCCAATTAGACCCTTGCTCCAGGGTATGTATTTACAAGGTATGATTCTCACATCTGTATGGTCTTACAGATGATGAGTAGGAGTAAGTTATTAGGAATTAGGTGATCATCCTTATTATATCGGAATTCGTTGTAATTGGTGATATTTGAGGAAATCACCTGGGTACAGTTTTCAACCTACGACGCACAGAGTTTGAGTTATTCAACTCACGGGACTTATACAAAATATTGTATGTTGTCCAGTGTCCATTAGGACAGAGGGGTTGGTCCCCGTACTGTATTCTGTTTACTTGTGACTTCTCAATTTTTAGACAAGTGTTTCGTAGAAATACAAGGTCTAAGTTTTGAGAAGTTATAAGTAAAAGAATAAAGTAGAGAACCACATGTTGCAAGTATCGGGATTCTTCAAGGTGACCGAAGATGTAGATACTTGTGGTTGGTATTCAGTTGATAGTAATGGTTTTTGAGAAACTTGTTTCTCTTTCAGGTTACTCATAATTGGATATACTCCTAAGTTGAGTAATGCTGATCGTCCTCTCTCCATTTAGTTGACATGCACTGGAGACAGCTGCATGATTTGAATCTGGTTCCAATTAAATCAGTGCCTCTATTTCTATATTGTATATAGAATGGTTCATATCTTAACGTTGTTAAGGTACGGGGAGTTGTCCAGCTTATGCTTAAAACCAGACTCTGGATAACTCAAGGCACGTTTCTGTAATGGCAGTTTGTGGGTTAACCCGGGCTTTGACGAGGGCTGATTTTCTACCATCTGGAAAACAATAGTGATATTGTTCTTGACTCACCACAGTTTTAGTAAAATGGGATTTTTCAGAAAACAGTAGTGGGGGTATGGTAGAACTGGAAGTGATTCCAGAACCGCAAACGATTATGGAAAATTTAATAGAACCTAAAAATTCAATCAGGTTTGACATTCCATTAGCCATTCCGCAGATATGGTGGGTAACCTCAGGCACCCGAGAGGTACTCCGGTAGCCTCAAGGATGGTGACAGGGAGGTTCTTGTTTACCCAGACTTTCCATTACTGTTGTTCCACACTATGAGACCCGGCAGGAGGATGAGTATAGCGTCGTTCTAAACTATCTTTAGAAGTGCACGTGTATATGACTCTGCCAGAGGGTTGTTGTAGTCAGTGGGAGAAGCGGAAGCATAGTGGATAAGTAGCTTATGTTTATTTATAGACTAAAGCAGATATAGCGAAGATAGATCATCTATTTTTGATATGACAGTCATGGGTTTTGACTTCATCAGAATAGGAGATGGATCTGTCAAGAAGGTAGTAGGGTGTGGTGTCCTGGTACTTGGATGACATACACACTGTAGGAAGTGAAATTCCTATACTACGATCGGTTATACTGTGGTTGTCACACAATGTTCTCTCCACATAGGATATGGATATAATATCAGGCATTCTGGCTAATGGATCTATGGTTTTAGATCTAGATTTGGGTAGTTTCCCAATCTGGGTACTTTGACAGCATTCTAAAGGTGTTTTAGAATGAACGACTCCTGGCATGTTGGTGTACCTGCAGGTGATGGAGTCACCCTCTCTAAAGGTGTCTTACAGACTAAAGGGGAGAGGGATGTGCATGATTGGAAGATCACTTGCTTAGGCAATTGAGTTGATCATGAGATGTCAAGTACCACACCAGATGTTGTTTTTGCACTAGATGCAATAAGTTGATATTAATCCAATCTTGGAGAAACGTTCAGAAGCAGTTTTAGAACATAAGTGGTTGTTGTAGGGATTTGATAACGACAGCCTCCTTTAGGAGACAGTTATCATTCCAGACTTCCAAGGTGACCCGGATGACAGAGTGACTGTCAAAATTATTGTTTTCCCTCTGACGTGGGGCAGTAGTTTGGACAAGTGGTCCAAGCGGATACTGAGGGGGGCATGGTGCAGGATACTGATTAAATTCAGTTGACGATACAGTCTAAGAAGTTTGCTGGATTTGTAGTTCATTTGTGAACTGGGTCCCATCAGATATCCATACATATTCTAAGACAGGTATTGCTCATTTCGGGGTATGGCTTTCTCCATGAATTTGAGATAAAGAGAGATATAGAAAGAAACATCAGGGCGGATCCACTCACTGAGGCTATTTCTCGAACACAATAGTTTTACAAACGAGCTTTGTGAAACTGATTAGTAGAGGAGTTGGATGTTCGGTATCACACGAGCTGTGAGTACGCGACATCGCAATAATTATCCTTAAGTGCAAGTGGGAGATTGTTGGATATAGTGCCCTCAAAGTCAATTATTGGATCGCAGGTACGTGATTGCAATGATTGAGGGAGGACCTATACCGATAGGACAGTCTTGCTCGAGATGATAGTATGCTATCTGGTTTCTCTTTATCATCGTGTGCATGCTTTAGTTCACAACTGCATGTTGATAGAGCCCATAGGATTCTTGCTTGACTGCCAGCAGTATGATGGCGATCATATACGTGGGAGCTGGGGTCTATAAGCACATCCTTAAAGTGTCCCTAGTCGTGGGAGTTTCGAGACAGGGCATCGATACTCCAAGAGTAGACTAGTGTATACAGTCGAGACCCCGACGAGGGGCGGTGGCCGGTCTCACAAGCCATTGGTGTCAGTTGGTTCACCTAAGATGTATACAGGTTCTCATTGGGTTATGAGTACACCGGACAGGACTCGCCGGGAACATGCTAGTTGGTATTATACATATTGTCAGATAGCAGTTCCCTGGTGACATGTGTACAGGTTAGTCTGTCGACCTGAGATCGTCAATTGTCTCGTGTGAGTTCCCAATGTGCTTTGATTACTACCCTACCACGGCTCAAAGGAGTCGTGCAAACAGGTTTTAGTTGGGTACAGTCCCGAGTCGCATGGAAGCAGTGAGCGGATCATCGGGGATTCGTCTCTCCCGGTATTGGGGATGAGATTGCGCTGTGTTTAGGAGAGCCATTACACGAAATCCCTGGCCAGGGTAATCGAGATTTACTGGTAGGTATGAGTAGTTTCTCAGGGTGTTCTGGGCTACTCTCCGACACGACTTATACCGCTATTGGGGGTCTGACGTTTACCATCCCCCTAGGCCCTATATGCGATACTCATAGACGAACAGACCGGACTGTACAGATATTGTCGCTGTCAGGCTCAGTAGGGTTTCTGGATGAGTGTGCTCGTCTGCTTCCCTTCCGATCAATACATGGGCAACTGTTACGTACAGCTAGTACCTCTGACTGGCTAGTGGTTATACCCAGTGCCAGTGTACTGATGAGTCATTAGAGTCCCCCACAGAAAGCTTTCCAAGTTCGGGCGAAACGTTATAGAGGCCGTATGGTTTTATGGCAGGGTCCGAGCATGCACGTGCACTTGTGCACGTGTCATGGTTCGGACAGGTAATACTAGCAGGCTTTATGTATTTATGACTTCGGTGCCCCGACGACTTGATGGTTTTGCTTAGATATTTTAGTGTTTGGGGGGAGTTTTAATTAAAAATTCGGGTACCGAATTTCTTTAATGGGGGATGATTGTAACGTTTTGAAAATCGTTTCGGTGAAATTTCGGAAAATCGGTAAAATTAGGTGGTTTTCAGTAAAAAGTCAAAATATAAATATCTTTATTATAAAATTAAATATACATATTCTAGCTATGTAATTGCTAGTATTTGGTGTTTATTGAGCCACTGGTGAAATTTCAAATTTTCTGAAAATTTTTCCGAAATTAATTATTTTAATATTATTTTAAGCCGTCACTAATACATTTAATTAGGGAAAATTACAAATTGGAATGGGTTGAAACAAATTTTGTGCATCATAACAAATTAAACAAAATTTTAACACGTTGTTTTTGAAATGAAATGAAGTTGTTAATCGGTTTTAGAAAATATTGATGAAAAAGGCTTATTTTATGAAAATAAAAGGGATTTGGTGCATATTGAATAGGTGTTTGGTGTTCATTGCTTAACACACACACACCACCTCCCCCTCCCCCTTTTTTCTGGCCGAAAATGGGCTGCCCCAATCCCCAAAGTTGTCCCCAGTTAAAGAAAAGTCAAAGAAAAGAAAATGGAATTAATAAAGAATGGAGCATGACTTGTTGACTTGGAAATTGTATCATTCAATCAACCCACACTCTCTCTCCCCTATCCCCATCCCCTAGCCGAGCCCCCCTCTCCCCAAATCAGCAGCACCCCTCCCCCTGTTCTCTCCTCTTTCACCACAAAAAAATTCCACAAAATGCCCAAAAATCAACACAAAAATCCCACAAAATCAAATTCCAATCTCTACCCATTTCTTCTTGACCTATTCTAGTGTGGATCATGGATCAAGAGAGCAATTTGGAGGCCAAGATTTTGGTGCTAGATCTCTAATTTTGTGAGGTATAATCTTAGCATTTTGCATAAGTTATTGTTTGATTACTTGAATCTAGCTATCATGTGTTTAATTAGGAGTTAATTGTGGTTTTGATATTAAAGATTTAACTTTCAAGAAAGGGTTTTGAATGCAAGTTAGGATTTTATGGTTGTGTGATATTTTTGACATATTAATGTTATGCTAAATCAAATCTAGTTGCTAGTTGCATTTTTGTTAATTTAAATTTGTGATAATTATATAAATTGCAAACTAGGTTTTAGAAATATATATATTTTGGTGAGATAAAATTGTAATTATGGTTTCATGGCTTTATTAGCATTATAATTTGTGGTTTAATACTTTAGTATATGCAAAACCAAGCTTAATTGTAAAATCGTGAATTTTGCTTTAAAAAGTGTTAAAATCGATATTTGTTGCAAACTTGAATTTTGAGTTATGATAATTAGTGAGATTAAAAATATGGAGGTGATTTGTATGACCTAATTATGATATTAAGTGAGCATTTTGGATATTAGAATCGTTAAAATATTTAGTTTGGGTAAAAATCAAGTTTTGAACCGAAATGGGAATTTGTGCTAACTAGGTTTTTGGAAAATAAAACGATTTGTTTAATTTTATGGTTTTGATGAATTAAACCCTATTTCTTATATAATTAGTGAGTTTTGAAATCACGATTGGTGTGTTTGGGTTTTCTCAATGGTTTGACGTTGGTACATCGACATCGAGGGTTGGTTTGGATATTCTTGCATGCGTAGACGATAGGTTTTGACCTATGCGTGATACGCGTGCCGAATTGGTTTTAGTATACCGTTTCGACTTCGGATTTGGTTTTTATGCGTTACGATACGTGGTGACATGTAGGTACCCCAGGTGGACTTCGAGACGACAAGCAAGCGCGTGGCGACGTCGGCACCGGCGAGCGAGGACCAGGTGAGTAGATTTATATCTACGGGGAGAAGTCGGGTGGATGGCGTATAGAACCCCCGCAGTTCGTAATATAGCTTATATAATGGATATATATATGTGGTTTATGATACGTGGATGATATTCAGGATATGGTTATGTGTTCATGGATTGTAGTGTTACTCGCGAAACCCTAGAGTAGTTGTTGCACTTACACACGCGCGCACACTTGCTTACATTCATTCCTTTACATGTGCGTATATGGGGATATGTGTATATGTATTCACATGGGTATGGGACTATGTGTACATATACTGGATTATGAGAATAGTACTTGGGATTGGAGATGAGTCGATGAGATTGGATTTGAGGTCGTGAGATCGGTGATATGACAGGGTTCGTATTTGAGGTATGACATGATGTTTTAGCGGGTCCTTTAACATGGTGTTTTCATATACACGCATGCATTTACTTAGATTGGTATCAGTATGGTACTAGACGTAGATCAGTACCCCGATCACGATATTTGATAAAGAGGATACCAGATGAATAGTATGATGAATGTGATATTGACCCGTATCCAGATTTGGGATGCCGTACGACGGATTTACGTACGAGCTATACATTGATGTTTGATCCGCACTCTTGACTTGGGAATATCTGATTATAGATATGGTATCGGATGTGATATTATCGAGGCGGGATCACCGACTAATATATATATATATGTGTGTGTGTGTGTATCGACTCAGATGTTAGGCGGTTTTCTTATCTTCAGTCAGCTTGTTAGTTCAGCCGTATAGTTTAGTGTAGTTGTTAGACTAGATTAGACTCCTACCTATTTCAAAACTAACGGATCGTGGGTATTTTAAAAGACAGGTCAAGGGATTCTACGGATATTTCAAAAGATGTATCTTTTCTTAAAAACACCGTAGCCCTTATTTTCAAAACCCCACGATACGTGTTATTTCAAATGGCACCACTGTGGAACTCATATTTCATTAAATGCAGATTAGTTACCGTTGTGTCTAGTATTTAGCTTCCGCTCATTATTGCTGTTCGCTCCGCATCGCATGTTTATATTATGATTCATATTCTATTGTTGATATCATGCTGTTAGGACACCAGCACCATTACCGATGATGCGTATGTACCACGTACACTCACTTGCCAGCTCACACATATCTTCATCGGTAATTACCATGTCACGTACACCTTAGAAAATATTATTGCTTAACTTAGCTTGATAGCTAGTAGTTTAGACATGATATTAGTGTACTTGCATTATATGCTAGTTGAGCCATTGTAGTTATTACTTGCTACTTCATGCATGTTATTATTCACTGTCATGCCGCATTCATGGATTTTTATACCTATATTCATTGTTTACATGCTGTTGATGATTGGATTCGGATTTCCATGAGATTTTCTGGATTTGGGGGAAAACCGCAAAACTTATATAAGCTTCTTTTCTCTCTTTTAAAATAAAAAGTGCGGTTTTCCCATGATGTATGAGTCGTCCACCATGAGTTTGCTGATGGATTTCGAGACCCGAGTTCGAGGAGTGGAGGAACCGTTTCGGGTACATGGTGGACCCGGTGCGGTACCCCGGGGCAAGAGGATCACAGATGACGGCGTTGAGCCTGGCAGGGGAGCACTACCGACCGATGATTTTACCCGACGCGTCGGATATCCGGAGGATACCGTCGTGGTCTTGAGATGGATGGTAGGGGCCGGTCTGGACTGACGGCGCCCTAGATTGTGATTGAGACATTGAGGTACAGAGATTGCGACACAGAGATATCGAGATATTTGGATACTTATTTTGTGTCGATGCTAGGCACTGTTTATGCTGATTTCATTTATGATACCTCATTTTCAAAATACAAAAATCTCACTAATTTATGAAAGCAGTTTTCTTCAGTACATGTATTCTGTTTTCATGCATTCATACATCATCCATATGATATATTGCTACCTGAGGCACTGACACGGGCGCATGAGATTACACTTGGGTTAGATATTTACCCTAGCCATTGTTATAGGCTGCTGGTTATATATTTGAGGATATATTATGATCGTATGACCTAGGATTGCGTTGTTCATGAGATTTCTGTTCGTAGATGTTTTTCTACTCACGAGTTGGCAACTCACCCCCGTTGTGCCACAGTTTCTTGCAGGTTTTGCCGTACAGGTTTCATCACGGCTTTGCTGGCACAGCTTCTTTTCGGGTGACTTGCTAGTAGGTGGGTTTATTTGTATCGTACTCATCATATTACTTTGTATAATATTATTCAGTTGTATCTAGTAAATTCCATCAACCAAACATGTATTTATTTTTGTGATAGAGACCAGTGATGTTATTCTTTCGACCTTAGAGTCGTGCGTTATATTTCTGTGGATTTCTTGTTGTTTGAGTTTTGATCCTCGCCCTTGGCGTTGTATATTATATTGCTTGTGTGGTTGTGACCGTCGATTGACGAAGAGCTAGCTCCCGCTTGGGGATGCCTTTTATTGATTTCGTATACTGATTGATATGAAAATTTGTGTTTGTAGTTTAACAGCAATCAATAACGGTGTCGCACGTAGCTAGACCGAGATGAGTACGGGTCGTCCTCTGGGAAACGTTGAATCTTTTACTCTTACTTTAGATGTGTTGAAAAAGAGAGGAGGAATAAAGAATTTTGTGAAAAGTTTCTAGATCTACTTTAAACAAGAATGTTAAATATAGATCTAGATTATTTTAGAGATTTAAATAATATAATAATAGGGCTTGTAGGGTTCGTTAGGATTTAGTAGTTATGGAAGATTAATTAAAAGTTACCATTTTTATCCATTAATAGATTTAGAACTAGAACGACGGTGATGCGTGTAGATTAGGATTTCTGGAGGGAAAAGGAATCCCACTCGTAACCCTTATCTCGACACGGAACTCCGTTCATATCTAGCCTTTACCAAAACAATCATTAATCTAATCTCTAATCGCGGTCGGAACTAGCAAGGAATTGCTAGCGCGCCCGATTAGGATGTTAATGATTATTTTGATAAAGTTCCTAAACTTTATAGGACTTAAAAAGGGTTTAATTATTTGCATCCCCCATTAACCTACCCTAATCCTACGAACCCTAACAAGCGGAGAATTACTCGCGCATGTTGGGAGAAGAAGATGAAAAGAAAGAGAGGGAGAACATAATGTAAAAACAAACAATTGAATAAAAAAAACTACCTTTATTAATCAACTCCTTCAAACTACACTTTTAATCCATAGAAAATGATTACAAAACTTGATTTGCTTCTCGATCTTTCCTAGGGAGGTAGTCGAACAGTCGATGATCAGCCTGGATGCGTGAGCGTCGGGAGCTTCGTGATCTCTTCGGCTTGATAGATTTTCCAAGAGGCTCTCGGTGCCTTTTTATAGTGCAAACCCAAAATCTTTTTGTTGAGAAGTTGGTAAAATTCAGCAGTTGTAAATCTCCCAAAATATTGCCTTCCAACCTCCTCAAACTGCGGCGGATCCGCGGCCCAAGGGTGTGTTTGGCCGCGGATCCGCGCTCATGGGTCGAGATCTCTCTGTCGTTTTTCTTGGGCTCTCTGATGGTGACATTTGGCAATCCTAGGCACCTTTATATCTTTAAAATATTATCTCGGTTGCTTCCAGACTTGGTCTCCAAGTTTGCTTCTTAATTTGGCAAGTTTTCTTCAACAAATTGATTTGTTTGTTAAATCCTTCATAACAACTTGGAAATAATCTGCACAACAACTCAAATAAGATTTTAGTAGACTTTGTTCTACTAGAATTAGATCAATAATATTATTTGCATACATTTTCCTACCAAATGATAATTAAAATATATTAACACATGGAAATAATGTTTTTACACATAAACCCTCATATGTATAATATATTATAATATAGTCCTTTTTTTAATATAAAAATGGTAGGAAAAATGTAATACAAATGTGCAGTTTTATCAACTGAACATATACTATTCATGTTGTATCTCGTTTGGGGGCCAGTATTTACAAAGGAGACTCTGCCGAAATTTTCAGGAAATATTTGATGTTTTAAAAAAAACCCGCATAATTCGGCTTATTCTATTAAAACTACTTGATTTAAATTGGTTTTCCTTCACTCTACTACTTTTCTTGGTTTGGATTTCTGGGTTTTCGGCTTAACTTAGATTACGTACGCCTCGAGACGTTTCGTAGTTTAAGTGTCGGTCATGTTCCGTACTTTCGGGACGTGACAAAGGATGTCATATACGTACATTTTATTTTCGTTCTTTTCTGGTGTGATTAATTGATGGGGCTGCGTTGATTTTGATCAATGCAAGGAAAACAAACCTGTTTGACGTTGTTGGAACAGTTTTCAAAAGGTGTTATTACAAAGACGTTTTCTTTTGTTTTGCACAGTGGTATTCAGTTGGAATATCGTGCACCTCATTCGATGAGGCAAGGGCCGAGATCCCTTCAGTGGGAGTGACCCCTTGGGCAGAAGTTTGCGTCAGGGTAATAACTTTACTATAGTCGATTACTTGTTGCTTTGCATCGCGGTATTCAGTTGGAATATCCTGCACCTCATTCCATGAGGAAAGAGCCGAGATCCCTTCACTGGGAGTGACCTCTTTAGCAAAGGTTTTCGTCACTATATTTTTGTAAAAAGCTATCAGGTTCCTTCAGCGATATCAAGTTCGTTACGTTAAAGGTTTTTCGCCAAAAACCAGCCATATCCCTCCGTCATTTCAGTTGGGTATTCAGTAGTATTCAAGCTATGTATTTTGACCAACGCCAAGGCATAGTGTTTGGTAGCTGCTGGGTATTTATCTGTTGCATAGATAGATGAGTTGGTTTGGGACAGTCGTTCTGCCATTTGGCCAACGTCAGGGGTATGTACGGGTGGGTTCAAATTAACATGATAATGATGGGTATAACTTGACATGTGACTTATGGCATTTTGGCCAACGTCAAGGTCATAAGAGTATGGGGCAAAAATCCACATCGGGAGTTTCTAAAGAAACTGAAACTTGCCAGGCATGCGCACACTTTCTGGAGTGTGATAACGCGAGTGGATTCCTTCACGTTATCATGCGATGAGAGTTGGATCCCGATTCCCACTGATGAGTTGGTTTACTCTTCGGGTGATCCCGACTAATTCTTCTTTCAGGTTTGGAGGAGAATTTGAGGTTACAGTGGGAGGTTTCCTGATTACATAAAATGATAACCATTCTGATCTAGGTTAGAGTGCACGCAGAGTGTTTCTTTTCTCTCTCTCTTTGGCAGCGACCATTGACCGACCCTAGACTATGACTCAGTGACCAAGTTGAACGAACCTTCTTAAAATACTGGCTTTTGGATTGTCTGAGTTGCATATATCATTGTCACTCCTTCTTTTACCCTTTGCATTTCTCCAGAACACCTCGTATCACTACGAACATCCACTTCCATTGGATAAATCCATCGTATGGTTATATACAAACTCGAAGGGACTTCTTCGGGGATGGATTCAGGTTCAGGAGAAATTGAATTTGTTTATTCAGCTGTCTTTTATCATCACCTTCTCTCAGATTAAGAGTACTCCTTGGTTTAGGAGACGGTACACCTATTATGCTTATTGGATAGTCTTCTTCCAAACCATAGGCAGGTGCCGAAAGGTAGGGAATGAAGAAAACCAATTAAGCCTAAGTAGGGTGTACAGAAGGTAATAAGTAAAGACAAAATAAAGGGATTATTTTATGAATGTCCAGAATTCGGTAGGGGTTGGATATGCAACACCAGGACAAAATAAAGGGATTTATCCAATGGAAGTGGATGTTCGTAGTGATACGAGGTGTTATGGAGAAATGCAAAGGGTAAAAGAAGGAGCAGCAATGATATATGCAACTCAGACAATCCAAAAGCCAGTATTTTAAGAAGGTTCGTTCAAATTGGTCACTGAGTCATAGTCTAGGGTCGGTCAATGGTCGCTGCCAAAGAGAGAGAGAAAAGAAACACTCTGCGTGCACTCTAACCTAGATCAGAATGGTTATCATTTTATCTAATCAGGAAACCTCCCACTGTAACCTCAAATTCTCCTCCAAACCTGAAAGAAGAATTAGTCGGGATCACCCAAAGAGTAAACCAACTCATCAGTGGAAATCGGGATCCAACTCTCATCGCATGATAACGTGAAGGAATCCACTCACGTTATCACACTCCTACCGACTCCTAACCAGATCTCAACGTTGTAATTGCATTCACATTGTAATGTTGTGAATGTCCAGGATTCGGTAGGGGTTGAGACGGAAGTTTCCCTTTCTCTCTAGCACTCATTTGGCATTCAATCGTGCAATTTGTCCTTCCATCGATTTTATACTCTCAGCTTGGGAGGCGGAGTTTTTCTTTATATCATCGACAGAAGACTTAACCTCAGCTGAAACTTGCATGAAATTTTTCAGAATCAAATTCATGGTTTGTACGAGTGAAGAGGATTCATCAGTACCGGTCAATTGCAAAGAATTGTTATACGGTGCAAAAGTGTTGATTGGATTTTGTAAGTTTTGTGATTGATAGGGGTGCTGAGTCAGTTGTAGTGGTTGCTGTTGTTGCGGAGGGACGCTTTGAAAGTTGTTTTGGTTTGGAACCGTGTTTTGAGTTTGGTGTTGGTTCCAAGAAAAGTTAGGGTGATTCCTCCAACCCTGATTATAAGTGGAAGAATACGGATCGTTTCTAGGTCTTTGTTAGAAAGCAGCATTAGTATGCTCTTGACCATGAAATGGAGAATTCAATGGACATTCTTCCGTAAGATGTGATGGATCAGAACAGCATCCATAGACAGTTTTGGGGAGTGTCATCTGATTTAGGGAGGCTGATAAAAATTTGTGTTCCATAGCTTCGAGTTTCTTTTGCATTGCTGCCATTTCAGCTCTAACTCCTATGAAAACATCCAGTTGATGGATACCACCCCTAGACGATGGTTGACTTACACTCTCCCACTGTAAAGATTTTTCAGCAAAATCTTCTAAAAATATCCAAGCTTCACCATCGTCTTTAGACATGAAGTTGCCTTGACACATGGATTCAAGATTCGGTTTTGTTGTAGGATTAATGCCCTTATATATGATTCTACACAGATCCCATCGGTGGATTCCGTGATGAGGACATTGAACTAACAGATCCTTGAAGCGTTCAAAACACTTCGAAAATGGTTCATTGGGAAGCTGGGTAAATTGATTTATTTCGCTACGGACTCGGGCTGTCTTATGATTGGGGTAGAATTTCTTAAGGAAAGCTACGACGAATTCATCCCAGTTTGAAACAGAATGTGCGGCTGTGTTATAAAGCCACTTCTCGGCTAAATTGCACAAAGTGAATGGGAGAAGACGTAATCTCATAGCATCCACAGAAAGCTGTGAAGTACCCATCATAGCACATACGTTTTCAAATTTGGTAATAAAAACGTATGCGTCTTCAGACTCGAGACCGTGAAATTTGGGTAAAAGATTGATGTATTGTGGTATGATTTCAAAATTGTCCCCATTGGCTGGTGGAATGGAAAGACAGGTAGAAAGAGGACCTCGAATAGGGTAACATCTCTCTTGGAGAGAGAGGCGGGGTGGATTCTGCGCACCTGCGGACGGTGGCAGAGTAGTGTTAAAGAAGTTCGATGGAGAACCGTCCATCGAAGTGGGTGTGGTAGTGGGTGAAGAAAAAGAAGATGTAGAAATACCGACTTCGGAGTCAATAGGAGAAACGCGGACAATACGGGCACTAGAATCCCGTGTCCAGTCGAGCATGCACTAAATGGTTTAGCACAAGTGGCAGCGTTGTGATAATTAGAGAAAATGTGGATTGGTGTGTTTTTTTTTTGAAAAAGACGGATTTTTTAAAAAAATCACACAAAAATTGCACAAGAAACCCTAGATCTAATGGTCACCTAGGTCAAGTCTCTAGACCGCTTCTAGACTTCCAAAAGACAAATCGCAGGATAATTCCTCTACTGCCTCTTTATCCCTTCTATGGCCAGGTAAGTACGAGGTTCTCCGCTACGTAAGTAGCGAGCCTAATTAAGTAACCACATTCCTTAGACACACTTTCCTCAGACACCACAATAGAAATGCGGATAAGCAATAGATTACCCACGACCTTCTTCTGTCCTAATTGAGCGCGACGGTCCTTAGAGTCTTGTCTAGATATTTTTTAGTTAATGAGGGTGATGCGGATGCTAGTTTTGTGATTTTTGGGGCTTAGGAAGGGTAATGAAATCCCTACCTAATCTTGATTTGGTCTTTGCCCCTTAATTTCCGTATTAAAATATGCAAACAACCAATATTCAAAATGTGCAGCAAATTTTTCTTTTAGTGGCGCTGCGAATTTTGCAAAGAATCCTGCAGAAAATGGTTATTGGACAGAGCAGGGAGGAGATAAGAAAGATGGAGATATACCTGGAAAAAAATCAAACTCTGAATCGACTAAATAGCCGCGGTTCCACCGCACTATGCTGCAATGTGCCGCGGTTCCGCGGTCATTTTGAATGATCGTTGAACCAAAATTTCTACAGATGCTCCTTTTAGTTCTCTGTCCTTCTTGAAGGCTCCAGAATATTTTTCCTCTTGCTCCACTGATTCCAGCTTCCCTTGCAGAATTCACAACTAATCGTTAAGCACTTGATGCGATTTTGATTTAAAACTTCTGATGGAATAATAAAAATTTTCAACTCAAATTGTAAAACCGAACAAATTAGTACGCAATCCCCGGCAACTGCGCCATTTGATTGATCCAAATTCTCGATGTTGTTTAGTAAAATGTAAAGTGTTCATAATCAAAGAATTTTGTAAACCGCGATCAATAACGGTGTCGTTTGAAGCGATCGTTTGTGAGCACGGGTCGTCCACTGAGATTCGTGTATTTGATCGATCTTGTTTTAGATGAATTGAAATAAAATAGTAAAGAAAAATTCAAGAAAGAGATTCATGATTTAATTGAGTTGTCATTTCAAGAAAATCAAGAAAACATTCAAGAATTTAAGAATGATTAAGAATATATCTAAGATCAATATCGGTTATCAAGAGAATGTAGAAAAGCTTGTAGGATTCGATCAAATTAGTAGCAATGATGAATCTAATAATGACTAACTTATCTATTGATAAATTGTAGCTAGATCGATGGTGATGAATGAAGATTGGGGGTCTATTGAAGAAACTAGGGTTTCTCCTTCTTTATCCCTTGTCTTTTCATTGATCATCATTCAAATCTAACCTTTAGCAAAGAGAATCATCAATCATTTAATCCCTAGTTTGCAACGAAATAATCAAGAATGCGATCTCGCTCCAAATTAGGTCATTGATGATTCTTTATCCTAGAGTTCACAAATCTCATAAGACTTAAGATTAGTATTAGGATTTTATCATCACTTGATCTACCAATTCTCTCGAATTCTTTACAAGCGGAGATTTCACTCACACATCATGAAAATAGAATAATCAAGAATGAGATATTTCATAATGTAAGAATCTAAAGAAAGCAAGACTAAGGGTAATAATCACCTTTATTAAATCTTCTTCAAATTTACACAATTCCTCAATTCGAGGTACAAGAATAAGCTCTCGATCGCTCCTTTGAAGAAGTGAATTTTTCGTTGATCTTTGCGTGGCTCGATCGCCGTGAGACGTGGATCAGTTGCGGATCTCTTGCTCCGATGACGATCGGCGTTGCGATAAAGGATCTTTGGATGCCTTTACTTGATAATGCTGCCAATTGACTCTTGATTTGGATTTGGATCTTGAATTGAATCTCAAGTTGTGTCACTCGACTTTTTACCACCATCCACCAATAACCTTTTACTTTAGCCCTAGATCCTCTTTTATAGATCTCAAATCAAGCTTCCCTCATAAGCTAGTTGGTTACAAGGAGCCTGCTAGAATAAGGTTGTTACAACGAGCCTTCTAGAATAAACATAGAAGTTGAGAAGAAACTTCTGGAGATTTCCCAACCCACCAAGCCCTTGACTCGGCCGCGGATCTGCGGCAACTCGGCCAACTCGGCCGCGGATCTGCGGCCAAGTAGTGAGATCACTGTATGGTTTTTCTGGGGTGTTCTGGAGTTGGACTTGAAGTATTCTTTTGATGTCTGGAATCTTCTAATGTTTGCTTGGTTGCTGCCAGTATTTGATTCTTTGGTTTCCTGTATTATATCGGCACTTTTGCGATTCTGGTTCTTTGACCTGAAGAATTTTCTGCACACAATCTCGATAAAATGTGTTGAGATATACAATATCATGCGTGCAGTAATAAACACATAATTTCCTATAAAGAACGTTGAATATATATATATATATATATATATATATATATATATATATATATATATATATATATATATATATATATATATATATATATATATATATAACACGGGGTAATTAGTATTTTCCAGACAAACTGGTAATATGTGTTATATTTATATCAACTATCCTTAGATGATTAGAATAATGAGGAAATTTATGTGTTACAGATTGCATTATTTTCGACTGAACAGCGTTCATGGGTTAATTTTAGTGTAATTAGAAGTAACTTAGTTTAGCTTCTTAGTTGCGAAACCCTAGAGTAAAGATTCACACACACGCGCGCACACACGCATACATTTGTTTTACTTTTGCGTATATGGGTATATATATATATTTATATGTATGTGTGTGAGTATGTATATATATATATATATGTATACATATACATGGATAATGAGGATAGTATATGGTACTTGGAGATGAGTAGATGTGATTGGGCATGATGCTCCGAGATCGGTGATGTGACTTGGGTCGTATTATGAGATACGACATGAGATTTTAGCGGATCATTTAGCGATGTGTTTTCATACACACACAGATATATGTTGATGGTATCGGTATGTACTAGACTTTATATCAGTACCCTTAATTCGGGATATGATGATAATGATACCTGATAAATAATGAGATAAATATGATAGTTGACCCGTACCCTGATTTGGGATGCCGTACGGTGGATTTACCGTACGAGCTATAATTATGATGATAGATCCGCACTCTTGACTCGAGAATGTCATATTATATATATTGTATCGTACGTGACACTATTGAGGCGGGATCACCGACTACTAGATATAAATATCGACTCAGACTTAGGTGGTTTTCCTTACCCTTCCGACTAGTCTGTTAGTTTAGTCCTGTAGTTTACTTAGTAGATGTTAGACTGGGCTCGAGTCATACCTTTTTTCAAAACTAACGAATCATGAGTATTTTAAAGACAGGCCAAGGGATACTACGGATATTTCAAAGGACGTACCTTTTCTTAAAAACACCGTAGCCCCTATTTTCTAAACACACGATTCGTGTTATTTCAAATATCAAAACTGTATGACTCATATATATAAATGTATATTCATATATGTTGCGTTATTATTCATGTTCCGTATATTCTTGCTGTTCGCATGGCATTGCATACTTATTCGTGTTTTCTTTAGTTATTATAAAATAATGCTTTCAGGACACCAGCACCATTACCGATGATTCGTATGCTCCACGTACACGTGCTTGTCGGCTCACACACATCATCATCGGTAATTGCCATGTCACGTACACATAAGAAAACATTATTTCATCAGTATAAATTGCTAACTGATAGTTTCGACATAGTACTAGTGCGCTTGCTTTTATATGATAGCTTAGACATTGCATTTATTACTGTGATATCTCATGCATGTGTATTTTCATTTGTCAAGCAATATTATGGTATTCACTGTTTATTGACTTTTGATTATAGGATTAGGATTTTTCATGAGATTTATGGATTTGGAGAAACTGCGAGGATTTTATAAACTCATTATCATTTTCAAAAGATAATAATTACGGATTTCTCATGCTATGATGTGAGATATGTCCACCATGAGTTTTCTCAGCTCTTGAGCGATATCATACACTCGATTCGAGGAGGAGGAGTAACCGTCTGTGGGTGCATGGTGGACCCGGTGCGGTATCCCGGAGCAAGATGGTCGTAGATGATGGCGTTGAGCCTGGAAGGGGAGCACTACCGACCGGTGATTTTATTGTGACGCGGCGGATATCCGGAGGATACCGACGTAGTCTTGAGATTTGATGATATATGCCAGTCTGAATTGCCGGAGCCTGAGGTATTGAGATTTGATGTTATAGGCCAGTCCGGATTGCCGGAGCCTGAGATATTGAGATAGCGAGATATATATTTTGTGCCGATGCTAGACACGGATTCTCTGTTGATTTCATTGATAATACTTCGATTTTTATACATAAATCTCACTGAGATAAGAAAACAGTTTTCTCATTCAGTTGTATTCTTTTTTCATGCATTCATACATCATATATATGATATATTTCTACCTGAGGCACTGACACGAGCACTTGGTATTACACTTATGTATAGATGTTTACCCTGGCCATTATCAGATATTTCAGGTTATATATTATATGGATATTATGGTATGACCTAGGATAGAGTCATACATGCGATTTCTTCTCGGTGATGTTTTCTACTCACGAGTTGGCAACTCACCCCCGTTGTCCCACAGTTTCTTGCAGGTTTTGCCGTACAGGTTTTCTTGGCGGCTTTGCTGGCACACCGCTTCCTTCCGGGTGATTGCTTTGGTAGGTTGGTGATTGAAATGGATTCTCGATGTGTAGTATATGAATTTGTAAAGAAATCACAACCAAAAATTATTTGACCACAATCAACTACGGTGTCGGATATAGATTGTTAGTGAGTGCGGATCGTCCACAGGGAAAGTGTAATCGTTTGTCTTTTGAATTAGATGAGTTGAATCTTTAAAGAAAGAAAACAAAACAATTCAAGATTTATAGTTGAAGTTCAAGAATGAGAAAAAACTAGATCTAAGAAAGCATTAAAAGATAGAATCAAGAATTGATCGTTTGATGATTTTTCCAAACCAAATATCAAGAATCGAAATGAGGCTCGTAGGAATCGATCGGATCTATAGATGTGATGTAATCTTACAATTACGTATTCTTATCCTTCAATGAATTGATACTAGATCGATGATGATCGACGAGAATTAGGGATTTCTTGTGAAACTAGGGTTTCATCTTATCCCTTGTTCATTCATCGATATCATTCATATGCTAGCCTCTAGTAAATTCAAGAAACGATCGTAGATCCCTAATTTCGATCGATCACAATCAAGAAAGCATCGCAACGAAACTAGGTCATCGATTCTTAAACTTGCTAGGGTTTACAAAACTCGTAGGACTTAAAAATCGTATTAAGATTTGTTACATCATCATTCTACAATCGTCTCGACACCTTAACGAGCAGAGTTTTACTCAAACATCACAACAAGAACAACAATTACAAATTGAGATCTAATCATGATGCAAGAATTAAAAGAAAGCAAGATTAAAGAAATTCACCTTTTATTTATATCAACAATTTAGTTACATTCGCTCAAGAACTACAAGAGGAAGAACTTGATCGTCGACTTGGCTTCGCTCGTCTCCGTGGATCGCGGATCGGCTTGGATCACTTGCCCGATTGAAGATCGGCTCGGCTCCTAAAAGGTTGAAGGCTTCTCGCTTGATTTGGTACTCAAGATCTTGGATTTGGAGTGGAATTAGGGTTAGGGTTTCGCACAAGCCTTGTCACGAGACTTGTGGAAGAAGATGATGAAAGAGGGAATTTTTAACTAATGAAGATTAACCTCAACCCTTAGATCTAGGCTCCTATTTATAGATAACTAACACTAGATCTAGGATTTCAAATTCTAAGTTTCCCTCCTAAAGTTTGTTGAAGAAATTCAAATTTCCCTCCAAAAGTTAGTTAGGGGAGAAGCTTCTAGATGTGATTAGTTAGGAGGAGCTTCTAGAAGAGGATTAATTAGGAGCTTAATTAGGATTAGCCTTCCTTAATTTTCTTTGCTGATCTGGCAGTAGTATCTGGTGTCTTCTGGAAACTGGGATGTCTTTCTGAGCAGTGGGCCCTAGTAGAAGAATTATGGTGCAATTTTGAGGAGATGATCCCCTGGGCCCACCGCGGATCCGCCACAATTAGCCCATAAATGCCACGGTTCCGCGCTCTGTTGGATGGATTGGGCCTTAGGCTTTCTGGGTTGAACTTGGGCTGTTGTATGGGCCTTCTTCTGATGTATTGAATTATCTAATTTCTTCTGCATTGATACTGTTGGAGATAGTGCCCTCATAGTCAATTATTGGATCGCAGGTACGTGATTGCAATGATTGCGGAGGACCTATCCCGGTAGGACAGTCTTACTCGAGATGATAGTATGCTATCTGGTTTGCCTTTATCAGTCGTGTACATGTTCAGGTGACTGATTGCATGTTACACTTTGATAGAGCCCTTAGGATCTTGCTTTACTACCAACAGTATGATGGCGATCATATACGTGAGAGTTGGGTAGTTTATACGCATATCCTTAATTGTGGTCCCTAGTCATGGGAGTTTCGAGACAGGGCATCGATACTCCGGAGTAGACTAGTGTGTACAGTCGAGACCCCGACGAGGGGCGGTGGCCGGTCTCACAAGCCACTGGTGTCAGTTGGATCACCTAAGATGTATACAGGTGCTCATTGGATTATGAGTACACCGGACAGGACTCGCCGGGAATCTGCTAGTTAGTACTATACCTATCGTCAGATAGCAGTTCCCTGGTGACATGTGTACAGGTTAGTTCATCGACCTGAGGTCGTCATTTGTCTCGTGTGAGTTCCCACTGTGCTTTGATTTCTACCCTACCACGGCTCAAAGGAGTCGTGCAAACAGGTAGCTTTTGGGTACAGTCCCGAGCCATATGGAGGCACGTGAGCGGATCGGCAGGGGATTCGTCTCTCCCGGTATTGGGGGCGAGGTCGTGCTGTGTCTAGGAGAGCCATTACACAAAGTCCATGGCCATGGCAGGAGATTTACTGGTAGGTACTCCAGTAGTATCTCAGCGTGTTATTGGGCTTCACTCCGACATAACTTATACTGCTATTGGGGGTCTGACGTTACTAGCCCCCTAGGCAGATATGCGATACTCATTGACGAACGGACCGGACTGTATATACATTGTCACTGTTAGGCTCAGTAGGGTTTTCCGGATGAGTGCGCTCATCGGCATCCCTTGAGGTCAGTCCATGGGCAGCCGTTACGCATTGCTAGTGCCGCTGACGGTTTGTGGTTAAACCCACTGCCAGGGTGCTGACGAGTCATTAGAGTCCCCCACAGACAGTTTCCCAAGTTCGGGCGAAACGTTGTAGAGGCCGTATGGTTTTATGGCAGGGTTCGGAAAATGCACGTGCGTTTACGCACGTGTCGATTTTCGGACAGTTGATACTGGTCGGCTTTGGTTTAAGCCGGATCCGAGTATTATATTGAGTAGGTATAATATCTTTGTCTCGGTTGCATTTGTATTCGGTCGTAATACAAATGCGGGTATATTTATACAGTTTCGGGGTTGTCCTGAAATTCGTTTCAGGATCACTTTTGGAAGTTGCCAGTTTCCAGTTTTCTATCAGCCGTCTTTTAACATTCGGTTAAAGACGGATTTGTCTTTTCTTGAGATGAGTGTGGATTCTTCTAGAAGGTTCTAGATGAGGTGACTAGGATTAATTGGTGTTAAGTTTTCATTGGTTGCATTTAATGGTTCATTAATGCTTGATGAGGTGTTTAAGTGATTCATCCTTTATCATTAAAGCTTCTTGTTTTCTTAAAGATATTTAGAAGTGAGAAGCTTTTGCTTAAGGTCACCCCCTTCTCCTACGGTCACCTCCCTCTTGCTATATATGGCTTGCCCTCTCTCTCTCCTCATTCTCACTCTCACTTGTTGGTTTCATTTTAGAGAGAAAAGATTATGATAGGTTTTATCGGTGTATGGAATTTCACAGTCCATTTCATTCCATCACCCGATTCCTTCGGCAACTTCATTAACCGATCGTCCACGGATTTGGACGAAGTGAGACAAAGTCATCTACTCATTCTCTACATCAATCTTTGTCGTCTCTTTTAGCAAACTTGATGATCGAGTTGCCTCGAGTCAGAGGCGGGAGCCCGTTTAAAGAACCGATCATGTGGTGCCACCTCGATGAGGAGATCGGAGCAGCCGCAACGGAGCGTGGGATGATGGTTGAAGAACGAAGGACTCGGATCGTTCGGTATAACATTCCTACACTCTTTACAGTTTGTTAGTTTAGCAATAATGGCAGATCCGGGTTAAAGTATACGATAGCGCCAGTTAAAAGT
The DNA here is from genome assembly GCA_030015575.1 of Agapanthus africanus. NCBI lineage: Eukaryota > Viridiplantae > Streptophyta > Magnoliopsida > Asparagales > Amaryllidaceae > Agapanthus > Agapanthus africanus. Next base: position 372,159,447 of record JASDDO010000012.1, read on the forward strand.
TTTTGTTCCGCATTTTGGCGTCTGTAGACTGCCGGGGCGCTAGCGTAGACTTACAGTGGTATCAGAGCCTCACCATTTTGCTATACAAACTTGTGCTAACGCGTTTAAAACATCGATCCGACCGGAAAACTAAAAATTGCAAATTCCAAGCCGACAGTTTCTGTTGTTTTTAAACGGTGTCAAAATTGACTTCTGTACATCTTAAAAATCCGTGCAGGCTTTTCTAAGACCAACGACAAAATTTGGGCTCATGATCTCTCCATTGAGGCGCGGAAGCGCGGCCAACCCTATTGTATTGGCCGCGCATCCGCGGCCACGTGAGGAGCACGTGCTCCCAATATTTGTCTGTGGGTTCTTGGATGGATTTTGGGGTTTTTGGTAAATACAGTTTGGGCCCAGGTTTTATTACTGTTCTACAGATTTGCGTGGGGCCCACTTCTTGATATTTGGTCGATCGAAATTTAAACATGTTAGTTTACAGTGCTTACATTATATCTCCGACCGGGAATGTCATTTGATCGGTAAACCGCGTCCGATTGCTATAGTTCTTTTAGACGGGTTTGCGAACGTGACATTCGCGTTGATGTTCTGTTTTGTGCTGTGATGTTGCGGATTTGTCGTGGTGGATAGCAGTGTGCAATGGTAGTACAGTTTGAGTTTATATGTACTTTTGATATTGCGGGGCGAGCGTCCAACTTGTGGACAGCCGTCACTGCCTGTTGTATAATATTATTTTGGGGCAACGACCAGGTTGCGGTCGATGTACCTATTGTACTATTTTTCATTACTGTACTAGGTTTTACCCCGCGACGGAGTGCACGGATAGCCGGGTTCGGGAAAGCAACGGGTCCGCATCTCATGGCTTTGAGAGACAGAGGGTCCCCACTTCAGAATTGGCAGACTATTCGCCGCACTCGTAGGGGGTACAGGTTGACCCAAGGAGGGGTGTTCAATTTACCGGATTCCGTGAAGTGCCGGGTGTTCCATTCACTATCCTGTGGGGGACTGCCTCGCTTCAGGTTTTGGCGGGTAACTTGCCGCACCCGTAGGGGTCTAGGTTTCATTGCACAGGCTATCCACACGACAGGGGAACGTCGAGTTTCAGCAGCGGCTCTGTGAAACTCGGGGATCCCAGAATATCTGTATTGTTCTGTGATGCTTATTACTTTTCTGTAATGTTGCATATTATCACGCCTGGAGCGATTATGTATATTGGTTTATATACTATTAGATGTTGTATATGTTTTACACCCGCGCTAGTCCAGTCCCCGCTCTGTCGTTAGTTAAGTAACCTAACGGGTGATGACGGGACCCAGTGACGAATGCGGATGGCATATACGTACATTTTATTTTCGTTCTTTTCTGGTGTGATTGATTGATGGGACTGCGTTGATTCTGATCAATGCAAAGTAAAACAAACCTGTTTGAGTTGTTGGAACAATTTTAAAAAGTGTTATTGCAAAGACGTTTTCTTTTGTTATGCATAGCGGTATTCAGTGTGAATATCCAGCACCTCATTCGACGAGGCAAGGGCTGATATCCCTTCACCGGGAAAGACCCCTTGGACAGAAGTTTGCGTCAGGGTAATAACTTTACTATAGTCGATTACATGTTGCTTTGCATAGCGGTATTCAGTGGAATATCCTGCACCTTATTCCACGAGGAAAGAGCCGAGATCCCTTTACCGGGAGTGACCTCTTTAGCAAAAGGTTTTCGCCACTATATTTTAAAAAGCTATCAGGTTCCTTCAGCGATATCAAGTTCACTACGTTAAAGGTTTTTCGCCAAAAACCAGCCGTAGCCCTCCGTCGTTTCTTATGGATGGTCAGTAGTATTCAAGCTATGTTTGTTGGCATACGTCAAGGCATAGTGTTTGGTAGCTGCTGGGTATTCATTTGTTGCATAGATAGATGAGTTGGTTTGGGACAGTCGTATTACCTTGTTGGCATACGTCAAGGGTATGTACGGGTGGGTTCAAATTAACAAGATAATGACGGGCAGAACTTGACATGTGACTTATGATTTGTTGGCATACGTCAAGGTCATAAGAGCATGGGGCAAGAAAATGATATCGGGAGTTTCTAAAGAAACTGAAACTTGCCAAGTATGCGCATACCTTCTGGAGTATGAATAACGTGGATGCATTCCATCACGTTAACATGCCATGAGAGTTGGATCCCGATTCCCACTGATGAGTTGGTTTACTCTTCGGGTGATCCCGATTGATTCTTCTTTAGGTTTGGAGGAGAATTTGACAGGACAGTGGGAGGTTTCCGGATTAGATAAACTGATGACCATTCTGATCAAGGTTAGAGTGCACGCAGAGTGTTTCTTTTCTCTCTCTCTCTTTGGCAGCGACCTTTGACCGACCCTAGACTATGACTCAGTGACCAGGTTGGCCGAACCTTCTTAAAATACTGGCTTTTGGATTGTCTGAGTTGCATAAGTCATTGCCACTCCTTCTTTTACCCTTTGAATTTCTCAGACACACCCGTATTACTACGAATATCCACTTCCATTGGATAGATCCATCGTATGGTTATATACGAACTCGAAGGGACTTCTTCGGGGATGGATCCAGGTTCAGGAGAAATAGAATTGGTTTATTCAGTTGTCTTTTATTATCACCTTCTCTCAGGTTGCGAGAGCTCCTTGGTTTAGGAGAGTACACCTATTACGCCTATTGGATAGTCTTATTCCAAACCATAGGCTGGTGCCGAAAGGTAGGGAATGAAGAAAACCAATTAGCCTAAGTAGGGTGTGCAGAAGGTAATATGTAAAGACAAAATAAAGGGATTAGAAAGAGGGCAAAGTAAATTGCGACCGATATCATTCACGACCAAAACCGCGTACTTCATCGCCGCTCCTATTTCACCTTTAAAAAGAATAAGGTATTATTCAGTTGTCTTTTATCGTCACCTTCTCTCGAGATGCGAGTACTCCTTGGTTTAGGAGGGTACACCTATTATGCTTACTGGATAGTCTTCTTCCAAACCATAGGCTGATGCCGAACGGTAGGGAAGGAAGAAAACCATTTAGCCTAACGATGGTGTACAGAAGGTAACGACTAAAGACAAATAAAGGGAGTTAGAGAGATGGCAATAAAATATACGGTTGAAGTCATGAATTGGATTATGGAAGAGGCATTGCTATGAATACCAGGATACCCCTACGAAACATTTTCATGTTTCAGTGCATTGTTAAAAGAAAAACTGTTTTTCCGATTAGACACTTACTCCAAGGGTATGTATTTACCAGGTTTCATTCTCATATCTGTATGGTTTTACAGATGATGATTGGGAGTAAGATATTGGGAATTAGGTGATCGTCCTCATTATATCGGAATTCGTTGTAATTGGTGATAGTTGAGGAAATCGCCAGGGTACAGTTTTCCACCTACAACGCACAGGTTATGAGTTGTTCAACTCAGCGGACTTATACAGAGTATTGTATGTTGTCCAGTGTCCATCAGGACAAAGGGGTAGGTCCTCGTACTATGTTCTGTTTACTTATAACTTCTCTAGTATTTAGACAAGTGTTTCGTAGAAATACAAGGTCTAAGTTTTGAGAAGTTGTGGGTATAAGAATAAAGTGGAGAACCAGGTGTCACAAGTATCGGGATTCTTCAAAGAGATCGAAGATGTAGATTCTTGTGATTGGTATTCAGATGATAGTGATGGTTTTGAGAAACGTGTTTCTCTTTCAGGTTGCTCATAATTGGATGGATTCCTAAGTTGAGTAATGCTGATTAGCCTCTTTCCATTAAAGTTGATATGCACTGGAGACAGTTGCATGGTTTGAATATGGTTCCAATTAAATAAGTGCCAAAGTTTCTGTATTGGATATAGAATGGATCGTACCTTAAAAGAAATTAAGGTACGGGGAGTTGTCCAGCTTATGATTAAAACCAGACACTGGATAACTCAGGGCACGTTTCTGTAATGGCTGTTTGTGGGTTGACCCTGGCTATGACGAGGGTTGATATTCTACCATTTGGAAGATCAATAGTGATATTGTTCTTGACTCGCCACAGTTTTAGTAAAACAGATCTTTTTCAGAAAACAGTAGTGGGAGTATGGTAGAACTGGAAGTGATTCCAGAACCGCGAACGATTACGGAAAATTTAATAGGACCTATACATTCAATCAGGTTTGACATTCCAATAGCCACTCCGCAGGTATGGTAGGTAACCTCAGACGCCCGAGAGGTACTTCGGTAGCCTCAGAGACGGTGACAGGGAGGTTCTTATCTACACAGACTTGACACTACTGTTGTTCCAGGTTATGAGACCCGGTAGGAGGGTTGTCGTAGTCAGTGGGAGCATCGGAACCATAGTGGGCAAGTAGCTTATATCTATTTATAGACTTGAGCAGTTATAGCGGAGATAGATCATCTAATTTTGATATGACAGTCATGGGTTTGACTTCAATCAGAATAGGGGATGGATCAGTTAAGAAGGCAGTAGGGTGTGATGTCATGGTATCTGGATGACATACACAGAGTAGGAAGTAAAATTCCTATACTACGATTGGTTGTACTATGGTCGTCACACAGTTGTTTCTCCAGACAGGATATGGATATAATATTTGACATTCTGGTTTCTAGATCTATGGTTTTAGATCTGGATTTGGGTAGTTTTCCAATGTGGGTGCTTTGACAGTATTCTAATGGTTTTTAGAATAGATGACTCCTAGCATGGTGGTGTACCTGCAGGTGATGGAGTCACCCTCTCTAAAGGTGTCGTATAGACTAAAGGGGAGAGGGATGTGCATGATTGGCAGATCACTTGCTTAGGCAATTGAGTCAATCATGAGATGTCAAGTACCACACCAGATGTTGTTTTTGCACTAGATGCAATAAGTTTGTATTAATCCAATCCTGGAGAAACATAAGGAAGCAGTTTTAGAACATTAGTACATGTTCTACGGATTTGATAACGGCAGCCTCTTTCGGGAGACGGTTATCATTCCAGGCTTCGAAGGTGACATGGATGACAGAGTGATTGTCAGAGTTTTTAGTTTTCCCTCTGACGAGGGACAGTATTATGGACAGGTGGTTCCAGAGGATACTGTGGGTGGCATGGTGCCGGATACTGATTAGGTTCAGTGATCCATACAGTCTAAGAAGTTTGGATATGGAGTTCATTTATGAACTAAGGTCCCATCAGATATCCAGACATATTCTAAGACAAGTACTACTCAATTCGGGAGATGGCTTTCTCCGCGAACTTGAGATTAAGAGAGATACAGAAAGAAACTTCTAGGCGGATCCACTCACCGAGGCTATTTCTCGAACACAATAGTTTTACAAACGGGCTTTGTGAAACTGATTAGTAGAGGAGTTGGATGTTCGGTTTCACACGGGCTGTGAGTAGTCGACATCGTAATATTAGCCTTGAGTGCAAGTGGGAGATTGTTGGAGATAGTGCCCTCATAGTCAATTTTTGGATCGCAGGTACGTGATTGCAATGATTGCGGAGGACCTATCCCGGTAGGACAGTCTTACTTGAGATGATAGTATGCTATCTGGTTTGCCTTTATCAGTCGTGTACATGTTCAGGTGACTGATTGCATGTTACACTTTGATAGAGCCCTTAGGATCTTGCTTTACTACCAACAGTATGATGGCGATCATATACGTGAGAGTTGGGTAGTTTATACGCATATCCTTAATTGTGGTCCCTAGTCGTGGGAGATTCGAGACAGGGCATCGATACTCCGGAGTAGACTAGTGTGTACAGTCGAGACCCCGACGAGGGGCGGTGGCCGGTCTCACAAGCCACTGGTGTCAGTTGGATCACCTAAGATGTATACAGGTGCTCATTGGGTTATGAGTACACCGGACAGGACTCCCCGGGAATCTGCTAGTTAGTACTATACCTATCGTCAGATAGCAGTTCCCTGGTGACATGTGTACAGGTTAGTTCATCGACCTGAGGTCGTCATTTGTCTCGTGTGAGTTCCCACTGTGCTTTGATTTCTACCCTACCACGGCTCAAAGGAGTCGTGCAAACAGGTAGCTTTTGGGTACAGTCCCGAGCCATATGAAGGCACGTGAGCGGATCGGCAGGGGATTCGTCTCTCCCGGTATTGGGGGCGAGGTCGTGCTGTGTCTAGGAGAGCCATTACACAAAGTCCATGGCCATGGCAGGAGATTTACTGGTAGGTACTCCAGTAGTATCTCAGCGTGTTATTGGGCTTCACTTCGACATAACTTATACTGCTATTGGGGGTCTGACGTTACTAGCCCCCTAGGCAGATATGCGATACTCATTGACGAACGGACCGGACTGTATATACATTGTCACTGTTAGGCTCAGTAGGGTTTTCCGGATGAGTGCGCTCATCGGCATCCCTTGAGGTCAGTCCTATGGGCAGCCGTTACGCATTGCTAGTGCCGCTGACGGTTTGTGGTTAAACCCACTGCCAGGGTGCTGACGAGTCATTAGAGTCTCCCACAGACAGTTTCCCAAGTTCGGGCGAAACGTTGTAGAGGCCGTATGGTTTTATGGCAGGGTTCGGAAAATGCACGTGCGTTTACGCACGTGTCGATTTTCGGACAGTTGATACTGGTCGGCTTTGGTTTAAGCCGGATCCGAGTATTATATTGAGTAGGTATAATATCTTTGTCTCGGTTGCATTTGTATTCGGTCGTAATACAAATGCGGGTATATTTATACAGTTTCGGGGTTGTCCTGAAATTCGTTTCAGGATCACTTTTGGAAGTTGCCAGTTTCCAGTTTTCTATCAGCCGTCTTTTAACATTCGGTTAAAGACGGATTTGTCTTTTCTTGAGATGAGTGTGGATTCTTCTAGAAGGTTCTAGATGAGGTGACTAAGATTAATTGGTGTTAAGTTTTCATTGGTTGCATTTAATGGTTCATTAATGCTTGATGAGGTGTTTAAGTGATTCATCCTTTATCATTAAAGCTTCTTGTTTTCTTAAAGATATTTAGAAGTGAGAAGCTTTTGCTTAAGGTCACCCCCTTCTCCTACGGTCACCTCCCTCTTGCTATATATGGCTTGCCCTCTCTCTCTCCTCATTCTCACTCTCACTTGTTGGTTTCATTTTAGAGAGAAAAGATTATGATAGGTTTTATCGGTGTATGGAATTTCACAGTCCATTTCATTCCATCACCCGATTCCTTCGGCAACTTCATTAACCGATCGTCCACGGATTTGGACGAAGTGAGACAAAGTCATCTACTCATTCTCTACATCAATCTTTGTCGTCTCTTTTAGCAAACTTGATGATCGAGTTGCCTCGAGTCAGAGGCGGGAGCCCGTTTAAAGAACCGATCATGTGGTGCCACCTCGACGAGGAGATCGGTGTTCGACGAGATCGGAGCAGCCGCAACGGAGCGTGGGATGATGGTTGAAGAACGAAGGACTCGGATCGTTCGGTATAACATTTCTACACTCTTTACAGTTTGTTAGTTTAGCAATAATGGCAGATCCGGGTTAAAGTATACGATAGCGCCAGTTAAAAGTTTTTGTTCCGCATTTTGGCGTCTGTAGACTGCCGGGGCGCTAGCGTAGACTTACAGATACCAGATCTGAAATGATTGAATTGGCTTAATGTTGATCAGCTCTTTGGTTTTTCTTCCGTATTTTTCTGCACAGACTCAAGACAAGTGTTGCGCAAATACAGAAATGATGCGATGCCATGAAATGCGGTTAATTTCCTTTAAAGTGTCGGTTTAAAAGTCTAATACATGAAATCTCATATTTTGTGACAGATTTGCTAATATGTAGAATATGAATGCCGAACACTTCTAAATGTATGCAAATGTTAAGGAAATTGCCGGCTAAAATATACAATATTTTCGACTGATCAAATACCCCCAAACTTAATTTCGATCGTCTCGAGCGAATGTTTTATTAAAAAAGAGAAGGAGAAAATAAAGAAAGAGAAAAACTAACTAGCACACTTTCGTAGGCAACACGATTGCACTGAGCACGTGCAACAAGTCTTTAAACCTCTAGGTGTCCCTAGTAGGAGGAGTGTTGTCTCCTGAGGGTTTTCAGCGGATTGCACCCACAAAATCCAATAATAAAAGAAAGATCATGAATATTACATTTAAAGACAAGAATTGTAAAAGAAAATCTTTGAAAATTAGGGTTTCCAACTAAGCTAGCTTTTCGGTTGTCATGAGCCCTATCTTAATGGTCATGAAAAGATGTCAGAAATCACGTCCTCCCTCAATAAAACATCGTCTTATTTTTCATTCCTATCTTTCTTCCAAACATCGATCATATCACCCTGCGTGTGTGTAAAGACATCCCTACATCCGGAGAATTCAATTCAAGCTATCATACTCTTGCCCATCAACCTCAGTACTTTTTGATAAACGAGATTGCTCACACACTTTCATGCGACCGTTAATACTTCTTGAGGTACTAACCGACCGATTACTCCTGTGGTTGCATGCTTGGTGTATTTTCCTAATCTTGCACCACCTTAGGTATAACAGTGGCTCCCAGACCAGTTGGCCTTAGGGCACTAGGTGATAAGGCACCCTTGCTATATATTTTTTTTATTGCCCTTGGTGATAACAAAACCAGTGTCCATTTTTCTCACCATTTTTTTTATTTCCTTCATACTTTTGGCTTTAAGACAAGAGCATTTCAAGGTATCCTCTACTATCCCAGGCTTTAAGATGTGTGTAAGTGCGAATAGCAGGGTAGCAACGTTCAAAATGTTTGGCTTCCAGAATAGAAACTATTTTTCAGACTTATTTTTATCCTCAGATTAGTGACGTCTTTCATCTTACTAACCCTTGGGACAACGGCTCATAACTACTTATTACTAGTTTGTATAAGAAAACTTCTAATTTTCTTAGTTTTCTTAAATTTTTCTAATCTCATGGATGTAATCGTTCATTATCTAAACTTTTATTATCTTATTTATGTACAAAAATTATTTTTATAGTTTTGAAAATTTTAAATTTTTATAGGTTTTCAAAAAAATTGTTTTGTGCTTATGCAAATGATATGCAAATGATGCGAAAATAAGCACAAACCTCCCCCAAACTTGTTTTCAACAGTGTCCTCACTGTTGCCTTCTACTAAATCTCGAAAAACATGTAAGCTTGGAAGGAATTTATTAGTGGGGGCAAAATATTTAAGTGAAGAACCTCCCCCAAACTTATTTTTGGCTCAAAATTTTGTAAAATTTTCTTTTCAAGAGCCCGATAGAAATGCCCCCCCAAACTTGAGTTATGCAATGTTAAGCTTTGAAAATCACAAGTGGGGGTCAAAAATCATTGGTCGATGCCAAGCTTTGCAAAGACCGAAGATCAACACCAACCATTCGAAGATTTTATCAATGCAGTGCTCGGGTTGGTGGAAGAAGAAGTGGGGAAAGGGTAAGGGGTGGAAGAGAGTGTGTGTGCGTCTCATTTTGGAGAGACGAAGCAGTGAATGTGATGGATTACTCGCATTCTTTTTACAATTCAGAGGAAGGGGTGGAGGTTCAATTTCAATGATTGGGACATGATTCATCTCAACACCCGTATTATTCAGAAATGCGAGTTCATCAGCGAATATCTCCTCAAAAGTTTCATCAATACCCCGAAGAATAATGTCATCACAAAGTGCGGGGTGATCTTCAGACTCTAAAAGCAGTTCATAATCAGTGTTAGTTGTTGACCCGGACATCTCGGTGGAAGAGCCCGTATGTGTATGATACATAGTTGGGTCAAACAACAACGTATGAAAAGAGTCAAGATCGGTATCAGGAGGATCATCAAATTCGCTGCTGTCGACATCCATTAAGTCGACAGAACATACTTGAGCAGTAGGTTCGGAGGGTACACTTCCCAACTTGTAAATGTTCATCTCAATTGACCTATTCCCGAAAGATAGGGTCATAGAACCGTTACGACAGTTGATAATAGCATTGGAAGTGGCCAAAAAGGGACGACCTAAAATCACCGGAATTTGATTCCGTGGGTTCGCTACAGGCTGTGTATCAATTACAATAAAATCCACAGGGAAAATAAATTCCCCGATTTTTATTAACACATCCTCCAGTTCACCCCTAGGTTTGGTGATTGATCGGTCAGCCATCTGGAGAGTGCAATTGGTTGGCTTCAACTCTCCAATCCCTAATTGCTTATAAACTGAGTATGGAAGCAAGTTAACACTAGCGCCAAGGTCTAATAGAGCACGGTTAATGTGTTTTTCCCCGATAGAGACGGAAATAGTAGGATATCCTGGATCCTTACGTTTCCTCGGTAATTGTTGGGGGAAAGCCGTGTCTATTGTCTTTTCCATGAAAATTTTCTTGGGCGCTGGATTCTTCCTCTTCCTAGTGCACAAGTTCTTAAGAGTTTTCGCATAGGACGGAACTTGTTGGATGGCATCTAGGAGAGGGATGTTGGTGTTTACTTGCTTAAAAATGTTCATAATCTTCTCCATATGTGGACTCGGTGTGTTAGCCCTTAACCGATTAGGATAAGGTGCTTTAGCAATAAGCGCTGGGTCCATCATAGGAGAAGAAAGTGTGTGTGGAACCGATCCCGGAATAGAAGTGGGGATCGTCCGTGGAGGGGAAAAAGAGGTGGGCTGTAATGGCGAGCCTTTTGAGAAATGGAGAATAGGCTCGGAAGAAGGTGGTAGGGTAGAAGAAGTAGGGTCAGAAGTGTGTGTGTGTGGAAAGATCTCAGCCGGGGTGTTATTGATTGATTTATTAATATCATCAAACTCTTCCCCAACGTGATGGTCAAGCACTCTTCCAGATCTCAACGTGATTGCATCCACAGGATGTGAATAGCCAGAATTAGGTAAAGGTTGAGATGGAAGTTTCCCTTTCTCTCGTGCACTCATTTCGGCTTTTAGTTGTGCAATTTGTTCTTCCATCGATTTGATGTTTTCATTTTGAGAGATAATAATCTTCATTACATTCTCGACGGAAGATTGCAAACTTGCCGTCCCTTGGATGGATTGTTTCATGAAAGTATCCAAGGTTTGTGCTAGTGCAGAGGTATTATCTGTACCGGTCAATTGCAAAGGACTAGACGGTGCAAAAGTGTTGGCCGGATTTTGGAAGTTTTGTGCTTGGAAGGGGTGCTGACTCAATTGAAGTTGTGGGTGCTGTTGTGGTGGAGGGGCCCCTTGGAAATTGTTTTGGGTTGGAACCGTGTTTTGAAATTGTGATTGGTTCCAAGTAAAGTTAGGGTGATTCCTCCAACCCTGATCATATGTGGAGGAAGATGGATCGTTTCTAGGTCTTTGAAATGATGCATTGGTATACTCAGGACCTTGAAACGGACATTCTTCCGACAAGTGAGACGGATCAGAACAACAACCACATACAGTTTTGGAGAGTGATATTTGACTTTGGGCGGTAGCTAAAAACTTATTTTCCATATTCTCGAGTTTCTTATTGATAGCTGCAATGTCAGCTCTAACTCCTATGGAAATATCATTGCCATCCCTAGACGATTGACTCACACCCTCCCACTGTAAAGATTTTTCAGCGAAATCTTCTAGAAAGTTCCAGGCTTCCCAATCATCTTTGGTCATAAAGTTGCCTTGACACATGGATTCAAGAGACTGTCTTGTGTAAGGAGTAATGCCCTCATAAATGATTCGGCACAAATCCCATCTCGGGATGCCGTGATGTGGACATTGGACTAACAGATCCTTGAAACGGTCAAGACATTTTGAAAATGTTTCATTTGGAAGCTGGGTGAATTGATAGATTTCGCTACGGACTCGAGCTGTCTTTTGATGTGGGTAGAATTTCTTAAGGAATGCTTTAACGAATTCATCCCAATTTGAAATGGAATGCACGGTAGTGTTATATAGCCACTTCTCGGCTAAATCGCACAAAGTGAATGGGAGAAGACGAAGACGGAAAGCATCCACAGAAAGCTGTGAAGTACCCATCATTGCGCATACATTTTCAAATTTCGTGATAAACACGTATGCGTCTTCAGACTCGGTACCGTGAAATTTTGGTAGAAGGTTGATATATTGGGGTTTTATTTGAAAATTTTCCCCGTTGGCTGGTGGTGTGGAAAGACATGTGGAAAGTGGACTTCGTGTTGGATAGCACCTCTCTTGGAGAGAGATGCGAGGTGGATTCTGCGCACCAACGGACGGCGGCAGAGTAATGGAAAAGAAATTCGATGGATGTGGATCCATCGATGTGGGTGTGGTGGCGGGTAAAGAAAAGGTAAATGTAGAAATACCGACTTTTGGGTCGATGAGGGAAACGCGGACTTAACGGGCACTAGAATCCCGTGTCCAGCCTATCTTGCACTAAAAAAGGGTTAGTACAAGTGGCAGCGTGAATTTATAATTAGGGAAAATGAAGTGTTGGTGTTTGTTTTGAAAATAATACGGATTTTTAAAAAATGATGCCACACAACAAATGCAACACACAAAACCCTAAAATCTAGGGGTCACCTAGGTCCAGCTCTAGACCGCTCCTAACTGCCAAAAGACAAGTCGCGGGATAAAATCCTCCACTGCCTTTTTGTCCCCCTGTGGCCGGATAAGTGCCAGGTAAGTGGGAAGGTACTCCACTACGTAAGTAGCGGGCCTAATTAAAAACCACTAGCCTTAGACACACTCGCCTTAGGCACCACAAGAAAACTCGGATAAGCAATGAATTACCCACGGCCTTCTCTTGTCCTAATTGAGCGCGGCAGTCCTTAGAGTCCTCTCTAGATTTCTTTTAATTAATGTGGGTCAATGCGGATGCAAGTTTTGCGATTTTCGGGGCCTAGGAAGGGTAATGAAATCCCCACCTAATTTGAATTTGGTCGTGCCCCTTAAATTTCCGTATTAATATGCAACAACCACAAGAATCAAAAACACGCACAAATTTTATTTTGCTTTGCGGCGCTGCGATTATTTTGCAAAGAAACCTGCAGTAAATTGTTAGATGGAGCAGACAGAGGAAGAGATAAGAAAGATAGAAAGTTACAGAGCAAGTTTGGTGCAGTGAAGAGCTAGGGTTGCCGCGGATCCGCCGCGTATGAGGCTCTGGTGCCGCGGAAACGCGCCTTCAAGTACTGTTCACTCTACCAATTTTTAACAGTAGCTTTCTGTTGAGTTCTACAGCTCTCTGGAATTTTCAGAAAATTTTTTCTCCAGCTCCAATGATTCCAGATTTTCTCGCAACAAATCACAACACACGTATTAGTGTTTGCACGAATTTAGATCTAAAAATTATGATGGAATAAATTGTTCAACTCAAATTTCAAAATACGAACTATTAGCGCACTATCCCCGGCAACGGCGCCATTTGATTGCAATGGATTCTCGATGTGTAGTATATGAATTTGTAAAGAAATCACAACCAAAAATTATTTGACCGCAATCAACTACGGTGTCGGATGTAGATTGTTAGTGAGTGCGGATCGTCCACAGGGAAAGTGTAATCGTTTGTCTTTTGAATTAGATGAGTTGAATCTTTAAAGAAAGAAAACAAAACAATTCACGATTTATAGTTGAAGTTCAAGAATGAGAAAAAACTAGATCTAAGAAAGCATTAAAAGATAGAATCAAGAATTGATCGTTTGATGATTTTTCCAAACAAAATATCAAGAATCGAAATGAGGCTCGTAGGAATCGATCGGATCTATAGATGTGATGTAATCTTACAATTACGTATTCTTATTCTTCAATGAATTGATACTAGATCGATGATGATCGACGAGAATTAGGAATTTCTTGTGAAACTAGGGTTTCATCTTATCCCTTGTTCATTCATCGATATTATTCATATGCTAGCCTCTAGTAAATTCAAGAAACGATCGTAGATCCCTAATTTCGATCGATCACAATCAAGAAAGCATCGCAACGAAACTAGGTCATCGATTCTTGAATTTGCTAGGGTTTACAAAACTCGTAGGACTTAAAAATCGTATTAAGATTTGTTACATCATCATTCTACAATCGTCTCGACTCCTTAACGAGCGGAGTTTTACTCAAACATCACAACAAGAACAACAATTACAAATTGAGATCTAATCATGATGCAAGAATTAAAAGAAAGCAAGATTAAAGAAATTCACCTTTTATTTATATCAACAATTTAGTTACATTCGCTCAAGAACTACAAGAGGAAGAACTTGATCGTCGACTTGGCTTCGCTCTTCTCCGTGGATCGCGGATCGGCTTGGATCACTTGCCCGATTGAAGATCGGCTCGGCTCCTAAAAGGTTGAAGGCTTCTCGCTTGATTTGGTACTCAAGATCTTGGATTTGGAGTGGAATTAGGGTTAGGGTTTCGCACAAGCCTTGTCACGAGACTTGTGGAAGAAGATGATGAAAGAGGGAATTTTTAACTAATGAAGATTAACCTCAACCCTTAGATCTAGGCTCCTATTTATAGATAACTAACCCTAGATCTAGGATTTCAAATTCTAAGTTTTCCTCCTAAAGTTTGTTGAAGAAATTCAAATTTCCCTCCAAAAGTTAGTTAGGGGAGAAGCTTCTAGATGTGATTAGTTAGGAGGAGCTTCTAGAAGAGGATTAATTAGGAGCTTAATTAGGATTAGCCTTCCTTAATTTTCTTTGCTGATCTGGCAGTAGTATCTGGTGTCTTCTGGAAACTGGGATGTCTTTCTGAGCAGTGGGCCCTAGTAGAAGAATTATGGTGCAATTTTGAGGAGATGATCCCCTGGGCCCACCGCGGATCCGCCGCAATTAGCCCATAAATGCCGCGGTTCCGCGCTCTGTTGGATGGATTGGGCCTTGGCTTTCTGGGTTGAACTTGGGCTGTTGTATGGGCCTTCTTCTGATGTATTGAATTATCTAATTTCTTCTGCATTGATACCAGATCTGAAATGATTGAATTGGCTTAATGTTGATCAGCTCTTTGGTTTTTCTTCCGTATTTTCCTGCACAGACTCAAGACAAGTGTTGCGCAAATACAGAAATGATGCGATGCCATGAAATGCAGTTAATTTCCTTTAAAGTGTCGGTTTAAAAGTATAATACATGAAATCTCATATTTTATGACAGATTTGCTAATATGTAGAATATGAATGCCGAACACTTCTAAATGTATGCAAATGTTAAGGAAATTGCCGGCTAAAATATACAATATTTTCGACTGATCAGTGGGTTCACTCGTATTGTGACCACCATTGTACATTTATTTAGTTCAGTTGTATCTAGTAACTCCATCAACCAGACTTGTATTAATTTATAGACTTAGAAGACCAGTGTATATTCTTTCGACCTTAGAGTCGCGCTTGTATTATTATGGTTTTCTTGATCGATATTGGTTTTCCTTTTGATTTTTGATCCTCGCCCTTCGGCGTTGTATATTATATTGCTTGCATGGTTGTGACCGCCAATTGGCGAAGAGCTAGCTCCCGCTTGGGGATGCCTTTTATCATTTATGTATATTATTCATGTTGTACCCGTTTGGGGTCAGTATTTACAAAGGAGACTCTGCCAAAATTTTCGGAAAAGACCTGATGTTTTAAAACTGTTTACTACGACTTTCAAGTGATTTATACGCAAACTTTTAAATAAGTTTTCCTTCACTTTCTTCTTTTAAATGGTTTAGATTTCTGGGATTTTGGCTTATTTGAATTAGATGTGGTCCTATAGACTTCATATGATTCAAGTGCCAGTCACGTGCCATTTCGGATCGTGACATCTTATTTACATGTTACTATTTCATTTTTGTTGTGATGGTTTTATTCTTTTTTAAAAAAGAAAATGAGAGAAGGAGACATGGGGGCATGGCGGTTTCATTAAAACAATGAGTATAGGCAAGAGAGAGAGGGGAGGTTATGGCTTGCTCCATATAATTTTTCTTCATGTCATTCCTTCATCATCTCTTCTTCTTCTTCTTTCTCATCTCCTTCTCTTTCTCCACCTCCTCCACCATGATCTACAACCACAAACATCAACCCAAATCACTTCAAAACACCATAAAGCCTTCATAAAAAATGTTCCTATCCTCATCCTAAGCATCATAATATGATCAAGTCTCCTCTTTGAAATCATCTCCCAAGCTTGGAAATTTCCTTAATCCCCATCTTGAGGTAAAATTATCTCCTTAAACCATGTTTTAAGTTTGTTTGCCTTAACAAGTTAGTTTTAGAACTTAAAGTGCATGTTCCTAGACTTGAGTATTTCTAAGATGAGTTTTTGGTGGATATTGTAGGGTTACTAGGCACTCTCACAAGGTTCTTTAAGGCATCAACCATGCCTGATTCAAATTTTAGATATGCCAAACAACCCTAACCAAGATCTTAGACTAGAGATTAGGCGAACAAAGAACAAGTAAACAACTTTACTTCTAAGAGTTTGGGATTACAACCTTTGTAGTCCGGTCCTTCACTTCTAAAGCGCCGTGTTGAGGTCCCTTCGCTGCGATCATCGAGTATCCGGACTCTTGAGAGACTCCACAAAAGAAAGATGCAAGAAAGATGCAAGCTTGCTTCCGATCTTTGATAACAAAGATGATCTACCTTGAAGAAACTCAAACCCAAGCTCTTGCTTTTCTAATCAAATATTAGCAAAGCAAACATCCTAATCTAAGTGGCTAGAATAGATGAGGATGATGAAGTAGGAATTTAGCTCTCATTTATTTTCTATTTCTCACTCATTTTCATCACTTCACAAAAAGCTAGAAAGCTTTTCATGCAAGGAAGAAGAAGGAAGAAGATGATCTATCCTTTTGTGATGAATAATGAAATCTAGTGAGGTTAGAAATGAAACCATGGGTTAAGTATGATAACTTAACCCATGTAGAGACTTAACCATGATAAAGGGTTGGGTTGGGTTAACAAATATCAACCAAAATATCTTTAGAAAATATCTTTAGTTAAAAACAAAAGCAAAGCTTCTAGAAGCTTCAAGAAGGTTTAACCCTAATCCAAACCCTAACCATATTTAAACTCCACAAAACATGTTGCATTTGTAACCTTAACTTGTTACAATATTATATATCACATATATAATACATTTTGTAACAAAATAAAATAATACAATTAACATATATCACATATATATCAATGTATTACCCGAGTGAGAAAAATAATCTTTTCGTGAGCTTATATTAGTTGATGTAATTTAATATATCAAATATATAATTATACACTAAATTATCGAATCAACACTTGATCCGATAATACGGCTATTTCACAAATAACCGACTAATATAATCTGTATCAGTTCATCGAATCAACATTTGATCTGATGACCCGACTATTGTAGGGTTCCTAGGCACACTCATGAGGTTTTACAAATGATCAACCATGCCAAAATCAAATTTTTTCATGTGCCGAGAAACCCTAATGCAAGATCGTTACTAGAGGTAAGGCGAAAAACATGCAAGTTAACTACTTTAAATACAAGTGAAAGGGACTACAACCTTTGTAGATCCGGTCCTCCACTTCTAAAGCTCCGTGACGACATTCCTTCACTGCGATCATCGGAATCCCGGACTCTAGCGATGGTTTCGTTGGAGAAATGAGCGGGCTAGGTCGTTGACTTTGATGCCGAAGATGATCTACGTCGAGGCGACTCAAACTCAAGCTCCATCTTCACTTGGTCATGAACCTTGTGAAGAAAACACCCTATACAACATGGCAAGTGGTAGAGGATGAAGAAATAGGAAGTGGGTTCGCTTTGGATTTGGATTTCTCACTTGATTTCTTCACTTGGAATTTTCAAGAAAGCTTTCTTCTTCATGAAGAAGATGAAGAAGAAGGAAAATGAAAAAGGATTATTAAAAATAATAAATCAAGTGAAGACTTATCATAATGCAACCATGGGTGAAGTTAACTCATGTAGAGAGCAAACCATAGTTTAGATAAATGGTTAGGTCAAAGGATAAAAACAAAATGGTTAAGACTTTGTCAAAGTTGCTTGAAGTATCATGAAACTTCTAGCAAAGAAAGAAAAGCCACCATTTAGTTTTTTAACCAAAATAAATAAATAAATAAGTTAAAACCCTAACCATTAACCTAAACATGGTTTAAAGCATACACACACCCAAGTTTGCATGTATCATCAAACATGATACAAACTAGTGCACAAACATATATCATATATACAATGTGCACAATCTAGTGAGAAAAAATAATCATAAGTGAACCAATACTAGTTAATGTAAAGTAATATATCAAATATATAATTATACATTAAATCATTAAATCAACACTTGATTTAATGATCCGGTCATACTGCATATAACCGACTAATATCAAGTGTATCAATATATCGAATCAACATTTGATTCGGTAACCCGGCTATATCTCATATAACCGTTCGATGATACAAATCGCGAGAATAGAATTCAGTATCACATCTGGTATTATTCTCGGTCCCGCACATATATCATATGCGCTCCTATTTTGTTTCGCTTGAGCCAGGAAACCTCTGTGTAGGACTCTAAAGACTCGTCAATACGCCGGCAGTAGGTGATGATCGTATCAAACACCCATAAGCCGCAAGCGGTCTGCTAAACGTAACGGCCACCCGAGTATTGAGCGATCAGAAGATCAATGAGCAAGCCCGCTCACACTCCTGTGAATCCAACCAGTAACACTTACCGCACAGTCCGGTCTGTTCGTCTGATATATCGCATATCTCGTCTAGGGGTGGTAGACGTCAGACCCCAGTAGCTTGATAAGTCATGCCGATGTAAGGTCCATAACAAGCATGAAACTACTGATAACACTTACCAGTAAATCAGTGCAACCCTGTCCAGGGATTTCCAGTTATGGCCAGTCGAGCATAGCGCAACATCAACCCCCAATACTGGGAGAGACGAATCCCCTCTTATCGCTCATTGCCTCCATGTGAATCGGGACTGTACCCAAAAACCACATGTTTGCACGACTCAGTAGAGCCGTGGTAGGGTGGAAATCAAAGCACAGTGGGATACACACAAGACTCTATGACGATCTCGGGTCAACAGACTAAGCTGTACCAGTGTCACCAGAGAACTGCCATCTGACGTGAGGTATAATACCATCTGGGAGTTCTCGGCGAGTCCGTTCAGTGTACCCAGTCATCACTGAGCACCCGCATACCATCTCTGATGTCAAACACCAATGGATATGGGATCATCCATCGCCCATCACATGGGTCGAGAAGATATACGCTAGTCTACTCTGGAAATCGATGCCCCGTCTCGATATTCCCACGACTAGGAATATTGAAGGATGTACTCATGGACTACCCAGGCCCCACTAGTATGATCTACATCATAGTCCTGGAAGTCAAGCACACATCCTAAGGTCTTTATCAACATGTAATAGAGAGACTACAAGTATACATGTTAAGATAAAGAGCAACCAGATAGCGTACTATCATGTCGAGCAAGAAAGTCCTATCTATATATGTCCCAGCATCCACTACAATATACATCCCATGTACAGTAATGGCCTCTAGGGTATACATATAACTAACAATCTCCCACTTGTACTTGGGCCATCTGTAGCAGTGGTTGTAGTATCTCATACTCAACCATCCCATAAAAGTCTCTCTCTGGGAAAAAGGCCTTTGTGAGTGGATCCGCCGTGTTGTCCTCTGAGTCTACTCTCTTATGCTCGATCACATTGGAGATCAACTATCTCCATGATCAGGTGATGCTGCCTCAGAATATGTTTGGGTCACTGATGGGACCGGGGTTCCTGGGCCAAAGCCACACTTCCATTGTCACACAATGGTAGGAACCTAGTTCATCTTATGAACCAATATACATCCAAACTGCCTCTTTGGTAGTATCTTTGATAGTGATGTCACCAGCCTTTATCGTCTAGTTTGCCATGGTATCTAGCTTGAAACTCTTCCAACATACCATCCCTCCACTGAGAGTAAAGACAATGCCTGCGACTGACATTCAGTCGTCCTTATCACCCTGGAACCTTTCCAGTGATTCTCCCCAGAATCAACTGATACCATCTCACTACAACTAGTGAGAATCCTAACATCCATTTAGATCTATCTTATAGATCATAAACCCAGGATTTATGAGTTATCACTTTGATCCTATGTGGAGAATCCATGTGATAAGAGGAGATTGACCGAGCGTAGCATAGGAAACTCTTTTCCTATCAAGAGTATGTTGTCCACGTACAATACGAGGATTACCACCTAACTCTCTACTACCTTTTTGTATGTACAAAGTTCATCTACCATTTTGATGAAGTCAAACTCTTTGACTACCAGATCAAAACAGATGTTCCAACTCCGCGATGCCTGCTTTATTCTGTAAAGCAACTTGCACACGTTTTCGCTGCTCCCACTGTCTACGAAGCCCTCTGCTGTGTACTTATAGACGCTCTCTTCTAAATCAATATTTAGAAAAGCAGTCATGACACACAACCACCAGATATCGTATTCATGGTATGTAGCAATGGCAAGTAGGATCCGGATGGACTTAAGCACAGCCACTGGAAAAGGTTTCATCATTATCCACGCCTGGCCAATGTCGAAAACCTTTAACAAGTCTAGCTTTGAAAGTCTCAACTTTTCCATCTACACCAAGTAATCTTCTCAAGATATACTTGCTCCTGACGGGGATTTAACCCTTCAGATATAGCAGCCAAAGTCCATACTTTGTTGGTGTACATGGATTCCATCTCAGATCACTAAGCATCCAGCTATTCTTACAGAGTCCCTACTCTCGATGGCCTGCTCGAAACTAGTTGGGTCATCATCTCATGATGCATTCCTCGCTCCCACTGTCATCGAGAAACCGAAGTATCTCTCAGGCGGATGAGGAACCCTGATAGATCGGCGGAGAGGCTGAGGTTCGTCGGAGACTATTGAATCCTTTGGTTCTATCAAATCATCAGCTGTAGTATGTATAGCTGGAACTCCTTCCAGTTCTACAGAACTGACCTTGCCTCGATCTTGTCCGGATTTTGCTTTTGACATAGGCCGGACAACCCCAAATCTTAAATTACTTAAGAGATAGGCTCTTCCCATACCATATCTCATATGGAGTAGTAGGCATTGATTTGATTGGAATCTAATTCAATAGGTATGCAGCTTCTCAAGTGCACAACCCCCAAAAGGAAACAGGTAACTCGGTAGTACTCATCATAGAGCGCACCATATCACATAGGGTGTGATTGCTCCGCCCCGATACACCGACGTGCTGTGGTGTATACGGAGGAGTAATGCTGAGAGAGAATCTCATTCTCCTTTAGAATAGTCCAAGAATTCCATGCCCAAGTATTCTCCTACCTGATCTCATCATAGGACATAATACTTATACGTGTATTGGTGTTAGTGTTTATGCCCTAGAAGGCCATTACTGTATCATACTAGCTTGTATATTACTTAATGGAAGCTTGGGATATTCACATGTATATAACAATCTTGCTAAACATGGTAGTATGCTACTTGGTTTTTCTATCTTAATATGTGAGTGTACGTATTGATAGAGCTCTTAGGATCTTGCTTGTCTACCAGTGTTGTGATGGCAGTCACACTAGTGGGGGCTGGGTAGTCTACAAGCACATCCTTATTCAGGTCCCTGGTCGTTGGATTATCGAGACAGAGCATCGATACTCCGGAGTAGACTGGTGTGTACGCTTCTCATCCCAGTTGGGGAGATGGTCTGTCCCACAGCCGTCAGTACGTCGTACTGGAGATAGTATACAGGTGCTCGTTAGGTTACGGGTACACCGGACAGGACTCACAGGGAACTGTTGGTTGGTTTGATACCAGTCGTCAGTGAACAGTTCCCAGGTGACATGAGTACAGCGTAGTCCGCAGACTTGACACTGCTACTTCGCCTCGAGTGTGTCCCACTGTTCTTAGATTGCTACCCTACCACGGCTCAAAGGAGTCGTGCAAACAGGTAGCAGTTGGGTGCAGTCCCGAGCACTTGGAGGCAGTGGCGGTTAGACAGGATTCGTCCCTCCCGGTATTGGGAGTAGATATCGTGCTGTGTCAGAGAGCCATTACGCAAAGTCCCTGGTCAGGGCAAGCGAGATTTGCTGGTAGGTTCCAGTAGTTTCTCAGGGTGTAATGGGCTTCCCTCCGACACGACTTATACCGCTATTAGGGGACTGGCGCTTGCCGCCCCCTAGGCCCGATATGCGATAGTCTTGGACGAACGGACCGGACTGTATGGAGATTGTCACATCAGACTCAGTAGGAGTTCGGATGGGTTTCCTCATCGGCCTTCTTATCGACAACTACCTGGGGACCGTTATGTACAGCTAGTGCCGCTTGCGGTCTGTGGTTAAACCCACTGCCAGCGTAGTAGTCGAGTCTCTAGAGTCCCACACAGAGAGTTTCCTACTCCAGGCGAAACGATATAGAGGTTGCATGGTTTTGCGACAAAGGGTTCGGACGCATACTTGCGTTTACGCGCGTACGACTTTCGGACAGTTTTTACCAGTCGGCTTTGGTTTAAGCCAGTTACTGGTATCCGGTTATTGGATTTTTACAGTCTAAAGTTTTTCCGTATTTTTGCGGATCGGAGGGCGTTCTCGTAATTGTTCGAGAAGCTTCTAGAAGATGGTGACTAAGGAGGGTTATGTGTCATATTCATTGAATGAGGTTATGAGTCATGGTGGTGATTCATTCATTTCATTAATGCACATTTATTGCTTAATGACTCATGCGAATGAATCACCACTAGATATTTTATGAAGCATGATTTATCATCACTCTTTATTCTTTTCTCATTATTAGAAAATGCTTCATATATGATATGATACTCATAAACTTATATCATAATATTATTCACATTCTCTCTCCTCAAGCTCTCTCTCTTCAAAAGACTAATCCTCACCCTCATGTGTTGAGATCTAGGATTAGTTAGACTAATCAATCCATAACCATCACTCTATTTCATCTATCTTCTTTGATTAGCAATCCAAGAAGGTTAGTTGCCTCAAGTTTAGAGGTTTAGCTTGGAGTTTTGCTCTCGGGTGGATCGTCTACTACCTATAGAAGGCCGAGGAGAACAAGGAGATCGTAAAGGCGAAGGACTAGTTTCGATAGGTATAATCCCTAAGCATAGTAGTTTAGAATAACTATATGTTTGGTTAGTTATCGTTTAGCTTCGATTCAAGCGGTTAGTCGATGTTCGTTCTTTAAACTTGATCGTTTTTGAAATTTCCGCCTCCCCACAAGTACTGGGGTGTACTACATCGACTTACAGTGGTATCAGAGCCTCGCTAAACAATAAATAACTTAATTGCAAATTTGTACGAATTTCGAACGGAAAAACGAAGCCGAAAAACCCTAATTCTGTTAAGTTTCTGTCGAAGTTAAAATGATGTCCAAAAATTTTTCTGGTGTGTTTAGAGAGCTTGACATGACATCAGTAGATCACCCAAGAAAAACAGTCACCTGAATCGTCCAACGCGCCGCGGAAGCGCGGCCTCAGCCTACTGAGTCGCCGCGCTTCCGCCGCCGAGTTGACGAGTCAGGAACCGAGTTTTCTTCTGTTGCTTCTCTGTGTAATTTGGGGTTTTCTGGAATATTTAATATTTGCTCAGGTTACTGTTTAACAGAGCAGATTTTGGAGCAATATTGATGTTGTTTAGTCGATCGAAATTGTACAGTATTTGCATATTGGATTATATCTGTGATTGTTTAATGTGTTCGTAAACCTCCTCCAACTGCTAGTATGTCGGTTGGCAGGGGGTTGCACATTTCTGAAATGGTTATATCTGTTTGTGCATATAAACTGTATTGGACTGTTGTGGTGTTTAGCCGGGGTTTAGCAATGGGTTATTGTTTAATTCATTTGTTGTAAATGTAATTTGTTGTAATATTATTTTTTGCGGGGAACTTCCAGGTTGCGGTCGTAGCCACCGTTGTATTATTTCATTTTACTGTTTTTGCTCCTAGGACTGACCCAAGGTGGGGTACACAAACTGCCGGGCGGGTAGTTTGCCGTACCCGTAGGGGTCGAGGGTGGGGTAACGGCTATTCATCACAACTGTGTAATCTGTCTTTTCTTGCAGGCTCAAAAGAAATACAGATTGCTTGCAAATCCGATATTGTTTATCTGTGTTCTGGAATGAATATCATTGCGTCAGACGAATGTAAAATATCTATATTTATTGTAGCTATTTAGACGTCACTTATGTTTTACACCCGCGCTAGCCCAGCCCCCGCTCTGTCGTTAGTTAAGTAACCTAACGGGTGATGACGGGACCCCATGGCGAATGCGGATGGCATAAGAGGACGTTGTATTTTCGTTGTTTTCTGCAATGATAGGTTAATGATGGGACGCATTATCTATAATGCAAAGTAAAACAAACCAAAGTTTAAATCGTTGGAACAATTTAAAAGAAACCACTCGGTTATTTTTAAAACAGATATTTTTAAATGCGGAGATTTAACCACTCCTTTTAAAAGCTATCAGGTTCCTTCGGTTATATCAAGTTCACTACGTTCACGGTTTCGCCAAAACCAGTCGTAGCCCTCCGTCATTTCTTATGAATGGTCAGTAGTATTCAAGCTATGTTTGTTTGGCCCTTAGTCAAGACATAGTGATTGGTAGCTGCTGGGGTATTCATTTGTTGCATAGATAGATGAGTTGGTTTGGGACAGTCGTATTACTTTGTTTGGCCCTTAGTCAAGAGTATACGGATGGGTTCAAATCAACAGGATAATGATGGGCAGAACTTGACATGTGACTTATGATTTGTTGGCCCTTAGTCAAGATCATAAGAGCATGGGGCAAAAATCTATATCGGGAATTTCTAAAGAAACTGAAATTTGCAAAGAGATGCATACCATTTTGAGTTTGATGAATGTTGGTAGCATTCCTACAATATTATCAGACGATGATATTTGGATCCCGATCCTACTGTGAGTATATGATACTTATCAGGATATTCGTCACTTAACGATCAATGCTATAAACCTAGTAGGTGTCCAGAAAAGTGTCAGCGGGGTTACGCCCCTAGAGAAAAGAGGTTATTTAATTAAGGAACTTCGCGAAAGCGTTGGAAAACCTCCCTCGAAGTACCGACACCAGCCTGGCTGAACGGTTAAGCAAGTATTGTACAGTGAGAATAGTTCTGGCTAATTCTTCTTTTATGGTTTGAGGAAGGATTCGAGAAACAGTGGGAGCCATCCAGTTTAGATAAACTAAAAACCACTCTAAACTTGCAAGAGCATCATGCTAAAGAGTTTTCTTCTCTCTCTCCTAATTGCAGCGACCCTGAAAATGACTGGACTTAAGTTACTTTTAGAGAAAAATATACTGACGGGGCCAAACTATAAAGATTGGCTGCGGAATGTCAAAATGGCTTTGACCTATGACAAACTGGGGTACGTCCTCACCGCTACGGCACCTGCTGTCCCTAGTCCCAAATCCAGCAATGCGGATAAGGAAATCCGCAAAACCTGGGATTTAGATTGCGCGAGAGCCAAGTGCATCGTGCTTGCCTCGATGAACAATGAACATCAGAGGAGGCACGAGGATATGTCCTTAGATGGCATATTTCTCCATACAAAGGAACTTTATGGAGAGCAATCTCGTATAGCAAGATACGAGACCTCTAAGAAATTGTTTCGAGCGAGGTTGGCTGTCGGGTCATCGGTAGGTGAACATGTCCTACAGATGATTGGCTATATAGAAGAGCTCGCAGACCTTGGGACGACTTTGGATAATGAGCTCTATACAGACCTTGTTCTCCAGTCCCTTCCTCCTACCTACGCCCAGTTTATCCTCAACTTCAATCTTCAAGGAAAAGAAGTTGAACTTGCGGAACTCCTGAACATGTTAAGGAGTGCAGAGGGCACCTTGCAGAAGGCAAGGGAAACACCCGCTATGTTTGTTGGCGGTACATCTTCTTCCGGGTCCAAGGCTAGGGCCAAAGGAAGGAAGAAGAAGGCCGCACCCAGACCTAGAGGAGGTGTTAGTAAGGTAGGAGGGAAGGGAAAGAAAAAGAAAGCAGTACCGATAATTGGTCAGGATGAGTGCTTCCATTGTTACAGGAAAGGGCACTGGAAGAAGGATTGCAAGGCGTGGAACGCCAAGAACCAGGAACCGAAGCAAGCTGTGGCTTCGACTTCAGGTGTGTTTGTAATTGAGAATTGTCTGTCGATCAACTCTACTTCCTGGGTATTGGATACCGGATCAGGATCTCATATTTGCAATTCATTGCAGGCACTGAGAAACCGTAGAGTGCTGAAGGAAGGTGATTTGATCCTCAGGGTTGCTAACGGAGCTAGTGTGGGAGCTGCGTCCGTCGGGGATTATCACCTAGGATTGACGAGTGGACACATTTTGGTTTTACATAACTGTTATTTTGTACCCAGCTTAACGTGTAATATCATATCAGTTTCCTTGTTATCAAATAAAGGTTATGATTTCACGTTTGTAAGAGATGTTGTCAACATCCACCTTAATCATGGTTTGATTGGGTCCGGTACTCTAAATAACGGCATATATGTTTTAAACCAACTCCAAATTTTCAATGTCCAGAACACACTAAAAAGAAAGTCTCCAGATTTGAATAAAGCTTTCTTATGGCATTGTAGACTGGGTCACATCAATAAGAGAAGGTTGACTAAGTTGCATAGAGAAGGATATTTAGACTCGTTCGAATATCAATCTTATGACACTTGTCAATCCTGTCTCAAAGGAA
Source organism: Agapanthus africanus (assembly GCA_030015575.1). Classification (NCBI taxonomy): domain Eukaryota; kingdom Viridiplantae; phylum Streptophyta; class Magnoliopsida; order Asparagales; family Amaryllidaceae; genus Agapanthus; species Agapanthus africanus. The sequence goes on from JASDDO010000012.1 coordinate 372,186,015, forward strand.
AGATGACAAAGACTCCATTTACTGGACAAGGAGTAAGAGCGAGCGAGCTCTTAGGACTCATACACAGCGATGTATGTGGTCCAATGTCTACACATGCGAGAGGTGGTTATTCCTACTTCATTACTTTTACAGATGATTTCTCTAGGTATGGATATGTTTTCTTAATGAAGCATAAATCAGAGGCCTTTGAGAAATTCCTGGAATTCAAGAGTGAAGCGGAAAACCAAACAGGCAAAAGTATTAAGACACTAAGATCTGATCGAGGTGGAGAATACTTAAGTGCCGAGTTCCTAGGTTACCTAAAAGAGAAAGGAATTCTCTCTCAGCTTACTCCTCCATACACTCCACAGCACAACGGTGTATCGGAGAGACGGAATCGAACCCTATTAGATATGGTACGATCCATGATGAGTAATGCTGAGTTACCGCGATCTTTCTGGGGTTATGCGCTAGAATCAGCGGCATATCTTTTGAACCAGGTTCCAACCAAGACTGTGCCTACCACACCATATCAGATGTGGAGTGGGAAGAAACCCTGTCTAAAACATTTTAGGACATGGGGGTGTCCAGCTTTTGTAAAAAAGCAGCATGTGGACAAGCTCGAGGCACGTTCAGTACAGTGTAAGCTTGTGGGATATCCAAAGAACTCCAAGGGATATTATTTCTATTACGCAGAGGAACAAAAGGTCTTTGTTTCTCGTCATGCCCACTTCTTAGAAACTGAATTTTTAGAAAATCAGAAGAGTGGGAGCGAAATAGAACTGGAAGAAATTCCAGAACCACAAGCTGCTACTGAAAGTTTGGTAGAACCAGAGGTTCAAGAAGAACAGAACATTCCCGCACCCCTCCGCAGGAGTAGTAGGCCGTCTCATCCGCCTGAGAGATACTACGGTTTTCTCATAGACGGGGATAGAGAGGATTGCATCATAGATGATGATGAACCTACTGACTTCCAGCAGGCCATCCAGAGCGGCGACTCGGTACGATGGCTAGATGCAATGCGGACCGAGATGGAGTCCATGTACACCAACAAAGTATGGACTTTGGACTTTGCTCCAGATGGGGTAAAACCCATAGGATGCAAATGGATCTTCAAGAAAAAGATTGGTGTAGATGGACATGTGGAAACCTATAAGGCTAGACTTGTTGCAAAGGGTTTTCGTCATAGACCTGGTTTGGACTATGACGAAACTTTTTCTCCAGTGGCTATGCTCAAATCCATTCGGGTCCTTCTTGCTATTGCTGCCTTCCATGATTATGAAATCTGGCAGATGGACGTAAAGACGGCTTTTCTAAATGGAAATTTAGAAGAGAGCGTCTATATGGATCAGCCAGAGGGTTTCAATCAGAGTGGGAGCAGCGGGAAAGTATGCAAGCTGCTTAAGTTCATTTATGGACTAAAGCAGGCATCGCGGAGTTGGAACATCTGTTTTGATAAGACAGTCAAAGAATATGACTTTATCAAAAATCCAGATGAACCGTGCATATATAGTAAAGTTGTGGCCAGAAGTGTCGTATTCCTCGTCTTGTACGTGGATGACATTCTATTGATAGGAAATGACATTCCTATGCTACAATCTGTCAAAGGATTCTTGTCACACAGGTTCTCCATGAAAGACCTGGGTGATGCCTCTTACATTCTGGGGATCCGGATCTATCGTGATAGATCCAAGAGGATGTTGGGACTTTCGCAGTCCAGGTATATCGACACTGTACTGAAAAGATTCAGTATGGAAGATTCTAAGCGCGGTAATTTACCGGCTTGTCACGGAATCACCCTCTCCAAAGAGATGTCTCCCAAGACTGATTTGGAAAGGGAACGCATGTCTATTATACCCTACGCTTCTGCGGTAGGCTCTATAATGTATGCGATGTTGTGTACCAGACCAGATGTAGCTTACGCACTGAGCGTGGTAAGCCGGTATCAGTCAGACCCAGGGGAGAAACACTGGATAGCAGTAAAGAACATTCTCAAGTACCTGAGGAGGACTAAGGAGATGTTCTTGGTTTACGGCGCAAAAGACCTCAGGTTGGAGGCCTTTGCTGATTCCGGCTTCCAGAGTGATAAGGACGATTCCAAGTCCATGTCAGGTTATGTCTTTACCCTCAATGGAGGGGCGGTGTGCTGGAAGAGCTCCAAGCAGGACACCGTTGCTGACTCGACGATGGAAGCGGAGTATATAGCTGCTTGCGATGCCGCAAAAGAAGCAGTCTGGATGAAGAAGTTCCTAACAGAACTTCAGGTTGTTCCTACCATAGTTGATCCAATACCTCTGTATTGCGACAACAACGGAGCTATAGCTTTAGCGAAGGAACCAAGGTCCCATCAGAAGTCCAGACACATCTTGAGGCGGTATCACCTGATCAGGGAGATCATTGATCGTCAGGAGATCGAGGTTCGGAGAGTTGCTTCAGAAGAGAACATTGCTGATCCATTCATGAAGGCCCTTCCTCAGATTCAGTTCGAGAGGCTACTCGAGATCATTGGTCTACGATATGCCAGTACATGGCCCTAGTGCAAGTGGGAGATTGTTAGTGTTTATGCCCTAGAAGGCCATTACTGTATCATACTAGCTTGTATATTACTTAATGGAAGCTTGGGATATTCACATGTATATAACAATCTTGCTAAACATGGTAGTATGCTACTTGGTTTTTCTATCTTAATATGTGAGTGTACGTATTGATAGAGCTCTTAGGATCTTGCTTGTCTACCAGCGTTGTGATGGCAGTCACACTAGTGGGGGCTGGGTAGTCTACAAGCACATCCTTATTCAGGTCCCTGGTCGTTGGATTATCGAGACAGAGCATCGATACTCCGGAGTAGACTGGTGTGTACGCTTCTCATCCCAATTGGGGAGATGGTCTGTCCCACAGCCGTCAGTACGTCGTACTGGAGATAGTATACAGGTGCTCGTTAGGTTACGGGTACACCGGACAGGACTCACAGGGAACTGTTGGTTGGTTTGATACCAGTCGTCAGTGAACAGTTCCCAGGTGACATGAGTACAGCGTAGTCCGCAGACTTGACACTGCTACTTCGCCTCGAGTGTGTCCCACTGTTCTTAGATTGCTACCCTACCACGGCTCAAAGGAGTCGTGCAAACAGGTAGCAGTTGGGTGCAGTCCCGAGCACTTGGAGGCAGTGGCGGTTAGACAGGATTCGTCCCTCCCGGTATTGGGAGTAGATATCGTGCTGTGTCAGAGAGCCATTACGCAAAGTCCCTGGCCAGGGCAAGCGAGATTTGCTGGTAGGTTCCAGTAGTTTCTCAGGGTGTAATGGGCTTCCCTCCGACACGACTTATACCGCTATTAGGGGACTGACGCTTGCCGCCCCCTAGGCCCGATATGCGATAGTCTTGGACGAACGGACCGGACTGTATGGAGATTGTCACATCAGACTCAGTAGGAGTTCGGATGGGTTTCCTCATCGGCCTTCTTATCGACAACTACCTGGGGACCGTTACGTACAGCTAGTGCCGCTTGCGGTCTGTGGTTAAACCCACTGCCAGCGTAGTAGTCGAGTCTCTAGAGTCCCACACAGAGAGTTTCCTACTCCAGGCGAAACGATATAGAGGTTGCATGGTTTTGCGACAAAGGGTTCGGACGCATACGTGCGTTTACACGCGTACGACTTTCGGACAGTTTTTACCAGTCGGCTTTGGTTTAAGCCAGTTACTGGTATCCGGTTATTGGATTTTTACAGTCTAAAGTTTTTCCGTATTTTTGCGGATCGGAGGGCGTTCTCGTAATTGTTCGAGAAGCTTCTAGAAGATGGTGACTAAGGAGGGTTATGTGTCATATTCATTGAATGAGGTTATGAGTCATGGTGGTGATTCATTCATTTCATTAATGCACATTTATTGCTTAATGACTCATGCTAATGAATCACCACTAGATATTTTATGAAGCATGATTTATCATCACTCTTTATTCTTTTCTCATTATTAGAAAATGCTTCATATATGATATGATACTCATAAACTTATATCATAATATTATTCACATTCTCTCTCCTCAAGCTCTCTCTCTTCAAAAGACTAATCCTCACCCTCATGTGTTGAGATCTAGGATTAGTTAGACTAATCAATCCATAACCATCACTCTATTTCATCTATCTTCTTTGATTAGAAATCCAAGAAGGTTAGTTGCCTCAAGTTTAGAGGTTTAGCTTGGAGTTTTGCTCTCGGGTGGATCGTCTACTACCTAGAGAAGGCCGAGGAGAACAAGGAGATCGTAAAGGCGAAGGACTAGTTTCGATAGGTATAATCCCTAAGCATAGTAGTTTAGAATAACTGTATGTTTGGTTAGTTATCGTTTAGCTTCGATTCAAGCGGTTAGTCGATGTTCGTTCTTTAAACTTGATCGTTTTTGAAATTTCCGCCTCCCCACAAGTACTGGGGTGTACTACATCGACTTACAATTGGTTCTCTACTTCTAACTTATATTCATTGAATTTCTCAAAAAGCTTCAGACATGTGTTTCAACAGGAATATGTGTCCGAATCTTGAGAGATCATCAGTGATTGTAAGGAAGTACAAAGAACCAGTCTTGGCATATGTAGACTGGGGACCTCTATACATCACTATGTATCAGTCCCAAGAGTTCACTGACTCTTTCTCAGTTTCCAGTAAACAGAGCTATGGTCATCTTATCTTTGTGACATGACTGGCAAGTTTCACAAGATGTAAATTCAAACTGATTTAAATATGCATCTAAATGTAACTTAGCTAGTCGGGTCGCATTGATATGACCTAGTCTACAATGCCTCAAGAAGAATTCGTTCATTTCTGAACTCTTCCCCTTGTGTGTGTTCTATACATTAAGAACTGTGGTCTGATTTCGAATGTATATGCTTTTAGACAACGTGCCTGAACCGATCAACTCTTGATATAGGAAATGTGCAAAACATTATCCAACAATACAAAATTATATCCTTCTTTAGTAATAAAAAGACTGATATGATTTTGTATATCAGGTTCGGTATCTAATAACATTCGTTCAGAATCAGTGTATTTTGGTAATACAGGGTGATAGTGACCAACAGACTTGGCTGCAACACTTGCACCGTTTTCTATCTCATGAAACTTATCACCCGTTCTCAGTTCTCTACCTATCTGTAGCCCATGTTAACAAATTACATATGTGGGATCCTGATCCGGTATCTAATACCCAGGACGTAGAGGATACAGAGAAACAATTCTTTGTAATGAACACACCCGAAGAAGATGCATCATAATGCACTTTCTTCGTTTGGGCGGCATGGGAATCATGGTATTCCCCTATTTCCTGCTCGGTCTTATAACAATTATAAGTTGGAGCGGGACCAACGTTCCCCAGCTCAATATAACAAGCGGGTTCGGTCAATACATCCATATTATTATCTTGATTAAGGCGTGATATGGTCGCTACCTGGAGAGAGAAAGAAGAAAACACTCTGCGTGCGCTCTTGCAAGATTAGATTGGTTATTTATTTTATCTAATCAGGATGGCTCCCACTGTTTTTATCAAATCTTCCTTCAAACCCTAAAAGGAAAGACTAGCCGGGATTAATTACACTCTACAAGTTCGCCAATCTTTCAGTCAGGCCAGTGCCGGTACTTTGAGGGAGGTTCCCCGTGCTTTCGCACAGACCTAATTAAAGTAAACCTCGTTTTCCCAGGGGCGTAACCCCGTTGACACCTTTCTAGACACCTACTTGATCGGCTAATTGTAAAGTGCAAAACTCTCCCAGGAGTAACAATTACTCGCAGTGGGTATCGGGATCCAACTATCATATAGAAGGTATGCAATCTCATTGCAAATTTCAACACTTGAAACTCCCGATAAAGGTTTTTACCCCTAGCACTTATGACCTTAACTATGGTCAACAAATCATAAGCACTAGTCAAGTTCTACCCATCATTTCGTGATTAATTAGACCCACCCACATGACCCTTAACTAAGGTCAACAAAGTCACGCGACTGTCCTAACTAATCGCATCATATGCGGTATAGGAAGACATCACTTAGCTACCGTACACTGTGCCTTGACTATGGTCAACAAACACAGCACGAATACTAAGTACTCTACTTCCTAAAATGACGGAGGGTTGCGGATGGTTTTTAATAAAACCTTTAACGCTTTGAACTTGATCTCGTTGCAGAATCAAATGGTTTTTAAATGGAGTGTTTTTGAGGCTTTTCTAGTTTTGCTAAAGGGGTCACTCCCGGTGAAGGGATCGTCGGCCCTTTCCTCATCGAATAAGGTGCAGGATATATCACATATACCGCTGTGCAAAGCAAAAACTATAGAAGAAATCAAAAGACAAACCGAGGGTTGTAGCATCTGCCAGTTATTGCTAAAGGGGTCACTCCCGGTGAAGGGATCTTGGCCCTTTCCTTATCGAATAAGGTGCAGGATGTTCTACAAGGAACACCGCGATGCAAAGCAAGAACTGTAGCTACCTGTTTTATTTTTGAAATTCGATTCCACAACATCTTTTAGGTTTATTTTCTTTCATTAATCTCATTAATGAATGTCCCATCATTTAAGTTCACCTAAACATCACAGATAAATACAACGTACACTTATGCCATCCGCATTCGCCTCGATGTCCCGTCTGCACCGTTAGGTTAGGTAACTAACGGCAGAGCGGGGCAGGGCTAGCGCGGGTGTAAAACATAAGCAACGTTTATATAATATATCATATACAGTATATACAGTATCCATCTGAACAAATCACATGATCACATCACAGATAACGCAGCAGAAAATATCATATGAAATATTGGATATACTAGGACGTCCGTGTTTTATTTCGAGCCTGTATAAAACACGGATTCCACGGTCGTGATGAATAGCCAATCCCACACCCATAGACCCCTACGAGAGCAGCAAGTAACCCTACCAATTCTAGAGTTAGGAGACCCGGACTCGACTCCTCGAGATGGTCTCCCACTGGACCCTAGAACCCGGTTACTTGTGCTCCCCGCCTTGGGTCTATCCTAATGCGGAAAAGTAAATAATTTACAATGGTGACATCATCCTCAACCCGGAAGTGCCCCAATAAAAGAATATTACATATAATGAATTTTACATGAATGAAAAAGAAAAACACTCATCTCACATAAAACCCCCCGGCTATTCAAACACGACGATCCAATATAACATATCCAGCAACACATAACATCACATGTCATCAACGTAAGTAAATATGCCCATCCCAATTGTCGTTGACATATAGCAACGAAACCGGCGATATCACATATTACACTTACGGTCGCAGAAAAGAAAGTGTAAAACTACAACAGTTGGAATCCGCAACCTCCTTAGACATCGCATGCCTAACCAAATGAATTCCTTAGACATCGCATGCCTAACAATTATAAACCCCGCATTTTAGTCTCATTATCGAAAACTCTTTTCAATATCAAGTCGGGCAATTCAACAAGATTCCCGGCATCCTGAACGAATGCTCGTCGCAAACTTTAGTAGACGGCCACACCCCCGCTACCGTCGACGAAGTGCACTAAGGCGGAACACCGCTGCCGCGAGCACCCGAAAGGATGCTTTCGGCGACGGGGTTCTCCTACAGTCACTTGGTCGGGGCTATGGGGCGTGGCTATCTATTAAGTTTATCGACGAGTATCCGCGTACGCAACGCGATTGCGACGGACTTTTGATCACATCAAAATCCCGTGGCAACCGATCAAGTGAGACTAAACTGCTAGATTTATAGCATTAAAATCAGTTATCTCATAACTACTTGTGGATTCCAATTATTGTATCACATTCCAGAAAAATAGACAATGTTAAACTTTCCGATCGAACAATCAAACACCCAAGTTTTCCCGAAAGACTCAACACATGAAATAAATTCAAAAACATCCACTTTATGCCACAGTACCAACGGTCCAGCCGTAGAAGGGTCAAGCCAACGCCTCACATGTGGCACGCCGTACTGCCCCAAACCCTAAGGTTCAAAGGGCAGTTCAAGACGGTCACATAATCGAGTTAAGGTTTGTTGTCTTCTAGAGGGTCCATCGAGTTACTTGCACTACTTAGACGTTCTTAAACTACGGAAAAATCCAACAGTTGGAAATTTCCCGGCAGGGGAAAAAGTGGGTATTTATATCCGGTCAAACTTTTTAACATGTTCTAAAATTACCCGGAAAAACACAATAAACAAAGTTAAATAATCCGGTCGAATCATCGAGTCCCCAAAACAACCCAGAAAACTCAACTGTTGAGTAGAAGTTAAAAATTCCCAGAAAACACAGCACTTACAGAAAGAAATTACTGTGCAAACCACGTGGCAAAATTCGCCATTATGGCCGCGGAACCGCCGCGCAAGCCAGGGTGGGGCCGCGGTTCCGCGGCGCATTGGTCGAGTTGAGGTCACGTGCTGCACAGTAACTCCTACCAAACCCTGCTGAATTTTTTGACAATTTTTAATTCACAAAAATCCACAATTTCAGAAAATGTACAGAAAGGGGTCAAATTTAGGGTTTTGGGGTTCGATCGGATTTCTAATAACGTCTACACTTCGCCTAAAGCTCTAGCTAGGCTCTGATACCACTGTAGGGTTCCTAGGCACACTCATGAGGTTCTACAAATGATCAACCATGCCAAAATCAAATTTTTTCATGTGCCGAGAAACCCTAATGCAATATCGTTACTAGAGATAAGGCGAAAAACATGCAAGTTAACTACTTTAACTACAAGTGAAAGGGACTACAACTTTTGTAGATCCGGTCCTCCACTTCTAAAGCTCCGTGACGACGTCCCTTCGCTGCGATCATCGGAATCCCGGACTCTAGCGATGGTTTCGTTGGAGAAATGAGCGGGCTAGGTCGTTGACTTCGATGCCGAAGATGATCTACGTCGAGGCGACTCAAACTCAAGCTCCATCTTCACTTGGTCATGAACCTTGTGAAGAAAACACCCTATACAACATGGCAAGTGGTAGAGGATGAAGAAATAGGAAGTGGGTTCACTTTGGATTTGGATTTCTCACTTGATTTCTTCACTTGGAATTTTCAAGAAAGCTTTCTTCTTCATGAAGAAGAAGAAGGAAAATGAAAAAGGATTATTAAAAATAATAAATCAAGTGAAGACTTATCATAATGCAACCATGGGTGAAGTTAACTCATGTAGAGAGAAAACCATAGTTTAGATAAATGGTTAGGTCAAAGGATAAAAACAAAATGGTTAAGACTTTGTCAAAGTTGCTTGAAGTATCATGAAACTTCTAGCAAAGAAAGAAAAGCCACCATTTAGTTTTTTAACCAAAATAAATAAATAAATAAGTTAAAACCCTAACCATTAACCTAAACATGGTTTAAAGCATACACACACCCAAGTTTGCATGTATCATCAAACATGATACAAACTAGTGCACAAACATATATCATATATACAATGTGCACAATCTAGTGAGAAAAAATAATCATAAGTGAACCAATACTAGTTAATGTAAAGTAATATATCAAATATATAATTATACATTAAATCATTAAATCAACACTTGATTTAATGATCCGGTCATACTGCATATAACCGACTAATATCAAGTGTATCAATATATCGAATCAACATTTGATTCGGTAACCCGGCTATATCTCATATAACCGTTCGATGATAAAAATCGGGAGAATAGAATTCAGTATCACATACTGGTATTATTCTCGGTCCCGCACATATATCATATGCGCTCCTATTTCGTTTCGCTTGAGCCAGGAAACCTCTGTGTAGGACTCTAAAGACTCGTCAATACGCCGGCAGTAGGTGATGATCATATCAAACACCCACAAGCCGCAAGCGGTCTGCTAAACGTAACGGCCACCCGGGTATTGAGCGATCAGAAGATCAACGAGCAAGCCCGCTCACACTCCTGTGAATCCAACCAGTAACACTTACCGCACAGTCCGGTCTGTTCGTCTGATATGTCGCATATCTCGTCTAGGGGTGGTAGACGTCAGACCCCAGTAGCTTGATAAGTCATGCCGATGTAAGGTCCATAACAAGCATGAAACTACTGATAACACTTACCAGTAAATCAGTGCAACCCTGGCCAGGGATTTCCAGTTATGGCCAGTCGAGCATAGCGCAATATCAACCCCCAATACTGGGAGAGACAAATCCCCTCCTATCGCTCATTGCCTCCATGTGAATCGGGACTGTACCCAAAAACCACCTGTTTGCACAACTCAGTAGAGCCGTGTTAGGGTGGAAATCAAAGCACAGTGGGATACACACAAGACTCTATGACGATCTCGGGTTAACAGACTAAGCTGTACCAGTGTCACCAGAGAACTGCCATCTGACGTGAGGTATAATACCATCTGGGAGTTCTCGGCGAGTCCGTTCAGTGTACCCAGTCATCACTGAGCACCCGCATACCATCTCTGATGTCAAACACCAATGGATATGGGATCATCCATCGCCCATCACATGGGTCGAGAAGATATACGCTGGTCTACTCTGGAATATCGATGCCCCGTCTCGATATTCCCATGACTAGGAACATTGAAGGATGTACTCATGGACTACCCAGGCCCCACTAGTATGATCTACATCATAGTCCTAGAAGTCGAGCACATATCCTAAGGGCTTTATCAACATGTAATAGAGAGACTGCAAGTATACATGTTAAGATAAAGAGCAACCAGATAGTGTACTATCATGTCGAGCAAGAAAGTCCTACTTATATATGTCCCAGCATCCACTACAATATACATCCCATGTACAGTAATGGCCTCTAGGGCATACATATAACTAACAGCTATATCACATATACCCGGCCGATATCATATATCGCGAGAATCTAGTACGGTATCACATACACGTTTTGTTCTCGGTCCCGCACATATCACATATGTGCTCCTACTCCGTTTTTACTGAGCCAGGAAACCTCTGTGTATGATTCTAAAGAATCGTCAATACGCCGGCTGTAGGTGATGATCATATCAAACACCCACAAGCTGCAAGCGGTCAGCTAAACGTAACAGCTACCCAGGTATTGAGCGATCAGAAGATCAACAAGAAAGCCTGTACATTCTCCCATGAATCCAACCAGTAACACTCCCGTACAGTCCGGTCTCTTCGTCTGATATATCGCATATCTCGCCTAGGGGTGGTAAACGTCAGACCCCAGTAGCTTGATAAGTAGTGTCGATATGAGGTCCATAACAGTTCGAGAAACTACTGATAACACTTACCGGTAAATCTTAGCAACCCTGGCCAGGGATTTCCAGTTATAGCCAATCGAACACGGCGCAACATCAACTCCCTATACCGGGAGAGACGAAACCCCTCCTATCGCTCATTGCCTCCATGTGATTCGGGACTATACCCAAAAGCCACCTTTTTGCACACCCTCTTGGACGTGGTATGATGGAAATCAAAGCACAGTGGGAATCACACAAGGCTCTATGACGATCTCGGGTCTACTGACTAACCTGTACCAGTGTCACCAGAGAACTGCCATATGGCGTGAGGTATAATACCATTTGAGATTTCTCGGCGAGTTCGTCCAGTGTACCCAGTCTCCACTGAGCACCCGTATACCTTCTCTGATGTCAAACACCAATGGATATGGGATCATCCATTGCCCATCATATGGGTCAAGAAGCGCATACGCTAGTCTACTCTGGAGTATCGATGCCCTGTCTCGGTACTCCCAAGACTAGGAACATCTGAAGGATGTACATGGCGACTACACTGTCCCCACTAGTATGATCCACATCATAGTCCTGGTAGTCAAGTACTTATCCTAAGGGCTTTATCAACATGTAACATAGAGACAATCAGAGTACATGTTAAGATAAATAGCAACCAGATAGCGTACTATCATGTCGAGCAAGAAAGTCCTTTCTATATATGTCCCAGCATCCACTACAATATATAACGCATGTACAGTAATGGCCTCTAGGGCATACATATAACTAGCATAACTTGTAGTGGTGGTATAGTAGAGAATTAGCGAGTGTCTGCCACCTAATTAGTGATAGAAGAGAGTGTTTTAGTCCAAGTATCACCGGTTTTAAAGAGTTTTAAAATTTTAAACAGGAGTTAAGATTTTCAAATGTCAGTTTTCTTTAAGTTTTTGATGTTCAAATCAAATATGGAGCAACTAGGGATCTCTAGAAAATATTTTGCATATATATTAGACCTACTTAATCCACTAGGAGACACCACCGTGAGGACGAGACCCTAACTCGAAAATTGGACCGCAAATTGAGGTTAAAATGAATTATTTGGCGGTTTACTGTAGCAATTAGGTGTCGGGGTTTTTTCAGTAGGTGTTTTACATTATATATAAGCCTATTTTATATGTTATTTTGCCCCAGATTTCCTTAGTTAAAATCTGGAGTTATTTTACTTGGCTTTTAACGATATTTTGTGATTTTTGAAATTTGGTTTTCGGATTTCTATGTTGTGACTTAGTCGCCGGGAGTATTTAATCGGATTTAACATGCATTGACCATAAGTTCTAATCTATGTGCAGTTCTCTCATCGTGTCGGTTTTTTATATGGATTTTTTTGCGATTTTGGTTATGATTTCGATTGTAGGTATAAACGTGTAGACTTCCGAGACGACGAAAAAGGGCGAGGCATCCGTTGGCTTCGACTTGGGTGAGGCATTTAGATGAGTAGATGTATATCTATGGGGAAAGTCGGGTGGATGCCATATAGCACTCCCGTAACCATAAAGATTATGATACTATATATATACTAGAATTATATACCTAGTCTAACCTTATACGATAGTAGTATACTTAGTAGATGATTATACCCTTAGTCTCTATTTCTTACCATTAATCTATATACATACATACATATATATAAGGATATTTACGATATAAGTACACGTGATATAGTATGATATAATACGAGATGATATGATACGTTATTGAAGGGATGTGTAGCACGACAGCAAGGTTTCGGGAGGTATCGTCCATGCCAATTTCAAAAATTTACCGTACTAAAGAACCCTAACATAGAATCTTAACTAGAGATTTAGACTAATCAACAATATAAACAACTTTACATCTAAGTGAACAAGGAATACAACCTTTATAGACCGGTCCTTCGCTTCAATAGCTCCGTGTAGTAGTCCCTTCGCTCCAAGTAGTGAACTCCCGGACTCTAGAAAGGCTCCACAAGATGAACGGAATAAGCTTGCTTGAAGTCTTCGAGGCCGAAGATGATTTACGTCGAGGAGAAACCAACTCAAGCTACCTATTCACTAATGTGGAATTATTGAAGCAAACACCCTAAACTAAATGGCTAGTATAGTAGAGGATGATGAAGTGGGAATATTGCTCACTTTAGATTTATTTTTCTCACAATATTTCATCACCTTGAGAAAAGATAGAAAGCTTTCTCTTAATGAAGAAGAAGATGAAGGGGAGATGAGAATGAAACTCATGAGGTGCGAATAGCAACCATGGGTGAGTTTGTGTTATACACTAACTCATGTGGAGACTAAACTATGGTTAAGGATAATGGTTAGGTTAATAAATATCTTAAGCAAAACAAAACTAGTGGACTAAGTCAATGGGCTCAACAAGCTTCTTGCCATGATAAAATTCCAACCAATTTTGAATTTCTTAAATAAATAAAAACCCTAGGATTATCATAAGCATGGTGTGAGTCTCATACACCCATGTAGCATGTATCATCTAGCATGACACAAAATAATGTACATTAATATATATCACAAATATACTAAGTGTACACAAGTGAGAAAAAGAAATGTTTAAGTGAGCTAATATTAGTTAATGTAATTCAATATATCAAATATATAATTATACATTAAATTATTAAATCAACATTTGATTTAATAATCCGGTTATATCACATATAACCGACTAATATCATATGTATCAACTTATCGAATCAACACTTGATCCGATAACCCGGCTATATCACATATAACCGTCCGATATCACATATCGCGAGAATAGAATGCGGTATCACATACGCGCATTAATCTCGGTCCCGCACATATCACATATGTGCTCCTACTTCGTTTCGCATGAACTAGGAAACCTCTGTGTAAGACTCTAAAGACTTGTCAATACACCGGCAGTAGGTGATGATCAAATCAAACATCCACAAGCCGCAAGCGTTCTGCTAAACGTAACGGCCACCCGGGTATTGTGCGATCAGAAGATCAACAAGCAAGCCTGCTCATACTCCTGCGAATCCAATCAGTAACACTATCGTACAGTCCGGTCTCTTCGTCTGATATGTCGCATATCACAGCCTAGGGGATAGCCTGATAAGTCATGCCGATGTAAGGCTCATAACGGTTTGAGAAACTACTGATAACACTTACCGTTAAATCTCAGCAACCCTGGCCAGGGATTTCCTGTTATAGCCAATCGAGCATAGCGCAACATCAACCCCCAATACCGGGAGAGACGAATCCAGATGTTGTTTTTGCACTAGATGCAATAAGTTGATATTAATCCAATCTTGGAGAAATGTTCGGAAGCAGTTTTAGAACATAAGTGGTTGTTCTAGGGATTTGATAACGACAGCCTCCTTTGGGAGACAGTTATCATTCCAGACTTCCAAGGTGACCCGGATGACAGAGTGACTGTCAAAGTTATAGTTTTCCCTCTGACGAGGGGCAGTAGTTTGGACAAGTGGTCCAAGCGGATACTGAGGGGGGCATGGTGCAGGATACTGATTAAATTCTGTTGACGATACAGTCTAAGAAGTTTGCTGGATTTGTAGTTCATTTGTGAACTGGGTCCCATCAGATATCCATACATATTCTAAGACAGGTATTGCTCATTTCGGGGTATGGCTTTCTCCGCGAATTTGAGATAAAGAGAGATATAGAAAGAAACATCAGGGCGGATCCACTCACTGAGGCTATTTCTCGAACACAATAGTTTTACAAACGAGCTTTGTGAAACTGATTAGTAGAGGAGTTGGATGTTCGGTATCACACGAGCTGTGGGTACGCGGCATCGCAATAATTAGCCTTAAGTGCAAGTGGGAGATTGTTGGATATAGTGCCTTCAAAGTCAATTATTGGATCGCAGGTACGTGATTGCAATGATTGAGGGAGGACCTATACCGATAGGACAGTCTTGCTCGAGATGATAGTATGCTATCTGGTTTGTCTTTATCATCGTGTACATGCTTTAGTTCACTATTGCATGTTGATAGAGCCTATAGGATTCTTGCTTGACTGCCAGCGGTATGATGGCGATCATATACGTGGGAGCTGGGGTCTATAAGCACATCCTTAAAGTGTCCCTAGTCGTGGGAGTTTCGAGACAGGGCATCGATACTCCAAGAGTAGACTAGTGTATACAGTCGAGACCCCGACGATGGGCGGTGGCCGGTCTCACAAGCCATTGGTGTCAGTTGGTTCACCTAAGATGTATACAGGTGCTCATTGGGTTATGAGTACACCGGACAGGACTCGCCGGGAACATGCTAGTTGGTATAATACATATCGTCAGATAGCAGTTCCCTGGTGACATGTGTACAGGTTAGTCTGTCGACCTGAGATCGTCAATTGTCTCGTGTGAGTTCCCAATGTGCTTTGATTACTACCCTACCACAGCTCAAAGGAGTCGTGCAAACAGGTTTTAGTTGGGTACAGTCCCGAGTCGCATGGAGGCAGTGAGCGGATCGTCGGGAATTCGTCTCTCCCGGTATTGGGGGTGAGATCGCGCTGTGTTTAGGAGAGCCATTACACGAAATCCCTGGCCAGGGTAATCGAGATTTACTGGTAGGTATTCCAGTAGTTTCTCAGGGTGTTCTGGGCTACTCTCCGACACGACTTATACTGCTAGTGGGGGTCTGACGTTTACCATCCCCCTAGGCCCTATATGCGATACTCATAGTCGAACAGACCGGACTGTACGGATATTGTCACTGTCAGGCTTAGTAGGGTTTCTGGATGAGTGTGCTCGTCTGCTTCCCTTCCGATCAATACACGGGCAACCGTTACGTACAGCTAGTACCTCTGACTGGCTAGTGGTTATACCCAGTGCCAGTGTACTGATGAGTCATTAGAGTCCCCCACAGAAAGCTTTCCAAGTTCGGGCGAAACGTTATAGAGGCCGTATGGTTTTATGGCAGGGTCCGAGCATGCACGTGCACTTGTGCACGTGTCATGGTTCGGACAGGTAATACTAGCAGGCTTTATGTATTTATGACTTCGGTGCCCCGACGACTTGATGGTTTTGCTTAGATATTTTAGTGTTTGGGGGGAGTTTTAATTAAAAATTCAGGGACCGAATTTCTTTAATGGGGGAAGATTGTAACGTTTTGAAAATCGTTTCGGTGAAATTTCGGAAAATCGGTAAAATAAGGGGGTTTTCTGTAAAAAGTCAAAATATAAATATCTTTATTATAAAATTAAATATACATATTCTAGCTATGTAATTGCTAGTATTTGGTGTTTATTGAGCCACTGGTGAAATTTCAAATTTTCTGAAAAATTTTCCGAAATTAATTATTTTAATATTATTTTAAGCCGTCACTAATACATTTAATTAGGGAAAATTACAAATTGGAATGGGTTGAAACAAATTTTGTGCATCATAACAAATTAAACAAAATTTTAACACGTTGTTTTTGAAATGAAATGAAGTTGTTAATCGGTTTTAGAAAATATTGAAGAAAAAGGCTTATTTTGTGAAAATAAAAGGGATTTGGTGCATATTGAATAGGTGTTTGGTGTTCATTGCTTAACACACACACACCACCTCCCCCTCCCCCTTTTTTCTGGCCGAAAATGGGCCGCCCCAATCCCCAAAGTTGTCCCCAGTTAAAGAAAAGTCAAAGAAAAGAAAATGGAATTAATAAAGAATGGAGCATGACTTGTTGACTTGGAAATTGTATCATTCAATCAACCCACACTCTCTCTCCCCTATCCCCATCCCCTAGCCGAGCCCCCCTCTCCCCAAATCAGCAGCAGCCCTCCCCCTGTTCTCTCCTCTTTCACCACAAAAAAATTCCACAAAATGCCCAAAAATCAACACAAAAATCCCACAAAATCAAATTCCAATCTCTACCCATTTCTTCTTGACCTATTCTAGTGTGGATCATGGATCAAGAGAGCAATTTGGAGGCCAAGATTTTGGTGCTAGATCTCTAATTTTGTGAGGTATAATCTTAGCATTTTGCATAAGTTATTGTTTGATTACTTGAATCTAGCTATTATGTGTTTAATTATGAGTTAATTGTGGTTTTGATATTAAAGATTTAACTTTCAAGAAAGGGTTTTGAATGCAAGTTAGGATTTTATGGTTGTGTGATGTTTTTGACATATTAATGTTATGCTAAATCAAATCTAGTTGCTAGTTGCATTTTTGTTAATTTAAATTTGTGATAATTATATAAATTGCAAACTAGGTTTTAGAAATATATATATTTTGGTGAGATAAAATTGTAATTAGGGTTTCATGGCTTTATTAGCATTATAATTTGTGGTTTAATACTTTAGTATATGCAAAACCAAGCTTAATTGTAAAATCGTGAATTTTGCTTTAAAAAGTGTTAAAATCAATATTTGTTGCAAACTTGAATTTTGAGTTATGATAATTAGTGAGATTAAAAATATGGAGGTGATTTGTATGACCTAATTATGATATTAAGTGAGCATTTTGGATATTAGAATCGTTAAAATATTTAGTTTGGGTAAAACATCAAGTTTTGAACCGAAATGGGAATTTGTGCTAACTAGGTTTTTGGAAAATAAAACGATTTGTTTAATTTTATGGTTTTGATGAATTAAACCCTATTTCTTATATAATTAGTGAGTTTTGAAATCACGATTGGTGTGTTTGGGTTTTCTCGATGGTTTGACGTTGGTACATCGACATCGAGGGTTGGTTTGGATATTCTTGCATGCGTAGACGATAGGTTTTGACCTATGCGTGATACGCATGCCGAATTGGTTTTAGTATACCGTTTCGACTTCGGATTTGGTTTTTATGCGTTACGATACGTGGTGACATGTAGGTACCCCAGGTGGACTTCGAGACGACAAGCAAGCGCGTGGCGACGTCGGCACCGGCGAGCGATGACCAGGTGAGTAGATTTATATCTACAGGGAGAAGTCGGGTGGATGGCGTATAGAACCCCTGCAGTTCGTAATATAGCTTATATAATGGATATATATATGTGGTTTATGATACGTGGATGATATTCAGGATATGGTTATGTGTTCATGGATTGTAGTGTTACTCGCGAAACCCTAGAGTAGTTGTTGCACTTACACACGCGCGCACACTTGCTTACATTCATTCCTTTACATGTGCGTATATGGGGATATGTGTATATGTATTCACATGGGTATGGGACTATGTGTACATATACTGGATTATGAGAATAGTACTTGGGATTGGAGATGAGTCGATGAGATTGGATTTGAGGCCGTGAGATCGGTGATATGACAGGGTTCGTATTTGAGGTACGACATGATGTTTTAGCGGGTCCTTTAACATGGTGTTTTCATATACACGCATGCATTTACTTAGATTGGTATCAGTATGATACTAGACGTAGATCAGTACCCCGATCACGATATTTGATAAAGAGGATACCAGATGAATAATATGATGAATGTGATATTGACCCGTATCCAGATTTGGGATGCCGTACGACGGATTTACGTACGAGCTATACATTGATGTTTGATCTGCACTCTTGACTTGGGAATATCTGATTATAGATATGGTATCGGATGTGATATTATCGAGGCGGGATCACCGACTAATATATATATATATATGTGTGTGTGTGTGTGTATCGACTCAGATGTTAGGCGGTTTTCTTACCTTCAGTCAGCTTGTTAGTTCAGCCGTATAGTTTAGTGTAGTTGTTAGACTAGATTAGACTCCTACCTATTTCAAAACTAACGGATCGTGGGTATTTTAAAAGACAGGTCAAGGGATTCTACGGATATTTCAAAAGACGTATCTTTTCTTAAAAACACCGTAGCCCTTATTTTCAAAACCCCACGATTCGTGTTATTTCAAATGGCACCACTGTGGAACTCATATTTCATTAAATGCAGATTAGTTACCGTTGTGTTTAGTATTTAGCTTCCGCTCATTATTGCTGTTCGCTCCGCATCGCATGTTTATATTATGATTCATATTCTATTGTTGATATCATGCTGTTAGGACACCAGCACCATTACCGATGATGCGTATGTACCACGTACACTCACTTGCCAGCTCACACATATCTTCATCGGTAATTGCCATGTCACGTACACCTTAGAAAATATTATTGCTTAACTTAGCTTGATAGCTAATAGTTTAGACATGATATTAGTGTACTTGACTTATATGCTAGTTGAGCCATTGTAGTTATTACTTGCTACTTCATGCATGTTATTATTCACTGTCATGCCGCATTCATGGATTTTTATGCCTATATTCATTGTTTACATGCTGTTGATGATTTGGATTCGGATTTCCATGAGATTTTCTGGATTTGGGGGAAAACCGCAAAACTTATATAAGCTTCTTTTCTCTCTTTTATAATAGAAAGTGTGGTTTTCCCATGATGTATGAGTCGTCCACCATGAGTTTGCTGATGGATTTCGAGACCCGAGTTCGAGGAGTGGAGGAACCGTTTCGGGTACATGGTGGACCCGGTGCGGTACCCCGGGGCAAGAGGATCGCAGATGACGGCGTTGAGCCTGGCAGGGGAGCACTACCGACCGGTGATTTTACCCGACGCGTCGGATATCCGGAGGATACCGTCGTGGTCTTGAGATGGATGGTAGGGGCCGGTCTGGACAGACGACGCCCTAGATTATGATTGAGACATTGAGATTTTGAGACATTGAGGTACAGAGATTGCGACACAGAGATATCGAGATATTTGTATACTTATTTTGTGTCGATGCTAGGCACTGTTTATGCTGATTTCATTTATGATACCTTATTTTAAAAATACAGAAATCTCACTAATTTATGAAAGCAGTTTTCTTCAGTACATGTATTCTGTTTTCATGCATTCATACATCATCCATATGTTATATTGCTACCTGAGGCACTGACACGGGCACATGAGATTACACTTGGGTTAGATATTTACCCTAGCCATTGTTATAGGCTGCTGGTTATATATTTGAGAATATATTATGATCGTATGACCTAGGATTGCGTTGTTCATGCGATTTCTGTTCGTAGATGTTTTTCTACTCACAAGTTGGCAACTCACCCCCGTTGTGCCACAGTTTCTTGCAGGTTTTGCCGTACAGGTTTCATTACGGCTTTGCTGGCACTGCTTCTTTTCGGGTGACTTGCTAGTAGGTGGGTTTATTTGTATCGTACTCATCATATTACTTTGTATAATATTATTCAGTTGTATCTAGTAAATTCCATCAACCAAACATGTATTTATTTTTGTGATAGAGACCAGTGATGTTATTCTTTCGACCTTAGAGTCGCGCGTTATATTTCTGTGGATTTCTTGTTGTTTGAGTTTTGATCCTTGCCCTTGGCATTGTATATTATATTGCTTGTGTGGTTGTGACCGTCGATTGACGAAGAGCTAGCTCCCGCTTGGGGATGCCTTTTATTGATTTCGTATACTATTCATGTTGTATCCCGTTTGGGGGCCAGTATTTACAAAGGAGACTCTGCCGAAATTTTCAGGAAATATTTGACGTTTTAAAAAAAAACGCATAATTCGGTTTATTCTATTAAAACAACTTGATTTAAATTGGTTTTCCTTCACTCTACTACTTTTCTTAGTTTGGATTTCTGGGTTTTCGGCTTAACTTAGATTACGTACGCTTCGAGACGTTTCGTAGTTTAAGTGTCGGTCATGTTCCGTACTTTCGGGACGTGACAAAGGATGTCATATACGTACATTTTATTTTCGTTCTTTTCTGGTGTGATTAATTGATGGGACTGCATTGATTTTGATCAATGCAAGGAAAACAAACCTGTTTGACGTTGTTGGAACAGTTTTCAAAAGGTGTTATTACAAAGACGTTTTCTTTTGTTTTGCACAGTGGTATTCAGTTGGAATATCGTGCACCTCATTCGATGAGGCAAGGGCCGAGATCCCTTCAGCGGGAGTGACCCCTTGGGCAGAAGTTTGCGTCAGGGTAATAACTTTACTATAGTCGATTACTTGTTGCTTTGCATCGCGGTATTCAGTTGGAATATCCTGCACCTCATTCCATGAGGAAAGAGCCGAGATCCCTTCACCGGGAGTGACCTCTTTAGCAAAGGTTTTCGTCACTATATTTTTGTAAAAAGCTATCAGGTTCCTTCAGCGATATCAAGTTCGTTACGTTAAAGGTTTTTCGCCAAAAACCAGCCGTATCCCTCCGTCATTTCAGTTGGGTATTCAGTAGTATTCAAGCTATGTATTTTGACCAACGCCAAGGCATAATGTTTGGTAGCTGCTGGGTATTCATCTGTTGCATAGATAGATGAGTTGGTTTGGGACAGTCATTCTGCCATTTGGCCACCGTCAGGGGTATGTACGTGTGGGTTCAAATTAACAAGATAATGATGGGTATAACTTGACATGTGACTTATGGCATTTTGGCTAACGTCAAGGTCATAAGAGCATAGGGCAAAAATCCACATCGGGAGTTTCTAAAGAAACTGAAACTTGCCAGGCATGCGCATACCTTCTGGAGTGTGATAACGCGAGTGGATTCCTTCACGTTATCATGCGATGAGAGTTGGATCCCGATTCCCACTGATGAGTTAGTTTACTCTTCGGGTGATCCCGACTAATTCTTCTTTCAGGTTTGGAGGAGAATTTGAGGTTACAGTGGGAGGTTTCCTGATTACATAAAATGATAACCATTCTGATCTAGGTTAGAGTGCACGCAGAGTGTTTCTTTTCTCTCTCTTTTTGGCAGCGACCATTGACCGACCCTAGACTATGACTCAGTGACCAAGTTGAACGAACCTTCTTAAAATACTGGCTTTTGGATTGTCTGAGTTGCATATATCATTGCCACTCCTTCTTTTACCCTTTGCAGTTCTCCAGAACACCTCGTATCACTACGAACATCCACTTCCATTGGATAAATCCATCGTATGGTTATATACAAACTCGAAGGGACTTCTTCGGGGATAGATTCAGGTTCAGGAGAAATTGAATTTGTTTATTCAGTTGTCTTTTATCATCACCTTCTCTCAGGTTAAGAGTACTCCTTGGTTTAGGAGACGGTACACCTATTATGCTTATTGGATAGTCTTCTTCCAAACCATAGGCAGGTGCCGAAAGGTAGGGAATGAAGAAAACCAATTAAGCCTAAGTACGGTGTACAGAAGGTAATAAGTAAAGACAAAATAAGGGGATTATTTTGTGAATGTCCAGGATTCGGTAGGGGTTGGATATGCAACTCCAGGACAAAATAAAGGGATTTATCCAATGGAAGTGGATGTTCATAGTGATACGAGGTGTTCTGGAGAAATGCAAAGGGTAAAAGAAGGAGCGGCAATGATATATGCAACTCAGACAATCCAAAAGCCAGTATTTTAAGAAGGTTCGTTCAAATTGGTCACTGAGTCATAGTCTAGGGTCGGTCAATGGTCGCTGCCAAAGAGAGAGAGAAAAGAAACACTCTGCGTGCACTCTAACCTAGATCAGAATGGTTATCATTTTATATAATCAGGAAACCTCCCACTGAAACCTCAAATTCTCCTCCAAACCTGAAAGAAGAATTAGTCGGGATCACCCAAAGAGTAAACCAACTCATCAGTGGGAATCGGGATCCAACTCTCATCGCATGATAACGTGAAGGAATCCACTCACGTTATCACACTCCTACCGACTCCTAACCAGATCTCAACGTTGTAATTGCATTCACATTGTAATGTTGTGAATGTCCAGGATTCGGTAGGGGTTGAGACGGAAGTTTCCCTTTCTCTCTAGCACTCATTTGGCATTCAATCGTGCAATTTGTGCTTCAATCGATTTTATACTCTCAGCTTGGGAGGCGGAGTTTTTCTTCATATCATCGACAGAAGACTTAACCTCAGCTGAAATTTGCATGAAATTTTTCAGAATCAAATTCATGGTTTGTACGAGTGAAGAGGATTCATCAGTACCGGTCAATTGCAAAAAATTGTTATACGGTGCAAAAGTGTTGACTGGATTTTGAAATTTTTGTGATTGATAGGGGTGCTGAGTCAGTTGTAGTGGTTGCTGTTGTTGCGGAGGGACGCTTTGAAAGTTGTTTTGGTTTGGAACCGTGTTTTGAGTTTGGTGTTGGTTCCAAGAAAAGTTAGGGTGATTTCCCCAACCCTGATTATAAGTGGAAGAATACGGATCGTTTCTAGGTCTTTGCTGGAAAGCAGTATTAGTATGCTCTTGACCATGAAATGGAGAATTCAATGGACATTCTTCCGTAAGATGTGATGGATCAGAACAGCATCCACAGACAGTTTTGGGGAGTTCCATCTGATTTAGGGAGGCTGATAAAAATTTGTGTTCCATAGCTTCGAGTTTCTTTTGCATTGCTGCCATTTCAGCTCTAACTCCTATGAAAACATCCAGTTGATGGATACCACCCCTAGATGATGGTTGACTTACACTCTCCCACTGTAAAGATTTTTCAGCAAAATCTTCTAAAAATCTCCAAGCTTCAACATCGTCTTTAGACATGAAGTTGCCTTGACACATGGATTCAAGATTCTGTTTTGTTGTAGGATTAATGCCCTTATATATGATTCTACACAGATCCCATCGGTGGATTCCGTGATGAGGACATTGAACTAACAGATCCTTGAAGCGTTCAAAACACTTCGAAAATGGTTCATTGGGAAGCTGGGTAAATTGATTTATTTCGCTACGGACTTGGGCTGTCTTATGATTGGGGTAAAATTTCTTAAGGAAAGCTACGACGAATTCATCCCAGTTTGAAATAGAATGTGCGGCTGTGTTATAAAGCCACTTCTCGGCTAAATTGCACAAAGTGAATGGGAGAAGACGTAATCTCATCGCATCCACAGAAAGCTGTGAAGTACCCATCATAGCACATACGTTTTCAAATTTGGTAATAAAAACGTATGCGTCTTCAGACTCGAGACCGTGAAATTTGGGTAAAAGATTGATGTATTGTGGTATGATTTCAAAATTGTCCCCATTGGCTGGTGGAATGGAAAGACAGGTAGAAAGAGGACCTCGAATAGGGTAACATCTCTTTTGGAGAGAGATGCGGGGTGGATTCTGCGCACCTGCGGACGGTGGCAGAGTAGTGTTAAAGAAGTTCGATGGAGAACCGTCCATCGAAGTGGGTGTGGTAGTGGGTGAAGAAAAAGAAGATGTAGAAATACCGACTTCGGAGTCGATAGGAGAAACGCGGACAAGACGGGAACTAGAATCCCGTGTTCAGTCGAGCATGCACTAAATGGTTTAGCACAAGTGGCAGCGTTGTGATAATTAGAGAAAATGTGGATTGGTGTTTTTTTTTTGAAAAAGACGGATTTTTTAAAAAAATCACACAAAAATTGCACAAGCAACCCTAGATCTAATGGTCTCCTAGGTCAAGTCTCTAGACCGCTCCTAGACTTCCAAAAGACAAATCGCAGGATAATTCCTCTACTGCCTCTTTATCCTTTCTATGGCCAGGTAAGTACGAGGTTCTCCGCTACGTAAGTAGCGAGCCTAATTAAGTAACCACTTTCCTTAGACACACTTGCCTCAGACACCACAAAAGAAATGCGGATAAGCAATAGATTACCACGACCTTCTTCTGTCCTAATTGAGCGCGACGGTCCTTAGAGTCTTGTCTAGATATTTTTTAGTTAATCAGGGTGATGCGGATGCTAGTTTTGTGATTTTTGGGGCTTAGGAAGGGTAATGAAATCCCTATCTAATCTTGATTTGGTCTTTGCCCCTTAATTTCCGTATTAAAATATGCAAACAACCAATATTCAAAATGTGCAACAAATTTTTCTTTTAGCGGCGCTGCGAATTTTGCAAAGAATCCTGCAGAAAATGGTTATTGGACAGAGCAGGGAGGAGATAAGAAAGATGGAGATATACCTGGAAAAAAAATCAAACTCTGAATCGACTAAATAGCCGCGGTTCCGCCGCACTATGCTGCAATGTGCCGCGGTTCCGCAGTCATTTTGAATGATCGTTGAACCAAAATTTCTACAGATGCTCCTTTTAGTTCTCTGGCCTTCTTGAAGGCTCCAGAATATTTTTCCTCTTGCTCCACTGATTCCAGTTTCCCTTGCAGAATTCACAACTAATCGTTAAGCACTTGATGCGATTTTGATTTAAAACTTCTGATGGAATAATAAAAATTTTCAACTCAAATTGTAAAACCGAACAAATTAGTACGCAATCCCCGGCAACGACGCCATTTGATTGATCCAAATTCTCGATGTTGTTTAGTAAAATGTAAAGTGTTCACAATCAAAGAATTTTGTAAACCGCGATCAATAATGGTGTCGTTTGAAGCGATCGTTAGTGAGCACGGGTCGTCCACTAAGATTCGTGTATTTGATCGATCTTGTTTTAGATGAATTGAAATAAAATAGTAAAGAAAAATTCAAGAAAGAGATTCATGATTTAATTGAGTTGTCATTTCAAGAAAATCAAGAAAACATTCAAGAATTTAAGAAAGATTAAGAATATATCCAAGATCAATATCGGTTATCAAGAGAATGTAGAAAAGCTTGTAGGATTCGATCAAATTAGTAGCAATGATGAATCTAATAATGACTAACTTATCTATTGATAAATTGTAGCTAGATCGATGGTGATGAATGAAGATTGGGGGTCTATTGAAGAAACTAGGGTTTCTCCTTCTTTATCCCTTGTCTTTTCATTGATCATCATTCAAATCTAACCTTTAGCAAAAAGAATCATCAATCATTTAATCCCTAGTTTGCAACGAAATAATCAAGAATGCGATCTCGCTCAAAATTAGGTCATTAATGATTCTTTATCCTAGAGTTCACAAATCTCATAAGACTTAAGATTAGTATTAGGATTTTATCATCACTTGATCTACCAATTCTCTCGAATCCTTTACAAGCGGAGATTTCACTCACACATCATGAAAATAGAATAATCAAGAATGAGATATTTCATAATGTAAGAATCTAAAGAAAGCAAGACTAAGGGTAATAATCACCTTTATTAAATCTTCTTCAAATTTACACAATTCCTCAATTCGAGGTACAAGAATAAGCTCTCGATCGCTCCTTTGAAGAAGTGAATTTTTCGTTGATCTTTGCGTGGCTCGATCGCCGTGAGACGTGGATCGGTTGCGGATCTCTTGCTCCGATGACGATCGGTGTTGCGATAAACGATCTTTGGATGCCTTTGCTTGATAATGCTCTCAATTGACTCTTGATTTGGATTTGGATCTTGAATTGAATCTCAAGTTGTGTCACTCGACTTTTTACCACCATCCACCAATAACCTTTTACCTTAGCCCTAGATCCTCTTTTATAGATCTCAAATCAAGCTTCCCTCATTAGCTAGGTTGTTACAAGGAGCCTGCTAGAATAAGGTTGTTACAACGAGCCTTCTAGAATAAGCTTAGAAGTTGAGAAGAAACTTTTGGAGATTTCCCAACCCACCAAGCCCTTGACTCGGCCTCGGATCTGCGGCAACTCGGCCAACTCGGCCGCGGATCTGCGGCCAAGTAGTGAGATCACTGTATGGTTTTTCTGGGGTGTTCTGGAGTTGGACTTGAGGTATTCTTTTGATGTCTGGAATCTTCTAATGTTTGCTTGGTTGCTGCCAGTATTTGATTCTTTGGTTTCCTGTATTATATCGGCACTTTTGCGATTCTGGTTCTTTGACCTGAAGAATTTTCTGCACACAATCTCGATAAAATGTGTTGAGATATACAATATCATGCGTGTAGTAATAAACACATAATTTCCTATAAAGAACGTTGAATATATATATATATATATATATATATATATATATATATAACACGGGGTAATTAGTATTTTCCAGACAAACTGGTAATATGTGTTATATTTATATCAACTATCCTTAGATGATTAGAATAATGAGGAAATTTATGTGTTACAGATTGCATTATTTTCGACTGAACAGTGTTCATGGGTTAGTTTTAGTGTAATTAGAAATAACTTAGTTTAGCTTCTTAGTCGCAAAACCCTAGAGTAAAGATTCACACACACGCACACATACACGCATATATTTGTTTTACTTGTGCGTATATGGGTATATATATATATATTTATATGTATGTATGTGAGTATGTATATATATGTATACATATACATGGATAATGAGGATAGTATATGGTACTTGGAGATGATTAGATGTGATTGGGCATGATGCTCCGAGATCGGTGATGTGACTTGGGTCGTATTATGAGATACGACATGAGATTTTCGCGGATCATTTAGCGATGTGTTTTCATACACACACAGATATATGTTGATGGTATCAGTATGTACTAGACTTTATATCAGTACCCTTAATTCGGGATATGATGATAATGATACCTGATAAATAATGAGATAAATATGATAGTTGACCCGTACCCTGATTTGGGATGCCGTACGATGGATTTACCGTACGAGCTATAATTATGATGATAGATCCGCACTCTTGACTCGAGGATGTCATATTATATATATTGTATCGTACGTAACACTATTGAGGCGGGATCACCGACTACTAGATATAAATATCGACTCAGACTTAGGTGGTTTTCCTTACCCTTCCGACTAGTCTGTTAGTTTAGTCCTGTAGTTTACTTAGTAGATGTTAGACTGGGCTCGAGTCATACCTTTTTCCAAAACTAACGAATCATGAGTATTTTAAAGACAGGCCAAGGGATACTACGGATATTTCAAAGGACGTACCTTTTCTTAAAAACACCGTAGCCCCTATTTTCTAAACACACGATTCGTGTTATTTCAAATATCAAAACTGTATGACTCATATATATAAATGTATATTCATATATGTTGCGTTATTATTCATGTTCCGTATATTCTTGCTGTTCGCATCGCATTGCATACTTATTCGTGTTTTCTTTAGTTATTATAAAATAATGCTTTCAGGACACCAGCACCATTACCGATGATGCATATGCTCCACGTACACGTGCTTGTCGGCTTACACACATCATCATCGGTAATTGCCATGTCACGTACACATAAGAAAACATTATTTCATTAGTATAAATTGCTAACTGATAGTTTCGACATAGTACTAGTGCGCTTGCTTTTATATGATAGCTTAGACATTGCATTTATTACTATGATATCTCATGCATGTGTATTTTCATTTGTCATGCAATATTAAGGTATTCACTGTTTATTGACTTTTGATTATAGGATTCGGATTTTTCGTGAGATTTATGGATTTGGAGAAACTGCGAGGATTTTATAAACTCATTATCATTTTCAAAAGATAATAATTACGTATTTCTCATGCTATGATGTGAGATATGTCCACCATGAGTTTTCTCGGCTCTTGAGCGATATCATACACCCGATTCGAGGAGGAGGAGTAACCGTCTGTGGGTGCATGGTGGACCCGGTGCGGTATCCCAAGGCAAGATGGTCGCAGATGATGGCGTTGAGCCTGGAAGGGGAGCACTACCGACCGGTGATTTTATTGTGACGCGGCGGATATCCGGAGGATACCGACGTAGTCTTGAGATTTGATGATATATGCCAGTCCGGATTGCCGGAGCCTGAGGTATTGAGATTTGATGTTATAGGCCAGTCCGG
Organism: Agapanthus africanus; assembly: GCA_030015575.1. Lineage (NCBI taxonomy): Eukaryota > Viridiplantae > Streptophyta > Magnoliopsida > Asparagales > Amaryllidaceae > Agapanthus > Agapanthus africanus. The sequence continues at coordinate 372,214,716 of JASDDO010000012.1, forward strand.
ATTGCCGGAGCCTGAGATATTGAGATAGCGAGATATATATTTTGTGCCGATGCTAGACACGGATTCTCTGTTGATTTCATTGATAATACTTCGATTTTTATACATAAATCTCACTGAGATAAGAAAACAGTTTTCTCATTCAGTTGTATTCTATTTTCATGCATTCATACATCATTTATATGATATGTTTCTACCTGAGGCACTGACACGAGCACTTGGTATTACACTTATGTATAGATGTTTACCCTGGCCATTATCAGATGTTTCAGGTTATATATTATATGGGTATTATGGTATGACCTAGGATAGAGTCATATATGCGATTTCTTCTCGGTGATGTTTTCTACTCACGAGTTGGCAACTCACCCCCGTTGTCCTACAGTTTCTTGCAGGTTTTGCCGTACAGGTTTTCTTGGCGGCTTTGCTAGAACATCGCTTCCTTCCGAGTGATTGCTTTGGTAGGTGGGTTCACTCGTATTGTGACCACCATTATACATTTATTTAGTTCAGTTGTATCTAGTAACTCCATCAACCATACTTGTATTAATTTATAGACTTAGAAGACCAGTGTATATTCTTTCGACCTTAGAGTCGCGCTTGTATTATTATGGTTTTCTTGATCGATATTGGTTTTCCTTTTGATTTTTGATCCTCGCCCTTCGGCGTTGTATATTATATTGCTTGCATGGTTGTGACCGCCAATTGGCGAAGAGCTAGCTCCTCCCACTTGGGGATGCCTTTTATCATTTATGTATATTATTCATGTTGTACCCGTTTGGGGTCAGTATTTACAAAGGAGACTCTGCCAAAATTTTCGGAAAAGACCTGATGTTTTAAAAATGTTTACTACGACTTTCAAGTGATTTATACGCAAACTTTTAAATAAGTTTTCCTTCACTTTGTTCTTTTAAATGGTTTAGATTTCTGGGATTTTGGCTTATTTGAATTAGATGGGGTCCTATAGACTTCATATGATTCAAGTGCCAGTCACGTGTCATTTCGGATCGTGACATGTTATTTACATGTTACTATTTCATTTTTGTTGTGATGGTTTTATTCTTTTTTAAAAAAGAAAATAAGAGAAGGAGACATGGGGGCATGGCGGTTTCATTAAAAAAATGAGTATAGGCAAGAGAGAGAGGGGAGGTTATGGCTTGCTCCATATAATTTTTCTTCATGTTATTCCTTCATCATCTCTTCTTCTTCTTCTTTCTCATCTCCATCTCTTTCTCCACCTCCTCCACCATGATCTACAACCACAAACACCAACACAAATCACTTCAAAACACCATAAAGCTTTCATAAAAAATGTTCCTATCCTCATCCTAAGCATCATAATATGATCAAGTCTCCTCTTTGAAATCATCTCCCAAGCTTGGAAAATTCCTTAATCCCCATCTTGAGGTAAAATTATCTCCTTAAACCATGTTTTAAGTTTGTTTGCCTTAACAAGTTAGTTTTAGAACTTAAAGTGCATGTTCCTAGACTTGAGTATTTCTGAGATGAGTTTTTGGTGGATATTGTAGGGTTACTAGGCACTCTCACAAGGTTTTTTAAGGCATCAACCATGCCTGATTCAAATTTTAGATGTGCCGAACAACCCTAACCAAGATCTTAGACTAGAGATTAGGCGAACAAAGAACAAGTAAACAACTTTACTTCTAAGAGTTTGGGATTACAACCTTTGTAGTCCGGTCCTTCACTTCTAAAGCTCCGTGTTGAAGTCCCTTCGCTGCGATCATCGAGTATCCGGACTCTAGAGAGGCTCCACAAAAGAAAGATGCAAGCTTGCTTCCGATCTTTGATAACAAAGATGATCTACCTTGAAGAAACTCAAACCCAAGCTCTTGCTTTTCTAATCAAGTATTAGCAAAGCAAACACCATAATCTAAGTGGCTAGAATAGATGAGGATGATGAAGTAGGAATTTAGCTCTCATTTATTTTCTATTTCTCACTCATTTTCATCACTTCACAAAAAGCTAGAAAGCTTTTCATTCAAGGAAGAAGAAGGAAGAAGATGATCTATCCTTTTGTGATGAATAATGAAATCTAGTGAGGTTAGAAATGAAACCATGGGTTAAGTATGATAACTTAACCCATGTAGAGACTTAACCATGGTAAAGGGTTGGGTTGGGTTAACAAATATCAACCAAAATATCTTTCGAAAATATCTTTAGTTAAAAACAAAAGCAAAGTTTCTAGAAGCTTCAAGAAGGTTTAACCCTAATCCAAACCCTAACCATGTTTAAACTCCACAAAACATTTTGCATTTGTAACCTTAACTTGTTACATTATTATATATCACATATATAATACATTTTGTAACAAAATAAAATAATACAATTAACATATATCACATATATATCAATGTATTACCCGAGTGAGAAAAATAATCTTTTCGTGAGCTTATATTAGTTAATGTAATTTAATATATCAAATATATAATTATACACTAAATTATCGAATCAACACTTGATCCAATAATCCGGCTATTTCACAAATAACCGACTAATATAATCTGTATCAGTTCATCGAATCAACACTTGATCTGATGACCCGGCTATATCACATATACCCGGCCGATATCACATATCGCGAGAATCTAGTACGGTATCATATACACATATTGTTCTCGGTCCCGCACATATCATATATGTGCTCCTACTCCGTTTTTCCTGAGCCTGGAAACCTCTGTGTATGATTCTAAAGAATCGTCAATACGCCGGCAGTAGGTGATGATCATATCAAACACCCACAAGCTGCAAGCGGTCAGTTAAACGTAACAGCTACCCAGGTATTGAGCGATCAGAAGATCAACAAGCAAGCATGTACATTCTCCCGTGAATCCAACCAGTAACACTCCCGTACAGTCCGGTCTCTTCGTCTGATATGTCGCATATCTCGCCTAAGGGTGGTAAACGTCAGACCTCAGTAGCTTGATAAGTCGTGTCGATATGAGGTCCATAACAGTTCGAGAAACTACTGATAACACTTACCGGTAAATCTCAGCAACTCTGGTCAGGGATTTCCAGTTATAGCCAATCGAACACAGCGCAACATCAACTCCCTATACCGGGAGAGACGAAACCCCTCCTATCGCTCATTGCCTCCATGTGATTCGGGACTGTACCCAAAAGCCACCTTTTTGCACGCCCTCTTGGACGTGGTATGATGGAATTCAAAGCACAGTAGGAATTACACAAGACTCTATGACGATCTCGGGTCTACAGACTAACCTGTACCAGTATCACCAGAGAACTGCCATCTGGCGTGAGGTATAATACCATTTGGGATTTCTCGGCGAGTCCGTCCAGTGTACCCAGTTTCCACTGAGCACCCGTATACCTTCTCTGATGTCAAACACCAATGGATATGGGATCATCCATTGCCCATCATATGGGTCAAGAAGCGCATACGCTAGTCTACTCTGGAGTATCGATGCCCTGTCTCGATACTCCCAAGACTAGGAACATCTGAAGGATGTACTTGGCGACTACACTGTCCCCACTAGTATGATCCACATCATAGTCCTGGTAGTCAAGTACTCATCCTAAGGGCTTTATCAACATGCAACATAGAGACAATCAGAGTACATGTTAAGATAAATAGCAACCAGATAGCGTACTATCATGTCGAGCAAGAAAGTCCTTCCTATATATGTCCCAGCATTCACTACAATATATAACGCATGTACAGTAATGGCCTCTAGGGCATACATATAACTAACATAACTTATAGTGGTGGTATAGTAGAGAATTAGTGAGAGTCTGCCACCTAATTAGTGATAGAAGAGAGTGTTTTAGTCCAAGTATCACCGGTTTTAAAGAGTTTTAAAATTTTAAACAGGAGTTAAGATTTTCAAATATCAGTTTTCTTTAAGTTTTTGATGTTCAAATCAAATATGGAGCAACTAGGGATCTCTAGAAAATATTTTGCATATATATTAGACCTACTTAAACCACTAGGAGACACCACCGTGAGGACGAGACCCTAACTCTAAAATTGGACCGCAAATTGAGGTTAAAACGAATTATTTGGCAGTTTACTGTAGCAATTAGGTGTCGGGGTTTGTTCAGTAGGTGTTTTACATTATATATAAGCCTATTTTATATGTTATTTTGCCCCAGATTTCCTTAGTTAAAATCTGGAGTTATTTTACTTGGCTTTTAACGATATTTTGTGATTTTTGAAATTTGGTTTTCGGATTTCTATGTTGTGACTTAGTCATTCGACGTTCGTACATCAACGCCGGGAGTATTTAATCGGATTTAACATGCATTGACCATAAGTTCTAATCTATGTGCAGTTCTCTCATCGTGTCGGTTTTTTATATGGATTTTTTTGCGATTTTGGTTATGATTTCGATTGTAGGTATAAACGTGTGGACTTCCGAGACGACGAAAAAGGGCGAGGCATCCGTTCGCTTCGACTTGGGTGAGGCATTTAGATGAGTAGATGTAAATTTATGGGGAAAGTCGGGTGGATGCCATATAGCACTCCCGTAACCATAAAGATTATGATCCTATATATATACTAGAATTATATACCTAGTCTAACCTTATACGATAGTAGTATACTTAGTAGATGATTATACCCTTAGTCTCTATTTCTTACCATTAATCTATATACATACATACATATATATAAGGATATTTACGATATAAGTACACGTGATATAGTATGATATAATACGAGATGATATGATACGTTATTGAAGGGATGCGTAGCACGACAACAAGGTTTCGGGAGGTATCGTCCATGCCAGTTTCAAAAATTTACCGTACTAAAGAACCCTAACATAGAATCTTAACTAGAGATTTAGACTAATCAACAATATAAACAACTTTACATCTAAGTGAACAAGGAATACAACCTTTGTAGACCGGTCCTTCGCTTCAATAGCTCCGTGTAGTAGTCCTTTCGCTCCAAGTAGTGAACTCCCGGACTCTAGAAAGGCTCCACAAGATGAACGGAATAAGCTTGCTTGAAGTCTTCGAGGCCGAAGATGATTTACGTCGAGGAGACACCAACTCAAGCTACCTATTCACTAATGTGGAATTATTGAAGCAAACACCCTAAACTAAATGGCTAGTATAGTAGAGGATGATGAAGTGGGAATTTTTCTCACTTTAGATTTATTTTTCTCACAATATTTCATCACCTTGAGAAAAGATAGCAAGCTTTCTCTTGATGAAGAAGAAGATGAAGGGGAGATGAGAATGAAACTCATGAGGTGAGAATAGCAACCATGGGTGAGTTTGTGTTATACACTAACTCATGTAGAGACTAAACTATGGCTAAGGATAGTGGTTAGGTTAATAAATATCTTAAGCAAAACAAAACTAATGGACTAAGTCAATGGGCTCAACAAGCTTCTCCAAGCTTCTAGCCATGACAAAATTCCAACCAATTTTGAATTTCTTAAATAAATAAAAACCCTAGGATTATCATAAGCATGGTGTGAGTCTCATACACCCATGTAGCATTATCATCTAGCATGACATAAAATAATGTACATTAATATATATCACATATATACTAAGCGTATACAAGTGAGAAAAAGAAATGTTTAAGTGAGCTAATATTAGTTAATGTAATTCAATATATCAAATATATAATTATACATTAAATTATTAAATCAACATTTGATTTAATAATCCGGTTATATCACATATAACCGACTAATATCATATGTATCAACTTATCGAATCAACACTTGATCCGATAACCTGGCTATATCACATATAACCGTCCGATATCACATATCGCGAGAATAGAATGCGGTATCACATACGCGCATTAATCTCGGTCCCGCACATATCATATATGTTCTCTTACTTCGTTTCGCATGAACCAGGAAACCTCTGTGTAAGACTCTAAAGACTTGTCAATACACCGGCAGTAGGTGATGATCAAATCAAACATCCACAAGCCGCAACCGGTCTGCTAAACGTAACGGCCACCCGGGTATTGTGCGATCAGAAGATCAACAAGCAAGCCTGCTCATACTCCTGCGAATCCAATCAGTAACACTATCGTACAGTCCGGTCTCTTCGTCTGATATGTCGCATATCACAGCCTAGGGGTGGTAATCGCCAGACCCCAATAGCCTGATAAGTCATGCCGATGTAAGGCTCATAACGGTTTGAGAAACTACTGATAACACTTACCGGTAAATCTCAGCAACCCTGGCCAGGGATTTCCTGTTATAGCCAATCAAGCATAGCACAACATCAACCCCCAATACCGGGAGAGACGAATCCCCTCTTATCGCTCATTGCCTCCATGTGACTCGGGACTGAACCCAAAAACCACCGTTTTGCACGATCTCTTGAACGTGGTAAGGTGTAAATCAAAGCACAGTGGGAATCACACAAGACTCTATGACGATCTCGGGTCGACAGACTAACCTGTACCAGTGTCACCAGAGAACTGCTATCTGACGATAGGTATAATACCATCTAGGAGTTCTCGGCGAGTCCGTTCAGTGTACCCAGTCTCCACTGAGCACCCGTATACGATCTCTGATGTCAAACACCAATGGATATGGGATCATCCATCGCCCATCATATGGGTCGAGAAGCGTATACGCTAGTCTACTCTGGAATATCGATGCCCCGTATCGATACTCCCACGACTAGGAACATTTGAAGGATATACTTACCGACTACCTCTTCCCCACCAGTATGATCTGCACCATAATCCTGGTAGTCAAGTACTCATCCTAAAGGCTTTATCAACATGTAATAGAGAGACAATAAGTGTACATGTTTAGATAAAGAGCAACTCGATAGCATACTATCATGTCGAGCAAGAAAGTCCTCCCTATATATGTCCAAGCATCCACTACAATATACATCATATGTACAGTAATGGCCTCTAGGGCATACATATAACTAACAATCTCCCACTTGCACTAAGGCCATTTGTTGTAGTATCTCATACTCAACGTCCTATAGAAGTCTCTCTAGGGAAAGACTTCTGTGAGTGGATCCGCCGTGTTATCCTTCGCGTCAACTCTCCTTACCTCAATCCTTTGGAGATCAACCATCTCCCTGATCAGGTGATACTGTCCTCAGAATATGTCTGGAACGCTGTTGGGACCTACGTTCCTAGGCCAAAGCCATAACTCCATTGTTGTCATAATAACAATTATTGGACGCTCAATGGTAAGAACCATGTTCATCTCATGAACAAGAATTATCCAGACATCCACTTTGGTAGCATCGTTGGTAGCGATGTATTCAGCCTTTATCGTCTAGTTTGCCACGGTATCTAGCTTGGAACTCTTCCAACATACCGTCCCTCCACTGAGGGTAAAGACAAAGCCTATGACCGACTTTCAGTCGACCTTATCACTCTGGAAGCTCGAATTGGTAAAGGACTCCCACCGGAGTTCACTGTTACCAAACTCGAAGAACATTTCTTTAGTGCTTCTCAAGTACTTAAGAATGTCCTTCGCAGCTGTCCAGTGATTCTCCCAAGATCCGATTGATTCCTGATCACTATACTTAGTGAGTTAGCTACATCTAGTCTGGTACATAAAATCGCATACATGATAGAGCCTACTACCGAAGCATAGGGTATCCCTTGCACGCGAGCTCTCTCCAAATCAGTCTCGAAAGACATCTTTTTGGAGAGGGTGATTCTGTAAGTAGACGTTGTACACCCCACTACTTGCGGGGAGGCGGAAATATGAAAAACAATCATTTTGTTTAAAACAACATCGACTAACCGAAAGGATCTTTGCTAAACTATAACTAACACTAACATAGGAGTTGTTAACTACTATGGAAGAATATTATACCTAATGAACCGTGTCCTTCTTCTTCTCGTTATCCACCTCCTCGTCGGCCTCCTCTATGTAATAGACGATCCACCCGAGAGCTTCTACTCCAAGCTTTGCCTCTAATCTTGAGGTAACTAGGTTTCTCTAGTTGCTAATCAAAGTCACCTAGGTGATATAGAGTATGGATATGGATTAATTAGTCTTGCTAATCCTTGATCTCAACACATGAGAGGGTAGGATTAGGGTTTGAAGAGAGAGAGAGCTTGAGGAGAGAGAAGGTGAGGATGGGAATGATATGAAATAATGATCCTTCTTGAATATATGAAGCATAATCATTTATCAAAATAAATAAATAAAATGATTAATCATCATGCTTCATTTATTCATTATGTGTGATTCATTGCATGAGTCATTAACCAAGTAATGCATCATTAATGACATGAATGATTCGCACAAATGAGTCACTAAATCAATAAATGCTTATGCCACCTAAACCCTCAAGTCATCATCCTTCTAGAATCTTCCCGCCAAATTACGAGAACGCCCCTCCTATCCGTGAAAACACGGAAAAACTTTAGACTGTATGTAACGTTTTCAAAATAATAAAATATGATTTTTGGGAATTTTTATAATTTAATATTATTTTAATGAATATTTTAATATTCTGGTATAATTAAATACAAATAGATGGGGAAAAATTATGGAAAATTCTAAAATAAGGTATTTTATGGAATTATGCCATTTTAAAGTTTTTAAGATTAGTTATATGCTAATTTAGTGCTAATCGCGATTAAGAATCGCTAATTGGATTTTTAGTTTTTTTTTGCACATATCATTTTCCACACTTGTTACACTTGTGTTACATTTCTATTGCCATGGTTGTTCTTTTGGGTTCACTATTGGAGTGAGAGGGAAAAGAAAAGAAATAAAAAGTAAGTGATGATGAAAGAGAATGTCTAGGTCAAACCTCTTTTGACCCATGCCCCCCCATCATTTCCCTTCTCATTTTCTCTCCCCTCTCCCATTTGAGCTGCTGCTGCTCTCTCTCTCCCTCTCTCTCCCTCTTCATGAAACCTTAGATCCACCATGAAATCAACCCCAAAACCCCATTCCCACTTCACAAAACTTACTCCCAAGCTCACTAGCTACACATTGAACCTAACAAGATTGGATTTGGAGGACTTTGAGCAACTCAAGAATTTTCTTGAGTTGCCAAAGGAGGTAATTTCTGCACCTATTAGAGTAGTATCTCATTTCTTATGCATTAATTCTAGTTTCATATCGATATTGTGTCGTTTTGTGGACTTTGGAGAATTCAAGTTAGGGTTTAGGGTTAGACCTGAAATCAAAGTGAAATTGAGGCTTGTTGTGACCTTAGAACCCCTTGGGTGATGCTAATTTGAACCCAAACCTGAGCTAGAACACAGAATACGGAATTACGGAATCGATATCGGGAAAAACTGTAAATCTGGGAGTGTTTTGTGGAATCTGCTATCACCCCGAGACCCCAAAAATAAAACTGAGTTGACAGTGAGATGTGCAGGCACCATAGAACCACCACACCAAACCCTAGCCTCCAACTCCAATTCTTGGCCGCCAATTTATCCCTTCTGGCCGCAAATTACGGCCATAGCAGGAGGGAATTGCCTCGATTTTTGTGCATGGCCCTATTTCCTCTAGTCTTGACCCTGGGTATGTCTAGTTTTGACTGATTCCATCTAGGGTAAAATCTGGGTTGATTTTCCTATGTTGGTGCATGGTTTACGACTTGATTTAGCATGGATTTTGGTATTTGGTGATTCATTGCTGTCGGGTGGTGTTTGGACGTCAACGACAAGTGGATATTGAACGTGTTTACATGCGAGACGATAGGTTTTTACCTATGCGAGTAGCGTGTGCTATTTTGGTTTCCGATGTGATTTTCATGTGCTTTAGCGTTGTGATATACTTGTAGGTACCCTACGTGATGTTGAGGCAAAGAAGATGAAGATGGAGACATCGACACCGACACATGAGAAGCAAGGTGAGTAGATTATATCTATGGGGAGAAGTCGGGTGGATGGCGTATAGCACCCCCGCAGTCCGTGGTGATGTATACGAATACGTATACACACATATATTCATTATGTGTTGTTTAGGATTATTGATGGTAATAATGGATTATTGGTGATAAGGATGTATTGGTTGAGTATAGTACGAAACCCTAGAGTAGTGGTTGCACCCAAACTCACACATACACACATACTTGCATACATTCTTTCATTTTTCTGTGCGCATATGATGGTGTGTATATCTACACATGGGTATGGGACTATGTGTTCATATACGAGATTTGAGGATGATACGTGGGATTGAGATGAGTCGATGAGATTCGATTGAGGCCGTGAGATTTGGCGACATGACAGAGTTCGTATTGGAGATGTGATATGATGGTAGTGATACCTGTCATGTGATGAGATAGTGTGATATCGACTCAGATTTAGGTGGTTTCCATACCCCTCTCTAATGACTTGATTGTTGGGTTCGTAGTTCGCCGAGTAGGCGTTAGACTAGACCCGAGTCATACCTATTTCAAAACTAACGAATCAGGGATATTTTAAAGATAGGCAAAAGGGTTTATACGGATATTTTCAAAAGGCGCATCTTTTCTTAAAACACCGTAGCCCTTATTTTACCAAAAGCCCTGATTCGTCTTATTTCAAAAAGCAAGGTTGCATGATATATCTATTGAGGCAGGTTCTCTACTGTTGCGTTGATTATTCGATTCCGCATATTCATGCTATTTGCATTGCATCGCTTGTATTGTTGATATATTTCAGTCATGCTGCTAGGACACCAGCACCATTATCGATGATGCGTATGTTCCACGTACACTGTTGCCGGCTCACACACTTCATCATCGATAATTGCCATGTCACTACACTGTAGTACTGTTGCATTCAGTGTATGTTGCTTACATTTCTTTACATGTCGCATACATCATGCTTCCGGATTATACGCATTGAGATATGTTATTTCCATGATATTTCTGGTTTGTGGGAACCGTGGGTGTTTCAAAAGGAAAGTATGTAATTGTTTTAAAACCCGGTTACCCTTGATATGATATTTCAGTGCGTCCACCATGTGTTTTCTCGGTGCTGAGAGCGATATGTGAAACCCGATTCGAGGAGGCGGATGAGGCCGATTGCGGGTACATGGTGGACCCAGTATGGTTCCCCGGGGCAAGAAATGTTTTTCGTGGAGTAGACGATGAGCCTGGCAGGGTGGCGAGTACCTACCAGTGATTGGTTGGACCTGGCGGTTATCCGGAGGATACCGACCAGAGTCGATAGATGGATATGGGCGTACTGCCGGGGCCGAGGGCCGATACCGCAGACAGAGCCCGTGGGCCGATCCAGACTGACGGAGCCCGATATGTGAGGATTTACGTGCCGATGCTGGGCACAGTTTTCATGATGTTTTCGAGTGCCAATGATGGGCACTCCGGTTCCATGATTTTGACGTGTCGCGAGGGACAAAGGTTGTTCATATCCTCATATTTCCATGCATATGCTGATGGTATTTACATGCATGATGGTTATTGTCATTGGGTGACGAGTGGACGGGATCCACGTACATGCAGATGGATTTCATTGATTGTACCTCACATTTATGTTATGCTATTACCTGAGGCACTGGCACGAGTACTTGTCACTGCACTCATGTATAGAGATTACATTGCCAGTTTAGCATGTTCAGACTTATTCATATTGAGGTTTATATGTATATCTGATCGTATTGACCTAGGATGGGTCATGCATTCGATCTCTGCTTGTAGATATTTTCTATTCACGAGTTGGCAACTCACCCCCGTTGTGCCACAGTCCTTGCAGGTTTTTGCCGTACAGATTCCATAGCGGCATTTCTGGCACACTGCTTCCATATGGGTGACTTGCGTTGGTAGGTGGGTTCTTTTGTATCAGAACCACCATTGCTCCTGTATTATTCATTGTATTTAGTAATTCCATCAACCAAAACTTGTATATTGTTTCAGACTTAGAAAACGGTGTTGTATTATTTCGACCTTAGAGTCGCGCTTGTAGTATTACGGTTTTCTGGCTGTTTTGAGTTTCTTTTTTGGGTTTTGATCCTCGCCCTTTGGCGTTGTATATTATTATTGCTTGCGTGGTTGTGACCATCGATTGACGAAGAGTTAGCTCCCGCTTGGGGATGCCTTTTATCATTTCATATATATTATTCTTGTTGTACCCCTTCTGGGGCCAGTTTTTACAAAGGAAACTCTGCCGAAATTTTCAGGAAAGGTTACACATTTTAAAAATGCATATTCGGCTTAGTTATTTAAAAACTTGATTTTTGAAACGTGATTTTCTTACTTCTTAAAACCAGTTTTCTTTATTTACTCTTTAAATGGTTTTAGATTTCTGGGCTTTTGGCTTACTTGGATCAGATGGGGTCCTATAGACTTCATATGGTTCAAGGGCCAGTCACGTGCTCTTTCGGGGCGTGACAAAGTTGGTATCAGAGCGCTAGGTTGACCTTGGTTCGAGTCTAAGTTTGACTATGTGGAGCCTAGGGCGTTATATATATACGGAACTTCGGCTTGACCTTACGAAACTTAGACTTAATCGAGGGGGTATTAGACCCGAACTTTCGTCGTGTAGGATGACCCTTGGTTGATGGAATAGGTGACTAAAGTAGAGTGACGTACCGTGGGTATGTTCCGCGGCATACTTACGACACGCCACTCCGCTTAAGAAACCTTAGGTTGTACATTTCCTTGCACCGTATTGTATTCCTTCCTATGATCTACCTTCATCGATACTGGTTATGATCTTGCTGCCGCGATTGCACGGGCAAAGTGAGCTACGGCTCGAGTTGCGTCAGCATGAGCTCGTCGTGGACGAGGGCTTACCGGGGCATGATTGCAGAGACATACGGTTGCATTGAGGCTTCGTATTTTGTGTTTCCGCACTATGAGCGTTTGACAGATCGCTGTTGCGAGATTTCTCGGATGTACCGGTAGGTACCAGAGGATTGAGCCACTGATAGAGGCCAGCCAGGATGTGATGACCGTTGGTATATCGCTTTTCCAGGACGATTGAGGCGCTGTTTAGCGTATAGACGAATGAGCCAGTTGTTGCTGCGAATGATGAGATATCGCCCAGATGATTGGAGCTACTGCAGCATGAGCATATACTTAGATATATGATAGTGAGTCGCTAGTCACTGAGGATTAATGACTAGGACATGTGGTTCGTTCGCTTACCCCGATGCGAGGTCATCAGATAGGTTGATTCCAGCTAGAGGCGACGTCACGCAGATTCGTTGAGAGTCGATTGAGACGATCGAATGTCAGGAACCCATTTTCCAAGTTTAAAGTATTCGGAAAGACATGCAAGCGATTCTATGGACCCTCTAGAAGAATGAAACCCTAACTCGACTTAATGACCGTGTGAAAGCCTTTGAACCTTAGGGTTTGCGGCAGTTCCTCGGCGCCATTAGTGAGGCTTGGGTTTGCCTTTCTACGGCTGGACCACCGATGCTGTGGTATGTACTCGATACTATTAAACTGTACCCGAGATGTTGAGCTCTTAGGAGATTGTGAGGTTCTGACGAGCCGATCGGACGATTCGACATCATTCGGATATCATGTGATGGGACACTGCTTGGGAGACTCCAGATACGAGCATAGCCGTTGGAGCGCAGTCTGTGTAGCCACGATGAGATGAGTCCGAATCAGTCGATATTGGAGCAAGGTGGAGTAAAGAGTTCGCACGAGATTTCAACGAGATGACGTTCCACTCCGCTGACATCAGAGATGTGATATGCACGCTGAGGACGTGTTCGGCTAGATATCTTCTACTGAGTGATGAAGATACCGAGTTCGTGATTTCGGGTCCGTGTGAGGGAATTCGGATGGACCGTAGCCGAGGGCATTGCAGTGCGCGGTTAGAGACGCGATGTCGAAATGGTCGATGATACAGACAAGCGGGACAAGAAGTTCGTGCGAGATGCAGATGAGCTGTCACTACACCCCGTTAAGATTAAAGGTCGGATATGCGTACAGAGGCGCAGGGATGCGACCAGCTTCCGAGAAGATGTTGTACTAAGGGTGCAGATGTTCAGAAAGCGAGGAAAGATTACGCCAGAGTACCAGCCTCCTTACAGTTTGGCTTAGGCAAGATCAGAAGAGACCTTGAGTAGGATTCCTTCCAGTACACTGCTGCAATAAGAGTTGCACCCAGGATCAGATTGTGTGATGGGTATTTAGAGGACCAGAGGTCGACGCCAGAGATGTGCTGCTCTACGAGCGGTCGTGGGGATTGACCGAGAGATGACCAGGGAAGTGCCAGAATGGAATCATTCCTGTCAGCACACCTGACCGGGCCGATGAGCCGATGGATTGCGAGATTGGTAATCTACAGGAAAGATAAGGAACCAGAGGCAGATGATGCCAGCCGCGAGCAAGAGGCAAGTAGATATCTTGCGCCGCTAGTATCGGATGTATCGGTACCTTCTCGACCCTGAAGAAGGATATACCGACGACGGTAATTATGATTTGTGATTTTGTGATTTGACTATTACGTATCCGTTGCTTTGGATTTCGGTATTTTGAGCGATCTATTCGCATGATTTAGTCTTGATGACTGAGTTCCATGATATTTGATTTTGTGCACCATGGTTGCACCTACTGGGTATTTATACCTTGCACATAGTTATTACTCTTGAGGTATTGATTGTGATTTCATGCCTATTTTATGCCGGTGATTTGATTTACGCTTCCAACATAGTTTCATGTACTTTTAGTGTTTTGATTTGTGCACGCTGATGCACGCGGTTGTGAGTTTTTCCATCGCGGTACACCTGATTTTGATTAAGCCGCGTTGTATATCGTTTCGTGCCTTGGCTGCACCTGCTTATGACTTTATGGCTTTCATACAGTTGATTTGATGTTGTGCATATGTTACGCACACGATTTGATTTTTGCACTCGGTATAGCTTATATGTGCTTGTAGTGCATTGATATGTGTTTTGTGCACGCAGTTGCACACGTTTATGATTTCCTTTATACCGGGGTACACTTGGTGTTGCTGCTTACGTATTTGAGTTATTGCTTGGTATTTGTGCATGGGATGCACCAGTTCTATACCTGCTTACGTAGTATCCGAACCCTTGTCGTAAAATCATACGACCTCTATATCGTTTCGCCTGGAGCAGGGAAACTCTCTGTGTGGGACTCTAAAGACTCGAATACTACGCTGGCAGTGGGTTTAACCACAGACCGCAAGCGGCACTTGCTGTACGTAACGGTCCCCAGGTAAATGTCGATAAGAAGGTCGATGAGGAAACCCATCCGAACTCCTACTGAGCCTGATGTGACAATCTCCGTACAGTCCGGTCTGTTCGTCTAGGACTATCGCATATCAGGCCTAGGGGGGCGGCAAGCGTCAGTCCCCTAAAAGCGGTATAAGTCGTGTCGGAGCGTAGCCCATTACACCTTGAGAAATTACTGGAAAACCTACCAGTAAATCTCTCTTGCCCTGGCCAGGGACTTTGCGTAATAGCTCTCTGACACAGCGCGATATCAATTCCCAATACCGGGAGAGACGAATCCTGTCTAACCACTACTGCCTCCAAGTGCTCGGGACTGCACCCAACTGCTACCTGTTTGCATGACTCCTTTGAGCCGTGGTAGGGTAGCAATCTAAGAACAGTAGGACACACATGAGGCGAAGTAGCAGTGTCGAGTCTGCGGACTATGCTGTACTCATGTCACCCGGGAACTATTAACTGACGACGGGTATAATACCAACCAACAGTTCCCTGCGAGTCATGTCCGGTGTACCCGTAACCAAACGAGCACCTGTATACTATCTCCGGTACGGCGTACTGATGGCTGTGGGACAGACCATCTCCCCAAATGGGATGAGAAGCGTACACACTAGTCTACTCCGGAGTATCGATGCCCTGTCTCGATAATCCTACGACTAGGGACCTGAAAAAGGATGTGCTTGTAGACTACCCAGCCCCCACCAGTGTGACTGACGTCACAACGCTGGTAGTCAAGCAAGATCCTAAGGGCTCTATCAATACGTACACATATTAAGATTGAGAAAACCAAGTAGCATACTACTATATTTAGCAAGACAGTTAATATAACTGTGAATATCCCAAGCTTCCATTAAGTAATATACAAGCTAGTATGATACAATAATGTCCCCTAGGACATATACACTAACAATCTCCCACTTGCACTAGGGCCATGTACAGGCATATCAAAGACCGATCATCTCGAGTAGTCTCTCGAACTGAATCTGAGGTAAGGCCTTTGTGTAGGGTTCTTAGGCACACTTGTGAAGGTTCATAAAGCATCAAACATGCCCGAATAAAATTTTACATGTGCCGAACAACCCAAAGACGAGATCTTTGCTAGATTATTAGGGTTTAGCATGCAAGATAACATCTTTAAAGCTACGTGTGAGGGATTACAACCTTTGTAGTCTGCTCCTTCGCTTCACAAGCTCCGAGTAGAAGTCCCTTCGCCGCGATCCACGATCTCCCGGACTCAAGAGAGGCTCCACGACTCGAACGATCCATGCTAGCTTGAAGTGTTCCGATTCTCTGATGATCTACGTCGAAGTTGCTATAACCCAAGCTTTCTCACTCTAAAGAGATGAACACCCTAATCTAATGGGCTAGATTAGATGAGGATGATGGAGTAGTATTTATGCTATCTTTTTAATTCACTTTCTCACAAGAAATCATCACAAAAAGGAATTTCTAGTGAGCTCTCTCTCAAAAACTATAGAGAGAAGAAGATGAAGAATGAAGAGAATAATCCTTTTGTGATGAATAGTAGATAAATATATATGATTGATTATGGAACCATGGTCAAGGATGAGAGGCTAAAAGTTTGTAGAGAATAAACTAGAGTTAGGGTTTGGTTCGGTTAAGGATAAGTAAACCATAATATCTTAACCAAGACAAAATAGAATCCTTCTAGAATGAACAAGAATGAGCTAACCCTAATCAAACCCTAATCCCTTTTTATCATCCTTAAACATGTTTCATAATAAATCATTACATGTCACAATAATATATATCACATATATATTATATATTTGCAACAAAAGAAAATAATACAATTAACAATCGCATATATATCAATGTATTAATCCGGTGAGAAAATGAAATAATAAAGCGAGCCAATATTAGATAATGTAATACAATATATCATATATATCATTATACATTAAATCATCGAATCAACACTTGATCCAACGATCCGGCTTATATCGAATATAACCGACTAATATATCATGTACCGATTCATCGAATCAACACTTGATTTGATATCCCGGTTCATATCTAAATATCGCGAGAATATAATACGGTATCTCATATCGCATTATCCTCGGTCCTGCATATATCACATATGTGCCTCTACTCCGTTTTGCCTTAGCCAAGAAACCTCTGTGTAGGACTCTAAAGAATCGTCAATACGTCGGTAGCAGGTGATGATCATATCAAACACCCACAAGCTGCAAGCGGTCAGCTAAACATAACAGCCACCTAGGTATTGAGCGATCAGAAGATCAACAAGCTAGCCTGTCCGTTCTCCTGTGAATCCAATCAGTAACACTCCCGTACAGTCCGGTCTGTTCGTCTGATATGTCGCATATCAAGTCTAGGGGTGGTATACGTCAGACCCCAGTAACCGATAAGTCGTGTCGATGTGAGGCTCATAACAGATCGAGAAACTACTAGTAACACTTACTAGTATATCTCTATATTAGCCCTGGCCAGGGACTTCCAGTTATAGCCAATCGAACACAGCACAACATCAACTCCCTATACCGGGAGAGACGAATCTCTTCCTATCTCTCATTGCCTCCATGTGATTCGGGACTGTACCCAAAATCCACCGTTTTGCACGCCCTCTTGGACGTGGTAAGGTGGAAATCAAAGAATAGTGGGAATCACACAAGACTCTATGATGATCTCGGGTCTACAGACTACCCTGTACTAGTGTCACCGGAGAACTGCCATCTGACCTGTGGTATATCACCATCTGGGAGTTCTCGGCGAGTCCGTCCAGTGTACCCAGTCTCCACTGAGCACCCGTACACCATCTCTGATGTCAAACACCGATGGATATGGGATCATCCATCGCCCATCATATAGGTCAAGATGCGTATACGCTAGTCTACTCTGGTGTATCGATGCCCTGTCTCGATATACCCTCAACTAGGAACAGTTATAGGATGTACACATCGACTACTATGGCCCCACTAGTATGATCTCATCATAGTCCCAGTAGTCGAGTACAGATCCTAAGGGCTTTATCAACATGTGAGAGTAAGACAGTAAACCAATACAAATCAACATGTTAAGATAAAGTGAAACCAAATAGCATACTATCATGACGAGCAAGAAAGTCCTCTCTGTATATATCCAAGCATCTATCATAATATACATCATATGTACAACAATGGCCTCTAGGGCATATACATAACTAACAATCTCCCACTTGCACTAAGGCCAGCTGCTGTAGTATCTCATACCTAGCATCCCGAATAATCTCTCAAACTGTATCTGGGAAATGGCCTTCGTGAGTGGATCCGCAGTGTTATCCTTCGTATCTACTCTCCTGACCTCGATCTCCCGGCGATCAACTATCTTCCTGATCAGGTGATACCGCCTCAGAATATGTCTGGATTTCTGATGGGATCTGGGTTCCTTGGACAAAGCCACAGCTCCATTGTTATCGCAATACAGAGGTATTGGATGTTCAATGGATGGAACCACACCAAGTTCACTAATGAACTTCTTCATCCAGACAACCTCTTTGGCAGCATCGTTGGTAGAGATGTATTCAGCCTCCATCGTCGAGTCTGCAATGGTATCCTGTTTGGAACTCTTCCAACATACCGCCCCTCCATTGAGGGTAAAGACAAATCCCGAGTGCGACTTAGAGTCGTCCTTATCACTTCGGAAGCTGGAATCGGTAAAGGACTCCACTCGGAGTTCTCCGTTACCATACACCAAGAACATGTCTATAGTCCTTCGCAAGTACTTGAGAATGTTCTTCACAGCTGTCCAGTGACTCTCTCCAGGATCTGCTTGATACCAACTCACTACACTTAGTGAGTATGCTACATCGGGTCTGGTACATAGCATCGCATACATGATAGAGCCTACTGCCGAAGCATAGGGTATCCCTTGCATGCGAGCTCTCTCCAAATCAGTCTTGGGAGACATCTCTTTGGAGAGAGTGAGTCCAGAGATCATGGGTTGGTTCCCACGCTTGGATTCTTCCATACTAAACCTCTTTAGTATGGTGTCAATGTACCTGGATTAGGACAATCCCAGTATCCTTTTGGATCTATCTCTATAGATCCTAATCCCCAATATGCAGGAGGCATCACCTAGATCTTTCATTGAGAATCTTTGTGATAAGAAGAGCTTGACTGATTGCAGCATAGGAATATCATTTCCTATCAAGAGTATGTCATCCACGTACAATACGAGGAAGACAAGCCTACTCTCTGCTACCTTCTTATAGATACAAGGTTCATCTATGTTTTTGATGAAGTCAAACTCTTTGACTACAACATCAAAACAGATGTTCCAACTCCGCGATGCTTGATTTAACCCATAAATGGATTTAAGCAGTTTAAACACCTTTCCGCTGCTCCCACTATCTACGAAGCCCTCTGGCTGAGTCATGTACACGCACTCTTCTAAATCACCATTTAGAAAGGTGGTCTTAACATCCATTTGCCAGATTTCGTAGTCATGGTATGCAGCAATGGCAAGTAAGATCCGGATGGACTTAAGCATAGCCACTGGAGAAAAGGTTTCGTCATAATCCACACCTGGTCGTTGACTTAAACCCTTTGCTACAAGTCTAGCTTTGAAAGTCTCAACTTTTCCATCTACACCAAATTTCTTTTTAAAAATCCACTTGCTCCCAATGGGTTTTACCCCTTCAGGAGCATTTTCCAAAATCCATACTTCATTGGTGTACATGGATTCCATCTCAGATCGCATTGCATCCAGCCATTTCACAGAGTCACTACTCGTGATGGCCTGCTCGAAACTAGTCGGGTCATCATCTTCCATGATGCAATCCTCGCTTCCACCATCAATGAGAAAACCGTAGTATCTCTCAGGCGGATGAGAAACTCTGCTAGACAGGCGGACAGGCTGGGGTTCGTCGGGTACTACTGAATCCTCTGGTTCCACTAAATCTTCAGTTGTAGTTTGTGTTGCTGGAACCTCTTCCAGCTCTACCTCATCGCCACTAATTTCTTTTGTAAGAAATTCCTTTTCTAAAAAGGTGGCATGTTGAGCAACAAACACCTTTTGTTGTTCACTGTGGTAGAATAGATATCCATACGAATTGCTTGGATATCCTACAAACTTACAAAGAACTGATCGTGCCTCGAGTTTGTCCGGATTTTGCTTTTTAACATAAGCCGGACAACCCCATATCTTAACTCTTTTAAGAGATGGTCTCTTCCCATTCCATATCTCATATGGAGTGGTAGGCACAGATTTAGTTGGAACTCTATTCAATAGGTATATGGCTGTCTCCAGCGCATACCCCCAGAAGGAAATAGGTAACTCAGCTGTACTCATCATAGAGCACACCATATCTAATAGGGTGCGATTCTTCCGCTCCGATACACCGTTGTGATGTGGTGTATATGGAGGAGTAAGCTGAGAGAGAATCCCATTCTCTTTTAGATAATCTAGGAACTCATTGCTTAAGTATTCTCCTCCTCGATCAGATCGAATAATCTTAATACTTTTGCCCGTTTGATTCTCTACTTCGTGCTTATATTCTCTGAATTTCTCAAAAGCTTCAGACTTGTGTTTTATCAGGAATACATATCCGAATCTTGAGAGATCGTCAGTGAATGTAATGAAGTAGGAAGAACCGTTCCTGGCATGCGTAGACATGGGACCGCATACATCACTATGTACCAGTCCTAAGAGTTCGGTAACTCTTTCTCCGTGTCCACTAAACGGAGCTTTGGTCATTTTTCCTTTGAGACATGAATGGCAAGTATCATAAGATGATAATTCGAACGGATTCAAATAACCATCCTTACGTAACTTAGCCAGTCGTGTTGCATTGATATGACCAAGTCTACAATACCACAAGAAGGATTCGTTCATTTCTGAACTTTTCCTCTTGTGTGTGTTTTGTATATTGAGGACTGTATTCTGATTTAGAATGAATATGCCATTATGTAACGAGCCTGATGCAATCAACTTTTGATCTAGGAATATGTTCATAACATTATCCTTTACTACAAAATTATATTCTTCTTTACTTAATAAAGAGACTGATATAATGTTGCACATCATGTTCGGTATATAATAGCACTCATTTAGAATCAGTGTATTACGACTTGGCAATACAAGGTGATATTCGCCAACTGCTTTGGCTGCAATACTTGCACCGTTTCCGACTTGAACGGAATGATCACCTTTTCCCAGTTCTCTACCTTTTCGTAGCCCATGTAACAATTTACATATGTGGGATCCTGATCCGGTATCTAATACCCAGGACGTAGGGTGAACTGAGAAACAGTTTTCAATAACTAACACACCTGAAGAAGATGCATCAGCATGCATGTTCTTTTGGGCGGCTTGAGAATCCAGATATTCTCCTATTTCCTGTTCAGTCTTATAACTCTTATAAGAAAGAACGGGTCCAATGTTCCCCTGCTCAGTATAATAAGCGGGTTCAGTCAATACATCCATATTATTATCTTGATTATGGCCTGACATGGTCGCTACCTGGAGAGAGAGAGAAGAAAACACTTTAGCGTATGCTCTTGCAAGATTAGATTGGTTATTATCTTATCTAATCAGGATGTCTCCCACTATTTTTATCAAATCTACCTTCAAACCCTAAAAGGTAAGATTAGCCGGGATTAATTACACCCTACAATTTCATCAATCTTTCAGCCAGATCAGTGTCGGTACTTTGAGGGAGGTTCCCCGTGCTTTCGCACGGACCTAATTAAAGTAAACCTCGTTTTCCCAGAGGCGTAACCCCGTTAACACTTTTCTAGACACCTACTTGATCGACTAATTGTCCTTTGTAAAACTCTCCCAGGAGTAACTCTTACTCTCAGTGGGTATCAGGGTCCAACTATCTCATAGGAGGTATGCAATCTCATTGCAAATTTCAACACTTGAAATTCCCGATAATGCTTTTACCCCTAGCAACTTATGACCTTGGCTAAGGTCAACAAATCATAAGCGCTAGTCAAGTTCAACCCGTCATTTCTGTTGGAGATAGTGCCCTCATAGTCAATTATTGGATCGCAGGTACGTGATTGCAATGATTGCGGAGGACCTATCCCGGTAGGACAGTCTTACTCGAGATGATAGTATGCTATCTGGTTTGCCTTTATCAGTCGTGTACATGTTCAGGTGACTGATTGCATGTTACACTTTGATAGAGCCCTTAGGATCTTGCTTTACTACCAACAGTATGATGGCGATCATATACGTGAGAGTTGGGTAGTTTATATGCATATCCTTAATTGTGGTCCCTAGTCTTGGGAGTTTCGAGACAGGGCATCGATACTCCGGAGTAGACTAGTGTGTACAGTCGAGACCCCGACGAGGGGCGGTGGCCGGTCTCACAAGCCACTGGTGTCAGTTGGATCACCTAAGATGTATACAGGTGCTCATTGGGTTATGAGTACACCGGACAGGACTCGCCGGGAATCTGCTAGTTAGTATTATATCTACCGTCAGATAGCAGTTCCCTGGTGACATGTGTACAGGTTAGTTCATCGACCTGAGGTCGTCATTTGTCTCGTGTGAGTTCCCACTGTGCTTTGATTTCTACCCTACCACGGCTCAAAGGAGTCGTGCAAACAGGTAGTTTTTGGGTACAGTCCCGAGCCATATGGAGGCACGTGAGCGGATCGGCAGGGGATTCGTCTCTCCCGGTATTGGGGGCGAGATCGTGCTGTATCTAGGAGAGCCATTACACAAAGCCCACGGCCGTGGCAGGAGATTTACTGGTAGGTACTCCAGTAGTATCTCAGGGTGTGATTGGGCTTCACTCCGACACGACTTATACTGCTATTGGGGGTCTGACGTTGCTAGCCCCCTAGGCAGATATGCGATACTCATTGACGAACGGACCGAACTGTATATACATTGTCACTGTTAGGCTCAGTAGGGTTTTCGGAGGAGTTCGCTCATCGGTCTACCTTGAGTTCGCTCCTCGGCTACCCTTGAGGTCAGTCCATGGGTAGCCGTTACGCATAGCTAGTGCCGCTGACGGTTTGTGGTTAAACCCACTGCCAGGGTGCTGACGAGTCATTAGAGTCCCCCACAGACAGTTTCCCAAGTTCGGGCGAAACGTTGTAGAGGCCGTATGGTTTTATGGCAGGGTTCGGAAAATGCACGTGCGTTTACGCACGTGTTATTTTTCGGGCAGATAATACTGGTCGGCTTTGGTTTAAGCGGGATCCGAGTATTATATTGAGTAGGTATAATATCTTTGTCTCAGTTGCATTTGTATTCGGTCGTAATACAAATGCGGGTATATTTATACAGTTTCGGGGTTATCCTGAAAGTCGTTTCAGGATCACTTTTGGAAGTTGCCAGTTTCCAGTTTTCTATCAGCCGTCTTTTAACATTTGGTTAAAGACGGGTTTATCTTTTCTTGAGATGAGTGTGGATTCTTCTAGAAGGTTCTAGATGAGGTGACTAGGATTAATTGGTGTTAAGTTTTCATTGGTTGCATTTAATGGTTCATTAATGCTTGATGAGGTGTTTAAGTGATTCATCCTTTATCATTAAAACCTTTTGGATTGCTTAAGATATTTTAAAAGTGAGAAGCTTTTGCTTAAGGTCACCCCCTTCTCCTACGGTCACCTCCCTGTTGCTATATATGGCTTGCCCTCTCTCTCTCCTCATTCTCACTCTCACTTGATTCATTTTAGAGAGAAAAGATTATGATAGGTTTTATCGGTGTATGGAATTTCACAGTCCATTTCATTCCATCACCCGATTCCCTCAGCAACTTCATTAACCGATCGTCCACGGATTTGGACGAAGTGAGACAAAGTCATCTACTCATTCTCTACATCAATCTTGGTCGTCTCTTTTAGCAAACTTAACGATCGAGTTGCCTCGAGTCAGAGGCGGGAGCCCGTTTAAAGAACCGATCATGTGGTGCCACCTCGACGAGGAGATCGGAGATCGACGAGATCGGAGCAGCCGCAACGGAGCGTGGGATGATGGTTGAAGAACGAAGGACTCGGATCGTTCGGTATAACCATTCTACACTCTTTACAGTTTGTTAGTTTAGCAATAATGGCAGATCCGGGTTAAAGTATACGATAGCGCCAGTTAAAAAGTTTTTGTTCCGCATTTTGGCGTCTGTAGATTGCCGGGGCGGTAACGTAGACTTACAGTGGTATCAGAGCCTAACCATTTTGCTATACTAACTTGTGCTAACGCGTTTAAAACATCGATCCGACCGGAAAACTAAAAACTGCATTTTCCAAGCCGACAGTTTCTGTTGATTTTAAACGGTATCAAAATTGATTTCTGTATGTCTTAAAAATCCGAGCAGGCTTTTCTAAGAATCACGACAAAATATGGGCTCATGATCTCTCCATGGAGGCGCGGAAGCGCGGCCAACCCTATTGTATTGGCCGCGCTTCCGCGGCCACGTGAGGAGCACGTGCTCCCAATTTTTTTCTGTGGGTTCTTTGATGGATTTTGGGATTTTTGGTAAATACAGTTTTGGCCCAGGTTTTGTTACTGTTCACCAGTAAGCAGTGGGGCCCACTTTTTGATATTTGGTCTTTGGTCGATCGAAATTTAAACACGTTAGTTTACAGTGCTTACATTATATCTCCGACCGGGAATGTCATTTGATCGGTAAACCGCGTTTAATTGCTATAGTTCTTTTAGACGGGTTTGCGAACGTGACATTCGCGTTGATGTTCTGTGTTGTGCTGTGATGTTGCGGATTTGTCGTGGTGGATAGCAGTGTGCAATGGTAGTACTGTTTGTGTTCATTTGTACATTTGATATTGCGGGGCGAGCGTCCAACTTGTGGACTGCCGTCCAACTTGTGGACTGCCGTCACTGCCTGTTGTATAATATTCTTTTGGGGCACGACCAGGTTGCGGTCGATGTACCTGTTGTACTATTTTTCATTACTGTACTAGGTTTTTCCCCGAGACGGAGTGCACGGATAGCCGGGTTCGGGAAAGCAACGGGTCCGCATCTCATGGCTTTGAGAGGCAGAGGGGCCCCACTTCAGAATTGGCAGACTATTCGCCGCACTCGTAGGGGGTACAGGTTGACCCAAGGAGGGGTGCTCAATTTACCGGATTCCGTGAAGTGCCGGGTGTTCCATTCACTATGCTGTGGGGACTGCCTCGCTTCAGGTTTTGGCGGGTAACTTGCCGCACCCGTAGGGGTCTAGGTTTCATTGCACAGGCTATCCACACGACAGGGGAACGTCGAGTTTCAGCAGCGGCTCTGTGAAACTCGGGGATCCCAGAATATCTGTATTGTTCTGTGATGCTTATTACTTTTCTGTAATGTTGCATATTATCACGCCTGGAGCGATTATAGTATATTGGTTTATATACTATTAGATGTTGTATATGTTTTACACCCGCGCTAGTCCAGTCCCCGCTCTGTCGTTAGTTAAGTAACCTAACGAGTGATGACGGGACCCAGTGACGAATGCGGATGGCATATACGTACATTTTATTTTTGTTCTTTTTTGGTGTGATTGATTGATGGGACTGCGTTGATTCTGATCAATGCAAAGTAAAACAAACCTGTTTGAGTTGTTGGAACAATTTAAAAAGTGTTATTGCAAAGACGTTTCCTTTTGTTATGCATAGCGGTATTCAGTGGAATATCCTGCACCTCATTCGACGAGGCAAGGGCTGATATCCCTTTACCGGGAAAGACCCCTTGGACAGAAGTTTGCGTCAGGGTAATAACTTTACCATAGTCGATTACAAGTTGCTTTGCATCGAGGTATTCAGTGGAATATCCTGCACCTCATTCCACGAGGAAAGAGCCGAGATCCCTTTACCGGGAGTGACCTCTTTAGCAAAAGGTTTTCGCCACTATATTTTTATAAAAAAGCTATCAGGTTCCTTCAGCGATATCAAGTTCACTACGTTAAAGGTTTTTCGCCAAAAACCAGTCGTAGCCCTCCGTCGTTTCTTATGGATGGTCAGTAGTATTCAAGCTATGTTTGTTGGCTTTCGTCAAGGCATAGTGTTTGGTAGCTGCTGGGTATTCATTTGTTGCATAGATAGATGAGTTGGTTTGGGACAGTCGTATTACCTTGTTGGCTTTCGTCAAGGGTATGTACGGGTGGGTTCAAATTAACAAGATAATGACGGGCAGAACTTGACATGTGACTTATGATTTGTTGACTTTCGCCAAGGTCATAAGAGCATGGGGCAAGAAAATGATATCGGGAGTTTCTAAAGAAACTGAAACTTGCCAAGTATGCGCATACCTTCTGGAGTATGAATAACGTGGATGCATTCCATCACGTTAACATGCGATGAGAGTTGGATCCCGATTCCCACTGATGAGTTGGTTTACTCTTCGGGTGATCCCGATTGATTCTTCTTTAGGTTTGGAGGAGAATTTGACAGGACAGTGGGAGGTTTCCGGATTAGATAAAGTGATGACCATTCTGATCTAGGATAGAGTGCACGCAGAGTGTTTCTTTTCTCTCTCTCTCTTTGGCAGCGACCTTTGACCGACCCTAGACTATGACTCAGTGACCAGGTTGACCGAACCTTCTTAAAATACTGGCTTTTAGATTGTCTGAGTTGCATAAGTCATGGCCACTCCTTCTTTTACCCTTTGAATTTCTCAGAACACCCATATTATTACGGATATCCACTTCCATTGGATAGATCCATCGTATGGTTATATACGAACTCGAAGGGACTTCTTCGGGGATGGATCCAGGTTCAGGAGAAATAGAATTGGTTTATTCAGTTGTCTTTTATTATCACCTTCTCTCAGGTTGCGAGAGCTCCTTAGTTTAGGAGAGTACACCTATTACGCTTATTGGATAGTCTTATTCCAAACCATAGGCTGGTGCCGAAAGGTAGGGAATGAAGAAAACCAATTAGCCTAAGTAGGGTGTGCAGAAGGTAATATGTAAAGACAAAATAAAGGGATTAGAAAGAGGGCAAAGTAAATTGCGACTGATATCATTCACGACCAAAACCGCGTACTTCATCGCCGCTCCTATTTCACCTTTGAAAGAATGAGGTATTATTCAGTTGTCTTTTATCGTCACCTTCTCTCGAGATGCGAGTACTCCTTAGTTTAGGAGGGTACACCTATTATGCTTACTGGATAGTCTTCTTCCAAACCATAGGCTGGTGCCGAACGGTAGTGAAGGAAGAAAACCATTTAGCCTAACGATGGTGTACAGAAGGTAACGACTAAAGACAAATTAAGGGATTTGGAGAGATGGCAATAAAATATACGGTTGAAGTCATGAATTGGATTATGGAAGAGGCATTTCTATGAATACCAGGATACCCCTACGAAACATTTTCATGTTTCAGTGCATTGTTAAAGGAAAAACTGTTTTCCCGATTAGACACTTACTCCAAGGGTATGTATTTACCAGGTTTCATTCTCATATCTGTATGGTTTTACAGATGATGAGTGGGAGTAAGATATTGGGAATTAGGTGATCATCCTCATTATATCGGAATTCGTTGTAATTGGTGATATTTGAGGAAATCGCCAGGGTACAGTTTTCTACCTACGACGCACAGGTTTTGAGTTGTTTAACCCAGCGGACTTATACAGAGTATTGTATGTTGTCCAAGTGTCCATCAGGACAAAGGGGTAGGTCCTCGTACTATGTTCTATTTACTTATAACTTCTCTAGTATTTAGACGAGTGTTTCGTAGAAATACAAGGTCTAAGTTTTGAGAAGTTGTGGGTATAAGAATAAAGTGGAGAACCAGGTATCACAAGTATCGGGATTCTTCAAAGAGATCGAAGATGTAGATTCTTGTGATTGGTATTCAGATGATAGTGATGGTTTTGAGAAACGTGTTTCTCTTTCAGGTTACTCATAATTGGATGGATTCCTAAGTTGAGTAATGTTGATTAGCCTCTTTCCATTAAGTTGATATGCACTGGAGACAGATGCATGGATTGAATATGGTTCCAATTAAATAAAGTGCCAAAGTTTCTATATTGGATATAGAATAGTTCGTACCTTAAAAGATATTAAGGTACGGGGAGTTGTCCAGCTTATGATTAAAACCAGACACTGGATAACTCAGGGCAAGTTTCTGTAATGGTTGTTTGTGGGTTGACCCTGGCTATGACGAGGGTTGATATTCTACCATTTGGAAGATCAATAGTGATATTGTTCTTGACTCGCCACAGTTTTAGTAAAAATGGATCTTTTTCAGAAAACAGTAGTGGGAGTATGGTAGAACTGGAAGTGATTCCAGAACCGCGAACGATTACGGAAAATTTAATAGGACCTATACATTCAATCAGGTTTGACATTCCAATAGCCACTCCGCAGATATGGTAGGTAACCTCAGACACCCGAGAGGTACTTCGGTAGCCTCAAGGACGGTGACAGGGAGGTTCTTATCTACCCAGACTTGACACTACTGTTGTTCCAGGATATGAGACCCGGTAGGAGGGTTGTCGTAGTCAGTGGGAGCAACGGAAGCATGGTGGGCAAGTAGCTTATATCTATTTATAGACTTGAGCAGTTATAGCGGAGATAGATCATCTAATTTTGATGTGACAGTCATGGGTTTGACTTCAATCAGAATAGGGGATGGATCAGTTAAGAAGGTAGTAGGGTGTGATGTCATGGTATCTGGGTGACATACACAGAGTAGGAAGTAAAATTCCTATACTACGATCGGTTGTACTGTGGTCGTCACACAGTTGTTTCTCCAGACAGGATATGGATATAATATTTGACATTCTGGTTTCTAGATCTATGGTTTTAGATCTGGATTTGGGTAGTTTCCCAATGTGGGTACTTTGACAGATATTCTAATGGTTTTTGGAATAGTTGACTCCTAGCATGGTGGTGTACCTGCAGGTGATGGAGTCACCCTCTCTAAAGGTGTCTTACAAACTAAAGGGGAGAGGGATGTGCATGATTGGCAGATCACTTGC
Source organism: Agapanthus africanus (assembly GCA_030015575.1). Classification (NCBI taxonomy): domain Eukaryota; kingdom Viridiplantae; phylum Streptophyta; class Magnoliopsida; order Asparagales; family Amaryllidaceae; genus Agapanthus; species Agapanthus africanus. The sequence continues at coordinate 372,243,731 of JASDDO010000012.1, forward strand.
TTAGGCAATTGAGTCAATCATGAGATGTAAAGTACCACACCAAATGTTGGTTTTGCACTAGATGCAATAAGTTTGTGTTAATCCAATCCTGGAGAAACATAAGAAAGCAGTTTTAGAACATAAGTACATGTTCTACGGATTTGATGACGACAGCCTTTTTCGGGAGACGGTTATCATTCCAGGCTTCAAAGGTGACGTGGATGACAGAGTGACTGTCAGAGTTTTAGTTTTTCCCTCTGACGAAGAGGGACAGTATTATGGACAGGTGGTCCAAGAGGATACTGTGGGTGGCATGGTGCCGGATACTGATTAGGTTCAGTGATCCGTACAGTCTAAGAAGTTTTGGATATGGAGTTCATTTATGAACTAAGGTCCCATCAAATATCCAGACATATTCTAAGACAGGTATTACTCAATTCGGGAGATGGTTTTCTCCGCGAACTTGAGATTAAGAGAGATACAGAAAGAAACTTCTAGGCGGATCCACTCACCGAGGCTATTTCTCGAACACAATAGTTTTACAAACGGGCTTTGTGAAACTGCTTAGTAGAGGAGTTGGATGTTCGGTTTCACACGGGCTGTGAGTAGTCGACATCGCAATATTAGCCTTGAGTGCAAGTGGGAGATTGTTGGAGATAGTGCCCTCATAGTCAATTATTGGATCGCAGGTACGTGATTGCAATGATTGCGGAGGACCTATCCCGGTAGGACAGTCTTACTCGAGATGATAGTATGCTATCTGGTTTGCCTTTATCAGTCGTGTACATGTTCAGGTGACTGATTGCATGTTACACTTTGATAGAGCCCTTAGGATCTTGCTTTACTACCAACAGTATGATGGCGATCATATACGTGAGAGTTGGGTAGTTTATATGCATATCCTTAATTGTGGTCCCTAGTCGTGGGAGTTTCGAGACAGGGCATCGATACTCCGGAGTAGACTAGTGTGTACAGTCGAGACCCCGACGAGGGGCGATGGCCGGTCTCACAAGCCACTGGTGTCAGTTGGATCACCTAAGATGTATACAGGTGCTTATTGGGTTATGAGTACACCGGACAGGACTCGCCGGGAATCTGCTAGTTAGTATTATATCTACCGTCAGATAGCAGTTCCCTGGTGACATGTGTACAGGTTAGTTCATCGACCTGAGGTCGTCATTTGTCTCGTGTGAGTTCCCACTGTGCTTTGATTTCTACCCTACCACGGCTCAAAGGAGTCGTGCAAACAGGTAGTTTTTGGGTACAGTCCCGAGCCATATGGAGGCACGTGAGCGGATCGGCAGGGGATTCGTCTCTCCCGGTATTGGGGGCGAGATCGTGCTGTGTCTAGGAGAGCCATTACACAAAGCCCACGGCCGTGGCAGGAGATTTACTGGTAGGTACTCCAGTAGTATCTCAGGGTGTGATTGGGCTTCACTCCGACACGACTTATACTGCTATTGGGGGTCTGACGTTGCTAGCCCCCTAGGAAGATATGCGATACTCATTGACGAACGGACCGGACTGTATATACATTGTCACTGTTAGGCTCAGTAGGGTTTTCGGAGGAGTTCGCTCATCGGTCTCCCTTGAGTTCGCTCCTCGGCCACCCTTGAGGTCAGTCCATGGGCAGCCGTTACGCATAGCTAGTGCCGCTGACGGTTTGTGGTTAAACCCACTGCCAGGGTGCTGACGAGTCATTAGAGTCCCCCACAGACAGTTTCCCAAGTTCGGGCGAAACGTTGTAGAGGCCGTATGGTTTTATGGCAGGGTTCGGAAAATGCACGTGCGTTTACGCACGTGTTATTTTTCGGGCAGATAATACTGGTCGGCTTTGGTTTAAGCCGGATCCGAGTATTATATTGAGTAGGTATAATATCTTTGTCTCAGTTGCATTTGTATTCGGTCGTAATACAAATGCGGGTATATTTATACAGTTTCGGGGTTATCCTGAAAGTCGTTTCAGGATCACTTTTGGAAGTTGCCAGTTTCCAGTTTTCTATCAGCCGTCTTTTAACATTTGGTTAAAGACGGGTTTATCTTTTCTTGAGATGAGCGTGGATTCTTCTAGAAGGTTCTAGATGAGGTGACTAGGATTAATTGGTGTTAAGTTTTCATTGGTTGCATTTAATGGTTCATTAATGCTTGATGAGGTGTTTAAGTGATTCATCCTTTATCATTAAAACCTTTTGGATTGCTTAAGATATTTTAAAAGTGAGAATCTTTTGCTTAAGGTCACCCCCTTCTCCTACGGTCACCTCCCTCTTGCTATATATGGCTTGCCCTCTCTCTCTCTCCTCATTCTCACTCTCACTTGATTCATTTTAGAGAGAAAAGATTATGATAGGTTTTATCGGTGTATGGAATTTCACAGTCCATTTCATTCCATCACCCGATTCCCTCGGCAACTTCATTAACCGATCGTCCACGGATTTGGACGAAGTGAGACAAAGTCATCTACTCATTCTCTACATCAATCTTGGTCGTCTCTTTTAGCAAACTTGACGATCGAGTTGCCTCGAGTCAGAGACGGGAGCCCGTTTAAAGAACCGATCATGTGGTACCACCTCGACGAGGAGATCGGAGATCGACGAGATCGGAGCAGCCGCAACGGAGCGTGGGATGATGGTTGAAGAACGAAGGACTCGGATCGTTCGGTATAACCATTCTACACTCTTTACAGTTTGTTAGTTTAGCAATAATGGCAGATCCGGGTTAAAGTATACGATAGCGCCAGTTAAAAAGTTTTTGTTCCGCATTTTGGCGTCTGTAGACTGCCGGGGCGCTAACGTAGACTTACAATTTCCTGATTGAATTAAACCCACCTGTACGACCCTTGGCTAAGGTCAACAAAGTCGCACGACTACCCTAACTCAATCACATCTCATGTTTTAGCAGATAAATACTAATTAGCTACCGTACACCACGCCTTGGCTAAGGTCAACAAACGCAGCACGGATACTAACTAGTCTCTATCTGAAATGACGGAGGGCTACGGAGGTTTTTCAGAAAACCATGAGCGTAATGAACTTGATATCGTCGTAGAATCATGTGAAATTTTGAAATGGAGTGTTTTTGAGGCTTTCATTAGTTTTGCTAAAGAGGTCACTCCCGGTGAAGGGATCTCGGCTCTTTCCTCATCGAATAAGGTGCAGGGTATATCATATATACCACTATGCAAAGCAAAACTCTAAAAGCTATCAAAAGACAAGCCGAGTTTTGTAGCATCTGCCAGTTTCGCTAAAGAGGTCACCCCCGGTGAAGGGATCTCGGCTCTTTCCTCATCGAATAAGGTGCAGGGTATATCATATATACCACTATGCAAAGCAAAACTGTAGCTACCCTTTTTATAAAGTTTTGATTCTACAACATCTTTTAGGTTTCTTTTCTTTTTATTAATCTCATTAATAAAAAATCCCATCAGCTTATGCTTCCTAAGCATCACAGATAAATACGACGTACACTTATGCCATCTGCATTCGCCTCGATGTCCCCTCGTGCACCGTTAGGTTAGGTAACTAACGACAGAGCAGGGCAGGGCTAGTGCTGGTGTAAAACATAAGTAACGTCTATATAATATATCATATATACTATATACTGTATCCATCACAACATATCAAATGTTCACATCACAGATATCGCAGCAGAAACATAGATATAATGTGGGATATACTAGGACGTCCGTATTTAGTATTTAGCCAACAATAGAAAATACGGATTCCACAGTCGCGATGAATAGCCAAGCCCACACCCTGGACCCCTACGAGAGCGGCAAGCGACCCTACCAATTCTGGAGTTTAGGAGACCCGGTCTCGACTCCTCGAGATGGCCTCCCACTGAACCCCAGAACCCGGTCACCTGTGCTCCCCTCCTTGGGTCCATCCTAATGCGGAAAAGTAAATAATATACAACACTGGTGGTATCAATCTCAACTCGGAAGTGCCCCAAATAAAAGAATATTACATTACATTTGAATTTACATTAACGAAAATATAAAACTCTCATCTCACATAAAACCCCCGGCTATTCAATTGCGACAATCCTGCACATCATATCTCAGCAACACATAATATCTCATATCATCAACGTAAGTAAGTATGCATACACCGATCGTCGTCGATGTATAGCAACGACAATCGGCAATACAACTACATACTACACTTACGGTCACAGAAAAGAAAGTGTAAAACTACAATATTTGGAATCCACAATCACTTTAGACATCGTAAATCCGAAATATCACATACTTCGCATTTCATGCCTAACTCTATGAATTCCACATATTGTATCACATTCCAGATAAATAGACAGTATTAAACTTTTCGAACAGATAATCAAATACCCAAAATTTCCCAAATTGCTCAACACTTGAGCTGAGTTCAAAAAATCTGGAATGTGTCACAGTAGTAGCGGTCCAGCCGTAGAAGGGTCAAGCCAACGCCTCACATGTGGCATACCGTACTGCCCCAAACCCGAAGGTTCAAAAGGCAGTTCAAGACGGTAACATAATCGAGTTAAGGTTTTTTGTCTTCTAGAGAGTCCACCACAAAACTTGCACGCATTTGCGAAAGATTTAAACTCGAGAAAAAGATTCAACACTTGAAAAAATTTCGTGTCGGGAAAAATTGAGTTAATGATATCCGTTCGAACATTTTAACAGTTTCTAAATATCCGGAAAAATAACGAATTTAAATATTCCGATCGAATCTACGATTACAAAATAAACCCCAGAATACTCAACACTTGAGTCAGAATAAAAATACCCATAAAATATAAATCACAGAAATATGAATTACTGTGTAGAAATAAGTACCATCACCCCTGTACGGCCGCGGATCCGCGGTCTAAGCATGGTACGGCCGCGGTTCCGCGACGGTTTGGAAGCATTGAGTGCTCGTTTTTATCCAAAATTTTTATATTTCCCTGCTGAATTTTTTAGGTATTTCGCATTTTTGAAAAATATCTAGAGAGGGGTTCATTTTCGTCGGTTCGGGTTCGATCGGAGTTTTAACTTCGTAAACACGTCGCCTAATACTCTAGCTAGGCTCTGATACCATTGTAGGGTTCCTAGGCACACTTGTAAAGGTTCATAAAGCATCAAACATGCCCGAATAAAATTTTACATGTGCCGAACAACCCAAAGACGGGATCTTTGCTAGATTATTAGGGCTTAGCATGCAAGATAACATCTTTAAAGCTAAGTTTGAGGGATTACAACCTTTGTAGTCCGCTCCTTCGCTTCAGAAGCTCCGAGTAAAAGTCCCTTCGCCGCGATCCACGATCTTCCGGACTCAAGAGAGGCTCCACGACTCGAACGATCCATGCTAGCTTGAAGTGTTTCGATTCTCCGATGATCTACGTCGAAGTTGCTATAACCCAAGCTTTCTCACTCTAAAGAGATGAACACCCTAATCTAATGGGCTAGATTAGATGAGGACGATGGAGTAGTATTTATGCTATCTTTTTAATTCACTTTCTCACAAGAAATCATCACAAAAAGGAATTTCTAGTGAGCACTCTCTCAAAAACTAAACAGAGAAGAAGATGAAGAATGAAGAGAATAATCCTTTTGTGATGAATAGTAGATAAATGTATATGATTGATTATGGAACCATGGTCAAGGATGAGAGGCTAAAAGTTTGTAGAGAATAAACTAGAGTTAGGGTTTGGTTAGGTTAAGGATAAGTATCAACCATAATATCTTAACCAAGACAAAATAGAATCCTTCTAGAATGAACAAGAATGAGCTAACCCTAATCAAACCCTAATCCCTTTTTATCATCCTTAAACATGTTTCATAACAAATCATTACATGTCACAATAATATATATCACATATATATTATATATTTGCAACAAAAGAAAATAATATAATTAACATATATCGCATATATAACAATGTATTAATCCGGTGAGAAAATGAAATAATTAAGCGAGCCAATATTAGATAATGTAATACGATATATCATATATATCATTAAACATTAAATCATCGAATCAACATTTGATCCAACGATCCGGCTATATCGAATATAACCGACTAATATATCATGTACCGATTCATCGAATCAACACTTGATTTGATGTCCCGGTTCATATCTAAATATCGCGAGAATATAATACGGTATCTCATATCGCATTATCCTCGGTCCTGCACATATCACATATGTGCCTCTACTCCGTTTTGCCTGAGCCAAGAAACCTCTGTGTAGGACTCTAAAGAATCGTCAATACGTCGGTAGCCGCTGATGATCATATCAAACACCTACAAGCTGCATGCGGTCAGCTAAACGTAACAGCCACCCAGGTATTGAGCGATCAGAAGATCAACAAGCTAGCCTGTCCGTTCTCCTATGAATCCAATCAGTAACACTCCCGTACAGTCCGGTCTGTTCGTCTGATATGTCGCATATCAAGTCTAGGGGTGGTATACGTCAGACCCCAGTAACCGATAAGTCGTGTCGATGTGAGGCTCATAACAGGTCGAGAAACTACTGGTAACACTTACCAGTATATCTCTATATCAGCCCTGGCCAGGGACTTCCAGTTATAGCCAATCGAACACAGCACAACATCAACTCCCTATATCGGGAGAGACGAATCCCCTCCTATCGCTCATTGCCTCCATGTGATTCGGGACTGTACCCAAAAGCCACCGTTTTACACGCCCTCTTGGACGTGGTAAGGTGTAAATCAAAGCACAGTGGGAATCACACAAGACTCTATGACGATCTCGGGTCTACAGACTACCCTGTACCAGTGTCACCGGAGAACTGCCATCTGACGTGTGGTATATCACCATCTGGGAGTTCTCGGCGAGTCCGTCCAGTGTACCCAGTCTCCACTGAGCACCCGTACACCATCTCTGATGTTAAACACCGATGGATATGGGATCATCCATCGCCCATCATATGGGTCAAGATGCGTATACGCTAGTCTACTCTGGTGTATCGATGCCCTGTCTCGATATACCCTCGACTAGGAACAGTTATATGATGTACTCATAGACTACTATGGCCCCACTAGTATGATCTCATCATAGTCCCAGTAGTCGAGTACAGATCTTAAGGGCTTTATCAACATGTGAGAGTAAGACAGTAAACCAATACAAGTCAACATGTTAAGATAAAGTGAAACCAAATAGCATACTATCATGACGAGCAAGAAAGTCCTCTCTGTATATATCCAAGCATCCATCATAATATACATCATATGTACAACAATGGCCTCTAGGGCATATACATAACTAACAATTTATGAATGGATCAGCAATGTTCTCCTCTGTAGCAACTCTCCGGACCTCGATCTCCCGGCAATCTACGATCTCCCTGATCAGGTGATACCGCCTTAAGATGTGTCTGGACTTCTGATGGGACCTTGGTTCCTTCGCTAAAGTAATAGCTCCATTGTTGTCGCAATACAGCAGTATTGGATCAACAATAGTAGGAACCACCTGAAGTTCTGTTTGGAACTTCTTCATCCAGACCGCTTCTTTTGCGGCATCGCAAGCAGCAATATACTCCGCTTCCATCGTCGAGTCAGCAACGGTGTCCTGCTTGGAACTCTTCCAGCACACTGCCCCTCTATTGAGGGTAAATACATAACCCGACATAGACTTGGAGTCATCCTTATCACTCTGGTAGCCAGAATCAGCAAAGGCCTCGATCTTGAGGTCTTTTCCGCCGTAAACCATGAACATCTCCTTAGTCCTTCTCAGGTACTTGAGAATGTTCTTTACTGCTATCCAGTGCTTCTCCCCTGGGTCTGACTGATACCGGCTTACCACGCTCAGTGTGTAAGCTACATCTGGTCTGGTGCACAACATCGCATACATTATAGAGCCTACCGCAGAAGCGTAGGGTATAATAGACATGCGTTCCCTTTCCAAATCAGTCTTGGGAGACATCTCTTTGGATAGGGTGATTCCGTGACAAGCCTGTAGATTACCATGCTTAGAATCTTCCATACTGAATCTTTTTAGTATAGTGTTGATATATCTGGACTACGAAAGTCCCAACATCCTCTTGGATCTATCACGATAGATCTGGATCCCCAGAATGTAAGAGGCATCACCCAGGTCTTTCATGGATAACCTGTGTGACAAGAATCCTTTGACAGATTGTAGCATAGGAATGTCATTTCCTATCAATAGAATGTCATCCACGTACAAGACGAGGAATACAACAGTTCGTGCTACAATTTTACTATATATACATGGTTCATCTAGATTTTTGATAAAGTCATATTCTTTGACCGTTTCATCAAAACAGATGTTCCAACTCCGCGATGCCTGCTTTAGTCCATAAATGGACTTAAGTAACTTGCACACTTTCCCGCTGCTCCTACTCTGATTGAAGACTTCTGGCTGATCCATATAGACGCACTCTTCTAAATTACCATTTAGAAAAGCCGTCTTTACGTCCATCTTCCAGATCTCATAATCATGGAAGGCGACAATAGCAAAAAGGACCCGAATGGATTTGAGCATAGCCACTGGAGAAAAGTCTCATCATAGTCCAAACCAGGTCTTTGACGAAAACCCTTTGCAACAAGTCTAGCCTTATAGGTTTCCACCTGTCCATCTACACCAATCTTTTTCTTGAAGATCCATTTGCATCCTATGGGTTTTACCCCATCTGGAGCAAAGTCCAAAGTCCATACTTTGTTGGTGTACATGGACTCCATCTCGGTCCGTATTGCATCCAGCCATTTTCCCGAGTCACCGCTCTGGATGGCCTGCTGGAAGATAGTAGGTTCATCATCATCAATGACGCAATCCTCTCTATCCCCATCTATGAGAAAACCGTAGTATCTCTCAGGCGGATGAGACGGCCTACTACTCCTGCGGAGGGGTGCGGGAATGTCCTATTCTTCTTGAACTATTGGTCTTACCAAACTTTCAGTAGTAGTTTGTGGTTCTGGAATTTCTTCCAGTTCTATTTCGCTCCCACTTGTTTCCTTTTCTAAAAACTGATGTTCTAGAAAATGGGCATTACAAGAAACAAAAACTTTTTGTTCCTCTGCGTAATAGAAATAATACCCCCTGGAGTTCTTTGGATATCCCACAAACTTACACAGTACTGATCGTGCCTCGAGTTTGTCCGCATGCTGCTTTTTAACAAAAGCTGGACATCCCCATATTTTTAAATACTGAAGATAGGGTTTCTTCCCACTCCACATCTGATATGGCGTGGTAGGTACAGTCTTAGTAGGAACTATGTTCAAAAGATATGCTGCTGATTCTAGCGCATAACTCCAGAAAGATCGCGGTAACTCAGCATTACTCATCATAGAACGTACCATATCCAATAGGGTTCAATTCCGTCTCTCCGATACACCGTTATGCTGTGGAGTGTATGGAGGAGTAAGCTGAGAGAGAATTCCTTTCTCTTTTAGGTAACCTAGGAACTCGGCACTTAAGTATTCACCACCACGATCAGATCTTAGTGTCTTGATACTTTTGCCAGTTTGGTTTTCTACTTCATTCTTATACTCTTGGAATTTCTCAAAAGCCTCGGATTTATGTTTCATCAGAAAAATGAATCCGTACCTAGAGTAATCATCCGTAAAAGTAATGAAATAGGAAAAACCACCTCTTGCATGTGTAGACATTGGACCACATACATCTCTGTGTATGAGTCCTAAGAGCTCGCTCGCTCTTACTCCATGTCCAGTGAATGGAGTCTTTGTCATCTTTCCTTTGAGACATGATTGACAAGTGGCATAAGTTTGATATTCGAACGAGTCCAAATATCCTTCTCTATGTAACTTAGTTAACCTTGTCTCATTGATGTGACCTAGTCTACAATGCCATAAGAAAGCTTTATTTAAATCTGGAGACTTTCTTTTTAGTGTGTTCTGGACATTGAAAATCTGTAATTGGTTTAAGACATATATACTGTTATCTAGTGTACCGGACCCAATCAAACCATGATTAAGGTGGATGTTAACAGTATCACTTACAAACGTGAAATCATAACCTTTATTTGATAACAAGGAAACTGATATGATATTACACGTTAAACTAGGTACACAAAAACAGTTATGTAAAACCAAAATATGTCCACTCGTCAATCCTAGGTGATAATCCCCTACGGACACAGCTCCCACGCTAGCTCCGTTAGCAACCTGGAGGGTCATATCACCAACCTTCAGCACTCTACGGTTTCTCAGTGCCTGCAATGAATTGCATATATGAGATCCTGATCTGGTATCCAATACCCAGGAAGTAGAGTTGATTGACAGACAATTCTCAATTACAAACACACCTGATGTCGAAGCCACAGCTTGCTTCGGTTCCTGGTTCTTGGCGTTCCACGCCTTGCAATCTTTCTTCCAGTGCCCTTTCCTATGACAATGGAAGCACTCATCCTTGGCCACTACTGGTACCGCAATCTTTTTCTTTCCCTTCGCTCCCACCTTACTAACACCTCCTCTAGGTTTGGTGGCGGCCTTATTCTTCCTTCCTTTGGCCTTAGCCTTGGACCCGGAAGAAGAAGCACCGCGAACAAACATAGTGTGTGTTTCCCTTGCCTTCTGCAAGGTGCCCTCTGTACTCCTCAACATGTTAAGGAGTTCTGAAAGTTCAACTTCTTTTCTTTGAATATTGAAATTCAGAATAAACTGGGCGTAGGTGGAAGGGATGGACTGGAGAATCAGGTCTGTATAGAGCTCATTATCCAAAGTCGTCCCAAGTTCTGCGAGCTCTTCTATATAGCCAATCATCTTTAGGACATGTTCTCCTACCGATGATCCGACGTCCAACCTCGCTTGAAACAAGTTCTTTGAGGTCTCGTATCTTGCTATACGAGATTGCTCTCCATAAAGTTCCTTTGTATGGAGAAATATGGCATCAAGATCCATATCCTCGTGCCTCCTCCGATGTTCATTATTCATCGAGGCAAGCACGATGCACTTGGCCTTCGCGCAATCTAACTCCCAGGTTTTGCGGATTTCCTTATCCGCATTACTGGATTTGGGACCAGGGACTGCAGGTGCCTTAGCGGTGAGGACATACCCCAATCTGTCATAGGTCAAAGCCATTTTCACATTTCGCAGCCAATCTTTATAGTTTGGCCCTGTCAGTATATTTTTTCTAGTAGTAACTTAAGTCCTGTCATTTTCTGAGTCGCTGCAATTAGGAGAGAGAGAGAGAACACTTTAGCATGATGCTCTTGCAAGTTTAGAGTGATTTTTAGTTTATCTAAACTGGATGGCTCCCACTGTTTCTCGAATCCCTCCTCAAACCAAAAAGGAAGAACTAGTCAGGACTATTCTCACTGTACAATACTTGCTTAACCGTTCAGCCAGGTCGGTGTCGATACTTCGAGGGAGGTTTTCCAACACTTTCGCGAAGTTCCTTAATTAAATAACCTCTTTTCTCTGGGGGCGTAACCCCGCTGACACCTTTCTCGGCACTTACTTGGTTTATAGCATTGATCGTTAAGTGACGAATCTCCTGATGAGTAGCATATACTAACAGTAGGATCGGGATCCAAATATCATTGTATGATAATGCTGAAGGAATCCTACCAACATTCATCGAACTCCAAATGGTATGCATCTCTTTGCAAATTTCAGTTTCTTTAGAAATTCCCGATATAAATTTTTGCCCCATGCTCTTATGACCTTGGCCTTAGGTCAAAATGTCATAAGTCACATATCATGTTCTACCCATCATTATCTTGTTAATTTGAACCCATCCGTACATATCCTTGACGTTCGGGCAAAATGATAATACGACTGTCACAAAATAACTCATCTATCTATGCAACAAATGAATACCCAGCATATACCAAATACTATGCCTTGGCATTAGGTCAAAATACATAGCTTGAATACTACTGAATACCCAAATGAAATGACGGATGGCTACGAATAATTTTGGCGAAACCGTGAACGTAGTGAACTTGATATGATCGAAGGAACCTGATAGCTTTTAAAAGGAGTGGTTAAAGCTCCGCAATTAAAAAATATCCTCTGTTTTAAAATAACCGAGTGGTTTCTTTTAAACTGTTCCAACGATTCAACTTTGGTTTATTTTCTTTGCATTAATAATAGCGCGTCCTATCATTAACCTATCATTGCAGAAAACAACGAAAATACAACGTCCTCTTATGCCATCCGCATTCGCCACTGTGTCCCGTCATCACCCGTTAGGTTACTTAACTAACGACAGAGCGGGGGCTGGGCTAGCGCGGGTGTAAAACATAAGTGACGTCTAAATAGCTATCATATATAGATATTGTACATTCGTCAGACGCAATAATAGGCATTCCAGATCACAGATGAACATTATTGGATATACAAGCAATCCGCGTTTCTTTTGAGCCTGCAACGAAAGACGGATTACACAGTTGTGATGAATAGCCATTACCCCACCCTAGACCCCTACGGGTACGACAAACTACCCGCCAAGTACCCGAAGTGAAGCGGTCTCCCTCAACAACGTGAGTAGGCCACTAAACACTTCAAAGTACCCGGTAGTTTGTGCACCCACCTTGGGTCTATCCTAGGAGCAAAAACAGTAAAATAAAATAATACAACGGTGGCTACAACCGCAACCTGGATGTGCCCCGCAAAATAATATTACAATATATTACAATTATATCGAATGAATGAATATAGAAACCCATCTCAAACCCCGGCTAATCATCACAACAATCCAATCAAGTTCATAATCACAAACAGTAAAATCATTACAGAAATGTGCAACCCCCTGCCAACCGACATACTAGCAGTTAGGGGAGGTTTACGAACACATTATACAATTCACAGATATAATCTAATTAGCCGAACATCGTATAATTTCGATCGAGCAAACACTTTAGATTCTACTCCAAAACTTCTCTGTGCACCTGAGACTTGAGCAGAAAACAAACATTCTAGAAAAGACAATATTCACAGAAGAGTTACTGGGGCAAATTGGGCTGAATCGGTTTCAACTCGGCCGCGGATCCACGGCGGATCGGTGGGATAGGCCGCGGTTCCGCGGCTGTTTGGCCGATTCATGCACCCAATTTTTTCGAGTATTCTTATATTTCCCTGCTTGTATTTTTAGAGGTCCCTGAAAAAATTTTAGGCCTCGTTTTAAATTCGACAGAAACTTGGTGAATACGATATTTTTTCCGGTTCGTTTTGCGTTCGAAATTCTTACGACTTTGCTAATAAGTTAGTTATTGTTTAGCGAGGCTCTGATACCACTGTAAGTCGACGTTGTACACCCCACTACTTGCGGGGAGGCGGAAATATGAAAAACAATCATTTTGTTTAAAACAACATCGAATAACCGAAAGGATCTTTGCTAAAATATAACTAACACTTACATAGGAGTTGTTAACTACTATGGAAGAAGATTATACCTAATGAACCGTGTCCTTCTTCTTCTCGTTATCCACCTCCTCGTCGGCCTCCTCTATGTAATAGACGATCCACCCGAGAGCTTCTACTCCAAGCTTTGCCTCTAATCTTGAGGTAACTAGGTTTCTCTAGTTGCTAATCAAAGTCACCTAGGTGATATAGAGTATGGATATGGATTAATTAGTCTTGCTAATCCTTGATCTCAACACATGAGAGGGTAAGATTAGGGTTTGAAGAGAGAGAGCTTGAGGAGAGAGAAGGTGAGGATGAGAATGATATGAAATAATGATCCTTCTTGAATATATGAAGCATAATCATTTATCAAAGTAAATAAATAAAATGATTAATCATCATGCTTCATTTATTCATTATGTATGATTCATTACATGAGTCATTAACCAATTAATGCATCATTAATGACATGAATGATTCACACAAATGAGTCACTAAATCAATAAATGCTTATTCCACCTAAACCCTCAAGTCATCATCCTTCTAGAATCTTCCTGCCAAATTACGAGAACGTCCCTCCTATCCGTGAAAACACGGAAAAACTTTAGACTGTATAAATCCAATAATCCGATACTAGAATCTGACTTAAACCAAAGCCGGCTAGTAAAAACTGTCCGAACATCGTACGTGTGTTTAAACACGTATGCGTCCGAACCCTTGTCGTAAAACCATACGACCTCTATATCGTTTCGCCTGGAGCAGGGAAACTCTCTGTGTGGGACTCTAAAGACTCGACTACTACGCTGGCAGTGGGTTTAACCACATACCGTAAGCGGCACTAGCTGTACGTAACGGTCCCTAGGTAGATGTCGATAAGAAGGCCGATGAGGAAACCCATCCGAACTCCTACTGAGCCAGATGTGACAATATCCGAAAAGTCCGGTCTGTTCGTCTAGGACTATCGCATATCGGGCCTAGGGGGCGGCAAGCGTCAGTCCCCTAAAAGTGGTATAAGTCGTGTCGGAGCGTAGCCCATTACACCTTGAGAAACTACTGGAAAACCTACCAGTAAATCTCGCTTGCCCTGGCCAGGGACTTTGCGTAATGGCTCTCAGACACAGCGCGATATCAACTCCCAATACCGGGAGAGACGAATCCTGTCTAACCACTACTGCCTCCAAGTGCTCGGGACTGCACCCAACTGCTATCTGTTTGCACGACTCCTTTGAGCCGTGGTAGGGTAGCAATCTAAGAACAGTGGGACACACTCGAGGTGAAGTAGCAGTGTCAAGTCTGCGGACTATGCTGTACTCATGTCACCTGGGAACTATTAACTGACGACGGGTATAATACCAACCAACAGTTCCCTGCGAGTCCTGTCCGGTATACCCGTAACCCAACGAGCACCTGTATACTATCTCCAGTACGACGTACTGATGGCTGTGGGACAGACCATCTCCCCAACTGGGATGAGAAGCGTACACACTAGTCTACTCCGGAGTATCGATGCCCTGTCTCGATAATCCTACGACTACAGACCTGAAAAAGGATGTGCTTGTAGACTACCCAGCCCCCACTAGTGTGACTGCCATCACAACGCTGGTAGTCAAGCAAGGTCCTAAGGGCTCTATCAATACGTACACATATTAAGATAGAGAAAACCAAGTAGCATACTACCATGTTTAGCAAGACTGTTAATATAACTGTGGATATCCCAAGCTTCCATTAAGTAATATACAAGCTAGTATGATACAATAATGGCCCCCAGGGCATATACACTAATAGATTCCTGAGTAAGTGGGCGAACCACCACGCTTAGAATCTTCCATACTAAACCCCTTTAGTACGGTGTTATTGTACCTGGATTTGGGACACTCCCAACATCCACTCAGATCTATCATCATAGATCATTATCCATAAGATATAGTAGGTATCATCCAGATCTTCCATGGAGAATCCTCGTGATAAGAGGAGTTTGACCGAGTGTAGCATAGGAAACTATTTCCTATCAAGAGTATTTCATCTACGTACAATACGTGGAAGACAACCTTACTCTCTACAACCTTTTTGTATATACAAGGTTCATCTACCTTTTTGATGAAGTCAAACTCTTTGACTTCCACATCAAAATAGATGTTCCAACTCCGTGATGCACGCATTGATCCTGATGGACTTAAGCATAGCTTCGAAAGTCTCAACTTTTCCATTTACACCAAGAATCATCTCAAGATCCATTTGCTCCCGATGGGTTTTACCCCTTTAGGTGAAACATTCAAAGTCATACTTTGTTGGTGTGTATGGATTCCATCTTTGATCGCATAGCATCTAGCCATTTCATAGAGTCCCCACTCGTGATGGCCTGCCTGAACCTGGTTGGGTCATCATCTACCATGATGCAATCCTCGCTCCCACCGTCACTGAGGAAACCATAGTATCTCTCAGGTGGATGAGGAACCCTACTAGATTCATGGAGAGGCTGAGGTTCGTCGAAGACTATTGAATCCTTTGGTTTCACTAAATCTTCAGCTGTTAGTTTGTCCAGCTGGAACTCCTTCCAGTTCTACCTCTTGACCACTAATTTCTTCATAAGAAATTCCTTTTCTAAAAAAAAGGTGGCATGCTGAGAAACAAAACAACTTTTGTTCCTCAGTGTGGTAGAAGATATTCCCTCGCAAATGTTTGGGATACCCAACAAACTAACAGAACTGACCTTGCCTTGAGTTTGTCCGGATTTTGCTTTTCAACAAAGGCCGGACAACCCCATATCTTAACTCGTTTAAGACATGATCTCTTCCCATACCATATCTCATATGGAGTGGTAGGCACTGATTTGGATGGAATCCCATTTAATAGGTTTGCAGCTTCTCAAGTGCATGACTCCAAAAGAAAATAAGTAACTCAGCAGTACTCATCATAGAGCGCACCATATCTCATAGGGTGCGATACCTCCATCCCGATACACCGTTTTGTTGTGGTGTATTCGAATGAGTAAGCTGAGAGAGAATCACATTCCCTTTTTAGAAACTCCAGGAACTCCATGTGCAAGTATTCGTCTCCTCGATCACATCGAAGGACTTTAATACTTCTACCAGTCTGGTTCTTAATCTTCAAGCTTATATTCCTTGAATTTCTCAAAAGTTTCAGACTCGTGTTTCAACAGGAACACATGTCCGAATCTTGAGAGATAGTCGATGAATGTAATGAAGTACCAAGAACCAACCCTGGTATTTTAGACATAGGACCGAATACATCATCAAGTATCCGTTCCAAGAGTTCAGTAACTCTTTCTCTGTTTCCAGTAAATGGAGTATTGGTCATTTTACCTTGGAGACAAGACTGGAAAGTATAATAAGATGAAAATTCGAACAGATTCTCATATTCATCCTTATGTAACTTAGCTGGTCGTGTCGCATTGATATGACCTAGTCTACAATGTCGCAAGAAGAATTCTTTCATTTCTGAACTACTCCTCTTGTGTGTGTTCTACATACTTTGTACTGTGGTTTGATTTAGAACGTATATGCCATTACATAACGTGCCTGATCCAATCAACTCTTGATTCAGGAAAATGTTCACAACATTATCCACCAATACAGAATTATATCCTTCTTTAACTTAATAAAGAAACTTTGTAATGTTGTCAGGTTCGGTATCTAGTAACATTTGTTCAGAATCAATGTATTTACCATTTGGTAATACAAGGTGATATTTGCCAACTGATTTGGCCGCAACAATTGCACCATTCTCTAACACTCAGAGACATATCACCTAATCTTAGTTCTCTACCTTTATAGAGCCCATGTAACAAATTACATATGTGGGATCCTGATCCAGTATCTCATACCAAGGACGTAGAGAAGACTGAGAAACAGTTCTTGGTAACGAACACACCCGAAGAATATGCATCATCATGCTTATTCCTCATTTTGGGTGGCATGGGAATCCTGGTATTCCCCTATTTCCTGCTCGGACTTATAACAATTATAAGATAAAGCGGAACCAACGTTCCCCAGCTCAGTATAATAAGCAGATTCAGTCAATGCATCCATATTATTATCTTGATTAAGGCATGACATGGTCGCTACCAAGAGAGAGAGAGAAGAAAACACTCTGCATGCACTCTTTCAAGATCAAATTGGTTATTATTTTATCTAATCAGGATGGCTCGTACTGTTTTTATCAAATCTTCTTTCAAACCCTAAAAGGTAAGACTAGCCGGGATTAATTACATCCTATAAGTTCGCCAATCTTTCGGCCAGGCCAGTGTCGGTACTTTGAGGGAGGTTCCCCGTGCTATCGCACGGACCTAATTAAAATAAACCTCGTTTTCCCAGGGGAATAATCCCGTTAACACCTTTCTAGACACCTACTTGATCGGCTAGTTGTAATGTGCAAAACTCTCCCAGGAGTAACTCTTACTCGCAGTGGGTATCGGGATCCAACTATCTCATAGAAGGTATGCAATCTCATTGCAAATTTCAACACTTGAAATTCCTGATAATATTTTGCCCCTAGCCTCCTATGACCTTGACAAAGGCCAACAAACCATAGGATGCTAGTCAAGTTCAATCCGTACATTTCATGATTGAATTAAACCCACCCGCATGACCCTTGACAAAGGCCAACAAGGTTGCACGACTACCTTAATCCAATCGCATCATATGCTCAAGCAGATAAGCACTAATCAGCTACCGCACACTACGCCTTGACAAAGGCCAACAAACGCAAAACGGATACTATAGTCCTTATCTGAAATGACGGAGGGCTACGACGGGTTTTTAAGAAAACCCTTTGCGTAATGAACTTGATATCGTTGTAGAATCGAGTGATTTTGAAAATGAGTGTTTTTGAGGCTTTTACTAGTTTTGCTAAATAGGTCACTCCCGGTGAAGTGATCTCGGCTCTTTCCTCATCGAATGATGTGCTGGATATTTCATAAATACCACTATGTAAAGCATGAACTAAAAAAGAAATCAAAAGACAAAACCGAGTGGGTTGTAGCATCTGCCATTTTCGCTAAAGAGGTCACTCCCGGTGAAGGGATCTCGGCTCTTTCCTTATCGAATAAGGTGCTGGATATTCTACAAGGAATATTGTTGGCTATAGTGCCCTCAAGTCAATTATTGGATCGCAGGCACGTGATTGCAAAGATTGAGGGATCACCTATATGTAGGGTTCTTCTCGACGGCAGCAAGGTTTCGGGAGGCATCGTCCATGCCATTTTTAAAAAATTGCCGTTTCAAGGAACTCTAAACAAGAATCGATAACTAGAAATTAATACGGAAAACATATAGTAAACCGTTTACTATCTAAGTGAAGAGGAAATACAACCTTTGTAGATCGGTCCTTCACTTCATATGCTCCTTGCAGTAGTCCCTTCGCTGCGATCATCGTGCTCCCGGACACTCGGACGGCTCCATGAGAAGATAGCAACGGTATTGCTTGAAGTCTTCGAGGCCGAAGATAATCTACGTCGAGGGAGTATGAACTCAAGCTACCACTTCACCAAAGTGAAGCAAACACCCTATAGTAAAGTGCTAATCTAGTAGAGGATGGAGAAATAGGAAATGGGTTCACTTTAGAATTTCTTTTCTCACAATATTTCTCTCTCTTTATCAAACCCTAGCAAGCTTTTGAAGGAGGAAGAAGATGAGCTCAAGAAAAATGAGAATGAAACTAATCAAGAGAGAGAGCTAACCATGGGTGAGTGGGTATCATATATCAACTCATGTATAGACATAACCATGGCTAATTATAGTGGTTAGGTTAATAAATATCCTAAGTAAAACAAAACTAGTGGACTTGGTCAATGCACTCACAAGCTTCATGAAGCTTCATGCACTTGAACAATTATCCACTAATTTTGTATTTACTTTGAATATTAAAACCCTACCAATATAATTATAATGGTGTATGTCTCATACACCCATGCAAAGTGTATCAACAACCATGACACACTTAAATAAATAATGCACATCAATATATATCACATATATATTACATGTACACACATGTGAGAAAAGAATGCTTAAGTGAACCAATGTTAGTTAATGTAAATTAGTATATCAAATATACAATTATACACTAAATTATCAAGTCAACTCTTGACTTAATAATCCGGCTATATCACATATAACCGACTAACATCCAATATATCGTCTTATCGAATCAACCCTTGATTCGATGACCCGGCTATATCACATATAACCGACCGATACAAAAAGTCGCGAGAATAGAATACGGTATCACATACACGCATTATTCTCGGTCCCGCACATATCACATATGCGCTCCTATTTCGTTTTTCCTGAGCCAGTAAAACCTCTATGTAGGACTCTAAAGACTCGTCAATACGCCGGCAGTAGGTGATGATCATATCAAGCACCCACAAGCCGTCGGCGGTACTAGCTGGACGTAATGGCTACCCGGGTATTGAGCGATCAGAAGATCAGCAAGCAAGCCCGTTCCAACTCCTGCAAAAGCCTGACAGTGACACTACCGTACAGTCCGGTCTCCTCGTCTGATATGTCGCATATCAAGTCTAGGGGTGGTAAACGTCAGACCCCAATAACCGATAAGTCATGCCGATATGAGGCTCATAACAGGTCGAGAAACTACTTGTAACACTTACCAGTAAATCTCTAAACCAGCCCTGGCCAGGGACTTCCCTGTTATGGCCAATCGAGCACAACGCAACATCAACCCCCAATACCGGGAGAGACAAAACCCCTCCTATCACTCATTGCCTCTATGTGACTCGGGACTGTACCCAAAAACCACCGTCTTGCACGCCCTCTTGGACGTGGTAAGGTGGAAATCAAAGCACAGTGGGAATCACACAAGACTCTATGACGATCTCGGGTCTACAGACTAACCTGTACCAGTGTCACCAGAGAACTGCCATCTGACGTGAGGTATAATACCATCTGGGAGTTCTCGGCGAGTCCGTCCAGTGTACCCAGTCTCTACTGAGCACCCGTACATCATCTCTGATGTCAAACACCAATGGATATGGGATCATCCATCGCCCATCTATATGGGTCGAGAAGGTATACGCTAGTCTACTCTGGTATATCGATGCCCCGTCTCGATACACCCACGACTAGGGACCTTGATGGATGTACTTATGGACTACCATGCCCCCACTAGTATGATCCGCATCATAGTCCAGGTAGTCAAGTACACATCCTAAGGGCTTTACCAACATGTAACAGAGAGACAATCAGTATACACGTTAAGGTAAAGAGTAACAAGATGGCATACTATCATGTCGAACAAGAAAGTCCTCCCTATATATGTCCAAGCATCCACTACAATATACATCTCATGTATAGTAATGGCCTCTAGGGCATATATATAACTAACAATCTCCCACTTGCACTAGGGCCATCTGATGACAGTGGTTGTAGTATCCCATACTCAACCATCCCATAAAAGTCTCTCTTTGGGAAAAGGCCTTTGTGAGTGGATCCGCCGTGTTGTCCTCTGAGTCTACTCTCCTAACCTCGATCCCCTGGAGATCAACCATCTCCATGATCAGGTGATACTGCCTTAGAATATGTCTGGATCACTGATGGGACGGGCGTTCCCAGGCATAAGCCGCAACTCCATTGTCACACAATGGAAGGAATGAAGTTCATCTCATGAACTAATATACACCCAAACTTCCTCTTTGGTAGCATCATTGGTAGCGATGTATCCAGCCTTTATCGTCTAGAATGCCACGATATCTAGCTTGGAACTCTTCCAACATACCATCCCTCTACTTAGGGTAAATACAATGCCTGTGACTGACTTTCAGTCGACCTTATCACCCTGGAAGCTACCAAGTGATTCTCCCCAGGATCGATTGATACCATCTCACTACACCTAGTGAGAATCCTAACATCCAATTAGATCTATCTCATAGATCCAAAACCCTGGATCTAGGAGGTATCACCTTGATCCTATATGGAGAATCAATGTGATAAGAGAAGATTGACCGAGTGTAGCATAGGAAAATCCTTCCCTATCAAGAGTATGTCATCCTACGTACAGTACGAGGATTACCGCCTTACTCTCTACTACCCTTTTTGTATATATAAGGTTCATTTACCATTTTGATGAAGTCAAACTTTTGACTACCACATCAAAACAGATGTTCCAACTCCGCGATGCCTGCTTTAACCTGTAAAGAAACTTGCACACGTTTCCGCTGCTCCCACTGTCTACGAAGCCCTCTGGCTGTGTACTTATAGACACTCTCTTCTAAATCACTATTTAGAACTGCAGTCATGACACCCAACCGCCAAATATCGTAGTCATGGTACGTAGCAGTAGCAAGTAGCGTCTGGATGGACTTAAGCATAGGCACTTAGAAAAGGTTTCATCATAAGCCACACCTGGTCGATGATGCAAACCTTTAACAAGTCTAGCTTTGAAAGTCTCAACTTTTCCATGTACACCAAGTAATCTTCTCAACATATACTTGCTCTTGACGGGGATTTAACCCTCCAGATATAGCAACCAAATTCCATACTTTGTTGGTGTACATAAATTCCATCTCAGATCGCATAGCATCCAGCCATTCTCACAGAGTCCCCACTCCTGATGGCCTGCTCGAAACTAGTTGGGTCATCATCTCATGATGCAATCCTCGCTCCCACTGTCATAGAGAAACCAAAGTATCTCTCAGGTGGGTGAGGACCCCTACCAGATAGGCGGAGAGGCTGAGTTTCGTTGGGTGCAATTGAATCCTCCGGTTCTACCAAATCATCAGTTGTAGTTTGTATAGCTGGAACTCCTTCCAGTTCTACCTCATGACCACTGATTTGTTTCCAAAAAAATTCCCTTTCTAAAAAGGTGGCATGCCGAGAAATAAAACACATTTTGTTCCTCGGTGTGGTAGAAGATATTCCCTTGCAAATGCTTGGGATATCCAACAAACTTCTACAGAACTGACTTTGCCTCGAGCTTGTCCGGATTTTCCTTTTAGACATAGGCCGGACAACCCCAAATCTTAACTTTCTTAAGAGATGGGCTCTTCCCATACCATATCACATATGGAGTGGTAGGCACCTGATTTGGTTGGAACGCCATTCAATAGGTATGCAGCTTCTCAAGTGCATAACCCCCAAAAGGAAATAGACAACTCAGTAATACCCATCATAGAGCGCACCATATCACATAGGGTGCAATTGCTCCGCCCCGATACACCGTTGTGCTGTGGTGTATACGGAGGAGTAATGCTGAAAGAGAATCTCATTCTCCTTTAGAATAGTCCAGGAACTCCGTGCAAAAGTATTCTCCTCCCTGATCTCATCAAAGGACATAATACTTATACCTGTTTTGGTTCTCTACTTCTAACTTATATTCATTGAATATCTCAAAAGGTTCAGACTTATGTTTCAACAGGAACATATGTCCGAATCTTGAGAGATCATCAGTGAATGTAATGAACTATAAAGAACCGGTCCTGGCATGTGTAGACAGGGGACCTACATACATCATCATGTATCAATCCCAAGAGTTCATTAACTCTTTCTCTGTTTCTAATAAACGGAGCTATGGTCATCTTATCTTTGTGACATGACTGGCAAGTTTCACAAGATGTAAATTCAAACTGATTTAAATATGCATCTAAATGTAACTTAGCTAGTCGGGTCGCATTGATATGACCTAGTCTATAATGCCTCAAGAAGAATTCGTTCATTTCTGAACTCTTCCTCTTGTGTATGTTCTGTACGTTAAGAACTGTGGTTTGATTTAGAACGTATATGCTTTTAGATAACGTGCATGAACCGATCTACTCTTGATATAGGAAATGTTCAAAACATTATCCAACAATACAAAATTATATCCTTCTTTACTAAATAAAGAAACTGATATGATGTTGTATATCAGGTTCGGTATCTAATAACATTCGTTCAGAATCAATGTGTTCGGTAATACAGGGTGATAACTGCCAACATCTTGGCTGCAATAATTGCACTGTTTCCAACTTTTGAAATTTCTATCACTCGTTCTCAGTTCTCTACCTATCTGTAGCCTATGTAACATATTACATATGTGGGATCCTGATCCGGTATCTCATACCCAGGACGTAGAGGATACCGAGAAACAGTTCTTGGTAATAAATACACCCGAAGAAGATGCATCATTATGCACTTTCTTCGTTTGGGCGGCACGGGAATCCTGGTAATCCCCTATTTCCTGCTCGGTCTTATAACAATTATAAGTTGGAGCGGGACCAACGTTCCCCAGCACAGTATAACAAGCGGGTTCGGTCAATACATTCATATTATTATCTTGATTAAGGCATGACATGGTCGCTACCTGGAGAGAGAGAGAAGAAAACACTCTGCGTGCGCTCTTGCAAGATTAGATTGGTTATTATTTTATCTAATCAGGATAGATCCCACTGTTTTTATCAAATCTTCCTTCAAACCCTGAAAGGAAAGACTAGTCGGGATTAATTACACCCTACAAGTTCGCCAATTTTTCAGCCAGGCTAGTACCGGTACTTTGAGAGAGGTTCCCTGTGCTTTCGCACGGACCTAATTAAAATAAACCTCGTTTTCCCAGGGGCGTAACCCCGTCGACACCTTTCTAGACACCTACTTGATCGGCTAATTGTAATGTGTAAAACTCTCCCAGGAGTAACAATTACTCGCGGTGGGTATCGGGATCCAACTATCTCATAGAAGGTATGCAATCTCATTGCAAATTTCAACACTTGAAATTCCCGATAATTTTTCCCCTAGCACCCTATGACCTTGACGGAGGTCAACAAACCATAGGCTACTAGTCAAGTTCAACCCGTCATTTCTTGATTGAATCAAACCCACCCGTACGACCCTTGACGGAGGTCAACAAGGTCGTACGACTACCCTAATCCAATCTGCATCATATGCATAAGCAGATAAATACTAGTTAGCTATCGCACACTACGCCTTGATGGAGGTCAACAAATGTAGCACGAATACTAAGTAGGACTTATCTGAAATGGCGGAGGGCTACGACAGGTTTTTCTGAAAACCTATTGCGTAATGAACTTGATATCGTTATAGAATCAAATGATTTTAATGTTAGTGTTTATGCCCTAGAGGCCATTACTGTATCATACTAGTTTGTATATTACTTAATGGAAGCTTGGGATATTCACAGTTGTATTGACAGTCTTGCTAAAAATGGTAGTATGCTACTTGGTTTGTTTCTACTTTAATATGTGCATGTGTTTCTTTTAACATATCGCTTATACATATTAGTAGAGCCCTTTGGATCTTTACTTGATTACCAGCGTTGTGATGGCAGTCACACTAGTGGGGGCTGGGTAGTCTACAAGTACATCCTTTTTCAGGTCCCTAGTCGTAGGATTATCGAGACGGGGAATCAATACTCTGGAGTAGACTAGTGTGTACGCTTCTCATACCAGCAGGGGAAATGATCTGTCCCACGGCCATTAGTACGTTGTACTGGAGATAGTATACAGGTGCACGTTGGGTTACGGGTGCACCGGACAAGACTTGCAGGGAACTGTTGGTTGGTATTATACCCGTCGTCAGTTAACAGTTCCTAGGTGACATGAGTATAGCATAGTCCGCAGACTTGACACTGCTGCTTCGTCTCGAGTGTGTTCCTGTTGGTGTATATGCCCTAGAGGCCATTATTGTATCATACTAGTTTGTATATTACTTAATGGAAGCTTGGGATATTCACAGTTGTATAGACAATCTTGCTCAAAATGGTAGTATGCTACTTGGTTTGTTTCTACTTTAATATGTGCATGTGTTTCTTTTAGCATATCGCTTATACATATTAGTGGAGCCCTTAGGATCTTTGCTTGATTACCAGCGTTGTGATGGCAGTCACACTTGTGGGGGCTGGGTAATCTACAAGCACATCCTTATACAGGTCCCTAGTCGTAGGATTATCGAGACAGGGCATCGATACTCTGGAGTAGACTAGCGTATGCGCTTCTCATCCCAGCAGGGGAGATGGTCTGTCCCACAGCCATCGGTACGTCGTACTGGAGATAGTATGCGGGTGCTCGTTAGGTTACGAGTACACTGGACATGACTCGTCGGGGACTGTTGGTTGGTACTATACCTATCGTCAGATAACAGTTCTCAGGTGACATGAGTACAGATTAGTCCGTTGACTTTACACTGTCACTTCGCCTCGAGTGTGTTCCCACTGTTCTTTGATTACTACCCTACCACGGCTCAAAGGAGTCGTGCAAACAGGTAGTAGTTGGGTGCATTCCCGAAGCACTTGGAGGCAGTGACGGTTAGACAAGATTCGTCTCTCCCGGTATTGGGGGTTGATATCGCGCTGTGTCTAGGAGAGCCATTACACAAAGTCCCTGGCCAGGGCAAGCGAGAATTACTGGTAGTGTTCCAAGTAGTTTCTCAGGGTGTTCTGGGCTACACTCCGGCACGACTTGTACCGCTATTAGGGGTCTGACGTTTACCGCCGCCCTAGGCCCGCCATGTGATACTTTCAGACGAACAGACCGGACTGTACGGAGATTGTCACATTCAGGCTCAGTAGGAGTTCGGATGGGTTTACCTCATCGGCCTTCTTATTGACATCTACCTGGGGACCGTTACGTAAAGCTAGTGCCGCTTGCGGTCTGTGGTTAAACCCACTGCTAGCGTAGTGTCGATACTTTAGAGTCCCACACAGAGAGTTTCCCTGCACTGGGCGAAAGGTGTAGAGGCCGTATGATTTTACGGCAAGGCTACGATCACTTACATGCACTTGTGCGCGTATGATGTTCGGGCAGAAAATACTAGTGGGCTTTGGTTTAAGCCGGATCCTAGTATTGTTTGGATGGATTAGTTTTGTCTTTTATGCATTCGCATTCTACGGAATGCGGATGCGGGTGTGTATGCACAGTTGTGAGGAGCGAAGAAGAAGGAGGTGCCTCATTAGGGTTTTGACAGTTGGTTCGGTCAAAACCATTATGAGGCGGAGACATTATTTACTAATCTTTAATTATGATAATTATGTTATGGCTAATTGCTTTGACCATTTGACCATACTTGACCTTGTTGACAATTTGACCATTGTTGACTAGGATCTTTCATGTGAGATCTAGAGTCTTCTTTTTTGTTTTGGTTTTATTTTGAGATGATAAAGGTCAAATCAATGTAGCCATCAACAATATCATGAAAAAAGATTACTAAATATATTTTTCTAGGATCATTCTCTCTTTGGCTTTCTCTCTCATCAAAAGAGAGCTCCCATGGTTTCTCCTCCTTCTTCCTCCTCTAGATTTTTCCTTTGCTCTCATGTGTTGAGAAAATAATGATCTAAATTGACAAACAAATCCATCTTCTTTTCCACACCACCTAGGACATCAAGCATAGCATACTTGTTGCCCTAGTTACCTCGGCTTGAGGTGGAGCTCGGAACACAAACTCTCGGGTGAATCGTCTTCGACTCAAGGAGGCCGCGGAGGTGAGCGAGATCCGGATCGTTCCTTGGAGCTTGCATGGACGAGGAAGAAAGAGGAGAGAAGACCCGAAGGACTTAGTTCGTGAGGTATAATCTCTTAAGCATAGTAGATAGAACCTCTTCTAGTTTTGTTAGCAATGGTTTGGCAAAGATCCTCAAGATTTTAGTCCATGTTACCTTGTGTTTGAAAATTGATTTTTACCTATTCCGCCTCCCCGTAACCACCGGGATGGGTAACGTGGACTTACAGTGGTATCAGAGCCTCGCTAAACCATTACTAACTTGTTAGCAAAGTGTTAGAAAATCGATCGCCGGAAAAAATCACAAAACACGTCGAAAAATCCACTTTTCTGTCGTTTTTAAAAACTGGTCCAAAATTTTTTCAGGGGACCTTAAAAATACGTGCAGGGTTTTCTAGGGAAACTGTAGAAATATGGGTGCCTGACTCACTCAGAAGACCGCGGATCCGCGGCCGATCCAAGCGATCCGCCGCGGATCCGCCGCCGTGTTGACTCGGCCGTGCACCAAATTTCTTCAGGTGTTCTCTGTGATGGTTTTGTGATTTTTGAGATAATTTGTTTCTTCCCAGATTCTGCTCAATACTGTGTTGTGCTTGGGGTCGTTTCAAATCAAGTTTTTCGATCGAAATTCTATGTACTTTTGCTAATCGGATATTCTGTGATGTTATATATGTATTGAACGTCTACTAATCGCTATACGTCGATTAGTGGGGGTTATACATATCTATGATCTGTGATGTTGGATTGTGTATATGAACTTGTTGGATTGTCGCGGATGAATAGCCGGGTCTTGTGAGATGAGAGTTTATTTATCTTTCATTTGATGTAACATGTAAATTAATGTAATATTATTTTTATGGCCGCACATCCGGGATGAGGTTGTAGCCGCCATTGTATATTATTTCTTTTGCTGTTTTTTCTCCTAGGATAGACCCAAAGTGGGGTGCACAAACTACCGGGTATTTTGAAGTGCTGAGTGGCCTACTCACGTTGTTGAGGGAGGTTGCTCCACTTCGGGTACATGGCGGGTAGTTTGCCGCACCCGTTGGGGTCTAGGGTGGGGTTTTGGCTATTCATCGCGACCATGTAATCCGTCTTTCGTTGCAGGCTCGAACGAAACGTGGATTCCTAGTATATCCAATGTGTTCATCTATGATCTGGAATGGCTATCATTGCATCTGACGAATGTATATATCTATATATGATATCTAGTAGGCGTTGCTTATGTTTTGCATTCGCGCCAGTCCAGCCCCCGCTCTGTCGTTAGTTAAGTAACCTAACGGGTGATGATGGGGCCCCATGGCGAATGCGGATGGCACAAGCATACGTTATATTTTCGTTGTTTTCTGCAATGGTAGGATTAATTGATGGGACGCATTAAATTAATGCAAGAAAACAAACCAAAGTTAAAATCGTTGGAACAATTTCAAAACCACTCGGTTTTTTTTCAAAACAAAAAAACTTTTAAAAACGCGGTACTTAAGCCACTCCTTTTAAAAGCTATCAAGGTTCCTTCGATTATATCAAGTTCACTACGTTCACGGTTTCGCCAAAACCATTCGTAGCCCTCCGTCGTTTCATATGAATATTCAATAGTATTCAAGCTATGTTTGTTGGCCTTAGTCAAGGCATAGTGATTGGTAGATGCTGGGTATTCATATGTTGCATAGATAGATGTGTTGGTTTGGGACAGTCATATTACTTTGTTGGCCATAGTCAAGGGTGTAAGTGCACGGCGGTGCCCCGGTCGTCAATCCGACGGCCAAATGCGGAAGCGGTGATAAACTTTAATTTTGCGGACTTAGCAAACCGGCACCACCGCGCACTAAACCCCGGATCGGGCCATTAAACTAGATCTAGCTAACTACAAGAAGGGGAAGAGATATACCGAATGATCCGAGTCCTTCGGTCTTCGTCTCCACTCCGATCTCCCGCGGATGCTTCGTCCTTCATCTCCTCGTTGTCACCTCTTCGCCGGAAGGGCACCACATCGCCTGCATCTTTTACGGGCTCCCACCTCAATACCGAGGCAACTCGGGCGCGAAGCTGGCGAGTCGACGCAACCAAGATTTGCTGTAGGAAGTGTAGTGTAGAGGCTATGTCTCATTTGGGTTCGTTGCCATTTGAAGATGATGGAGGAAACAAGATAAGAAAAATGGTGCTTGCATTTTTCTTAACATGAAAAGAGATCAAAATGCTATACTCTCAAAATGAAGCTCTCATCTTCTTCTCTCTCAACCATGAAAAAAACTTATTCCATCAAGTGAGAAGAATATGGTGGAGGAATGAATATCAAGCATGAAGGGAGGTGATGGTAGGAGAGCATAAAGGGTGACCACATCTAAACATCATCATCACAAAACACAAATCAATCCTAATCCTTTCTCATCTCATTAAAGCAAAGGAAAAGACTAAGAAAGAATCAAAATGATGGTTGAAAAGAATGGTATCAAAAGATGCTTTCATAATAAATACATTTGCAAGAAAAACCTCCACAATGTGTTATTTGCAAACCCCCTCCATCGGAAAAGTCCGGCCGGGAAAGAACAAAGGAAAACCGGCCGGAACGGAATGCAAACTGGCAACTCCAGAAAACTGGTCCCGTAATAAATTACAGGAAAACCCCGAAACTGTGCATACACACCCGCATCTGTATTCCGTCCGGATACAAATGCATTGAGACAAAATCTACACTGTACTATACTAGGATCCGGCTTAAACCAAAGCCGGCTAGTAATATCCGTCCGATCCTGATCCGTACAATACCGCACGTATCTGATCGAACCCTGCCATATAACCATACGGCCACTAGTACAAACCGTCCGATCCAGATCCGTGCAATACCGCACGTATCTGATCGGACCCTGCCATATCTCCATACAGCCTCTACAGCGTTTCGCCCGAACGCTTGAGTAACTGAAAGTGTGGTGGACTCTAAAGACTCGTCAATACTATGGTTGTGGATTTAACCACTAGCATGTCAGAGGTATAAGCCAATACGTGACGGGCCACCAGCTATTGACCAAAAGGGACGTCGATGAGCGAACTCATCCTGACACCCTATTGAGCCTGTCAGTGACAATATCCGTACAGTCCGGTCCGTTCTTCTATGAGCATCGCATGTCGGGCCTAGGGGCTTGGTAAAAGTCAGACCCCCAAAAGCGGTACAAGTCGTGTCGGAGTGTAGCCCAGAACACCCTGAGATACTACTGGAATACCTACCAGTAAATCTCCTGCCTTGGCTAAGGTCTTCGTGTAATGGCTCTCCTAGACACAGCGCGACCTCACCCCTAATACCGGGAGAGACGAACCCTTGAAGATCCGCTCACTGCCTCCATGTGGCTCGGGACTGTACCCAACTAAAACCTGTTTGCACGACTCCTTTGAGCCGTGGTAGGGTAGTAATCAAAGCACAGTGGGAACTCACACGAGACAAATGACGATCCCCAGGTCGATGAACTAACCTGTACACATGTCACCAGGGAACTGCTATCTGACGTCAGGTATAAGACCAACTAGCATGTTCCCGGCGAGTCCTGTCCGGTGTACTCATAACCCAATGAGCACCTGTATACATCTTAGGTGAACCAACTGACACCAGTGGCTTGTGAGACCGGCCACCGCCCCTCGTCGGGGTCTCGACTGTATACACTAGTCTACTCTGGAGTATCGATGCCCTGTCTCGAAACTCCTACGACTAGGGACCTTTTAAGGATGTGCTTATAGACTCCAGCTCTCACTTATATGATCGCCCTCATACTGCTGGCAGTCAAGCAAGAATCCTAGGGGCTCTATCAACGTGCAATAGCGACATGTCAGGTCACCTAAAGCAGTACACGATGATAAAGGTAAACCAGATAGCATACTATCATCTCGAGTAAGACTGTCCTACCGGGATAGGTCCTCCCTCAATCATTGAAATCACGTGCCTGTGATCCAATAATTGACTCTGAGGGCACTATCTCCAACAATCTCCCACTTGCACTCAAGGCTAATTATTGCGATGTCGCATACTCACAGCCTGTGTGATACCGAACACCCAACTCCCCTACTAGTCAGTCTCACAAAATCCGTTTGCGAAACTATTGCATTCGAGGAATAGCCTCAGTGAGTGGATCCGCCTGGATGTTTCTTTCTATGTCTCTCTATATCTCAAGTTCGCGGAGAAAGCCATCTCCCGAAATGAGCAATACCTGTCTTAGAATGTCTGGATGTCTGATGGGACCGAGCTCATAAATGAACTCCAAATCCAAACTTCTTAGACTGTATCGTCAACTGAACTTAATCAGTATCCTGCGTCATGCCACCCTCAGTATTGCCTTGGACCACCTGTCCAAAATACTGCCCCTCGTCAGAGGGAAAAACTATAACTCTGACAACCTCCTTTTCGTCCAGGTCACCTTGGAAGCCTGGAATGATAACTGTTTCCCGAATGGGGCTTTCGTTATCATATCCTTAGAACAGCCACTTATGTTCTAAAACTGCTTCCGACTGTTTCTCCAGGATTGGATCAATGTCATCTTATTGCATCTAGTGCAAGAACAACATCTGGTGTGGTACTTGACATCTCATGATTGACTCAATTGCCTAAGCAAGTGATCTGCCAATCATGCACATCCCTCTCTACTTTAGTCTATAAGACACCTTTAGAGAGGGTGACTCCATCACCTGCAGGTACACTACCGTGCCAGGAGTCGTCCATTCTAAATACTCTTAGAATGCTGTCAAAGTACCCTGATTGGGAAACCACCCAAATCTAGATCTAAAAACATAGATCTAGTAACCAGTATGTCTGATATAATGTGCAAGTCCCATATGGAGAAACCACTTTGTGACGACCAAAGTATAACCGATCGTAGTATAGGAATATCACTTCCTACTACCTTCTCAACAGATCCATCCCCTATTCTGATGACGTCAAACCTATGACTGTCACATCAGAAATAGATGATCTATCTCCGCTACATCTGCTTTAGTCTATAAATAGACATAAGCCTGATGTCCACCAATGCTTCCGCTGCTCCCACTGACTACGACAACCCTCTGCCAGAGTCATATAGACGTGCACTTCTAAAACTAGTTTAGAACGATGCTATACTCATCCTCCTGCCGGGTCTCACAGCCTGGAACAACAACAATGGCAAGTGTGGGTAAACAAGAACTTCCCTGTCACCGTCCTTGAGGCTACCGGAGTACCTCTCGGGTGCCTGAAGTTACCCACCTTATCTGCGGAGTGGCCAATGGAATGTCAAATCAGATTGAATCTTTAGGTTCCGTATCAAATCTTCAGTAATCGTTTGCGGTTCTGGAATCACTTCCAGTTCTACCATACGCCCACTACTGTTTTTGAAAAAATCCATTTTTAATAAAACTGTGGCGAGTCTAGAACAATATTTCTATTGATCTTCCAGATGGTAGAAAGTTAACCCTCGTCATAGCCTGGGTCAACCCACAAACAGCCATTACAGAAACGTGCCTTGAGTTATCCAAAGTCTGGTTTTAATCATAAGCCAGACAACTCCCCGTACCTTAACAACGTTATGATATGAACTGTACTATATCCAATATAGAACCAGAGGCACATATTTAATTTAACCAGATTCAAATCATGCAGCCGTCTCCAGTGCATGTCAACTAAATGGAGAGAGGCCGATCAGCGTTACTCAACTTAGGAATGTTTCCAATTATGAGTAACCTGAAAAAGAAGCAATTTCTCTTTATCATTACTATCAACTGAATACCATACACAAGTATCTACATCTTCGATCACTTTGAAGAATCTCTATACTTGCTACACCTGGTTCTCTACTCTATTCAAATACCTATAACTCCTCAAAACTTAGACCCTGTGTTTCAACGAAACACATGTCTAAGAACTAGAGAAGTTAAAAGTAAACAGAATATAGTATGAGGACCAACCCCTCTGTCCTAATGGACACTGGACAATATACAATACTCTGTATAAGTCCGTTGAGTCTAACAACTCTTTCACTGTGTGTCGTAGGTTGAAAACTGTATTTATGGTTAAGAAGAATTACACCGCTGTTTAATGCTCCTTACCTAACCATCCACTGATATAGGTAAATGTCATCGACATAATATCAAAAGGTATATCTCACTCTATGAAAATAGACGTACAGATATATCAATTTGAAATTGGTGCACAACAGCGGATATTCAAAACCAAATATTTGCCGACCGGCAAACAGCCCAGATGATCTCCTCAAATATCACTGATTACAACGAATCCCGATATAATGAGGATGATCACCCTATTCCCAATAACTTACTCCCACTCATCATCTATAAAACCATACAGATGTGAGAATCAAACCTGGTAAATACATACCCTGGAGCAAGTGTCTAATCGGGAAATCAGTTTTCTTTTAACAGTACACAGTTGAACTGAAACATTGAAATGTTTCGATGGGGTATACTGGTATTCCTAGCAATGCCTCTACCATTATCCAGATTCACAACTATAACCGTATAATTCTTTGCCACCTCTCCAAATCCTTTTATATGTCTTTAGTCATTACCTTCTGCACACCCCTTTAGGCCAATTGGTTTTCTTCCTTCCCTACCGTTCGGCACCAGCCTATGGTTTGGAAGAAGACTATCCAATAAGCATAATGGGTGTACTGTCCTAATCCTAGGAGCACTCGCAATGCGAGAGAAGGTGAAGATAAAAGACAACCGAATAAACCTTATTCCTATTTCTCCTGGACCAGAATCTATCCCCGAACTGGAACAAGTTCCTTTCGAGTTCGTATATAACCATACGATGGAGTATCCAGTAAACTGTGGATCTTCGTAGTGATACGGAGTGTCCTGGAGAAATACAAAGGTGATTTAGGATTGGCGAAGAAATACTTGGTTTGGTCGTAAATAGCAGTCGCGTTTTACTTTGCCCTCTTACTAATCCCTTGCTTTGTCTTAACTTAATACCTTCTGTACACCGTTTAGGCTAACTGGTTTTCTTCATTCCCTACCGGTCGGCACCAGCCTATGGTTTGGAAGAAGACTATCCAATTTGCGTAATAGGTGTACTACTCCTAAACCAAGGAGTACTCGCAACCTGAGAGAAGGTGAAAAGAAAAGACAACTGAATAGTCCTATCCGTTTTCTCCAGAACCGGAAACCATCCTCGAATAAATTCCTTTGAGTTCGTATCTAACCACACGATGGTTTTGTCCAATGGAAGTGGACGTTCGTAGTAATACGGGGTGTCCTGGAGAAAAGAGTAAAAGCAGGAGTGGCAATGAGGTTAGCGACTCTGACAATCCAAAAGCCAGTGTTAAGTAGGTTCGGTCAACTTGGTCACTAAGTCATAGTCTTAGGGTCGGGTCAATGGTCGCTGCCAGAGAGAGAGAGAAAAGAAACACTCAGCGTGCACTCTATCCTAGATCAGAATGGTTACCAATTTATCTAATCTGGAAACCTCCCACTGTACCTCAAATTCTCCTCCAAACCTGAAAGAAGAATTAGTCGGGGTCACCCGAGGAGTAAACCAACTCATCAGTGGGAATCGGGATCCAACTATCATTGCTTGCATGATAACGTGACGGGATCCGCTCACGCTATCACACTCCAGAAGGTATGCGCATATCTGGCAAGTTTCAGTACTTTTGAAACTCCCGATGTAATTTTTACCCCATGCTCTTATGACCTTGACTAAGGCCAACAAATCATAAGTCACATGTCAAGTTCTACCCGTCATTGTCCAGGTTGATTTGAACCCACCCGTACAAGCCCTTGACTAGGGCCAACAAGGCTATACGACTGTCCCAAACCAACACATCTATCTATGCAGCATATGAATATCCAATAGCTACCAAACACTGTGCCTTGACTAAGGCCAACAAACACAGCTTGAATACTATTGACTACCCATATGAAACGACGGAGGGCTACGAATGGTTTCTGGTGAAAACCTTTAACGTAATGAACTTGATCTCGTTGAAGGAACGGATAGCTTTTTAGAAAATATAGTGACGAAAACCTTTACTAAAGAGGTCACTCCCGGTGAAGGGATCTCGGCTCTTTCCCCGTAGAATGGGTTGCAGGATATTCCAACTGAATACCACGATGCAAAGCAAAAGTAATCGGCTATAGTGAAGTTAATGCCCTGACGCAAACTTCTGTCCAAAGGGTCACTCCCGGTGAAGGGATCTCGGCCCTTGCCTCGTCGACTGAGGAGCAGGATATTCCAAATGAATACCACGATGCAAAACAAAAGTGAACGTCCTTGCAATAACAGCTTTTTTTTTTGAAAAGTGTTCCAACAACATCAGAATATGTTTGTTTAACTTGCATTGATCCGAATCAACGCAGTCCCATCAATTGATCACACCAATAAAGAACGAAAATATACTAACGTACGTATATGCCATCCGCATTCGCCACTGGGTCCCGTCATCACCCGTTAGGTTAGCTAACTAACGGCAGAGCGGGGACTGGACTAGCGCGGATGAAAAACATATACAACATCTACTAATATATATGCCAATATATTATATTTCGCTCAAGGCGTGAAAAGAAATGCAACATCACAGAAATGTACAGCATCACAGAACAATACAGATATCTGGGATCCCCGGGTTTCACAGAGCCACTACTGAAACCCGACGTTCCCCTGGTCGTGTGGATAGCCTGTGCAATGAAATCCTAGACCCCTACGGGCGCGGCAAGTTACCCGCCAAAACCTGAAGCGAGGCAGCCCCCTTCAGCACCGTGAATGGACCACCCAGCACTTCACGGAATCCGGTAACTTGGGCACCCCTCCTGGGTCAACCTATACCCCCTACGAGTGCGGCGAGTAGCCTGCCAATTCTAGAGTGAAGCCCCCTCCGTCCCAATGCCATGAGATGCGGGCTTGTTGCCCTCCAGAACCCGGCTATTCGTGCACCCCACCGCGGGGCAATCCTAGTACAGAAAGTAAAATATACATACACCGGGTACATCGACCGCAACCAGGTCGTGCCCCAAAAGAATAATACAATCAGGCAGTGACGGCAGTCCACATGTCGGACGCTCGCCCCGCAAAATCAAATGTACATAATACAACAGAAACTGTACTAGCATTGCATCCAGGCTATCCCCACGACCGATCCGCAACATCACAGCATAAACACAGAACATCAACGTGAGTCACGTTCGCAAATCCGTCTAACCGGGCTATAGCAGTTAGACCGGATTTACCGATCGAGTGACATTCACGGTCGCAGATATAATGTAAATACTGTGAAATATGTGTTTAAAATATCCGATCAATCAAAAATTAACAAGTGGGCCCCAAAGCAATACTGCAGCACTCACAGAAAATCTGGGCCCAATATTAATATTCCAAAACCCCTAAAATAACCCCAGAAGCCCACTGGAAAAATACGACGCAGTGAAGACATCAATGTGCGGCGGAACCGCGGCCCAAGGGGGGTTTGGCCGCGGTTCCGCGCTTAGATGGTCGACTGAATGTGTCGAATTTTCCCAGTAGTCTAAGAATTTCCAGTACATTAGTTTTCTTCAACCTGAAAAATTTTTCGAGCAAGAAAAAATTCAACAGAAAACTGATGTGAGGAAAAAAGTAGATTTTGGAATTTTGGTCGATCGGAAATGCAAAACACATCAAACGAAGCTAGACGAAGTTAATGGCGAGGCTCTGATACCACTGTAAGTGCACGGCGGCGCCCCGGTCGTCAATCCGACGGCCAAATGCGGAAGCGGTGATAAACTTTAATTTTGCGGACTTAGCAAACCGGCACCACCGCGCACTAAACCCCGGATCGGGCCATTAAACTAGATCTAGCTAACTACAAGAAGGGGAAGAGATATACCGAATGATCCAAGTCCTTCGGTCTTCGTCTCCACTCCGATCTCCCGCGGATGCTTTGTCCTTCATCTCCTCGTTGTCACCTCTTCGCCGGAAGGGCACCACATCGCCTGCATCTTTTACGGGCTCCCACCTCAATACCGAGGCAACTCGGGCGCGAAGCTGGCGAGTCGACGCGTCCAAGATTTGCTGTAGGAAGTGTAGTGTAGAGGCTATGTCTCATTTGGGTTCGTTGCCATTTGAAGATGATGGAGGAAACAAGATAAGAAAAATGGTGCTTGCATTTTTCTTAACATGAAAAGAGATCAAAATGCTATACTCTCAAAATGAAGCTCTCATCTTCTTCTCTCTCAACCATGAAAAAAACTTATTCCATCAAGTGAGAAGAATATGGTGGAGGAATGAATATCAAGCATGAAGGGAGGTGATGGTAGGAGAGCATAAAGGGTGACCACATCTAAACATCATCATCACAAAAAACAAATCAATCCTAATCCTTTCTCATCTCATTAAAGCAAAGGAAAAGACTAAGAAAGAATCAAAATGATGGTTGAAAAGAATGGTATCAAAAGATGCTTTCATAATAAATACATTTGCAAGAAAAACCTCCACAATGTGTTATTTGCAAACTTGCAAATAACCCCCTCCATCGGAAAAGTCCGGCCGGGAAAGAACAAAGGAAAACCGGCCGGAACGGAATGCAAACTGGCAACTCCAGAAAACTGGTCCCGTAATAAATTACAGGAAAACCCCGAAACTGTGCATACACACCCGCATCTGTATTCCGTCCGGATACAAATGCAATGAGACAAAATCTACACTGTACTATACTAGGATCCGGCTTAAACCAAAGCCGGCTAGTAATATCCGTCCGATCCTGATCCGTACAATACCGCACGTATCTGATCGAACCCTCCCATATAACCATACGGCCACTAGTACAAACCGTCCGATCCTGATCCGTGCAATACCGCACGTATCTGATCGGACCCTGCCATATCTCCATACGGTCTCTACAGCGTTTCGCCCGAAAGCTTGAGTAACTGAAAGTGTGGTGGACTCTAAAGACTCGTCAATACTATGGTTGTGGATTTAACCACTAGCACGTTAGAGGTATAAGCCAATACGTGACGGGCCACCAGCTATTGACCAAAAGGGACGTCGATGAGCGAACTCATCCTGACACCCTACTGAGCCTGTCAGTGACAATATCCGTACAGTCCGGTCCGTTCGTCTATGAGCATCGCATGTCGGGCCTAGGGGGTTGGTAAAAGTCAGACCCCCAAAAGCGGTACAAGTCGTGTCGGAGTGTAGCCCAGAACACCTTGAGATACTACTGGAATACCTACCAGTAAATCTCCTGCCTTGGTCAAGGTCTTCGTGTAATAGCTCTCCTAGACACAGCGCGACCTCACCCCCAATACCGGGAGAGACGAACCCCTGAAGATCCGCTCACTGCCTCCATGTGGCTCGGGACTGTACCCAACTAAAACCTGTTTGCACGACTCCTTTGAGCCGTGGTAGGGTAGTAATCAAAGCACAGTGGGAACTCACACGAGACAAATGACGATCCCCAGGTCGATGAACTAACCTGTACACATGTCACCAGGGAACTGCTATCTGACGTCAGGTATAAGACCAACTAGCATGTTCCCGGCGAGTCATGTCCGGTGTACTCATAACCCAATGAGCACCTGTATACATCTTAGGTGAACCAACTGACACCAGTGGCTTGTGAGACTGGCCATCACCCCTCGTCGGGGTCTCGACTGTATACACTAGTCTACTCTGGAGTATCGATGCCCTGTCTCGAAACTCCTACGACTAGGGACCTTTTAAGGATGTGCTTATAGACTCCAGCTCACACTTATATGATCGCCCTCATACTGCTGGCAGTCAAGCAAGAATCCTAGGGGCTCTATCAACGTGCAATAGCGACATGTCAGGTCACCTAAAGCAGTACACGATGATAAAGGTAAACCAGATAGCATACTATCATCTCGAGTAAGACTGTCCTGCCGGGATAGGTCCTCCCTCAATCATTGAAATCACGTGCCTATGATCCAATAATTGACTCTGAGGGCACTATCTCCAACAAAGGGTATATACGGGTGGGTTCAAATCAACCTGGACAATGACGGGTAGAACTTGACATGTGACTTATGATTTGTTGGCCTTAGTCAAGGTCATAAGAGGATGGGGCAAAAATCAACATCGGGAGTTTCTAAAGAAACTAAAACTTGCTAGTGCTGCATACCATTTGGAGTTTGATAATGTTGGTAGGATTCCTTCAGCATTATCTCACAATGATATTTGGATCCCGATCCTACTGTGAGTATCCGCTACTCCTCGGGAAACTTTTCACTTAACGATCAATGCTACAAACCAAGTAGGTGTCTAGAAAGGTGTTAGCGGGGCTACGCCCTCAGGGAAAAGAGATTATTTAATTAAGGAACTTCGCGAAAGCGTCGTAAAACCTCCCTCGAAATACCGACACTGGCCTGGCTGAACGGTTAAGCAAGTATTTTACGGTGAGATTGATCCCGACTAATTCTTCTTTTATGGTTTGAGGAACGATTCGAGAAACAGTGGGAGCCATCCTGTTTAGATAAATTAAAAACCAATCTAAACTTGCAAGAGCATCATGCTAAGTGTTTTCTTCTCTCTCTCTTAATTGCAGCGACCTAGTGACCAGACATATGTTACATCTAGATAATAAAATGACTGAATCTGACTATTATGACTGGCAAAGGTCTGTCCAGATGTCTATTACCCATGACAAGCTGGGACACCTCCTAACTAATCAAACCCCAGCCGTCTCAGGACCAGTTTTCCCTGTCACGGATATTGATATC
This sequence comes from Agapanthus africanus, assembly GCA_030015575.1. Classification (NCBI taxonomy): domain Eukaryota; kingdom Viridiplantae; phylum Streptophyta; class Magnoliopsida; order Asparagales; family Amaryllidaceae; genus Agapanthus; species Agapanthus africanus. The sequence continues at coordinate 372,283,164 of JASDDO010000012.1, forward strand.
CGTAAGACATTGGAAAAAGACTGTGCGAATGTCAAGTGCCTCGTGTTGGCCTCAGTTGATGGTGCATACCAGAGGCAGCACGAGAAGATGGACTTAGTTTCTATCTTTCTCCATAACAAAGATTTATATGGAGAGCAATCTCATATCGCAAGATATGAGACCTCGACCGAATTGCTTCAAGCAAGGTTGGCTATCGGGTCATCTGTAGGGGGCAACGTCCTTACAGAGACCAGCTATTTTGATGAGCTCACGGACCTGAAGACCACGTTGAAGAACGGGTCAAATACTGACTTGTTTCTACAGTCTCTGCCCTCTACTTATACCCTGAAGGAAACCAGGGAAGTAGAAGGAAAAGGAAGGGCAAAAGTTTCGGGACTAGATGTAGTAAAGGAGGGACGTTCCTATTGTTACGGGAATGAACATTGGCAGAAGAATTGTAGGGCTAGTAAAGCCAGTAGCCAGAATTCAAAGCATGTTGTGGCTTCGGCTTCGGCTGTGTTTGTAATAGAAAACTGTATGTCAATTAACCCTACTTCCTGGGTATTGGATACCGGATCAGGATCTCACATCTGTAATTCATTACAGGCTCTGAGAAACCGTAGAGTTATCAGGATAGGTGATATGACTTTCAGGGTTGCCAACGGAATGAGCGTGGATGCTGAATCCGTAGGGGAATATCACCTTGGATTGACAACTGGGCAGATATTGATTCTGCGTGACTGTTTTTATGTACCTAGTATGGCTTGTAATATCATATCTGTATCCATACTTTCTAAGGAAAGATATGATTTTACTTTTGTAAGCGATGTGGTCCACATCCACCTAAATCAAGTTCTGATTGGGTCAGCTACATTAGAAAACGGAATATACGTACTGAATCAAGCTCAGGTTTTCAGTGTCCAGAACACACTTAAAAGAAAGTCTCCGTACACAAATCAGGCTTTCTTATGGCATTGTAGACTGGGTCACATTAATGAGACACGGTTAACAAAGTTACATAAAGAGGGATACTTGAATCCGTTCGAGTATCAGTCTTATGCTACTTGTGAATCTTGTTTCACGGGAAAGATGACAAAGACTCCGTTCACTGGACACGGATTAAGAGCGAGCGAGCTCTTGGGACTCATACACAGTGATGTGTGTAGTCCAATGTCTACACATGCACGAAGTGGTTATTCATACTTCATTACTTTTACGGATGATTTCTCTAGGTATGGACATGTCTTCCTAATGAAGCATAAATCCGAGGCCTTTGAGAAATTCCAGGAATACAAGAATGAAGTTGAAAAACAAACATGCAAAAGTATCAAGACACTGAGATTTGATCAAGGTGGTGAATACTTGAGTGCCGAGTTTCTGAGCTACTTAAAAGAGAATGGAATTCTCTCTCAGCTTACTCCTCCATACACACCACAACACAACGGTGTATCGGAAAGGCGGAATCGAACTCTATTGGATATGGTTCGTTCCATGATGAGTAAGGCTGAGTTACCGCGATCTTTCTGGGGTTATGCACTAGAAACAACTGCATATCTTTTGAACCAAGTTCCTACTAAGTCAATGCCTACCACACCATATCAGATGTGGAGTGGGAAGAAACCCTGTCTTAAACACTTTAAGACATGGGGATGTCCAGTTTTTGTCAAAAAGCAGCATGCGGACAAGCTCAAGGCACGCTCAGTACAGTGAAAGTTTGTGGGATACCCAAAGAACTCCAAGGGGTATGTTTTCTATTACGCAGAGGAGCAAAAGGTCTTTGTTTCTCGTCATGCCCGCTTCTTGGAAACAGAGTTTTTAGAAAATCAGATAAGTGGGAGCGCAATAGAACTGGAAGAAATTCCAGAACCACAAGCTATTACTGAAAGCTTAGTAGAACCAGAAGTTTCAGGAGAACCGTACATCCCAGCGCCACTCCGCAGGAGTAGTAGGCAGTCTCATCCGCCCGAGAGATACTACAGTTTTCTCATAGACGGGTATCGAGAGGATTGCGTCATTGAAAATGATGAGCCTACTAGCTTCTAGCAAGCCATTCAGAGCGGTGACTCAGTAAAATGGCTGGATGCAATGCGGACCGAGATGGAGTCCATGTACACCAACAAAGTTTGGACTTTGGACATTGCTCCAGAAGGGGTAAAATCCGTAGGCTGCAAATGGATCTTCAGAAAAAAGATTGGTGTAGATGGGCAGGTTGAAACCAATAAAGCTAGACTTGTTGCAAAGGGTTTTCGTCAAAGACCTGGTTTGGACTATGACGAAACCTTTTCTCCAGTGGCTATGCTCAAATCCATTCGGATCCTTCTTGCCATTGCTGCCTTCCACGATTATGAGATCTGGCAGATGGACGTAAAGACGACTTTTCTAAATGGAAATTTGGAAGAGTACGTCTATATGGATCAGCCGGAGGGTTTCATTCAGAGTGGGAGAAGCGGTAAAGTGTGCAAGTTGCTTAAGTCTATCTATGGACTGAAGCAGGCATCACGGAGTTGAAACATCTGCTTTGATGATACTGTCAAAGAATTCGACTTTATCAAAAATCCGGATGAACCATGCATTTACAGTAAGATTGTAGGGAGAACTGTGGTATTCCTCGTCTTGTACGTGGATGACATTCTCCTAATAGGAAATGACATTCTTATGCTACAGTCAGTCAAAGGATTCTTGTCACAGAGGTTCTCCATGAAGGACCTGGGCGATGCCAACTACATTCAGGGGATCCAGATCTATCGTGATAGATCTAAGAGGATGTTGGGACTTTTACAGTCAAGGTACATCGACACCATACTGAAACGATTCAGTATGGATGATTTTAAGCGCGGTAATCTGCCGGCTTGTCACGGAATCACCCTTTCCAAGGATATGTCTCCCAAGACTGATTTGGAAAGGGCTCGCATGTCATCTATACCCTATGCATCAGCGGTAGGCTCTATAATGTATGCGATGTTGTGTACCAGACCAGATATAGCATACGCATTAAGCGTTGTAAGCCGGTATCAGTTGGACCCAGGGGAGAAACACTGGATAGCAGTAAAGAACATTCTCAAGTACCTGAGAAGGACTAAGGAGATGTTCTTAGTGTATGGCGGAAAAGACCTCTAGATCGAGGCCTTTGCTGACTCCAGCTTCCAGAGTGACAAGGATGACTCCAAGTCCATGTCGGGTTATGTCTTTACCCTCAATGGAGGGACGGTTTGCTGGAAGAGCTCCAAGCAAGAAACCGTTGCTGACTCAACTACGGAAGCGGAGTACATAGCTACTTGCGATGCCGCAAAGGAAGCTGTCTGGATGAAGAAGTTCCTCATGGAGCTTCAGGTGGTTCCTACCATTGTTGATCCAATACCACTGTATTGTGACAACAACGACGCTATAGCTTTAGCGAAGGAACCAAGGTCCCATCAGAAGTCCAGGCACATTTTGAGGCGGTATCACCTAATCAGGCAAATCGTAGATCGCCGGGAGATCGAGGTAAAGAGAGTAGATTCGGAGAACAACACTGCATATCCATTCACGAAGGCCATACCCCAGACTCAGTTCGAGCGGCTGATCGAGATGATAGGTCTTCGATACGCCAGTATATGGCCCTAGTGCAAGTGGGAGATTGTTAGTGTATATGCCCTAGAGGCCATTATTGTATCATACTAGTTTGTATATTACTTAATGGAAGCTTGGGATATTCACAGTTGTAAAGACAATCTTGCTCAAAATGGTAGTATGCTACTTGGTTTGTTTCTACTTTAATATGTGCATGTGTTTCTTTTAGAATATCGCTTATACATATTAGTGGAGCCCTTAGGATCTTTGCTTGATTACCAGCGTTGTGATGGCAGTCACACTTGTGGGGGCTGGGTAATCTACAAGCACATCCTTATACAGGTTCCTAGTCGTAGGATTATCGAGACAGGGCATCGATACTCCGGAGTAGACTAGCGTATGCGCTTCTCATCCCAGCAGGGGAGATGGTCTGTCCCACAGCCATCGGTACGTCGTACTGGAGATAGTATGCGGGTGCTCGATAGGTTACGAGTACACTGGACAGGACTCGTCGGGGACTGTTGGTTGGTACTATACCTATCGTCAGATAACAGTTCCCAGGTGACATGAGTACAACGTCCCCTAGGTCCGCCATGCGATACTCTCAGACGAGTGTTTCTTTTCTCTCTCTCTCTGACTGCGACCATGACCCGACCCTAGACTATGACTCAGTGACCAAGTTAACTAAACTTTCTTGAAAACACTAGCTTTTGGATTTTCTGAGTAGCATACATCATTGCCACTCCTTCTTTTACCCTTTGCATTTCTCCAGAACACCCCGTACCTGGAGGGTTACTAGGCACTCTCACAAGGGTCTACAAGGCATCAATCATGCCCGATTTAAAATTTAGACGTGCCGAACAACCCTCACCAAGATCTTAAACTAGAGATTAGGCGAAACAAAGCAAGTAAACAACTTTACTTCTAAGAGTTTGGGAATACAACCTTTGTAGTCCGGTCCTTCACTTCTAAAGCTCCGTGTTGTGGTCCCTTCGCTGCGATCATCGAGTATCCGGACTCTAGAGAGGCTCCACAAAAGAAAGATGCAAGATTGCTTCCGATCTTCGATAACAAAGATGATCTACCTTGAAGTTTCTTTAACACAAGCTCTCACTCACTAAATGAAGTGAACACCCTAATCTAATTGGCAAGAATAGATTAGGATGATGAAGTAGGAATTTAGCTCTCATTTGTTTTCTTAATCTCACTCATTTTCATCACTAAAATCAAAGATAGAAAAATTTGCAAGGAGGAAGAAGAAGATGAATTGCTTTGTGATGAATAATAAATTGTGGTGAGCTTAGAAATGAAACCATGGGTTAAGTATGATAACTTAACCCATGTAGAGAATGAACCATGGTCAAGGGTTGAGTTGGGTTAACAAATCTCATACAAAATATCTTTGCAAAAACAAAACAAAAAGCTTCTAGAAGCTTCTAGAAAAATTAACCCAAATCAAACCTTAATCATGTTTAATCTCCACTAATCATGTTGCATTAATAACCCTAACATGTTACAATAATATATATCACATATACAATATTTATTGTAACAAAATAAAATAATACAATTAACATATATCGCATATATATCAATGTATTACCCGAGTGAGAAAAAGAATCTTTTTGTGAGCTTATACTAGTTAATGTAATTTAATATATCAAATATATAATTATAAATTAAATTATCGAATCAACACTTGATCCAATAATCCGGCTATTTCATAAATAACCGACTAATATAATCCGTATCAGTTCATCGAATCAACACTTGATCCGATGACCCGGCTATATCACATATACCCGGCCGATATCTCATATCGCGAGAATCTAATACGGTATCACATACACGTATTGTTCTCGGTCACGCATATATCATATATATGCTCCTACTCCGTTTTGCCTAAGCCAAGAAACCTCTGTGTAGGACTCTAAAGAATCGTCAATACGCCGGCAGTAGGTGATGATCATATCAAACACCCACAAGCTGCAAACGGTCAGCTAAACGTAACAGCCACCCAGGTATTGAGCGATCAGAAGATCAACAAGCAAGCCTGTACTTTCTCCCGCGAATCCTATCAGTAACACTCCCGTACAGTCCGGTTTCTTCGTCTGATATGTCGCATATCTCGCCTAGGGGTGGTAAACGTCAGACCCGAGTAGCTTGATAAGTCGTGTCGATATGAGTTCTATAACAGTTCGAGAAACTACTGATAACACTTACCAGTAAATCTCAGCAACCCTGGCCAGGGATTTCTAGTTATAGCCAATCGAACACAGCGCAACATCAACTCCCTATACCGGGAGAGACGAATCCCCTCCTATCGCTCATTGCCTCCATGTGATTCGGGACTGTACCCAAAAGCCACCTTTTTGCACGCCCTCTTGGTCGTGGTATGATGGAAATCAAAGCACAGTGGGAATCACACAAGACTCTATGACGATCTCGAGTCTACAGACTAACCTGTACCAGTGTCACCAGAGAACTGCCATCTAACGTGAGGTATAATACCATCTGGGAGTTCTCGGCGAGTCCGTCCAGTGTACCCAGTCTCTACTGAGCACCCGTACACCATCCTTGATGTCAAACACCGATAGATATGGGATCATCCATCGCCCATCATATGGTTCAAGATGCGTATACGCTAGTCTACTCTGGTGTATCGATGCCTTGTCTCGATACACCCTCGACTAGGAACAGTTATAGGATGTACTTGTCGACTACCGTGGCCCCACTAGTATGATCTCATCATAGTCCCAGTAGTCGAGTACATATCCTTAGGGCTTTATCAACATGTAACATAGAGACAATCAGAGTACATGTTAAGATAAAGTACAACCAGATAGCATACTATCATGTCGAGCAAGAAAGTCCTCCCTATATATGTCCAAGCATCCATTACAATATACATCTTATGTACAGTAATGGCCTCTAGGGCATACATATAACTAACAATCTCCCACTTGCACTAGGTCCATCTGTTGTGGTATCACATACCCAACAATCAGCTGTGGTTGAAGTATCTCATACTCAACCATCCCATAAAAAGTCTCTACTGGGAAATAGGCCTTTGTGAGTGGATCCGCGTTGTTGTCCTTTATGTCTACTCTCCTAACCTCGATCTACCTGGAGATCAACCATCTCCATGATCAGGTGATACTGCCTAAGAATTATATCTGGATTTCAGATGGGACGGGGGTTCCTTGGCCAAAGCCATAACTCCATTGTCACACAATGGTTGGAACGGAGTTCATCTCATGAACTTATATATATATCCAGATTGCCACTATGGTAGCATCCTTGGTAACGATGTATCTTGCCTTTAATCGTCTAGTAAGTCACGGTATCTAGCTTGGAACTCTTCCAACATACCGTCCCTCCACTGAAGGTAAAGACAATGCCTGCGACTGACATTCAGTCGTCCTTATCACCCTGGAAATTTTCCAGTGATTCTCCCCAGTATCGATTGATACCATCTCAGTACACCTAGTGAGAATCCTAACATCCATTTAGATCTATTTCATAGATATAAAACCTAGGATTTATGAGGTATCACTTTGATCCTATATGGAGAATCCTTGTGATAAGCGGAGATTGACCGAGCGTAGCACAGGAAACACCTTCCCTATCAAGAGTATGTCATCCACGTACAACACGAGGATCACCACCATACTCCCTACTACCTTTTTGTATATACAAGGTTCATCTACCATTTTGATGAAGTCAAACTCTTTGACTACCAAATCAAAACAGATGTTCCAACTCCGCGATACCTGCTTTATCACTTAAAACATCTTGCACACGTTTCCGCTGCTCCCACTGTCTATGAAGCCCTCTGGTTGTGTACTTATAGACGCTCTCTTCCAAATCAACATTTAGAAAAGCAGTCATGACACCCAACCGCCAGATATCGTAGTCATGGTATGTAGCCGTGGCAAGTAGGATCTGGATGGACTTAAGCATAGCTTCGAAAGTCTCAACTTTTCCATGTACACCAAGTAATCTTCTCAAGATATACTTGCTCCTGATGGGGATTTAACCCTTCAGATAAAGCAACCAAAGTCCATACTTTGTTGGTGTATATGGATTCCATCTCAGATCGCTAAGCCTCCAGCCATTCTTACAGAGTCCCACTCTTGATGGCCTGCTCGAAACTAGTTAGGTCGTCATCCCATGATGCAATCCTTGCTCCCACTGTCATAGAGAAACCGAAGTATCTCTCAGGTGGGTGAGGAACCCTACTAGATCGGCGGAGAGGCTGAGGTTCGTTAGAAACTATTGAATCCTTCAGTTCTACCAAATCATCAGCTATAGTTTGTATAGCTGGAACTATTTCCAGTTCTACCTCATGACCACTAATTTCTTCACAAGAAATTCCCTTTCACAAAGGTGGCATGTTGAGAAAACAAAACATCTTTTGTTCCTCGGTTAGGTAGAAGATATTCCCTTGCGAATGCTTGGGATATCCAACAAACTTCTACAGAACTGACTTTGCCTCGAGCTTGTCCGGATTATGCTTTTAGACATAGGCCGGACAACCCCAAATCTTAACATACTTAAGATATGGGCTCTTCCCATTCCATATCACATATGAAGTGGTAGGCAACTGATTTGATTGGAACCCTATTCAATAGGTTTGCAGCTTCTCAAGTGCATAACTCCCAAAAGGAAATAAGAAACTCAGTAGTACTCATCATAGAGCGCACCATATCAAATAGGGTGTATTTGCTACGCCCCGACACACCGACGTGCTGTGGTGTATACGGAGGAGTAATGCTGAGAGAGAGAATCTCATTCTCTTTTAGAATAGTCCAGGATCTCCGTGCTCAAGTATTCTCCTCTTTGATCTCATCAAAGGACATAATACTTATACCCGTTTTGGTTCTCTACTCCTAACTCATATTCATTGAATTTCTCAAAAGGTTCAAACTTGTGTTTCAACAGGAACACATGTGCGAATCTTGAGAGACCATCAGTGAATATCATGAAGTATAAAGAACCGGTCCTGGCATATGTAGACAGAGGACTTTCATACATCAACATGTATCAATCCCAAGGGTTCATTAACTCTTTCTCTGTTTCCAATAAACAGAGCTATGGTCATCTTATCTTTGTGACATGACCGGCAAGTTTCACAAGATGTAAATTCAAACAGATTTAAATATGCATCTAAATGTAACTTCAGCTAGTCAGGTCACATTGATATGACCTAGTCTACAATACCTCAAGAAGGATTTGTTCATTTCTGAACTCTTCCTCTTGTGTGTGTTCTGTATACTAAGAACTTTGGTTTGAGTTAGAACACCTATGCTTTTAGATAACGTGCCTGAACCGATCAACTCTTGATATGGGAAATGTTCAAAACATTATCCAACAATACAAAATTATATCCTTCTTTATTAATAAAGAGACTGATATGATGTTGTATATCAGGTTCAGTATCTAATAACATTCGTTCAGAATAATTGTATTTTTTAATACAGGGTGATAACTACCAACAGACTTGGCTGCAACACTAGCACCGTTTCTATCTCATGAAACTTATCACCCGTTCTCAGTTCTCTACCTATCTGTAGCCCATGTAACAAATTACATATTGTGGGATCCTGATCCGGTATCTCATACCCAGGACGTAAAGGATACTGAGAAACAGTTTTCGGTAATGAACACACCCGAAGAAGATGCATCAGCATGCACTTTCTTCGTTTGGGTGGCACGGGAATTCTGGTAATCCCCAATTTCCTGCTCTGTCTTATAACAATTATAAGTTGGAGCGGGACCAACGTTCCTTAGCGCGGTATAACAAGCGGGTTCGGTCAATATATCTGTATCATTATCTTGATTAAGGCGTGATATGGTCGCTACCAGGAGAGAGAGAGAGAGAAGAAAACACTCAGCGTGCGCTTTTACAAGATTAGATTGGTTATCAATTTATCTAATCAGGATGGCTCCCACTGTTTTAGTCAAATCTTCCTTCAAAGCCTAAAAGGAAAGACTAGCCGGGATTAATTACACCCTACAAGTTCGCCAATCTTTCAGCCAGGCCAGTGCCGATACTTTGAGGGAGGTTCCCCGTGCTTTCGTACGGACCTAATTAAAATAAACCTCGTTTTCCCAGAGGCATAACCCCGTTAACACCTTTCTAGACACCTACTTGATCGGCTAATTGTAATGTGTAAAACTTTTCCAGGAGTAACTCTTACTCGCAACGGGTATCGGGGTCCAACTATCTCATAGAAGGTATGCAATCTCATTGCAAATTTCAACACTTGAAATTCCCAATAATATTTTACCCCTAGCGTCCTATGACATTGACGGAGGCCAAACTACCTATAGTCCGCTAGTCAAGTTCAACCCGTTCATTTCTTGATTGAATTAAACCCACCCGCACGACCCTTGACGAAGGCCAAACTACGCCGTACGAATACTCTAATCCAACCGCATCGTATGCTAGCAGATAAGCACTAGTTAGCTACCGTACACTACGCCTTGACGGAGGCCAAACTACCGCAGCACGAATACTAAGTAGTACTTATCTGAAATGACGGAGGGCTACGACAGGTTTTTAAGAAAACCCTTTGCGTAATGAACTTGATATCGTTGTAGAATCGAGTGATTTTAAAAGGAATGTTTTTGAGGCCTTTTCTAGTTTTGCTAAAGAGGTCACTCCCGGTGAAGGGATCGTCGGCTCTTTCCTCATCGAATAAGGTGCAGGATATTTCACAAATATCAATATGCAAAGCAAAAACTATAGAAACAATCAAAAGACAAACCGAGTTTGTAGCATCTGCTAGTTTCGCTAAAGAGGTCACTCCCGGTGAAGGGATCTCGGCTCTTTCCTTATCGAATAAGGTGCTGGATATTCTACAAGGAATACCGCTATGCAAAGAAAGAACTAGAGCTACTAGTTTTTAAACAAGTTTCTGCAACATCTTCAAGTTTCTTTTAATTTCATTAATCTCATTAATGAAGTCCCATTTTAATTATGCTTCACAAGCATTACATTTGAAACGAAATCTGCAATATAACATATATCTCATATATATAATATAAACATTCGTCTCAGGCAGTAATATGATCTCATCATAGAACATTGCAGCAGAAGAACATATATGAAATATTGGATATACTAGGAGGTCCGTGTTTTAATACGAGCCTGTACAAAACACGGATTCCACGGTCGTGATGACTAGCCAAACCCACATCCCTAGACCCCTACGAGAGCGGCAAGCAACACTGCCAATTCTAGGGTTAGGAGACCCGGTCTCGACTCCCCGAGATGGTCTCCCACTGGACGCTAGAACCCGGTTACTTGTGCTCCCCTCCTTGGGTCTATCCTAATGTGGAAAAGTAAATAATATACAATGGTGACATCATCCTCAGCCCGGAAGTGCCCCAATAAAAGAATATTACATACAATTGAATTTTACATGAATGAAAAAGAAAAAACTCTCATCTCTCATAAAACCCCCGGCTATTCAAAACACGACGATCCAATATAATATATCACAGCAACACATAATATCACATATCATCAACGTAAGTAAATATGCGTATCCCAGTTGTCGTTGATGTATTGCAATGAAACCGGCGATACACCACATATTACACTTACGGTCACAGAAAAGAAAGTGTAAAACTACAACAGTTGGAATCTGCAACGTCCTTAGACATCGCATGCCTAACCAAATGAATTCCTTAGACATCGCATGCCTAACAATTATAAACCCTGCATTTTAGTCTCTATCTCGAAAACACTTTTCAATATCGAGTCGGGCAATTCAACAAGATTCCCGACATCCTGATCGAATGCTCGTCGCAAACTTTAGTAGACGGCCGCACCCCCGATACCGTCGACGAAGTGCACTAAGGCGGAACACCGCTGCCGCGAGCACCTGAACGGATGCTTTTGGCGACGGGGTTCTCCTACAGTCACTTGGTCGGGGCTATGGGGCGTGGCTGTCTATTAAGTTTACCCGGCGAGTATCCGCGTACGCTACGTGATTGCGACGGACTTTTGATCTCATCAAAATCCCGTGGCAACCGATCAATCTGAGACTAAACTGATAGATTTATAACATTCAAATTAGTTATCTCATAACTACATGTGGATTCCAAATATTGTATCACATTCCAGATAAATAGACAATGTTAAACTTTCCGATCGAATGATCAAACACCCAAGATTTCCCAAATAGCTCAACACTTGAAATTAGTTTAAAAACATCCAGTACATGCCACAGTACCAATGGTCCAGCCGTAGAAGGGTCAAACCAACGCCTTACATGTGGCAACGCCGTACTGCCCCAAACCCTAAGGTTTAGAGGCAGTTCAGACGGTCACATAATCGAGTTAAGGTTTGTGTTCTTCTAGAGGGTCCACCATGTTACTTGCACGACTAAGAACGTTCTTAAACTACGAAAAAATCAAACACTTGGAAATTTTCCGGCAGGGGAAAAAGTGAGTTATTGATATCCGGTCGAACTTTTTAACACGTTCTAAATTATCCGGAAAAAACTTAAACGAAGTTAAACTTTCCGATCGAATCAACGAGTCCCCAATACAACCCAGAAAACTCAACACTTGAGTAGAATTAAAAATTCCCAGAAGCAATAAAAAATACCCAAGAATATAACCCAGAAGTTTTAACTCCTAACTCCGTATGTTGGCCGCGGAACCGCCGCCAAACCCATGGTTTGGCCGCGGTTCCATGGTCACGTGAAGGAGTCAGGGTGTCGTACTTCACATTAATTCTTAGAATTTCCATCTTATTTTTCTGACTATTTTTAATACGAAAAAATCAACATTTTTTAATTTTTTCCAGAAACTAGGTTTTATCGGGTATTCGGAGTTCGATCAGACTTTATACTTCGCCTATACTTAGTCTAAAGCTCTAGCTTAGCTCTGATACCACTGGAGGGTTACTAGACACCCTCACAAGGGTCTACAAGGCATCAATCATGCCCGATTTAAAATTTAGACGTGCCGAACAACCCTCACCAAGATCTTAAACTAGAGATTAGGCGAAACAAAGTAAGTAAACAACTTTACTTCTAAGAGTTTGGGATTACAACCTTTGTAGTCCGGTCTTTCATTTCTAAAGCTCCGTGTTGTGGTCCCTTCGCTGCGATCATCGAGTATCCGGACTGTAGAGAGGCTCTACAAAAGAAAGATGCAAGCTTGCTTCCGATCTTCGATAACAAAGATGATCTACCTTGAAGTTTCTTTAACACAAGCTCTCACTCACTAAATGAAGTGAACACCCTAATCTAATTGGCAAGAAGAGATTAGGGTGATGAATTAGGAATTTAGCTCTCATTTGTTTTCTTAATCTCACTCATTTTCATCACTAAAATCAAAGCTAGAAAAATTTGCAAGGAGGAAGAAGATGAATTACTTTGTGATGAATAATGAATTGTGGTGAGGTTAGAAATGCAACCATGGGTTAAGTATGATAACTTAACCCATGTAGAGAATGAACCATGGTCAAGGGTTGAGTTGGGTTAACAAATATCATACAAAAATATCTTTACAAAATATCTTTGCAAAAACAAAACAAAAAGCTTCTAGAAGCTTCTAGAAAAATTAACCCAAATCAAACCTTAATCATGTTTAATCTCCACTAATCATGTTGCATTAATAACCCTAACATGTTACAATAATATATATCACATATACAATATTTATTGTAACAAAATAAAATAATACAATTAACATATATCGCATATATATCAATGTATTACCCGAGTGAGAAAAAGAATCTTTTTGTGAGCTTATACTAGTTAATGTAATTTAATATATCAAATATATAATTATACATTAAATTATCGAATCAACACTTGATCCAATAATCCGGCTATTTCACAAATAACCGACTAATATAATCTGTATCAGTTCATCGAATCAACACTTGATCCGATGACCCGGCTATATCACATATACCCTGCCGATATCTCATATCGCGAGAATCTAATACGGTATCACATACACGTATTGTTCTCGGTCCCGCACATATCATATATGTGCTCCTACTCCGTTTTGCCTGAGCCAAGAAACCTCTGTGTAGGACTCTAAAGAATCGTCAATACGCCGGCAGTAGGTGATGATCATATCAAACACCCACAAGCTGCAAGCAGTCATCTAAACGTAACAGCCACCCAGGTATTGAGCGATCAGAAGATCAACAAGCAAGCCTTCTCCCGCGAATCCAATCAGTAACACTCCCGTACAGTCCGGTCTCTTCGTCTGATATGTCGCATATCTCGCCTAGGGGTGGTAAACGTCAGACCCCAGTAGCTTGATAAGTCGTGTCGATAACAGTTCGAGAAACTACTGATAACACTTACCAGTAAATCTCAGCAACCCTGGCCAGGGATTTCTAGTTATAGCCAATCGAACACAGAGCAACATCAACTCCTTATACAGGGAGAGACGAATCCCCTCCTATCGCTTATTTCCTCCATGTGATTCAGGACTGTACCCAAAAGCCACCTTTTTGCACGCCCTCTTGGACGTGGTATGATGGAAATCAAAGCACAGTGGGAATCACACAAGACTCTATGACGATCTCGGGTCTACGGAAAAACCTGTACCAGTGTCATCAGAGAACTGCTATCTGACGTGAGGTATAATACCATCTGGGAGTTCTCGACGAGTCCGTCCAGTGTACCCAGTCTCTACCGAGCACCCTTACACCATTCTTGATGTCAAACACCGATGGATATGGGATCATCCATCGCCCATCATATGGGTCAAGATGCGTATACGCTAGTCTACTCTGGTGTATCGATACCCTGTCTCGATACACCCTCGACTAGGAATAGTTATAGGATGTACTCGTCGACTACCGTGGCCCTACTAGTATGATCTCATCATAGTCCCAGTAGTCGAGTACATATCCTAAGTGCTTTATCAATATGTAACATAGAGACAATCAGAGTACATGTTAAGATAAAGTACAACTAGATAGCATACTATCATGTCGAGCAAGAAAGTCCTCCCTATATATGTCCAAGCATCCATTACAATATACATCATATGTACAGTAATGGCCTTTAGGGCATACATATAACTAACAGTACCACTACGAATATCCACTTCCATTGGATAAACCCATCGTATGGTTATATACGAACTCGAAGGAACTTTTTCGAGGATGGTTTCCGGTTCTGGAGAAAATGATTAGTATTATTCAGTTGTCTTTTCTTTTTACCTTCTCTCATGTTGTGAGGGCTCCTAGGATTAGGAGACGGTACACCTATTACGCTTATTGGATAGTCTTCTTCCAAACCATAGGCAGGTGCCGAAAGTTAGGGAATGAAGAAAACCAATTAGCCTAAGTGTGGTGTACAGAAGGTAATGAGTAAAGGCAAATAAAGGGATTAGAAAGTGGGCAAAGTAAATTGCGACTGCTATTCACGACCAAACCAAGTCTTTCAATGGCGCTCCTATTTCACCTTTGTATTTCTCCATAACACACCGTATCACTACGAACTTCCAATCCTATTGGATAAATCCATCGTATGGTTATATACGAACCCGAAGGAACTTTTTCGAGGATGGATTCTGGTTCAGGAGAAATAGAATAAGGTTTATTCAGTTGTCTTTTATCTTTACCTTCTCTCGGGTTATGAGTACTCCAAGGATTAGGAGAGTACACCTATTACGCTTATTGGATAGTCTTCTTCCAAATCATAGGCTGGTGCCGAACGGTAGGGAAGGAAGAAAACCATTTAAGCCTAACAAAGGTGTACAGAAGATGTCAACTAAAGACAAATAAAGGGATTTGGAGAGATGGCAAGGAAATATACGGTTACAGTCATGAATCTGATTATGGAAGAGGCATTACTAAGAATACTAGGATACCCCTATAAAACATTTTAATGTTTCAGTTTCACTGTGTATTGTTAATAGAAAACTGATTTCCCAATTAGACCCTTACTCCAGGGTATGTATTTACCAAGTCTGATTCTCACATCTGCATGGTTTTACAGATGATGAGCGGGAGTAAGCTATTAGGAATTAGGTGACTATCCTCATTATATAGGAATTCGTTGTAATTGGTGATGTTTGAGGAAATCTCCTTAGTACAGTTTTCAACCTACGACGCACAGGGTTTGAGTTATTCAACTCAGTGGACTTGTACAAAGTATTGTATGTTGTCCAGTGTCCATTAGGACAAAGGGTTTGGTCCTCGTACTATATTCTGTTTACTTATGACTTCTCAAGTTTTGGACAAGTGTTTCGTAGAAATACAAGGTCCAAGTTTGAGAAGTTATAGGTACAAGAATGAAGTAGAGAACCAGGTGTCGCAAGTATCGGGATTCTTCAAGGTGATCGAAGATGTAGATACTTGTATGTGGTATTCAGTTGATAGTAATGGTTTAGAGAAACTTGTATCTCTTTCAGGTTACTCATAATTGGATGCACTCCTAAGTTGAGTAATGCCGATTGGCCTCTCTCCATTTAGTTGACATGCATTGGAGACAGCTGCATGATTTGAATCTGGTTCCAATTAAATTAGTTCCTTTGTTTCTATATTAGATATATATAGAATCAATTTATATCTTAACGATGTTAAGGTATAGGGAGTCGTCCGGCTGATGCTTAAAACCAGAATCCGGATAAACTCAAGGCACGTTTCAGTAATGGCTGTTTTTGGGTTATCCCGGGCTTTGACGAGGGTTAACTTTCTACCATCAGGAAGATCAATAGTGATATTGTTCTTGACTTGCCACAGTTTTAGTAAAATGGATTTTTTCAGGAAAACAGAAGTGGGAGTATGGTAGAACTGGAAGTGATTCCAGAACCACAAACGATTACTGAAAATTTAATAAGAACCTAAAGATTCAATCAGGTTTGACATTCCATTAGCCACTCCGCAGATATGGTGGGTTACCTCAGGCACCCGAGAGGTACTTTGGTAGCCTCAAGGACGGTGACAGGGAGGTTCTTGTTTACCCAGACTTGACACTACTACTGTTCCAGATTATGAGACCCAGCAGGAGGATGAGTATAGCGTCATTCTAAACTAGCTTTAGAGGTGCATGTGTATATGACTCTGCCAGAGGGTTGTTGTAATCAGTGGGAGCAGCGGAAGCGTAGTGGACAAGTAGCTTATGTCTATTTATAGATTAAAGCAGATATATCGGAGAAAGATCATCTATTTTTGATATGACAGTCATGGGCATTGACTTCATCAGAATAGAGGATGGATCTGTTAAGAAGGTAGTAGGGTGTGATGTCTTGGTATTTGGGATGACATACACAGAGTAGGATGTAAAATTCCTATACTACGATCGGTTATACTATGGTTGTCACACAGTGTTTTCTCCACATAGGATATGGATATTATATCAGGCATTCTGGTTACTAGATCTAAAGTTTTAGATCTAGATTTGGGTAGTTTCCCAATCTGGGTACTAAGACAGTATTCTAAAGATATTTAGAATGGAAGACTCCTGGCATGGTGGTGTACCTGCAAGTGATGGAGTCACCCTCTCTAAAGGTGTCTTATAGACTAAAGGGGAGAGGGGTGTGCATGATTGGAATATCACTTGCTTAGGCAATTGAGTCAATCATGAGATGTCAAGTACCACACCAGATGTTGTTTTTGCACTAGATGCAATAATTTGATATATTAATCCAATCCTAGAGAAAATGATTGGAAGCAGTTAATGAACATAAGTGAATGTTCTAGGGATTTGATAACGGCGGCCTCCTTTAGGAGACGGTTATCATTCCAGGCTTCCATGGTGACCTGGATGACAGAGTGACTGTCAGAGTTATAGTTTTCCCTCTGACGAGGGGCAGCAATTTGGACAAGTGGTCCAAGTGGATACTGAGGTAGGTATGGCGCAGTGTACTGATTGATTTCAGTAGACGATACAGTCTAAGAAATTTGCTGGATTTGGAGTTCATTTGTGAACTGGGTCCCGTCAGATATCCAGAAATATTCTGAGACAGGTATTGCTCATTTCGGGAGATAGTTTTCTCCGTGAAGTTGAGATAAAGAGAGACATAGAAAGAAACACTGGAGCGGATCCACACACTGAGGCTATTTCTCGAACGCAATAGTTTTACAAACGAGGTTTGTGAAACTGATTAGTAGAGGAGTTGGGTGTTCGGTATCACACGGGCTGTGAGTATGCGACATCGCAATAATTAGCCTTAAGTGCAAGTGGGAGATTGTTGGCTATAGTGCCCTCAAGGCAATTATCATAGTCGCAGGTATGTGATCATGATGATTGAGCGAGGACCTATACCGATAAAACATTCTTACTCGAGATGATAGTATGCTATCTGGTTTGTCTTTATCATCATATGTTGATAAAGCCCATAGGATTCTTGCTTGACTGCCAGCATTGTGATGGCGATCACATACGTGGGAGCTGGGGGTCTATAAGCACATCCTTAAATGTCCATAGTCATGGGAGTATCGAGACTGGGCATCGATACTCCAGTGTAGACTGGTGTATACTTATCTAGACCCTGACGAGGGGCGGTGGCCGGTCTCACAAGCCATTGGTGTCAGTTGTTCACCTAAGATAGTATACATGTGCTCATTGGGTTATGAGTACACTGGACGGACTCGCCGGGAACATTCTAGTTGGTATTATACCTATAGTCAGATAGCAGTTTCCTGGTGACATGTGTACAAGTTAGTCTGTCGACTTGAGATCGTCATTTGTCTCGTGTGAGTTCCCACTGTGCTTTGATTACTACCCTACCACGGCTCAAAGGAGTCGTGCAAACAGGTTTTAGTTGGGTACAGTCCCGAGCCACATGGAGGCAGTGAGCGGATCGTCGGGGATTCGTCTCTCCTGGTATTGGGGGTTGATGTCGCGCAGTGCATGGGTGGACATCACTAGAAATCCTCGGCCGAGGTATGTGAGAATTACCGATCCAGGATCGATAGTTTCTCAGGTAGTGATGGGTTTCATACAGACACGAATTATCGCGTTGTTAGGGGTCTGACTTTATCCACCCCCTTAGACTCAATATGCGATACTCTTAGACGAACAGACCAGACTGTACGGATATTGTCACTGACAGGCTCAGTAGGGGTTTGGATGAGTTTGCTCGTCGGCCTTCCTTTCGCTCAATACCTGGATGGCCGTTACGTACAGCTAGTGCCGCTGACGTGCTTGTGGTTAAACCCACTTCCAGCGTATTGACGAGTCTTTAAAGTCCCACACATAGGGTTTTCACGGTTCAGGCGATATGGTGTAGGTGACGTATGATGATACATACAGGCGTCCGATTAAATATGTGCACAGACTACACAGATTTTAATCGGACGGTTGATAATACTAGCGGCTTAGGATTAAGCCAGATTGTTAAATCAAGTTTTGATTTAATAATTTACATATGTATTTATATATATGTATTCTAGTATTATTTCTCATTATTTATTTTCTCTCTTTGGCTATTCGTATTTTCGTACGAATACGCGTATGTGTATTTCGATACATGTACCGGGAAGTATTCCGTATTTATACGGAATAGCTTCTTGAAGATGCCACCTCATTATCGATTTTCTTTTGAAAATCATTTGTTTTAGATGAGGTGGAAAAGGTGACATGGCAAGGGTATGGGCTTTGGGTCAAAGCATGGTCTTTGTGTTAGTGTATATGCCCTAGGGGCCATTATTGTATCATACTAGCTTGTATATTACTTAATGGAAGTTTGGGATATTCACAGTTATATTAACAGTCTTGTTAAACATGGTAGTACGCTACTTGGTTTATATCTATCTTAATATGTGTATATGTTAGCATATCGAGAATACATATTGATAGAGTCCTTAGGATCTTGCTTGACTACCAGCGTTGTGATGGCAGTCACACTAGTAGGGGCTGGGTAGTCTACAAGCAGATCCTTTTTCAGGTCCCTAGTCATAGGATTATCGAGACAGGGCATCGATACTCCGGAGTAGACTAGTGTGTGCGCTTCTCATCCCAGTTGAGGAGATGGTCTGTCCCACAGCCATCAGTACGTTATACTGGAGATAGTATACAGGTGCTCATTGGGTTATGGGTACACCGGACAGGACTCGCAGGGAACTGTTGGTTGGTATTATACCCGTCGTCAGTTAACAGTTCCCAGGTGACATGAGTACAGCATAGTCCGCAGACTTGACACTGCTGCTTCGCCTCGCGTGTTCCCACTATTCTTAGATTGCTACCCTACCACGGCTCAAAGGAGTCGTGCAAACAGGTAGCAGTTGGGTGTAGTCCCGAAGCACTTGGAGGCAGTGGCGGTTAGACAGGATTCGCCTCTCCCGGTATTGGGAGTTGATATCGCGCTGTGTTTGGAAAGCCATTACGAAAAGTCCCTGGCCATGGCAAACGATATTTACTGGTAGGATTTCTAGTAGCTTCTCAAGGTGTAATGGGCTTTGCTCTGACATGACTTATACAGCTTTAAGGGGAC
The DNA here is from genome assembly GCA_030015575.1 of Agapanthus africanus. Lineage (NCBI taxonomy): Eukaryota > Viridiplantae > Streptophyta > Magnoliopsida > Asparagales > Amaryllidaceae > Agapanthus > Agapanthus africanus. The sequence goes on from JASDDO010000012.1 coordinate 372,303,126, forward strand.
TGACACTTGCCACCCCCTAGGCCTGATATGCGATAGTCTTAGACGAACAAACCAGACTGTACGGAGATTGTCACATCAGGCTCAGTAGGAGTTCGGATGGGTTTCCTCACCGGCCTTCTTATCGACATCTACCTGGGAACCGTTATGTACAGCTAGTGCCGCTTGCAGTCTGTGGTTAAACCCACTGCCAGCGTAGTGTCGAGTCTTTAGAGTCCCACACAGAGAGTTTCCCTACTTCGGGCGAAACGATATAGAGGTCGTATGGTTTTACGACAGGGTTCGGACACATACGTGTTTTTACGCACGTACGATGTTCGGGCAGTTTTTACTAGCAGGCTTTAGTTTTAGCCAGATTCTAGTATTAGATTATTGGATTTATACAGTCTCAGTATTTCCGTGTTTTCACGGATGGGAGGGGCATTCTCGTAATTAGTCGAGAAGATTCTAGAAGATTGATGAGTTGGAGGCTTAGGTGGAATTTGCATTAAATGGATTAATGACTCATGGTGTGATTCATCCAAATGAGTTAATGAAGCATTTATTGCTTAATGACTCATGATGTGATTCACACATAGTGAGTTAATGAAGCATGGTTGATATTATCATATGTTATTCATTTAATAATTATCATGCTTCATATATATTCACAAATGAGATATTATTCATATCATTTTCTCACTCTCACCTTCTCTCTCCTCAAGCTCTCTCTCTCTTCAAAGAACTAATCCTAACCTCTCATGTGTTGAGATCCAAGGGTTAGCAAGACTAATAGATCCCTAATCCTCTTCTATATCCTCTAGGTTACCTTGATTAGCACTCATAGCAACCTAGTTACCTCAAGTGAGAGGTTAAAGCTTGGAGAAGTAGCTCTCGGGTGGATCTTCTATCACAACGAGGAGGCCGACGAGGAGGTGGTCAACGAGAACAAGAAGGACTTGATTCATTAGGTATAATCATCTATCATAGTAGCTAATCAATTCTAGATAGTTGTTAGTTAGGGTTTAGCAAAGATCCGTAAAGTTAGTCGATGTTAATTTAAACAAAATGATTGTTTTACCTATTCCGCCTCCTCGCATCATTTGGGGTGTCTAACGTCGACTTACAGTGGTATCAGAGCCTCGCTAAACCATAACTAACTTGTTAGCAAAGTCGTTAGAAATTCGATCGCAAAACGAACCCGAAAAAACATCATTTTAACCAAGTTTCTGCCGATTTTAAAACGGGGTCTAAAATTTTTTCAGGGACCCTTAAAAATACATGCAGGGAATTATAAGATTACTGGAGAAATTTGGGGTCGTGACTCGGCCAAACCTCCTCGGAACCGCGGCCGATCCAAGCGATCCGCCGCGGATCCGCGGCCGAGTTGAAGCCGAGTCAGCACAAATTTGCCCAGTAATTCTTCTAAGTTGATTTTGTATTTTCTGGGATGTTTTGTTTCTGCTCGGGTTTCAGGTGCTCAGAGAATTATTTGGAGTAGAATCATTTGTGTTTGCTTGATCGAAATTCTAAGATGTTTGGCTAACTTGATTATATCTGTGATGTGTTTAATGTGTTCGTAAACCTCCCCTAACTGCTAGTATGTCGGTTAGCAGGGGGTTGCACATTTCTGTAATGGTTTTTACTGGTTTGTGTATATGGACTTGTTGGATTGTTGTGAATGGATAGCCGGGGATGTGAGACGAGTGTTTCTTTCATTCAAATGTAATTTGTAAATTGTTGTAATATTCTTTTGCGGGGCACATCCGGGTTGAGGTTGTAGCCACCGTTGTATTATTTCATTTACTGTTTTCTGCTCCTAGGATAGACCCAAGGTGGGGTACACAAACTACCGGGTACTTTGAAGTGTTTAGTGGCCTACTCACGTTGTTGAGGGAGACCGCTTCACTTCGGCTACTAGGCGGGTAGTTTGCCGTACCCGTAGGGGTCTAGGGTGGGGTTTTGGCTATTCATCGCGACTGTGTAATCCGTCTTTCTTTGCAGGATCAAAAGGAATGCGGATTCATAGAAAATCCAATATGTTCATATGTGATCTGGAATGCCTATTATTGCGTCTGACGAATGTACAATATCTATATATGATATCTATTAGGCATTACTTATGTTATACACCCGCGCTAGCCCAGCCCCCGCTCTGTCGTTAGTTAAGTAACCTAACGGGTGAATGACGGGGCCCAGTGGCGAATGCAGATGGCATAAGAGGACGTTGTATTTTCGTTGTTTTCTGCAATGATAGGTTAATTAATGGGACGCATTATATTAATCCAAAGAAAATAAACTAAAGTTGAATCGTTGGAATAGTTTAAAAGAAACCACTCGGTTATTTTAAAACAGAAGATATTTTTTAAATTGCGGAGCTTTAACCACTTCTTTTAAAAGCTATCAGGTTCCTTCGATCATATCAAGTTCACTACGTTCACGGTTTCGCCAAAACCATTCGTAGCCCTCCGTCATTTCATTTGGGTATTCAGTAGTATTCAAGCTATGTATTTTGACCAACGCCAAGGCATAGTGTTTGGTAGCTGCTGGGTACTCATTTGTTGCATAGATAGATGAGTTAATTTGGGACAGTCGTATTATCATTTGGCCAACGTCAGGGGTATGTACGGATGGGTTCAAATTAACAAGATAATGATGGGTAGAACTTGACATGTGACTTATGACATTTTGACCAACGCCAAGGTCATAAGAGCATGGGGCAAAAATTTATATCGGGAATTTCTAAAGAAACTGAAATTTGCTAAGAGTTGCATACCATTTGGAGTGTGATAATGTTAGTTATGTATAAGCCCTAGAGGCTGTAAGTCCACGTTGCCCACCCCGATTCTTACGGGGAGGCGGAAACGGTAAAAAACGATTTTTTATGACAAGGCAACATGGACTAGAAATGAGGATATTTGCTAAACAAAAACCTAGCAAACTAACTAGAAGTTTAACTACTATGTTAGAGGGTTATACCTAGATCTTGAACTCCTTCTCTTCTTGCTCCTTGGGATGGTTTGAATGGCTCATACCTCGTAGTCTCCTCTTTGTCGAAGAAGGATCCACCCGAAAGCTTCAACCTTGAGCTCCTACCTCAACCGAGAGGCAACTAAAGTGCTTGGCTTGCTACACCTAGAACTCTAGAGTGAGTCGAGAAGAGTTTTGAGGGTTTTATCTCAATAGCTCATGCTTCTCAACACATGAGACATGAGAGCTTTGAGAGAGAGGAAGAGGATGAGCTTTGGATGAGAGAGAATGAGCAAGTGAGAAAATAGCTTGACCTTTTGCAACCATGCTCACAAAAGAAAGAATAATGATGATAATAATAATAATTTAGAATTGTGATGGTTAGTTTCAATGACCATTATCATTTCATGCATTTAATGCATTTTATAAAGAACAACAAGTAAACAAAAGTCATAGAAATGAAATGATGATGGTCAACAAGTCCACAATGGTCAACCGGTCAACAAAGTCAACAAGTCAAGAAAAGTCAAATGTTCAAATCAACCATGGCACAATAATCCTTAATTAATATTATTAATCATATTTCTTATTCTCATTAGGGTTTAGAAAAAGTCAACGGTTAACAACCCCAATGAGAATCCTCTGCCTCTGCCTCTGTCAAATGTGCATACACACCCGCATCCGTGTTCCGAGGAATACGAATACAATGAGATAAAACCAATCCCAAAATATATACTAGGATCTGGCTTAAACCAAAGCCCGCTAGTAATAACTGCCCGGACACCAAACGTGCACAAGTGCGCAGATGTGAACGAACCCTGTCGCAAAACCATGCGACCTCTACTCTGTTTTGCCCAAAGGCGAATAACTTTATGTGTGGGACTCTAAAGACTCGACACTACGCTGGTAGTGGGTTTAACCACAGGCCGCAAGCGGTACTAGCTGTACGTAACGGTCCCCAGGTACATGCCGATAAGAAGACTGATGAGGTGAACCCATCCGAACTCCTACTGAGCCTGAATGTGACAATCTCCGTACAGTCCGGTCTGTTCGTCTGAGAGTATCGCATGTCGGGCCTAGGGGGCGGTAAACGTCAGTCCCCTAATAGCGGTACAAGTCGTGTCGGAGTGTAGCCCAAAACACCCTGAGGTAACACTGGAAACGCTACCAGTATATCTCGCTTGCCCTGGCCAGGGACTTTGTGTAATGGCTCTCCTAGACACAGTGCGATATCAACCCCTAATACCGGGAGAAACGAATCCTGTCTAACCGTATCTGCCTCCAAGTGCTTCGGGACTGCACCCAACTACTACCTGTTTGCACGACTCATTTGAGCCGTGGTAGGGTAGTAATCTAAGAACAGTGGGAACACACTCGAGGCGAAATGACAGAGTCAAGTCAACAGACTATGCTGTACTCATGTCACCTGGGAAATGATAACTGACGATAGGTATAATACCAAACCAATAGTTCCCAGTGAGTCCTATCCAGTGTACTCGTAACCTAACGAGCACCTGCATACTATCTCCAGTACGACGTACTGATGGCTTTATGACAGACCATCGCCCCTCCTGGGATGAGAAGCGTATACACTAGTCTACTCTGGAGTATCGATACCCTGTATCGATAATCCTACGACTAGGGACCTGTATAAGGATGTGCTTGTAGATTACCCAGCCCGCACTAGTGTGACTTCCATCACAACGCTGGTAATCAAGCAAAGATCCTATGGGCTCCACTAATGTGTATAGGCGATATGCTAAAAGAAACACATGCACACATTAAAGTAGAAACAAACCAAGTAGCATACTACTATTTCAAGCAAGATTATCTATACAACTGTGAATATCCCAAGCTTCCATTAAGTAATATACAAACTAGTATGATACAGTAATGGCCTCTAGGGCATATACACTAACAATCTCCTACTTGCACTAAGGCCATGTGTTTGCGTATCGAAGACCTATCATCTCGATCAGCCGCTCGAACTGAGTCTGGGGTATGGCCTTCGTGAATGGATCTGCAGTGTTATCTTCTGTAGCAACCCTCCGAACCTCGATCTCCCGGCGATCCACGATCTCCCTGATCAGGTGATACCGCCTCAAGATGTGTCTGGACTTCTGATGGGACTTGGGTTCCTTCGTTAAAGCTATAGCCCCGTTGTTGTCACAATACAGAGATATTGGATCAACAATGGACGGAACCACCTGAAGTTCTGTCAAGAACTTTCTCATCCAGACGGCTTCTTTTGTGGCATCAGATGCAGCGATATATTCCGCTTCCATCGTTGAGTCAGCAACGGTTTCCTATTTGGATCTCTTCCAACACACCGCCCCTCCATTGAGGGTAAAGACATAACCCGACATGGATTTGGAGTCATCCTTGTCACTGTGGAAGCTGGAGTCAGCAAAGGCCTCCATCTGGAGGTCTTTTCCGCCGTAAACCAAAAACATGTCCTTAGTCCTTCTCAGGTACTTCAGAATGTTCTTTACCGCTATCCAGTGCTTCTCCCCAGGGTTTGACTGATACCGGCTTACCACACTCAGTGCATAAGCTACATCTAGTCTGGTACACAACATCGCATACATTATAGAGCCTACCGCAGATGCGTAGGGTATAATAGACATGCGATCCCTTTCCAAATCAGTCTTGGGAGACATCTCTTTGGAGAGGGTGATTCCGTGACAAGCCGGTAAATTACCGCGCTTGGAGTGTTCCATACTGAATCTTTTCAGTATGGTGTCGATGTACCTGGACTGTGAAAGTCCTAATATCCTCTTGGACCTATCACGATGGATCCGGATCCCCAGAATGTAAGAGGCATCACCCTGGACTTTCATGGAGAACCTGTGTGAAAAGAACCCTTTGACAGATTGTAGCATAGGAATGTCATTTCCTATCAAGAGAATACAATCCACGTACAAAACGAGGAATACGACAGTTCTTGCTACAACTTTACTATAAATGCATGGTTCATCTGGATTTTTGATAAAGCCAAATTCTTTGACCGTCTCATCAAAACAGATGTTCCAACTCCGCGATGCCTGCTTTAGTCCATAAATGGACTTAAGTAACTTGCACACTTTCCCGCTGCTCCCACTCTGAATGAAACCCTCTGGCTGGTCCATATAGACACACTCCTCCAAATTTCCATTTAGAAAAGTGGTCTTTACGTCCATCTTCCAAATCTCATAATCGTGGAAAGCAGCAATGGCAAGAAGGATCCGAATGGATTTGAGCATAGCCACTGGAGAAAAGGTTTCGTCATAGTCCAAACCAGGTATTTGACGGAAACCCTTTGCAACAAGTCTAGCCTTATAGGTCTCAACCTGTCCATCTACACCAATCTTCCTTTTGAAGATCCATTTGCAGCCTACGGGTTTTACCCCTTCTGGAGCAACGTCCAAAGTCCATACTTTGTTGGTGTACATGGACTCCATTTCGGTCCGCATTGCATCCAGCCATTTTACCGAGTCAACGCTCTGAATGGCCTGCTGGAAGCCAGTCGGCTCATCATTATCAATGATGCAATCCTCTCTATCCCCGTCTATGAGAAAACCGTAGTATCTCTCGGGCGGATGAGACTGCCGACTGCTCCTGCGGAGCAGCGCAGGAATGTCCTATTTTTTCGAACCTTCTTGTTCTACTAAGCTTTCAGTAATAGCCTATGGTTCTGGAATTTCTTCCAGTTCTATTTCGCTCCCACTTATCTGATTTTCCAAAAATTCAGTTTCCAAGAAGCAGGCATGACGAGAAACAAAAACCTTTTGTTCCTCTGTGAAATAGAAGAAATATCCCTTGGAGTTCTTTGGATATCCCACAAACTTGCACTGTACTGAGCGTGCCTCGAGTTTTTCCGCATGCTGCTTTTTGATAAAAGCTGGACACCCCCATGTCTTAATGTGCTTAAGATAGGGTTTCTTCCCACTCCATATCTGATATGGTGTGGTAGGCACTGTCTTAGTTGGAACTCGGTTCAAAAGGTATGCAGCTGATTCTAGTGCATATCCCCAGAATGATCGCGGCAACTCAGCGTTACTCATCATGGAACATACCATATCCAATAGGGTTCGGTTCCGTCTCTCCGATACACCATTATGTTGTGGGGTGTATGGAGGAGTAAGTTGAGAGAGAATTCCATTCTCTTTTAAGTAATCCAGGAACTCGGCACTCAAGTATTCACCACCTCGATCAGATCTCAGTGTCTTGATACTCTTGCCTGTTTGTTTTTCTACTTCAATCTTGTATTCCTGGAATTTTTCGAAGGCTTCAGATTTATGTTTCATCAAGAAGACATATCCGTACCTTGAAAAATCATCCGTAAAAGTAATGAAGTAGGAATAACCGCTTCGCACATGTGTAGACATTGGACCGCACACGTCGCTGTGTACGAGTCCCAAGAGCTCGCTCGCTCTTACTCCATGTCCAGTAAACGGAGTCTTTGTCATCTTTCCTTTGAGACATGATTGACAAGTTGCATATGATTGATATTCGAACGGATCCAAATATCCTTCTCTATGTAACTTAGTCAACCTTCTCTCATTGATGTGACCCAGTCTACAATGCCATAAGAAAGCATGATTTATTTCTGGAGACTTTCTTTTGTGTGTATTCTGGACATTGAAAATCTGTGGTTGGTTTAATACGTATATACCGTTGCTTAATGTACCCGACCCAATCAGAACATGATTAAGGTGAATGTTTACAACATTGCTTACAAATGCAAAATCATAACCTTCTTTAGACATTAAAGATACAGATATGATATTACAAGTCGCACTGGGTACAAAATAACAATCATGCAAAACCAAAACATGTCCATCTGACAATCCCAACTGATAGTCCCCCACGGACTCAGCATCCACGCCAGCCCCGTTTGCAACTCTGAGGGTCATATCACCTGCCTTCAAAACCCTACGCTTTCTCAGTGCCTGCAAAGAATTATAGATATGAGATCCTGATCCGGTATCCAATACCCAGGAAGTAGAGTTTACTGATAGACAGTTTTCAATAACATACACACCTGAAGCCGAAGCCACAACTTGCTTCGGGTCCTGGTTATTGGCCTTCCAAGCCCTGCAATCTTTCTTCCAGTGTCCTTTCTTATGACAATAAAAGCACTCTTCTTTTCCCACAAGCTGTCCCGCTACCTTTGCCATTTTAGCATTTCCCTTGGCTTCCACTTTACTAACACCACCCCTTGGTTTGGTGGGGTCTTTCTTCTTCTTTCCTTTGGCTTTCGCCTTGGACCTAGAAGAAGAAGGTCCTCCAACAGACAAAGCGGGTATTTCCCTTACTTTCTTCAGGGTGCCCTCTGCACTCCTCAACAATTTTAAGGAGTTCTGGAAGTTCAACTTCCTTTCCTTGCATGTTGAAGTTCAGGATAAACTGGGCGTAAGTGGAAGGAAGGGACTGGAGAATCAAGTCAGTATAGAGCTCGTTCTCTAACGTGGTCCCAAGGTCCACGAGCTCTTCAATGTAGTCAATCATCTGAAGAACGTGTTCCGCTACAGATGATCCGACGGCCAATCTCGCCGAAAACAACTTTTTCGAGACTTCGTATCTGGCGATACGGGATTGCTCTCCATAAAGATCTTTTGAATGGAAAAATATGGATTCTAGGTCCATATCCTCGTGCCTCCTCTGATGTTCGTTGTCCATAGAGGCAAGCACGATGCACTTGGCCCTCGTGCAATCAATCTCCCAGGTCTTACGGATTTCTTTATCCGCGACGCTAGATTTGGGACCTGGGACAGGGGGAGCTTTAGTGGTAAGGAGATACCCCAACTTGTCATAAGTGATTGCCATTTTGACATTCCTGAGCCAATCTTTGTAGTTTGGCCCTGTCAGTATGTTTTTATCTAGTAGTAACTTAAGTCCGGTCATGATGTTTGGTCGCAGCAATTAGGAGAGAGAGAAGAAACACTTTAGCATGATGCTCTTGCAAGTTTAGAGTGGTTTTTAATTTGTCTAAACAGGATGGCGCCCACTGTTTCTCAAATCCTTCCTCAAACCAAAAAAGAAGAATTAGTCGGGATCAATCTTACCATACAATTCTTGCTTAACTGTTCAGCCATGTCAGTGTTGGTACTTCGAGGGAGGTTTTCCAACGCTTTCGCGAAGTTCCTTAATTAAATAACCTCTTTTCCCTGTGGGCGTAGCCCCGCTAACACCTTTCTAGACACCTGCTTGGTTTATAGCATTGATCGTTAAGTGAGAAAGTTCCCGAGGAGTAGTATATACTCACAGTAGGATCGGGATCCAAATATCATCGCGTGATAAAACTGAAGGAATCCTACCATAAAAATAATATTACATCAATTTACATATTACATCAAATGAAAGATAAAGAAAACTCTCATCTCACAACCTCCGGCTATTCATCCGCGACAAACCAACGAGTTCATATACACAATCCAACAACCTTAAAGATCACAGATATGCATAACCCCCACTAATCGACGTATAGCGATTAGTTGACGTTCAGTGCATATATCACATCACAGATATAACCCATTAGCTAAAGTATACAGAACTTCGATCAAAAATACGGATTTGTAACTACCCCAAACACAACTTTGTTCTCTGGAAAATCTGGGTAGAAACAAAATACTTTAAAAATCCCAAAACAGAACACTGAGAAAACTGCAGCAAAGACGAGTCACGGCCGAGTCAACTCGGCCGCGGATCCGCGGTGCGTTGACCGAGTCAGTGGCTCGTTTTTGCTATGTGTTCCTACAAAACCCTGAGCCGATTTTTAAGATATGTGGAATTATTTTTGGAGCAGTTTTAAAATCGGCAGAAAGTTCAATTTTCGGACGTGTTTTGGGATTTTTTCTCGGATCGAAATTCTAAATATTTTGCTAACATGCTAGTTGCTGTTTAGCTAGGCTCTGATACCACTGTAAGTCCACGTTGCCCAACCCGGTTCTTATGGGGAGGCGGAAACGGTAAAAAACGATTTTTTATGACAAGGCAACATGGACTAGAAATGTGGATCTTTGCTAAACAAAAACCTAGCAAACTAACTAGAAGTTTAACTACTATGTTAGAGGGTTATACCTAGATCTTGAACTCCTTATCTTCTTACTCCTTGGGATGGTTTGAACGGATCCTACCTCGTAGTCTCCTCTTTGTCGAAGAAGGATCCACCCGAAATCTTCTACCTTGAGCTCCTACCTCAACCGAGAGGCAACTAAAATGCTTGGCTTGCTACACCTAGAACTCTAGAGTGAGTAGAGAAGAGTTTTAAGGGTTTTATCTCAATAGCTCATGCTTCTCAACACATGAGACATGAGAGCTTTGAGAGAGAGGAAGAGGATGAGTTTTGGATGAGAGAGAATGAGCAAGTGAGAAAATAGCTTGACCTTTTGCAACCATGCTCACAAAAGAAAGAATAATGATGATAATAATTATAATTAAGAATTGTGATGGTTAGTTTCAATGACCATTATCATTTCATGCATTTAATGCATTTTGTAAAGAACAACAAGTAAACAAAAGTCATAGAAATGAAATGATGATGGTCAACAAGTCCACAATGGTCAACCGGTCAACAAAGTCAACAAGTCAACAAAAGTCAAATGTTCAACTCATCCATGGCACAATAATCCTTAATTAATATTATTAATCATATTTCTTATTCTCATTAGGGTTTAGAAAAAGCCAACGGTCAACAACCCCAATGAGAATCCTCTGCCTCTGCCTCTGCCTCTGTCAACTGTGCATACACACCCGCATCCGTGTTCCGAGAAACACGAATACAATGAGATAAAACCAATCCCAAAACATATACTAGGATCTGGCTTAAACCAAAGCCCGCTAGTAATAACTGCCCGGACACCAAACGTGCATAAGTGCGCGGATGTGAACGAACCCTGTCGCAAAACCATGCGACCTTTACTCTGTTTTGCCCAAAGGCGAATAGTTTTCTGTGTGGGGCTCTAAATACTCGACACCACGCTGGCAGTGGGTTTAACCACAGGCCGCAAGCAGTACTAGTTGTACGTAACGGTCCCCAGGTAGATGCCGATAAGAAGACTGATGAGGTGAACCCATCCGAACTCCTACTGAGCCTGAATGTGACAATCTCCGTACAGTCCGGTCTGTTCGTCTGAGAGTATCACATGTTGGGCCTAGGAGAGCGGTAAACGTCAGTCCCCTAATAGCGGTACAAGTCGTGTCGGAGTGTAGCCCAGAACACCCTGAGATAACACTGGAAACGCTACCAGTATATCTCGCTTTCCCTGGCCAGGGACTTTGTGTAATGGCTCTCCTAGACACAGTGCGATATCAACCCCCAATACCGGGAGAGACGAATCCTGTCTAACCGTCTCTGCCTCCAAGTGCTTCGGGACTGCACCCAACTACCACCTGTTTGCACGACTCATTTGAGCCGTGGTAGGGTAGTAATCTAAGAACAGTGGGAACACACTCGAGGCGAAGTGACAGTGTCAAGTCAACGGACTATGCTGTACTCATGTCACCTGGGAACTGATAACTGACGATGGGTATAATACCAAACCAATAGTTCCCAGTGAGTCCTGTCCAGTGTACTCGTAACCTAACGAGCACCTGCATACTATCTCCAGTACGACATACTAATGGCTGTGGGACAGACCATCTCCCCTCCTGGGATGAGAAGCGTATACACTAGTCTACTCTGGAGTATCGATGCCCTGTATCGATAATCCTACGACTAGGGACGTGTATAAGGATGTGCTTGTAGATTACCCAGCCCCCACTAGTGTGACTGCCATCACAACGCTGGTAATCAAGCAAAGATCCTAAGGGCTCCACTAATGTGTATAGGCGATATGCTAAAAGAAACACATGCACACATTAAAGTAGAAATAAACCAAGTAGCATACTACTATTTCGAGCAAGATTGTCTATACAACTGTGAATATCCCAAGCTTCCATTAAGTAATATACAAACTAGTATGATACAGTAATGGCCTCTAGGGCATATACACTAACAGAGGACATTGTTGTACATATGATGTATATTATAATGGATGCTTGGATATATATAGAGAGGACTTTCTTGCTCGTCATGATAGTATACTATTTGGTTTCACTTTATCTTAACATGTTGACTTATATTAGTTTACTGTCTTGTTCTCATATGTTGATAAAGCCCTTAGGATATATACTCGACTACTGGGACTATGATGATATCATACTAGTGGGGCCAGCGTAGTCTATGAGTACATCCTATAATTGTTCCTAGTCGAGGGTGTATCGAGACAGGGCATCGATACACCAGAGTAGACTAGCGTATACGCATCTTGACCCATATGATGGGCGATGGATGATCCCATATCCATTGGTGTTTTGACATCAGAGATGGTGTACGAGTGCTCATTGGAGACTAGGTACACTGGACGGACTCACCGAGAACTCCCAGATGGTATTATACCTCACGTCAGATGGCAGTTCTCTGGTGACACTAGTACAGGTTAGTCCGTAGACCCGAAATCGCCATAGAGTCTTGTGTGATTCCCACTGTGCTTTGATTTCCACCTTACCACGTCCAAGAGGGCGTGAAAAATGGTGGCTTTTGGGTACAGTTCCGAATCACATGGAGGCAATGAGCGATAGGAGGGGATTCGTCTCTCCCGGTATAGGGAGTTGATGTTGTGCTATGTTCGATTGGCTATAACTGGAAGTCCCTGGCCAGGACGGATATTGAGTACTACTGGTATTATCGGTAGGTTCTCGACCTGTTATGAGCCTCATATCAACATGACTTATCGGTTACTGGGGTCTGACGTATACCACCCCTAGACTAGATATGCAACATATCAGACGAAGAGACCGGACTGTACGGGAGTGTTACTGATTGGATTCACAGGAGAATGTACAGGCTTTCTTGTTGATCTTCTGATCGCTCAATATCTGGGTGGCTGTTACGTTTAGCTGACCGCTTGCAGCTTGTGGGTGTTTGATATGATCATCACCTGCTACTGGCGTATTGACGATTCTTTAGAGTCCTACACAGAGGTTTCTTGACTCAGGCAAAACGGAGTAGGAGTACATATGTGATATGTGTGGGATCGAGAATAATACGATATGAGATACCGTATTCTATTATCGCGATATATAATATCGGCCGGCGATATTTGATATTAGCCGGGTCATCGGATCAAGTGTTGATTCGATGAAACGGTACATGAATATTCGATATAGCCGGATTGTCGGATCAAGTGTTGATTCGATAATTTAATGTACAATTATATATGTGATAAATTACATTACATTATCTAATATTGGCTCGCTTTATTATTTCATTTTCTCACCGGATAATACATTGATATATATGCGATATATATTAATTGTATTATTTTCTTTTGTTACAAAATATATTATATATGTGATATATAATATTGTAACATATTATAATTACTAATGCAACGTGATTTGTGGAGATTAAACATGGTTAGGGTTTGATTTGGGTTAGTTCTTTCATGAAGCTTCTAGAAGGTTTTACTTTGTTTCTAGCAAAGATATTATGGTTGATATTTTGCTAGATATTTCTTTGACCCAAACCACACCCTTAACCCTAGTTAAGTCTCTACATTGGTTAGCCTTGTCATCTTTGACCATGATTGCATTTGTAATCATATATCTTTTTCATTATTCATCACAAAATGATTATTCATTCATCTTCTTCTTCTTCCTCCTTAAAAAGCTTTCTAGCTTTGAGATTTGTGATGAATTAGTGTGAGAATTTGATAATAAAAGAGAGCATAAATCCTACTTCATCATCCTCATCTAATCTAGCCAATTAGATTAGGGTGTTCACCTCATTAGTGAGTGAGAGCTTGAGTTAAAGAAACTTCAAGGTAGATCATCTTTGAAAAGGAAGACTACAAGCAAGCATGGATCATTCGGGTTGTGGAGCTTCTCTTGAGTTGGGAGTGTAGGGTTCCTAGGCACTCTTGTGAAGGTACATGAGGCATCAAACATGCCCGGATAAAAATTTAGACGTGCCGAACAACCCAAAGCCGGGATCTTTGCTAGATTATTAGGGTTTAGCATGCAAGTAAACATCTTTACTGCTAAGTGTGAGGGATTACAACCTTTGTAGTCCGCTCCTTCGCTTCATAAGCTCCGAGTAGAATTCCCTTCGCCACGATCCACGATCTCCCGGACTCAAGAGAGGCTCCACGACTCGAACGATCCATGCTAGCTTGTGGTATTCCTTTTCTCCGATGATCTACGTCGAAGTTGCAATAACTCAAGCTCTCTCACTCTAATGGGGTGAACACCCTAATCTAATGGGCTAGATTAGATGAGGATGATGGAGTAGTATTTATGCTATCTTTTTATATCATAATCTCACATGAAAACATCACAAAAGGAAAATCAAGTAAGCTTTCTCAAAGCTCAAAAGAGAAGAAGATGATGAATAATGAGATAATCCTTTTGTAATGAATAATGAAAAGAGTATATCAATAATAATGCAACCATGGTTAATGATGACAAGGATAACCCTTGTAGAGAGTTAACTAAGGCTAAGGTTTGGTTGGGTTAAGAAATGAGTCATAAGAAAATATCTATCATAATATCTTCTTCATGACAAAAGGAATGCTTCTAGAAGGTGCAAGAAGAAGCTAACCCTAATCAAACCCTAATCACTTTTTATCATCACAAAACATGTTTCATTATTAATCATATCATGTTACTATAATATATATCACACATATATTATATATTTGTAACAAAAGAAAATAATACAATTAATATATATCGCATATATATCAATGTATTATCCGGTGAGAAAAGGAAATAATAAACCGAGCCAATATTAGATAATGTAATACAATATATCATATATATTATTATACATTAAATCATCGAATCAACACTTGATTCGACAATCCGGCTATATCGAATATAACTGACTAATATATCATGTACCGATTCATCGAATCAACACTTGATCTGATGATCCGGTTCATATCTAAATATCGCGAGAATATAATACGGTATCTCATATCTCATTATCCTCGGTCCTGCACATATCACATATGTGCCTCTACTCCATTTTGCCTGAGCCAAGAAACCTCTGTGTAGGACTCTAAAGAATCGTCAATACGCCGGTAGCAGGTGATGATCATCTCAAACACCCACAAGCTGCAAGCGGTCAGCTAAACGTAACAGCCACCCAGGTATTGAGCGATCAGAAGATCAACAAGCTAGCCTGTACGTTCTCCTGTGAATCCAATCAGTAACACTCTCGTACAGTCCGGTCTCTTCGTTTGATATGTCGTATATCAAGTCTAGGGGTGGTATACGTCAGACCCCAGTAACCGATAAGTCATGTTGATGTGTGGCTCATAACAGGTCGAGAAACCACTAGTAACAATTACCAGTAAATCTCTATATCAGCCCTGGCCAGGGACTTCCAGTTATAGCCAATCGAACACAGCACAACATCAACTCCCTATACCGGGAGAGACGAATCCCCTCCTATCGCTCATTGCCTCCATATGATTCGGGACTGTACCCAAAAGCCACCGTTTTACACGCCCTCTTGGACGTGGTAAGGTGGAAATCAAAGCACAGTGGGAATCACACAAGACTCTATGACGATCTCGGGTCTACTGACTACCCTGTACCAGTGTCACCGGAGAACTGCCATCTGACGTGTGGTATATCACCATCTGGGAGTTCTCGGCGAGTCCGTCCAGTGTACCCAGTCTCCACTGAGCACCCGTACACCATCTCTGATGTCAAAACACCGATGGATATAGGATCATCCATTGCCCATCATATGGGTCAAGATGCGTATACGCTAGTCTACTCTGGTGTATCGATGCCCTGTCTCGATATACCCTCGACTAGGAACAGTTATAGGATGTACTCATCGACTACCATGGCCTCACTAGTATGATCTCATCATAGTCCCAGTAGTCGAGTACAGATCCTAAGGGCTTTATCAACATGTGAGAGAAAAACAGTAAACCAATACAAGTCAACATGTTAAGATAAAGTGAAACCAAATAGCATACTATCATGACGAGCAAGAATGTCATCTCTATATATATCCAAGCATACATTATAATATACAACATATGTACAACAATGGCCTCTAGGGTATATACATTACTAACAATCTCCCACTTGCACTAAGGCCAGCAGCTGTAGTATCTCATACCTAGCATCCCGAATAATCTCTCAAATTGTATCTGGGGAATGGCCTTCGTGAATGAATCCGCAGTGTTTTCCTTCGTATCTACTCTCCTGACCTCGATCTCCCGGCGATCAACTATCTCCCTGATCAGGTGATACCGCATCAGAATATGTCTGGACTTCTGATGGGACCTGGGTTCCTTGGCCAAAGCCACAGCTCCATTGTTATCGCAATACAAAGGTATTGGATGCTCAATGGATGGAACCACACCAAGTTCACTAATGAACTTCTTAATCTAGACAGCCTCTTTGGCAGCATCGTTGGCAGCGATGTATTCAGCCTCCATCGTCGAGTCTGCAACGGTATCCTGTTTGGAACTCTTCCAACATACCGCCCCTCCATTGAGGGTAAAGACAAATCCCGAGTGCGACTTAGAGTCGTCCTTATCACTTTGGAAGCTGGAATCGGTAAAGGACTCCACCTGGAGTTCTCCATTACCATACACCAAGAACATCTCCTTAGTCCTTCGCAAGTACTTGAGAATGCTGTTCACAGCTGTCCAGTGACTCTCTCCAGGATCTGCTTGATACCGACTCACTACACTTAGTGAGTATGCTACATCGGGTCTGGTACATAGCATCGCATACATGATAGAGCCTACTGCCGAAGCATAGGGTATCTCTTGCATGCGAGCTCTCTCCAAATCAGTCTTGGGAGACATGTTTTTGGAGAGAGTGAGTCCAGAGATTGTGGGTTGGTTCCCACGCTTGGATTCTTCCATACTAAACCTCTTTAATATGGTGTCAATGTACCTGGATTGGGACAATCCCAGTATCCTTCTAGATCTATCTCTATAGATCATGATTCCCAATATGCAGGAGGCATCACCTAGATCTTTCATTGAGAATCTTTGTGATAAGAAGAGCTTGACTGATTGCAGCATAGGAATATCATTTCCTATCAAGAGTATGTCATCCACGTACAATACGAGGAAGACAACCTTACTCTCTGCTACCTTTTTATAGATACAAAGTTCATCTATATTTTTGATGAAGTCAAACTCTTTGACTACAACATCAAAACAGATGTTCCAACTCCGCGATGCTTGCTTCAACCCTTAAATGGATTTAAGCAGCTTGCACACCTTTCCGCTGCTCCCACTATCTACGAAGCCCTCTGGCTGAGTCATGTACATGCACTCTTCTAAATCACCGTTTAGAAAGGCGGCCTTAACATCCATTTGCCAGATTTCATAGTCATGGTATGCAGCAATGGCAAGTAAGATCCGGATGGACTTAAGCATAGCCACTGGAGAAAAGGTTTCGTCATAATCCACACCTGGTCGTTGACGAAAACCCTTTGCTACCAGTCTAGCTTTGAAAGTCTTAACTTTTCCATCTACACCAAATTTCTTTTTAAAGATCCACTTTCTCCCAATGCGTTTTACCCCTTCAGGAGCATTTTCCAAAGTCCATATTTTGTTGGTGTACATGGATTCCATCTCAGATCGCATTGCATCCAGCCATTTCACAGAGTCACCACTCGTGATGGCCTGCTCGAAACTAGTCGGGTCATCATCTTCAATGATGCAATCCTCTCTTCCACCATCAATGAGAAAACCGTAGTATCTCTCAGGTGGACGAGAAACCCTACTAGATCGGCGGAGAGGCTGGGGTTCGTCGGGTACTACCGAATCCTCTGGTTCCACTAAATCTTCAGTTACAGTTTGTGTTGCTGGAACTTCTTCCAGTTCTACCTCAGAGCCACTAATCTCTTTTGCAAGAAATTCCTTTTCTAAAAAGGTGGCATGTTGAGCAACAAACACCTTTTGTTGTTCACTGTGGTTGAAAAAATATCCATTTGAATGTTTAGGATATCCCACAAACTTACATAGAACTGACCGTGCCTCGAGTTTGTCTGGATTATGCCTTTTGACATAGGCCAGACAACCCCATATATTAACTCGTTTAAGACATGGTCCCTTCCCACTCCATATCTCATATGGTGTGGTAGGTAAAGATTTAGTTGGAACTTGATTCAATAAGTATGCTACTGTCTCAAGCGCATACCCCCAGAAGGAAATAGGTAACTCAGCAGTACTCATCATCGAGCGCACCATATCTAATAGGGTGCGATTCCTCCGTTCCGATACACCGTTGTGTTGTGGTGTATAAGGAGGAGTAAGCAGAGAGAGAATCTCATTCTCTTTTAGATAATCTAGGAACTTATTGCTTAAGTATTCTCCTCCTCGATCAGATCGAAGGATCTTAATACTTTTGCCCGTTAGTTTCTCTACTTCATGCTTATATTCTCTGAATTTCTCAAAAGCTTCAGACTTGTGTTTCATCAGGAACACATGTCCGAATCTAGAGAGATCGTCAGTGAATGTAACGAAGTAGGAAGAACCGTTCCTGGCATGTGTAGACATGGGACCGCATAAATCACTATGTACCAGTCCTAAGAGTTCCGTAACTCTTTCTCCGTGTCCACTAAACGGAGCTTTGGTCATTTTTCCTTTGAGACATGAATGGCAAGTATCATAAGATGATAATTCAAACGGATTCAAATATCCATCCTTATGTAACTTAGCTAGCCGTGTCGCATTGATATGACCAAGTCTACAATGCCACAAGAAGGATTCGTTCATTTCTGAACTCTTCCTCTTGTGTGTGTTTTGTATATTGAGAACTGTATTTTGATTTAGATGAATATGCCATTATGTAACGAGCCTGATGCAATCAACTTTTGATCTAGGAATATGTTCATAACATTATCCTTTACTAAAAAATTATATCCTTCTTTACTTAATAAAGAAACTGATATAATGTTGCACATCATGTTCGGTATATAATAGCACTCATTTAGAATCAGTGTATTACGATTTGGCAATACTAGGTGATATTCGCCAACTGCTTTGGCTGCAACATTTGCACCGTTCCCTACTTGAACAGAATGATCACCTTTTTCCCAGTTCTCTACCTTTCCGTAGCCCATGTAACAATTTACATATATGGGATCCTGATCCGGTATCTAATACCTAGGACGTAGGGTGAACTGAGAAACAGTTCTCAATAACTAACACACTTGAAGAAGATGCATCAACATGCATGTTCTTTTGGGCGGCTTGAGAATCCAGATATTCTCCTATTCCCTGTTCAGTCTTATAACTCTTATAAGAAAGAACGGGTCCAACGTTCCCCTGCTCAGTATAATAAGCGGGTTCAGTCAATACATCCATATTATTATCTTGATTATGGCCTGACATGGTCGCTACCTGGAGAGAGAGAGAAGAAAACACTTTAGCGTATGCTCTTGCAAGATTAGATTGGTTATTATCTTATCTAATCAGGATGTCTCCCACTGTTTTTATCAAATCTTCCTTCAAACCCTAAAAGGTAAGATTAGCCGGGATTAATTACACCCTACAATTTCGTCAATCTTTCAGCCAGATCAGTGTTGGTACTTGAGGGAGGTTACCCGTGCTTTCGCACGGACCTAATTAAAGTAAACCTCGTTTTCCCAGAGGCTTAACCTCATTAACACTTTTCTAGACACCTACTTGATCGGCTAATTGTCCTGTGTAAAACTCTCCCAAGAGTAACACTTACTCGCAGTGGGTATCGGGATCCAACTATCTCATAGGAGGTATGCAATCTCATTGCAAATTTCAACACTTGAAATTCCCGATAATGCTTTTGCCCCTAGTATGCTATGACCTTGACAGAGGTCAACAAACCATAGTGCACTAGTCAAGTTCAACCCGTCATTTCTTGATTGAATCAAACCCACTCGCACGACCCTTGACAGAGGTCAACAAGGTCATACGACTACCCTAATCCAATCACATCACATGTTTTACAGATAATTACTAATCAGCTACCGCACACTACGCCTTGACAGAGGTCAACAAACGCAGCACGAATACTAACTAGTCTTTATCTGAAATGACGGAGGACTACGCAGGTTTTTAAGAAAACCTCGAGCGTAATGAACTTGATATCGTTGTAGAATCGAGTGGTTTTTGAAAAGGAGTGTTTTTTAGGCTTCTAGTTTTGCTAAAGAGGTCACTCCCGGTGAAGGGATCTCGGCTCTTTCCCCATCGAATAAGGTGCAGGATATATCATATATACTGCTGTGCAAAGCAAGACTATATAAGCTATCGAAAACTAAACCGCGAGTTTGTAGCATCTGCCAGTTTCGCTAAAGTGGTCACTCCCGGTGAAGGGATCTCGGCTCTTTCCTCATCGAATAAGGTGCAGTGCATATCATATATACCTCTATGCAAAGCAAATCTGTAGCTACCCTTTTTATAAAGTTTTGATTCTACAACATCTTTTAGGTTTCTTTTTCTTTTTATTAATCTTATTAATAAAAATCCAATCAGCTTATGCTACCTAAGCATCACAGAAGAAACGAAAGCAGTAATATTTATATATCAGCATATATATATATATATATATATATATATATATATATAATATAAGCATTCGTCTCAGGCAGTAATATGATCTCATCACAGAACATTGCAGCAGAAGAACATATATGAAATATTGGATATACTAGGATGTCCGTGTTTTCAATACGAGCCGATATAAAACATGGATTCTACGGTCGCGATGAATAACCAAACCCACATCCCAAGACCCCTACGAGAGCGACAAGTAACACTACCAATTCTAGGGTTAGGAGACCCGGTCTCGACTCCTCGAGATGGCCTCCCACTGAACCCTAGAACCCGGTTACTTGTGCTCCCCTCCTTGGGTCTACCTAATGCGGAAAAGTAAATAATATACACTGGTGACATCAACCTCATCCCGGAAGTGCCCCAATAAAAGAATATTACATACAAATTAATTTTATATGAATGAAAATAAAAAAAAAAACTCATCTCACATAAAACCCCCGGCTATTCAGAACACGACGATCCAATATAACATATCACAGCAACACATAATATCACATATCATCAACGTAAGTAAGTATGCATTCACCGATCGTCGTAGATTTATAGCAACGAAGACCGGCAATATAACTACATACTACACTTACGGTCACAGAAAAGAAATTGTAAAACTACAATATTTGGAATCCACAATCACTTTAGACATCGTAAATCCGAAATATCGCATACTTCGCATTTCATGCCTAACTATATGAATTCCACATATTGTATCACATTCCAGATAAATAGACAGTATTAAACTTTCCGAACAGATAATCAAATACCCAAAATTTCCTAAATAGCTCAACACTTGAGCGGAGTTCAAATAATCCCAGAATATGTCACAGTACCGGTGATCCAGCCGTAGAAGGGTCAAGCCAACGCCTCACATGTGGCACGCCGTACTGCCCCAAACCCTAAGGTTTAGAGGCAGTTCAAGACGGTCACATAATCGAGTTAAGGTTTGTGTTCTTCTAGAGGGTCCACCGCGTAACTTGTACAATTTTTCCGAAAGATTTAAACCCGATAAAAATTCAACACTTGAAAGTTTTTCGTGACGGGAAAAAGTGAGTTAATGATATCCGCTCGAACTTTTTAACAGTTTCTAAATATCCGGAAAACTAAACAAAATTAAATTTTCCGATCGAATCAACGATTACAAAATAAACCCCAGAACACTCAATACTTGAGTCAGATTAAAAATACCCAGAAAATATAACATATAGAAATAAAGATTACCGTGCAAAAAGATAGGTCAAATTCCACTGTACGGCAGCGGATCCGCGGCCCAAGCAGGTATTGGCCGCGGAACCGCGGCGGTCCATACGATTTGGCCTGTCGTTTTTCACAGAATTTCTTATATTTCCTGCTGGTATTTTAAAGCATTTTTAATTCAGAAAAAATCGCATTTTTGAAAAATATCCAGAGAGGGGTTCATTTCGTAGTTTCGGGGTTCGTTCGGAGTTTTGATTTCGTATACACGTCGCCTAATGCTCTAGCTAGGCTCTGATACCACTGTAGGGTTCCTAGGCACTCTTGTGAAGGTTCATGAGGCATTAAACATGCCCGGATAAAAATTTAGACGTGCCGAACAACCCAAAGCCGGGATCTTTGCTAGATTATTAGGGTTTAACATGCAAGTAAACATCTTTACTACTAAGTGTGAGGGATTACAACCTTTGTAGTCCGCTCTTTCGCTTCATAAGCTCCGAGTAGAAGTCCCTTCGCCGCGATCCACGATCTCCCGGACTCAAGAGAGGCTCCACGACTCGAATGATCCATACTAGCTTGTGGTATTCCTTTTCTCCGATGATCTACGTCGAAGTTGCAATAACTCAAGCTCTCTCACTCTAATGAGGTGAACACCCTAATTTAATGGGCTAGATTAGATGAGGATGATGGAGTTGTATTTATGCTATCTTTTTATATCATAATCTCACATGAAAACATCACAAAAGGAAAATCAAGTAAGCTTTCTCAAAGCTCAAGAGAGAAGAAGATGATGAATAATGAGATAATCCTTTTGTAATGAATAATGAAAAGAGTATATCAATAATAATGCAACCATGGTTAATGATGACAAGGATAACCCTTGTAGAGAGTTAACTAAGGCTAGGGTTTGGTTGGGTTAAGAAATGAGTCATAAGAAAATATTTATCATAATATCTTCTTCATGACAAAAGGAATGCTTCTAGAAGGTGCAAGAAGAAGCTAACCCTAATAAAACCCAAATCTCTTTTTATCATCACTAAACATGTTTCATTATTAATCATATCATGTTACTATAATATATATCACATATATATTATATATTTGTAACAAAAGAAAATAATACAATTAATATATATCGCATATATATCAATGTATTATCCGGTGAGAAAAGGAAATAATAAAGCGAGCCAATATTAGATAATGTAATACAATATATCATATATATTATTATACATTAAATCATCGAATCAACACTTGATTCGACAATCTGGCTATATCGAATATAACTGACTAATATATCATGTACCGATTCATTGAATCAACACTTGATCTGATGATCCAGTTCATATCTAAATATCGCGAGAATATAATACGGTATCTCATATCGCATTATCCTCGGTCCTGCACATATCACATATGTGCCTCTACTCCGTTTTGCCTGAGCCAAGAAACCTCTGTGTAGGACTCTAAAGAATCGTCAATACGCCGGTAGCAGGTGATGATCATATCAAACACCCACGAGCTGCAAGCGGTCAGCTAAACGTAACAGCCACCCAGGTATTGAGCGATCAGAAGATCAACAAGCTAGCCTGTACGTTCTCCTGTGAATCCAATCAGTAACACTCCCGTACTGTCCGGTCTCTTCGTCTGATATATCGCATATCAAGTCTAGGGGTGGTATACGTCAGACCCCTGTAACCGATAAGTCGTGTCGATGTGTGGCTCATAACAGGTCGAGAAACTACTAGTAACACTTACCAGTAAATCTCTATATCAGCCCTGGCCAGGGACTTCCAGTTATAGCCAATCGAACACAGCACAACATCAACTCCCTATACCGGGAGAGACGAATCCCCTCCTATCGCTCATTGCCTCCATGTGATTCGGGACTGTACCCAAAAGCCACCATTTTGCACGCCCTCTTGGACATGGTAAGGTGGAAATCAAAGCACAGTGGGAATCACACAAGACTCTATGACGATCTCGGGTCTACTGACTACCCTGTTCCAGTGTCACCGGAGAATTGCCATCTGACGTGTGGTATATCACCATCTGGGAGTTCTCGGTGAGTCCGTCCAGTGTACCCAGTCTCCACTGAGCACCCGTACACCATCTCTGATGTCAAAACACCGATGGATATGGGATCATCCATCGCCCATCATATTGGTCAAGATGCGTATACGCTAGTCTACTCTGGTGTATCGATGCCCTGTCTCGATATACCCTCGACTAGGAACAGTTATAGGATGTACTCATCGACTACCGTGGCCTCACTAGTATGATCTCATCATAGTCCCAGTAGTCGAGTACAGATCCTAAGGGCTTTATCAACATGTGAGAGAAAAATAGAAAACCAACACAAGTCAACATGTTAAGATAAAGTGAAACCAAATAGCATACTATCATAACGAGCAAGAAAGTCCTCTCTATATATATCCAAGCATCCATTATAATATACATCATATGTACAACAATGGCCTCTAGGGCATATACATTACTAACAGGGAGATCATGGATCGCGGCGAAAGGATGACTACTCGGACCTTATGAAGCGAAGGAGCGGACTACAAAGGTTGTAATCCCTCACTCTTAGTTGTAAAGATGTTTACTTGTATGTGTAACCCTAATTATCTAGCAAAGATCCTCGCTTTGGGTTGTTCGGCACGTCTAAATTTTAAATCGGGCATGGTTGATGCCTTATAGACCCTTGTAAGAGTGCCTAGGAACCCTACAGTGGTATCAGAGCCAAGCTAGAGCATTAGGCGACGTGTATACAAAGTTAAAAGTCCGATTGAACCCCGATACATCGGTTTTGACCCCTCTCTGGAAATTTTGTAAAAATGTGATTTTTCTGCATTAAAAATACTTAAAAATATCAGCAGGCAATTCTAAGGATAGTAGTGAAATACGAGCCCCCAAGGCTCTCATAGCGCTGCGGAACCGCGGCAAGAACCTTCTTGTCTCGGCGGTTCCGCGGCCATAACAGTGAATTGGGGATAGGTTTTTGGCACTGTACATCCGTAGGTACTTGTACATGATTCTGGGTATTTTTAATCTTACTCAAGTGTTGAGTGTTCTGAGGATTTTTATGTATTCGTTGATTCGATCGGAAAGTTTAACTTCGTTCTGTTTTCCGGATATTTTAGAAACTGTTAAAATCTTCGAACGGATATCATTAACTCATTTTTCCCGGCACGAAAAACTTTCAAGTGTTGAATTTTTCTTGAGTTTAAATCTTTCGGAAAAACGTGCAAGTAACGCGGTGGACCCTCTAGAAGAACACAAACCTTAACTCAATTATATGACCGTCTGAACCGCCTCTAAACCTTAGGGTTTGGGGCAGTACGACATTGCCACATGTGAGGCGTTGGTTTGACCCTTCTACGGCTGGACCATTGCTACTATGACATATTCTGGGATTTTTGGAACTCCGCTCAAGTGTTGAGCTATATAGGAAATCTTGGGTATTTGATTATTCGATCGGAAAGTTTAATATTGTCTATTTATCTGGAATGTGATACAATATGTGGAATTCATATAGTTAGGCATGAAATGCGAAGTATGTGATATTTCGGATTTACGATGTCTAAAGAGATTGTGAATTCCAAATGTTGTAGTTTTACACTTTCTTTTCTGTGACCGTAAGCGTAGTATGTGGAGTATCGTCGGCTTCGTTGCTATACATCAACGACAATCGGGATACGCATACTTGCTTACGTTGATGATATGAAATATTATGTGTTGCTTTGATATGTTATATTGGATCGTCGTGATCTGAATAGCCGGGGGTTTTATTTGAGATGAGGGTTTTTATTTTCATTCATGTAAAATTCATTTGTATGTAATATTCTTTTATTGGGGCACTTCCGGGATGAGGTTGATGTCACCATTGTATATTATTTACTTTTCCGCATTAGGTAGACCCAAGGAGGGGAGCACAAGTAACCGGGTTCTAGGGTCCAGTAGGAGGCCATCTCGAGGAGTCGAGACCGGATCTCCTAACCCTAGAATTGGCAGTGTTGCTTGCCGCTCTCGTAGGGGTCTAGGGATGTGGGTTTGGCTATTCACCGCGACCGTGGAATCCGCATTTTATACAGGCTCGATATAAAACACGGACGTCCTAGTATATCCAATATTTCACATGTTATCTTCTGCTGCAATGTTCTATGATGAGATCATATTACTGCCTGAGACGAATGCTTATACTATATATATATGTTGATATATAAATATATTAGTGCTTTCGTTTCTTCGGTGAATGCTTAGGAAGCATTAATTGATGGGATTTTTTATTAATGAGATTAATAAAAGAAAAGAAACCTAAAAGATATTGTAGAATCAAAACTTTATAAAAAGGGTAGCTACAGTTTTGCTTTGCACAGCGGTATATATGATATACCCTGCACCTTATTCGATGAGAAAAGAGTCGAGATCCCTTCACAGGGAGTGACCTCTTTAGCAAAACTGGCAGATGCTATAAACTCACGGATTAGTTTTTGACAGCTTAAATAGTTCTTGCTTTGCACCGCGGTATATATGATATACCCTGCACCTTATTCGATGGGGAAAGAGCCGAGATCCCTTCACCGGGAGTGACCTCTTTAGCAAAACTAGAAAAGCCTCAAAAACACTCCTTTTCAAAATCACTTGTTTCTACAACGACATCAAGTTCATTACGCTCATGGTTTTCTGAAAAACCTGCGTAGCCCTCCTTCATTTCAGATAAAGACTATTTAGTATTCGTGCTGCATTTGTTGGCCTTTGTCAAGGCGTAGTGTGCGGTAGCTGACTAGTACTTATCTGTTTATGCATATGATGCGATTGGATTAGGGTAGTCGTACGACCTTATTGGCCTTTGTCAAGGGTCGTGCGGGTGGGTTTATTTCAATCAAGAAATGATGGGTTGAACTTAACTAGCTTCTTATGGTTTGTTGGCCTTTGTCAAGGACATAGGGGGTTAGGGGTAAAAGAATTATCGGGAATTTCAAGTGTTGAAATTTGCAATGAGATTGCATACCTTCTATGATATAGATGGATCCTGATACCCACTGCGAGTAAGAGTTACTCCTGGGAGAGTCTTGCACAGGACAATTAGCCAATCAAGTAGGTGTCTAGAATGGTGTTTATGGGGTTATGCCTCTGGGAAGACGAGGTTTATTTTATTTAGGTCCGTGCGAAAGCACGGGGAACCTCCCTCAAGTACCAACACTGATCTGGCTGAAAGATTGACGAAATTGTAGGGTGTAATTAATCCCGGCTAATCTTAACTTTTAGGGTTTGAAGGAAGATTTGATAAAAACAGTGGGAGACATCCTGATTAGATAAGATAATAACCAATCTAATCTTGCAAGAGCATACGCTAAAGTGTTTCCTTCTCTCTCTCTCCAGGTAGCGACCATGTCAGGCCTTAATCAAGATAATAATATGATGTATTGACTGAACCCGCTTATTATACTGAGCAGGGGATCGTTGGTCCCGTTCTATCTTATAAGAGTTATAAGACTGAGCAGGAAACAGGAGAATATCTGGATTCTCATGCCGCCCAAACGAAGAAAAACCATGCTGATGCGTCTTCTTCGGATGTGTTAGTTATTGAGAACTGTTTCTCAGTTCACCCTACGTCCTGGGTATTAGATACCGGATCGAGATCCCACATATGTAAATTGTTACGTGGGCTACGTAAAGGTAGAGAACTGGGAAGGGGTGATCATTCCGTACAAGTTGGGAATGGTGAAAATATTGCAGCCAAAGCAGTTGGCGAATATCACCTTGTATTACCAAGTAGTAATACATTGATTCTGAACGAGTGCTATTATATACCGAACATGATGTGCAACATTATATCAGTTTCTTTATTAAGTAAAGAAGGATATAATTTTGTAGTACAGGATAATGTTATGAACATATTCCTAAATCAAAAGTTGATTGGATCAGGCTCGTTACATAATGGCATATACGTTCTCAATCAAAATACAGTCCTTAATGTACAAAACACAAATAAAAGGAAGAGTTCATAAATGAACGAATCCTTCTTATGGCATTGTAGACTTGGTCATATCAATGCGACATGGCTAACTAAGTTACATAAGGATGGATATTTGAATCCGTTCGAATTATCATCTTATGATACTTGCCATTCATATTTCAAAGGCAAAATGACCAAAACTTCGTTTAGTGGACACGGAGAAAGAGTTACGGGACTCTTAGGACTGGTACATAGTGATGTATCCGGTCCCATGCTACACATGCCAGGAACGGTTCTTCCTACTTCATTACATTCACTGACGATCTCTCAAGATACGGACATGTGTTCCAGTTGAAACACAAATCTGAAGCTTTTGAGAAATTCAGAGAATATAAGCACGAAGTAGAGAACCAAACGGGCAAAAGTATTAAGATCCTTCGATCTGATCGAGGAGGAGAATACTTGAGCAATGAGTTCCTAGACTATCTAAAAGAGAATGGGATTCTCTCTCAGCTTACTCCTCCTTATACACCACAGCACAACGGTGTATCGGAGCGGAGGAATCGCACCCTATTAGATATGGTGCGCTCTATGATGAGCACTGCTGAGTTACCTATTTCCTTCTGGGGACATGCACTGGAGACAGCTGCATACCTATTGAATCAAGTTCCATCTAAATCTGTACCTACCACACCATATGAGATATGGAGTGGGAAGAGACCATGCCTTAAACGAGTTAAGATATGGGGTTGTCCAGCCTATGTTAAAAAGCAAAATCCGGACAAACTCGAGGCACGATCAGTTCTTTGTAAGTTTGTAGGATATCCTAAACATTCACATAGATATCTATTCTACCACAGCGAGGAAAAAAAGGTGTTTGTTTCTCGACATGCCACCTTTTTAGAAAAGGAATTTCTTGCAAAAGAAATTAGTGGCGATACGGTAGAGCTGGAAGAGGTTCCAGCACCACAAACTACAACTGATGATTTATTGGAACCAGAGGATTCAGTAGTTCCCGACGAACCCCAGCCTCTCCACCGATCTAGTAGGATTTCTCATCCACCTAAGAGATACTACGGTTTTCTCATTGATGGTTGAAGTGAGGATTGCATCATGGAAGATGATGACCCGACTAGGTTCGAGCAGGCCATCACGAGTGGTGACTCTGTGAAATGGCTGGATGCTATGCGATCTGAGATGGAATCCATGTATACCAACAAAGTATGGACTTTGGAAGTTGCTCCTGAATGGGTAAAACCCATTGGGAGCAAGTGGATCTTTAAAAAGAAAATTGGTGTAGATGGAAAAGTTGAGACTTTCAAAGCTAGACTTGTTGTAAAGGGTTTTCGTCAACGACCATGTGTGGATTATGACGAAACCTTTTCTCCAATGGCTATGCTTAAGTCCATCCGGATCTTACTTGCCATTGCTGCATATCATGACTACGAAATCTGGCAGATGGATGTTAAGACCGCCTTTCTAAAATGGTGATTTAGAAGAGTGCGTGTACATGACTCAGCCAGAGGGCTTCGTAGATAGTGGGAGCAGCGGAAAGGTGTGCAAGCTGCTTAAATCCATTTATGGGTTAAAGCAAGCATCGCGGAGTTGGAACATCTGCTTTGATGTTGTAGTCAAAGAGTTTGACTTCATCAAAAACGTAGATGAACCTTGTATTTACAAGAAGGTTGCAGAGAGTAAGGTCGTCTACCTCGTATTGTACGTAGATGACATACTCTTGATAGGAAATGATGTTCCTATGCTGCAATCGGTCAAGCTCTTCTTATCACAAAGATTCTCAATGAAAGATCTAGGTGATGCCTCCTGCATACTGGGAATTATGATCAATAGAGATAGATCTAAATGGATACTGGGATTGTCCCAATCCAGGTACATTGACACCATACTAAAGAGGTTTAGTATGGTAGAATCCAAGCGTGGGAACCTACCCACGATCTCTGGACTCACTCTTGTAAGTGCACGGCGGCGCCCCGGCCGTCAATCCGAGGCCAAAATGCGGAAACGATAATTTACTTTAACTTTTGAACCGGCACCACCGCGCACTATAAAACCCGGATCGGGCCATTAACATAGTCCTAGCTAACTAGAGAAGGGGTAGAGAGATATACCGAGCGATCCGTGTCCTTCGGTCTTCTCGTCGTCGTCCCGATCTCCCCGCGGAATCTCCGGTCTACACCTCCTTGCCGGAAGGGCACCACGTCGCCGGCTTCTTTTACGGGCTCCCACCTCTGGACCGAGGCAACTCGGGCATGAAGTTGGCGAGCCGACGTGCCCAAGAATTGCTGTAGAATGTAGTGTAGAACTCTATGTGTCTCTAGGGGTTGAAGTTGCCATGTATTGGTGGAGGAATGATATGAAAGCTTTTTGAGATGAACAAGGGGATTTTTGCAAGCATCAAGAGATCAAAATCCTTTCCCAAATCTTTGGACAGCCCCCCCTTTAGCTTGGCCGGCCATATCATGGTGAAGCGGAGTGATAATGAGGGAGCCCCACAATAATGCAAGGGAGAGGAAGAGAAAAGGCTATCATGCATGAGAGAGAAAGAGGATGATGATGAAATATAATGATCACTAAACAAAACCAACACTCCAACAACCATCATCACTTCACAAGTCAAGCCATGACTACTAAAAGAAAGTCAAATGATGGTGCAACCATCATGAAGCAACAATATTCAAAGACCACCCTCCACAATGCTAATTTGCACAATTGCAAATAAGCCCTCCTCCACCAATTTTCAGCCAATGAAAGAAACAAAAAAAATGGCCGAAACGGAAAACAAACTGGCAACTTCATAAAACTGATCCCGTAATAAATTACAGGAAAACCCCGCTACTGTATATACATAACCGCATTTGTATTCCGACAGAATACAAATGCAATGAGACAAATCTACACTGTACAATACTAGGATCCGGCTTAAACCAAAGCCCGCTAGTATTATCCGTCCGATCATGATCCGTGCAATACCGAACGTATCTGATCGAACCATGCCATATCTCCATACGGCCTCTACAGCATTTCGCCCGAAACTTGAGAAACTGGTCTGTGGGGGACTCTAAAGACTCGTCAATACTTTGGTTGTGGATTTAACCACTAGCACGTCAAAGGTATTAGCCTATACGTAACGGGCTACCAGGTATTGACCAAAAGGGACGCCGATGAGCGAACTCATCCTGACACCCTACTGAGCCTGACAGTGACAATATCCGTACAGTCCGGTCCGTTCGTCTATGAGCATCGCATGGCGGGCCTAGGGGGTTGGTAAAAGTCAGACCCCCAAAAGCGGTACAAGTCGTGTCGGAGTGTAGCCCAGAACACCCTGAGATACTACTGGAATACCTACCAGTAAATCTCCTGCCTTGGCCAAGGACTTCGTGTAAGGGCTCTCCTAGACACAGCGTGACCTCACCCCCAATACCGGGAGAGACGAACCCCTGCAGATCCGCTCACTGCCTCCATGTGGCTCAGGACTGTACCCAACTAAAACCTATTTGCACGTCTCCTTTGAGCGTGGTAGGGTCGTAATCAAAGTACAGAGGGAACTCACACGAGACAAATGACAATCTCAGGTCGATGAACTAACCTGTACACATGTCACCAGGGAACTGCTATCTGACGTCAGGTATAAGACCAACTAGCATGTTCCCGGCGAGTCCTGTTCGGTGTACTCATAACCTAATGAGCACCTGTATACATCTTAGGCGATCCAACTGACACCAGTGGCTTGTGAGACCGGCCACCTCCCCTCGTCGGGGTCTCGACTGTATATACTAGTCTACTCTGGAGTATCGATGCCCTGTCTCGAAACTCCCACGACTAGGGACCTTTTAAGGATGTGCTTATAGACTACCAGCTCCCACGTATATGATCGCCCTCATACTGCTGGCAGTCAAGCAAGAATCCTAGGGGCTCTATCAACGTGTAATAGCGACATGTCAGGTCACCTTAAGCAGTACACGATGATAAAGGTAAACCAGATAGCATACTATCATCTCGAGTAAGACTGTCCTACCGGGATAGATCCTCCCTCAATCATTGCAATCACGTGCCTGTGATCCAATAATTGACTCTGAGGGCACTATCTCCAACAATCTCCCACTTGCACTCAAGGCTAATTATTGCGATGTCGCATACTCACAGCTCGTGTGATACCGAACACCCAACTCCTCTACTAGTCAATCTCACAAAGCTCGTTTGCGAAACCATTGCGTTCGAGGAATAGCCTCAGTGAGTGGATCCACTTTGATGTTTCTCTCTATGTCTCTCCATATCTCAAGTTCGCGGAGAAACCCATTTCCCGAAATGAGAAATACCTGTCTTAGAATGTGTCTGGATGTCTGATGGGACCTAGCTCATAAATGAACTCCAAATCCAAACTTCTTAGACTGTATCGTCAACTGAACTTAATCAGTATCCTGCGTCATGCCTCCCTCAGTATCCCCTTGGACCACCTGTCCAAAATACTGCCCCTCATCAGAAGGAAAACTATAACTCTGACAACCAATCTGTCATTTAGGTCACCTTGGAAGCCTGGAATGATAACTGTCTCCTTAAAGGAGGTTGTTGTTATCATTTCCCTAGAACATCCACTTATGTTCTAAAACTGCTTCCGACCGTCTCTCCAGGATTGGATCAATATAACCTTATTGCATCCACTGCAAAAACAACATCTGGTGTG
Organism: Agapanthus africanus; assembly: GCA_030015575.1. Classification (NCBI taxonomy): domain Eukaryota; kingdom Viridiplantae; phylum Streptophyta; class Magnoliopsida; order Asparagales; family Amaryllidaceae; genus Agapanthus; species Agapanthus africanus. The sequence goes on from JASDDO010000012.1 coordinate 372,335,530, forward strand.
GTACTTGACATCTCATGATTGACTCAATTGCCTAAGCAAGTGATCTGCCAATCATGCATATCCCTCTCCCCTTTAGTCTGTAAGACACCTTTAGAGAGGGTGAATCCATCACCTGTAGGTAGACCACCATGCCAGGACTCGTCCATTCTAAATACCTTTAGAATGTTGTCTAAGTACCCTGATTGGGAAACTACCCAAATCTAGATCTAAAACCATAGATCTAGTAACCAGAATGTCTGATATAATATCCAAGTCATTTGTGGAGAAACCACTGTGTGACGACCAAAGTATAACAGATCGTAGTATAGGAATATCACTTCCTACTCTGTGTATGTCATCCAAATACCAGGACATCACACCCTACTACCTTCTCAACAGATCCATCCCCTATTCTGATGAAGTCAAACCTATGACTGTTGTAAGTCCACGTTACCTCTCCCGGTACTTACGGGCTTGCGGAAATGATGAAAAACGATTTTTCAAGAGGTGGTAACATGGACTCAAAATACGGATCTTTGTTAAACAACTATCTAACAAACCTAACAAGAGTTTTACCTACTCGGTTAGGGGGTTATACCTTTCTAGAACTCCTTCGTCTTCAACTCTTTGCGGTGTACGGATCGGCCTCACCTCGTCGTCTCCTTGCGGCGAAGATGGATCCACCTGAAAGCTTCTACCTTTGGCTTCTTCTTCGAACTTGAAGAAACTAGAACACTTGGTTTGCTAAACCTTGTAAACTAGGATGAGTAGAGAAGTGATATAGGTTTTCTTTTATCTCTAAGGCAATGTTTCTCAACTCATGAGAGGGAGTTGCCTTGAGCTAGAGAGAGAGCAAGAGGAAGAGCAAGAGGGAGAGCTCAAGCAAGAGAAAGAAAGCAAATGAGAGAATGAGTAAGTCTTTTGCCATCCAAGCTCTCATAATCCAAAATCATCATAACAAATAATAGTAATCAAGTATTATATGATGGTTCAAGTCAAAATGGCCATATCATTTCATGCACTCATTTTGCAAGAAGAAACAAGAAAGAAAAAGTCTTTGCCATGAAATGATAGCCATTGTAATGATGATGGTCAACTAGTCCAACCTAGTCAACCGGTCAACAAAGTCAACAAGTCAACAAAGTCAACCCCTCAACAACCATGTCACTATAATACTTAATTAATATTATTGTTAATCATATTTCATATTCTCATTAGGGTTTAGCAAAAGTCAATAGTCAACAGTCAACAAACCCAATGAGAATCCTCTGCCTCTATCTCTCTGTCAACTGTGCATATACACCCGCATCCGCGTTCTGAGGAACACGAATATAAACGAGATAAAACCAATCCCAAAACGTATACTAGGATCTGGCTTAAACCAAAGCCCGCTAGTGTTAACTGTCCGGATACTAAATGTGCACAAGTGCACGGATGTGACCGAACCCTGTCGCAAAACCATGCGACCAGTCGCAAAACCATGCGACCTCTACTCTTTTGCCTAAAGGCGAATAGCTTTCTGTGTGGGACTCTAAAGACTCGACACTACGCTGGCAGTTGGTTTAACCACAGACTGCAAGCGGCACTAGCTGTGCGTAACGGTCCCCAGGTAGATGCCGACAAGAAGACGGACGAGGTGAAACCCATCTGAACTCCTACTGAGCCTGAATGTGACAATCTGTGTACAGTCCGGTCTGTTCGTCTGAGAACATCGCATGGCGGGCCTAGGGGGGCGGTAAACGTCAGTCCCCTACTAGCGGTACAAGTTGTGTCGGAGTGTAGCCCAGAACACCTGAGATAACACTGGAAACCTACCAGTCTATCTCGCTTGCCCTGGCCAGGGACTTTGTGTAATGGCGCTCCTAGATACAGCGCGATGTCAACCCCCAATACCGGGAGAGACGAATCCTGTCTAACCGTCACTGCCTCCAAGTGCTTCGGGACTGCACCCAACTACTACCTGTTTGCACGACTCCTTTGAGCCGTGGTAGGGTAGTAATCAAAGTACAGTGGGAACACACTCGAGGCGAAGTGACAGTGTCAAGTCAGCGGACTAAGCTGTACTCATGTCACCTGGGAACTGATAACTGACGATAGGTATAGTACCAACCAACAGTTCCCGACGAGTCCTGTCCAGTGTACTCGTAACCTAACGAGCACCCGCATACTATCTCAAGTACGACGTACTGACGGCTGTAGGACAGACCGTCTCCCATACTGGGATGAGAAGCGCATACGCTAGTCTACTCCGGAGTATCGATGCCCTGTCTCGATAGTCCTACGACTAGGGACCTGCATAAGGATGTGCTTGTAGATTACCCAGCCCCCATGAGTGTGACTGCCATCACAACGCTGGTAATCAAGCAAAGATCCTAAGGGCTCCACTAATGTGTAAAGGAGATATGCTAAAAGAAACACATGCACACATTAAAGCAGAAACAAACCAAGTAGCATACTACCATTTTGAGCAAGATTGTCAATACAAGGTGAATATCCCAAGCTTCCATTAAGTAATATACATACTAGTATGATACAGTAATGGCCTCTAGGGCATATATACTAACAATCTCCCACTTGCACTAAGGCCATGTACTGGCGTATCGAAGACCTATCATCTCGATCATCCGCTCGAACTGAGTCTGGGGTAAGGCCTTCGTGAATGGATCAGCAGTGTTATCTTCAGTAGCAACTCTCCGAACCTCGATCTCCTGGCGACCCACGATCTCCCTGATCAGGTGATACCGCCTCAAGATGTGTCTGGATCTCTGATGGGACCTGGGTTCCTTCGCTAAAGCTATAGCCCCGTTTTTGTCGCAATACAGAGGTATTGGATCAACAATGGACGGAACCACCTGAAGTTCAGTTAAGAACTTCCTTATCCAGACGACTTCTTTTGCGGCATCTGCAGCAGCGATATATTCCGCTTCCATCGTCGAGTCAGCAACGGTTTCCTGTTTGGAACTCTTCCAACACACCGCCCCTCCATTGAGGGTAAAGACATAACCCGACATGGACTTGGAATCATCCTTGTCACTCTGGAAGCTAGAGTCAGCAAAGGCCTCGATCTGGAGGTCCTTTCCACCATACACCAAGAACATCGCATACATTATAGAGCCTACCACAGAAGCGTAGGGTATAATAGACATGCGATCCCTTTCCAAATCAGTCTTGGGAGACATCTCTTTGGAGAGGGTGATCCCGTGACAAGCCGGTAGATTACCGCGCTTGGAATCTTCCATACCGAATCTTTTCAGTATGGTGTCGATGTACCTGGACTGTGAAAGTCCTAATATCCTCTTGGATCTGTCACGATAGATCCGAATCCCCAGAATGTAAGAGGCATCACCCAGGTCTTTCATGGAGAACCTGTGTGATAAGAATCCCTTGACAGATTGTAGCATAGGAATGTCATTTCCTATCAAAAGAATGTCATCCACGTATAACACGAGGAATACGACAGTTCTTGCTACAAATCTACTATAGATTCATGGTTCATCTGGATTTTTGATAAAGCCAAAATCTTTGACCGTCTCATCAAAACAGATGTTCCAACTCCGCGATGCCTGCTTTAGTCCATAGATGGACTTAAGCAACTTGCACTCCTTTCCGCTGCTCCCACTCTGAATGAAACCCTCTGGTTGGTCCATATAAACACACTCCTCTAAATTTCCATTTAGAAAAGCAGTCTTTACGTCCATTTGCCAAATCTCATAATCGTGGAAGGCAGCAATGGCAAGAAGGATCCGAATGGATTTCAGCATAGCTACTGGAGAAAAGGTCTCGTCATAGTCCAAACCAGGTCTTTGACGTAAACCCTTTGCAACCAGTCTAGCTTTATAGGTCTCAACTTGTCCATCTACACCAATCTTCCTTTTGAAGATCCACTTGCATCCTACGGGTTTTACCCCATCTGGAGCAACGTCCAACGTCCATACTTTGTTGGTGTACATGGACTCCATTTCGGTCCGCATTGTATCCAGCCATTTTACCGAGTCAACGCTCTGAATGGCCTGCTGGAAGCTAGTCGGCTCATCATAATCAAAGATGCAATCCTCTCTATCCCCGTCTATGAGAAAACCATAGTATCTCTCGGGCGGATGAGACTGCCTACTACTCCTGCGGAGCGGCGTAGGAATGTCATGTTCTTTTGAACCCTCTGGTTCTACTAAGCTTTCAGTAATAGCTCGTGGTTCTGGAATTTCTTCCAGTTCTATTGTGCTCCCACTGTTGGAGATAGTGCCCTCAGAGTCAATTATTGGATCACATGCACGTGATTGCAATGATTGAGGGAGGATCTATCCCGGTAGGACAGTCTTACTCGAGATGATAGTATGCTATCTGGTTTACCTTTATCATCGTGTACTGCTTAAGGTGACCTGACATGTCGCTATTACACGTTGATAGAGCCCCTAGGATTCTTGGTTGACTGCCAGCAGTATGAGGGCAATCATATACGTGGGAGCTGGTAGTCTATAAGCACATCCTTAAAAGGTCCCTAGTCGTGGGAGTTTCGAGACAGGGCATCGATACTCCAGAGTAGACTAGTGCATACAGTCGAGACTCCGACGAGGGGCGGTGGCCGGTCTCACAAGCCACTGGTGTCAGTTGGTTCACCTAAGATGTATACAGGTGCTCATTGGGTTATGAGTACACCGGACAGGACTCGCCGGGAACATGCTAGTTGGTCTTATACCTGACGTCAGATAGCAGTTCCCTGGTGACATGTGTACAGGTTAGTTCATCGACCTGGGGATCGTCATTTGTCTCGTGTGAGTTCCAACTATACTTTGATTACTACCCTACCACGCTCAAAGGAGACGTGCAAACAGGTTTTAGTTGGGTACAGTCCCGAGCCACATGGAGGCAGTGAGCGGATCTTCAGGGGTTCGTCTCTCCCGGTATTGGGGGTGAGGTCGCGCTGTGTCTAGGAGAGCCATTACACGAAGCCCTCGGCCGAGGCAGGAGATTTACTGGTAGGTATTCCAGTAGTATCTCAGGGTGTTCTGGGCTACACTCCGACACGACTTGTACCGCTTTTGGAGGTCTGACTTTTACCAACCCCCTTGGCCCGCCATGCGATGCTCATAGACGAACGGACCGGACTGTACGGATATTGTCACTGACAGGCTCAGTAGGGTGTCAGGATGAGTTCGCTCATCGACGTCCCTTTTGGTCAATACCTGGTAGCCCGTTACGTATTGGCTTATACCTCTGACGTGCTAGTGGTTAAATCCACAACCAAGGTGTTGACGAGTCTTTAGAGTCCCCCACATTCAGTTACTCAAGTTTCGGACGAAACGCTGTAGAGACCGTATGGAGATATGGCAAGGTCCGATCAGATACGTGCGGTATTGCACAGATCAGGATCGGACAGTTTGTACTACAGGCCGTATGGATATATGGCAAGGTTCGATCAGATACGTGCGGTATTGCACGGATCAGGATCGAACGGATATTACTAGCCGGGTTTGGTTTAAGCCGGATCCTAGTATAGTACAGTGTAGATTTTGTCTCATTGCATTTGTATTCGGTCAGAATACAGATGCGGGTGTGTATACACAGTATCGGGGTTTTCCTGTAATTTATTACGGGACCAGTTTTCTGGAGTTGCCAGTTTGCTTTTCGTTTCGTCCATTTTCATTTGTATCCTTCATTGGCCGAAGATTAGTGGAGGAGGGCTTATTTGCATTTGTACAAATAAGTATTTGTGGAGGGTGTTCTTTACATTTTGTTGCTTCATGATGAGTACCCTTCATTTGACTTCATAACCTCATCATGGCTTGACTTTTTTCTTCATGATAGTTTTCATGATGGCTTGACCTTTGTTGGGTGATGATGGTAGTTTGAGTGTTGGAGTTTCTTTGAGATCATTACTTATTATGATGGCCTTTTCTCTCTCTCCCTTGAATGATTATTGGTCTCCCTCATTTTTGTTACCCCACTCTCTCATTCCCAATATACTTGGCCGGCCATGCATGATATGGGGGTTGTCCCAATTTGGTGTGGGGAGAAATACTCTCATTTGGCTTGCAAAAAATGACATGGTTCATCTCCAAAAGCTCATATCCTTTTCACCTCCACCATATGGCAATTCCACAAACCCCAAAATGAGACACAAGTTCTACACACCATTCTACAGCAAATCTTGGGCACGTCGGCTCGCCAACTTCGTGCCCGAGTTGCCTCGGTATAGAGGTGGGAGCCCGTAAAAGAAGAAGGCGACGTGGTGCCTTTCCGGCGAGGAGGAGGAGACCGGACATTCCGCGGGAGATCGGGACGACGGCGAGAAGACCGGAGGACTCGGATCACTCGGTATATCTCTCTTCCCCATCTTGTTGTTAGCTAGGACTAGTTAATGGTTCGATCCGGGTTCTAGTGCGCGGTGGCGCCGGTTCAAGAAAATTTAAAGTTAGCCATCGCTTCCGCATTTGTCCTCGGGATGGAGGCCGGGGCGCCGCCGTGCACTTACACTGGTATCAGAGCCTCGCCATTAACATAGTCTAGCTTTGTCTAATGTGTTTTACATTTCTGATCGAACAAAAATCCCAAAACCCGCGTTTTCATGCATATTAGTTTCTGTCGAAATTTTTTGTCTCGAAAATTTTTTCAGGGTGTTGCAGAATGATGTGCAGGGAATCCTAAAAACACTGTAGAATTTTGGTCACCTGATCCTTCCGTACGACCGCGGAACCGCGGTCATAACCCCTCTTTGGCCGTGGTTCCGCCGCAGGAATTTGGATTCACGTCACCAATTTTTTGCAGTGGGCTTGTGGGCTGAAAATACGGTTTTTGGAATATTAATTTTGGTCCCAGAATTTCTTGATGTGTTACAGTAGTACTTGGGGCCCACTTGTTAAAATTTGATCGATCGGATATTTTAAACACATTAGTTCACAGTATTTACATTATATCTGCGACCGTGAATGTCACTTGATCGGTAAATCCTGTCTGACTGCTATAGCCCGGTTAGACAGATTTGCGAACGTGACTTTCACGTTGATGTTCTATGTATTGCTGTGATGTTGCGGATTGGTCGTGGGGGATAGCCTGGATGCAATGCTAGTACAGAGTTTGTTGTATTATGTACATTTGATATTGCGGGGCGAGCGTCCGACATGTGGACTGCCGTCACTGCCTGATTGTATTATTATTTTGGGGCACGACCAGGTTGCGGTCGATCTACCCGTTGTATGTATATTTTACTTTCTGTACTAGGATTACCCCGCGGAGGGGTGCACGGATAGCCGGGTTCTAGAGGGCAACGGGCCCGCATCTCATGGCATTGAGACGGAGGGGGCTTCACTCTAGAATTGGCGGGCTATTCGCCGCACTCGTAGGGGGTACAGGTTGACCCAGGAGGGGTGCCCAAGTTACCGGATTCCATGAAGTGTTGGGTGGTCCATTCACGGTGCAGAAAGGGGCTGCCTCGCTTCAGGTTTTGGCGGGTAACTTGCCGCGCCCGTAGGGGTCTAGGATTTCATTGCACAGGCTATCCACACGACCAGGGGAACGTCGGGTTTCAGTAGTGGCTCTGTGAAACCCGGGGATCCCGGATATCTGTATTGTTCTGTGATGCTGTACATTTCTGTGATGTTGCATTTTTTATCACGCCTTGAGCGAAATATAATATATTAGTATATATATTAGTAGATGTTGTATATGTTTTACATCCGCGCTAGTCCAGTCCCCGCTCTGTCGTTAGTTAGCTAACCTAACGGGTAATGACGGGACCCAGTGGCGAATGCGGATGGCATATACGTACATCAGTATATTTTCGTTCTTTGTGGTGTGATCAATTGATGGGACTGCATTGATTCGGATCAATGCAAGTTAAAAACAAACCTAATATGATGTTGTTGGAACACTTTTCAAAAAGCTGTTATTACAAGGACGTTCTCTTTTGTTTTGCATCGTGGTATTCAGTTGGAATATCCTGCTCCTCAGTCGACGAGGCAAGGGCCGAGATCCCTTCACCGGGAGTGACCCCTTGGACAGAAGTTTGCGTCAGGGCAATAACTTCACTATAACCGATTACTTTTTCTTTGCACCGTGGTATTCAGTTGGAATATCCTGCACCTTATTCTACGAGGAAAGAGCCGAGATCCCTTCACCGGGAGTGACCTCTTTAGCAATGGTTTTCGTCACTATATTTTCAAAAAGCTATCAGTTCCTTCAACGATATCAAGTTCATTACGTTAAAGGTTTTCGCCAGAAACCATTCGTAGCCCTCCGTCATTTCAGTTAAATATTCGGTAGTATTCAAGCTATGTATTTTGACCTCACGCCAAGGCATAGTGATTGGTAGCTGCCGGGTATTTATCTGTTGCATAGACAGATGCGTTGGTTTGGGACAGTCGTACTACTATTTTGGCCTACGTCAAGGGTATGTACGGGTGGGTTCAAATTAACCTGGATAATGACGGGTAGAACTTGACATGTGACTTATGATATTTTGACCTCACGCCAAGGTCATAAGAGCATGGGGTAAAAATCACATCGGGAGTTTCTAAAGAAACTGGAACTTGCCAGATATACGCATACTTTCTGGAGTGTGACACCGTGAGCGGATTCCGTCACGTTATCATGCGATGATAGTTGGATCCCGATTCCCACTGATGAGTTGGTTTACTCCTCGGGTGATCCCGACTAATTCTTCTTTCAGGTTTGGAGGAGAATTTGACGGTACAGTGGGAGGTTTCCAGATTAGATAAATTGGTAACCATTCTGATCTAGGTTAGAGTGCACGCTGAGTGTTTCTTTTCTCTCTCTCTTCGGCAGCGACCATTGACCCGACCCTAAGACTATGACTCAGTGACCAAGTTGACCGAACCTTCTTAAACACTGGCTTTTGGATTGTCAGAGTTGCAAACCTCATTGCCACTCCTATTTTTACCCTTTTTCTCCAGGACACCCCGTATTACTACGAACGTCCACTTCCATTGGACAAAACCATCGTATGGTTAGATACGAACTCGAAGGAATTCGAGGATGGTTTCCGGTTCTGGAGAAAACGAATAGGACTATTCAGTTGTCTTTTCTTTTTACCTTCTCTCAGGTTGCGAGTGCTCCTTAGTTTAGGAGTAGTATACCGATTACGCAAATTGGATAGTCTTCTTCCAGACCATAGGCAGGTGCCGACCGGTAGGGAATGAAGAAAACCAATTAGCCTAACGATGGTGTACAGAAGTTATTATGTAAAGACAAAGAAAGGGATTAGAAGGAGGGCAAAGTAAATTGCGACTGATATTCACGACAAAACCAGATATTTCATTATCACTCCCACTTCACCTTTGTATTTCTCCAGGACACTCCGTATCACTACGAAGATCCACAGTTTATTGGATACTCCATCGTATGGTTATATACGAACTCGAAAGGAACTTGTTCCAGTTCGGGGATGGATTCTGGTTCAGGAGAAATAGGAATAAGGTTTATTCGGTTGTCTTTTATCTTCACCTTCTCTCGCATTGCGAGTGCTCCTAGGATTAGGACAGTACACCCATTATGCTTATTGGATAGTCTTCTTCCAAACCATAGGCTGGTGCCGAACGGTAGGGAAGGAAGAAAACCATTTGGCCTAAGGGGTGTGCAGAAGGTAATGACTAAAGACATATAAAGGGATTTGGAGAGGTGGCAAAGAATTATACGGTTACAGTCGTGAATCTGGAAGAGGCATTACTAGGAATACCGGGATACCCCATCGAAACGTTTCAATGTTTCAGTTTCACTGTGTACTGTTAAAGGAAAAATGATTTCCCAATTAGTCCTTACTCCAGGGTATGTATTTACCAGGTATGATTCTCACATCTGTATGGTTTTACAGATGATGAGTAAGAGTAGGTTAGTGGGAATTAGGTGATCATCTTCATTATATCGGGATTCGTTGTAATCGGTGATATTTGAGGAAATCACCTGGGCTGTTTGCCGGTCGGCAAATATTTGGTTTTGAATATCCGCTATTATGCACCAATTTCAAATTGATATATCTGTACGTCTATTTTCATAGATTGAGATATACCTTTTTGAAATTATGTCCATGACATTTACCTATATCAGTGGATGGTTAGGTAAGGAGCATTAAACAGCGGCGTAATTCTTCATAACCAAAGGTACAGTTTTCAACCTACGACACACAGTGAATGAGTTATCAGACTCAAGGGACTTATACAGAGTATTGTATGTTGTCCAGGGTCCATCAGGACAGAGGGGTTGGTTCTCGTACTATATTCGGTTTACTTATGACTTCTCTAGTTTTTAGACAGGTGTTTCGTGGAAACACAGGGTCCGAATTTTGAGAAGTTATAGGTATTTGAATAAAGTAGAGAACCAGGTATTGCAAGTATCGGGATTCTTCAAAGTGATCGAAGATGTAGATACTTGTGTATGTTGTTCAGTTGATAGTAATGATTAAGAGAACTTGCTTCTCTTTCAGGTTACTCATAATTGAAAGCGTTCCTAAGTTGAGTAACGCTGATCGGCCTCCTTCCATTTAGTTGACATGCACTGGAGACAGCTGCATGATTTGAATCTGGTTCAATTAAATCAGTACATCTGGTTCTATATTGGATATAGAACAGTTCATATCTTAACGTTGTTAAGGTACGGGGAGTTGTCCGGCTTATGATTAAAACCAGACTCTGGATAACTCAAGGCACGTTTCTGTAATGGCTGTTTGTGGGTTGACCCAGGCTATGACGAGGATTGACTTTCTACCATCTGGAAGATCAATAGTGATATTGTTCTAGACTCGCCACAGTTTTATTAAAAATGGATTTTTCCAGAAAAAGGTAGTGGGAGTATGGTAGAACTGGAAGTGATTCCAGAACCACAAACGATTACTGAAGATTTGATAAGGAACCTAAAGATTCAATCTGGATTGACATTCCATTGGCCACTCCGCAGATAAGGTGGGTAACTTCAGCCACCCGAAAGGTACTCCGGTAGCCTCAAGGACTGTGACAGGGAAGTTCTTGTTTACCCACACTTGCCATTGTTGTTGTTCCAGGCTGCGAGACCCGGCAGAAGGATGAGTATAGCGTCGTTCTTAACTGGCTTCAGAAGTGTACGTATATATGACTCTGCCAGAGGGTTGTCGTAGTCAGTGGAGCAGCGGAAGCATTGGTGGACAGGTAGCTTATGTCTATTTATAGACTAAAGTAGATATAGCGGAGAAAGATCATCTATTTCTGACGTAACAGTCATAGGTTTGACTTCATCAGAATAGGGGATGGATCTGTTGAGAAGGTAGTAGGGTGTGATGTCATGGTATTTGGTTGACATACACAGAATAGGAAAGGAAACTCCTATACTACGATCGGTTATGCTTTGGTCGTCACACAGTGGTTTCTCCGCATGGGACTTGGACATTATATCAAACATACTGGTTACTAGATCTATGATTTTAGATCTAGATTTGGGTGGTTTCCCAATTAAGGGTACTTAGACAGCATTCTAAGAGTATTTAGAATGGACGACTCCTGGCACGGTAGTGTACCTGCAGGTAATGGAGTCACCCTCTCTAAAGGTGTCTTACAGACTAAAAGGGAGAGGGATGTGCATGATTGGCAGATCACTTGCTCAGGCAATTGAGTCAATCATGAGATGTCAAGTACCACACCAGATGTTGTTCTTGCACTAAATGCAATAAGTTGACATTGATTCTATCCCAGAGAAACAGTCGGAGGCAGTTTTAGAACATAAGTGAATGTTCTAGGGATATGATAACGACAGCCTCTTTAGGGAGACGGTTATCATTCCAGGCTTCCAAGGTGACCTGGACGACAAGGAGGTTGTCAGAGTTATAGTTTTCCTTCTGACGAAGGGCAGTATTTTGGACAGGTGGTCCAAGGCAGTACTAAGGGAGGCATGGCGCAGGATACTGATTGAGTTCAGTTGACGATACAGTCTAAGAAGTTTGGATTTGGAGTTCATTTATGAGCTAGGTCCCATCAGACATCCAGACACATTCTAAAACAGGTATTGCTCATTTCGGGAAATGGGTTTCTCCGCGAACTTGAGATATGGAGAGACATAGAGAGAAACATCAAAGTGGATCCACTCACTGAGGCTATTCCTCAAACGCAATGGTTTCGCAAACGAGCTTTGTGAGACTGACTAGTAGAGGAGTTGGGTGTTCGGTATCACACGGGCTGTGAGTATGCGACATCGCAATAATTAGCCTTGAGTGCAAGTGGGAGATTGTTGGAGATAGTGCCCTCAGAGTCAATTATTGGATCACAGGCACGTGATTGCAATGATTGAGGGAGGATCTATCCCGGTAGGACAGTCTTACTCGAGATGATAGTATGCTATCTGGTTTACCTTTATCATCGTGTACTGCTTAAGGTGACCTGACATGTCACTATTACACGTTGATAGAGCCCCTAGGATTCTTGCTTGACCACCAGCAGTATGAGGGCAATCATATACGTGGGAGCTGGTAGTCTATAAGCACATCCTTAAAAGGTCCCTAGTCGTGGGAGTTTCGAGACAGGGCATCGATACTCCAGAGTAGACTAGTGTATACAGTTGAGACCCCGACGAGGGGCGGTGGCCGGTCTCACAAGCCACTGGTGTCATTTGGTTCACCTAAGATGTATACAGGTGCTCATTGGGTTATGAGTACACCGGACAGGACTCGCCGGGAACATGCTAGTTGGTCTTATACCTGACGTCAGATAGCAGTTCCCTGGTGACATGTGTACAGTTTAGTTCATCGACCTGGGGATCGTCATTTGTCTCGTGTGAGTTCCCACTGTACTTTGATTACTACCCTACCACGCTCAAAGGAGACGTGCAAACAGGTTTTAGTTGGGTACAGTCCCGAGCCACATGGAGGCAGTGAGCGGATCTTCAGGGGTTCGTCTCTCCCGGTATTGGGGGTAAGGTCGCGCTGTGTCTAGGAGAGCCATTACACGAAGCCCTCGGCCGTGGCAGGAGATTTACTGGTAGGTGTTCCAGTAGTATCTCAGGGTGTTCTGGGCTACACTCCGACACGACTTGTACCGCTTTTAGGGGTCTGACTTTTACCAACCCCCTTGGCCCGCCATGCGATGCTCATAGACGAACGGACCGGACTGTACGGATATTGTCACTGACAGGCTCAGTAGGGTGTCAGGATGAGTTCGCTCATCGACGTCCCTTTTGGTCAATACCTGGTAGCCCGTTACGTATTGGCTTATACCTCTGACGTTCTAGTGGTTAAATCCACAACCAAGGTGTTGACGAGTCTTTAGAGTCCCCCATATTCAGTTACTCAAGTTTCGGGCGAAACGCTGTAGAGGCCGTATGGAGATATGGCAAGGTCCGATCAGATACGTGCGGTATTGCACAGATCAGGATCGGACAGTTTGTACTACAGGCCGTATGGAAATATGGCAAGGTTCGATCAGATACGTGCGGTATTGCACGGATCACGATCGAACGGATATTACTAGCCGGCTTTGGTTTAAGTCGGATCCTAGTATAGTACAGTGTAGATTTTGTCTCATTGCATTTGTATTCGGTCAGAATACAGATGCGGGTGTGTATACACAGTATCGGGGTTTTCCTGTAATTTATTACGGGACCAGTTTTCTGGAGTTGCCAGTTTGCTTTTCGTTTCGGCCATTTTCATTTGTATCCTTCATTGGCCGAAGATTGGTGGAGGAGGGCTTATTTGCATTTGTACAAATAAGTATTTGTGGAGGGTGTTCTTTACATTTTATTGCTTCATGATGAGTACCCTTCATTTGACTTCATAACCTCATCATGGCTTGACTTTTTTCTTCATGATAGCTTTCATGATGGCTTGACCTTTGTTGGGTGATGATGGTAGTTTGAGTGTTGGAGTTTCTTTGAGATCATTACTTATTATGATGGCCTTTTCTCTCTCTCCCTTGAATGATTATTGGTCTCCCTCATTTTTGTTACCCCACTCTCTTATTCCCAATATACTTGGCCGGCCATGCATGATATGGGGTTGTCCCAATTTGGTGTGGGGAGAAATACTCTCATTTGGCTTGCAAAAAATGACATGGTTCATCTCCAAAAGCTCATATCCTTTTCACCTCCACCATATGGTAATTCTACAAACCCCAAAATGAGACACAAGTTCTACACACCATTCTACAGCAAATCTTGGGCACGTCGGCTCGCCAACTTTGTGCCCGAGTTGCCTCGGTATAGAGGTGGGAGCCCGTAAAAGAAGCAGGCGACGTGGTGCCTTTCCGGCGAGGAGGTGGAGACCGGACATTCCGCGGGAGATCGGGACGACGGCGAGAAGACCAGAGGACTCGGATCACTCGGTATATCTCTCTTCCCCATCTTGTTGTTAGCTAGGACTAGTTAATGGTTCGATCCTGGTTCTAGTACGCGGAGGTGCCGGTTCAAGAAAATTTAAAGTTAGCCATCGCTTCCGCATTTGGCCTCGGGATGGAGGCCGGGGCGCCGCCGTGCACTTACACCCACTTATCTGATTTTCCAAAAACTCAGTTTCCAAGAAGTGGGCATGACGAGAAACAAAAATCTTTTGTTCCTCTTCGCAATAGAAGAAATATCCCTTGGAGTTCTTTGGATATCCCACAAACTTGCACTGTACTGAACGTGCCTCAAGTTTGTTCGCATGCTGCTTTTTGACAAAAGCTGGACATCCCCATGTCTTAATGTGCTTAAGATAGGGTTTCTTCCCACACCACATCTGATATGGTGTGGTAGGCACAGTCTTAGTTAGAACTCGGTTCAAAAGGTATGCAGCTGATTCTAGTGCATATCCCCAGAATGATCGCGGTAACTCAGCGTTACTCATCATGGAACGTACCATATCCAATAGGGTCCGGTTCCGTCTCTCCGATACACCATTATGTTGCGGAGTGTATGGAGGAGTAAGCTGAGAGAGAATTCCATTCTCTTTTACGTAATCCAGGAACTCGGCACTCAAGTATTCACCACCTCGATCAGATCTCAGTGTCTTGATACTTTTGCCGGTTTGTTTTTCTACTTCATTCTTATATTCCTGGAATTTTCCAAAGGCTTCGGATTTATGTTTCATTAAGAAGACATATCCGTACCTTGAAAAGTCATCCGTAAAAGTAATGAAGTAAGAATAACCGCTTCGCGTATGTGTAGACATTGGACCGCACACGTCGCTGTGTACGAGTCCCAAGAGCTCGCTCGCTCTTACTCCGTGTCCAGTGAACGGAGTCTTTGTCATCTTTCCTTTGAGACAGGATTGACAAGTTGCATACGATTGATATTCGAACGGATCCAAATATCCTTCTGTATGTAACTTCGTCAACCTTCTCTCATTGATGTGACCCAGTCTACAATGCCATAAGAAAGCCTGATTTGTTTCCGGAGACTGTCTTTTGTGTGTATTCTGGACATTGAAAATCTGTGGTTGGTTTAATACGTATATACCATTGCTTAATGTACCTGACCCAATCAGAACTTGATTAAGGTGAATGTTTACAACATTACTTACAAACGCAAATTCATAACCCTCTTTAGATATTAAAGATACAGAAATGATATTACAAGTTGCGTTGGGTACAAAAAAGCAATTACGTAAAACCAAAACATATCCATCTGACATTCCCAGGTGATAGTCCCCCACGGCCTTAGCATCCATGCTAGCTCCGTTTGCAACTTTGAGGGTCATGTCACCTGCCTTCAAAAACCTACACTTTCTCAATGCCTGCAAAGAATTACAGATATGAGATCCTGATCCGGTATCCAATACCCAGGAAGTAGAGTTTATTGATAGACAGTTTTCAATAACATACACACCTGAAGCTGAAGCCGCAACCTGCTTCAGATCTTGTGTTCTGGCTTTCCAAGCCGTGCAATCTTTCTTTCAGTGTCAACTCTTGTGACAGTAAAAGCATTCTTCCTTATCCACAAGCTTCCCCGCTACCTTTGTTGCTTTTGCCTTTCCCTTCGTATCCACCTTACTAACACCGCCCCTTGGTTTGGCGGGGGTTTTCTTCTTCTTTCCCTGGGCTTTCGCCTTGGACCTAGAAGAGGAAGATCCTCCTACAAACAAAGTGGATGTTTCCCTACCTTTCTGTAGGGTGCCCTCTGCACTCCTCAGCATATTGAGGAGTTCTGAAAGTTCAACTTCCTTTTCTTGCCAGTAGAAGTTCAGGATAAACTGGGCGTAAGTGGAAGGAAGGGACTGGAGAATCAAGTCCGTATAGAGCTCATTCTCTAACGTGGTCCCAAGGTCCGCGAGCTCCTCAATGAAGCCAATCATCTTAAGCACGTGTTCCGCTACCGATGATCCGACGACCAACCTTGCCGAAAACAGCTTTTTCGACACTTCGTATCTGGCGATACGAGATTGCTCTACATACAGTTCTTTGTATGGAGAAATATGGATTCAAGGTCCATATTCTCGTGCCTCCTCTGATGTTCGTTGTCCATAGAGGCAAGCACGAGGCACTTGGCCTTCACGCAGTCGATTTCCCAGGTCTTACGGATTTCCCTATCCGCGACGCTGGTTTTGGGACCTGGGACAGGGGGAGCTTTGGTGGTAAGAAGATACCCCAACTTGTCATAAGTGATTGCCATTTTGATATTCCTGAGCCAATCTTTGTAGTTTGGCCCTGTCAGTATGTTTTTATCTAGTAGTAACTTAAGTCCAGTCATGATGTTTGGTCGCTGCAATTAGGAGAGAGAGAAGAAACACTTTAGCATGATGCTCTTGCAAGTTTAGAGTGTTTTTTAATTTGTCTAAACAGGATGGCTCCCACTGTCTCTCGAATCCCTCCTCAAACCAAAAAGGAAGAATTAGTCAGGATCAATCTCACCGTACAATACTTGCTTAACCGTTCGGCCAGGCTGGTGTCGGTACTTCGAGAGAGGTTTTCCAACGCTTTCGCGAAGTTCCTTAATTAAATAACCTCTTTTCCCTGTGGGCGTAGCCCCGCTAACACCTTTCTAGACATCTACTTGGTTTATAGCATTGATCGTTAAGTGAGAAATTTCCCGAGGAGTAGCATATACTCACAGTAGGATCGGGATCCAAATATCATCGCGTGACAAAACTGAAGGAATCCTACCAGAATCATCACACTCCAAATGGTATGCAGCGCTAGCAAGTTTCAGTTCTTTTGAAACTCCCGATGTGGATTTTTGCCCCATGCTCTTATGACCTTGACTTTGGCCAACAAATCATAAGTCACATGTCAAGTTCTACCCGTCATTCTCCAGGTTAATTTGAGCCCACCCGCACATACCCTTGACTTTGGCCAACAAGGTAGAACGACTCCCCCAAACCAACACATCTATCTATGCTGCACATGAATACCCAATAGCTACCAATCACTATGCCTTGACTTTGGCCAACAAACATAGCTTGAATACTTATTGACCATTCATGTGAAACGACGGAGGGCTACGAATGGTTTTGGCGAAACCGTGAACGTAGTGAACTTGATATAATCGAAGGAATGAGATAGATTTTAAAAGGAGTGGCTTAAGCTCCGCGTTTAAAAGTTATTTTTGAAAAGAAACCGAGTGGTTTTGAAAGTGTTCCAATGACTTTTACTTGGTTTATTTTTCTTGCATTAATTTTAATGCGTCCCATCATTTAATCCTACCATTACAGAAAACAACCAAAATATGACGTACGCTTATGCCATCCGCATTCGCCACGGGGCCCCGTCATTACCCGTTAGGTTACTTAACTAACGACAGAGCGGGGGCTGGACTAGCGCGGATGCAAAACATAAGCAACGCCTAAATAATATCATATATAGATATATTGCAATGATAGCCATTTCAGATCACAGATGAACACATTGGATATACTAGGAATCCGCAATTCGTACGAGCCTGTAACGAAAAGCGGATTACACGGTCGCGATGAATAGCCAATACCCCACCCTAGACCCCTATGGGTGAGGCAAACTGTTGGAGATAGTGCCCTCAGAGTCAATTATTGGATCACAGGCATGTGATTACAATGATTGATGGAGGACCTATCCCGCTAGGACAGTCTTACTCAAGATGATAATATGCTATCTGGTTTATCTTTATCATCGTGTACTGCTTTAGGTGACCTGACAGGTCACTATTGCACGTTGATAGAGCCCCTAGGATTCTTGCTTGACCACCAGCAGTATGAGGGCGATCATATATGTGGGAGCTGGTATTCTATAAGCACATCCTTAAATGGTCCCTAGTCGTGGGAGTTTCGAGATAGGGCATCGATACTCCAGAGTAGACTAGTGTATACATTCAAGACCCCGACGAGGGGCGGTGGACGGTCTCACAAGCCACTGGTGTCAGTTGGTTCACCTAAGATGTATACAGGTGCTCATTGGGTTATGAGTACACCGGACAGGACTCGCCGGGAACATGCTAGTTGGTCATATACCAGACGTCAGATGGCAGTTCCATGGTGACATGTGTACAGGTTAGTTCATCGACTTGGGGATCGTCATTTGTCTCGTGTGAGTTCCCACTGTACTTTGATTACTACCCTACCACGGCTCAAAGGAGTCGTGCAAACAGGTTTTAGTTGGGTACAGTCCCGAGCCACATGGAGGCAGTGAGCGCATCTTCAGGGGTTCGTCTCTCCCGGTATTGGGGGTGAGGTCGCGCTGTGTCTAGGAGAGCCATTACACGAAGCCCTCGGCCGAGGCAAGGAGATTTACTGGTAGGTATTCCAGTAGTATCTCAGGGTGTTCTGGGCTACACTCCGACACGACTTGTACCGCTTTTGGGGGTCTGACTTTTACCAACTCCCTAGGCCCGCCATGCGATGCTCATAGATGAACGGACCGGACTGTACGGATATTGTCACTGACAGGCTCAGTAGGGTGTCAGGATGAATTCGCTCATCGACGTCCCTTTTAGTCAATACCTGGTAGCCCGTTACGTATTGGCTTATACCTCTGACGTGCTAGTGGTTAAATCCACAACCAAAGTGTTGACGAGTCTTTAGAGTCCCCCACATTCAGTTACTCAGCTTTCGGGCGAAAAGCTGTAGAGGCCGTATGGAGATATGGCAAGGTCCGATCAGATACGTGCGGTATTGCACGGATCGGGATCGGACGTTAGTACTAAAGGCCGTATGGTTATATGGCAGGGTTCGATCAGATACGTGCGGTATTGCACGGATCAGGATCGAACGGATATTACTAGCCGGCTTTGGTTTAAGTCGGATCCTAGTATAGTACAGTGTAGATTTTGTCTCATTGCATTTGTATTTCGGTCGGAATACAAATGCGGGTTTGTATGCACAGTATCGGGGTTTTCCTGTAATTTATTACGGGACCAGTTTTCTGGAGTTGCCAGTTTGCTTTCCGTTTCGGCCAATTTCCTTTATATCGTTCATTGGCCGAAGATTGGTGGAGGAGGGCTTATTTGCATTTGTGCAAATAAGTATTTGGAAGGGGGGTCTTTGCATATTCTTGTGTCATGATGGTTGCACCATCCTTTCACCATTTGACTTCTTCTTCTATCATGATGGCTTGACCTTTGAAGCAATCATGGTTGTTGATTGGTTGGTGGAGTGAAGGTTTGCTTTGTGATCATTGTTTGTCATCATCACCTTTTTCTCTCTCTTGCTTGATTGGTTGACTCTCTCTCTCACAACTTCACTCCCTCTCTCATTCTCTCCATTCGATGATAGAGGCCGGCCAATTAGGGAGGGGCTGCCTAATTCATTTTGGTGTGGGGTTTTTTTCATTTGGCTTTGCAAAAATCCCACAAGATCAATCTCCAAACTCCATAGTTCATCCCTCCACCAAAAGGCAATTCCTACAACCCCAAATGAGACTTGAGCACTACACATTCTACAGCAAATCTTGGGCACGTCGACTCGCCAGCTTCGTGCCCGAGTTGCCTCGGTATTGAGGTGGGAGCCCGTAAAAGATGCAGACGATGTGGTGCCTTCCGGCAAGGAGGCAACGACCGGAGTTTCCGCGAGAGATCGGGACGACGACAAGAAGACCGGAGGACTCGGATCAGTCGGTATATCTCTATTCCCCATCTTGTAGTTTGCTAGGACTAGTTAATGGTTCGATCCGGGTAATAGTGCGCGGTGGTGCCAGTTCAAGAAAAATTTAAGTATATCACCGCTTCCGCATTTTGGCCTCGGGATGGAGGCCGGGGCGCTGCCGTGCACTTACACAAACTACCCGCCAAATATCCGAAGCAGAGCAACCTCCCTCAACACCGTGAGTAGGCCACTCGTCACTTCGAGATACCCGGTAGTTTGTGCACCCCACCTTGGGTCTATCCTAAGAGCAAAAACAGTAAAAAGAAATTATACAATGACGGCTACAATCCCGACCCGGTTGTGCGGCCATACAAATAATATTACATCAATTTACATATTACATGAATTGGAAGATAAAAGGAAAAACTCTCATCTCACAACCCCTCGGCTATTCATCCGCAATAATCCAATGAATTCATATACACATACCATCAACATTACATATCACAGATATGTATAACCCCCACTAATCGACGTATAGCGATTAGCAGACGTTCAATACATATATCACATCACAGATATAACCCGTTAGCTTAAGTCTTTTAGAAGTTCGATCAAAATACGGATTTTTAAGCCCCAAAAACAAATTTTGCTTTCTGGAAAATCTGGGCAGAAAAAACATATTGTAAAAATCACAAAACACCCCTCTGAACAAACTGCATGAAAAATCGTCCACGGCCGAGTCAACTCGGCCGCGGATCCGCGGCGCGTTGATCGGTTCAGTGGACCATTTTTCTGCAGTTTCTTCAAAAAACCCTGAGCCGAATTTTAGGATAAGATTTATCATTTTTGGAACAGAAAACAAATTCGGCAGAAAGTTGATTTTACGGGTTCGTTTCGCGACTTTTTCTCCGATCGAACTTCTAGTTACTTTGCTAATATGTTAGATAGTGTTTAACTAGGCTCTGATACCACTGTAAGTCCACGTTACCTCTCCCGGTACTTACGGGCTTGCGGAAATGATGAAAAACGATTTTTCAAGAGGTGGTAACATGGACTCAAAATACGGATCTTTGTTAAACAACTATCTAACAAACCTAACAAGAGTTTTACCTACTCGGTTAGGGGGTTATACCTTTCTTGAACTCCTTCGTTTTCAACTCTTTGCAGTGTACGGATCGGCCTCACCTCGTCGTCTCCTTGCGGCGAAGATGGATCCACCTGAAAGCTTCTACCTTTGGCTTCTTCTTCGAACTTGAAGAAACTAGAACACTTGGTTTGCTAAACCTTGTGAACTAGGATGAGTAGAGAAGTGATATGGGTTTTCTTTTATCTCTAAGGCAATGTTTCTCAACTCATGAGAGGGGGTTGCCTTGAGCTAGAGAGAGAGAAAGAGGAAGAGCAAGAGGGAGAGCTCAAGCAAGAGAGAGAAAGCAAATGAAAGAATGAGTAAGTCTTTTGCCATCCAAGCTCTCATAATCCAAAATCATCATAACAAATAATAGTAATCAAGTATTATGTGATGGTTCAAGTCAAAATGGCCATATCATTTCATGCACTCATTTTGCAAGAAGAAACAAGCAAGCAAAAGTCTTTGCCATGAAATGATAGCCATTGTAATGATGATGGTCAACTAGTCCAACCTAGTCAACCGGTCAACAAAGTCAACAAGTCAACAAAGTCAACCCCTCAACAACCATGTCACTATAATACTTAATTAATATTATTATTAATCATATTTCATATTCTCATTAGGGTTTAGCAAAAGTCAATAGTCAACAGTCAACAACCCCAATAAGAATCCTCTACCTCTATCTCTCTGTCAACTGTGCATACACACCCGCATCCGCGTTCTGAGGAACACGAATACAAACGAGATAAAACCAATCCCAAAACGTACACTAGGATCTGGCTTAAACCAAAGCCCGCTAGTGTTAACTATCCGGATACTAAACGTGCACAAGTGCACGGATGTGACCGAACCCTGTCGCAAAACCATGCGACCAGTCGCAAAACCATGCGACCTCTACTCTTTTGCCTAAAGGCGAATAGCTTTATGTGTGGGACTCTAAAGACTCGATACTACGCTGGCAGTGGGTTTAACCACAGACCGCAAGCGGTACTCGCTGTGCGTAACGGTCCCCAGGTAGATGCCGACAAGAAGACGGACGAGGTGAAACCCATCTGAACTCCTACTGAGCCTGAATGTGACAATCTGTGTACAGTCTGGTCTGTTCGTCTGAGAACATCGCATGACGGGCCTAGGGGGCGGTAAACGTCAGTCCCCTAGTAGTGGTACAAGTCGTGTCGGAGTGTAGCCCAGAACACCTGAGATAACACTAGAAACCTACCAGTCTATCTCGCTTGCCCTGGCCAGGGACTTTGTGTATTGGCTCTCTTAGACACAGCGCGATGTCAACCCCCAATACCGGGAGAGACGAATCCTGTCTAACCGTCACTGCCTCCAAGTGCTTCGGGACTGCACCCAACTACTACCTGTTTGCACGACTCTTTTGAGCCGTGGTAGGGTAGTAATCAAAGTACAGTGGGAACACACTCGAGGCGAAGTGACAGTGTCAAGTCAGTGGACCAAGCTGTACTCATGTCACCTGGGAACTGATAACTGACGATAGGTATAGTACCAACCAACAGTTCCCGACAAGTCCTGTCCAGTGTACTCGTAACCTAACGAGCACCCGCATACTATCTCAAGTACGACGTACTGACGGCTGTAGGACAGACCGTCTCCCACACTGGGATAAGAAGCGCATACGCTAGTCTACTCTGGAGTATCGATGCCCTGTCTCGATAGTGCTACGACTAGGGACTTGCATAAGGATGTGCTTGTAGATTACCCATCCCCCACGAGTGTGACTGCCATCACAACGCTGGTAATCAAGCAAAGATCCTAAGGGCTCCACTAATGTGTAAAGGCGATATGCTAAAAGAAACACATGCACACATTAAAGTAGAAACATACCTAGTAGCATACTACCATTTTGAGCAAGATTGTCAATACAAGGTGAATATCCCAAGCTTCCATTAAGTAATTTACATACTAGTATGATACAGTAATGGCCTCTAGGGCATATACACTAACAACTGTCACATCAGAAATAGATGATCTATATCTGCTTTAGTCCATAAACAAAAGCTATTTGTCCACCAATGCTTCCGCTGCTCCCACTGACTACGACAACCCTCTGGCAGAGTCATATAGACGTACACTTCTAAAGCCAGTTTAGAACGACGCTATACTCATCCTCCTGCCGGGTCTCACAGTCTGGAACAATAGCAATAGCAAGTCTGGGTAAACAAGAACCTCCCTGTCACCGTCCTTGAGGCTACCGGAGTACCTCTCGTGTGCCTGAGGTTACCCACCTTATCTGCACAGTGGCCAATGGAATGTCAAACCAGATTGAATCTTTAGGTTCTTATCAAATCTTCAGTAATCGTTTGCGGTTCTGGAATCACTTCCAGTTCTACCATACTCCCGCTAC
This sequence comes from Agapanthus africanus, assembly GCA_030015575.1. NCBI lineage: Eukaryota > Viridiplantae > Streptophyta > Magnoliopsida > Asparagales > Amaryllidaceae > Agapanthus > Agapanthus africanus. The sequence continues at coordinate 372,358,936 of JASDDO010000012.1, forward strand.
TGTTTTCTGAAAAAATCCATTTTATTAAAACTGTGGCGAGTCTAGAACAATATCGCTATTGATCTTCCAGATGGTAGAAAGTCAACCCTCGTCATAGCCTGGGTCAACCCACAAACAGCCATTACAGAAACGTGCCTTGAGTTATCCAGAGTTTGGTTTTAAGCATAAGCCGGACAACTCCTCATACCTTAACAATGTCAAGATATGAACTGTTCTATATCCAATATAGAAACAGAGGCACTGATTTAATTGAACCAGATTCAAATCATGCAGGTTTCTCCAGTGCATGTCAACTAAATGGAAGGAGGCCTATCAGCGTTACTCAACTTAGGAATACTTCCAATTATGAGTAATCGGAAAGAGAAGCAAGTTCTCTTAAACATTACTATCAACTGAATACCCAACACAAGTATCTACATCTCCGATCACCTTGAAGAATCCCGATACTTGCAACACCTGGTTCTCTACTTTATTCATATACCTATAACTTCTCAAAACTCAGACCTTGTGTTTCTACGAAACATTTGTCTAAGAACTAGAGAAGTCATAAGTAAACCGAATATAGTACAAGGACCAACCCCTCTGTCCTAATGGACGCTGGACAACATACAATACTCTGTACAATTCCTTTGAGTCTAATAACTCATTCCATGTGTGTCGTAGGTTGAAAACTGTACTTATGGTTAAGAAGAATTACACCGCTGTTTAATGCTCCTTACCTAACCATCCACTGATATAGGTAAATGTCATGGACATAATTTCAAAAAGGTATATCTCACTCTATAAAAATAGACGTACAGATATATCAATTCGAAATTGGTGCATAACAGCGGATATTCAAAACCAATATTTGTCGTCCGACAAACAACCCAGGTGACTTCCTTAAATATCACCTATTACAACGAATCCCGATATAATGAGGATGACCACCTAATTCCCAATAACTTACTCCCACTCATCATCTGTAAAACCATACAGATGTGAGAATCATACCTGGTAAATACATACCCTGGAGTAAGGACTAATTAGGAAATCAGTTTTTCTTTAACAGTACACAGTGAAACTGAAACATTGAAATGTTTCGATGGGGTATCCCGGTATTCCTAGTAATGCCTCTTCCATTATCCAGATTCACAACTGTAACCGTGTAATTCTTTCCAAATCCCTTTATATGTCTTTAGTCATTACCTTCTGTACACCCTCTTAGGCTAAATGGTTTTCTTCCTTCCCTACCGTTCGGCACCAGCCTATGATTTGGAAGAAGACTATCCAATAAGCAAATGGGTGTACTGTCCTAATCCTAGGAGCACTCGTAATGCGAGAGAAGGTGAAGATAAAAGACAACCGAATAAACCTTATTCCTATTTCTCTTGAACCAGAACCCATCCCCGAACTGGAACAAGTTCCTTTCGAGTTCGTATATAACCATATGATGGAGTATCCAATAAACTGTGGATCTTCGTAGTGATACGGAGTGTTCTGGAGAAATACAAAGGTGATTTAGGATTAGCGAATAAATACTTGATTTGGTCGTGAATAGCAGTCGCAATTTACTTTGCCCTCTTACTAATCCCTTGATATGTCTATACTTAATACCTTCTGTACACCACCGTTATGCTAATTGGTTTTCTTCATTCCCCACCGTTTGGCACCAGCCTAAGGTTTGGAAGAAGACTATCCAATTTGCGTAATAGGTGTACTATCTCCTAAACCAAGGAGTACTCGCAACCTGAGAGAAGGTAAAAGGAAAAGACAATTGAATAGTCCTATTCGTTTTCTCCAGAACCGGAAACCATCCTCGAATAAATTCCTTCGAGTTCGTATATAACCATACGATGGTTTTATCCAATGGAAGTGGACGTTCGTAGTAATACGGGGTGTCCTGGAGAAAAGGGTAAAAGTAGGAGTGGCAATGAGGTATGCAACTCTGACAATCCAAAAGCCAGTGTTTAAGAAGGTTCGGTCAACTTGGTCACTGAGTCATAGTCAAGGGTCGGGTCATGGTCGCTGCCAAAGAGAGAGAGAAAAGAAACACTCAGCGTGCACTCTAACCTAGATCAGAATGGTTACCAATTTATCTAATCAGGAAACCTCCCACTGTACCGTCAAATTCTCCTCCAAACCTGAAAGAAGAATTAGTCGGGATCACCCGAGGAGTAAACCAACTCATCAGTGGGAATCAGGATCCAACTATCATCGCATGATAACATGACGGAATCCGCTCACGTTATCACACTCCAGAAGGTATGCGCATATCTGGCAAGTTTCAGCTTCTTTAGAAACTCCCGATGTGATTTTTACCCCATGCTCTTATGACCTTGACTTTGGCCAACAAATCATAAGTCACATGTCAAGTTCTACCCGTCATTCTCCAGGTTAATTTGAACCCACCCGTACCTACCCTTGACTTTGGCTAACAAGGCAGTACGACTGTCCCAAACCAACACATCTATCTATGCTGTATATGAATACCCAATAGCTACCAAACACTGTGCCTTGACTTTGGCCAACAAACACAGCTTGAATACTATTGACTATCCATATGAAACGACGGAGGGCTACGAATAGTTTCTGGCGAAAACCTTTAACGTAATGAACTTGATATCGTTGAAGGAACCGGATAGCTTTTATAAAAATATAGTGGCGAAAACCTTTGCTAAAGAGGTCACTCCCGGTGAAGGGATCTCGGCTCTTTCCCCATAGAATGAGGTGCAAGATATTCCAACTGAATACCACGATGCAAAGCAAAAGTAATCGGCTATAGTGAAGTTATTATCCTGACGCAAACTTCTGTCCAAGGGGTCACTCCCGGTGAAGGGATCTCGGCCCTTGCCTCGTCAACTGAGGTGCAGGATATTCCAACTGAATACCACTGTGCAAAACAAAAGTGAACGTTCTTGCAATAACAGCATTTTGAAAAGTGTTCCAACAACATCAGAATAAGTTTGTTTAGATTGCATTGATCCGAATCAACGCAGTCCCATCAATTGATCACACCAATAAAGAATGAAAATAATGATGTACATATATGCCATCCGCATTCGCCACTGGGTCCCGTCATTACCCGTTAGGTTAGTTAACTAACGACAGAGCGGGGACTGGACTAGCGCGGATGCAAAACATATACAACATCTACTAGTATATATATCAATATATAATATTTCGCTCAAGGCGTGATAAAATGCAACATCACAGAAATGTAATAAGCATCATAGAACAATACAGATATCTGGGATCCCCGGGTTTCACAGAGCCGCTATTGAAACCCGACGTTCCCCTGGTCATATGGATAGCCTGTGCAATGAAATCCTAGACCCCTACGGGCGCGGCAAGTTACCCGCCAAAACCTGAAGCGAGGCAGCCCCCTTCAGAAACGTGAATGGACCACCCAGCTCTTCACGGAATCCGGTAACTTGGGCACCCCCCTTGGTCAACCTGTACCCCCTACGAGTGCGGCGAATAGCCCGCCAATTCTAGAGTGAGGCCCCCTCCGTCTCAACGCCATGAGATGCGGGCCCGTTGCCCTCTAGAACCTGGCTATCCGTGCACCCCACCTTGGGGTAATCCTAGTACAGAAAGTAAAATATACATACAACGGGTGCATCGACCTCACCCCGGTCGTGCCCCAAAAGAATAATATACAAATAGGCAGTGACGGCAGTCCACATGTCGGACGCTCGCCCCGCAATATCAAATGTATATAATACAACAAAAATTGTACTACCATTGCATCCAGGCTATCCCCCACGACCAATCCGCAACATCACAGCACAACACAGAACATCAACGTGAATGTCACGTTCGCAAATCCGTCTAAAAGGGCTATAGCAGTTAGACAAGATTTACCGATCAAATGACATTCACGGTCGCAGATATAATGTAAATACTGTGAACTAACATGTTTAAAATATTCGATCGATCAAATTTACCCATGTGGGCCCCAAGCACTACTGTAGCACATAAAGAAATTCTGGGCCCAAAAAGAATATACCAAAACCCAAATTTTCAACACAGAGACTCTCTGTAAAAATTTGGTGCACTGAACATTAAAGGTGGCGGCAGAACTGCGGCCCAAACATGGGTTTGGCCGCGGTTCCGCGGTGGAATAATGGGTTCATGCAACCAAATTTTACCAGAGTGCTTATACTTCCCTGCACATGTTTCTGCAACAACCTGAAAAAAATTTCGAGCCAAAAATATTTCGACAGAAACTGAAGCTTTTGAAAATACGGTTTTTGAAAATCCGATCGATCGAACTTGTAAACACGTTAGAGCAAGCTAGACTAGGTTAATGGCGTGGCTCTGATACCATGTAAGTGCACGGCGGTGTCCCGGCCGTCAATCCGAGGCCAAAATGCGGAAACGATAATTTACTTTAACTTTTGAACCGGAACCACCGCGCACTATAAAACCTGGATCGGTCCATTAACATAGTCCTAGCTAACTAGAGAAGGGGTAGAGAGATATAACAAGCGATCCGTATCCTTCGGTCTTCTCGTCGTCGCTCCCACCTCTGGACCGAGGCAACTCGGACACGAAGTTGGCGAGCCGACGTGCCCAAGAATTGCTGTAGAATGTAGTGTAGAACTCTATGTGTCTCTAGGGGTTGAAGTTGCCATGTATTGGTGGAGGAATGATATGAAAGCTTTTTTAGATGAACAAGGGGATTTTTGCAAGCATCAAGAGATCAAAATCCTTTCCCAAATCTTTGGACAGCCCCCCCCCCCTTTTAGCTTGGCCGGCCATATCATGGTGAAGCGGAGTGATAATGAGGGAGCCCCACAATAATGCAAGGGAGAGGAAGAGAAAAGGCTATCATGCATGAGAGAGAAAAAGGATGATGATGAAATATAATGATCACTAAACAAAACCAACACTCCAACAACCATCATCACTTCACAAGTCAAGCCATGATTACTAAAAGAAAGTCAAATGATGTGCAACCATCATGAAGCAACAATATGCAAAGACCACCCTCCACAATGCTAATTTGCAAAATTGCAAATAAGCCCTCCTCCACCAATTTTCAGCCAATGAAAGATACAAAAAAAATGGCCGAAATGGAAAACAAACTGGCAACTTCATAAAACTGATCCCGTAATAAATTACAGGAAAACCCCGCTAGTGCATATACATACCCACATTTGTATTCCGACCGAATACAAATGCAATGAGACAAATCTACACTGTACAATACTAGGATCCGTCTTAAACCAAAGCCCGCTAGTATTATCCGTACGATCATGATCCGTGCAATACCGCACGTATCTGATCGAACCCTGCCATATCTCCATACGGCCTCTACAGTGTTTCGCCCGAAACTTGAGAAACTAGTCTGTGGGGGACTCTAAAGACTCGTCAATACTTTGGTTGTGGATTTAATCACTAGCACGTCAGAGGTATTAGCCTATACGTAACGGGCTACCAGGTATTGACTAAAAGGGACGCCGATGAGCGAAATCATCCTGACACCCTACTGAGCCTGTCAGTGACAATATCCGTACAGTCCGGTCCGTTCGTCTATGAGCATCGCATGGCGGGCCTAGGGGGTTGGTAAAAGTCAGACCCCCAAAAGCGGTACAAGTCGTGTCGGAGTGTAGCCCAGAACACCCTGAGATACTACTGGAATACCTACCAGTAAATCTCCTGCCTTGGCCAAGGACTTTGTGTAAGGGCTCTCCTAGACACAGCGCGACCTCACCCCCAATACTGGGAGAGATGAACCCCTGAAGATCCGCTCACTGCCTTCATATGGCTCAGGACTGTACCTAACTAAAACCTGTTTGCACGTCTCCTTTGAGCGTGGTAGGGTCGTAATCAAAGTACAGTGGGAACTCACACGAGACAAATGATGATCTCAGGTCGATGAACTAACCTGTACACATGTCACCAGGGAACTGCTATCTGACGTCAGGTATAAGACCAACTAGCATGTTCCCGGCGAGTCCTGTCCGGTGTACTCATAACCCAATGAGCACCTGTATACATCTTAGGTGATCCAACTGACACCAGTGGCTTGTGAGACCGGCCACCGCCCCTCGTCGGGGTCTCGACTGTATACACTAGTCTACTCTGGAGTATCGATGCCTTGTCTCGAAACTCCCTCGACTAGGGACCTTTTAAGGATGTGCTTATAGACTACCAGCTCCCACTTATATGATCACCCTCATACTGCTGGCAGTCAAGCAAGAATCCTAGGGGCTCTATCAACGTGCAATAATGACCTGTAAGGTCACCTAAAGCAGTACACGATGATAAAGGTAAACCAGATAGCATACTATCATCTTGAGTAAGACTGTCCTACCGGAATAGGTCCTCCCTCAATCATTGCAATCACGTGTCTGTGATCCAATAATTGACTCTGAGGGCACTATCTCCAACAATCTCCCACTTGCACTCAAGGCTAATTATTGCGATGTCGCATACTCACAGCCCGTGTGATACCGAACACCCAACTCCTCTACTAGTCAGTCTCACAAAACCCGTTTGCGATCGAAGTCCAGACATATTCTGAGGCGGTATCACCTGATCAGGGAGATAGTTGATCGCCGGGAGATCGAGGTCAGGAGAGTTGATACGAAGGACAACACTGCGGATCCACTCATAAAGGCCATTCCCCAGATACAGTTTGAGAGATTATTCGGGATGCTAGGTATGAGATACTGCAGCAGCCGGCCTTAGTGCAAGTGGGAGATTGTTAGTTATGTATATGCCCTAGAGGCCATTGTTGTACATATGATGTATATTATAATGGATGCTTGGATATATATAGAGAGGACTTTCTTACTCGTCATGATAGTATGCTATTTGGTTTCACTTTATCTTAACATGTTTACTTATATTAGTTTACTGTTTTGTTCTCACATGTTGATAAAGCCCTTAGGATATATACTCGACTACTGGGACTATGATGAGATCATACTAGTGGAGCCAGCGTAGTCTATGAGTACATCCTATAATTGTTCCTAGTCGAGGGTGTATCGAGACAGGGCATCGATACACCAGAGTAGACTAGCGTATACGCATCTTGACCCATATGATGGGCGATGGATGATCCCATATCCATTGGTGTTTTGACATCAGAGATGGTGTACGAATGCTCAGTGGAGACTGGGTACACTGGACGGACTCGCTGAGAACTCCCAGATGGTATTATACCTCACGTCAGATGGCAGTTCTATGGTGACACTGGTACAGGTTAGTCTATAGACCCGAGATCGTCATAGAGTCTTGTGTGATTCCCACTGTGCTTTGATTTCCACCTTACCACGTCTAAGAGGGCGTGCAAAACGGTGGCTTTTGGGTACAGTCCCGAATCGCATGGAGGCAATGAGCGATAGGAGGGGATTCGTCTCTCCCGGTATAGGGAGTTGATGTTGTGCTATGTTCGATTGGCTATAACTGGAAATCCCTGGCCAGGGCGGATATTGAGTACTACTGGTAAGTGTTATCAGTAGGTTCTCGACCTTTTATGAGCCTCATATCGACACGACTTATCTGTTACTGGGGTCTGACGTATACCACCCCTAGACTAGATATGCAACATATCAGACGAAGAGACCGGACTGTACGGGAGTGTTACTGATTGGATTCACAGGAGAATGTACAGGCTTGTTTGTTGATCTTCTGATCGCTCAATACCTGGGTGGCTGTTACATTTAGCTGACCGCTTGCAGCTTGTGGGTGTTTGATATGATCATCACCTGCTACCGGCATATTGACGATTCTTTAGAGTCCTACACAGAGGTTTCTTGACTCAGGCAAAACGGAGTAGGAGCACATATGTGATATGTGCGGGATCGAGAATAATACGATATGAGATACTGTATTCTATTATCGTGATATATAATATCGGCCGGCGATATTTGATATTAGCCGGGTCATCGAATCAAGTGTTGATTCGATGAAACGGTACATGAATATTCGATATAGCCGAATTGTCGGATCAAGTGTTGATTCGATAATTTAATGTATAATTATATATGTGATATATTACATTACATTATCTAATATTGGCTCACTTTATTATTTCATTTTCTCACCGGATAATACATTGATATATATGCGATATTTGTTAATTGTATTATTTTCTTTTGTTACAAAATATATTATATATGTGATATATAATATTGTAACATATTATAATTACTAATGCAACGTGATTTGTGGAGATTAAACATGGTTAGGTTTTGATTTGGGTTAGTTCTTTCATGAAGCTTCTAGAAGGTTTTACTTTGTTTCTAGCAAAGATATTATGGTTGATATTTTGCTAGATATTTCTTTGACCCAAACCACACCCTTAACCCTAGTTAAGTCTCTACATTGGTTAGCCTTGTCATCTTTGACCATGGTTGCATTTGTAATCATATATCTTTTTCATTATTCATCACAAAATGATTATTCATTCATCTTCTTCTTCTTCCTCCTTAAAAAGCTTTCTAGCTTTGAGATTTGTGATGAATTAGTGTGAGAATTTGATAATAAAAGAGAGCATAAATCCTACTTCATCATCCTCATCTAATCTAGCCAATTAGATTAGGGTGTTCACCTCATTAGTGAGTGAGAGATTGAGTTAAAGAAACTTCAAGGTAGATCATCTTTGAAAAGGAAGACTACAAGCAAGCATGGATCATTCGGGTTGTGGAGCTTCTCTTGAGTCCGGGAGATCATGGATCGCGGGGAAGGGACGACTACTCGGAACTTATGAAGCGAAGGAGCGGACTACAAAGGTTGTAATCCCTCACTCTTAGTTGTAAATATGTTTACTTGCATATGTAACCCTAATTATCTAGCAAAGATCCTTGCTTTGGGTTGTTCGGCACGTCTAAATTTTAAATCGGGCATGGTTGATGCCTTATAGAACCTTGTAAGAGTTTCTAGGAACCCTACTGATAATTCTGGTAGGATTCCTTCAGCTTTATCACACGATGATATTTGGATCCCGATCCTACTGTGAGTATCCGCTACTCATCAGGAGATTCGTCACTTAACGATCAATGCTATAAACCAAGTAGGTGTCGAGAAAGGTGTCAGCGGGGCTACGCCCCCAGAGAAAAGAGGTTATTTAATTAAGGAACTTCGCGAAAGTGTCGTAAAACCTCCCTCGAAGTACCGACACTGGCCTGACTGAACGGTTAAGAAAATATTGTACGGTGAGAATAGTCCTGACTAGTTCTTCCTTTTTGGTTTGAGGAGGGATTCGAGAAACTGTGAGAGCTATCCTGTTTAGATAAACTAAAAACCACTCTAAACTTGCAAGAGCATCATACTAAAGTGTTCCCTCTCTCTCTCATTGTAGCGACCCAGAACATGACTGGCCTTAAGTTACTATTAGATAAAAATATTTTGACAGGGCCAAACTATAAAGATTGGTTCCGGAATGTTAAGATGGCAATTACTTATGACAAATTGGGGTATGTCTTTACCACTAAGGCACCTGCTGTCCCGGTCCAGAATCCAGTGTCGCGGATAAGGAAATCCGCAAGACCTGGGAGATAGATTGCGCGAAGGCCAAATGCATCGTGCTTGCCTCTATGAATAATGAATATCAGAGGAGGCACGAGAATATGGATCTTGAATCCATATTTCTCCACACCAAGGAACTGTATTGAGAGCAATCTCGTATAGCTAGATACGAGACCTCGAAGAACTTGTTTCAGTCGAGGCTGGCCATCGGATCATCTGTAGGAGAACATGTCCTAAAGATGATTGGCTATATAGAAGAGCTCGCGGACCTCGGGACGACTTTAGAGAATGAGCTCTATACAGACTTGGTTCTTCAGTCCTTTCCTTCCACCTACGCCCAGTTTATTCTCAATTTCAACATTCAAGGGAAAGAAGTTGATCTTCCAGAACTCCTTAACTTGTTGAGGAGTGCAGAGGGCACCTTGCAGAAAGCAAGGGAAACAACCACTATGTTTGTTCGCGATGCTTCCTCTTCCGGGTCCAAGGCTAGGGCCAAAGGAAGGAAGAAGAAGGCCGCTACCAAACCAAGAGGTGGTGTTGGTAAGGTGGGAGTTAAGGGAAAGGCAAAGGTTGCGGTGCCAGTGGTGGCAAAGGACGAGTGCTTCTATTGTCGTAGGAAAGGCCATTGGAAGAAAGATTGCAAAGCTTGGATTGCCAAGAACCAGGACCCGAAGCAAGCTGTGGCTTCGACTTCAGGTGTGTTTGTAATTGAAAATTGTCTGTCAATTAACTCTACTTCCTGGGTACTAGATACCGGAGCAGGATCTCATATCTGTAATTCATTACATGCTTTGAGAAACCGTAGATTTATTAGGATAGGCGATTTGTCTCTCAGAGTTGCGAACGGAATGAGCGTGGACGCTGAATCCGTGGGAGAATATCGCCTAGGTTTGACAAGTGGGCAGATATTGATTCTACGTAACTGTTTGTATGTACCTAGTTTGACTTGTAATATCATATCAGTGTCCTCACTTTCGAGAGAGAGATATGATTTTACATTCGTAAGGGATGTAGTAAACATCCACCTAAATCAAGTTCTGATTAGGTCCGGTACATTAGATGATGGTATATACGTATTAAATCAAGCTCAGGTTTTCAATGTCCAGAACACACTAAAAAGAAAGTTTCCAGATATAAATCAGGCTTTCTTATGGCATTGTAGACTGGGTCACATCAATGAGACAAGGTTAACTAAGTTACATAGAGAAGGATATTTGAATCCGTTCGAATATCAATCTTATGCAACTTGTCAATCATGTCTCAAAGGAAAGATGACAAAGACTCCATTCACTAGACATGGAGTAAGAGCGAGCGAGCTCTTAGGACTCATACACAGCGATGTATGTGGTCCAATGTCTACATATACAAGAGGTGGTTTTTCATATTTCATTACTTTTACGGACGATTACTCTAGGTATGGATTCATTTTCTTAATGAAACATAAATCCGAGGCCTTTGAGAAATTCCAAGAATATAAGAATGAAGTAGAAAACCAAACCGGCAAAAGTATCAAGACACTGAGATCTGATCTGAAGATATGGGGATGTCCAGCTTTTGTTAAAAAGCAGCATGCGGACAAACTCGAGGCACGATCAGTACAGTGTAAGTTTGTGGGATATCTAAAGAACTCCAAGGGGTATTTCTTCTATTACGTAGAGGAACAAAAGGTTTTTGTTTCTCGTAATGCCCATTTTCTAGAACATCAATTTTTAGAAAAAGAAACAAGTGGGAGCGCAATAGAACTGGAAGAAATTCCAGAACCACAAACTACTACTGAAAGTTTTGGTAGAACCAGTAGTTCAAGAAGAACAGGACATTCCCGCACCCCTCCGCAGGAGTAGTACGCCGTCTCATCCGCCTGAGAGATACTACGGTTTTCTCATAGATGGGGATAGAGAGGATTGCGTCATTGATAATGATGAACCTACTAGCTTCCAGCAGGCCATCCAGAGCGGCAACTCGGTAAGATGGCTGGATGCAATGCGGACCGAGATGGAGTCCATGTACACCAACAAAGTATGGACTTTGGACTTTGCTCCAGGTGGGGTAAAACCCATAGGATGCAAATGGATCTTCAAGAAAAAGATTGGTGTAGATGGACAGGTGGAAACCTATAAGGCTAGACTTGTTGCGAAGGGTTTTCGTCAAAGACCTGGTTTGAACTATGACGAAACTTTTTCTCCAGTGGCTATGCTCAAATCCATTCGGATCCTTCTTGCCATTGCCGCCTTCCATGATTATGAGATCTGGCAGATGGACGTAAAGATGGCTTTTCTAAATGGTAATTTAGAAGAGTGCGTCTATATGGATCAGCCAGAAGGTTTCAATCAGAGTAGGAGCAGCGGGAAAGTATGCAAGTTGCTTAAGTACATTTATGGAATAAAGCAGGCATCACGGAGTTGGAACATCTGTTTTGATGAAATAGTCAAAGAATATGAGTTTATCAAAAATTCAGATGAACCATGTATATATAGTAAAATTGTAGCACGAACTGTCGTATTCCTCGTCTTGTATGTGGATGACATTCTATTGATAGGAAATGACATTCCTATGCTACAATCTGTCAAAGGATTCTTGTCACACGGGTTCTCCATGAAAGATCTGGGTGATGCCTCTTACATTCTGGGGATCCAGATCTATCATAAATAGATCTAAGAGGATGTTGGGACTTTTGCAGTCCAGGTATATCAACACTATACTGAAAAGATTCAGTATGGAAGATTCTAAGCACGGTAATTTACCGGCTTGTCACGGAATCACCCTATCCAAAGAGATGTCTCCCAAGACTGGTTTGGAAAGGCATCACATGTCAATTATACCCTACGCATCTGCGGTAGGCTCTATAATGTATGCGATGTTGTGCACCAGACCAGATGTAGCTTACATACTGAGCGTGGTAAGCAGGTATCAGTCAGACCAAGGGGAGAAGCACTGGATAGCAGTAAAGAACATTCTCAAGTACTTGAGAAGGACTAAGGATATGTTCTTGGTTTACGGCGGAAAAGACCTCCAGATCGAGGCTTTTGCCGACTCCAGCTTCCAGAGTGACAAGGATGACTCCAAGTCCATGTCAGGTTATGTCTTTACCCTCAATGGAGGGGCGGTGAGCTGGAAGAGTTCCAAGCAGGACACCGTTGCTGACTTGACGATGGAAGCGGAGTATATCGCCGGTTGCGATGCCGCAAAAGAAGCAGTCTGGATGAAGAAGTTCCTAACAGAACTTCAGGTGGTTCCAACCATTGCTGATCCAATACCGCTGTATTATGACAGCAATGGAGCTATAGCTTTAGCGAAGGAACCCAGGTCCCATCAGAATTCCAGAGTATGACGTGCTGTTTACAGAGCTATCAGTTTATGCCCCGTATTTAGTGGCTACCGAGGAGTTGCGATTCAAGAGATTTGTTCAAGTCTTGCTTACACCACTGTTCCTTGCGATCAGCGCGCAGCATTACGAGACATATGCAGCAGCGGTAGACGCAGCCCTATTAGTCGAGGAGCGCCTTGCTGAGACTTCGGTAGTTCCAGAGCCGAAGAGAGTTCGTACTGGTATATCAGCACGGAGACAGACATTCAGACGCCGCAGCAGGTATCGTTCAGGTATGAGGAGTGGCAGAGATTCGAGACGAGGCCAGATGTTTAGTTCGTATCCACGGAGAGTCAGCAGTCGTCGCGAGGTTGCTATAGATGCGGCAATCTACTTCTGTTAGTTATATGTATGCCCTAGAGGCCATTACTGTACATAGGATGTATATTGTAGTGGATGCTAGGACATATATAGGGAGGACTTTCTTGCTCGACATGATAGTATGCTATCTGGTTACTCTTTACCTTAACGTGTACATTGATTGTCTCTCTGTTACATGTTGGTAAAGCTCTTAGGATGTGTACTTGACTACCTGGACTATGATGCGGATCATACTAGTGGGGACATGGTAGTCTATAAGTACATCCTTGAAAGTCCCTAGTCGTGGGTGTATCGAGACGGGGCATCGATATACTAGAGTAGACTAGCGTATACCTTCTCGACCCATACAGATGGGCGATGGATGATCCCATATCCATCGGTGTTTGACATCGGAGATGATATACGGGTGCTCAGTGGAGACTGGGTACACTGGACGGACTCGCCGAGAACTCCCAGATGGTATTATACCTCACGTCAGATGGCAGTTCTCTGGTGACACTGGTACAGAGTAGTCTGTTGACCCGAGATCGTCATAGAGTCTTGTGTGGTTCCCACTGTGCTTTGATTTCCATCTTACCACGTCCAAGAGGGCGTGCAAAACGGTGGTTTTTGGGTACAGTCCCGAGTCACATGGAGGCAATGAGCGATAGGAGGGGATTCGTCTCTCCCGGTATAGGGGGTTGATGTTGCGCTGTGTTCGATTGGCTATAACAGGAAATCCCTGGCCAGGGTTGCTGAGATTTACTGGTAAGTGTTACCAGTAGTTTCTTGAATTGTTATAGACCTCATATCGACACGACTTATCGAGCTATTGGGGTCTGACGTTTACCACCCCTAGGCGAGATATGCGATATATCAGACGATCAGACCGGACTGTATGGTAGTGTTACTGGTTGGATTCACTGGAGTGTGAGCGGGCTTGCTCGTCGATCTTATGATCGCTCAATACCCGGGTGGCCGTTACGTTTAGCAGACCGCTTGCGGCTTGTGGGTGTTTGATATGATCATCATCTGCTGCCGGCGTATTGACGAGTCTTTAGAGTCCTACACAGAGGTTTCCTGGCTCAAGCGAAACGAAATAGGAGCGCATATGAGATATGTGCGGGACCGAGAATAATGCGTGTATGTGATACCGTATTTCATTCTCGCGATCAATGTGTCGAATGGTTGTATGCGATATAACCTAGTTATCGATTCAAGCGTTGATTCGATAAACCGATGCATTGTATACTAGTCGGTTGTGTGCGACATGACCGGATCATTGAATCAAGTGTTGATTTAATGTTTTAATGCATAATTATATATTTGATATATTACTTTGCATTAACTAGTATTGGTTCACTTTAAATGGATTTTCTCACTTGGATTGTGCACATTGTATATGTGATATACTTTTGTACACAAGTTTGTATCATGTTTGATGATGCATGCTAACTTGGGTTTGTGTAAAGATTAAACCATGGTTGTGTAATGGTTAGGGTTTTTCATTTTCTTATTCACTTATTTATTTATTTATTCTTTTTGGAAAATGATAAGCATTAAGAGAAAATAGTGGCTTAATTTGTTTTCTAGCTAAAGCTTCTTGAAGCTTTGACCAAAGTCACCCTTTTGTCTCATGCTTAACCCTAACCATTCCCACTAACCCTAGTTTAGTCTCTACACTTGACCATGGTTGGAAGATGATAAGTATTATTATTATTTTCATTTTACAATAATACTCATCATAACTTTATCTTCTTCTTCTTCTTCTTCAAGATGAAGAAGCTTCACTTCATCAATGGTGAATTGAGCAAATGAGTGAGAAATCCAAATCTAAAGAGAACCCACATCCTATTTCTTCATCGTCTACCTCTTGCCAAGTAGTAGAGTGTGTTTCTTTCACAAGTTTTCATGGCTTGGTGAAGGTGGAGCTTGATCTAGCGATGCCTCGACGTAGATCATCTTCGGCATGGACATCGACGACCTAGCTCGCCATTTCTCCGACGAAGCCGACGCTAGAGCCCGGGAATTCACTTGGACAGCGAGGAGACCTCGTTGCGGAGCAATGGAGGTGGAGCACCGGATCTACAAAGGTTGTATTTCTGTATTCTCATAGTTATGTGTTAACTAGTTTTTAGTTTCGCCTAGAAATCTAGCCGACGATCCGTAGTCGGGTTTCTCGGCACCGTTAAAATTTGAAATTGGCATGGTTGATGCCTTGTGAGACCTCATTAGGATGCCTAGGAACCCTACAGTGGTATCAGAGCCTAGCTAGAGCCTTAGGCGAAGTCTAGACGGAATTTGAAACCCGAACGAACCCGAAACCCAACTCAAAAATGCTCTCTGTCCTTTTTCTAAAATCTGGGATTTTTCAACATTAAAAATATGCAGAAAATTCAGCAGGGAAATCTAAGAATTACGGCGCAAAACGTTTCTCATGAACAGTCATATCGGCGGCGGAACCGCGGCAGAACCCTAGCTTCTGCGGCGGTTCCGCGGCCCATTGATGACGTCAGCTTCCCTTGTTTGCACAGTAATTCCTATTTTCTGAAGTTGGATTTTCTGGGAATTTTTAATATTTATTCAAGAGTTGAATTTTCTGAGGTTGCTTTTGGGGATTCGTATGTTCGATCGGATTATCAAATTTTGTTTGTGTGGCTTTCCGGGTAAATTTTAGAATATGTTAAAAAGTTCGACCGGATATAAATACCCAATTTTTCCCCTGTCGGGAAATTTCCAAGTGTTGGATTTTTTCGTAGTTTAACGACGTTCTAAGTAGTGCAAGTAACGCGATGGACCCTCTAGAAGACAACAAACCTTAACTCGATTATGTGACCGTCTTGAACTGCTCTTTGAACCTTCGGGTTTGGGGCAGTACGGCGTGCCACATGTGAGGCGTTGGCTTGACCCTTCTACGGCTGGACCGTTGGTACTGAGGCACGAACTGAATGTTGTTAGACTTATTTCATGTGTTGTTCTGTATCGGGAAAACTTGGGTGTTCTATTGTTTGATCGGAAAGTTTGACATTTTCTATTTATCCGGAATGTGATACAATAGTTGGAATTCACAATAAGTTATGAGATAACTGAATGAATGTTATAAACGTAGCACTTTAGTCTCACTTGATCGGTTGCCACGGAATTTTGATGTGATCAAAAGTCTGTCGCAATCACGTAGCGTACGCGGATACTCCCCGGGTAAACTTAATAGACAGCCTCACTCCATAGCCCCGACCAAGTGACTGTAGGAGAACCCCGTCGCCGAAAGCATCTGTTCGGGTGCTCCCGGTAGCGGTGTTCCGCCTTGGTACACTTCGTCGACGGTATCGGGGGTGCGACCGTCTACTTAAGTTTGCGACGAGCATTCGATCAGTATTTCGGGAATCTTGTTGAATTGCCCGACTTGATATTGAAAAGAGTTTTCGATATAGAGACTAAAATGCGGGGTTTATAATTGTTAGGCATGTGATGTCTAAGGAATTCATTTGGTCAGGCATGCGATGTCTGAGGAGGTTGCGGATTCCAACTGTTGTAGTTTTACACTTTCTTTTCTGTGACCGTAAGTGTAATATGTGATATCGCCGGTTTTGTTGCTATATGTCAACGACAATTGGGATGCGCATATTTACTTACGTTGATGGCATGTGATGTTATGTGTTGCTGGATATATTATATTGGATCGTCGTGTTTGAATAGCCGGGGTTTTTTATGTGAGATGAGTGTTTTTCATTTTCATTCATGTAAAAACTTGTATGTAATATTCTTTTATTGGGGCGCTTCCAGGTTGCGGAAGTTGTCACCTTTTGTATATTATTTACTTTTCCGCACTAGGATAGACCCAAGGAGGAGGGCAAAAGTAACCGGGTTCTGGAGTCCAGTGGGAGACCAACTCGAGGAGTCGAGGCCGGGTCTCCTAACTCTAGAATTGGTAGAGTTGCTTGCCGCTCTCGTAGGGGTCTAGGGGTGTGGGTTTGGCTATTCATCGCGACCGTGGAATCCGTGTTTTATACTGGCTCGTATTGAAAACACGGATGTCCTAGTATATCCAATATTTCATATGTTTCTTCTGCTGCGATATCTGTGATGTGATCATGTAATGTTCTATGATAGATACTGTATATAGTATATATGATATATTATATAGACGTTACTTATGTTTTACACCCGCGCTAGCCCTGCCCCGCTCTGCCGTTAGTTACCTAACCTAACGGTGCACGAGGGGACATCGAGGCGAATGCGGATGGCATAAGTGTACGTCGTATTTATCTGTGATGTTTAGGTATTTATATGATGGGACTTCATTAATATGATTAATGAAATAAAAGAAACCTATGATGTTGTAGAATCGAATTTCAAAATAAAACAGGTAGCTACAGTTCTTGCTTTGCACAGCGGTATATGTGATATATCCTGCACCTTATTCGATAAGGAAAGGACCGAGATCCCTTCACCGGGAGTGACTCCTTTAGCAATAACTGGCAGATGCTACACACTCGGTTTGTCT
This sequence comes from Agapanthus africanus, assembly GCA_030015575.1. Taxonomy (NCBI): domain Eukaryota; kingdom Viridiplantae; phylum Streptophyta; class Magnoliopsida; order Asparagales; family Amaryllidaceae; genus Agapanthus; species Agapanthus africanus. The sequence continues at coordinate 372,376,569 of JASDDO010000012.1, forward strand.
TTTGATAGCTTTTAAGTGTTTTTGCTTTGCACAGTGATATATATGATATATCCCGCACCTCATTCGACAAGGAAAGGACCGACGATCCCTTCACCGGGAGTGACTCCTTTAGCAAAACTAGAAAAGCCTCAAAAACACTCCATTTCAAAATTCATTCGATCCTACAACGATATCAAGTTCATTACGCAATAGGTTTTCAGAAAAACCTGTCGTAGCCCTCCGTCATTTCAGATAAGTTGTATATAGTATTCGTGCTGCATTTGTTGGCTTTCGTCAAGGTGCAGTGTGCGGTAGCTATATGCTGCTTATCTGCTAGCATACGATGCGATTGGATTAGGGTAGTCGTGCGGCTTTGATGGCTTTCGTCAAGGGTCGTGCGGGTGGGTTTAATTCGATCAAGAAATGTACGGGTTGAACTTGACTAGCGGGCTATGGTTTGTTGGCTTTCGTCAAGGTCATAGCACGCTAGGGGCAAAATATTATCGGGAATTTCAAGTGTTGAAATTTGCAATGAGATTGCATACCTTCTATGAGATAATTGGATCCCGATACCCGCTGCGAGTAAGAGTTACTCCTGGGAGAGTTTTACACATTACAATTAGCCGATCAAGTAGGTGTCTAGAAAGGTGTCAACGGGGTTATGCCTCTGGGAAAACGAGGTTTACATTAATTAGGTCCGTGCGAAAGCACGGGGGACCACCCTCAAAGTACCGACACTGGCCTGGCTGAAAGATTGGCGAACTTGTAGTGTGTAATTAATCCCGGCTAGTCTTTCCTTTTAGGGTTTGAAGGAAGATTTGATTAAAAGCAGTAGGAGCCATCCTGATTAGATAAAATAAAACCAATCTATTCTTGCAAGAGCGCACGCTGAGTGTTTTCTTTTCTCTCTCTCCAGGTATAGACCATATCACGCCTTAATCAAGATAATAAAACGGATTATTGACCGAACCCGCTTGTTATACTGAGCTGGGGAACGTTGGTCCCGCTCCAACTTATAATTGTTATAAGACAGAGCAGGAAATTGGGGAATACCAGATTTCCCGTGCCACCCAAACGAAGAGAGTGCATGATGATGCATCATCTTCAGGTGTGTTCGTTACAAAGAAATGTTTCTCAGTATCCTCTACGTCCTGGGTATATGATACCAGATCAGGATCCCAGATATGTAATCTGTTATATAGGGCTACAGAAAGGTAGAAAACTGAGAACGGGTGATAAGTTTCATGAGGCAGAAAACGGGGCAAGTGTTGCAGCCAAGTCTGTCGGTTACTGTCACCCTGTATTACTTATACATTGATTCTGAACGAATGTTATTAGATACCGAACCTGATATACAAAATCATATCACTCTCTTTATTAGTAAAGAAATGATAAAATTTTGTATTGTTGGATAATATTTTGAACATTTCCTATATCAAAAGTTGATCGGTTCAGGCACGTTATCTAAAAGAATTGATGTTCTAAATCAAACCACAGTTCTTAGTGTATAGAACACACACAGGAGGAAGAGTTCAGAAATGAACGAATCCTTCTTGAGGTATTGTAGACTAGGTCATATCAATGCGACCTGACTAGCTGGAGTTACATATAGATGCATATTTAAATTAGTTTGAATTTACATCTTGTGAAACTCGCCAGTCATGTCACAAAGATAAGATGACCATAACTCTGTTTATTGGAAACAGAGAAAGAGTTAGTGAACTCTTGGGATGATACATGTTGATGTATGTAAGTCCCCTGTCTACACATGCCAGGACCGGTTCTTTTTACTTCATTACATTCTCTGATGATCTCTCAAGTTTCAGACATATGTTCCTGTTGAAACACAAGTCCGAACCTTTTGAGATATTCACGGAATATAAGTTAGAAGTAGAGAACCAATACGGGTATAAGTATTATGTCCTTTGATGGGATCAAGGAGGAGAATACTTGAGCACGGAAATCCTGGACTATTCTAAAGGAGAATGAGATTCTCTCTCAGCATTACTCCTCCGTATACACCACAAAACGATGATATGTCGGGGCGGAGCAGATACACCCTATTTGATATGATGTGCTCTATGATGAGTAATACTGAGTTACCTTTTTCCTTAGGGGGTTATGCACTTGAGAAGTTGCATACCTATTGAATAGGGTTCCAATCAAATCAGTTGCCTACCGCTTCATATGTGATATGGAATGGGAAGAGCCCATATCTTAAGTTAGTTAAGATTTGGGGTTGTCCGGCCTATGTCTAAAAGCAAAATCCGGACAAGCTCGAGGCAAGGTCTGTAATGTAGAACTGGAAAGGTTCCAGCTATACAAAATACAGCAGATAATTTGGTAGAACCAAAGGATTCAGTAGTAACCAACGAACCTCAGCCTCTCCGCCGATCTAGTAGGGTTCCTCACCCACCTGAGAGTTACTTCGGTTTCTCTATGACAGTGAGAGCGAGGATTGCATCATGAGATGATGACCCAACTAGTTTCGAGCTGGCCATCAGGAGTGAGACTCTGTAAGAATGGCTGGATGTTTATCGATCTGAGATGGAATCCTTATACACCAACAAAGTATGGACTTTGGTTGCTATATCTGAAGGGTTAAATCCCCATCAGGAGCAAGTATATCTTGAGAAGATTACTTGGTGTACTTGGAAAGGTTGAGACTTTCAAAGCTAGATTTGTTAAAGGTTTTCATCATCAACCAGGCGTGGATAATGATGAAACCTTTTCCACAGCCTATGCTTAAGTCCATCCGGATCTTACTTGCCACGGCTACATACCATGACTACGATATCTGGCGGTTGGGTTCCATGACTTCTTTTCTAAATAATGATTTAGAAGAGTGCGTCTGTAAGTACACAGCCAGAGGGCTTCGTAGACAGTGGGAGCAGCGGAAACGTGTGCAAGATGCTTTATATGATAAAGCAGGCATCGCGGAGTTGGAACGTCTGTTTTGATGTAGTAGTCAAAGAGTTTGGCATCATCAAAATGGTAGATGAACCTTGTATAAACAATAAGGTAGTAGGGAGTATGGTGGTGATCCTCGTAGAGTACGTAGATGACATACTCTTGATAAGAAAGGAGTTTCTTATGCTACGCTCGATCAATCTCCGTTTATCACAAAGATTCTCCATATAGGATCAAAATGATACCTCCTAAATCCTGAGTTTTGGATCTATGAGATAGATTTAATTGGATGTTAGGATTCTCACTAGTTGTAGTGAGATGGTATCAATCGATCCTGGGGAGAATCACTGGAAGTGTTCCAGGGTGATAAAGACGACTGAATGTCAGTCGCAGGCATTGTCTTTACCCTCAGTAAAGGGACGGTATGTTGGAAGAGTTCCAAGCTAGATACCGTGGCATACTAGACGATAAAGGCTGGATACATCGCTAATTAAGATGCTACCAAAGAGGCTGTTTGGGTGTATATTGGTTCATGAGATGAACTACGTTCCAACCATTGTGAGACAATGGAGTTGTGGCTTATGCCAAGGAACGCCGGTCCCATCAGTGATCCAGACTTACTCTAAAGCAGTATCGCCTGATCATGGAGATGGTTGATCTCCAGGGTGATCGAGGTTTGGAGAGTAGACTCAGAGGACAGCACGGCGGATCCACTCACGAAGGCCTATTCCCAGAGAGAGACTTTTATGGGATGGTTGAGTATGAGATACTGCAACCACTTCTACAGATGGCCCTAGTGCAAGTGGGAGATTGTTAGTTATATGTATGCCCTAGAGGCCATTACTGTACATAGGATGTATATTGTAGTGGATGCTGGGACATATATAGGGAGGACTTTCTTGCTCGACATGATAGTATGCTATCTGGTTACTCTTTACCTTAACGTGTACATTGATTGTCTCTCTGTTACATGTTGGTAAAGCCCTTAGGATGTGTACTTGACTACCTGGACTATGACGCGGATCATACTAGTGGGGACATGGTAGTCTATAAGTACATCCTTGAAAGTCCCTAGTCGTGGGTGTATCGAGACAGGGCATCGATATACCAGAGTAGACTAGCGTATACCTTCTCGAGCCATACAGATGGGCGATGGATGATCCCATATCCATCGGTGTTTGACATCGGAGATGATATACGGGTGCTCAGTGGAGACTGGGTACACTGGACGGACTCGCCGAGAACTCCCAGATGGTATTATACCTCACGTCAGATGGCAGTTCTCTGGTGACACTGGTACAGAGTAGTCTGTTGACCCGAGATTGTCATAGAGTCTTGTGTGGTTCCCACTGTGCTTTGATTTCCATCTTACCATGTCCAAGAGGGCGTGCAAAACGGTGGTTTTTGGGTACAGTCCCGAGTCACATGGAGGCAATGAGCGATAGGAGGGGATTCGTCTCTCCCGGTATAGGGGGTTGATGTTGCGCTGTGTTCGATTGGCTATAACAGGAAATCCCTGGCCAGGGTTGCTGAGATTTACTGGTAAGTGTTACCAGTAGTTTCTCGAATTGTTATAGACCTCATATCGACACGACTTATCGAACCATTGGGGTCTGACGTTTACCACCCCTAGGCGAGATATGCGACATATCAGACGATCAGACCGGACTGTACGGTAGTGTTACTGGTTGGATTCACTGGAGTGTGAGCGGGCTTGCTCGTCGATCTTCTGATTGCTCAATACCCGGGTGGCCGTTACGTTTAGCAGACCGCTTGCGGCTTGTGGGTGTTTGATATGATCATCATCTGCTGCCGGCGTATTGACGAGTCTTTAGAGTCCTACACAGAGGTTTCCTGGCTCAAGCGAAACGAAATAGGAGCGCATATGAGATATGTGCGGGACCGAGAATAATGCGTGTATGTGATACCGTATTTCATTCTCGCGATCAATATGTCGAATGGTTGTATGCGATATAACCTAGTTATCGATTCAAGCGTTGATTCGATAAACCGATGCATTGTATACTAGTCGGTTGTGTGCGACATGACCGGATCATTGAATCAAGTGTTGATTTAATGTTTTAATGCATAATTATATATTTGATATATTACTTTGCATTAACTAGTATTGGTTCACTTTAAATGGATTTTCTCACTTGGATTGTGCACATTGTATATGTGATATACTTTTGTACACAAGTTTGTATCATGTTTGATGATGCATGCTAACTTGGGTTTGTGTAAAGATTAAACCATGGTTGTGTAATGGTTAGGGTTTTTCATTTTCTTATTCACTTATTTATTTATTTATTCTTTTTGGAAAATGATAAGCATTAAGAGAAAATGGTGGCTTAATTTGTTTTCTAGCTAAAGCTTCTTGAAGCTTTGACCAAAGTCACCCTTTTGTATCATGCTTAACCCTAACCATTCCCACTAACCCTAGTTTAGTCTCTACACTTGACCATGGTTGGTAGATGATAAGTATTATTATTATTTTCATTTTACAATAATACTCATCATAACTTTATCTTCTTCTTCTTCTTCTTCAAGATGAAGAAGCTTCACTTCATCAATGGTGAATTGAGCAAATGAGTGAGAAATCCAAATCTAAAGAGAAGCCACTTCCTATTTCTTCATCCTCTACCTCTTGCCAAGTAGTAGAGTGTGTTTCCTTCACAAGTTTTCATGGCTTGGTGAAGGTGGAGCTTGATCTAGCGATGCCTCGACGTAGATCATCTTCGGCATGGACATCGACGACCTAGCTCGCCATTTCTCCGATGAAGCCGACGCTAGAGCCCAGGAATTCACTTGGACAGCGAGGAGACCTCGTTGCGGAGCTATGGAGGTGGAGCACCGGATCTACAAAGGTTGTATTTCCGTATTCTCATAGTTAAGTGTTAACTAGTTTTTAGTTTCGCCTAGAAATCTAGCCGACGATCCGTAGTCGGGTTTCTCGGCACCGTTAAAATTTGAAATTGGCATGGTTGATGCCTTGTGAGACCTCATTAGGATGCCTAGGAACCCTACAACTTCATCTCGTCAGAGATTGTCCTGAGATACACCGGAGGGAGACAACAGCACCGCATGTTACCTTACCACCTTCACCACCCCAGAGGGCGTTGCCTGTTGTACCTATTGTCGCTCCGCGTCAGACTCATACACAAAGAGGTCATGAGCGTGGAGGAGTTGCTCAGAGAGGACGGGATGACCGAGGCAGAGGGCAGTCAGTGTCATGACCCGAAAGAGCACGTGACTGGCCCTTGAACCCTATGAAGCCTATAGGACTCCATCTGATCCAAGTAAACCAAAAGCCCAGAAATCTAAAACCATTTTGAAGAATAAGTAAAGAAACTGGTTTAAAGAAGTGAAGAAATACAGGTTTGAAATCAAGGTTTTTAAATAACTAAGCCGAAGGTATGTTTTGAAAGCAATAAGTCTTTTCTAAAAATTCCGGCAGAGTTTCTCTTGTAAAACTGGCCCCGAAAGGGGGTACAACATGAATAACAATATATGAAATGATAAAGGCATCCCCAAGCGGGAGCTAGCACTTCGTCAATCGACGGTCACAACCACGCAAGATATGATAATATACAACGCCAAGTGGCGAGGATCAAATCCAAAAGAAAGCTCAAAAGCAACAAGGAAATCCGCAATACAACTAAGCGCGACTCTAAGGTCGAAATATACAACACTGAAGTCTAGGTCTGAAAGAATATACAAGTTTTGGTTGATGGACATTTCTAGATACAATAAATAAATAAGTACAAAATGGGGATTCTTGATGCAAAAGAATCCACCTACCAAAAGCAAATCACCCGCAAGAAGGAAGTGTGCCAGAAATGCCGCAAAAGAACCTGTACGGCAAAACCTGCAAGAACTGTGGCACAACGGGGGTGAGTTGCCAACTCGTGAATAGAAACATCTACAAGGATAAATCGAATGCAAGACATAATCCTAAGTCAACGATCAATAATATAATCCACAAGAGTACATCTGAGTGTAATAAGGTGGCAAGGTAACATCTAATCATGAATATAGTGCCAGGTACTCAGGTAATAACATGTCATCAGTATAAGGTATGTCTGCATGAAGTATCAATGAAGAAATATCAATAATATCAATACACATATATTAGCGTCCCATACCACTAATATTGGTGTAAGATAAGTGTAAATCCAGTCTGTAAATGAACCATGTCTGTATATATGTGGGACCCGTCCACCCGTCACCCAATGACAATAAGCATCATGTATGCAATGTGAGGATATAAACAAAATCATGGAAAAACATCATGAAACCCGTGCCTAGCATCGACACGTAAATCCTCCTGTATCGGGCATCCGTCATTCCGGAGCATACCCTATCTCAATCCATCGGGCATCCGTCATTCCGGAGCATACCCTATCTCAATCCATCGGGCATCCGTCATTCCGGAGCATACCCTATCTCAATCCATCGGGCATCCGTCATTCCGGAGCATACCCTATCTCAATCCATCGGGCATCCGTCATTCCGGAGCATACCCTATCTCAATCCATCGGGCATCCGTCATTCCGGAGCATACCCTATCTCAACGCATCCTCTAGCACCGAGAAAACACGGGGCGACGCCCAAATATCATATCAAGGGAACCGGGTTTTTAAATGGTTACTTATTCGAAAAGGCTACGGTTCCCAAATCCAGAAATCACATGAAAATCCAACATCAGGAAATAAATCCAATGCGACCTACTATGCAATCAATCCATCGTATATGCAACATGTAAAGAGAGTAATCATATCGGAAATCATGCAACATGGAATAGTAAGGTGCATATGTCGAAGGAAGAATCATCTCATGAATGCAATAGTACTACGGTGTAGTGGCATGGCAATTATCGATGATGAAGTGTGTGAGCCGGCAAATAGTGTACGTGAAGCATACGCATCATCGACAATGGTGCTGGTGTCCTAACAGCATACTAATAATATAGCAATGAATGTATGCCAGCAATGCGAATAGCATGAGACTGCAGAAATCTAGTAGTCAACACCACAGTGAAGTATCTACTATGCAAACTACATCTAAGTATCCGGTCAAATCAGGAGGGGTAGGTGTGGAAACCACCTAAATCTGAGTCGGTATATATATAAAGATATATAGTCGGCGATCCCGCCTCAATGTCATATCGTAAGATATCCTCGAGTTATGAGTGCGGATCTATCATCAATATCAGCTCGTACGGTAAACCGTCGTACGGCATTCCCAAAAGCTGGGTACAGGTCAACATCTCACTGTCTCATCACATAACAAATATCACCATCATCAGATCATACAGTCTGGGTGTACTACTCTATATCTAGTACAAACGGTAACATCGGTAAAGTATGCATGCGGGGGTAAACACCATCCCAAGCCCGCAAGAATCACAAGTCATAACCCACGTATGAATCGTATCAAATCATCGATCCCAGGGCACCAAGCCCACAATATCGACTCATCTCCAAGGTCGTCACATATCATCAATCACAGTGTAAGTACATGTGAAAAGCAATGGTATATGTATAGGGTAATTCTATCCTAGGGTTCGCGACTATGAACTACACTAGTCACTTCTAACCCTACATAACCAAAATACACCCAAATATCACAATACTAATATAAGCTATCTACGGACTGCGGGGGTGCTATACGCCATCCACCCGACTTTCCCCCGTAGATATAATCTACTCACCTTGCATCATCAATACGGACGTCACCACGTATGCTTGTCGTCCCGAAGTCTTCATGGGTACCTACACATCAAAATATCGCATATGCGCATTAAAACCAAATCCAATCTAAAACGGCGCATAAAATCCAAAACGATACGATAAGGGGGCCTATAGGTGAGAACCTATGGCACGCCTTCAAAACCATCCATAGTCCTCTATATCGTCGTATAAACGACAATAGTCGAGGCAAAACACATTCCACCATTTCAGAATCCAAAAATACGGAATACGGAAACACGAATCCAAAACGACAACATAGGATATATGTCCCAGATTCCACCCTAGGAAGAATCTATCAAAACTAGAAGTACCCAGGGCCAAGAATTGATGAAATGGGGCCAGGCACGCAAAACGAGGAGATTCCTCTCTGGTCTGGCCGCAAATTGCGGCCAGAAAGGAGGTTTTGGCGGCCGGGAAGGAGAGGCAGGGGCTAGGGTTTGGGGTGTTGGTTCAATGGTGCCTGCACATGCCACTGTAATTCCAATTTTATTTTAGGGCATCTCGGGTGATAGCAGATTCTAAATAACAGTGGCAGATTCCAGTTTTTCCCCCGATATTGGTTTCTAAAATCCGTATTATGGGTTCAAGCTTCAGGTTAGGGTCTCAATTCAAACACTAGGGTGTTGGTATAATCTTAACTGAGTTCAATTTCATAATGCAACATCAAATCCACTCAAACCCTAACTAGGTTTTCCTCAATTCCATAATATCACACAATATCGATAAATTCTTGACATGGGGTTATAGGAAAGGCTATAATTAAGCAAATGGTTCAGAAATTACCTTCATTAGCAACTCAAGAATTTTCTTGAGTTGCCCTCTAGTGGCCAAATCCATGCTTCTTTAGCTCCATGTGTAGATCTAGGGATTTTGCACAATTTTATTGAAAGGAGTTTGGGGTTTTGGGGTGTTTTATGAGATGTTCCATGGCTTGAGGAGGGGAAGGAGATGAGGAAGGGGCAGCAGCAGTAGGAGGAGGAAGAGGGGGAGAATGAGAAGGAGAAAACAAGGGCTAAGGGTTTGGTCAAAGGTCCATACCTCTCATTCTCACCAACTCCCATTTTCTTTATTCTTTTTCTTTTCCCTTTTCTCCATAATTCCCAAAGGCTTCTCACAAGAATAGTAAACCCAAATGAAAACCATGGCTAGAAAAATGTACAAGTGTAGAAAATGTGATATGTGCAAGTTTTGCACAAAATTGCCAAAAAACCCAATTAGCGATTTTAATCGCAAATAGCACTAAACTAGTGTCAAACTAATCACAAAAACTTAAAAATGTCATAATTCACTAATTTACCCTATTTTAGAATTTTCCATAATTTTTCATAATTTTTCTAACATTTTTCCTATTTATTTGCATTTAATATTAAAATAATCAATAAAATAATATTAAATTATAAAAATTCCCAAAATTAATATTTTATATTTTTGAAGATGTTACAATCTACCCCCCTTAAAGAAATTCGGTCCCCGAATTTAAATTTAAACCCCCACTACTAAAACAATTTCAGTATAATCCATTTTGTCGGGGCTCCGAAAGCATCAACACATAAGAATATCATAAAAGTATACTGCTCTACTAGAAATCAATCCCAAAAATGCATATATAAGAATATCCTATGCGTCTGGTGCGCAAGGAATCAAAACCCATATATGTGTCAAACAGGTGTACAAACAACATCTAGGTGCAACGGGTGTGCACGAAACATCTGTCGTAGGCAACGTGTGTGCCTGACAGAAAAGTCAGGTGCATGTGACATGCACGAAAAATCCCGATTTAGTGCATCTGGCGTGCACCAAAATCGTAAATCAAAACACTAAAGGTGCATGAAAACTATGCTGGAAGTGTAACTCAAATCACTGAATACGATAGGCATGAAATCTCAATCAACTTCTCAAATGTAATAACTCAGCGCAAAATATATAAATATTCAGTGGGTGCATGAAACCAAAACCATGAAACTCAGTCACCAAAACTAAATCATGCAAACAGAACGCCCAAAAATACCGAAATCCAAAATGACGGATACGTGATAATCGAATCACAAAATCACAAATCCTAAATACCGTCTTCGGTAGTTCCTCCTTCAAGGTCGAGAAGGAGTCGGCGCAATCCACTGCTAGCAGCGCAGGATATCTAACTGCCTCATGTTCACGGTCTGGCGTCCTCTGACTCTCTGGGTCCTTACCTTCTCTGCGGATTACCTATCACGCGGTCAATCGGCTCATCGGCCCTGTCAGGTGTGCTAACGGGGACGATTCCGTTCTGGCACTTCTCGGTCAAACCTCACGACCACTCGTAAGGAAGCATATCACTGGCGTCGGCCTCTGGCTCTCTGAATGCACGTCACACATCTGATCCTGGGTGCAACATCATTGCAGCAACGCCCTGGAAGGAATCCTGCTCAAGGTCTCTTCCAATCATGCCTATGCCGATCTGTGCGGAGGCTGGCTCTCCTGCACAACCTCTTCTCGCTTAAAAGACACCTGTGTCCTTAGCCCAATATTTTCTCGGAAACTGGTCACCTCCCAACGTCTCTGTAAGCAAATCAGGTCTCTAGTCTCGACGGGAAGCAATGACAGCTCGTCGGTGTCTCACACGAACCTCTTGTTCCAACTGTCTCCCTCGTCGTCCACTATGACGTCACGCCAAGCTACCTATGCACTGCACTGTTCTCGGCCACGGTCAATCTGAAGTCTCTCACACGGACTCGAAATCGCGTATCCTGTAGCTTCATCACTCTGTAGCAGATGTCAGGCCGAACTGGTCCTCGGAAACACGTCTCAACCATCGGAGGAATACTCATCACTCGTCCGTCCTCGATCAATTCGCAACGCATCTTGCTAAGTTCCTCTATCCGAACTTGGTCAACTACCTCGTCGACAATGCCGAACTCTGGCCTGCTGGGTGTGCGCAACACGACCACTCCTGGTCTAGGTCTTCTCGTATCGTACTCTAGAAAGGTCCTGCCGAGGTTCTTTTCTCAACTCTCAATCCTGCCGAAATGCCCGGAAGTCGTCATCCAATGCTGAAACTCAAGCTCATTCCGGAACGGCTGCATACTTATCATGCTTCTTTCTGGAAGATATATCCATAAACCACGCCTCTGGGTGCGTATCACATCTCTAATATCAGCGGAGTGGAACATCATCTCGTCGAAATCTCGTACGAACTCTTTTCTTCACTCTGCTCAAATGTCGACTGATTCGGACTCGTCTCATCGTGGCTACACGAACTGCGCTCCAACGGCTATCCCCGCATCTGGAGTCTCCCAAGCAGTGTCCCATCACAATGTCCGAAAAATGTCGAACCATCCGATCGACTCGTCAGATCCTCATAATCCCCCAAGAGCTCACATCTCGGGTACAGTTTAATAGTATCGAGTACATGCCACAGCGTCGGTGGTCCAGCCGTAGAAGGGCAAACCCAAGCCTCACTAATGGCGCCGCGGAACCGCCGTAAACCCTAAGGTTCAAAGGCTGTCACACGGTCATTAAGTCGAGTTAGGGTTTCATTCTTCTAGAGGGTCCATAGAATCACCTGCATGTCTTTCCGTATACTTTAAACTTGGAAAATGGCTCCTGACATTCGATCGTCTCAATCGACTCTCAACGAACCTGCGTGAAGTCGTCTCTATCTGAAATCAATCCACCTGATGTCCTCGCATCGGGGTAAGCGAACTCACCACACGTCCTAGTCATTCATCCTCGGTGACTAGCGACTCGCTATCATCTCTCTAAGTACATGCTCATGCTGCAGTAGCTCCAATCATCTGGGCGATATCTCATCATTTGCAGCAGCAACTGGCTCATACGCCTGTACGCCGAACAACGCCTCAATCCTCCAGGAAAGGCAACACATAAGCGGTCATCTCTGAGTCGATCTGCTCTAGATCCGAGTAAGACTCTCCACACTGGAAATCTTCAACTCAACTGGGCCCGCTCTGGCGCAAAATCGGACGAATCACCTTCGTCTCTCAAATCGGGTAGACTAGCTATCATCTGTCGCATATCTGCCTGAACGCTCCGGCAATCTCAGCTCGTAAGCTCCGAAAGCAATGTCCTGTCAATCTCAGCAACAGCTGGTCCATCTGTCTGCACGATAGGCGACATCACAATCTCTGAGGTATGCTGTACATCAACAGTCCTCTCTCAGCTGGCAGCTCTAACAAAGGCACGATCATCCGGTGCACACCAAGCACTCGCCTCCACTAGAGGTCACAAACACAAACACTAACTCGAGACGTTCCCATGTCACCAGAAAACACAAAGGTCGGCCCTCGTACCAAACGAGCTCACACCGGCCGTAACCCTAGCAGCAGCCCAAACTGCGCTCAAACATGGTGACAGGAATCTCAATCGAGTATCAAAGAGTACACCAGTGGCAAGAAGGGAAACAACAGCTCCAAAGTGGATACATGATCATAGGAAGGAACAGCATCAATGGAGGTATGATCATGAAACTAATAGAATCGGGAATCTCAAATGGATGTATAATCCAGGATATGAAAGAATCACTGATCTCAAAACAAATGTCCATCCTAAGGTTCCTTAAGCGGAGTGGCGTGTCGTAAGTATGCCGCGGAACATACCAACGGTACGTCACTCTACTTTAGTCACCTAATCCATCAACCAAGGGTCATCCTAAAACGACGAAAGTTCGGGTTTACACCCCCTCAACCAAGTCTAAGTTCCGTAAGGTCAAGCCTAAGTTCCGTATATAAACAACTCCTTAGGCTCCACATAGTCAAACTTAAACTTGAACCAAGGTCAACCTAGCGCTCTGATACCAACTTTGTCACGACCCGAAAGAGCACGTGACTGGCCCTTGAACCCTATGAAGCCTATAGGACTCCATCTGATCCAAGTAAACCAAAAGCCCAGAAATCTAAAACCATTTTGAAGAATAAGTAAAGAAAACTGGTTTAAAGAAGTGAAGAAATACAGGTTTGAAATCAAGGTTTTTAAATAACTAAGCCGAAGGTATGTTTTGAAAGCAATAAGTCTTTTCTAAAAATTCCGGCAGAGTTTCTCTTGTAAAATTGGCCCCGAAAGGGGGTACAACATGAATAACAATATATGAAATGATAAAGGCATCCCCAAGCGGGAGCTAGCTCTTCGTCAATCGACGGTCACAACCACGCAAGATATGATAATATACAACGCCAAGTGGCGAGGATCAAATCCAAAAGAAAGCTCAAAAGCAACAAGGAAATCCGCAATACAACTAAGCGCGACTCTAAGGTCGAAATATACAACACTGAAGTCTAGGTCTGAAAGAATATACAAGTTTGGTTGATGGACATTTCTAGATACAATAAATAAATAAGTACAAAATGGGGATTCTTGATGCAAAAGAATCCACCTACCAAAAGCAAATCACCCGCAAGAAGGAAGTGTGCCAGAAATGCCGCAAAAGAACCTGTACGGCAAAACCTGCAAGAACTGTGGCACAACGGGGGTGAGTTGCCAACTCGTGAATAGAAACATCTACAAGGATAAATCGAATGCAAGACATAATCCTAAGTCAACGATCAATAATATAATCCACAAGAGTACATCTGAGTGTAATAAGGTGGCAAGGTAACATCTAATCATGAATATAGTGCCAGGTACTCAGGTAATAACATGTCATCAGTATAAGGTATGTCTGCATGAAGTATCAATGAAGAAATATCAATAATATTAATACACATATATTAGCGTCCCATACCACTAATATTGGTGTAAGATAAGTGTAAATCCAGTCTGTAAATGAACCATGTCTGTATATATGTGGGACCCGTCCACCCGTCACCCAATGACAATAAGCATCATGTATGCAATGTGAGGATATAAACAAAATCATGGAAAAACATCATGAAACCCGTGCCTAGCATCGACACGTAAATCCTCCTGTATCGGGCATCCGTCATTCCGGAGCATACCCTATCTCAATCCATCGGGCATCCGTCATTCCGGAGCATACCCTATCTCAATCCATCGGGCATCCGTCATTCCGGAGCATACCCTATCTCAATCCATCGGGCATCCGTCATTCCGGAGCATACCCTATCTCAATCCATCGGGCATCCGTCATTCCGGAGCATACCCTATCTCAATCCATCGGGCATCCGTCATTCCGGAGCATACCCTATCTCAATCCATCGGGCATCCGTCATTCCGGAGCATACCCTATCTCAATCCATCGGGCATCCGTCATTCCGGAGCATACCCTATCTCAACGCATCCTCTAGCACCGAGAAAACACGGGGCGACGCCCAAATATCATATCAAGGGAACCGGGTTTTTAAATGGTTACTTATTCGAAAAGGCTACGGTTCCCAAATCCAGAAATCACATGAAAATCCAACATCAGGAAATAATTCCAATGCGACGTACTATGCAATCAATCCATCGTATATGCAACATGTAAAGAGAGTAATCATATCGGAAATCATGCAACATGGAATAGTAAGGTGCATATGTCGAAGGAAGAATCATCTCATGAATGCAATAGTACTACGGTGTAGTGGCATGGCAATTATCGATGATAAAGTGTGTGAGCCGGCAAATAGTGTACGTGAAGCATACGCATCATCGACAATGGTGCTGGTGTCCTAACAGCATACTAATAATATAGCAATGAATGTATGCCAGCAATGCGAATAGCATGAGACTGCAGAAATCTAGTAGTCAACACCACAGTGAAGTATCTACTATGCAAACTACATCTAAGTATCCGGTCAAATCAGGAGGGGTAGGTGTGGAAACCACCTAAATCTGAGTCGGTATATATATAAAGATATATAGTCGGCGATCCCGCCTCAATGTCATATCGTAAGATATCCTCGAGTTATGAGTGCGGATCTATCATCAATATCAGCTCGTACGGTAAACCGTCGTACGGCATTCCCAAAAGCTGGGTACAGGTCAACATCTCACTGTCTCATCACATAACAAATATCACCATCATCAGATCATACAGTCTGGGTGTACTACTCTATATCTAGTACAAACGGTAACATCGGTAAAGTATGCATGCGGGGGTAAACACCATCCCAAGCCCGCAAGAATCACAAGTCATAACCCACGTATGAATCGTATCAAATCACCGATCCCAGGGCACCAAGCCCACAATATCGACTCATCTCCAAGGTCGTCACATATCATCAATCACAGTGTAAGTACATGTGAAAAGCAAGGGTATATGTATAGGGTAATTCTATCCTAGGGTTCGCGACTATGAACTACACTAGCCACTTCTAACCCTACATAACCAAAATACACCCAAATATCACAATACTAATATAAGCTATCTACGGACTGCGGGGGTGCTATACGCCATCCACCCGACTTTCCCCCGTAGATATAATCTACTCACCTTGCATCATCAATACGGACGTCACCACGTATGCTTGTCGTCCCGAAGTCTTCATGGGTACCTACACATCAAAATATCACATATGCGCATTAAAACCAAATCCAATCTAAAACGGCGCATAAAATCCAAAACGATACGATAAGGGGGCCTATAGGTGAGAACATATGGCACGCCTTCAAAACCATCCATAGTCCTCTATATCGTCGTATAAACGACAATAGTCGAGGCAAAACACATTCCACCATTTCAGAATCCAAAAATACGGAATACGGAAACACGAATCCAAAACGACAACATAGGATATATGTCCCAGATTCCACCCTAGGAAGAATCTATCAAAACTAGAAGTACCCAGGGCCAAGAATTGATGAAATGGGGCCAGGCACGCAAAACGAGGAGATTCCTCTCTGGTCTGGCCGCAAATTGCGGCCAGAAAGGAGGTTTTGGCGGCCGGGAAGGAGAGGCAGGGGCTAGGGTTTGGGGTGTTGGTTCAATGGTGCCTGCACATGCCACTGTAATTCCAATTTTATTTTAGGGCATCTTGGGTGATAGCAGATTCTAAATAACAGTGGCAGATTCCAGTTTTTCCCCCGATATTGGTTTCTAAAATCCGTATTATGGGTTCAAGCTTCAGGTTAGGGTCTCAATTCAAACACTAGGGTGTTGGTATAATCTTAACTGAGCTCAATTTCATAATGCAACATCAAATCCACTCAAACCCTAACTAGGTTTTCCTCAATTCCATAATATCACACAATATCGATAAATTCTTGACATGGGGTTATAGGAAAGGCTATAATTAAGCAAATGGTTCAGAAATTACCTTCATTAGCAACTCAAGAATTTTCTTGAGTTGCCCTCTAGTGGCCAAATCCATGCTTCTTTAGCTCCATGTGTAGATCTAGGGATTTTGCACAATTTTATTGAAAGGAGTTTGGGGTTTTGGGGTGTTTTATGAGATGTTCTATGGCTTGAGGAGGGGAAGGAGATGAGGAAGGGGCAGCAGCAGTAGGAGGAGGAAGAGGGGGAGAATGAGAAGGAGAAAACAAGGGCTAAGGGTTTGGTCAAAGGTCCATACCTCTCATTCTCACCAACTCCCATTTTCTTTATTCTTTTTCTTTTCCCTTTTCTCCATAATTCCCAAAGGCTTCTCACAAGAATAGTAAACCCAAATGAAAACCATGGCTAGAAAAATGTACAAGTGTAGAAAATGTGATATGTGCAAGTTTTGCACAAAATTGCCAAAAAACCCAATTAGCGATTTTAATCGCAAATAGCACTAAACTAGTGTCAAACTAATCACAAAAACTTAAAAATGTCATAATTCACTAATTTACCCTATTTTAGAATTTTCCATAATTTTTCATAATTTTTCTAACATTTTTCCTATTTATTTGCATTTAATATTAAAATAATTAATAAAATAATATTAAATTATAAAAATTTCCAAAATTAATATTTTATATTTTTGAAGATGTTACAGTCAGTCACCGGTGGAGGACAGGCGCGGGTTTTTGCTTTGACGCATCAGGACGCGCAGGCGTCCAATGCGGTTGTCTTAGGTATCCTTCCAGTATATTCTGTTGATGCACACGTGTTGTTCGATCCCTGGATCCACGCACTCGTACGTATCCAAACACGATCAGGGAGATCATAGATCGCCAGGAGATCGAGGAAGATCATAGATCGCCAACCGATATGCGGAGTCGGGTGACGGCACTCTCATCGGCCGACTCCGGTAAGCCTGGCAGTGGGACATCTTGAGATGAACTCCAGACACATCTTGAGGCAGTATCACCTGATCAGGGAGATCATAGATCGCCAGGAGATCGAGGTCCAGAGAGTTCATACAGAGGAGAACACTGCAGATCCATTCACTAAGGTCTTACCTCAGATTCAGTTCGAGAGGCTACTCGAGATGATAGGTCTTCGATACGCCAGTACATGGCCCTAGTGCAAGTGGGAGATTGTTAGTGTATATTCCCTAGGGGCCATTATTGTATCATACTAGCTTATATATTGCTTAATGGAAGCTTGGGATATTCACAGTTATATTAACTGTCTTGCTAAACATGGTAGTACGCTACTTGGTTTATATCTATCTTAATATGTGTATATGTTAGAATATCGAGAATACATATTGATAGAGCCCTTAGGATCTTGCTTGACTACCAGCGTTGTGATGGCAGTCACACTAGTGGGGGCTGGGTAGTCTACAAGCACATCCTTTTTCAGGTCCCTGGTTGTAGGATTATCGAGACAGGGCATCGATACTCCGGAGTAGACTAGTGTGTGCGCTTCTCATCCCAGTTGGGGAGATGGTCTGTCCCACATCCATCAGTACGTTGTACTGGAGATAGTATACAGGTGCTCGTTGGGTTACGGGTACACCAGACAGGACTCACAGGGAACTGTTGGTTGGGATTATACCCGTCGTCAGTTATTAGTTCCCAGGTGACATGAGTACAGCATAGTCCGCAGACTTGACATTGCTGCTTCGCCTCGAGTGTGTTCCCACTGTTCTTAGGTTGCTACCCTACCACGGCTCAAAGGAGTCGTGCAAACAGGTAGTAGTTGGGTGGAGTCCCGAAGCACTTGGAGGCAGTGGCGGTTAGACAGGATTCGTCTCTCCCGGTATTGGGAGTTGATATCGCGCTGTGTTTGGAAAGCCATTACGCAAAGTCCCTGGCCAGGGCAAACGAGATTTACTGGTAGGATTCCAGTAGCTTCTCAAGGTGTAATGGGCTTTGCTCCGACACAACTTATACAGCTTTTAGGGGACTTACGCTTGCCGCCCCCTAGGCCTGATATGTGATAGTCTTAGACGAACAGACCGGACTGTACGGAGATTGTCACATCAGGCTCAGTAGGAGTTCGGATGGGTTTCCTCATCGGCCTTCTTATCGACATCTACCTGGGGACCGTTACATACAGCTAGTGCCGCTTGCGGTCTGTGGTTAAACCCACTGCCAGCGTAGTGTCGAGTCTTTAGAGTCCCATACAGAGAGTTTCCCTACTTCGGGCGAAACGATATAGAGGTCGTATGGTTTTACGACAGGGTTCAGACACATACGTGTTTTTACGCACGTACGATGTTCGGACAATTTTTACTAGCAGGCTTTGGTTTAAGCCAGATTCTAGTATTGGATTATTGGATTTATACAGTCTCAGTAGTTCTGTGTTTTCACGGATGGGAGGGGCATTCTCATAATTAGTCGAGAAGCTTCTAGAAGATTGATGAGTTGGAGGCTTAGGTGGAATTTGCATTAAATGGATTAATGACTCATGGTGTGATTCATCCAAATGAGTTAATGAAGCATTTATTGCTTAATGACTCATGAGGTGATTCACAAATAGTGAGTTAATGAAGCATGGTTGATATTATCATATGTTATTCATTTAATAATTATCAAGCTTCATATATATTCACAAATGAGATATTATTCATATCATTTTCTCACTCTCACCTTCTCTCTCCTCAAGCTCTCTCTCTTCAAAGAACTAACCATAACCTCTCATATGTTGAGATCCAAGGGTTAGCAAGACTAATAGATCCCTAATCCTCTTTTATATTCTCTAGGTTACCTTGATTAGCACTCTTAGCTGTAAGTCCACGGTAGCGCCTCGGCCGTCTAACAGACGCCAAATGCGGAACAAAAACTTTTTACAACTGCCGCTATCGCGTACTATAACCCGGATCTGCCATTAAAGCTAAACCAACAAACTTCAAAGTGGGTAGAAATGTTATACCGAACGATCCGAGTCCTTCGGTCTTCAACCATCATCCCACGCTTTGTTGCGGCTGCTCCGATCTCCTGAATCTCCGGTCTTCTCGTCCAGGTGGCACCACGTCGACGGATCTTTAAACAGGCTCCCGTCTCTGAACCGAGGCAACTCGGTCATCAAGTTTGCTAAAAGAGACGACCAAGATTGATGTAGAGAATGAGTAGAACACTTTGTCTCGTTACGTCCAAAGCTATGGACGAACAGTTAATGAAGTTGCCATTTGAATCGGGTGAAATGAAAATTGTAGCTATCTAATTTCCATACACCAAAACACTATCATAATCTTTTCCCTCAAATGAACAACCTCTCTTCTCACAAGAGAATGGCCGGCCACATATAGGAGGAGGGGTGAGTGTAGGAGAGAGAGGGAGGTGACCATTAGCATAAATGAGAAGATGAGTCATATAACCTTATCACCAAAAACCATTAATGAACTAATGAATCATCTTAACCTAGTCATCAAAGCATTTAATGCACATTTAAAGCAACCATGAGTCACTAATCCTAGTCATCATCAAGAAACTTCTAGAAGCATGACTCACCCTCATGACTCACCCAAGAAGAAAAGATAAATCCGCATTTAACCGAATGTTAAATACGGCTGATAGAAGACTGGAAACTGGCAACTTCCAAAAGCGATCCTGAAACGAATTTCAGGATAACCCCGTATCAGTATAAACATACCCGCATTTGTATTACGACCGAATACAAATGCAACTGAGACAAAGATATTATATCTACACAGTATAATACTCGGATCCGGCTTAAACCAAAGCCGACCAGTATTATCTGCCCGAAATATGACACGTGCGAAAACGCACGTGCATTTTCCGAACCTTGTCATAAAACCATACGGCCTCTACAACGTTTCGCCCGAACTTGGGAAACAGTCTGTGGGGGACTCTAATGACTCATCAACACACTGGCACTGGGTATAACCACTGGCACGTCAGAGGTACGAGCTGTACGTAACGGTTGCCTATGTATTGATTGGAAGGGAAGCTGACGAGCGAACTCATCCATAAACCCTACAGAGCCTAACAGTGACAATATACATACAGTCCGGTCCGTTCGTCTAAAGAGTATCGCATAACGAGTCTAGGGGGTGGATAAAGTCAGACCCCTAATAACGCGATAATTCGTGTCGGTATGAAGCCCATCACCACCTGAGAAACTACTGATCCAAATCAGTAATTCTCCACTACCTCGGCCGAGGATTTCTAGTGATGGACACCTATGCACTGTGGGACATCAACCCCCAATATCGGGAGAGACGAATCCCCGACGATCCGCTCACTGCCTCCATGTGGCTCGGGACTGTACCCAAAAAATACCTGTTTGCACGTCTCCTTTGAGCGTGGTAGGGTAGAAATCAAAGCACAGTGGGAACTCACACGAGACAAATGACGATCTCAGGTCGACAAACTAACATGTACACATGTCACCAGGGAACTGCTATCTGACGATATGTATAATAACAACTAGTATGTTCCCGGCGAGTCTTGTCCGGTGTACTCATAACCCAATGAGCACCTGTATACATCTTAGGTGAACCAACTGACACCAATGGCTTGTGAGACCGGCCATTGCCCCTCGTCGGGGTCTCGACTGTATACACTAGTCTCTCTGGAGTATCGATGTCCTGTCTCGAAACTCCCACGACTAGGGACACTTTAAGGATGTGGTTACAGACCCCAGCTCCCACGTATATGATCGCCATCATACTGCTGTCAGTCAAGCAAGAATCCTATGGGCTCTATCAACATGCAATAGCAAACTAAAGCATGTATACGATGATAAAGACAAACCAGATAGCATAGTATCATCTCGAGTAAGACTGTCATATCGGTATAGGTCCTGCCTCAATCATTGCAATCATGTACCTGCGATCCAATAATTGACTTTGAGGGCACTATCTCCAACAATCTCCCACTTGCACTTAAGGCTAATTATTGCGATGTCGCATACTCACAGCCCGTGTGATACCATACATCCAACTCCTCTACTAATCGGTTTCACAAAGCTAGTTTGTAAAACTCTTGTGTTCGAGAAATAGCCTCAGTGAGTGGATCCGCCCTGATGTTTCTTTCTTTGTCTCTCTTAATCTCAAGTTCACGGAGAAAGCCATCTCCCGAATCGAGTAATTCCTGTCTTAGAATATGTCTGAATATCTGATGGGACCTAGTTCATAAATGAACTCCAAATCCAAACTTCTTAGACTTTATTGATAACTGAACCTAATCAGTATCCAGCACCATGCCTCCCACAGTATCCTCTTAGACCACCTATCCATAATATTGTCCCTCGTCAGAGGGAAAACTATAACTCTGACAATCACTCTATCATCCATGTCACCTTGGAAGCGTGGAATGATAATCGTCTCCCGAAGGAGGCTGCCGTCATCAAATCCGTAGAACATACACTCTTGTTCTAAAACCGTTTCCTTATGTTTCTCCAGGATTGGATTAATATAAACTTATTGCATCTAGTGCAAAAACAACATCTGGTGTGGTACTTGACATTTCATGATTGACTCAATTGCCTAAGCAAGTGATCTGCCAATCATGCGCATCCTTCTCTCCTTTAGTCTGTAAGACACCTTTAGAGAGGGTGACTCCATCACCTGTAGGTACACCACTATGCCAGGAGTCATCTATTCTAAAATACTATTAGAATACTGTCAAAGTACCCACATTGGGAAACTACCCAAATCTAGATCTAATACCATAGATCTAGTAACCAGAATGTCAGATATTATATCCACATCCTTTGTGGAGAAATAGCTGTGTGACGACCAAAGTACAACCGATCGTAGTGTAGGAATTTTACTTCCTACTCTGTGTATGTCATCCAAATACCAGGACATCACACCCTACTACCTTCTCACCAGATCCATCTCCTATTCTGATGAAGTCAAACCCATGACTGTCACATCAAAAATAGATGATCTAATCTCCGTTATATATGCTCAAGCCTATAAATAGACATAAGCAACTTGCCCACTATGCTTCCGCTGCTCCCACTGACCACAACAACCCTCTGGCAGAATAATATACACGTGCATTTCTAAAGCCAGTTCAGAACGACGCTATACTTATCCTCTTGCCGGGTCTCATAGTCTTGAACAACAGTAGTGTCAAGTCTGGGTAAAAAAGAACCTCCATGTCACCGTCCTTGAGGCTACCGGACTACCTCTCGGGTGTCTGAGGTTACCAACCATATCTGCGGAGTGGCTATTGGAATGTCAAACCTGATTGAATATATAGGTCCTATTAAATTTTTCGTAATCGTTTGCGGTTCTGGAATCACTTCCAGTTCTACCATACTCCCACTACTGTTTTCTGAAAAAATACATTTTACTAAAACTGTGGCGAGTCAAGAACAATATCACTATTGATCTTCCAGATGGTAGAAAATCAATCCTCATCAAAGCCAGGGTCAACCCACAAACTGCCATTACAGAAACGTGCCTTGAGTTATCCAGTGTCTGGTTTTAAGCATAAGCCGGACAACTCCCTGTATCTTAACATCGTTAAGATATGAACCATTCTATATACAATATAGAAATAGAGGCACTAATTTAATTGGAACCAGATTCAAACCATGCAACTGTCGCTAGTGCATATCAACTTAATGGAGATAGGATAATCAGCATTACTCAACTTAGGAATACATCCAATTATGAGTAACACGAAAGAGAAACAAGTTTCTCAAAATCATTACTTGAATACCAATCACAAGAATCTACATCTTCGATTTCTTTGAAGAATCCCGATACTTGCGATACCTGGTTTTCTACTTTATTCTTATACCCACAACTTCTCAAAACTAAGACATTGTATTTCTACGAAACACTTGTCTAAAAACTAGAGAAGTCACAAGTAAACAGAACATAGTACGAGGACCTACCCCTTTGTCCTTACGGACACTGGACAACATACAATACTCTGTATAAGTCCGCTGTGTTTGAATAACTCAAAACTTGTGCATCGTAGGTTGAAAACTGTACTTATGGTTAAGAACTACTCCGTTGTTCAATACTCTTTATCCAATCGTGAACTGATATAGGTAAATGTCACAAACATAATTTCAAAAAGTTATATCTCACTATATAATAATAAACGTACAAATATATCATTTTGAAATTGGTGCACAACAACGGATATTCAAAACCAAATACATGCCGTCTGGAAAAAACTCAGGCGACTTCCTCAAATATCACCAATTACAATGAATTCCGATATAATGAGGATGATCACCTTATTCCCAATAACCTACTCCCACTCATCATCTGTAAAACCATACAGATATGAGAATAAAACCTGGTAAATACATACCCTGGAGTAAGTATCTAATCGGGAAATCAGTTTTCCTTTAACAATGCACTGAAACATGAAAATGTTTCGTAGGGGTATCCTGGTATTCTTAATAATGCCTCTTCCATAATCCAATTCATGACTTTAACCGTATATTTTATTGCCATCTCTCCAAATCTCTTTATTTGTCTTTATTCATTACCTTCTGTACACCATCGTTAGGCTAAATGGTTTTCTTCCTTCCCTACCGTTCGGCACCTGCCTATGGTTTGGAAGAAGACTATCCAGTAAGCATAATAGGTGTACTCTCCTAATACTAGGAGTACTCGTAACTGGAGAGAAGGTGATGATAAAAGAAAACTGAATAATACCTTATTCTATTAAAGGTGAAATAGGAGTAGCGATGAAGTACGCGGTTTGGTCGTGAATGATAACAGTCGCATTTTACTTTGCCATCTTTCTAATCCCTTTATCTTGTCTTTACATATTACCTTCTGCACACCTAACTTAGGCTAATTGGTTTTCTTCAATCCCTACATTTCGGCACCAGCCTATGGTTTGGAATAAGACTATCCAATAAGCATAATAGGTGTACTCTCCTAATCCTAGGAGTACTCGCAACTTGAGAGATGGTGATAATAAAAGACAACTGAATAAACCAATTCTATTTCTCCTGAACCTGGATCCATCCTCGAAGAAGTCCCTTCGAGTTTGTATATAACCATACGATGGATCTATCCAATGTAAGTGGATGTCCGTAGTAATACGGGGTGTTCTGAGAAATGCAAAGGGTAAAAGAAGGAGCGGCAATGACTTATGCAACTTTAGACAACCCAAAAGCCAATATTTTAAGAAGGTTCGGTCAACTTGGTCACTGAGTCATAGTCTAGGGTCGGTCAAAGGTCGCTGCCAAAAAGAGAGAGAGAAAAGAAACACTCTGCGTGCATTCTAACCTAGATCAGAATGGTTATCACTTTATCTAATCAGGAAACCTCCCACTGTTATCTCAAATTCACCTCCAAACCTTAAAGAAGAATTAGTCGGGATCACCCGAGGAGTAAACCAACTCATCAGTGAGAATCGGGATCCAACTATCATCGCATGATAACGTGATGGAATCCACTCACGTTATCACACTCCAGAAGGTATGCGCATGCCTGGCAAGTTTCAGTATGTTTGAAACTCCCGATGTGATTTTTGCATCATGCTCTTATGACCTTGACGAAGGCCAAAATATCATAAGTCACATGTCAAGTTCTACCCGTTATTGTCCAGGTCAATTTGAACCCACCCATACATACCCTTGACGAAGGCCAAAATAGTAGTATGACTATCCCAAACCAACACATCTATCTATGCAACAAATGAATACCCAAGCAGCTACCAAACACTATGCCTTAACGAAGGCCAACATACATAGCTTGAATACTACTGAATACCCAAAAGAAATGACGGAGGGCTACGACTGGTTTTTGGAGAAAAACCTTTAACGTAATGAACTTGATTTCGTTGAAGGAACCTGATAGCTTTTCATAAAAATATAATGACGAAAACCTTTTGCTAAAGAGGTCACTCCCGGTGAAGGGATCTCGGCTCTTTCCTCGTGGAATGAGGTGCAGGATATTCCAACTGAATACCGCGATGCAAAGCAACTTGTAATCGACTATATTGAAGTTATTACCCTGACGTAAACTTCTTCCTAAGGGGTCACTCCCGGTGAAGGGATCTCGTCCCTTGCCTCGTCGAATGAGTTGCAGGATATTCTAACTGAATATCACTATACAAAACAAAAGGAAACATCTTTGTAATAACACTTTTTAAATTGGTTCTAACAACATCAAATATAGGTTTGTTTTATCCTTGCATTGATAAGAATCAATGCAATCCCATCAATCAATCACACCAGAAAAGAACGAAAAATAAAATGTACGTATATGCCATCCGCATTCGCCACAGGGTCCCGTCATCACCCGTTAGGTTACTTAACTAACGACAGAGCGGGGACTGGACTAGCGCGGGTGCAAAACATATACAACATCTAATAGTATATATACCAATATACAAGAATCGCTCCAGGCGTGATAATATGCAACATTACATAAAAAGTAATAAGCATCACAGAACAATACAGATAATCTGGGATCCCCGGGTTTCACAGAGCCGCTACTGAAACCCGACGTTCCCCTGGTTGTGTGGATAGCCTGTGCAATGAAAACCTAGACCCCTACGGGTGCGGCAAGTTACCCGCCAAAACCTGAAGCGAGGCAGCCCCCTACAGCAAAATGAATGGACCACCCGGCACTTCACGGAATCCGGTAACTTGAGCACCCCTCCTTGGGTCGACCTGTACCCCCTACGAGTGCGGCGAATAGTCTGCCAATTCTAGAGTGAGGACTCTCTGCTCTCAAAGACATGAGATACGGACCCGTTGCCCTCCAGAACCCGGCTATCCGTGCACTCCTTCGCCGGATAAACCTAGTACAGAAATAAAAATATGTACAACGGGTACATCGACCTCAACCCAGTCGTGCCCCAAAAGAATATTATACAAACAGGCAGCAACGGCAGTCCACATGTTGGACGCTCGCCCCGCAATATCAAATGTACAAATAAATACAAACTGCACTACCATTGTACACTGCTATCCACCACGACAAATCCGCAACATCACAGCACAACACAGAACATCAACGCGAATGTCACGTTCGCAAATCCGTCTAAAAGAACTATAGCAATTGGACGCGGTTTACCGCTCAAATGAAATTCCCGGTCGGAGATATAATATAAGTACTGTAAACTAACACGTTTAAATTTCGATCGACAAAATATCCCAAAGTGGGCCCCACAAACATCTGCTGTACAGTAACAAAATATGGGCCCAAAAGAAATATTCCATAAACAACAATTTTACAAGAAGAACCTACTGTAGAAAAAGGGTTTACCGTAGCTCCAAAACGGCGGCGGAACCGCGGCCAAACTAGGGTTTGCGCGGCGGTTCCGCGGCGATTTGGAAGCTTCAGTTGACCAAATTTCACCAGAATTCTTAAAAAAGCCTGCTCTCTTTTCTGTGATATGCAAAATAATTTTTAGACCCTTTTAAAAATCGACAGAAACTTTTACACAGAAAATTGTGATTTTCGAAATTCCGTTCGATCGATGTTTTAAACGCGTTAGCATAAGTTAGTATAGCTTAATGGTGAGGCTCTGATACCACTGTAAGTCCACGGTAGCGCCCCGGCCATCTAACAGACACGAAATGCGGAACAAAAACTTTTTACAACTGGCGCTATCGTGTACTATAACCCGGATCTGCCATTAAAGCTAAACTAACAAACTACAAAGTGGGTAGAAATGTTATACCGAACGATACGAGTCCTTCGGTCTTCAACCATCATTCCACGCTTTGTTGCAGCTGCTCCGATCTCCTGAATCTCCGGTCTTCTCGTCCAGGTGGCACCACGTCGACGGATCTTTAAACGGGCTCCCGCCTCTGAACCGAGGCAACTCGGTCGTCAAGTTTGCTAAAAGAGACGACCAAGATTGATGTAGAGAATGAGTAGAACAATTTGTCTCGTTACGTCCAAAGCTATGGACGAACGGTTAATGAAGTTGCCATTTGAATCGGGTGAAATGAGAATTGTAGCTATCTAATTTCCATACACCAAAACACTATCATAATCTTTTCCCTCAAATGAACAATCTCTCTTCTCACAAGAGAATGGCCGGCCACATATAGGAGGAGGGGTGAGTGTAGGAGAGAGAGGGAGGTGACCATTAGCATAAATAAGAAGATGAGTCATATAACCTTGTCACCAAAAACCATTAATGAATTAATGAATCATCTTAACCTAGTCATCAAAGCATTTAATGCACATTTAAAGCAACCATGAGTCACTAATGCTAGTCATCATCTAGAAACTTCTAGAAGCATGACTCACCCTCTTGACTCACCCAAGAAGAAAAGATAAATCCGCATTTAACCGAATGTTAAATACGGCTGATAGAAAACTGGAAACTGGCAACATCCAAAAGCGATCCTGAAACAAATTTCAGGATAACCCCATATCAGTATAAACATACCCGCATTTGTATTACGACCGAATACAAATGCAACTGAGACAAAGATATTATATCTACACAGTATAATACTCGGATCCGGCTTAAACCAAAGCCGACCAGTATTATCTGCCCGAAATATGACACGTGCGAAAACGCACGTGCATTTTCCGAACCTTGCCATAAAACCATACGGCCTCTACAACATTTCGCCCGAACTTGGGAAACGGTCTGTGGGAGACTCTAATGACTCATCAACACACTGGCACTGGGTATAACTACTAGCACGTCAGAGGTACGAGTTGTACGTAACGATTGCCTATGTTTTGATTGGAAGGGAAGCTGACGAGCGAACTCATCCAAAAACCCTACAGAGCCTAACAGTGACAATATACATACAGTCCGGTCCGTTCGTCTAAAGAGTATCGCATATCGAGTCTAGGGGGGTGGATAATGTCAGACCCCTAATAACGCGATAATTCGTGTCGGTATGAAGCCCATCACCACCTGAGAAACTACTGATCCAAATCAGTAATTCTCCACTACCTCGGCCGAGGATTTCTAGTGATGGACACCCATGCACTGTGCGACATCAACCCCCAATACTGGGAGAGTCGAATCCCCGACGATCCGCTCACTGCCTCCATGTGGCTCGGGACTGTACCCAAAAAATACCTGTTTGCACGTCTCCTTTGAGCATGGTAGGGTAGAAATCAAAGCACGGTGGGAACTCACACGAGAAAAATGACGATCTCAGGTCGACAAACTAACTTGTACACATGTCACCAGGGAACTGCTATCTGACGATATGTATAATACCAACTAGCATGTTCCCGGCGAGTCCTGTCCGGTGTACTCATAACCCAATGAGCACCTGTATACATCTTAGGTGAACCAACTGACACCAATGGCTTGTGAGACCGTCCATTGCCCCTCATTGGGGTCTCGACTGTATACACTAGTCTACTCTGGAGTATCGATGCCCTGTCTCGAAACTCCCACGACTAGGGACACTTTAAGGATGTGCTTACAGACCCCAGCTCCCACGTATACGATCGCCATCATACTGCTGGCAGTCAAGCAAGAATCCTATGGGCTCTATCAACATGCAATAGCGAACTAAAGCGTGTATACGATGATAAAGACAAACCAGATAGCATACTATCATCTCGAGCGAGACTGTCATATCGGTATAGGTCCTGCTTCAATCATTGCAATCACATACCTGCGATCCAATAATTGACTTTGAGGGCACTATCTCCAACATTAGCAACCTAGTTACCTCAAGTGAGAGGTTAAAGCTTGGAGAAGTAGCTCTCGGGTGGATCTTCTATCACAGCGAGGAGGGCGACAAGGAGGTGGTCAACGAGAACAAGGACTTGATTAATTAGGTATATGTCACGACCTAAAATATTAGCTCGTGACCAGCACTTGAATCACGCAACGTCTAAAGGCGTAACGGAATTCAAGTAAGCTGAAACCCAGAAATCTAAAACTTTTTAAGAAAATAAAGGAGGTGGAGTTTTTGAAATAAAGGTATAATAAAATCAAGTGTGCTTAATGTATAGAAAGAAACATGAATGATGCAAATGAAATTTTCTAGTTTGAAAAACATGTTTCGTCTTTTGAAAAAATTTGGCAGCACCTCCTTTGTATATTTTGATCCAAAACCGCAAATACATAGCAAGAATAATGGCATCCCCAAGCGGGAGCTAGCTCTTTGCAAAACGGAAGATCACAACCACGCAAAACAGTATAAATAAGTATACGACGCCCAACGGCGAAGTTCACCACAAAAGATAAAGAAATGAGCTAATATAACCCCAAAAGTGAATGTAAAACCCATCGCTCAAATCTCGCAACTACAAGTCTCACTAAGTCTCATTACTTATACAAATTCTAATTTTGATTGATTGATAGAGTTAACTAGATACAATATGACATATAATACAAAAGTCGGTACGATACAATGCCCCACCTACCAAAGCAAAACACCCAAATAAAGCTGTGTGCCAGCGAATCCGCTACTGATCTAAGCGGTCAACCTACAAGAACTGCGGCACAACGGGGGTGAGTTGCCAACTCGTGAATAGAAATATATCTACAAGTAGAAATCGTATAAACGACTCCTAGGTCAACTTTATCAAACAGGTAATACTATGATATCTAGGGTGACCGGGTCGTATATGTGCCAACAAGGTCGTCACTACCTATGTGCATGCGGATAACATCCAACAGTAATAATCAATGCATGTATATGGGTATCGTCCAACCATAATCAAGGTATGCAGATATGTGGATCTCGTCCACCCATGAATCAATGTCTATAAACATGTGTATAATCTCCCATAGTAACATCAGTGTATGTATGTATGTATGTGGATCTAATCCACGCGTCAACCACTGACGCAACAATATCATGCATGTAAATATCATAAAAGAGTGTGCATGAAAGTATGAGGATATATATATCAACGGTGTCCCCCCCGACACATCTAAATCATGGAACCTGAGTGCCTAGTATCGACACTCGAAAACATCATGAAAACCGTGCCTAGCATCGGCACGTAAATCCTCATATATCTCAGGCGCCGCATCCTCAGATCGGCCCTCAGGCGCCGCACTCCCTGGTCGGCCCTCATATCCATCTCGCTACTCCGGTCGGTATCCTCCGGATAACCGCCGAGTCTACATACTATCACCGGTAGGTAGTGCTCCCCCTGCCGGGCTCACCGTCTAACATATACGAGTCTTCTTTCCCCGGGGTACCTCACCGGGTCTACCATGTACCCGCAGACGGTGCCTACCACTCATCGAATCGGGTTTCACATGCCACTCTCAGAACCGAGAAAACATATGGTGGACCCACTGAAATATCATATCAAGAGAAACCGGGTTTTTAAAACAACACATAATCTCATTTGAAATATCCACGGTTCTCAAATCCAGAAATCTCATAAAAACAGCATATCTCAATGCGTAAAATAATAGAGCATGATGTATGCGACATGTAAAAAGAAATGCGAGCATATCCGTGTATCATGCAATATGGAATACTGATATGACATATTAAGGGGAAAACCTCTCTTTTAAAATGATTCCAGTTTTTAAAATATGACTGCGGTTCCCAATTTCCCAATAAAACCAGTTATCTATATAGGTACAATATGAATATGCAGAAGTATAGATGTACCATGTATGTGT
The DNA here is from genome assembly GCA_030015575.1 of Agapanthus africanus. Taxonomy (NCBI): domain Eukaryota; kingdom Viridiplantae; phylum Streptophyta; class Magnoliopsida; order Asparagales; family Amaryllidaceae; genus Agapanthus; species Agapanthus africanus. The sequence goes on from JASDDO010000012.1 coordinate 372,407,936, forward strand.
GCACAAATATGAATATACAATGTGTATGTGCACAAGTATGGGTGTATCAAGGTATAAGTACACCAATATGGATATACGAATGTGTATATCCGCAAGTATGCATGTATCGATGTATATGCCATGATGCAACAACTCTACTTTGTAGTGACATGGAAATTATCGATGATGAAGTGTGTGAGCCGGCAAATATATGTACTGATTGAGAGAATTTAAAGTTAACCGCGGTTGAGCACGGGTCGATCCACAGGGAGATGGTTGTATTTCCGTTCTTGTCTTAGACGAGTCAATAAAGAATTTGTATGAGGTTTGTTCAAGACTATCCTATGTGTATTATTTGCAAGTATAAAGTTGTTAAGAAAAAGATACGAAATTGTAAGCTAAAGAAATCCGTACTCAAAACCTTTGAGCCGAGTCTTGACCAATTGAAGCTAGAGCAATCGGCAACAACGTGGATTAGGGGATTTAAGCGCGGTATTCGTGGAATACGGCTTATTTACCCTTGTCCTTCCGTTCTTGTCTCTTGCTTTCGCCTCCGGCCAAACCGAACGCAACCGGTCGCGGTTAGGAATCACCGTTACCTTGTTAGGGTAGGGTGCCTAACGGAGCGCTTGCGTATGGTTTGGGCGGAGTTCAATGGAAAATAACGGGAAAAGGAAATGAGAAAAGAAAATCTTAACTTACAATACCGTATTTATTCTTAACAAAGATAATTACATTCATTCACAAAAAAGAACAAAGAAGAGCAAAAGAAAAAAACAAAGAAAAGAAAAGATTACAAGTAATTAAGTGCGTGAATATAAATTGCAAGAAAGTAAAGTAAGGTAATAAAAAGCAAGTAATAAATAAGCAATAAAAAGAATAAGAAACTAGAACTCAAGACAAGCATGGGATCAATAGCCAACCCTTAAACTTGCAAGCTCAATCAAGAAGTTGCAAGATTAAGAGAAGGGTAGAGAACGCATGTGAAATGAAGTGCTAATTCCATAAGAAAATACGACCCTTGAGATCAATAACTAACCCTTAACCTTTCAAGCTCAATGAAGAGGTTGAAAGATCAAGAGGAAGCAAAAATCTCAAGGGGAAGTTAAACTAAAGAGAATGATACAAAAACCCTCATCTTCATTGATCTTCCACTCAAAAAGCTCTCACTACAATTTTCATGGAGAAAAGAATGAAGAAGAAGAAGAAAAAGACTAAATCCTAACAAAAAGAGGAACAAAGAATGGACCCCTAAAGCTTGGCAAGTTCTGGGGTATTTATAGGAGGTGAACTGAAAACCTAGGGCAACAATCTGCCTCAATATGAAGTACCCAAACTGCCCCAGAAAAACGACAGAATGAGGAGCCTGTACGGCCGCGGAACCGCGGCCTAGACCCCCTATTGGCCGCGGTTCCGCGGCCATGTAGTGGAGTTGGGTGGTCAAACTTTGTGGCTTCCCCTGGTTTTCTGTCCTATGTAATTGTACATATACCAAATTGCAGTATGCTTCCACAGTTGCATCAGAATTGCAATGGTCCAAAGTGGCAACAAAAATAATACTTTTGACCTTTTCTCCCTCGAGCTCCGCGCACCCATTGATTCTTGTGCTGCCCCTCTCGTGCTCTGTGCTTGTCCGAGACACGAATGACCGCTGTCATATGTCTTGTCTCTGGAACCGGTACGCAGCACTGGACGGATATGGATGACCGGAACCCGGCTTTTATCTGTTGTCAACAGATGTTCTGTATTTGGTGTAACTGTGGAGATTTTGTCTTGATTTGCAATATTTGTACTGGAAACCTGTAATCTGTAAATATGTAACAAACACGAATTAAAAGCACCTACCTATAAACACACGAGCATAAGAATGGGCGGTATAAAATGCAGTATTCTTGTTGGAGGTAGTGCCCTCAGATTCAATTATTCGATCACAGGCACGTGATTACAATGATTGATGGAGGACCTATCCCGATAGGACAGTCTTACTCGTGATGATAGTATGCTATCTGGTTTACCTTTATCATCGTATACTGCTTTAGGTGACCTGACAAGTCGCTATTACACGTTGATAGAGCCCCTAGGATTCTTGCTTGACCACCAGCAGTATGAGGGCGATCATATACGTGGGAGCTGGCAGTCTATAAGCATATCCTTAAATGGTCTCTAGTCGTGTGAGTTTCGAGACAGGGCATCGATACTCCAGAGTAGACTAGTGTATACAGTCGAGACCCCGACGAGGGGCGGTGGCCGGTCTCACAAGCCACTGGTGTCAGTTGGATCACCTAAGATGTATACAGGTGCTCATTGGGTTATGAGTACACCGGACAGGACTCGCCGGGAACATGCTAGTTGGTCATATACCAGACCTCAGATGGCAGTTCCCTGGTGACATGTGTGCAGGTTAGTTCATTGACCTGGGGATCGTCATTTGTCTTGTGTGAGTTCCCACTGTACTTTGATTACTACCCTACCACGGCTCAAAGGAGTCGTGCAAACAGGTTTTAGTTGGGTACAGTCCCGAGCCACATGGAGGCAGTGAGCGTATCTTCAGGGGTTCGTCTCTCCCGGTATTGGGGGTGAGGTCGTACTGTGTCTAGGAGAGCCATTACACGAAGCCCTCGGCCGAGGCAAGGAGATTTACTGGTAGGTATTCCAGTAGTTTCTCAGGGTGTTCTGGGCTACACTCCGACACGACTTGTACCGCTTTTGGGGGTCTGACTTTTACCAACCCCCTAGGCCCGCCATGCGATGCTCATAGACGAACGGACCGGACTGTACGGATATTGTCACTGACAGGCTCAGTAGGGTTGTCGGGCTGAGTTCACTCACAGACGTCCCTTTTAGTCAATACCTGGTAGCCCGTTACGTATTGGCTTATACCTCTGACGTGCTAGTGGTTAAATCCACAACCAAGGTGTTGACGAGTCTTTAGAGTCCCCCACATTCAGTTACTCAGCTTTCGGGCGAAAGGTTGTAGAGGCCGTATGGAGATATGGCAAGGTCCGATCAGATACGTGCGGTATTGCACGGATCAGGATCGGACAGTTTGTACTATAGGCCGTATGGATATATGGCAGGGTTCGATCAGATACGTGCGGTATTGCACGGATCAGGATCGAACAGATATTACTAGCCGGCTTTGGTTTAAGCCGGATCCTAGTATAGTACAGTGTAGATTTTGTCTCATTGCATTTGTATTTCGGTCGGAATACAATTGCGGGCGTGTATGCGCAGTATCGGGGTTTTCCTGTAATTTATTACGGGACCAGTTTTCTGGAGTTGCTAGTTTGCTTTCCGTTTCGGCCAATTTCCTTTGTATCGTTCATTGGCCGAAGATTGGTGGAGGAGGGCTTATTTGCATTGTTGCAAATAAGCATTTGTGGAAGGGGTCTTTGCATATTATCATGTCATGATACTTGTCCCATCATTTGACTTCATAAACTCATGATTGCTTGACTTTGTAAATCATCATGGTTGTTGATGATGAGGTTGGTGGTTGGTGGTTGAGTGTGGGTTTTGATTTGGTGATCATTTCCTTTTGCATGATAGCTTTTCTCTCTCTCTCTTTCTTGTGATTGATCCACCCTCCCCTCTCACTCTCTCCATAATGTTTTGGCCGGCCACTTGTGAGGGAGGGGGCTCCTTTTCATTTTGAGTGGGGAGAAATATGATACTCTCATTCTTCTTGGTCTATCACATTTTTTCCTTCACCTCTCTCCAAGTTCTTCTTCTTCCACAAAAGGCAACTCCATAATCCCAAATTGAGACACAAGTTCTACTACATATTCTACAGCAAACCTTGGGCACGTCGACTAGCCAGCTTCGTGCCCGAGTTGCCTCGGCATTGAGGTGGGAGCCCGTAAAAGAAGTAGGCGATGTGGTGCACTTCCGGCGACGAGGAGGAGACGGGACATTCCGCAGGAGATTGGAAGACGACGAGAAGACCGGAGGACTCGGATCTGTCGGTATATCTCTCTTCCCTTTTTTGTTGATAGCTAGGACTAGTTATTGGTTCGATCCGGGTTTTAGTGCGCGGTGGTGCCGGTTTGCTAAGTCCGCAAAATTAAAGTTTATCACCGCTTCCGCATTCCGGCGTCGGATTGACGGCCGGGGCGCCGCCGTGCACTTACAGTGGTATCAGAGCCTCGCCATTAACTTAGTCTAGCTTTGTGTAATGTGTTTGCATTTCCGATCGATCAAAAAGTTCCAAAACCGTGTTTTTCAAAGTGACAGTTTTCTGTTGAATTTTTTTGGTCTCGAAAATTTTTTCAGGTTGCATAAAAGTACTGTACTGGAGACCACAAGAATACTGTAGAAATTCGACAGGGTCAGTGTAACATTTTCAAAAATATAAAATATTAATTTTAGGAATTTTTATGATTTAATATTATTTTATTGATTATTTTAATATGAAATTAATAATTAAATGCAAATAAATGGAGAAAAATTATGGAAATTATGGAAAATTCCAAAATAGGATAAATTAGTGAATTATGACATTTTTAAGTTTTTGTGATTAGTTTGACACTAATTTAGTGCTAATCGCGATTAAAATCGCTAATCGGGTTTTTTGGCATTTTGTGCAAAACTTGCACATATCACTTTTTCTCACACTTATGCTTTTTCTTTCATGATATTTGGGGTTCACTATTGGTGTGAGAAGGTTTAGGGATTAAAAGAAAAATGAAAAAGAAATGAAAATGAGAAAGGGGTTGGTGAGAGAGAGGTATGGTGCACTTTTGACTTAACCTTAGCCATTCCCTTTGATTCTCCCATCATTTTTCCCTCCCTCTTCTTCCTCTTGCTGCTGCCTCCTTCCCTCACCTCCTACTCCCTCTTCAATCCCTCTCTTCATCTCAAAAACAATCCCAAAACCCCATGTCGGTTTCATTAAAAATGTGCACGAGCCCGAGACCTACAAGATGGACCAAGAAAGCATGGATTTTGGCCACTAGGGGCAACTCAAGAAAATTCTTGAGTTGCCAAGTGAGGTAAATTCTGAACCATTAGCTTAATTTTAGCTTTACTTATACCCCTATGCATGTTTAGAATCGAAATCGGGTGATTTGTGGATTTTTAGGAAAAACTAGTAAGGGTTGAGGGAATTGTGAGTTGTGATGGGGAATTGAGTTCAATGGAGATCACAAGAGCACCCTAGTGCTAGAAACCCAGTCCAATCCCACTGGAAACCCAAAATACGGAATTTCGGGACTTTCATGTCGGTTTGTGAGTGCTTGTGTGTGCAGGGAAATCTGGAGTATACTGGGACTTTTTCAGGGAAAATAAGCAATACCAGGGACCCAAATTAGACCACAGGAGGCCACCCTAGGAATACGACCACCCAACTCCATGCTTGGGCCGGCCAGGCCGGTTTTATAGGGGGTGTGGCCGGCCACCCTGTAGAGTTACATGCCCATGTTGCCTCCATACCTCATATACACCCTGCATAGCACCCTGGAGTTGTTTATTTGATCTGGTTTGGCCTGAGATAAAATCTGGGATCATTTTCTTGGGTTGCTGCTTTGAGATTAGATTTGGTTTTATGTATTTTGAATTCCAGATTTTGATATTTGTGTGTTACCTCGATCGTGTGACGTTTGTACGTCTATATCGAGTGATTTCGAGTTGTTTTGCCAAGGCTAACCGTAGGTTCTAACCTATAAGCCTTTTAGCGTATCGTGTCGGTTTTAGCGTATCGTATTGGATTTAGTGTGTCGTTTCAAATGTTGAATTGGTTTTGATGCGATGCGATACGTGTGATATGTGTAGGTACACCGCGACGATCCGAGGCGATGCGGAAGATGACGGTGACATCGACACCGACACACAGGATACAGGTGAGTAGATTATATCTACAGGGGGAAGTCGGGTGGATGGCGTATAGCACCCCCGCAGTCCGTAATTAGTACTATGTAGTATATTTATATGTGTGATAGTTATAGTGTGTTATGGTTAGTTAGGGGTAGGAATAACTAGCGTAGTTCCTAGTTGCGAACCATAGGATAGATTTGCACCCACACGCATACAGTTGTGTGTTGCTTATACTTGCGCTGTACTTGATGATATGGGATGACTTTGGAGATGAGTCGATGATGTGGGCTTTGTGCCGCGAGATCGGTGATTTGATATGATTCGTATTTGGGATACGAAATGTGTTTCTTGCGGGCTTGGGATGTGTGTTTACCCCCGCATGCATACTTCATTGATGGTATCGTTTTGTGCTAGACATAGAGTAGTACCCCAGATTATATGATCTGATGATCGTGATACCTGTTATGTGACGAGATAGTGAGATGTTGACCCGTACCCAGCTATTGGGATGCCGTACGACGATTTACCGTATGAGCTTTACATTGATGACAAATCCGCACTCATGACCTTGAGGATGTCATATGATATACTGTATCATACGCGATACTATTGAGGCGGGATCACCGACTTATATATATCTATATATTGACTCAGATGTTAGGCGGTTTCCTTACCTGTAGCTCAGCTTGTTAGTTCTGCCGTTTAGTTTAGAGTAGTTGTTAGATTAGATTAGACTCCTACCTTTTTCAAAACTAGCGGGTCGTGGGTATTTTAAAAGACAGGTCAAGGGATCTACGGATATTTAAAAAGGCGTATCTTTTTATAAAAACACCGTAGCCCCTATTTTCAAAACCCCATGATTCGTGTTATTTCAAAAGGAACCAATTGTAGGACTTATGTAGATTAATGCAGATTAGTTTTAGTTACGTCTAGTTTCAGCTCCCACTCCCTTTTTGTGGTTCGCTTTGCATCGCATTCCTATATTATGTTTCATACTATATTGTTAATATCATGCTGATAGGACACCAGCACCATTACCGATGATGCGTATGTACCACGTACACTTACTTGCCGGCTCACACACATCTTCATCGGTAATTGCCATGTCACGTACACCTTAGAAAATATTATTGCTTGACATAGTCTATTAGCTAATAGTTTAGACATTGTAGTTATTACCTGCTACTTCCTGCATACTGCTATTCATTGTTATGCCGCATTCATGGATTCTCATGCATATATTCGCTATTTTACGTGCTATTGAGATTTGGATTTGGATTTCCATGAGATTTTCTGGATTTGGAGGAAAACCGCAAAAACACAAATAAACATATTCTCTCTTTTAAAATAAAAAGTGCGGTTTTCCCATGATGTATGAGTCGTCCACCATGAGTTTGCTGATGGATTTGGAAACCCGATTCGAGGAGACGGATGAACTTTTTCGGGTACATGGTGGACCCGGTACGGTACCCCGGGGCAAGAGGAATGTGGTGATGACGTTGAGCCTGGCAGGGGAGTACTACCTACCGGTGATTTTACCCGACGCGTCGGATATCCGGAGGATACCGTCGTGGTCTTGAGATTTATGGTAGGGGCCGGTCTGGACTGACGGCGCCCTAGATATTGTGGTCGAAACTTTGAGATATCGGGATATTGGGATTTCGTTGGTGCCGATGCTAGGCACAATTTTATGCTGATTTCATTATGATACCTCATCTTTTAAATTACAAGGGAAATCTCACTAAAGTTTGAAAACAGTTGCTTCATGTAAATGTATTCTGTTTTCACGCATTCATATCTCATTCATATGCTATATTGTTATCTGAGGCACTGACACAGACACAGGAGATTGCACTCGGGTTAGATATTTACCCTAGCCTTGTTATAGGCTGCATGTTTTATATTGAGGATTTCTTTTTACTGATCGTATTGACCTAGGATTATGTCTTGCTTTCGGTTTCTGCTTGTAGATATTTCTATTCACGAGTTGGCAACTCACCCCCGTTGTGCCACAGTTTTTTTCAGGTTCTGCCGTACAGGTTCTATTGCGGCATTTCTGGCACACTACTTTCTTGCGGGTGAATTGCTTTTGGTAGGTGGATTCTTTCGCATCAAGAATCACCATTGTATTTATTTATTTCATTGTATCTAGAATTTCCATCAACCAAAACTTGTATTTTGTTTCAGACCTAGACTTAGTGATGTATTATTCGACCTTAGAGTCGCGCTTAGTAGTATTACGGTTTTCTTGTTGCTTTTGAGCTTTCTTTTGGATTTGATCCTCGCCACTTGGCGTTGTATATTATTGTTACATGTGTGGTTGTGACCGTCGATTGACGAAGAGCTAGCTCCCGCTTGGGGATGCCTTTATCATTGCATATATTGTTATTCTCATTGTACCCCATTCGGGGCCAGTTTTACAAAAGAAACTCTGCCGAAATTTTTAGAAAAGACTTTACATATTTTTAAAATGCACATTCGGCTTAGTTATTTAAAAACCTTGATTTCAAACATGTTTTCTTCACTTCTTTAAACCAGTTTCCTTACTTATTCTTAAAAATGGTTTTAGATTTTTGGGCTTTTGGCTTACTTGGATCAGATGGAGTCCTATAGACTTCATATGGTTCAAGGGCCAGTCACGTGCTCTTCCGGGTCGTGACAAAGTTGGTATCAGAGCGCTAGGTTGACCTTGGTTCGAGTCTAAGTTTGACTATGTGGAGCCTAGGGAGTTATTTATATACGGAACTTAGGCTTGACCTTACGGAACTTAGACTTGGTCGAGGGGGTGTTATACCCGAACTTTCGTCGTATTAGGATGACCCTTGGTTGATGGAATAGGTGACTAAAGTAGAGTGACGTACCGTTGGTATGTTCCGCGGCATACTTACGACACGCCACTCCGCTTAAGGAACCTTAGGATGTACATACTTTCGAGATCAGTGATTCTCTCCATATCCAGGATTATACATCCATTTGAGATTCCCGATTCTATTAGTTTCATGATCATACCTTCATTGATGCTGTTCCTTCCTATGATCATGTATCCACTTTGGATATGTTGTTTCCCTTCTTGCCACTGATGTGCTCTCTTTGATACTCGATTGAGGTTCCTGTCACCGTGTTTGAGCGCAGTTTGGGCTGCTGCTAGGGTTATGGCTGGTGTGAGCTCGTTTGGTACGATGGCCGACCATTGTGTTTTCTGGTGACATGGGAACGTCTCGAGTTAGTATTGGTGATTGTGACCTCTAGCGGAGGCGAGTGCTTGGTCTTGCACCGGATGATCGGGCCATTGTTAGAGCTGCCAGTTGAGAGAGGACTGTTGATGTACAGCATACCTCAGAGATTGTGATGTCGCCTACCGTGCAGACAGATGGACCAGCTGTTGCTGAGATTGACAGGATGTTGCTTTCGGAGCTTACAAGCTGAGATTGCCGGAGCTTTCAGGCAGATATGCGACAGATGATAGCTAGTCTACCCGATTTGAGAGACGAAGGTGATTCGTCCGATTTTGCGCCAGAGCGGGCCCAGTTGAGTTGAAGATCTCCAGTGTGGAGAGTCTTACTCAGATCTAGAGCAGACCGATTCAGAGATGACCGCCAATGTGTTGCCTTTCCTGGAGGATTGAGGCACTGTTCGGCGTACAGGCGTATGAGCCAGTTGTTGCTGCAAATGATGAGATATCGCCCAGATGATTGGAGCTACTGCAGCATGAGTATGTTCTTAGAGAGATGATAGCGAGTCGCTAGTCACCGAGGATGAATGACTAGGACGTGTGGTGAGTTCGCTTACCCCGATGCGAGGTCATCAGGTGGGTTGTTTCCAGCTAGAGACGACTTCACGCAGGTTCGTTGAGAGTCGATAGAGACGATCGAATGTCAGGAGTCTATTTTCCAAGTTTAAAGTATACGGAAAGACATGTAGGTGATTCTATGGACCCTCTAGAAGAATGAAACCCTAACTCGACTTAATGACCGTGTGAAAGCCTTTGAACCTTCGGGTTTGCGGCGGTTCCTCGGCGCCATTAGTGAGGCTTGGGTTTGCCCTTCTACGGCTGGACCACCGACGCTGTGGCATGTACTCGATACTATTAAACTGTACCCGAGATGTGAGCTCTTGGGGGATTATGAGGATCTGACGAGTCGATCGGATGGTTCGACATCTTTCGGATATCGTGATGGGACACTGCTTGGGAGACTCCAGATGCGAGCGTAGCCGTCGGAGCGCAGTTCGTGTAGCCACGATGAGATAAGTCCGAATCATTCGACATTTGAGCAGAGTGAAGAAAAGAGTTCGTACGAGGTTTCGACGAGATGACGTCCCACTCCGCTGACATCAGAGATGTGATATGCACCCCGTGGCGTGGTATATGGATATATCTTCCAAAACGAAGCGCGATAAGTATGCAGCCGTTCCGGAATAAGCTTTAGCTTCAGCATTGGATGACGACTTCCGGGCAATTCTGCAGGATTGAGATTTGAGAAAGGAACCTCGACAGGACCTTTCTGGAGTACGATATGAGAAGACCTAGACCCAGGAGTGGTCGTATTGCGCACACCCAGCAGGACAGAGTTCGGCATTGTTGACGAGGTAGTTGACCAAGTTCGGATAAAGGAACTTAACCAGATGTGTTGTGAATTGATCAAGGACGGACGAGTGATAAGTATTCCTCCGATGGTTGGGACGTGTTCCCGAGGACCTGTTCGGCCTGACATCTTCTATAGAAGGATGAAGCTACGGAGTACGCGATTTCGAGTCCGTGTGAGAGACTTCAGATTGACCGTGGCCGAGAACAGTGCAGTGCATAGTAGCTTGGCGTGACGTCATAGTGGACGACGATAGAGACAGGTGGAACAAGAGGTTCGTGTGAGACACTGACGAGCTGTCATTGCTTCCCGTCGAGACTAGAGACCTGATATGCTTACAGAGACGTTGGGATGTGACCAGTTTCTGAGAAAATATTGTGCTGAGGACACAGGTGTCTTTTGAGCGAGAAGAGGTTGTGCAGGAGAGCCAGCCTCCGTATGGTTCGGCATAGGCGAGATCGGAAGAGACCTTGAGCAGGATTCCTTCCAGGACATTGCTGCAATGATGTTTGCACCCAGGATCAGATGTGTGACGTGCATTCAGAGAGCCAGAGGCCGACGTCAGTGATATGCTGCCTTACGAGTGGTCGTGAGGATTGACCGAGAAGTGACCAGAGAAGTGACCAGAGAAGTGCCAGAACGGAATCGACCCCGTTAGCGCACCTGACAGGGCCGATGAGCCGATTGACTGTGAGATTGGTAATCCGCAGAGAAAATAAGGACTCAGAGTCAGAGGACGCCAGACCGTGAGCAAGAGGCAGGTAGATATCCTGCGCTGCTAGCAGTGGATGCACCGACTCCTTCGCGACTTCGAAGAAGGAACTACCGACGACGGTATTTATGATTTGTGATTTTGTGATTTGATTATCACATATCCGTCATTTTGGATTTCGGTATTTTGGGCGTTCTGTTTGCTTGATTTAGTTTTGATGACTGAGTTTCATGATATTGGTTTCATGCACCCACTGGATATTTTTATATTTTGCGCAGAGTTATTACATTTGAGATATTGATTGAGATTTCATGCCTACCGTATGCAGTGATTTGATTTGCACTTCCAGCGTGGTTTTCATGCACCTTTAGTGTTTTGTTATACGATTTTGGTGCACGCCAGATGTACTAAATCGGGATTCTTCGTGCATGTCATATGCACCTGATTTTCTTTCTATCAGGCACACACGTTGCCTACGACAGATGTTCCGGGCACACCAGTTGCACCTAGATGTTGTTTTGTACCTATGTTTGACACATTTATGGATTTTGATTCCTTGCGCACCAGACGCATAGGATATTCTTATATATGCATTTTGGGGATTGATTTCTAGTAGAGCAGTATATTTTTACGATATTCTCTATGTGTTGATGTTTTCGGAGCCCCGACAATGGATTATACTGAAATTGTTTTAGTAGTGGGGGTTTAAATTTAAATTCGGGGACCGAATTTCTTTAAGGGGGGTAGATTGTAACATTTTCAAAAATATAAAATATTAATTTTAGGAATTTTTATGATTTAATATTATTTTATTGATTATTTTAATATGAAATTAATAATTAAATGCAAATAAATGGAGAAAAATTATGGAAATTATGGAAAATTCCAAAATAGGATAAATTAGTGAATTATGACATTTTTAAGTTTTTGTGATTAGTTTGACACTAATTTAGTGCTAATCGCGATTAAAATCGCTAATCGGGTTTTTTGGCATTTTGTGCAAAACTTGCACATATCACTTTTTCTCACACTTATGCTTTTTCTTTCATGATATTTGGGGTTCACTATTGGTGTGAGAAGGTTTAGGGATTAAAAGAAAAAGGAAAAAGAAAAGAAAATGAGAAAGGGGTTGGTGAGAGAGAGGTATGGTGCACTTTTGACTTAACCTTAGCCATTCCCTTTGATTCTCCCATCATTTTTCCCTCCCTCTTCTTCCTCTTGCTGCTGCCTCCTTCCCTCACCTCCTACTCCCTCTTCAATCCCTCTCTTCATCTCAAAAACAATCCCAAAACCCCATGTCGGTTTCATTAAAAATGTGCACGAGCCCGAGACCTACAAGATGGACCAAGAAAGCATGTATTTTGGCCACTAGGGGCAACTCAAGAAAATTCTTGAGTTGCCAAGTGAGGTAAATTCTGAACCATTAGCTTAATTTTAGCTTTACTTATACCCCTATGCATGTTTAGAATCGAAATCGGGTGATTTGTGGATTTTTAGGAAAAACTAGTAAGGGTTGAGGGAATTGTGAGTTGTGATGGGGAATTGAGTTCAATGGAGATCACAAGAGCACCCTAGTGCTAGAAACCCAGTCCAATCCCACTGGAAACCCAAAATACGGAATTTCGGGACTTTCATGTCGGTTTGTGAGTGCTTGTGTGTGCAGGGAAATCTGGAGTATACTGGGACTTTTTCAGGGAAAATAAGCAATACCAGGGACCCAAATTAGACCACAGGAGGCCACCCTAGGAATACGACCACCCAACTCCATGCTTGGGCCGGCCAGGCCGGTTTTATAGGGGGTGTGGCCGGCCACCCTGTAGAGTTACATGCCCATGTTGCCTCCATACCTCATATACACCCTGCATAGCACCCTGGAGTTGTTTATTTGATCTGGTTTGGCCTGAGATAAAATCTGGGATCATTTTCTTGGGTTGCTGCTTTGAGATTAGATTTGGTTTTATGTATTTTGAATTCCAGATTTTGATATTTGTGTGTTACCTCGATCGTGTGATGTTTGTACGTTTATATCGAGTGATTTCGAGTTGTTTTGCCAAGGCTAACCGTAGGTTCTAACCTATAAGCCTTTTAGCGTATCGTGTCGGTTTTAGCGTATCGTATTGGATTTAGTGTGTCGTTTCAAATGTTGAATTGGTTTTGATGCGATGCGATACGTGTGATATGTGTAGGTACACCGCGACGATCCGAGGCGATGCGGAAGATAACGGTGACATCGACACCGACACACAGGATACAGGTGAGTAGATTATATCTACAGGGGAAGTCGGGTGGATGGCGTATAGCACCCCCGCTGTCCGTAATTAGTACTATGTAGTATATTTATATGTGTGATAGTTATAGTGTGTTATGGTTAGTTAGGGGTAGGAATAACTAGCGTAGTTCCTAGTTGCGAACCATAGGATAGATTTGCACCCACACGCATACACTTGTGTGTTGCTTATACTTACGCTGTACTTGATGATATGGGATGACTTTGGAGATGAGTCGATGATGTGGTCTTTGTGCCGCGAGATCGGTGATTTGATATGATTCGTATTTGGGATACGAAATGTGTTTCTTGCGGGCTTGGGATGTGTGTTTACCCCCGCATGCATACTTCATTGATGGTATCGTTTTGTGCTAGACATAGAGTAGTACCCCAGATTATATGATCTGATGATCGTGATACCTGTTATGTGACGAGATAGTGAGATGTTGACCCGTACCCAGCTATTGGGATGCCGTACGACGATTTACCGTATGAGCTTTACATTGATGACAGATCCGCACTCATGACCTTGAGGATGTCATATGATATACTGTATCGTACGCGATACTATTGAGGCGGGATCACCGACTTATATATATCTATATATTGACTCAGATGTTAGGCGGTTTCCTTACCTGTAGCTCAGCTTGTTAGTTCGGCCGTTTAGTTTAGATTAGTTGTTAGATTAGATTAGACTCCTACCTTTTTCAAAACTAGCGGGTCGTGGGTATTTTAAAAGACAGGTCAAGGGATCTACGGATATTTAAAAAGACGTATCGTTTCATAAAAACACCGTAGCCCCTATTTTCAAAACCCCATGATTCGTGTTATTTCAAAAGGCACCAATTGTAGGACTTATGTAGATTAATGCAGATTAGTTTTAGTTACGTCTAGTTTCAGCTCCCACTCCCTTTTTGTGGTTCGCTTTGCATCGCATTCCTATATTATGTTTCATACTATATTGTTAATATCATGCTGATAGGACACCAGCACCATTACCGATGATGCGTATGTACCACGTACACTTACTTGCCGGCTCAAACACATCTTCATCGGTAATTGCCATGTCACGTACATCTTAGAAAATATTATTGCTTGACATAGTCTATTAGCTAATAGTTTAGACATTGTAGTTATTACCTGCTACTTCCTGCATACTGCTATTCATTGTTATGCCGCATTCATGGATTCTCATGCATATATTCGCTATTTTACGTGCTATTGAGGTTTGGATTTGGATTTCCATGAGATTTTCTGGATTTGGAGGAAAACCGCAAAAACACAAATAAACATATTCTCTCTTTTAAAATAAAAAGTGCGGTTTTCCCATGATGTATGAGTCGTCCACCATGAGTTTGCTGATGGATTTGGAAACCCGATTCGAGGAGACGGATGAACCGTTTCGGGTACATGGTGGACCCGGTACGGTACCCCGGGGCAAGAGGAATGTGGTGATGACGTTGATCCTGGCAGGGGAGTACTACCTACCGGTGATTTTACCCGACGCGTCGGATATCCGGAGGATACCGTCGTGGTCTTGAGATTTATGGTAGGGGCCGGTCTGGACTGACGGCGCCCTAGATATTGTGGTCGAGACTTTGAGATATCGGGATATTGGGATTTCGTTGGTGCCGATGCTAGGCACAGTTTTATGCTGATTTCATTATGATACCTCATCTTTTAAATTACAAGGGAAATCTCACTAAAGTTTGAAAACAGTTGCTTCATGTAAATGTATTCTGTTTTCACGCATTCATATCTCATTCATATGCTATATTGTTATCTGAGGCACTGACACAGACACAGGAGATTGCACTCGGGTTAGATATTTACCCTAGCCTTGTTATAGGCTGCATGTTTTATATTGAGGATTTCTTTTTACTGATCGTATTGACCTAGGATTATGTCTTGCTTTCGGTTTCTGCTTGTAGATATTTCTATTCACGAGTTGGCAACTCACCCCCGTTGTGCCACAGTTTTTTTCAGGTTCTGCCGTACAGGTTCTATTGCGGCATTTCTGGCACACTACTTTCTTGCGGGTGAATTGCTTTTGGTAGGTGGATTCTTTCGCATCAAGAATCACCATTGTATTTATTTATTTCATTGTATCTAGAATTTCCATCAACCAAAACTTGTATTTTGTTTCAGACCTAGACTTAGTGATGTATTATTCGACCTTAGAATCGCGCTTAGTAGTATTACGGTTTTCTTGTTGCTTTTGAGCTTTCTTTTGGATTTGATCCTCACCACTTGGCGTTGTATATTATTGTTACATGTGTGGTTGTGACCGTCGATTGACGAAGAGCTAGCTCCCGCTTGCGGATGCCTTTATCATTGCATATATTGTTATTCTCATTGTACCCCATTCGGGGCCAGTTTTACAAAAGAAACTCTGCCGAAATTTTTAGAAAAGACTTTACATTTTTTTAAAATGCACATTCAGCTTAGTTATTTAAAAACCTTGATTTCAAACATGTTTTCTTCACTTCTTTAAACCAGTTTCCTTACTTATTCTTAAAAATGGTTTTAGATTTCTGGGCTTTTGGCTTACTTGGATCTGATGGAGTCCTATAGACTTCATATGGTTCAAGGGCCAGTCACGTGCTCTTCCGAGTCGTGACTGTCAGTCAACAGTGTAGGCGCGGAACCGCGGCCAAAACCCCCTTTGGGCCGCGGTTCCGCCGCGCACTGTGCAGATCCCTGCACCAAATTTCTACAGTGTCTTTGTGGGCTTAAAATTTAGGTTTTGGAATATTAATTTTGGGCCCAGAATTTCCTGATCTGCTACAGTATTGCTTGGGGGCCCACTTGTTAAATTTTGATCGATCGGATATTTTAAACACATTTTTCACAGTATTTACATTATATCTGCGACCGTGAATGTCACTCGATCGGTAAATCCGGTCTAACTGCTATAGCCCGGTTAGACGGATTTGCGAACGTGACTTTCACGTTGATGTTCTGTTTTTGCTGTGATGTTGCGGATCGGTCGTGGGGGATAGCCTGGATGCAATGCTAGTACTGTTTTGTTGTATTATGTACATTTGTTATTGCGGGGCGAGCGTCCAACATGTGGACTGCCGTCACTGCCTGATTGTATTATTATTTTGGGGCACGACCAGGTTGCGGTCGATGCACCCGTTGTATGTATATTTTACTTTCTGTACTAGGATTACCCCGCGGCGGGGTGCACGGATAGCCGGGTTCCAGAGGGCAACGGGCCCGCATCTCATGGCATTGAGACGGAGGGGGCCTCACTCTTGGATTGGCGGGCTATTCGCCGCACTCGTAGGGGGTACAGGTTGACCCAGGAGGGGTGCCCAAGTTGCCGGATTCCGTGAAGTGCTGGGTGGTCCATTCACGGTACTGAAGGGGGCTGCCTCGCTTCAGGTTTTGGCGGGTAACTTGCCGCGTCCGTAGGGGTCTAGGATTTCATTGCACAGGCTATCCACACGACTAGGGGAACGTCGGGTTTCAGTAGTGGCTCTGTGAAACCCGGGGATCCCAGATATCTGTATTGTTTCTGTGATGCTGTACATTTCTGTGATGTTGCATTTTTATCACGCCTTGAGCGAATATAATATATTGGTATATATATTAGTAGATGTTGTATATGTTTTGCATCCGCGCTAGTCCAGTCCCCGCTCTGTCGTTAGTAAGCTAACCTAACGGGTAATGACGGGACCCAGTGGCGAATGCGGATGGCATCTACGTACATCAGTATATTTTCGTTCTTTTTGGTGTGATCAATTGATGGGACTGCATTGATTCGGATCAATGCAAGTTAAAAACAAACCTAATCTGATGTTGTTGGAACACTTTTCAAAAAGCTGTTATTGCAAGGACGTTCACTTTTGTTTTGCATCGTGGTATTCATTTGGAATATCCTGCTCCTCAGTCGACGAGGCAAGGGCCGAGATCCCTTCACTGGGAGTGACCCCTTGGACAGAAGTTTGCGTCAGGGCATTAACTTCACTATAGCCGATCACTTTTGCTTTGCATCGCGGTATTCATTTGGAATATCCTGCACCCCATTCTACGGGGAAAGAGCCGAGATCCCTTCACCGGGAGTGACCTCTTTAGCAACGGTTTTCGTCACTATATTTTTAAAAAGCTATCCGTTCCTTCAACGATATCAAGTTCTTTACGTTAAAGGTTTTCGCCAGAAACCATTCGTAGCCCTCCGTCATTTCAGTTAAATATTCGGTAGTATTCAAGCTATGTATTTTGACCTCACGCCAAGGCATAGTGATTGGTAGCTGCCGGGTATTTATCTGTTGCATAGATAGATGCGTTGGTTTGGGACAGTCGTACTACTATTTTGGCCTACATCAAGGGTATGTACGGGTGGATTCAAATTAACCTGGATAATGACGGGCAGAACTTGACATGTGACTTATGATATTTTGACCTCACGCCAAGGTCATAAGAGCATGGGACAGAAATCACATCGGGAGTTTCAAAAGAACTGAAACTTGCCAGATATGCGCATACCTTCTGGAGTGTGATACCGTGAGCGGATTCCGTCACGTTATCATGCGATGAGAGTTGGATCCCGATTCCCACTGATGAGTTGGTATACTCCTCGGGTGATCCCGACTAATTCTTCTTTCAGGTTTGGAGGAGAATTTGACGGTAAAGTGGGAGGTTTCCAGATTAGATAAATTGGTAACCATTCTGATCTAGGTTAGAGTGCACGCTGAGTGTTTCTTTTCTCTCTCTCTTTGGCAGCGACCATTGACCCGACCCTAAGACTTTGACTCAGTGACCAAGTTGACCGAACCTTCTTAACACTGGTTTTTGGATTGTCAGAGTTGCAAACCTCATTGCCACTCCTACTTTTACCCTTTTCTCCAGGACACCCCGTATTACTACGAACGTCCACTTCCATTGGACAAAACCATCGTATGGTTAGATACGAACTCGAAGGGACTTATTCGAGGATGGTTTCAGGTTCTGGAGAAAACGGATAGGACTATTCAGTTGTCTTTTCCTTTTACCCTCTCTCAGGTTACGAGTACTCCTTGGTTTAGGGGTAGTACACCTATTACGCAAATTGGATTGTCTTCTTCCAAACCTTAGGCTGGTGCCGACCGGTAGGGAATGAAGAAAACCAATTAGCATAACGATGGTGTGCAGAAGGCATTAAGTTAAGACAAAGCAAGGGATTAGTAAGAGGGCAAAGTAAATTGCAACAGATATTCACGACCAAACCAAGTATTCCTTCGCCAATCCTAAATCACCTTTGTATTTCTCCAGAACACTCCGTATCACTACGAAGATCCACAGTTTATTGGATACTCCATCGTATGGTTATATACGAACTCGAAAGGAACTTGTTCCTGTTCGGGGATGGATTCTGGTTCAGGAGAAATAGGAATAAGATTTATTCAGGTGTCTTTTATCTTCACCTTCTCTCGCATTGCGAGTGTTCCTAGGATTGGGACAGTACACCCATTATGCTTATTGGATAGTCTTCTTCCAAACCATAGGCTGGTGCCGAACGGTAGGGAAGGAAGAAAACCATTTGGCCTAAAGGGGTGTGCAGAAGGTAATGACTAAAGACATATGCAGGGATTTGGAGAGATGGCAAAGAACTATACGGTTACAGTCGTGAATCTGGAAGAGGCATTACTAGGAATACCGGGATACCCCATCGAAACATTTCAATGTTTCAGTTTCACTGTGTACTGTTAAACGAAAACTGATTTCCCAGTTAGACACTTGCTCCAGGGTATGTATTTACCAAGTATGATTCTCACATCTGTATAGTCTTACAGATGATGAGTGGGAGTAAGTTATTGGGAATTAGGTGATCATCCTCATTATATCAGGATTCGTTGTAATCGGTGATATTTGAGGAAATCACCTGGGCTGTTTGCCAGTCGGCAAATATTTGGTTTTGAATATCCGCTGTCATGCACCAATTTCAAATTGATATATCTGTACGTCTATTTTAATAGAGTGAGATATACCTTTTTGAAATTATGTCTGTGACATTTACCTATATCAGTGGATGGTTAGGTAAGGAGCATTAAGCAGCGGTGTAATTCTTCTTAACCATAAGTACAGTTTTCAACCTACGACACACAATGAATGAGTTATCAGACTCAAGGGACTTATACAGAGTACTGTATGTTGTCCAGGGTCCATTAGGACAGAGGGGTTGGTCCTCGTACTATATTCGGTTTACTTATGACTTCTCTAATTTTTAGACAGGTGTTTCGTGGAAACACAGGGTCCGAATTCTGAGAAGTTATAGGTATTTGAATAGAGTAGAGAACCAGGTATAGCAAGTATCGGGATTCTTCAAAGTGATCGAAGATGTAGATACTTGTCAATGGTATTCAGTTGCTAGTAATGATAAAGAGATCTTGCTTCTTTTTCAGGTTACTCGTGATTGGAAGCATTCCTAAGTTGAGTAACGCTGATCGGCCTCCTTCCATTTTGTAGACATGCACTGGGAACAGCTGCATGATTTGAATCTGGTTCAATTAAATCAGTGCCTCTGGTTCTATATTGGATATAGTACAGTTCATATCTTAACATTGTTAAGGTACGGGGAGTTGTCCGGTTTATGCTTAAAACCAGACATTGGACAACTCAAGGCACGATTCTGTAATGGCTGTTTGTGGGTTGACCCAGGCTATGACGAGGGTTGATTTTCTACCATCTGGATGAACAATAGCAATATTGTTCTATACTCACCACAGTTTTATTAAAAATGGATTTTTTCAGAAAACAGTAGTGGGAGTATGGTAGAACTGGAAGTGATTCCAGAACCACAAACGATTACTGAAGATTTGATAAGGAACCTAAAGATTCAATCTGAATTGACATTCCATTGGCCACTCCGCAGATAAGGTGGGTAACTTCAGGCACCCGAGAGGTACTCCGGTAGCCTCAAGGACGGTGACAGGGAAGTTCTTGTTTACCCACACTTACCATTGCTGTTGTTCCAGGCTGCGAGACCCGGCGGGAGGATGAGTATAGCGTCGTTCTGAACTCGCTTCAGAAGTGTACGTTTATATGACTCTGCCAGAGGGTTGTCGTAGTCAGTGGGAGCAGCGGAAGCATTGGTGGACAGGTAGCTTATGTCTATTTATAGACTAAAGCAGATATAGCGGAGATAGATCATCTATTTCTGACGTGAAAGTCATGGGTTTGACTTCATCAGAATAGGGGATGGATCTGTTGAGAAGGTAGTAGGGTGTGATATCCTGGTATTTGGATGACATACACAGAGTAGAAAAAGAAACTCCTATACTACAATCGGTTATACTTTGGTCGTCACACAGTGTTTTCTCCACATAGGACTTGGATATTATATCAGACATACTGGTCACTAGATCTATGGTTTTAGATCTAGATTTGGGTGGTTTCCCAATCAGGGTACTTAGACAGCATTCTAAGAGTATTTAGAATGGACGACTCCTGGCACGGTAGTGTACCTGCAGGTAATGGAGTCACCCTCTCTAAAGGTGTCTTACAGACTGAAGTAGAGAGGGATGTGCATGATTGACAGATCACTTGCTTAGGCAATTGAGTCAATCATGAGATGTCAAGTACCACACCAGATGTTGTTCTTGCACTAGATGCAATAAGTTGACATTGATCCAATCCTGGAGAAACAGTCGGAAGCAGTTCTAGAACATAAGTGGATGTTCTAGGGATATGATAACGACAGCCTCATTCGGGAGGCAGTTATCATTCCAGGCTTCCAAGGTGACCTGGACGACAAGGAGGTTGTCAGAGTTATAGTTTTTCCTTCTGACGAGGGGCAGTATTTTGGACAGGTGGTCCAAGGCAATACTGAGAGTGGCATGGCGCAGGATACTGATTAAGTTCAGTTGACGATACAGTCTAAGAAGTTTGGATTTAGAGTTCATTTATGAGCTATGTCCCATCAGACATCCAGACACATTCTAAGACAGGTATTGCTCATTTCGGGAGATGGGTTTCTCCGCGAACTTGAGATATAGAGAGACATAGAAAGAGATATCCAGGCGGATCCACTCACTAAGGCTATTCCTCGAACGCAATAGTTTCGCAAGCGAGCTTTGTGAGACTGACTAGTAGAGGAGTTGGGTGTTCGGTATCACACGTGCTGTGAGTATGCGACATCGCAATAATTAGCCTTGAGTGCAAGTGGGAGATTGTTGGAGGTAGGGCCCTCAGATTCAATTATTTGATCACAGGCACGTGATTACAATGATTGATGGAGGACCTATCCCGATAGGACAGTCTTACACGTGATGATAGTATGCTATCTGGTTTACCTTTATCATCGTGTACTGCTTTAGGTGACCTGACAAGTCGCTATTACACGTTGATAGAGCCCCTAGGATTCTTGCTTGACCACCAGCAGTATGAGGGCGATCATATACGTGGGAGCTGGCAGTCTATAAGCATATCCTTAAATGGTCTCTAGTCGTGTGAGTTTCGAGACAGGGCATCGATACTCCAGAGTAGACTAGTGTATACAGTCGAGACCCCGACGAGGGGCGGTGGCCGGTCTCACAAGCCACTGGTGTCAGTTGGATCACCTAAGATGTATACAGGTGCTCATTGGGTTATGAGTACACCGGACAGGACTCGCCGGGAACATGCTAGTTAGTCATATACCAGACGTCAGATGGCAGTTCCCTGGTGACATGTGTGCAGGTTAGTTCATTGACCTGGGGATCGTCATTTGTCTTGTGTGAGTTCCCACTGTACTTTGATTACTACCCTACCACGGCTCAAAGGAGTCGTGCAAACAGGTTTTAGTTGGGTACAGTCCCGAGCCACATGGAGGCAGTGAGCGTATCTTCAGGGGTTCGTCTCTCCCGGTATTGGGGGTGAGGTCGTATTGTGTCTAGGAGAGCCATTACATGAAGCCCTCGGCCGAGACAAGGAGATTTACTAGTAGGTATTCCAGTAGTATCTCAGGGTGTTCTGGGCTACACTCCGACACGACTTGTACCGCTTTTGGGGGTCTGACTTTTACCAACCCCCTAGGCCCGCCATGCGATGCTCATAGACGAACGGACCGGACTGTACGGATATTGTCACTGACAGGCTCAGTAGGGTTGTCGGGCTGAGTTCACTCACAGACGTCCCTTTTAGTCAATACCTGGTAGCCCGTTACGTATTGGCTTATACCTCTGACGTGCTAGTGGTTAAATCCACAACCAAGGTGTTGACGAGTCTTTAGAGTCCCCCACATTCAGTTACTCAGCTTTCGGGCGAAAGGTTGTAGAGGCCGTATGGAGATATGGCAAGGTCCGATCAGATACGTGCGGTATTGCACGGATCAGGATCGGACAGTTTGTACTATAGGCCGTATGGATATATGGCAGGGTTCGATCAGATACGTGCGGTATTGCACGGATCAGGATCGAACAGATATTACTAACCGGCTTTGGTTTAAGCCGGATCCTAAAATAGTACAGTGTAGATTTTGTCTCATTGCATTTGTATTTCGGTCGGAATACAATTGCGGGCGTGTATGCGCAGTATCGGGGTTTTCCTGTAATTTATTACGGGACCAGTTTTCTGGAGTTGCTAGTTTGCTTTCCGTTTTGGCCAATTTCCTTTGTATCGTTCATTGGCCGAAGATTGGTGGAGGAGGGCTTATTTGCATTGTTGCAAATAAGCATTTGTGGAAGGGGTCTTTGCATATTATCATGTCATGATACTTGTCCCATCATTTGACTTCATAAACTCATGATTGCTTGACTTTGTAAATCATCATGGTTGTTGATGATGAGGTTGGTGGTTGGTGGTTGAGTGTGGGTTTTGATTTGGTGATCATTTCCTTTTGCATGATAGCTTTTCTCTCTCTCTCTTTCTTGTGATTGATCCACTCTCCCCTCTCACTCTCTCCATAATGTTTTGGCCGGCCACTTGTGAGGGAGGGGGCTCCTTTTCATTTTGAGTGGGGAGAAATATGATACTCTCATTCTTCTTGGTCTATCACATTTTTTCCTTCACCTCTCTCCAAGTTCTTCTTCCTCCACAAAAGGCAACTCCATAATCCCAAATTGAGACACAAGTTCTACTACATATTCTACAGCAAACCTTGGGCACGTCGACTAGCCAGCTTCGTGCCCGAGTTGCCTCGGCATTGAGGTGGGAGCCCGTAAAAGAAGTAGGCGATGTGGTGCACTTCCGGCGACGAGGAGGAGACGGGACATTCCGCAGGAGATTGGAAGACGACGAGAAGACCGGAGGACTCGGATCTGTCGGTATATCTCTCTTCCCTTTTTTGTTGATAGCTAGGACTAGTTAGTGGTTCGATCCGGGTTTTAGTGCGCGGTGGTGCCGGTTTGCTAAGTCCGCAAAATTAAAGTTTATCACCGCTTCCGCATTCCGGCGTCGGATTGACGGCCGGGGCGCCGCCGTGCACTTACAATTCTGTTATGAACAAATACCCCCAAACTTAACTTTTGCTCGTCCCGAGCAAAACCAATTATTCACAAAAAAGAAAATCCTAACCGCACTTTCGCAGGGAACGCGATTGCACTGAGCACGTGCAACAAGCCGTTAAACCTCTAGGTGTCCCTAGTAGGAGGAGTGTTGTCTCCTGAGGGTTTTCAGTGGATACTACCCATAAAATCGCGTCAAGCTAGTGTCATAAGTTAACGTTGATTCTACTCCTACAGTTTAGTATTTACGTTAGAAATTCTATCATCCTAAGTTAGAAATATCCAACCCTTATTTTTCACACCTCCTATCTATTTAACCTTAGGTCCTATACGTTCCAAAAAAGTTTAGAAAGATGTTGGTTCCCCTGAGTTTTCCTTCTAAAGTGCGGCCTCAAATCAGGGATTTTTGTCAACTTTACAGAAAATACAAGTCTTATTCTTCATTTCTATCTTTTGTCCAAACATCGATTGTATACCCCTACGTGTGTGTAAATTTGCACCCCTACACTTAAGAATTCAATTCAAGCTATAATACCCTTGCCCTAATACCTAATACTACTTCTTTTCATTAAGGATGGACGGATTTGCTCACACACCTTTCATGCGACTATTAATGCTTCTTGAGGCACTAACGGCCGATTACTGAATGTGTGAACATTAAAGCGTAAATAGCAGTTTCTAGGTCTTGACTTTATTCTATTTTTTTTTCTTTTTCTTTTTTCTTTTTTCAAGACCGGATATATTTTTCAATATGCTCTTTTGGTGTTTAGCTTTAAATACCGTTTTTTCTTTCATACAGGCTTTCAGGCAAGAGTATTTCTAGGTATCCTCTACTATCCCAAGTTTCAAGGTGCGTGTATGTGCAGTTTGTAGGGTATATACTTTCTAAATTTGAACTCAAGAAAAGAAACTATTTTTCAGACTTATCCTCCGGTAAAGCTTCAATACTTTCCCTTTATCTTGACTTAACTCAAGAACTGAACTCAAGATTACTTAGTTCTCATAAAAACTGTAAGGACGTATAGGTTTTCAATTCCTAAGCCTAGAATTTAGTTATTTCTATCATGTCAACTAAACTTTCGGAATAAAGATCTAAGTTACCCTATTAGCTAACTTGACGACAAAGTTTTTATATTTTTTGGAAAATTTTTGATTTTTGTGGGTTTTTAATAAGGTATGCAAATGCAAAATATACAAATGAATGCGAAGGAAGAAAGCTTACCGAGCACACCCCCAAACTTAAACTTGACAGTGCCCTCACTGTCAGGCTATACCAAGAGGGTCAAAATTGTCGGTGCTCTCCTAAAAAAAATTATATACAAAACAGGAAAACAAAAATATATACAAAAAAAAGTGTCCCCCCCAAACTTAAGTAAAACAGTGTTTCCACTGTTAAGCGTTGAAGTTCAGGATTAGGGGGGAAAGAACAGTATCAAGCTATACAAGGCCTTACACAGGCCAAAAGTGAGCACCAACCATTCAAAGATCTTATCGTGATAAAGCAGTGGCTGGTAAAAGAGTGCGGAGAGGTAAGAAATGGAGACTACGCGAGACCGTATGGAGATAGAAGCGGGATACGGTCTCGGTATATCAGAAGAAGAATGGCGGAAGGGAAAAAGAAGTGGAGTACGAACTTGAGGGTGCAAATGGAGTGAATAGATTAGCATAATTTGTGATGAGCGATGTGTAAACAGCGATTGTGGTAATCTATTAACCCATCGAGAGATTGGGTCAAATCCCTCAAGATTCGTAAGAAACCATGGGTACACCGAACTCGGTAAACCAGACATACGAAATGAAAGTGAGACGGTTTCTTGCAAGGTCGGAACGATGGAAAGAATGGAGGGAAGTGATCGAGGAGGGGTATCGGTTAAAGGTTCAGGAGGGTGTACACAGTCAATGACAGGGACAGGATGAATGGGAAAATCCGACTCATCAATTAAAACTGGTTCATCCTCAAAACTATCCTCAATATTCTCCTTAAAATTTAGCACATCCATGCACTTCTCTTCAAAATCCAGACGCATATGGGGTTCGGAAAAAACATTTAATGACTCGGGATGATGATTTGAAGAGAAAAACTCAGCCAAATCTATGGGTTCATCATCCAAAATATTCCCAGCGTCGATATCCTCAATCAAGTGAAAATCAATATTCTCAGACACCTCAACAAAAGCATGGATTTCAATCGATTCAGGTTCTAGAGTGGAGGTGAAGAGGTCAAAAGGTTTGGGATTGGTTTCACTTGGAAGGGACCCTTCACAATCAGGTAAATCAAACACTACAAAGTCGCACAACTCATTAATCATTCTATCTTCAATTGATAAAGCATGTGGGACACTCGATAGACTTTCAAAACAAGAGTTGTGGGATTCAACTTGGGACGGGTAGGTTTGATTTGGAAGGGGGTACATCTCACTCTCTCCACTCAAATTCACAGCCTGTCCTACCGCCTCTTCATACATTGGAAAATTTGGAGCTAGCTGGAAACTAGCTACCGAGTCAGTAGGTTGTATGAGAGCGGCCATGGACGCATTCAAATCCATCATCTGTTGGCTTGACGCTACCCTAAAGTCTTCCAACGACTGTTCCAGACTAGACATGGGTTGTGAAGGGGTTTCAGTAAAAGATTCAAAGTTGTTTGGATACTGAAAACTCCTAAATGGCGGTTCTGAAGCTATGTCTAGGGAAGGTGCACAAGTAGGGTAGGATTGGTAGGAATTGAATGGCTGGACAGGAGCAGGATCAACATTTGGATAAGAAGGTGAATGGAATTGTTGATCCCAAGAATTTAAAGTGGTGAAAGGAGTGAAAGATCGGCTACGGGATTGTTCAATACGTTCAGCGATGGACAAAGGACGACTTGCAAAAGGGGTATCAACATAAGCGGGTGCGGGAGGTTGAAAAGGTTGATACAAAGTGGAATGAGGAGTGCAAGTGTTTGTCCTAGACGCTGCTATGCGATCTTTCAGTGAAACTTTGGGCATGGAGGGGTCGTTCGATGTTCGGCCAAAGCAAGAACCGTAAGAAGTAATGTCTGGTTGTGGGTACCAAAGTTCGGCAAGAGTTTTGCGAGGTGGAGTACCCATGATATGAAGAGAGAAAGAAAGAAAGACAGAGAAAAGGAGGGGAAAAAGAATGTGATCTTTTTATTTATTTTTTTAATTTTTTTAATTTATATATTAACAGAAGAATGAAATATACACACAAAAAGAATATTGACAAAAACAATCACGACACGAAAATACCACACACCTAATCGTTCTAGGGTTCACCTAGGTCAACTAGACCTGCTCCAGAACTTGATTGTCGAAGTAAAACTGTGTCGAGAAACAGGCTCAAGATACACTGATCACGAGGCCAGGTAAGTGCAGAGATAAGGGGAGGTTTTCCAACGCTTTCGCGAAGTTCCTTAATTAAATAACCCTTTCTCTTTTGGCAGTTTCGCCGTTAATACTTTCCTAGACACCCCGTAAACAATATACCGTTAAGCAAGGTTCTAAACACAGTTAACTTCTCCTAATGAGCGCGAAGTCCTTAAGGCTTAAAGTCTAGTTTCTTTTAAATTTTGTGCGGGTAAACGTTATGCTCAAGTTCGTGATTTGTGGGCCACGGAAAAGGTGATGAAATCCTTTACCGTATGTTGTGGGGTTCGCTTGCCCTTAAGTCCGTATTAATGTATGCAATGCGCAAATCAATAAAAATTCTATAAAGAATTAAACAATCGTTTTTTTAGTTTAAGCGCGGCACTGCAACAAATACGGGTTAGTCAATTTTTAGCGTTTGCTAGCGAACTTGCAAAGAATCCTGCAAAGAATAGTATATTGGATGCGTCGGATTTGAGAAGAAGGTGTTAGTAAAATACGTACCGTTATGTTTTTAGGTTAGGAAACCCCCGTTGAATCAAATCCGGTAAGCTTGAAAAGTTCGCTTGCGCGGGTCAAACTACCCGGATCTTTGGCACTGTACTTCGTAATCACCTTAACCTTGAACGTACAATTTGCTCCCCACAATTGCAGTTTGCAAATACGCAAAAATCTGCACACTTGCCCACAAAAATGATCAAAAAAAACAAAAAGGTTTTTTTTTATAAATATATACAAAAAGAATATTAACCCGAATAACAAGAAAGAAAATACGCTACCGTCTCCCCGGCAACGGCGCCATTTGATTGAGAGAATTTAAAGTTAACCGCAATCAAGATGGTGTCGCTATGCAGCTAGCCGGTTGAGCACGGGTCGATCCACAGGGAGATGGTTGTATTTCCGTTCTTGTCTTAGACGAGTCAATAAAGAATTTGTATGAGGTTTGTTCAAGACTATCCTATGTGTATTATTTGCAAGTATAAAGTTGTTAAGAAAAAGATACGAAATTGTAAGCTAAAGAAATCCGTACTCAAAACCTTTGAGCCGAGTCTTGACCAATTGAAGCTAGAGCAATCGGCAACAACGTGGATTAGGGGATTTAAGCGCGGTATTCGTGGAATACGGCTTATTTACCCTTGTCCTTCCGTTCTTGTCTCTTGCTTTCGCCTCCGGCCAAACCGAACGCAACAGGTCGCGGTTAGGAATCACCGTTACCTTGTTAGGGTAGGGTGCCTAACGGAGCGCTTGCGTATGGTTTGGGAGGAGTTCAATGGAAAATAACGGGAAAAGGAAATGAGAAAAGAAAATCTTAACTTACAATACCGTATTTATTCTTAACAAAGATAATTACATTCATTCACAAAAAAGAACAAAGAAGAGCAAAAGAAAAGAACAAAGAAAAGAAAAGATTACAAGTAATTAAGTGCATGAATATAAATTGCAAGAAAGTAAAGCAAGGTAATAAAAAGCAAGTAATAAATAAGCAATAAAAAGAATAAGAAACTAGAACTCAAGACAAGCATGGGATCAATAGCCAACCCTTAAACTTGCAAGCTCAATCAAGAGGTTGCAAGATTAAGAGAAGGGTAGAGAACGCATGTGAAATGAAGTGCTAATTCCATAAGAAAATACGACCCTTGAGATCAATAACTAACCCTTAACTTTTCAAGCTCAATGAAGAGGTTGAAAGATCAAGAGGAAGCAAAAATCTCAAGGGGAAGTTAAACTAAAGAGAATGATACAAAAACCCTCATCTTCATTGATCTTCCACTCAAAAAGCTCTCACTACAATTTTCATGGAGAAAAGAATGAAGAAGAAGAAGAAAAAGACTAAATCCTAACAAAAAGAGGAACAAAGAATGGACCCCTAAAGCTTGGCAAGTTCTGGGGTATTTATAGGAGGTGAACTGAAAACCTAGGGCAACAATCTGCCTCAATATGAAGTACCCAAACTGCCCCAGAAAAATGACAGAATGAGGAGCCTGTACGGCCGCGGAACCGCAGCCTAGACCCCCTATTGGCCGCGGTTCCGCGGCCATGTAGTGGAGTTGGGTGGTCAAACTTTGTGTCTTTCCCTGGTTTTCTATCCTATGTAATTGTACATATACCAAATTGCAGTATGCTTCCACAGTTGCATCAGAATTGCAATGGTCCAAAGTGGCAACAAAAATAATACTTTTGACCTTTTCTCCCTCGAGCTCCGCGCACCCATTGATTCTTGTGCTGCCCCTCTCGTGCTCTGTGCTTGTCCGAGACACGAATGACCGCTGTCATATGTCTTGTCTCTGGAACCGGTACGCAGCACTGGACGGATATGGATGACCGAAACCCGGCTTTTATCTGTTGTCAACAGATGTTCTGTATTTGGTGTAACTGTGGAGATTTTGTCTTGATTTGCAATATTTGTACTGGAAACCTGTAATCTGTAAATATGTAACAAACACGAATTAAAAGCACCTACCTATAAACACACG
The DNA here is from genome assembly GCA_030015575.1 of Agapanthus africanus. Taxonomy (NCBI): domain Eukaryota; kingdom Viridiplantae; phylum Streptophyta; class Magnoliopsida; order Asparagales; family Amaryllidaceae; genus Agapanthus; species Agapanthus africanus. The sequence continues at coordinate 372,437,535 of JASDDO010000012.1, forward strand.
AGCATAAGAATGGGCGGTATAAAATGCAGTATTCTGTTATGAACATGTACGTGTAACATAATCATCATTGATAATGGTGCAGGTGTACTATCACAGGTATATGCGATGCAATAATAATATCATGAATGCAGCAAGTAAATCATCCGCTAACAGCTATAAGGTATACATAACTATCATATATCCGAGTCGGTGAATCTATCAATCGGCATCTAGCCCAAAAACATCGCGTACGGTATAATCCATCGTACAACAACCTCTAGTCAAGGGTGTCACGACCCGAGAATTCGACTCGTGACCGGTACTTAACCACGCAACGTCTACAGGCGTAACGCGGCTAAGTAAACCGAACCCAGAAATCAAAACAAATAAATATAGAGTGATTTTAAAACATTTGTAAAACAATCGTACATGTCCGAAAAACTTCCATTTATTTAGTAGAAAACCTTTTTAAGTTCAAAAGTTACAAGTTTTATAATTTTGGTAACATTTCCCTTTTAAAACATTAGCCCCGAATGTCGGGTCAAAACAAGGTGTAGCAGAAATAACAAGTGACAAGAATGAAGCATCACAATATGATATACGACGCCGTAGCGAAGAATACACAGTAAAACAAGGACAATATCATAAGGATAAGACTGCATAAAGCAAAGTCGGCTCACATGCGAGCTCGACACCAGAATATAAAATCATACATATCGTCCTCACCACTGTCTCTAAGTCAATACAGAAAAGTAGATGGAGAATACTAGATACATCAATGTACAACAGAAAGATAACAGATACCGTACAAAACCCACCTAAACAGCAAAAGGGCTATCTCAGCTCAAAGGGGTATCTGTGCCAAAAGATGCGGTAACAGCCAGCCGTGACTACTCCCTAGGGCAACCTGCAAGCACTGTGGCACAACGGGGGTGAGTTGCCAACTCGTGAATAGAGATAACATATAAAGGTAATCGCAAGCATGCACATGTAGCGTGGCTCTACTAATGCCAGCAGATAATATCAATGCGATGTGGCAGTATGCATAATAATAATGCCAGTCCTCTATCAGGTGATATACTACAGGGTGAGATGTGATAATGAATGCTGAGCATGGGGATATAGTATCTACATGAAGTATCGAGGTGGACTACATAAGTATGTATGCACCACAAATCCCAACATCTCAAACGCCGGTACTCCATCGGCCCTCATATCCTGTATATCCCTGAAAATCCCGAGTGCCCAACATCGGCACCCAAATATCATAAATACTCGTGTCTAGCATCGACACACAAAACATCCTGTATCGGCCTCCGTCAATCCGGGTCAGCCCTCTCTCACGTATATACCGGGAATCCGTCAGTCCGGGTCATCCCTCTCTCAATATATCGGGCATCCGTCAGTCCGGGTCAGCCCTCAATCAATCCATCGGGCATCCGTCAGTCCGGGTCAGCCCTATATCAATCCATCGGGCATCCGTTAGTCCGGGTCAGCCCTATATCAATCCATCGGGCATCCGTCAGTCCGGGTCAGCCCTCTATCAATCCATCGGGCATCCGTCAGTCCGGGTCAGCCCTCTATCAATCCGTGCCTCAAGCACCGAGAAAACACGGGGCGACGCCCTAAATTATCATATCAAGGGAACCGGGTTTTTAAATGGTTACTTATTTGAAAAGGCCACGGTTCCCAAATCCATAAATCATATGAAATCCCAACAATAATACAAGTAACTGCACTGTGATAGGTGCATCAATGTGTATATCAAGTCATGTCACATGAGAAAGAACTACAATGCAATGATCCACCATGATATAGGTATCAAATATAGATGAGTTACAACAATATACAATAGTATGATCATGGCAGTTCTATCAGTTCTAAGCAATATGTATATATGTATAGCAAGGAATGCAATATGCAATGACAGTCTATGGGGTGCATGAAACATATAATAACAAAGTCCTATCAGCCCTGACGCATAACGCCATGCGGGCGATATCCCCGTATATGTGAAATCTACTCACCGTGTCTCGCGCTAAGTGTAGCCGACGACTTGCTTTCCCTTCTTCGCAGCATCCGTCTCACTGGCCTGCGAACCTAAAATCACATAACATATCACACATATAAGCTCAATTTTACCAAAAACGCGACATTACGGTCAAACTAGAAACTCGTTTCGCAAACTAGTCGCGCGTGTGCGCGATACGCTAAAACGTGTAATCACGCGCCACGAAACTACCCCGACGCGCCGCGATACGCAGGAACCCAAACCTACTCACGTATCACGCGTGTCGCGAAGGTTTAGAAAACGGCAAAATAGGTAATTGGTCCCAGATTTTTTCTACAGAACTAATCTTAAAAATATATATATACCAAACGACCCTACACACAAAAATACACCTACAGAACCCAAAAATTACCAAAACACCCCCTGTCTGGCCGCAATTTGCGGCCAGAATGGCGGTTTTGGCGGCCGGGAAGGGGAGTTAGGGGGTCGGGTTTCATCTAGTGTATCATCTCCACTCCACTATGCCACAGTCCACTCAATTTCATTTAAATCACCTCGGGTCAAAAGCAGATCCAGAAAGCTCAAATTGTACACAAATACGACATTTGCATCCAATATGAAAACTGGTGGTATTTTAGCGTAATAGGGGTTGGACTAGGTTGCAATGGTCTCACTAACTCACTAACAAGCTACTGAAACCCTAACACACCACCTTGGCACCAAGTTCTCACTAAACACCCCCATGTTGCATTAAAACACACAAATGTCCATAACCGATGCAAAACTACGCAATCAATGCTAACTAGGGGATAAGATAGGAAGTATACCTCACTCTCGACCCTAAGGAGCTGCGGGAAGGTGGAGAGGTGAAGGGGAGGGGCTGCACATGGTGCTGGAGCTGCTGCTGCTCACTGTGCTGCTGCTGATTTCTTCTGTTGCTGCCAGTGCTTGCTGCTGCTACTGCTTCAGGCTCAGTTGGTGCTGTTGCTTGGCTTGCTGCTGCTGCTGCGGCTTCTTCTGAGGTAAGTGGGTGTGTTGTGTGAGAGTGTGAGTGTGTTGGTGTGTTATGTATGTGAGAGTGTGAGAGCTTGAGAGAAAACCAAAAGAAATGAGAGGCTACCACAATCATCACACACAAAAGTCACCCCTCACTCTCTCTCACCTCATTAATGCAAGCATGGCCTAGCCATGATGCCCTCTCTCTCTCTCTCTCACAAGTCAACACTTAACCCTAAAATTCAAATTAAAGCAACTTTTTGATTAGCTAAATAGGCTTACTTATAACCCAAAAGAATTAATCCCCCAATTAACCCACCATGGTTAATAATTGTGGTATTTCCTTGATTTAAAAACCCTAGTTTACATGCACATGTGTGTGCAAGCTTAGGAAAATTTTGGAAAAATATTTATTAAATTAAGAAAAATATTTAAAACACAATTTGGTAAACTTTTTATTAAAAATCATTATTTAATTATAATTATCCACTAACCCTTATCCTAAGGTGTTACAATCTCTCCCCCTTAAAGAAATTCGTCCCCGAATTTCAAAAATCTAACTAAGGTTACCTTCAAAAAGATGGGGATACGTCTTCATCATCTCGCTTTCGGTCTCCCAAGTGACCTCTTCACGGTTCTGACCACGCCAAAGTACTTTAACTGATGAAATCTCCTTCGATCTCAATTTCTTCACTTGCCGATCCAAGATCATCACCGGCTGCTCTGCATAGGAAAGATCACGCTCAAGCTGGATCGTCGGATGCTGAATCGCATGCGAAGGATCATGAAGATATCTGCGGAGCATCGAGACATGGAATACGGGGTGCACGTCTGGAAAGCTGGGCAGAAGGGCTAATCGGTAAGCTACTGCACCAACACGCTCGAGGATCTCGAAGGGGCCCACATACCTGGGGCTAAGCTTCCCCTTCTTCCCAAACCTCATCACACCTTTCATTGGGGAGACCCTCAAGAAAACACGATCACCAACAGAAAACTCAAGTCTGCGTCGTCGACGGTCTGCATAAGCCCTCTGCCTACTCTGCGCTGCTCTCATCCTATCGCGAATCAACTGGATCTTCGCAGTCGTCTCCTCAACGATCTGTGGCCCTAAGATACTGCTCTCACTGAGCTCTGTCCAACAAGTAGGTGACCTGCATCTCCTCCCGTAAAGAGCCTCAAACGGTGCCATCTGAATGGTCTCCTGGTAGCTGTTATTGTAGGAAAACTCTACTAAGGGCAAATGACGATCCTAGCTACCTCCAAAATCTAGTACACAAGCTCTGAGCATGTCCTCGAGAGTCTGAATGGTCCGCTCTGACTGTCCGTCGGTCTGCGGATGAAATGCCGTGCTGAAACTCAAGCGAGTGCCCAAAGCCTCCTGAAGCCTCTGCCATAGCCTACTACTAAACTGGGTGCCTCTGTCGGACACAATGCACGTCGGGACTCCGTGTAGTCGCACTATCTCGTCAATATAGATCTGGGCACACTGAGTAAATCCGAAAGTCGTCTTCACCGGTAGGAAGTGAGCCGCTTTCGTCAAACGATCCACGATCACCCAGATGGAGTCATACCCCCGACTAGTCCTGGGTAGACCCACCACGAAATCCATCGAAATCTGTTCCCATTTCCACTCCGGAATAGGTAACGGCTGTAGCTCACCCGCGGGCCTCTGGTGCTCAGCCTTGACTTGCTGACAAGTCAGGCATCTCGATACAAAATCTGCAATGTCCCTCTTCATTCCGTCCCACCAGTAAACATCTCTCATATCATGATACATCTTGGTGGAACCGGGATGGACGCTATATACCGATCGATGTGCCTCCTCAAGAATCTCACGCCTCAGTCCCTCAGCATCAGGTACGCACAGTCTGACTCCAAACCGTAGTATCCCCTGATCATCGATCACGAACTCGGAAAATCTGCCCTGTCCCATCTGTGCCATGATCTCCGAACATCGGTCATCACTGAGCTGTGCCTCACGTATACGATCAATCAACTATGGGCGTGCACGGACATGCGCTATCTGTCCTCCAATCGGCGTGAACTCGAACTGTACTCGGCTGTCGCATAATATCTGCCAATCTGCCGATGACTGCTCCTGCACTGCGCTCAAACATGATAAACTACTCCCGGGCCTCCTGCTCAAAGCATCCGCTACCACATTTGCCTTGCCCGGGTGATATAAGATCTCGCAGTCGTAATCTTTCACTAACTCCATCCATCGACGCTGTCGAAGGTTCAGATCCCGCTGCTGGAATATGTATTTTAAACTCTTGTGATCCGTAAATACCTGGCACGACTCGCCGTATAGGTAATGTCGCCAGATCTTAAGTGCGAAGACCACTGCTGCCATCTCCAAATCATGAGTGGGGTAGTTCTGCTCGTGCTTCTTCAATTGTCGCGAGTCATACGCGATCACCCTATCATGCTGCATCAGGACGCATCCCAATCCCACTCGAGAAGCATCACAAAAGACCACAAATCCGCCCGATCCGGAAGGTAAAGATAACACCGGTGCCGTCGTCAGCCGTGTCCGTAGCTGCTGAAAACTGTGCTCGCACTCCTCCATCCAATCGAAGGGAACTCCCTTCCGGGTCAACCCGGTCAACGGTGTAGCAATACGTGAGAAGTCCTGCACAAAACGCCTGTAGTAACCGGCCAATCCCAAAAAGCTGCGAATCTCCGTCACTGATGTGGGTCTGGGCCAACGCTGAACGGCCTCGATCTTCCTCGGGTCAACACATATACCGCCTCGTGAAATCACGTGACCCAAGAAGTCCACGCTGTCTAACCAAAAAGCACACTTGGAGAATTTCGCATAGAGCTGGTGCTCCCTCAATGTCTGCAATGTAACCCGCAGGTGCTGCTCGTGCTCCTCACTACTCCGGGAATACACCAAGATATCGTCAATGAAGACTATGATGAACAGGTCTAAATAAGGCCGGAAAATGCGGTTCATCAAGTCCATGAAGGCTGCTGGCGCATTGGTGAGTCCGAACGACATCACCAAAAACTCGTAATGGCCGTAGCGCGTACGGAAGGCTGTCCGAGGAATGTCCTCCTGTCGAACCCGCAGCTGATGATAGCCCGATCGTAAATCGATCCTCGAAAAGTACCCTGCCCCCTGAAGCTGGTCGAACAAATCGTCGATACGCGGCAAAGGATACCTGTTCCGCACTGTCACCCTGTTCAGCTGGCGGTAGTCGATGCAAAGACGTAAGCTGCCGTCCTTCTTCCTGACGAACAGGACTGGAGCACCCCAAGGAGAAACACTGGGTCGAATAAGTCCCTTGTCCAGCAAATCCTGTAACTGACCCTTCAGCTCACGAAGTTCCGCCGGGGCCATCCGATAGGGCGGTATAGAAATAGGCCCCGAACCAGGAACCAAATCAATACAGAAGGAAATGTCGCGCTCGGGCGGCAACCCAGGAAGCTCGTCAGGGAACACATCAGGAAACTCACTAACAACCGGAACCTGATCCAATGGAACCTCTGTAGCGCGAGCATTGCGAACATAAGCGAGAAATCCCTGACATCCCTTCCTCAAAAGCTGTCCAACGCGAAAAGAAGAAATCACACTGTGAGGGGCGGCACTACGGTCCCCCAACACAACAAAAACCGACTCGCCGGGGAAACAGAATCTAACTGTCTTCTCGCGGCAGTCCACAGAAGCATAGCACGTGGCTAACCAATCCATGCCCAAAAGAACGTCGAAGTCCAACATCTCCAGAAGGATCAAGTCGACAGGCAACTCTCTCTCGCCAATACAGACGATACAGGATCGGAACACGTGCCTAGCCACAAACGACTCTCCCACAGGAGTAGTCACCACCAGCGGCTGATCAAGTAAGCCGGACTCTCTACCCAAACTCGGCACAAAGTGCGTGGATACGTACGAGTGTGTGGATCCGGGATCGAACAATACATGTGCATCAACCGAACATACAGGGAGGATACCTGAAACCACTGCATTGGACGCCTGCGCGTCCTGATGTGTCAAAGCAAAGACCCTCGCCTGTCCGCCACCTGCGGCTGGCTGCCCTCTGCCTCAGTCACCTCGCCCTCTCTGAGCAACTCCTCCACGCCCACGACCTCGCTGTGTCTGAGTCTGGCGCGGAGCAACGGTAGGTACGATAGGCAACGCTCTCTGGGGTGGTGAAAGTGGTAATGTGACATGCGGTGCTGTCGCCTCGGTCCGGGGTAACTCAGGACAATCCCGTACACGGTGGTAAGAACTCCCACAGCGAAAACATCCTGACGACGGCCGCTGACCATCCTGGGAATAAAAACTGAATAACCGGCCCCGCCCTGAATCTCTGCTACCTGCAATACGTCTATCACGGCGCCGAAAGGGTTGTCTCTGTGCTGAAGTACCCGCACGAGCTCTCTTCGGCTCTGGGAGTGCCGAAGTCTCAACAAGGTGCTCCTCGACCACTAGGGCTGCGTCTACAGCTGCTGCATAGGTCTCGTAGTGCTGCGCGCTGATCGCGAGGAACACTGGTGAAATCAAGCCTAGAACAAATCTCCGGACTCGCAACTCCTCGGTGGCCACTAGATGTGGGGCGTAGACTGCTAGCTCTGTAAACAGTACGTCATACTCTGCCACTGTCATCCCTGGCGTCTGGCGCAAGGACTCAAACCTGCGTGCTCGGGCATCTCTAACACTCCGGGGAAGGAAACGGGCTAGAAATATAGTCACGAACTCCGTCCAGGTCATAGGAGGAAGACCTGCTGCTCTGCCCTTCTCCACTGAATCACACCATTTCTGCGCAAGACCTTCCAGGCGAAAGCTCGCGAACTCGACTCATCTCGCATCTGCACATCTGAGGGAACGGCCTATCCTGGCCATCCTGTCTATGAAAGACTGTGGGTCCTCGGCTGTATCGGTGCCTGTGAAAACCGGAGGCTTCAGCCTCATGAACTCTGATAGCGATACTGTAATCACCTCCGTGGCTGCAGGGGCAACTGGCTGTGCGGTAGGTACCATAGCGGTCTCTGGAACAGGTGGAGCTACCTCTGGTCGCTGTGCTCGAAGCGTCTCAACTAGCGATCCTATCATCTGGCGCATCTCCTGCATGCTAGATCCCACCGTCTGGCGCATCTCCTGCATACCAGCCCCTAGCGTGGCGATCTGCTCTGTCACGGCAGGAACAGCCTGCTCGGGTACAACGGGTGCACTGCCCGGATCAGTCCTCGTCTCGGACGAGTCAACACGAATCTCGGCCCTCGCGGCCACTCTCTGTGCCCTCGTAGTCTTAGGCGGCATAATGGCTGAAAGGAAATAAGGATTCGATAAGAACACGGAAATCGAATCGCAAGAATATATGGAGGGATCAAATCAACAAGTCCTAAGGTCGCGTAAGCGGAGTACCGTGTCGTGAGTATGCCGCGGAACATACGCACGCTACGCTACCCTGCTGCAGCTACCTACTCCATCATACCAGGGTCATCCTACACTCCGAAGGTAAAACCTACGCTCTGATACCAACTTTGTCACGACCCGAGAATTCGACTCGTGACCGGCACTTAACCACGCAACGTCTACAGGCGTAACGCGGCTAAGTAAACCGAACCCAGAAATCAAAACAAATAAATATAGAGTGATTTTAAAACATTTGTAAAACAATCGTACATGTCCGAAAAACTTCCATTTATTTAGTAGAAAACCTTTTTAAGTTCAAAAGTTACAAGTTTTATAATTTTGGTAACATTTCCCTTTTAAAACATTAGCCCCGAAAGTCGGGTCAAAACAAGGTGTAGCAGAAATAACAAGTGACAAGAATGAAGCATCACAATATGATATACGACGCCGTAGCGAAGAATACACAGTAAAACAAGGACAATATCATAAGGATAAGACTGCATAAAGCAAAGTCGGCTCACATGCGAGCTCGACACCAGAATATAAAATCATACATATCGTCCTCACCACTGTCTCTAAGTCAATACAGAAAAGTAGATGGAGAATACTAGATACATCAATGTACAACAGAAAGATAACAGATACCGTACAAAACCCACCTAAACAGCAAAAGGGCTATCTCAGCTCAAAGGGGTATCTGTGCCAAAAGATGCGGTAACAGCCAGCCGTGACTACTCCCCAGGGCAACCTGCAAGCACTGTGGCACAACGGGGGTGAGTTGCCAACTCGTGAATAGAGATAACATATAAAGGTAATCGCAAGCATGCACATGTAGCGTGGCTCTACTAATGCCAGCAGATAATATCAATGCGATGTGGCAGTATGCATAATAATAATGCCAGTCCTCTATCAGGTGATATACTACAGGGTGAGATGTGATAATGAATGCTGAGCATGGGGATATAGTATCTACATGAAGTATCGAGGTGGACTACATAAGTATGTATGCACCACAAATCCCAACATCTCAAACGCCGGTACTCCATCGGCCCTCATATCCTGTATATCCCTGAAAATCCCGAGTGCCCAACATCGGCACCCAAATATCATAAATACTCGTGTCTAGCATCGACACGCAAAACATCCTGTATCGGCCTCCGTCAATCCGGGTCAGCCCTCTCTCACGTATATACCGGGAATCCGTCAGTCCGGGTCATCCCTCTCTCAATATATCGGGCATCCGTCAGTCCGGGTCAGCCCTCAATCAATCCATCGGGCATCCGTCAGTCCGGGTCAGCCCTATATCAATCCATCGGGCATCCGTCAGTCCGGGTCAGCCCTATATCAATCCATCGGGCATCCGTCAGTCCGGGTCAGCCCTCTATCAATCCATCGGGCATCCGTCAGTCCGGGTCAGCCCTCTATCAATCCGTGCCTCAAGCACCGAGAAAACACGGGGCGACGCCCCAAATTATCATATCAAGGGAACCGGGTTTTTAAATGGTTACTTATTTGAAAAGGCCACGGTTCCCAAATCCATAAATCATATGAAATCCCAACAATAATACAAGTAACTGCGCTGTGATAGGTGCATCAATGTGTATATCAAGTCATGTCACATGAGAAAGAACTACAATGCAATGATCCACCATGATATAGGTATCAAATATAGATGAGTTACAACAATATACAATAGTATGATCATGGCAGTTCTATCAGTTCTAAGCAATATGTATATATGTATAGCAAGGAATGCAATATGCAATGACAGTCTATGGGGTGCATGAAACATATAATAACAAAGTCCTATCAGCCCTGACGCATAACGCCATGCGGGCGATATCCCCGTAGATGTGAAATCTACTCACCGTGTCTCGCGCTAAGTGTAGCCGACGACTTGCTTTCCCTTCTTCGCAGCGTCCGTCTCACTGGCCTGCGAACCTAAAATCACATAACATATCACACATATAAGCTCAATTTTACCAAAAACGCGACATTACGGTCAAACTAGAAACTCGTGTCGCAAACTAGTCGCGCGTGTGCGCGATACGCTAAAACGTGTAATCACGCGCCACGAAACTACCCCGACGCGCCGCGATACGCAGGAACCCAAACCTACTCACGTATCACGCGTGTCGCGAAGGTTTAGAAAACGGCAAAATAGGTAATTGGTCCCAGATTTTTTCTACAGAACTAATCTTAAAAATATATATATACCAAACGACCCTACACACAAAAATACACCTACAGAACCCAAAAATTACCAAAACACCCCCTGTCTGGCCGCAATTTGCGGCCAGAATGGCGGTTTTGGCGGCCGGGAAGGGGAGTTAGGGGGTCGGGTTTCATCTAGTGTATCATCTCCACTCCACTATGCCACAGTCCACTCAATTTCATTTAAATCACCTCGGGTCAAAAGCAGATCCAGAAAGCTCAAATTGTACACAAATACGACATTTGCATCCAATATGAAAACTGGTGGTATTTTAGCGTAATAGGGGTTGGACTAGGTTGCAATGGTCTCACTAACTCACTAACAAGCTACTGAAACCCTAACACATCACCTTGGCACCAAGTTCTCACTAAACACCCCCATGTTGCATTAAAACACACAAATGTCCATAACCGATGCAAAACTACGCAATCAATGCTAACTAGGGGATAAGATAGGAAGTATACCTCACTCTCGACCCTAAGGAGCTGCGGGAAGGTGGAGAGGTGAAGGGGAGGGGCTGCACATGGTGCTGGAGCTGCTGCTGCTCACTGTGCTGCTGCTGATTTCTTCTGTTGCTGCCAGTGCTTGCTGCTGCTACTGCTTCAGGCTCAGTTGGTGCTGTTGCTTGGCTTGCTGCTGCTGCTGGGGCTTCTTCTGAGGTAAGTGGGTGTGTTGTGTGAGAGTGTGAGTGTGTTGGTGTGTTGTGTATGTGAGAGTGTGAGAGCTTGAGAGAAAACCAAAAGAAATGGGAGGCTACCACAATCATCACACACAAAAGTCACCCCTCACTCTCTCTCACCTCATTAATGCAAGCATGGCCTAGCCATGATGCCCTCTCTCTCTCTCTCACAAGTCAACACTTAACCCTAAAATTCAAATTAAAGCAACTTTTTGATTAGCTAAATAGGCTTACTTATAACCCAAAAGAATTAATCCCCCAATTAACCCACCATGGTTAATAATTGTGGTATTTCCTTGATTTAAAAACCCTAGTTTACATGCACATGTGTGTGCAAGCTTAGGAAAATTTTGGAAAAATATTTATTAAATTAAGAAAAATATTTAAAACACAATTTGGTAAACTTTTTGTTAAAAATCATTATTTAATTATAATTATCCACTAACCCTTATCCTAAGGTGTTACAAAGGGTAAGGATCAATCATCAAGTCAACTCATCACGCACGGAATATCATCGTGCGGCGGCATTAAGCTAATAGGGATTCTATCATCCTATAAGACAAATGAGGGTACGGCCTAATATCACATACGGCCTATCATCCATGATTCACAACATTCTATATATATATAACCCTATATACCTATGTCCCGGGTCGCATCTGCAATAATCTCATATCAGGGGACCGGCAGGGTATAAATCATCTCGATCGACTCGCATCCGTATACCATCATATCATCATCTCATCATATCATCAAATTCGTCTTGTATTCTTTCATCGCATTTATATCTCATATCATGTCGAATTTACATAAACATGCTATCTCTACTATGTATACGTATCTAAACTAACAAACACTTCCGAACCATACAATCAGATTTTTAAAGAAGTGAATCGTAGTTTTGGAAACATGGGTTACGGTGCTTTTAAGGAAAAGATATCATTTGAAAATCCATAACATCCCTCAAGTTATACATTTAAAAGATACATACGATTCTTTAGTTTAGAAAAAGGTATAGTTCGGATGACGCATCTACATCGACTATCTAGTCCTACAGAACCCTAAGCGGTAATATCACTAAACATCATCCTAGGGTAGTAGTAGCATATCATACTTAACTAACCTCTAGCGTCTAATGTGACTACATAGCTATCTATATTCTAACCCTAGTTTCCTAATCTAGGTTTCCTAACTATACTCTATAAATCGGTTTCCATCAGAAGTTTGCGGGGGTGCTATACGCCATCCACCCGACTTCCCCGGTAGATATAGATCTACTCACATGTCTTCGCTCGCCCAAATCGATGACGCCATGCTTCTTCGCCTTGGAATCCATGCGAGGGTACCTACAATAATAACCTATCGCAATACGTATTAAAATCGACGCATAAAACCGATACAGCGCACAGTGTGCTCACAGGTTAGAACCTATGGCCTAACCGGGCAAATCAATCAAACAACCCCTGTTGTCGATGTACGAACACCCGACAACCAAATACAAATCCAAATGTCAAGAAAGTGCATTTAAAAATACGGAAAACATCGCCTAAAACACACCAAAATGCTCCCAGATTTTCCCCAGATGACAATTAGCCAAAACTACATATAGGAGGGGTCTAATTTAGTGCAAAAGGAGCCATGGACCAAATCTGGAACCATTCCATCCTACTCTGGCCACAAATTGCGGCCAAAATGATTAAATCTATGGCCAGGACTTTGAATTAGGGGCTCGAGTCTTGGTGGTAGCTTCCTAGGTGCCTGCACGACTCACTGCCAGCTCAATTTTATTTTAGGGGTCTCGGGGTGATAGCAGATTCCTAAATACACTCCCAGATTTGCAGTTTTTCCAATGTCGGGTTTCTAAATCCTTATTTTGGGGTTGGTAGTTAAACAGCACCCAAGTCTAGTGAACAGCCACTAGGCATCACCCAATTCAAACCAACACTCAAATCTTCACTAGGGTTTCCCAATGTTCACTACCTCCACAATATCACATCTAAACACATATAAATACTTAAGTAAATGGAAAACTACCCAATTAGTGAAGGGATTACCTCACAAAGCACCCATGAATCCCCTAAGATCATCATAACTGAATTTTTCTTGGTCCCATGTATAGAGCTTGAAGAGGGGATTAATATTTGTGAAGGGTGTGTAGGATTTTGGGGATTGTTAGGAGATGGATCTAGGGATTATTTGAGGAGGGTTGGGAGCTTGAGGAGATGAAGAGGATGATGGAAATGGTAAGGGATTATCATTTGGGCAGCAGTCAGCCCCCCCCCCCTCTCTCATTATAATTCACATACTCTCTCTCATCACTAGTATACCTACCCCATCATTATGTCCCCTTTGACTTTTCCTTTTTCTTTTTCTTTTTCTTTTCTCTCCACCAATAAACCATAACACAAAAGAAATGAAAGATGTAACAAAATGAAACATGTTATGGTGCACTAACCATGGAAAACTGTAGAAATGCGGATTTGGCTTAATCGCGATTAGCAGTGCACTAATCGGGTTTTTATCAAAACTGCATAAAATAAATTTTTAAAATGCCAAATCCTTTAATTATATATTTAAATGAATAAATCATTTTAATTTCTATTTATTTCATAATTATTGGTATATATTTATACCCTTTTTCGAAAACCCCAATATCGAAAATCGGCAGTTTTCGGGAAATATATTATTTTAATATTAAATTCCCAAAAATAATATTTTATGTTTTCTGAAATATTACAATCTTCCCCCCTTAAAAAAATTCGGTCCCCGAATTTAAATTTAAACCCCCAAAATCTAAAACATTTCAATAATCGGCTCAAAACAACGGGGCTCCGAAATCATGGAAAACGCAGAAATAACACAACACATCGCGTCAAATGCGCATGAAAACGAGTAAAAACTCAAAATCAAACTCCGTCAAGAGTCACGCAAATCATCGGATTTGCACGCATATCCTCGGAGTTACAATAGAGATACGGATCTCGAAATCCACCATTGAAATCCAATATACACTAGTCAAATACTATAATACATGTATAGTACGCATCCTTGAAAAACTCCAAAATCTGAATAAAACACATGCAAAATCTTTTCTAAATCGCCGCGGGAATGCGTAACTCCCGGCATAACCGACGGACGCTCATTTTAAAATAATAATATATGTCCATATATGTTTTCTTAAATACACGTTCCGTCGTTTTTAAAATATCCCAAAAGGTTTTCCCTTTATAAACGTTCGTGTCGCTCACGTAGACGTAGGAAATAGTGAGACTATAGCTCCTCTTTTTCGAAAACCACTTGGTAAACTTTTAATGCATGCAGAGTACTCAGGTACTGTCCTCAGATCAGTCCTGTCTGGCTACTACACAATATAGTGCCCAACATGAAAACAAAGTGCTCAAAAGCAAAATCAGCCTCAGAAGGGCGTATCCAAAAATTCACATGCGTCTGGTGCGCATGGAAATCAAATCCAAATACAGGTGCTATAATACACACAAGCAAAACTAAGTGCAACGGGTGTGCACAAAACATCTGTCCAGTGCAACGGGTGTGCACGACAACAACATCAAGTGCATCTAAAGTGCACAAAAATCTCAATCCAGTGCATCCGGTGTGCACAGAATCGCATCTCATATCATGCGCCCAACATGCGCGAAAATCCAACCAAAGCGAGTCGGGTCCGTAAAAGCATATAGTGCAGTAACATGCACGAAAACGAACGACAAGTGCCAACGCGCACGAAAATACAAATCTGGTAAAACGAATGCTCAAGGATATAAATCGGGTGCAACCTAGGTACGGGGTATAAATCCAGTGCGACAACACATAAATACCCGTCCGGTGCAACAAATGCAGAATGCAATCTAGTGCATTAAATACAAATACAGTGCATCCAGTGTACAAAATACAAATACAGTGCATCCAGTGCACGAAATACCGATCAATAACTCAAATGCATAAACAGCAACACCGAGTACACCAAGGTGTATAAAATCGTAAACGTGTTCAACTGCGTGCACAAAACGCATATCAATGCACTACAAGCACATATAAGCTATACCGAGTGCAAAAATCAAATCATCCGTATGAAATCCACGAAATCATAGACATGTGCAACCAAGACACAAAACCGATATCAAGTGCAATAAACATGCACAAATCAAAAACCAATACCATGGTGTATAAAAACATATCTCAAGTGCAATAACTATGCACGAAATGTAAATACTCAGTAGGTGCAACCATGGTGCACGAAATCAATATCAGGAAACTCGTCATCAAAACTCAAATCCAAGCGATATAAACGTGATACTCAGATCACAAACGCAAATCGCGACAAAGGACATCGAGGTACACCTCCTACAATGTCGAGAAATAAATCGGTGCGCTTAGAAACTGGCAGAACAAAAACATCCGCTTGTCTCCTGCTCACGGTCTGGCATCCTCGGTCTCTGGGTCCTTATCTTCTCTGCGGATTACCAATCTCGCAATCTATCGGCTCATCGGCCCTGTCAGGTGTGCTAACGGGGACGATTCCGCCCTAGCACTTCTCTGGTCATCTCTCGGTCAATCATCATGACCGCTCATAAAGAAGCACGTTGCTGGCGTCGGCCTCTGGTCCTCTGACTGTACGTGGCACATCTGATCCTGGGTGCAAATCTCATTGCAGCAGTGTCCTGGAAGGAATCCTGCTCAAGGTCTCTTCCGATCTCGCCTATGCCGAACTGTACGGAGGCTGGTACTCTTATATAATCTTTTCTCGTTTTCTGGACATCTGCATGTGCCGCACATATTTCCTCAGAAACTGGCCGTGTCCCAACGCATCTATAAGCATATCAGGTCTCTGATCTCGACAGGGAGTAATAACAGCTCGTCATTGTCTCGCACGAACTTCTGGTTCCACACGTCTTTATCATCTCTCACTATGACGTCATGCCATGCTATCTGCGCACTGCGACTGTTCTCGGCCACGGCCAACCCGAGGTCTCTCACACAGACTCGAAGTCATGAACTCGGTATCTTCATCACTCGGTAGAAGATATCTGGCCGAACACGTCCTCAGAAACTCGCCCCAAACATCGGAGGAATACTCAATGTTCGTCCGTCCTCGATCAACTCACAACGCATCTGGGTGAGGTCTTCTATCCGAACCTGGTCAACTATCTCGTCGACGATGCCGAACCCTGGCCTTCTGGGTGTGCGCAAAATGACCACTCCTGGTCCAGGTCTTCTCGTATAGTATTCCAGAAAGGTCCTGTCGAGGTCTCTCTCAAATCTCATTTCTGCTGAAATTCCCGGAAGTTATTATCTTTTCTATATCTGTTTCTTGTTCCGGAACGGCTGCGTACTCCTCGCGACTCCTTCTGGAAGGTATATCTATATACTACGCCTCTGCACGTGTATTACATCTCTAGTATCAGCGGAGTGGAACGTCACCTCATCGAATTCTCGTGCGAACTCTTTACTTCACTCGGCTCCAATGTCGACTGATTCGGACTCGTCTTCTCGTGGCTGCAAGGACTGCGCTCCAACGGCTATGCTCGTATCTGGAGTCTCCCAAGCAATGTATCCCATCACAAGATATCCGAATGATGTCGAACCATCCGATCGATATGTCAAAACCTCATAATCCCTCATGAGATCAACATCTTGGGTACAATTTAATAGTATCGAGTACATGCCACAGCATCAGTGATCCAGCCGTAGAAGGGCAAACCCAAGCCTCACTAATGGCGTCGTGGAACTGCCGTAAACCCTAAGGTTCAAAGGCTTTCACACGGTCATTATGTCGAGTTAGGGTTTCATTCTTCTAGAGGGTCCATAGAATTGCTTGCACGTCTTTCCGAATACTTTAAACTTGGAATATGGTTTCCTGGCATTCGATCGTCTCTATCGACTCTCAACGAATCTACGTGAAGTCGTCTCTAGCTGGAATCAATCTATCTGATGACTTCGCATCGGGTAGCGAACGAACCACATGTCCTAGTCCTTCACCCTTGGGTGGCTAGCGACCTTCCATCATATCTCTAAGTATATACTTATGCTGCAGTAGCTCCAACCTCTGGGCGATACCTCGTCATTTGCAGCAACGACTGGCTCATTCATCTGTACGCTGAACAGCGCCTCAATCCTCCAGGAAAGGCGATACATTGGCGGTCGTCTCTAAATCGGTCTGCTCTAGATCTGAGTAAGGCTCTCCACACTGGAAATATTCAACTCAACTGGGCCTGCTCCGGCGCATAAATCGGACGAATCACCTCCGTCTCTCAAATCGGGGTAGACTAGCTATCATCTGTCTCATATCTGCCTGGAAGCTCCGGCGATCTCAGCTCGTAAGCTCCGGAAGCGACATCCTATCAATCTCAGCAACAGCTGAATCATCTGTCTGCATGGTAGGCGACATCAACATCTTCGAGGTATGTTGTACATCAACAGTCCTCTCGCAACTGGCAGCTCTAACAATGGCCCGATCATCCGATATAAAACCGAGCACTCGCCTCCACAAGAGGTCACAATCATCAATGCTAACTCGAGATGTTCCCATGTCACCAGAAAACACAATGGTCGGCCCTCGTACAAGACGAGCTCGCCCTGACCGTAACACTAGCAGCAGCTCAAACTGCGCCCAAACAATGGTGACAGGAACCTCAATCGAGTATCGAAGAGAGAAGATCAATGGCAAGAAAGAAAACAACAGATCTGGAATGGATACATGATCATGAAAAGGAACAGCATCAATGAAAGTATGATCATGGAAACAAATAGAATCGAGGATCTCCAATGGATGTATAATCATGGATACAAGAGAATCACTGGTCTCAAAAATATGTATATCCTAAGGTTTCTTAAGTGGAGTATCGTATCGTAAATATGTCGCGGAACATACGTACGGTAAGTTACTCTACTCAAGCTACCTACTCCATCAATCAGGGTCAGCCTATGAAACGAAAGTTCGGGTCTAATACCCTCCCCCCTGTTCAAGTCTAAGTTCCGTAAGGTCAAGCCTAGGTTCCGAAATACATACCCGCCCTAGACTCCGCATAGTCAAACAAAGACTCGAACAAAGGTTAAACCTAGCGCTCTGATACCAACTTTGTCACGACCCAAAATATTAGCTCGTGACCAGCACTTGAATCACGCAACGTCTAAAGGCGTAACGGAATTCAAGTAAGCTGAAACCCAGAAATCTAAACCTTTTTAAGAAAATAAAGGAGGTGGAGTTTTTGAAATAAAGGTATAATAAAATCAAGTGTGCTTAATGTATAGAAAGAAACATGAATGATGCAAATGAAATTTTCTAGTTTGAAAAACATGTTTCGTCTTTTGAAAAATTTTGGCAGCACCTCCTTTGTATATTTTGATCCAAAACCGCAAATACATAGCAAGAATAATGGCATCCACAAGCGGGAGCTAGTTCTTCGCCAAACGGCGGAACACAACCACACAAAACAGTATAAATAAGTATACGACGCCCAACGGCGAAGTTCACCACAAAAGATAAAGAAATGAGCAAATATAACCCCAAAAGTGAATGTAAAACCCATCGATCAAATCTCGCAACTACAAGTCTCACTAAGACTCATTACTTATACAAATTCTAATTTTGATTGATTGATGGAGTTAACTAGATACAATAAGACATATAATACAAGAGTGGGTACGATACAATGCCCCACCTACCAAAGCAAAACACCCAAATAAAGCTGTGTGCCAGCGAATCTGCTACTGATCCAAGCGGTCAACCTGCAAGAACTGTGGCACAACGGGGGTGAGTTGCCAACTCGTGAATAGAAATATATCTATAAGTAGAAATCGAATAAACAACGACTCCTAGGTCAACTATATCAAACAGGTAATACTATGATATCTAGGGTGACCGGGTCGTATATGTGCCAACAAGGTCGTCACTACCTATGTGCATGCGGATAACATCCAACAGTAATAATCAATGCATGTATATGGGTATCGTCCAACCATAATCAAGGTATGCAGATATGTGGATCTCGTCCACCCATGAATCAATGTCTATAAACATGTGTATAATCTCCCATAGTAACATCAGTGTATGTATGTATGTATGTGGATCTAATCCACGCGTCAACCACTAACGCAACAATATCATGCATGTAAATATCATAAAAGAGTGTGTATGAAAGTATGAGGATATATATATATATATATATCAACGGTGTCCCTCCCGACACATCTAAATCATGGAACCTGAGTGCCTAGCATCGACACTCGAAAACATCATGAAAACCGTGCCCAGCATCGGCACGTAAATCCTCATATATCTCAGGCGCCGCATCCTCAGATCGGCCCTCAGGCGCCGCACTCCCTGGTCGGCCCTCATATCCATCTCGCTACTCCGGTCGGTATCCTCCGGATAACCGCCGAGTCTACAAACTATCACCGGTAGGTAGTGCTCCCCCTGCCGGGCTCACCGTCTAACATATACGAGTCTTCTTGCCCCGGGGTACCTCTCTAGGTCCACCATGTACCCGCAGACGGTGCCTACCACTCCTCGAATCGGGTTTTACATGCCACACTCAGAAGCGAGAAAACACATGGTGGACGCACTGAAATATCATATCAAGAGAAACCAGGTTTTTAAAACAACACATAATCTCATTTGAAATATCCACGGTTCTCAAATCCAGAAATCTCATAAAAACAGCATATCTCAATGCGTAAAATAATAGAGCATGATGTATGCGACATGTAAAAAGAAATGCGAGCATATCCGTGTATCATGCAATATGGAATAGTGATATGACATATTAAGGGGGAAACCGCTCTTTTAAAATGATTCCAGTTTTTAAAATATAACCGCGGTTCCCAATTTCCCAATAAAACCAGTTATCTATATAGGTACAATATGAATATGCACAAGTATAGATGTACCATGTATGTGTGCACAAATATGAATATACAATGTGTATGTGCACAAGTATGGGTGTATCAAGGTATATGTACACCAATATGGATATACGAATGTGTATATCCGCAAGTATGCATGTATCTATGTATATGCCATGATGCAACAACTCTACTGTGTAGTGACATGGCAATTATTGATGATGAAGTGTGTGAGACGGCAAATATGTGTACGTGTAACATACGCATCATCGATAATGGTGCAGGTGTACTATCACAGGTATATGCGATGCAATAATAATATCATGAATGCAGCAAGTAAATCATCCGCTAATAGCTATAAGGTATACATAACTATCATATGTCCGAGTCGGTGAATCTATCAATCGGCATCTAGCCCAAAAACATCGCGTACGGTATAATCCATCGTACAACAACCTCTAGTCAAGGGTAAGGATCAATCATCAAGTCAACTCATCACGCACGGAATAGCATCGTGCGGCGGCATTAAGCTAATAGGGATCCTATCATCCTATAAGACAAATGAGGGTACGGCCTAATATCACATACGGCCTATCATCCGTGATTCACAACATTCTATATATATATATAACCCTATATACCTATGTCCCGGGTCGCATCTGCAATAATCTCATATCAGGGGACCTGCAGGGTATAAATCATCTCGATCGACTCGCATCCGTATACCATCACATCATATGATCATCTCATCATATCATCAAATTCGTCTTGTATTCTTTCATCGCATTTATATCTCATATCATGTCGAATTTACATAAACATGCTATCTCTACTATGTATAAGTATCTAAACTAACAAACACTTCCGAACCATACAATCAGATTTTTAAAGAAGTGAATCGTAGTTTTGGAAACATGGGTTACGGTGCTTTTAAGGAAAAGATATCATTTGAAAATCTGTAACATCCCTCAAGTTATACATTTAAAAGATACATACGATTCTTTAGTTTAGAAAAAGGTATGGTTCGGATGACGCATCTACATCGACTATCTAGTCCTACAGAACCCTTAGCGGTAATATCGCTAAACATCATCCTAGGGTAGTAGTAGCATATCACACTTAACTAACCTCTAGTTTCTAATGTGACTACATAGCTATCTATATTCTAACCCTAGTTTCCTAATCTAGGTTTCCTAACCATACTCTATAAATCAGTTTCCATCAGAAGTTTGCGGGGGTGCTATACGCCATCCACCCGACTTCCCCGGTAGATATAGATCTACTCACCTGTCTTCGCTCGCCCAAATCGATGACGCCACGCTTCTTCGCCTCGGAATCCATGCGAGGGTACCTACGATAATAACCAATCGCAATACGTATTAAAATCGACGCAGAAAACTGATACAGTGCACAGTGTGCTCACAGGTTAGAACCTATGGCCTAACCGTGCAAATCAATCAAATAACCCCTGTTGTCGATGTACGAACACCCGACAACCAAATACAAATCCAAATATAAAGAATGTGCATTTAAAAATACGGAAAACATCGCCTAAAACACACCAAAATGCTCCCAGATTTTCCCCAGATGACAATTAGCCAAAACTACATATAGGAGGGGTCTAATTTAGTGCAAAAGGAGCCATGGACCAAATCTGGAACCATTCCATCCTACTCTGGCCGCAAATTGCTGCCAGAATGATTAAATCTGGGGCCAGGACTTTGAATTAGGGGCTCGGGTCTTGGCGGTAGCTTCCTAGGTGCCTGCACGACTCACTGTCAGCTCAATTTTATTTTAGGGGTCTCGGGGTGATAGCAGATTCCTAAATACACACCCAGATTTGCAGTTTTTCCAATGTCGGGTTTCTAAATCCGCATTTTGGGGTTTCTAGGGTCTGTTCCAGGTCTTTAAACAGCACCCAAGTCTAGTGAACAGCCACTAGGCATCACCCAATTCAAACCAACACTCAAATCTTCACTAGGGTTTCCCAATGTTCACTACCTCCACAATATCACATCTAAACACATATAAATACTTAAGTAAACGGAAAACTACCCAATTAGTGAAGGGATTACCTCATAAAGCACCCATGAATCCCCCAAGATTATCAAAACTGAATTTTTCTTGGTCCCATGTATAGAGCTTGAAGAGGGGATTAATATTTGTGAAGGGTGTGTAGGATTTTGGGGATTGTTAGGAGATGGATCTAGGGATTATTTGAGAAGGGTTGGGAGCTTGAGGAGATGAAGAAGATGATGGAAATGGTGAGGGATTATCATTTGGGCAGCAGCCCCCCCTCTCATTATAATTCACATACTCTCTCTCTCATCACTAGTATACCTACCCCATCATTATGTCCCCTTTGACTTTTCCTTTTTCTTTTTCTTTTCTCTCCACCAATAAACCATAACACAAAAGAAGTGAAAGATGTAACAAAATGAAACATGTCATGGTGCACTAACCATGGAAAACTGTAGAAATGCGGATTTGGCTTAATCGCGATTAGTAGTGCATTAATCGGGTTTTTATCAAAACTGCATAAAATAAATTTTTAAAATACCAAATCCTTTAATTATATATTTAAATGAATAAATCATTTTAATTTCTATTTATTTCATAATTATTGGTATATATTTATACCCTTTTTCGAAAACCCCAATATCGAAAATCGGCAGTTTTCGGGAAATATATTATTTTAATATTAAATTCCTAAAAATAATATTTTATGTTTTCTGAAATGTTACAATCTTCCTCCCTTAAAAAAATTCGGTCCCCGAATTTAAATTTAAACCCCCAAAATCTAAAACATTTCAATAATCAGCTCAAAACAACGGGGCTCCGAAATCATGGAAAACGCAGAAATAACACAACACATCGCGTCAAATGCGCATGAAAACGAGTAAAAACTCAAAATCAAACTCCATCAAGCGTCACGCAAATCATCGTATTTGCACGCATATCCTCGGAGTTACAATAGAGATACGGATCTCGAAATCCACCATTGAAATCCAATATACACTAGTCAAATACTATAATACATGTATAGTACGCATCCTTGAAAAACTCCAAAATCTGAATAAAACACATGCAAAATCTTTTCTAAATCGCCGCGGGAATGCGTAACTCCCGGCATAACCGACGGACGTTCATTTTAAAATAATAATATATGTCCATATATGTTTTCTTAAATACACGTTCCGTCATTTTTAAAATATCCCAAAAGGTTTTCCCTTTATAAACGTTCGTGTCGCTCACGTACACGTTGGAAATAGCGAGACTATAGCTCCTCTTTTTCGAAAACCTCTTGGTAAACTTTTAATGCATGCAGAGTACTCAGGTACTGTCCTCAGATCAGTCCTGTCTGGCTACTACACAATATAGTGCCCAACATGAAAACAAAGTGCTCAAAAGCAAAATCAGCCTCAGAAGGGCGTATCCAAAAATTCACATGCGTCTGGTGCGCATGGAAATCAAATCCAAATACAGGTGCTATAATACACACAAGCAAAACTAAGTGCAACGGGTGTGCACAAAACATCTGTCCAGTGCAACGGGTGTGCACGACAACAACATCAAGTGCACAAAAATCTCAATCCAGTGCATCCGGTATGCACAGAATCGCATCTCATATCATGCGCCCAACATGCGTGAAAATCCAACCAAAGCGAGTCGGGTCCGTAAAAGCATATAATGTCTTCGGAAGCCAGTAGCCAGGATTCGAAGCATATTATGTCTTCGGCCTCGGGTGTGTTTGTTATTGAGAACTGTTTGTCAATTAACTCTACTTCCTGGGTACTAGATACCGGAGCAGGATCTCATATCTGTAATTCATTACATGCTTTGAGAAACCGTAGAGTTATTAGGGTAGGCGATTTGTCTTTCAGAGTTGCGAACGGAATGAGCTTGGACGCTGAATCCGTGGGAAAATATCGCCTAGGTTTGACAAGTGGGCAGATATTGATTCTACGTAACTGTTTGTATGTACCTAGTTTGACTTGTAATATCATATCAGTGTCCTTACTTTCGAGAGAGGGATATGATTTTACATTCGTAAGCGATGTAGTAAACATCCACCTAAATCAAGTTCTGATTGGGTCCGGTACATTAGATGACGGTATATACGTATTAAATCAAGCTCAGGTTTTCAATGTCCAGAACACACTTAAAAGAAAGTCTCCGGAAATAAATCAGGCTTTCTTATGGCATTGTAGAATAGGTCACATCAATGAAACACGATTAATTAAGTTAAATAGAGAATGATATTTGAATCCGTTCGAATATCAATCTTATGCTACTTGTGAATCTTGTCTCATAGGAAAGATGACAAAGACTCCGTTTACTGGACACGGAGTAAGAGCGAGCGAGCTCTTAGGACTCGTACACTGTGACGTGTGTGGTCCAATGTCTACACATGAAAGAGGTTGTTATTCCTACTTCATTACTTTTACGGATGATTTCTCTAGGTATGGACATATCTTCTTAATGAAGCATAAATCTGAGGCCTTTGAGAAATTCCGAGAATACAAGAATGAAGTGGAAAACCAGACAGGCAAAAGTATCAAGACACTGAGATCTGATCGAGGTGGTGAATACTTAAGTGCCGAGTTCTTGGGATACTTAAAAGAGAATAGAATTCTCTCTCAGCTTACTCCTCCATACACACCACAACACAATGGGGTATCGGAAAGGCGGAATCGAACCCTATTGGATATGGTTCGTTCCATGATGAGTAAGGCTGAGTTACCACAGTCTTTCTAGGGATATGCACTAGAATCAGCTGCATATCTTTTGAACCAGGTTCCAACCAAGATTGTGTCTACCACACCATATCAGATGTGGAGTGGGAAGAAACCTTGTCTTATGTAAGTGCACGGCGGCGCCCCGGCCGTCAATCTGACGCCAATATGCGGAAGCGGTAATAAACTTTAATTTTGCGAACTTAGCAAACCGGCACCACCGCGCACTAAACACCCGGATCGTGCAATTAAACTAGTTCTAGCTAACTACAAGATGGGGAAGAGATATACCGAGTGATCCGAGTCCTCCGGTCTTCTCGTCGTTGTCCCGATCTCCTGCCGAAACTCCGGTCGTCGCCTCCTTGCCGGAAGGGCACCACATCGCCTGCATCTTTTACGGGCTCCCACCTCAATACCGAGGCAACTCGGGCGCGAAGTTGGCTGGCCGACGCGTCCAAGATTTGTTGTAGAAAGTGTAGTGTAGAGGCTATGTCTCTTTGGGGTTATGTTGCCTTGATGGAGGAATGAGGTTGTGAAATGAACTTCCAAGTGGAGCTAGAATTTGTGTAGCATGAAAAATGAGATGAAAAAATTTTTCCCTCATCCAAATGAAATGATCCTCTCTTTTTCTATCAAATGGCCGCCCCCGCCCCCCCCCCCCCCTTTATCAATATGACGGAGGGAATCAAAAATGCAAAACCATGAAGGGAGGTAATGGTAGTAAAAGCAAGGGGTGACCATAGCCAAAAAGAAATGATAACAATGTCAATTTCATTTCAAATCTCATCTAATCACAAAAAGCAAAACCATCATGAAAAAGCAAAGATGCTTAACTTATCATAATGCCACAAGTGCAAGAAACCCCTCCTCAAAATGTTATTTGCAAACTTGCAAATAACACCCTCCATCGAAAAAGTCCGGCCGGGAAAGAACAAAGGAAAACCGGCCGGAACGGAATGCAAACTGGCAACTCCAGAAAACTGGTCCCGTAATAAATTACAGGAAAACCCCAATACTGTGCATACACACCCGCATCTGTATTCCGACCGGATACAAATGCAATGAGACAAAACTACACTATCTAATACTAAGATCTGGCTTAAGCCAAAGCCGGCTAGTAAAAACTGTCCGATCACGATCTGTGCAAAACCGCACGTATCTGATCGAACCCTGCCATATCTCCATACGGCCTCTACAGCGTTTCGTCCGAAAGCTTGAGTAACTGAAAGTGTGGTGGACTCTAAAGACTCGTCAATACTATGGCTGTGGATTTAACCACTAGCACGTCAGAGGTATAAGCCAATACATGACGGGCCACCGGCTATTGACCAAAAGGGACGTCGATGAGCGAACTCATCCTGACACCCTACTGAGCCTGTCAGTGACAATATCCGTACAGTCCGGTCCGTTCGTCTATGAGCATCGCATGGCGGGCCTAGGGGGTTGGTAAAAGTCAGACGCCCAAAAGCGGTACAAGTCGTGTCGGAGTGTAGCCCAGAACACCCTGAGATACTACTGGAATACCTACCAGTAAATCTCCTGCCTTGGCCAAGGACTTCGTGTAATGGCTCTCCTAGACACAGCGCGACCTCACCCCCAATACCGGGAGAGACGAACCCCTGAAGATCCGCTCACTGCCTCCATGTGGCTCGGGACTGTACCCAACTAAAACTTGTTTGCACGACTCCTTTGAGCCGTGGTAGGGTAGTAATCAAAGTACAGTGGGAACTCACACGAGACAAATGACGATCCCCATGTCGATGAACTAACATGTACACATGTCACCAGGGAACTGCTATCTGACGTCAGGTATAAGACCAACTAGCATGTTCCCGGCGAGTCCTGTCCGGTGTACTCATAACCCAATGAGCACCTGTATACATCTTAGGTGAACCAACTGACACCAGTGGCTTGTGAGACCGGCCACCTCCCCTCGTCGGGGTCTCGACTGTATACACTAGTCTACTCTGGAGAATCGATGCCCTGTCTCGAAACTCCCACGACTAGGGACCATTTAAGGATGTGCTTATAGACTACCAGCTCCCACGTATATGATCGCCCTCATACTGCCGGTAGTCAAGCAAGAATCCTAGGGGCTCTATCAACGTGCAATAGTGACCTGTAAGGTCACCTAAAGCAGTACACGATGATAAAGGTAAACCAGATAGCATACTATCATCTTGAGTAAGACTGTCCTACCGGGATAGGTCCTCCCTCAATCATTGCAATCACGTGCCTGTGATCCAATAATTGACTCTGAGGGCACTATCTCCAACAATCTCCCACTTGCACTCAAGGCTAATTATTGCGATGTCGCATACTCACAGCCCGTGTGATACCGAACACCCAACTCCTCTACTAGTCAGTCTCACAAAGCTCGTTTGTGAAACTATTTCGTTCGAGGAATAGCCTCAGTGAGTGGATCCGCTCTGGTGTTTCTTTCTATGTCTCTCTATATCTCAAGTTCGCGGAGAAAGCCATCTCCCGAAATGAGCAATACCTGTCTTAGAATGTCTGGATGTCTGATGGGACCTAGCTCATAAATGAACTCCAAATCCAAACTTCTTAGACTGTATCGTCAACTGAACTTAATCAGTATCCTGCGCCATGCCTTCCCTCAGTATCCACCTGGACCACCTGTCCAAAATACTGCCCCTCGTCAGAAGGAAAACTATAACTCTGACAGCCACTCTGCCATCCAGGTCACCTTGGAAGCCTGGAATGATAACTGTCTCCCGAAGGAGAATATTGTTATCATATCCCTAGAACATTAACTTATGTTCTAAAACTGCTTCCGACTGTTTCTCCAGGATTGGATCAATATCAACTTATTGCACCTACTGCAAGAACAACATCTAGTGTGGTACTTGACATCTCATGATTGACTCAATTGCCTAAGCAAGTGATCTGCCAATCATGCACATCCCTCTCCCCTTTAGTCTGTAAGACACCTTTCGAGAGGGTGACTCCATTACCTGCAGGTACACCACCGTGCCAGGAGTCGTCCATTCTAAATACTCTTAGAATGCTGTCAAGGTACCCTGATTGGGAAACCACCCAAATCTAGATCTAAAACCATAGATCTAGTAACCAGTATGTCTGATATAATGTCCAAGTCCCATGTGGAGAAACCACTGTGTGACAACCAAAGTATAACCGATCGTAGTATAGGAATGTCACTTCCTACTTTGTGTAGGTCATCCAAAACCCGGATATCACACCCTACTACCTTCTCAACAGATCCATCCCCTATTCTGATAACGTCAAACCTATGACTGTCACATCAGAAATAGATGATCTATCTCCGCTATATCTGCTTTAGTCTATAAATAGACATAAGCCTGATGTCCACCAATGCTTCCGCTGCTCCCACTGACTACGACAACCATGTGGCAGAGTCATATAGACGTGCACTTCTAAAGCTAGTTTAGAACGACGCTATACTCATCCTCCTGCCGGGTCTCGCAGCTTGGAACAACAACAATGGCAAGTGTGGGTAAACAAGAACTTCCCTGTCACCGTCCTTGAGGCTACCGGAGTACCTCTCGGGTGCCTGAAGTTACCCACCGTATCTGCGGAGTGGCCAATGGAATGTCGAACCAGATTGAATCTTTAGGTTCCTTATCAAATCTTCAGTAATCGTTTGTGGTTCTGGAATCGCTTCCAGTTCTACCATACTCCCACTGCTGTTTTCTGAAAAAAATCCATTTTTATTAAAACTGTGGCGAGTCAAGAACAATATCGCTATTGATCTTCCAGATGGTAGAAAATCAACCCTCGTCATAGCCTGGGTCAACCCACAAACAGCCATTACAGAAACGTGTCTTGAGTTATCCAGTGTCAGGTTTTAATCATAAGCCAGACAACTCCCCGTACCTTAACAACGTTAAGATATGAACTGTTCTATATCCAATATAGAACCAGAGGCACTGATTTAATTGAACCAGATTCAAATCATGCAGCTGTCTCCAGTGCATGTCGACTAAATGGAATGAGGCCGATCAGCGTTACTCAACTTAGGAATGCTTCCAATTATGAGTAACCTGAAAGAGAAGCAAGTTCTCTTAATCATTACTATCAACTGAATACCATACACAAGTATCTACATCTTCGATCACTTTGAAGAATCCCGATACTTGCAATACCTGGTTCTCTACTTTATTCAAATACCTATAACTTCTCAAAATTCAGAGCCTGTGTTTCTACGAAACACCTGTCTAAGAACTAGAGAAGTTATAAGTAAACCGAATATAGTGCGAGGACCAAGCCCTCCGTCCTAATGGACACTGGACAATATACAATACTCTGTATAAGTCCTCTGAGTCTAGCGACTCAATCACTGTGTGTCGTAGGTTGAAAACTGTACTTTTGGTTAAGAAGAATTACACCTCTGCTCAATGCTCCTTACCTAACCATCCACTGGTATAGGTAAATGTCATAGACATAATTTCAAAAAAAGTATGTCTCACTCTATAAAAATAGACGTACAAATATATCAATTTGAAATTGGTGCACAACAACGGATATTCAAAACCAAATATTTGCCGTCCGGCAAACAACCCAGGTGGCTTCCTCAAATATCACCAATTCCAACGAATCCCGATATAATGAGGATGATCACCTAATTCCCAATAACTTACTCCCACTCATCATCTGTAAAACCATACAGATGTAAGAATCATACCTGGTAAATACATACCCCGGAGCAAGTGTCTAATTGGGAAATCAGTTTTCTATTAACTGTACACAGTGAACCTGAAACATTGAAATGTTTCGATGGGGTATCCTGGTATTCCTAGTAATGCCTATTCCATTATCCAGATTCACAACTATAACCGTATAATTCTTTGCCACCTCTCCAAATCCCTTTACATGTCTTTAGTCATTACCTTCTGCACAACCCTTTAGGCCAAATGGTTTTCTTCCTTCCCTACCGTTCGGCACCAGCCTATGGTTTGGAAGAAGACTATCCAATAAGCATAAAGGGTGTACTGTCCTAATCCTAGGAGTACTCGCAACGCGAGAGAAGGTGAAGATAAAAGACACCTGAATGTACTTTATTCCTATTTCTCCTGAACCAGGATCCATCCCCGAACTGGAACAAGTTCCTTTCGAGTTCGTATATAACCATACGATGGATTATCCAATAAACCGGGATCTTCGTAGTGATACGGAGTGTCCTGGAGAAATACAAAGGTGATTTAGGATTGGCGAAGAAATACTTGGTTTGTTCGTGAATAGTAGTCGCTCTTTACTTTGCCCTCTTACTAATCCCTTGCTTTGTCTGAACTTAATACCTTCTGTACACCGTTTAGGCTAACTGGTTTTCTTCATTCCCTACCGGTCGGCACCAGCCTATGGTTTGGAAGAAGACTATCCAATTTGCGTAATAGGTGTACTACTCCTAAACCAAGGAGTACTCGCAACCTGAGAGAAGGTGAAAAGAAAAGACAACTGAATAGTCCTATCCGTTTTCTCCAGAACCAGAAACCATCCTCGAAGTCCTTCGAGTTCGTATATAACCATACGATGGTTTTGTCCAATGGAAGTGGACGTTCGTAGTAATACGGGGTGTCCCGGAGAAAAGGGTAAAAGTAGGAGTGGCAATGAGGTTAGCGACTCAGACAATCCAAAAGCCAGTGTTAAGAAGGTTCGGTCAACTTGGTCACTGAGTCATAGTCTTAGGGTCGGGTCAATGGTCGCTGCCGAAGAGAGAGAGAAAAGAAACACTCAGCGTGCACTCTATCCTAGATCAGAATGGTTATTACTTTATCTAATCTGGAAACCTCCCACTGTACCTCAAATTCTCCTCCAAACCTGAAAGAAGAATTAGTCGGGGTCACCCGAGGAGTAAACTAACTCATCAGTGGGAATCGGGATCCAACTATCATCGCATGATAACGTGACGGAATCCGCTCACGGTATCACACTCCAGAAGGTATCCGCATATCTGGCAAGTTTCAGTTCTTTTGAAACTCCCGATGTGATTTTTACCCCATGCTCTTATGACCTTGACTTTGGCCAACATATCATAAGTCACATGTCAAGTTCTACCCGTCATTCTCCAGGTTAATTTGAACCCACCCGTACCTACCCTTGACTTTGGCCAAAATGGCAGTACGGCTGTCCCAAACCAACGCATCTATCTATGCTGCATATGAATACCCAACAGCTACCAAACACTTTGCCTTGACTTTGGCCAACATACACAGCATGAATACTATTGACTATCCATATGAAACGACGGAGGGCTACGAATGGTTTCTGGCGAAAACCTTTAACGTAATGAACTTGATATCGTTGAAAGAACAGATAGCTTTTTAGAAAATATAGTGACGAAAACCTTTACTAAAGAGGTCACTCCCGGTGAAGGGATCTCGGCTCTTTCCCCGTAGAATGGGGTGCAGGATATTCCAAATGAATACCACGATGCAAAGCAAAAGTTATCGGCTATAGTGAAGTTAACGCCCTGACGCAAACTTCTGTCCAAGGGGTCACTCCCGGTGAAGGGATCTCGGCCCTTGCCTCGTCGACTGAGGAGCAGGATATTCCAAATGAATACCACGATGCAAAACAAAAGTGAACGTCCTTGCAATAACAGCTTTTTGAAAAGTGTTCCAACAACATCATATTAGGTTTGTTTTAACTTGCATTGATCCGAATCAACGCAGTCCCATCAATTGATCACACCACAAAGAACGAAAATATACTGACGTACGTATATGCCATCCGCATTCGCCACTGGGTCCCGTCATCACCCGTTAGGTTAGCTAACTAACGACAGAGCGGGGACTGGACTAGCACGGATGAAAAACATATACAACATCTACTAATATATATACCAATATATTATATTTCGCTCAAGGCGTGATAAAATGCAACATCACAGAAATGTACAGCATCACAGAACAATACAGATATCTGGGATCCCCGGGTTTCACAGAGCCACTACTGAAACCCGACGTTCCCCTGGTTGTGTGGATAGCCTGTGCAATGAAATCCTAGACCCCTACGGGCGCGGCAAGTTACCCGCCAAAACCTGAAGCGAGGCAGCCCCCTTCAGCACCGTGAATGGACTACCCAGCACTTCACGGAATCTGGTAACTTGGGCACCCCTCCTCGGTCAACCTGTACCCCCTACGAGTGCGGCGAATAGCCCGCCAATTCTAGAGTGAAGCCCCCTCCGTCCCAATGCCATGAGATGCGGGCTTGTTGCCCTCCAGAATCCGGCTATCCGTGCACCCCACCGGGGGGTAATCCTAGTACAGAAAGTAAAATATACATACAACGGGTACATCGACCGCAACCAGGTCGCGCCCCAAAAGAATAATACAATCAGGCAGCGACGGCAGTCCACATGTCGGACCTCGCCCCGCAATATCAAATGTATATAATATAACAGAAACTGTACTAGCATTGCATCCAGGCTATCCCCCACGACCGATCCGCAACATCACAGCAAAATCACAAAACATCAACGTGAAAGTCACGTTCGCAAATCTGTCTAACCGGGCTATAGCAGTTGGACTGGATTTACCGATCAAGTGACATTCACGGTCGAAGATATAATGTAAATACTGTGAAATAATGTGTTTAAAATATACGATCGATCAAAAATTAATAAGTGGGCCCCCAAGAAATACTGTAGCACTCACAGAAATTCTGGGCCCAATTTTAATATTCCAAAACCCCCAAAATCAGCCCACAAGCCCACTGGAAAATTTCGACCCGTTGATCCCTCAAACCTGCGGCGGAATCGCGACAACAAGGGGGGTTTTGCCGCGGTTCCGCGCTCTACCAGAGAGA
Source organism: Agapanthus africanus (assembly GCA_030015575.1). NCBI lineage: Eukaryota > Viridiplantae > Streptophyta > Magnoliopsida > Asparagales > Amaryllidaceae > Agapanthus > Agapanthus africanus. The sequence goes on from JASDDO010000012.1 coordinate 372,470,178, forward strand.
TCAATGTCTCGAATTTTTCCAGAACTCTTAGATATTCTTGTACATCAGTTTTATACAACCTGAAAAAATTTTGGAGTTCAAAAAATTTCGACAGAAAACTGATGTGAGGAAAAACGCGAGTTTTGGAATTTTGGTCGATCGGAAATGCAAACACATCAAACAAAGCTAGACTATGTTAATGGCGAGGCTCTGATACCACTGTAAGTGCACGGCGGCGCCCCGGCCGTCAATCTGACGCCAATATGCGGAAGCGGTGATAAACTTTAATTTTGCGAACTTAGCAAACCGGCACCACCGCGCACTAAACACCCGGATCGTGCCATTAAACTAGTTCTAGCTAACTACAAGATGGGGAAGAGATATACCGAGTGATCCGAGTCCTCCGGTCTTCTCGTCGTCGTCCCGATCTCCTGCCGAAACTCCGGTCGTCGCCTCCTTGCCGGAAGGGCACCACATCGCCTGCATCTTTTACGGGCTCCCACCTCAATACCGAGGCAACTCGGGCGCGAAGTTGGCTGTCCGACGCGTCTAAGATTTGCTGTAGAAAGTGTAGTGTAGAGGCTATGTCTCTTTGGGGTTATGTTGCCTTGATGGAGGAATGAGGTTGTGAAATGAACTTCCAAGTGGAGCTAGAATTTGTGTAGCATGAAAAATGAGATGAACAAATTTTTCCCTCATCCAAATGAAATGATCCTCTCTTTTTCTCTCAAATGGCCGGCCCCCCCTTTATCAATATGGTGGAGGGAATCAAAAATGCAAAACCATGAAGGGAGGTAATGGTAGTAAAAGCAAGGGGTGACCATAGCCAAAAAGAAATGATAACAATGTCAATTTCATTTCAAATCTCATCTAATCACAAAAAGCAAAACCATCATGAAAAAGCAAAGATGCTTAACTTATCATAATGCCACAAGTGCAAGAAACCCCTCCTCAAAATGTTATTTGGAAACTTGCAAATAACACCCTCCATCGAAAAAGTCCGGCCGGGAAAGAACAAAGGAAAACCGGCCGGAACGGAATGCAAACTGGCAACTCCAGAAAACTGGTCCCGTAATAAATTACAGGAAAACCCCAATACTGTGCATACACACCCGCATCTGTATTCCGACCGGATACAAATGCAATGAGACAAAACTACACTATCTAATACTAAGATCTGGCTTAAGCCAAAGCCGGCTAGTAAAAACTGTCCGATCACGATCTGTGCAAAACCGCACGTATCTGATCGAACCCTGCCATATCTCCATACGGCCTCTACAGCGTTTCGTCCGAAAGCTTGAGTAACTGAAAGTGTGGTGGACTCTAAAGACTCGTCAATACTATGGCTGTGGATTTAACCACTAGCACGTCAGAGGTATAAGCCAATACATGACGGGCCACCAGCTATTGACCAAAAGGGACGTCGATGAGCGAACTCATCCAGACACCCTACTGAGCCTGTCAGTGACAATATCCGTACAGTCCGGTCCGTTCGTCTATGAGCATCGCATGGCGGGCCTAGGGGGTTGGTAAAAGTCAGACGCCCAAAAGCGGTACAAGTCGTGTCGGAGTGTAGCCCAGAACACCCTGAGATACTACTGGAATACCTACCAGTAAATCTCCTGCCTTGGCCAAGGACTTCGTGTAATGGCTCTCCTAGACACAGCGCGACCTCACCCCCAATACCGGGAGAGACGAACCCCTGAAGATCCGCTCACTGCCTCCATGTGGCTCGGGACTGTACCCAACTAAAACTTGTTTGCACGACTCCTTTGAGCCGTGGTAGGGTAGTAATCAAAGTACAGTGGGAACTCACACGAGACAAATGACGATCCCCAGGTCGATGAACTAACATGTACACATGTCACCAGGGAACTGCTATCTGACGTCAGGTATAAGACCAACTAGCATGTTCCCGGCGAGTCCTGTCCGGTGTACTCATAACCCAATGAGCACCTGTATACATCTTAGGTGAACCAACTGACACCAGTGGCTTGTGAGACCGGCCACCTCCCCTCGTCGGGGTCTCGACTGTATACACTAGTCTACTCTGGAGAATCGATGCCCTGTCTCGAAACTCCCACGACTAGGGACCATTTAAGGATGTGCTTATAGACTACCAGCTCCCACGTATATGATCGCCCTCATACTGCCGATAGTCAAGCAAGAATCCTAGGGGCTCTATCAACGTGCAATAGTGACCTGTAAGGTCACCTAAAGCAGTACACGATGATAAAGGTAAACCAGATAGCATACTATCATCTTGAGTAAGACTGTCCTACCGGGATAGGTCCTCCCTCAATCATTGCAATCACGTGCCTGTGATCCAATAATTGACTCTGAGGGCACTATCTCCAACATCTTAAACACTTTAGGACATGGGGATGTCCAGCTTTTGTTAAAAAGCAGCATGCGGACAAGCTAGAGGCACGCTCAGTACAGTGTAAGTTTGTGGGATACCCAAAGAACTCCAAGGGGTATTATTTCTATTACGCAGAGGAACAAAAGGTTTTTTTTCTCGTCATGCCCACTTCTTGGAAGCTGAATTTTTAGAAAATCAGAAGAATGGGAGTGCAATAGAACTGGAAGAAATTCCAGAACCACAAGCTGTTACTGAAAGTATGGTAGAACCAGAAGTTTCAGAAGAAAGGGACATCCCAACGCCTATCCGCAGAAGTAGTAGGCAGTCTCATCCGCCCGAGAGATACTACGGTTTTCTCATAGACGGGGATCGAGAGGATTGCATCATTGATAATGATGACCCTACTAGCTTCCAGCAAGCCATTCAGAGCGGCGACTCAATAAAATGGCTAGATGCAATGCGGACCGAAATGGAGTCCATGTACACTAACAAAGTATGGACTTTGGACATTGCTCCAGATGGGGTAAAACCCGTAGGATGCAAATGGATCTTCAGAAAGAAGATTTGTGTAGATGGACAGGTTGAAACCTATAAGGCTAGACTTGTTGCAAAGGGTTTTCGTCAAAGACCTGGTTTGGACTATGACAAAACCTTTTCTTCAGTGGCTATGCTCAAATCCATTCGAGTCCTTCTTACCATTGCTGCCTTCCACGATTATGAGATCTGGCAGATGGACGTAAAGACGGCTTTTCTAAATGGAAATTTGGAAAAGTGCGTCTATATGGATCAGCCAGAGGAATTCATTCAGAGTAGGGGCAGCGGTAAAGTGTGCAAGTTGCTTAAGTCCATTTATGGACTAAAGCAGGCATCGCGGAGTTGGAACATCTGTTTTGATGATACTTTTAAAGAATTCGACTTTATCAAAAATCCATATGAACCATGCATATACAGTAAGAATGTAAGGAGAGCTGTAGTATTTCTCGTCTTGTACGTAGATGACATTCTCCTAATAGGAAATGATATTCCTATACTACAGTCAGTCAAAGGATTCTTGTCACAGAAGTTCTCAATGAAGGACCTGGGTGATGCCACCTACATTCTAGGGATCCAGATCTATCGTGATAGATCAAAAAGGATGTTGGGACTTTCGCAGTCCAGGTACATAGACACTGTATTGAAAAGATTCGGTATAGAAGATTCTAAGCGCGGTAACCTGCTGGCTTGTCACGGAATCACCCTCTCCAAAGAGATGTCTCCCAAGACTGATTTGGAAAGGGCTCGCATGTCGATTATACCCTACGCTTCTGCGGTAGGCTCTATAATGTATGCGATGTTATGTACCAGACCAGATGTAGCATACGCATTGTCACGTCCCGAAAGTACGGAATATGACCGGCACTTAAACTACGAAACGTCTCGAGGCGTACGTAATCTAAGCAAGCCGAAAACCCAGAAATCCAAACCAAAAAAGTAGTAGAGTTAAGGAAAACCAATTTAAATCAAGTAGTTTTAATAGCATAGCCGAATTATGCGTTTTTAAAAAAAACATCAAATATTTCATGAAAATTTCGGCAGAGTCTCCTTTGTAAATACTGGCCCCCAAACGGGATACAACATGAATAGTATACGAAATCAATAAAAAGGCATCCCCAAGCGGGAGCTAGCTCTTCGTCAATCGACGGTCACAACCACACAAGCCATATAATATACAACGCCAAGGGCGAGGATCAAAACTCAAAAGGAAACTCAAAACAGCAAGAAAATCCATAGAAATACAACGTGTGACTCTAAGGTCGAAAGAATAAACATTACCGGTCTCTATCTCTAAAATAAATACATGTTTGGTTGATGGAATTTACTGGATACAACGGAATAATATTATACAAGCTAAAATGATGGGTACGATACAAGAAAAACCCACATACTAGCAAGTCACCCGAATGAAACTGAGCCCGCAAAGCCGTAATGAAACCTATACGGCAACCTGCAAGAAACTGAGGCACAACGGGGGTGAGTTGCCAACTCGTGAATAGAAAAACATCTACGCACAGAAATCGCATAAATAACGCAACCTAGGTCAATGATCATAATATATCCTCAAATATATGAATAACACGTAGCCTATAACAAGGCTAGGGTAAATATCTAACCCGAGTGTAATCTCATGTGCCCGTGTCAGTGCCTCACGTAGCAATATATCATGTGAGTGAGGTATGAATGCATGAAAACAGAATACATGTAAATGAAGAAACTGTTTTCATAAATTAGTGAGATTTCCTTCGTATTTTTAAACTGAGGTATCATAAATGAAATCAGTATCAACAGTGTCTAGCATCGACACAAAACATAAATCTCAATGTCTCGAAATATCAATGTCTCAATCTCAATATCTAGGGCGCCGTCAGTCCAGACCGGCCCCTACCATCCATCTCAAGACCACGACGGTATCCTCCGGATATCCGACGCGTCGGGTAATATCACCGGTAGGTAATCTGTCCCCTGCCAGGCTCAACGTCAACACCACATTCATCTTGCCCCGGGGTACCATACCGGGCCCACCATGTACCCGAAACGGTTCCTCCACTCCTCGAATCGGGTCTCGAAATCCATTAGCAAACTCATGGTGGACGACTCATACATCATGGGAAAACCGCACTTTTTATTTTAAAAGGGAGAACAGGTTTATTCATGTTTTTGCGGTTTTCCTCCAAATCCAAGAAATCTCATGAAATCCAAATCCAAGTCATCAATAGCATGTAAACAGTGAATATAGGCATGAGAATCCATGAATGCGACACAAGAGTGAATAATAACATGCATGAAGTAGTAGGCAATAACTACAATGTCTAACTAGCATATAAGGCAAGTACACTAATATCATGTCTAAACTATTAGCTAACAACCTATGTCAAATGAAATAGTATTTTCTAAAGTGTTCGTGACATGTCAATTACCGATGAAGATGTGTGTGAGCCGGCAAATAAGTGTACGTGGTACATACGCGTCATCGGTAATGGTGCTGGTGTCCTAACAGCATGATATTAATAATGCAATAAGAAATTATAATATAAGTATGCGATGCGGAGCGAACAGTAAAAATGAGCGGAAGCTGAATACTAGACGCAACTATAGCTAATCTGCACTAATCTAATATAAATCCTACAAATGGTGCCTTTTGAAATAACACGAATCATGTGGTTTTGAAAATAGGGGCTACGGTGTTTTTAAGAAAAGATACGTTTTTGAAATATCCGTAGAATCCCTTGACCTATCTTTTAAAATACGCATGATTCGTAAGCTTTGAAATAGGTAAGAATCGAATCTAATCTAACAACTAAACTAAACCAAAGGGCTAAGCTAACAAGCTGGACTACAGATAAGGAAACCGCCTAACGTCTGAGTCGATCCATATACATACCTGTATATATATTAGTCGGTGATCCCGCCTCAATAATATCATATTCGATACCATATCTATAATCAGACATCCCAAGTCAAGAGTGCGGATCAATCATCAAGATATAGCTCGTACGTAAATCCGTCGTACGGCATCCCCAAATCTGGGTACGGGTCAATATCATATTCATCATACTATTCATCTGGTATCCTCTTCATCAAATATCATGATCGGGGTACTGATCTACATCTAGTACAATACTGATACTGCCTAAGTATGCATGCACGTGTGTGAAACACAACGTCAAGGACCCGCTACAACGTCATGTCGTATCTCAAATACGAACCCTGCCATATCACCGATCTCACGGCCTCAAATCAATTTCATCGACTCACCTTAAATCCCAAACATTATCCTCAAATCCAGTATGTGAACACATAGTCCCATACCCATGTGAACACATAAACACATATCCCCATATACGCATAGGTAATAACATAGATGTATGCATGTGTGTGTGTGCGTGTGTGGGTGTAACAACTAATCTAGGGTTTCGCAACTAACAGTAAACTAATCCATGAACACCTAGCATCTACCTTTATCCTCAAAGCCTCATATTAATATAATATATATTTAAGTGTATACGTATTCGTATACATCACTGCGAACTGCGGGGGTGCTATACGCCATCCACCCGACTTCTCCCCGTAGATATAAATCTACTCACCTGGTCCTCGCTCGTCGGTGCCGACGTCGCCGCGCGCTTTCTTGTCGTCTCGAAGTCCATATGGGGTACCTACATATCATAACGCACCGTATTGCATTAAAACCAAATTCGAAATCGAAACGGCATACGAAAATCAAATCGGCACGCGTATCACGCAGAGGTCAAAACCTATCGCCTACGCATGCAAGAATAGCCAAACCAACCATCGATGTCGATGTACAAACGTCAAACCATCGAGAAAACCCAAACACACTCATTTGCGCATCCACGAACACTAACTATAATATAAAATAGGTTAAAATTCACCAAAACCCCAAATTCACCTTAAAAGCCATTTTTCCGAAAATCTAGTAAGCAAAAATTTACCGTTTTAGTACAAAACTTGATGTTTTAACAATTCTAATGGCCATAATACTTATTAAATATCTTAAATAAGTCATAAAAACCATTTTCATAATTTAATCTCATTAAGTTTCATTAGCCCCAAAATTCTAGTTTACAATTTAACCAATTGTAACAATTTTATAGCAAAAATGCACATACAACAATCTAGTTTAGATTTTCATGATCTAAAGTATTAAACTACATTTTATAATGATAATAAAGTCATCAAAAACCTAATTACATTTTCTCTTAAACCAATTCATGGTTTACAAAAACCTAGTTAGCAATAAAGTTTAAATATTACAATTCCACTTAACAATTTGCAAACTAACAATTTGATTATGTTTCACATATTACAAAATGATGAATTCCACTTTGCAACCATAATCACACAACAAAAACCCTAACTATAATTTAATCCTTCTCTTGAAAACCTAAATCTTTCAATTAGAACTACAATTCATATCCTAATTAAGTTAGATTAAAGCAATAACCAACAATTTAACAAAAAGCTCAAGATTTTTACCTCACAAGATTTGAGATCTAGCATGAAAATCTTGACCTCCAATTTGAAAACTTTTCACCAAAAACCATGCTTGAGAGGCTAAGGAAAAATAGGTAGGAGTTGGATTTGGAATTAGCTTTGAAATTGTATTGATTTTGAAGCATTTTTGTGGATTTTTGATGCAAATTGGGTGGGATTTTTTTTTAGGGAGGGCTGCTGCTGTAGGGTGCTGATTTTGGCCAGGAATTTGAGGGAGAGAGGAGAGAGTCAAGTGGGGAAAATGATATCAAGTCAACCCAAGGTCAAAGCCCATACTTATATATTCTTTTATTCTTTCATTTCCTTTTTCTTTTCATTTCTTTTGGTCAAAACAAGTGGGGAAATGAGGAGGGGGAAACTTGGGCTGCTGATTTGGGGAGAGGAGAGAGGGTGTGGGTGAGTGTGGGTGAGGAAAAATGATAAATGTTATACCCCAATTCCCATTAACACTAATTTCACCGAAAAAAAGCCTTTTTCTTCGATATTTTCTAAACCATTTTAGCAAACGATTTCATTTCAAAAACCACATGATAAAATTTTATTTAATGTTTTATGATACACAAAATTTGTTTCAACTCATTCCAATTTGTAATTTTCCCTAATTAAATGTATTAGTGACGGCTTAAAATAATAATAAAATAATATTTTTTCAGAAAATTTGAAATTTCACCAGCGGCTCAATAAACACCAAATAATAGCAATTACATAGCTAGAATATGTATATTTAATTTTTATGATAAGATATTTGTATTTTGACTTTTTACAGAAAACCCCCTTATTTTTCCGATTTTTCGAAATTTCACCGAAACGATTTTCAAAACGTTACAATCCTGCACCCCTTAAAAAAATTCGGTCCCCGAATTTAAAGTAAAACTCCCCCCAAATACAAAATCATCTAAGTAAAATCATCAAGTCGTCGGGGCTCCGAAACCATAAGTATATAATACGCACCATAGCGCAATGCATACGCATGAGCAATGAGCCTATAACTCAAAATCAAAACTCCATCCATCCTCCCGCAATCGTCGGAGTCATGGTGAAGACACAATGTCTAAATCCAAAATGAAAATCAATATGATATACATCATTAAAACATCTGGAAGCAATGCATGCCAGATCTTCTTCAAATCGCTGTGCGATACTCGCAGCACTGCACAGTGGCGGACGTCTATTGTAAAAAAATAACTACATATATATATATATATATATATATATATATATATCCTTTTTTTTAATATGTACGTTCCGCCGTTTTGGAAACAATTTAGAAGGGTCTCCTTGTTTTTAAACATTTTGTGTCATATCAGACACGTAGGTAAATACTGAAACTATAGCTCGCTTTTTGGAAATCCCTTCAATAACTATCAATGCATGCAAAATATATTCAGATACTGTCCTCTGACTAGTCCTTCTCGGTATAAAAACTCATAGCAATCATCATAAAAACGTACTGCTCCATAAGAAATCAATCCCAAAATATGCATATAAATGCTATGTGCGTCTTGTGCGCACGGAAATCAAAATCCATATATGTGCCATACATGCGCATAGAAACAACATCTAAGTGCATCGGTTGTGCACACAACATCTGTCATAGGCAACGTGTGTGCCTGACAGCAAGGACAGGTGCGTCTGACACGCACGAGGAATCTCGATTTAGTGCATCTGGTGTGCACAAAAATCGCTTCTCAAAACATGCGCTCAACATGCGCGGAAATCCAAACCAGGAGCATCCATCATGCACAAAATCATGAAATCCAATACCAAGCGCCGAACATGCGCAAAATCCAATCAGGTGCACAAAACCAATATCGAGCATCGCAATCGAAATCGAAGTTCAGTGCATCTAAGTGCACAAAATGTGTATCACTGCACTGCAAGCATATGTGAACTATACCGAGTGCAAAAACTAAATCGTATGCGTATATACGGATAAATCAACTCAACTGTATGAAATCCATATAATCACAAACATGAGAAACCAAGGCACGAAAACTATCTCAAGTGCAACAACTGTGCAAAAATCGTAAATACTCAGTAGGTGCAACCATGGTGCATGAAAACGATATCATGAAACTCAATCATCAAAACCAAATCATGCGAATAGATCGCTCAAAATACCAAAATCAAGTATGGCGGAATAGTCCCGCTCAAGCACATCCTCCAAGAATCTCTAGCCAACTGTCGTGGTCACTCATAGCATGTCTCGTCGACGATCCTGAACTCTGGCCTGCCGGTGTGCGTAACATGACCACTCTTGGGTCCAAGTCTTCTCGTAATTCATTCTAGAAAGTTCCTGTCGAGATCTCTCCCAAATCTCGTCTCTGCCGAACTGTCCGAAAGTCATCGTCCCTTACTAGATCTGTTCTCGTTCCGGAACGGCTGCATACTCATCGCGACTCCTTCTGGAAGGTATATCCAAGTACAATGTCTCGGCATGCGTATCGCATCTCTAATGTCGGTGGAGTGGAACGTCGTCTCATCAAGATCTCGTATGAACCTCTAACTCCACTTTCTTTAATGTCGACTGCTTCGGACTCGTCTCGTCATGGCTGCATGGACTGAGCTCCTATGGCTATCCTCGTATCTGGAGTCTCCCAAGAAATGCATCTCACCACCTGGCATCCGAATTAAGTCGAGCCATCCGATCGAGTCGTCAAAACCTCATAATCCCCCAAGAGCTCAACATCTTGGGCACAGTTTAATAGTATCGAGTACATACCACAGCATCGGTGGTCTAGCCGTAGAAGGGCAAACCCAAGCCTCACTAATGGCGCCGTAGAACTGCCGCAAATCCGAAGGTTCAAAGGCTTTCACATGGTCATTCAGTCGAGTTAGGGTTTCATTCTTCTAGAGGGACCATAGAATTGCCCGCATGTCCTTCCGAATACTTTAAACTTGGAATAATAGGTTTCTGACATTCGATCATCTCTGTCGACTCCCAACGTCTCCGCGTGAAGTCGTCTCTAGCCGGGATCAATCTATCTGATGTCCTCGCATCGGGGTAGGCGAACGAACCACATGTCCTAGTCATTCATCATCGGGTGACTAGCGACCTTCTATCATCTATTCGTACAACTCTCCCCGCAATAGCTCCAACATATGGGGCGATATCTCGTCGCTCGCAGCAACAACAGGCTCGCTCGTCTGCATGCTGAACAGTGCCTCAATCATCAGGAGTAAGCAACACACCAACGGTCATCAATATCAGGCTGGCCTCTATCATTGGCTCAATTCTCTAGTGTCGATCAGCGCCTCCGAGTAACCTCATAAAGGCGATCCGCCAAACACTCGTGGCGCGGAAACACAGTAAAAAGATACATCTCTGCAATCGTGTGTCGCCGGAATTTCGCCCTGGTCAGTCCTCGTTCGTGACGAGCTTGTGCTGACCGCAACTCTAGCCGTAGCTCTCCCTGCCGTAACCGTAGCAGCAAAACCAAACTGGTATCGATGAGGCTAGATCAGGAAGGAATATAATAGTGAACAAGGAAATGTACATCCTAAGGCTTCATAAGTGGAGTGGCGTGTCGTAAATATGCCGCGGAACATATCAACGGTACGTCACTCTACTTTAGTCACCTATTCCATCAACCAAGGGTCATCCTACGCTCCGAAGGTTAAAACCTAACGCTCTGATACCAACTTTGTCACGTCCCGAAAGTACGGAATATGACCGGCACTTAAACTACGAAACGTCTCGAGGCGTACGTAATCTAAGCAAGCCGAAAACCCAGAAATCCAAACCAAAAAAGTAGTAGAGTTAAGGAAAACCAATTTAAATCAAGTAGTTTTAATAGCATAGCCGAATTATGCATTTTTAAAAAAAACATCAAATATTTCATGAAAATTTCGGCAGAGTCTCCTTTGTAAATACTGGCCCCCAAACGGGATACAACATGAATAGTATACGAAATCAATAAAAAGGCATCCCCAAGCGGGAGCTAGCTCTTCGTCAATCGACGGTCACAACCACACAAGCCATATAATATACAACGCCAAGGGCGAGGATCAAAACTCAAAAGGAAACTCAAAACAGCAAGAAAATTCATAGAAATACAACGTGTGACTCTAAGGTCGAAAGAATAAACATTACCGGTCTCTATCTCTAAAATAAATACATGTTTGGTTGATGGAATTTACTAGATACAACGGAATAATATTATACAAGCTAAAATGATGGGTACGATACAAGAAAAACCCACCTACTAGCAAGTCACCCGAATGAAACTGAGCCCGCAAAGCCGTAATGAAACCTATACGGCAACCTGCAAGAAACTGAGGCACAACGGGGGTGAGTTGCCAACTCGTGAATAGAAAAACATCTACGCACAGAAATCGCATAAATAACGCAACCTAGGTCAATGATCATAATATATCCTCAAATATATGAATAGCACGTAGCCTATAACAAGGCTAGGGTAAATATCTAACCCGAGTGTAATCTCATGTGCCCGTGTCAGTGCCTCACGTAGCAATATATCATGTGAGTGAGGTATGAATGCATGAAAACAGAATACATGTAAATGAAGAAACTGTTTTCATAAATTAGTGAGATTTCCTTCGTATTTTTAAACTGAGGTATCATAAATGAAATCAGTATCAACAGTGTCTAGCATCGACACAAAACATAAATCTCAATGTCTCGAAATATCAATGTCTCAATCTCAATATCTAGGGCGCCGTCAGTCCAGACCGGCCCCTACCATCCATCTCAAGACCACGACGGTATCCTCCGGATATCCGACACGTCGGGTAATATCACCGGTAGGTAATCTGTCCCCTGCCAGGCTCAACGTCAACACCACATTCATCTTGCCCCGGGGTACCATACCGGGCCCACCATGTACCCGAAACGGTTCCTCCACTCCTCGAATCGGGTCTCGAAATCCATTAGCAAACTCATGGTGGACGACTCATACATCATGGGAAAACCGCACTTTTTATTTTAAAAGGGAGAACAGGTTTATTCATGTTTTTGCGGTTTTCCTCCAAATCCAAGAAATCTCATGAAATCCAAATCCAAGTCATCAATAGCATGTAAACAGTGAATATAGGCATGAGAATCCATGAATGCGACACAAGAGTGAATAATAACATGCATGAAGTAGTAGGCAATAACTATAATGTCTAACTAGCATATAAGGCAAGTACACTAATATCATGTCTAAACTATTAGCTAACAACCTATGTCAAATGAAATAGTATTTTCTAAAGTGTTCGTGACATGTCAATTACCGATGAAGATGTGTGTGAGCCGGCAAATAAGTGTACGTGGTACATACGCGTCATCGGTAATGGTGCTGGTGTCCTAACAGCATGATATTAATAATGCAATAAGAAATTATAATATAAGTATGCGATGCGGAGCGAACAGTAAAAATGAGCGGAAGCTGAATACTAGACGCAACTATAGCTAATCTGCACTAATCTAATATAAATCCTACAAATGGTGCCTTTTGAAATAACACGAATCATGGGGTTTTGAAAATAGGGGCTACGGTGTTTTTAAGAAAAGATACGTTTTTGAAATATCCGTAGAATCCCTTGACCTATCTTTTAAAATACGCATGATTCGTAAGCTTTGAAATAGGTAAGAATCGAATCTAATCTAACAACTAAACTAAACTAAAGGGCTAAGCTAACAAGCTGGACTACAGATAAGGAAACCGCCTAACGTCTGAGTCGATCCATATACATACCTGTATATATATTAGTCGGTGATCCCGCCTCAATAATATCATATCCGATACCATATCTATAATCAGACATCCCAAGTCAAGAGTGCGGATCAATCATCAAGATATAGCTCGTACGTAAATCCGTCGTACGGCATCCCCAAATCTGGGTACGGGTCAATATCATATTCATCATACTATTCATCTGGTATCCTCTTCATCAAATATCATGATCGGGGTACTGATCTACATCTAGTACAATACTGATACCGCCTAAGTATGCATGCACGTGTGTGAAACACAACGTCAAGGACCCGCTACAACGTCATGTCGTATCTCAAATACGAACCCTGCCATATCACCGATCTCACGGCCTCAAATCAATTTCATCGACTCACCTTAAATCCCAAACATTATCCTCAAATCCAGTATGTGAACACATAGTCCCATACCCATGTGAACACATAAACACATATCCCCATATACGCATAGGTAATAACATAGATGTATGCATGTGTGTGTGTGCGTGTGTGGGTGTAACAACTAATCTAGGGTTTCGCAACTAACAGTAAACTAATCCATGAACACCTAGCATCTACCTTTATCCTCAAAGCCTCATATTAATATAATATATATTTAAGTGTATACGTATTCGTATACATCACTGCGAACTGCGGGGGTGCTATACGCCATCCACCCGACTTCTCCCCGTAGATATAAATCTACTCACCTGGTCCTCGCTCGCCGGTGCCGACGTCGCCGCGCGCTTTCTTGTCGTCTCGAAGTCCATATGGGGTACCTACATATCATAACGCACCGTATTGCATTAAAACCAAATTCGAAATCGAAACGGCATACGAAAATCAAATCGGCACGCGTATCACGCACAGGTCAAAACCTATCGCCTACGCATGCAAGAATAGCCAAACCAACCATCGATGTCGATGTACAAACGTCAAACCATCGAGAAAACCCAAACACACTCATTTGCGCATCCACGAACACTAACTATAATATAAAATAGGTTAAAATTCACCAAAACCCCAAATTCACCTTAAAAGCCATTTTTCCGAAAATCTAGTAAGCAAAAATTTACCGTTTTAGTACAAAACTTGATGTTTTAACAATTCTAATGGCCATAATACTTATTAAATATCTTAAATAAGTCATAAAAACCATTTTCATAATTTAATCTCATTAAGTTTCATTAGCCCCAAAATTCTAGTTTACAATTTAACCAATTTTAACAATTTTATAGCAAAAATGCACATACAACAATCTAGTTTAGATTTTCATGATCTAAAGTATTAAACTACATTTTATAATGATAATAAAGTCATCAAAAACCTAATTACATTTTCTCTTAAACCAATTCATGGTTTACAAAAACCTAGTTAGCAATAAAGTTTAAATATTACAATTCCACTTAACAATTTGCAAACTAACAATTTGATTATGTTTCACATATTACAAAATGATGAATTCCACTTTGCAACCATAATCACACAACAAAAACCCTAACTATAATTTAATCCTTCTCTTGAAAACCTAAATCTTTCAATTAGAACTACAATTCATATCCTAATTAAGTTAGATTAAAGCAATAACCAACAATTTAACAAAAAGCTCAAGATTTTTACCTCACAAGATTTGAGATCTAGCATGAAAATCTTGACCTCCAATTTGAAAACTTTTCACCAAAAACCATGCTTGAGAGGCTAAGGAAAAATGGGTAGGAGTTGGATTTGGAATTAGCTTTGAAATTGTATTGATTTTGAAGCATTTTTGTGGATTTTTGATGCAAATTGGGTGGGATTTTTTTTTAGGGAGGGCTGCTGCTGTAGGGTGCTGATTTTGGCCAGGAATTTGAGGGAGAGAGGAGAGAGTCAAGTGGGGAAAATGATATCAAGTCAACCCAAGGTCAAAGCCCATACTTATATATTCTTTTATTCTTTCATTTCCTTTTTCTTTTCATTTCTTTTGGTCAAAACAAGTGGGGAAATGAGGAGGGGGAAACTTGGGCTGCTGATTTGGGGAGAGGAGAGAGGGTGTGGGTGAGTGTGGGTGAGGAAAAATGATAAATGTTATACCCCAATTCCCATTAACACTAATTTCACCGAAAAAAAGCCTTTTTCTTCGATATTTTCTAAACCGTTTTAGCAAACGATTTCATTTCAAAAACCACATGATAAAATTTTATTTAATGTTTTATGATGCACAAAATTTATTTCAACTCATTCCAATTTGTAATTTTCCCTAATTAAATGTATTAGTGACGGCTTAAAATAATAATAAAATAATATTTTTTCAGAAAATTTGAAATTTCACCAGCAGCTCAATAAACACCAAATAATAGCAATTACATAGCTAGAATATGTATATTTAATTTTTATGATAAGATATTTGTATTTTGACTTTTTACAGAAAACCCCCTTATTTTTCCGATTTTTCGAAATTTCACCGAAACGATTTTCAAAACGTTACACGCATTGAACGTTGTAAGCCGGTATCAGGAAAACCCAGGGGAGAAGCACTGGATAGCAGTAAAGAACATTCTCAAGTACCTGAGAAGAACTAAGGAGATGTTCTTGGTGTATGGCGGAAAGGACCTCCAAATCGAGGCCTTTGCTGACTCCAGCTTCCAGAGTGACAAAGATGACTCCAAGTCCATGTCGGGTTATGTCTTTACCCTCAATGGAGAGGCGGTCTATTGGAAGAGTTCCAAACAGGACACCGTTGCTGACTCAACAATGGAAGCGGAGTACATAGCTGCTTGCGATGCCGCAAAAGAAGCTGTCTGGATGAAGAAGTTCCTAACAGAACTTCAGGTGGTTCCTACCAGTGTTGATCCAATACCTCTGTATTGCGACAACAACGGCGCTATAGCTTTAGCGAAGGAACCCAGGTCCCATCAGAAGTCCAAACACATCTTAAGGCGGTATCACCTGATCTGGGAGATCGTAGATCGCCGGGAGATCGTAGATCGCCAGGAGATCGTAGATCGCCGGGAGATCGAGGTGAAGAGAGTAGATACGGAGAATAACACTGCTGATCCATTCACAAAGGCCATTCCTCAAATGCAGTTCGAGAGGCTATTCGAGATGATAGGTCTGCGATATGCCAGTACATGGCCCTAGTGCAAGTGGGAGATTGTTAGTGTTTATGCCCTAGAGGCCATTACTGTATCATACTAGTTTGTATATTACTTAATGGAAGCTTGGGATATTCACAGTTGTATTGACAGTCTTGCTAAAAATGGTAGTATGTTACTTGGTTTGTTTCTACTTTAATATGTGCATGTGTTTCTTTTAACATATCGCTTATACATATTAGCAGAGCCCTTAGGATCTTTACTTGATTACCAGCGTTGTGATGGCAGTCACACTAGTGGGGGCTGGGTAGTCTACAAGCACATCCTTTATCAGGTCCTTAGTCGTACGATTATCGAGACAGGGCATCGATACTCCGGAGTAAACTAGTGTGTACGCTTCTCATCCCAGCAGGGGAAATGGTCTGTCCCACAGCCATTGGTACGTTGTGCTGGAGATAGTATACAGGTGCTCGTTGGGTTACGGGTACACCGGACAGGACTCGCAGGGACTGTTGGTTGGTATTATACCCGTCGTCAGTTAACAGTTCCCAGGTGACATGAGTACAGCATAGTTCGCGGACTTGATACTGCTGCTTCGTCTCGAGTGTGTTCCTACTGTTCTTAGATTACTACCCTACCATGGCTCAAAGGAGTCTTGCAAACAGGTAGCAGTTGGGTGCATTCCCGAAGCACTTGGAGGCAGTGGCGGTTAGATAGGATTCGTCTCTCCCGGTATTGGGAGTTGATATCGCGCTGTGTTTGGAAAGCCATTACGCAAAGTCCCTGGCCAGGGCAAACGAGATTTACTGGTAGGATTTCCAGTAGCTTCTCAAGGTGTAATGGGCTTCACTCCGACACGACTTATACCACTTATAGGGGACTGACGCTTGCCCCCCTAGGCCTGATATGCGATAGTCCTAGACGAACAGACCGGACTGTACGGAGATTGTCACATCAGGCTCAGTAGGAGTTTGAATGAGTTTCCTCATCGGCCTTCTTATCGACATCTACCTGGGGACCGTTACATACAGCTGGTACCGCTTGCGGCCTGTGGTTAAACCCACTGCCAGCGTAGTGTCGAGTCTTTAGAGTCCCACACAGAGAGTTTCCCTGCTTCAGGTGAAACGATATAGAGGTCATATGGTTTTACGACAAGGGTTCAGACACATACGTGTATTTATGCACGTACGATGTTCGGACAGTTTTTACTAGCGGGCTTTAGTTTAAGCCAGATTCTAGTATTGGATTATTGGATTTATACAGTCTCAGTATTTCCGTGTTTTCACGGATAGGAGGGGCATTCTCGTAATTTGTCGAGAAGCTTCTAGAAGAAAGATGAGGTGGAGAGCTTAGGTGGAATTTGCATTAAATAGATTAGTGACTCATGGTGTGATTCATCCAAATGAGTTAATGAAGCATTTATTGCTTAATGACTCATGTGATGATTCACACATAGTGAGTTAATGAAGCACGGTTGATATTATCATATGTTATTCATTTAATAATTATCATGCTTCATATATTCACAAATGAGATATTATTCATATCATTCTCACTCACACCTTCTCTCTCCTCAAGCTCTCTCTCTTCAAAGAACTAACCCTAATCCTCTCAGGTGTTGAGATCCTAGGGTTAGCAAGACTAATAGATCCCTAATCCTCTTCTATATCCTCTAGGTTACTTTGATTAGCACTCATAGCCACCTAGTTACCTCAAGTGAGAGGTTAAAGCTTGGAGAAGTAGCTCTCGGTGGATCTTCTATCACAACGAGGAGGCCGACGAGGAGGTGAACTACAAGGACAAGAAGGACTTGAATCTCTAGGTATAATCATCTATCATAGTAGCTAATCACTTCTATATAGTTGTTAGTTAGGGTTTAGCAAAGATCCGTAAAGTTAATCGATGTTAGTTTAAACAAAATGATTGTTTTACCTATTCCGCCTCCCCGCATCATGTGGGGTGTCTAACGTCGACTTACATTTAAAATGGAGTGTTTTTTAGGCTTTCATTAGTTTTGCTAAAGAGGTGACTCCCGGTGAAGGGATCTCGGCTCTTTCCTCGTCGAATGAGGTGCAGGATATATCACATATATCACTATGCAAAGCAAAAACTATAAAAGCAATCAAAAGACAAACCGAGGGTTGTACCATATGCCAGTTATTGCTAAAGGGGTCACTCCCGGTGAAGGGATCTCGGCCCTTTCCTTATCGAATAAGGTACAGGATGTTCTACAAGGAACACCGCTATGCAAAGCAAGAACTGTAGCTACCTGTTTTTGAAAATTCGATTCCACAACATCTTTTAGGTTTCTTTTTCTTTCATTAATCATATTAATGAAGTCACGTCATTTAAGTCATCAAAACATCACAGATAAATACAACGTACGCTTATGCCATCCGCATTCGCCTCGATGTACCCTCGTGCACCGTTAGGTTAGATAACTAACGGCAGAGCGGGGCAGCGCCAACACGGGTGTAAAACATAAGCAACGTCTATATAATATATCATATATACTATATACAGTATCTATCTCAACATATCAAATGATCACATTACAGATATCGCAGCAGAAGAAACATATGAAATATTGGATATACTAGGAGGTCCGTGTTTTATTTTGAGCCTCTATAAAACACGGATTCCACGGTCGCGATGAATAGCCAAATCCATACCCCTAGACCCCTACGAGAGCGGCAAGCAACCCTACCAATTCTAGGGTTAGGACACCCGGACTCGACCCCTCGAGTTGGTCTCCCACTGGACCCTAGAACCCGGTTACTTGTGCTCTCCTCCTTGGGTCTATCCTAGTGCGTAAAAGTAAATAATATACATATGGTGACATCAAGCTCAACCCGAAAGTGCCCCAATAAAAGAATATTACATACATTTAAATTTACATGAATGAAAACAAAAACTCTCATCTCACATAAAACCCACGGCTATTCAAAACGCGACGATCCAATAAAACATATCCAGCAACACATAACATCACATGTCATCAACGTAAGTAAATATGCGCATACCAATTGTCGTTGACATATAGCAACGAAACCGGTGATATCACATATTACACTTACGGTCCCAGAAAAGAAACTGTAAAACTACAACATTTGGAATCCACAAACTCCTTAGACATCATAAATCTGAAATATCACATACTTCGCATTTCATGCCTAACAGTATGAATTCCACATATTGTATCACATTACAGAAAAAGCTAGACGATGTTAAACATTCCAATCGAATCATTAAACACCCAAAATTACCCAGAAAGCTCAACACTTGAGCGTAGTTTAAAGTAATTCAGCACACGCCACAGCACCAATGAACCAGCCGTAGAAGGGCCAAACCAACGCCTCATATGTGGCACCGCTGAACCACCACAAACCCGAGGGTTCAGTGGCGGTTTTTACGGTCACATAATCGAGTTAAGGTTTTGTTCTTCTAGAGGGTCCATCGCATAACTTGCATGATCTTTGAAATCTTTTTAACTATGGAAAAATCCAACACTTGGAAAATTTTCCGGCAAGGGAAAAAGTAGGTATTTGACATCCGATTGAACCTTTTAATATAGTCTAAAGTATCCTGAAAACAGTTAAAATACGACTATGAAACACTCCGATTTGTTATTATAGTAAATTAACATCACATGACAATTTAGCAAAAATAAATAACACCTGAAGCACCAAAACCCATATAACAGAACACAAGAGAAATTTGGAGGGGGAGCTCGGAAATGGCCGGTATGGGGGGGTCTCGCCGGCCCAAACATGACCAAATGCCTCCAAATTTCACCAGTGTTCATATTATCATATATATATAACTCTGTACTAGTTTAAAAAAAAATTAGGCCTCGTTTTAAAATCGACAGAAACATGATTTTTAGGGTTTCAAGTTCGGAGTTTGTTTCGTGTTCGTAATCTAACATTATCCGTATTATATCCTAGCTAGGCTCTGATACCACTATAGGGTTCCTCTCGACGGCAGCAAGGTTTCGGGAGGCATCGTCCATGCCATTTTTTAAAAATTGTCGTTTCAAGGAACTCTAAACAAGAATCGATAACTAGAAATTAATACGGAAAACATATAGTAAACCATTTACTATCTAAGTGAAGAGGAAATACAACCTTTGTAGATCGGTGCTTCACTTCATATGCTCCTTGTAGTAGTCCCTTCGCTGCGATCATCGTGCTTCCGGACTCTCGGACGGCTCCGTGAGAAGATAGCAACGGTATTGCTTGAACTCTTCGAGGCCGAAGATGATCTACGTCGAGGGAGTACGAACTCAAGCTACCACTTCACCAAAGTGAAGCAAACACCCTATACTAAAGTGCTAATCTAGTAGAGGATGGAGAAATAGGAAATGGGTTCACTTTAGAATTTCTTTTCTCACAATATTTCTCTCTCTTTATCAAACCCTAGCAAGCTTTTGAAGGAGGAAGAAGATGAGCTCAAGAAAAAATGACAATGAAACTAATCAAGAGAGAGAGCTAACCATGGGTGAGTGGGTATCATATATCAACTCATGTAGAGACATAACCATGGCTAATTATAGTGGTTAGGTTAATAAATATCCTAAGTAAAACAAAACTAGTGGACTTGGTCAATGCACTCACAAGCTTCATGAAGCTTCATGCACTTGAACAATTATCCACTAATTTTGTATTTACTTTGAATATTAAAACCCTACCAATATAATTATAATGGTGTATGTCCCATACACCCATGCAAAGTGTATCAACAACCATGACACACTTAAATAAATAATGCACATCAATATATATCACATATATATTACATGTACACACATGTGAGAAAAGAATGCATAAGTGAACTAATGTTAGTTAATGTAAATTAGTATATCAAATATACAATTATACACTAAATTATCAAGTCAACTCTTGACTTAATAATCCGGCTATATCACATATAACCGACTAACATCCAATGTATCGTCTTATCGAATCAACCCTTGATTCGATGACCCGACTATATCACATATAACCGACCGATACAAAAAGTCGCGAGAATAGAATACGGTATCACATACATGCATTATTCTCGGTCCCGCATATATCACATATGCGCTCCTATTTCGTTTTTCCTGAGCCAGTAAAACCTCTATGTAGGACTCTAAAGACTCATCAATACGCCGGCAGTAGGTGATGATCATATCAAGCACCCACAAGCCGTCAGCGGTACTAGCTGGACGTAATGGCTACCCAGGTATTGAGCGATCAGAAGATCAGCAAGCAAGCCCGCTCCAACTCCTGCAAAAGCCTGACAGTGACACTACCGTACAGTCCGGTCTCCTCGTCTGATATGTCGCATATCAAGTCTAGGGGTGGTAAACGTCAGACCCCAATAACCGATAAGTCATGCCGATATGAGGCTCATAACAGGTCGAGAAACTACAGGTAACATTTACCAGTAAATCACTAAACCAGCCCTAGCCAGGGACTTCCCTGTTATGGCCAATCGAGCACAGCGCAACATCAACCCCCAATACCGGGAGAGACGAAACCCCTCCTATCGCTCATTGCCTCCATGTGACTCGGGACTGTACCCAAAAACCACCGTCTTGCACTCCCTGTTGGACGTGGTAAGGTGGAAATCAAAGCACAGTGGGAATCATACAAGACTCTATGACGATCTCGGGTCTACAGACTAACCTGTACCAGTGTCACCAGAGAACTGCCATCTGACGTGAGGTATAATACCATCTGGGAGTTCTCGACGAGTCCGTCCAGTGTACCCAGTCTCCACTGAGCACCCGTACATCATCTCTGATGTCAAACACCAATGGATATGGGATCATCCATCGCCCATCTATATGGGTCGAGAAGGTATACGCTAGTCTACTCTGGTATATCGATGCCCCGTCTCGATACACCCATGACTAGGGACCTTGAAGGATGTACTTATGGACTACCATGTCCCCACTAGTATGATCTGCATCATAGTCCAGGTAGTCAAGTACACATCCTAAGGGCTTTACCAACATGTAACAGAGAGACAATCGGTGTACATGTTAAGGTAAAGAGTAACCAGATAGCATACTATCATGTTGAGCAAGAAAGTCCTCCCTATATATGTCCAAGAATCCACTACAATATACATCTCATGTATTCTAATGGCCTCTAGGGCATACATATAACTAACACTATACCGGTAGAACAGTCTTACTCGAGATGATAGTATGCTATATGGTTTGTCTTTATCATCATGTATATGCTTCAGGTGACATTACAGATTATTACATATTGATAGAGCCCATAGGATTCTTGCTTGACTACCAGCGGTATGATGGCGATCATATACGTGGAAGTTGGGTGGTCTATAAGCACATCCTTAAAGTGTCCCTAGTCGTCGGAGTTTCGAGACTGGGAATCGATACTCCAAGAGTAGACTAGTATATACGGATCGAGACCTCGACGAAGAGAGATAGCCGGTCTCACAAGCCATTGGTGTTAGTTGGTACACCTAAGATGTATACAGGTGGTCATTGGGTTATGAGTACACCGGACGGACTCGCCGGGAACATACTAGTTGGTATTATACCTATTGTCAGATAGCAGTTCCCAGGTGACATGTGTACAGGTTAGTCTATCGACCCGAGATCGTCATTTGTCTCATGTGAGTTCCCACTGTGCTTTGATTACTACCCTACCACGGCTCAAAGGAGTCATACAAACAGGTTTTAGTTGGGTACAGTCTCGAGCTACATGGAGGCAGTGAGCGGATCATCAGGGGATTCGTCTCTCCCGGTATTGGGGGTTGATGTCGCGGAGTGCACAGGTTGCCATCACCAGAAATCTTCGGCCGGGGTAAACGATAATTACTGATTCGGATCAGTAATTTCTCAGTTGGTGATAGGCTTCATACCGACACTAAATGTCGCGTTATTAGGGGTATAACTTTATCCACCCCCTAGACTCGATATGCGATACTCATAGACGAACGGACCGGACTGTACGGATATTGTCACTGTCAGGCTCATTAGGGTTTCAGGATGAGTTTGTTCGTCGACCTCCCTTTCGCTCAATACCTAGGTAGGCGTTACGTACAGCTAGTGCCACTGACGTGCTTGTGGTTAAACCCACTGTCAGCGTATTGACGAGTCTTTAGAGTCCCACACAGAGGGTTTCCCTGGTTCGGGCGAAACGTTGTAGAGGCCGTATGGTTTTATGGCAGGGTTCGATCATATATGTGCACTAGTGCACTGATCATAATCGGACGGATAATACTAGTGGGCTTTGGTTTAAGCCAGATCCTAGTATTATATTGTTGGATTACTTTCGTCTCGTTGTATTCGTATTCAGTCAGAATACGGATGCAGGTATATATATACAGATTAAGGGTATTCTTGTATTTCGTTACGAGTTTACTTTAGGGTTGCCATTTCTTTTTCTTGGATTTAAACAATTAGATTAAATGTTTAATTGTGAGGAAATTGTGAGTGCAGGTCTTGGCAATTGGCATTGATTGTTGCATGTGGTCTTAGTGATTCATGGTGTTGAGTCTTGTGAGATATTTGCGAGGAGGCGAATATTATTTTGGTGTGATTGATTTTATTTAGTTGCACACACAAATACCTCACAACTCCAACTCAAGAAAAAAACAACAGATACTTATTTTTCTTCACAAGCCAAAACTTGTGCTCACAACTTTCCTCCAATGGCTTCTTCTTCAACCTCCACCCATTTCATCTCATGTGTTGAGAATCCTTGGGTGTTTTGAGACAAAGTAATCGCACACTCTCTCTACTTCATCTTGGGTATCTAGGCTAGCTAACTGGTTGCCCGAGTTGCTTCGGTTTTGAAGCGGGAGCCCGTATTACTAATCCTCAACGTGGATCATCTTCGATGAGGGAGACCGGAGAACGAACTTGATCGAGGAAGCCGCGAAGAGCTTAGGACAGAGGTTGAAGATCGAAGGACAAGGATCGATTGGTATAACCTCTCTAAACTCTTTTTATAGAACTAGTATAAGGTTAATGGTACGTTCCGTCGATTAGGGTTCCGTTAGCGCCGGGATTTTAAAGTTTTTGTTCCGTGTTTGGCCATGGATTGATGGCCGGGGCATTGCCGTAACACTACATGGTATCAGAGCCAACCCATTAACCACTTACTAGTTGGTTTATATGATGTTAAAGTATCGAAACCGAAACAACTCCGAAACAATACCCGATATACTCTAGTTTATGTCATTTTTTTCTGAGTCTTCAAAAATTATTTTAGCAACTGCAGAAGACTACTATGGTGACCACTAGACTGCACCCCAAATATGAGCCACTTCCACCCAATTTGACTCGAGCACAATGCTCTAATTTTCGAGCTGGCCGGCCATCTAGAGGAATTTGGGTTTCGAATTTTGGGTGTCTGCTAGTCTCTGGAATATTGGTTCAGTGGTATTGCTAGTTTAGCCCAGTTTTGATATGGTTTTATCTAGTAGTTTGGGGCTATTCGGAGTTATTTCGAAGTCGATATTTCTAACATTGTTTAAAGTTTACAGTACATACATTTCTATCTGCGACCGTGAATGTCATTAGAGCGGTACAACTGTCTATTTGCTATAGTTCTTTTAGATGCGTTTGCGAACGTGACATTCACGTTGATGTTCTGTATTGTGCTGTGTTGTTTCGGATTCTTCATGGTGGATAGCTTGGGTGCAATGTTAGTACAGTTTAGTTTTATTTGTATATTTGATATTGCGGGGCGAGCGTCCGACATATGGACTGTCGTCACTGCCTGTTTGTATATTATTTGTTTGGGGCACGACCGGGTTGAGGTCGATGTCACCGTTGTACATATTTTCTTTTTTGTACTAGGATTACCCCGCGATCGAGTGCATGGATAGCTGGGTTCTGGAGGGCAATGGGTCCGCATTTCATAGCGTTAAGAAGGAGGGGGCCTCACTCTAGAATTGGCGGGCTATTCGCCACACTCGTAGGGGGTACAGGTTGACCTAAAGAGGGGTGCTCAAGTTACCGGATTCCGTGAAGTGCCGGGTGGTCCATTCACTTTGATGAAGGGGGCTGCCTCATTTCTGGTTTTGGCGGGTAACTTGCCGCGCTCGTAGGGGTCTAGGTTTTCATTGCACAGGCTATCCATACGACCAGGGGAACGTCGGGTTTCACTTGCAGCTCAAAGGAAACCCGGGGCTCCCAGATTATCTGTATTGTTCTGTAATGCTTATTTCTTATCTGTGATGTTGCATTTATCACGCCTGGAGCGATTATTATATAGTGTATATGTTGGAGATAGTGCCCTCAGAGTCAATTATTGGATCACAGGCACGTGATTACAATGATTGAGGGAGGACCTATCCCGGTAGGACAGTCTTACTCGAGATGATAGTATGCTATCTGGTTTATCTTTATCATCGTGTACTGCTTTAGGTGACCTGACATGTCGCTATTACACGTTGATAGAGCCCCTAGGATTCTTGCTTGACTACCAGCAGTATGATGGCGATCATATACGTGGGAGCTGGTAGTCTATAAGCACATCCTTAAAAGGTCCCTAGTCGTAGGAGTTTCGAGACAGGGCATCGATACTCCATTAGTAGACTAGTGTATACAGTCGAGACCCCGACGAGGGGCGGTGGCCGGTCTCACAAGCCACTGGTGTCAGTTGGTTCACCTAAGATGTATACAGGTGCTCATTGGGTTATGAGTACACCGGACAGGACTCGCCGGGAACCTGCTAGTTGGTCTTATACCAGATGTCAGATAGCAGTTCCCTGGTGACATGTGTACAGGTTAGTTCATCGACCTGAGATCGTCATTTGTCTCGTGTGAGTTCCCACTGTGCTTTGATTACTACCCTACCACGGCTCAAAGGAGTCATGCAAACAGGTTTTAGTTGGGTACAGTCCCGAGCCACATGGAGGCAGTGAGCGGATCTTCAGGGGTTCGTCTCTCCCGGTATTAGGGGTGAGGTCGCGCTGTGTCTAGGAGAGCCATTACGCAAAGCCCTCGGCCGAGGCAGGAGATTTACTGGTAGGTATTCCAGTAGTATCTCAGGGCGTTCTGGGCTACACTCCGACACGACTTGTACCGCTTTTGGGGGTCTGACTTTTACCAACCCCCTAGGCCCGACATGCGATGCTCATAGACGAACGGACCGGACTGTACGGATATTGTCACTGACAGGCTCAGTAGGGTGTCAGGATGAGTTCACTCATCGACGTCCCTTTTGGTCAATAGCTGGTGGCCCGTCACGTGTTAGCTTATACCTCTGACATGCTAGTGGTTAAATCCACAGCCATTGTATTGACGAGTCTTTAGAGTCCACCACACTTACAGTTACTCAAGCTTTCGGGCGAAACGCTGTAGAGGCCGTATGGAGATATGGCAGGGTCCGATCTGATACGTGCGGTATTGAACGGTTCAGGATCGGACGGTTTGTACTAGTGGTCGTACAGTTATATAGCAAGTTTCGATCAGATACGTGCGGTATTGCCCGGATCAGGATCGAACGGTTTTTACTAGCCGGCTTTGGTTTAAGCCGGTCCTAGTTTAGTACAGTGTAGATTTTGTCTCATTGCATTTGTATCCGGTCAGAATACAGATGCGGGTGTGTATGCACAGTATCGGGGTTTTCCTGTAATTTATTACGGGACCAGTTTTCTGGAGTTGCTAGTTTGCATTCCGTTCCTGCCGGTTTTCCTTTGTTCTTTCCCGGCCGGACTTTTCCGATGGAGGGGGTAATTTGCAGTTTTGCAATTACTTTTGGGGAGGGGGTTTCTTGCTTATTGGTAGCATCATGATAGTTCTTCATGATGAGATGCTTTCTTAGTCTTTTCCTTGCTTTATGAAGATTAGAAATGAGTTGAAAGTTGATGTGAGATTGTTATGATGATGTTTAGGATATGGTCACCATTCTCTTTATCCTACACTCACCTCCCTCTTGCATTTTGGTATTCTTTCCTCCACCATTCTCATTATGAAATGGTTGATGACATTTGAGAGAGAAGAAGAAGAGAGCTTCATTTTGAGAGTGTAGTTTTTGATCTCTTTTCATGTCAAGAAAAATGCAAGCACCATTTTTCTTATCTTGATTCCTCCATCATCTTCAAAGGAAACAAACCCCAAATGAGACACAGCTTCAACCCTACACATTCTACAGCAAATCTTGGACGCGTCGGCCAGCCAACTTCGCGCCCGAGTTGCCTCGGTATTGAGGTGGGAGCCCGTAAAAGACGCAGGCGATGTGGTGCCCTTTCCGGCGAGGAGGCGAGGATATGGAGACAAGACTTGCCGCGGGAGATCGGGACGATGAAGAGAAGACCGGAGGACTCGGATCACTTGGTATACTTCTCTTCCCATCTCTTGTTAGCTAGTATAGGTTAATGGTTAACGATCCGGGTTTTATTGTCCGCGGTAGCGCCAGTTTCCGAGTAAGGAAAATTTTTGATTCCGCATTTTGGCCTCGGTAAGACGGCCGGGGCGCTGACGTGGCGCAACATGGTATCAGAGCCACGCCATTAACCTTGCCTAGCTTGTTCTGGTGTGTTTTACATTTCCGATCGAACAAAATCCCAAAAACCACATTTCGTGTGCATCAGTTTTCTGTCGATTTTTTCCGAGCTCTAAAAATTTTTCAGGTTGTAAAAAACTAATGTACTGGAAATTATAAGACATCTGTAAAAATTCGACACATTCAGTCGATCACTGTAGCGCGGAACCGCGGCCAAACCCCCCCTTGGGCCGCGGTTCCGCCGCACATTGGTGTCTTCACTGTGTCCAATTTTTCCAGTGGGCTTGTGGGCTAATTTTAGGGGTTTTGGGATATTAAATTTGGGCCCAGATTTTCTGTGACTGCTACAGTATTGCTTGGGGGCCCACTTGTTAATTGTTTGATCGATCGAATATTTTAAACACATTATTTCACAGTATTTACATTATATCTGCGACCGTGAATGTCACTTGATCGGTAAATCCCGTCTAACTGCTATAGCCCGGTTAGACGGATTTGCGAACGTGACTTTCACGTTGATGTTCTATGTTTATGCTGTGATGTTGCGGATCGGTCGTGGGGGATAGCCTGGATGCAATGCTAGTACAGTTTTGTTGTATTATGTACATTTGATATTGCGGGGCGAGCGTCCGACTTGTGGACTGCCGTCACTGCCTGATTGTATTATTCTTTTGGGGCACGACCTGGTTGCGGTCGATGTACCCGTTGTATGTATATTTTACTTTCTGTACTAGGATTACCCCGCGGAGGGGTGCACGGATAGCCGGGTTCTAGAGGGCAACGGGCCCGCATCTCATGGCATTGAGACGGTGGGGGCTTCACTCTAGGATTGGCGGGCTATTCGCCGCACTCGTAGGGGGTACAGGTTGACCCAAGAGGGGTGCCCAAGTTACCGGATTCCATGAAGTGCTGGGTGGTCCTTTCACGGAGCTGAAGGGGGCTGCCTCGCTTCAGGTTTTGGCGGGTGACTTGCCGCGCCCGTAGGGGTCTAGGATTTCATTGCACAGGCTATCCACACGACCAGGGGAACGTCGGGTTTCAGCAGCGGCTCTGTGAAACCCAGGGCTTCCAGATATCTGTATTGTTCTGTGATGCTGTATATTTCTGTGATGTTGCATTCTTTTCACGCCTTGAGCGAATATAATATATTGGTATATATATTAGTAGATGTTGTATATGTTTTGCATCCGCGCTAGTCCAGTCCCCGCTCTGTCGTAAGTTAAGTAACCTAACGGGTGATGACGGGACCCAGTGGCGAATGCGGATGGCATATACGTACATCAGTATATTTTCGTTCTTTGTGGTGTGATCAATTGATGGGACTGCGTTGATTCGGATCAATGCAAGATAAACAAACCTATTCTGATGTTGTTGGAACATTTTTTCAAAAAGTTGTTATTGCAAGGACGTTCACTTTTGTTTTGCATCGTGGTATTCATTTGGAATATCCTGCTCCTCAGTCGACGAGGCAAGGGCCGAGATCCCTTCACCGGGAGTGACCCCTTGGACAAAAGTTTGCGTCAGGGCATTAACTTCACTATAGCCGATTACTTTTGCTTTGCATTGTGGTATTCAGTTGGAATATCCTGCACCTCATTCTACGGGGAAAGAGCCGAGATCCCTTCACCGGGAGTGACCTCTTTAGTAAAGGTTTTCGTCACTATATTTTTATAAAAGGCTATGCAGTTCCTTCAACGATATCAAGTTCATTACGTCAAAGGTTTTTCGCCAAAAACCAGCCGTAGCCCTCCGTCATTTCCTACGGGTATTATTTAGTATTCGTGCTGCGTTTGTTGACTCCGTCAAGACGTAGTGTACGGTAGCTAAGTGGTGCTTGTTTGTTGCATAAATGGGATTGGTTAGGACAGTCGTGCGGCCTTGTTGACTCCGTCAAGGGCACGTATGGGTGGGTTTAATGCAATCCAGATAATGACGGGTTGAACTTGACTAGGACTCTTTGATTTGTTGACTCTGTCAAGGTCACTTGCGTCCTAGGGGTAAAAACAAACATCGGGAGTTTCAAAAGAACTGAAACTTGCCTGACATGCGCATACCTTCTGGAGTGTGGTGACGTGAGTGGATTCCGTCACGTTATCATGCGATGATAGTTGGATCCCGATTCCCACTGATGAGTTGGTTTACTCCTCGGGTGACCCCGACTAATTCTTCTTTCAGGTTTGGAGGAGAATTTGAGGTACAGTGGGAGGTTTCCAGATTAGACAAAGTGATAACCATTCTGATCTGGGTTAGAGTGCACGCTGAGTGTTTCTTTTCTCTCTCTCTTTGGCAGCGACCATTGACCCGACCCTTGACTATGACTCAGTGACCAAGTTGACCGAACCTTCTTAACACTGGCTTTTGGATTGTCAGAGTTGCAGACCTCATTGCCACTCCTACTTTTACCCTTTTATCCAGGACACCCCGTGTTACTACGAACGTCCACTTCCATTGGACAAAACCATCGTATGGTTATATACGAACTCGAAGGACTTCGAGGATGGTTTCTGGTTCTGGAGAAAACGAATAGGATTATTCAGTTGTCTTTTCTTTTCACCTTCTCTCATTGCGAGTACTCCTTGGTTTAGGAGATAGTACACCTATTATGCAAATTGGATAGTCTTCTTCCAAACCTTAGGCAGGTGCCGAACGGTGGGGAATGAAGAAAACCAATTAGCATAACGATGGTGTACAGAAGGTATTAAGTTAAGAAAAAGCAAGGGATTAGTAAGAGGAAAAAGTAAATTGCGACTACTATTCACGACCGAACCAAGTATTTCTTCGCCAATCCTAAATCACCTTTGTATTTCTCCAGGACACTCTGTATCACTACGAAGATCCCAAGTTTATTGGATAATCCATCGTATGGTTATATACGAACTCGAAAGGAACTTGTTCCAGTTCGGGAATGGATTCTGGTTCAGGAGAAATAGGAATAAGGTTTATTCGGTTGTCTTTTATCTTCACCTTCTCTCGCTTTGCGAGTGCTCCTAGGACTAGGACAGTACACCCATTATGCTTATTGGATAGTCTTCTTCCAAACCATAGGCTGGTGCCGAACGGTAGGGAAGGAAGAAAACCATTTGGCCTAAGGGGTGTGCAGAAGGTAATGACTAAAGACATATAAAGGGATTTGGAGAGGTGGCAAAGAATTATACGGTTATAGTTGTGAATCTGGATAATGGTAGAGGCATTACTAGGAATACCAGGATACCCCATCGAAACATTTCAATGTTTCAGTTCAGCTGTGTACTGTTAAAAGAAAACTGATTTCCCGATTAGATACTTACTCCAGGGTATGTATTTACTAGGTATGATTCTCACATCTGTATGGTTTTACAGATGATGAGTGGGAGTAAGTCATTGGGAATAGGGTGATCATCCTCATTATATCGGGATTCATTGTAATCGGTGATATTTGAGGAGATCATCTGGGCTGTTTGCCAGTCGGCAAATATTTGGTTTTGAATATCCGCTGTTGTGCACCAATTTCAAATTGATATATCTGTACGTCTATTTTCATAGAGTGAGATATACCTTTTGATATTATGTCGATGACATTTACCTATATCAGTGGATGGTTAGGTAAGGAGCATTAAACAGCGGTGTAATTCTTCTTAACCATAAGTACAGTTTTCAACCTACGACGCACAGTGAAAGAGTTGTTAGACGCAGCGGACTTATACAGAGTATTGTATGTTGTCCAGTGTCCATTAGGACAGAGGGGTTGGTCCTCATACTATATTCCGTTTACTTTTAACTTCTCTAGTTCTTAGACATGTGTTTCGTAGGAACACAGGGTCTAAGTTTTGAGGAGTTATAGGTATTTGAATAAAGTAGAGAACCAAGTATTGCAAGTATCGGGATTCTTCAAAGTGATCGAAGATGTAGATACTTGTGTATGGTATTCAGTTGATAGTAATGATAAAGAGAAATTGCTTCTCTTTCAGGTTACTCATAATTGGAAGCATTCCTAAGTTGAGTAACGCTGATCGGCCTCCTTCCATTTAGTTGACATGCACTGGAGATAGCTGCATGATTTGAATCTGGTTCAATTAAATCAGTGCCTCTGGTTCTATATTGGATATAGAACAGTTCATATCTTAACGATGTTAAGGTACGGGGAGTTGTTCGGCTTATGATTAAAACCAGACACTGGACAACTCAAGGCACGTTTCTGTAATGGCTGTTTGTGGGTTGACCCAGGCTATGACGAGGGTTGATTTTCTACCATCTGGCAGATCAATAGAAATATTGTTTTGGACTCGCCACAGTTTTATTAAAAATGGATATTTTCAAAAACAGTAGTGGGAGTATGGTAGAACTGGAAGTGATTCCAGAACCGCAAACGATTACTGAAGATTTGATAAGGAACCTAAAGATTCAATCTGATTTGACATTCCATTGGCCACTCCGCAGATAAGGTGGGTAACTTCAGGCACCCGAGAGGTACTCCGGTGGCCTTAAGGACGGTGACAGAGAAGTTCTTGTTTACCCACACTTGCCATTGTTGTTGTTCCAGGCTGCGAGACCTGGCAGGAGGATGAGTATAGCGTCGTTCTAAACTAGCTTTAGAAGTGCACGTCTATATGACTCTGCCAGAGGGTTGTCGTAGTCAGTGGGAGCAGCGGAAGCATTGGTGGACATCAGGCTTATGTCTATTTATAGACTAAAGCAGATATAGCGGAGATAGATCATCTATTTCTGATGTGACAGTCATAGGTTTGACGTCATCAAAATAGGGGACGGATCTGTTAAGAAGGTAGTAGGGTATGATGTCCTGGTATTTGATGACATACACAGAGTAGGAAGTGATATTCCTATAATACGATCGGTTATACTTTGGTTGTCACACAGTGGTTTCTCCACACAGGACTTGGATATTATATCAGACATTCTGGTTACTAGATCTATGGTTTTAGATCTAGATTTAGGTGGTTTCCCAATCAGGGTACTTAGACAGCATTCTAAGAGTATTTAGAATGGACGACTCCTGGCACGGTAGTGTACCTGCAGGTAATGGAGTCACCCTCTCTAAAGGTGTCTTACAGACTAAGGGGGAGAGGATGTGCATGATTGGCAGATCACTTGCTCAGGCAATTGAGTCAATCATGAGATGTCAAGTACCACACCAGATGTTGTTCTTGCAGTAGGTGCAATAAGTTGATATTCATCCAATCCTGGAGAAACAATCGGAAGCAGTTTTAGAACATAAGTTGATGTTCTAGGGATATGATAACAGCAGCCTCCTTTAGGAGACGGTTATCATTCCAGGCTTCCAAGGTGACCTGGATAGCAGAGTGGCTGTCAGAGTTATAGTTTTCCCTCTGATGAGGGGCAGTATATTGGACATGTGGTCCAGGTGGATCCTGAGG
Organism: Agapanthus africanus; assembly: GCA_030015575.1. Classification (NCBI taxonomy): domain Eukaryota; kingdom Viridiplantae; phylum Streptophyta; class Magnoliopsida; order Asparagales; family Amaryllidaceae; genus Agapanthus; species Agapanthus africanus. The sequence continues at coordinate 372,503,192 of JASDDO010000012.1, forward strand.
GAAGGCATGGCGCAGGATACTGATTAAGTTCAGTTGACGATACAGTCTAAGAAGTCTGTATTTGGAGTTCATTTATGAACTAGGTCCCATCAGACATCCAGATGTTCCAAGACAGGTATTGCTCATTTCGGGAGATGGCTTTCTCCGCGAACTTGAGATATAGAGAGACATAGAAAGAAACTTCTCTGCGGATCCACTCACTGAGGCTATTCTTCGAACGCAATAGTTTCGCAAACGGGTTTTGTGAGACTGACTAGTAGAGCAGTTGGATGTTCGGTATCACACGGGCTGTGAGTATGCGACATCGCAATAATTAGCCTTGAGTGCAAGTGGGAGATTGTTGGAGATAGTGCCCTCAGAGTCAATTATTGGATCACAGGCACGTGATTGCAATGATTGAGGGAGGACCTATCCCGGTAGGACAGTCTTACTCGAGATGATAGTATGCTATCTGGTTTATCTTTATCATCGTGTACTGCTTTAGGGGACCTGACATGTCGCTATTACACGTTGATAGAGCCCCTAGGATTCTTGCTTGACTACCAGCAGTATGATGGCGATCATATACGTGGGAGCTGGTAGTCTATAAGCACATCCTTAAAAGGTCCCTAGTCGTAGGAGTTTCGAGACAGGGCATCGATACTCCATTAGTAGACTAGTGTATACAGTCGAGACCCCGACGAGGGGCGGTGGCCGGTCTCACAAGCCACTGGTGTCAGTTGGTTCACCTAAGATGTATACAGATGCTCATTGGGTTATGAGTACACCGGACAGGACTCGCCGGGAACCTGCTAGTTGGTCTTATACCAGATGTCAGATAGCAGTTCCCTGGTGACATGTGTACAGGTTAGTTCATCGACCTGATATCGTCATTTGTCTCGTGTGAGTTCCCACTGTGCTTTGATTACTACCCTACCACGGCTCAAAGGAGTCGTGCAAACAGGTTTTAGTTGGGTACAGTCCCGAGCCACATGGAGGCAGTGAGCGGATCTTCAGGGGTTCGTCTCTCCCGGTATTGGGGGTGAGGTCGCGCTGTGTCTAGGAGAGCCATTACACAAAGCCCTCGGCCAAGGCAGGAGATTTACTGGTAGGTATTCCAGTAGTATCTCAGGGCGTTTTGGGCTACACTTCGACACGACTTGTACCGCTTTTGGGGGTCTGACTTTTACCAACCCCCTAGGCCCGACATGCGATGCTCATAGACGAACGGACCGGACTGTACGGATATTGTCACTGACAGGCTCAGTAGGGTGTCAGGATGAGTTCACTCATCGACTTCCCTTTTGGTCAATAGCTGGTGGCCCGTCACGTATTGGCTTATACCTCTGACGTGCTAGTGGTTAAATCCACAGCCATTGTATTGACGAGTCTTTAGAGTCCACCACACTTACAGTTACTCAAGCTTTCGGGCGAAACGCTGTAGAGGCCGTATGGAGATATGGCAGGGTCCGATCTGATACGTGCGGTATTGCACGGTTCAGGATCGGACGGTTTGTACTAGTGGCCGTACAGTTATATGGCAAGGTTCGATCAGATACGTGAGGTATTGCACGGATCAGGATCGAACGGTTTTTACTAGCCGTCTTTGGTTTAAGCCGGTCCTAGTTTAGTACAGTGTAGATTTTGTCTCATTGCATTTGTATCCGGTCAGAATACAGATGCGGGTGTGTATGCACAGTATCGGGGTTTTCCTGTAATTTATTACGGGACCAGTTTTCTGGAGTTGCCAGTTTGCATTCCGTTCCGGCCGGTTTTCCTTTGTTCTTTCCCGGCCGGACTTTTCCGATGGAGGGGGTAATTTGCAGTTTTGCAAATTACTTTTGGGGAGGGGGTTTCTTGCTTATTGGTAGCATCATGATAGTTCTTCATGATGAGATGCTTTCTTAGTCTTTTCCTTGCTTTATGAAGATTAGAAATGAGTTGAAAGTTGATGTGAGATTGTTATGATGATGTTTAGGATATGGTCACCATTCTCTTTATCCTACACTCACCTCCCTCTTACATTTTGGTATTCTTTCCTCCACCATTCTCATTATGAAATGGTTGATGACATTTGAGAGAGAAGAAGAAGAGAGCTTCATTTTGAGAGTGTAGTTTTTGATCTCTTTTCATGTCAAGAAAAATGCAAGCACCATTTTTCTTATCTTGATTCCTCCATCATCTTCAAAGGAAACAAACCCCAAATAAGACACAGCTTCAACCCTACACATTCTACAGCAAATCTTAGACGCGTCGGCCAGCCAACTTCGCGCCCGAGTTGCCTCGGTATTGAGGTGGAAGCCCGTAAAAGACGCAGGCGATGTGGTGCCCTTTCCGGCGAGGAGGCAACGATATGGAGACAAGACTTGCCGCGGGAGATCGGGACGATGAAGAGAAGACCGGAGGACTCGGATCACTTGATATACTTCTCTTCCCATCTCTTGTTAGCTAGTATAGGTTAATGGTTAACGATCCGGGTTTTATTGTCCGCGGTAGCGCCAGTTTCCGAGTAAGGAAAATTTTTGATTCCGCATTTTGGCCTCGGTAAGACGGCCGGGGCGCTGACGTGGCGCAACAGTATATATATACTAGTAGATGTTGTATATGTTTTACACCCGCGCTAGTCCAGTCCCCGCTCTGTCGTTAGTTAAGTAACCTAACGGGTGATGACGGGACCCAGTGGCGAATGCGGATGGCATATACGTACATCATATTTTCGTTCTTTTGTGGTGTGATTAATTGATGGGACTGGGTTGATTCGGATCAATGCAAGGAAAATAGACCTATTCGATGTTGTTGGAACAAATTTTTAAAAAGCTATTATTACAAGGACATTTTCTTTTGTTTTGCACAGCGGTATTCGGTTATGAATATCCAGCACCTCATTCGACGAGGCAAGAGCCGAGATCCTTTTACCGGGAGTGACCCCTTGGGTAGAAGTTTGCGTCTGGGTAATAACTTCACTATAGTCAATTACTTTTTTGCTTTGCATCGCGGTATTCAGTGAGAATATCCTGCACCTCATTTTACGAGGAAAGAACCGAGACCCCTTCACCGGGAGTGACCTATTTAGCAAAGGTTTTCGCCACTATATATGTGTAAAAAGCTATCTGGTTCCTTCAACGATATCAAGTTCATTACGTTAAAGATTTTTCGCCAAAAACCATTCGTAGCCCTCCATCATTTCATACAAGTAGCACTTAGTATTCATGCTATGTATGCTGGCCTTCGTCAATGCATAGTGTATGGTAGTTATTTGTTACTTTTCTGTTGCATAGATAGATGCGTTGGTTTGGGACAGTCCTACTACTATTTTGGCCTTCGTCAAGGGTATGTACGGGTGGGTTCAAATTAACCTAGACAATGACGGGTAGAACTTGACATGTGACTTATGATATGTTGGTTTCATCAAGGTCATAAGAGTATGGGGTAAAAATCACATCGGAAGTTTCAAACATACAGAAAACTTGTCAGGCATGCGCATACTATCTGGAGTGTGATAACTTGAGTGGATTCCATCATGTTATCATGCGATGATAGTTGGATCCCGATTCCCACTGATGAGTTGGTTTACTCCTCGGGTGATTTTAGATGATCCCGACTAATTCTTCTTTCGGGTTTAGAGGAGAATTTGAGGATACAGTGGGAGACATCCTGATTAGATAAAGTGATTAACCATTCTGATCTAGGTTAGAGTGCACGCTGAGTGTTTCTTTTCTCTCTCTCTCTTTGGCAGCGACCATGTCCCGACGCTAGACAAGAACTCATAAACCAAGTTAACCGAACCTTCTTAAAACTCACTGGCTTTTAGATTGTCAAAGTTGCATATATCATTGCTACACCTACTTTTACCCTTTGCATTTCTCCGGAACATTCCGTATTACTGCGAAGATCCCCTTTCATTGGATATGACCATCGTATAGTTACATACGAACTCGAAGAAACTTGTTTCAGATTCGAGAATGGTTTCCGGTTCTATATAAATTGAATAGAACTATTCTGTTGTCTTTTCCTTTTACCTTCTCTCAGATTGTGAGGGTTCCTAGGATTAGGAAAAGGTACACCTATTGTGCTTATTGGATAGTCTTCTTCCAAACCATAGGCAGGTGCCGAAAGGTAGGGAAGGAAGAAAACCAATTAGCCTATATGTGGTGTACAGAAGGTATTAAATAAATACGAAGAAAGGGATTAGAAAGAGGGCAAAGAAAATTGCGACTGCTATCATTCACGACCAAACCGCGTATATCATAGCCACTCCTACTTCACCTTTGCATTTCTCCGGTTCAGGAGAAATAGAATAAGGTTTATTCAGTTGTCTTTTATCTTTACCTTCTCTCAGGTTGCGAGTGCTCCTAGGATTAGGAGAGTACACCTATTACGCTTATTGGATAGTCTTCTTCCAAACCATAGACTGGTGCCGAACGGTAGGGAAGGAAGAAAACCATTTAGCCTAAGGATGGTGTACAGAAAGTAATGAGTAAAGACAAATAAAGGGATTTGGAGAGATGGCAAGGAAATATACGGTTACAGTCATGAATCTAGATAATGGAAAGGGAATTACTAGGAATACCCGGCTACCCCTTCGAAACATTTTCATGTTTCAGTTTCTCTGTGCATTGTTAATTGAAAACTGATTTCCCAAACAGATCCTTACTCTAGGGTATGTATTTACCAGACTTGATTCTCACATCTGTATGGTTTTACAGATGATGAGTGGGAGTAAGTTATTGGGAATTAGGATTATATCCTCTTTATATCGGAATTCGTTGTAATTGGTGATATTTGAGGAAATCACCTAGGGTTTTGCCTGATGGCAAATATTTGGTTTTGAACATCCGCTGTTATGCACCAATTTCAAACTGATATATCTGTACGTTTATTTTATAAAGTGAGATATAATTTTTTGAAATTATGTCCATGACATTTACCTATATCAGTTGATGGTTAGGTAAGAAGCATTAAACAGCGGTGTAATTCTTCTTAACCATAGTACAGTTTTCAACCTACGACGCACAGCGTTTGAGTTATTCAACTCAGGGGACTTATACAAAGTATTGTATGTTGTCCAGTGGCCATTAGGATAGAGAGGTTGGTCCTCGTACTATATTCTATTTCCTTATGACTTCTCCAATTTTAGACAAGTATTTCGTAGAAATACAAGGTCCAAGTTTTGAGAAGTTATAGGTATAAGAATAAAGTAGAGAACCATGTGTTGCAAGTATCAGGATTCTTCAAGGTGATCGAAGATGTAGATACTTGTGTTAGGTATTCAGTCTGTAGGGTTACTAGGCACTCTCACAAGGTTCTACAAGGCATCAACCATGCCCGATTTAAATTTTAGACGTGTCGAACAACCCTAACCAAGATCTTAGACTAGAGATTAGGCGAAACAAAGCAAGTAAACAACTTTACTTCTAAGAGTTAGGGATTACAACCTTTGTAGTCCGTTCTTTCACTTCTAAAGCTCCGTGTTGAGGTCCCTTCGCTGCGATCATCGAGTATCCGGACTCTAGAGAGGCTCCACAAAAGAAAGATGCAAGCTTGCTTCCGATCTTCGATAACAAATATGATCTACCTTGAAGAAACTCAAACCCAAGCTCTTGCTTTGCTAATCAAGTATTAGCAAAGCAAACACCCTAATCTAAGTGGCTAGAATAGATGAGGATGATGAAGTAGGAATTTAGCTCTCATTTATTTTCTTAATCTCACTCATTTTCATCACTAAACTCAAAGCTAGAAAGCTTTGCAAGGAGGAAGAAGAATATGAACTCCTTTGTGATGAATAATGAATTGTGTGTTATAATAAAAAAAATGCAACCATGGTTAAAGATGAAGAGGCTAACCATTGTAGAGAGTTTACTGGGGTTAAGGGTTTGGGTTGGGTTAAAGAATATTAAACAAAAAATCTTTGCAAGAAAAAAAATAAAAGCTTCTAGAAGCTTCTACAAAAGATTAACCCAAATCAAACCCTAACCATGTTTAATCTCCACTAATCATGTTGTATTAGTAATCATAACTTGTTACAATATTATATATCACATACATAATATTTATTGTAACAAAATAAAATAATACAATTAACATATATCGCATATATATCAATGTATTACCCGAGTGAGAAAAAGAATATTTTAGTGAGCTTATATTAGTTAATGTAATTTAATATATCAAATATATAATTATACATTAAATTATCGAATCAACACTTGATCCGATAATCCGGCTATTTCACAAATAACCGACTAATATAATATGTATCAGTTTATCAAATCAACACTTGATCCGATGACCCGGCTATATCTCATATACCCGGCCGATAACTCATATCGCGAGAATCTAATACGGTATCACATACACGTATTGTTCTCGGTCCCGCATATATCACATATGTGCTCCTACTCCGTTTTTCCTGAGCCAGGAAACCTCTGTGTAGGACTCTAAAGAATCGTCAATACACCGGCAGTAGGTTATGATCATATCAAATACCCACAAGATGCAAGCGGTCAGCTAAACGTAACAGCCACCCAGGTATTAAGCGATCAGAAGATCAACAAGAAATTCAGTACATTCTCCTGTGAATCCAATCAGTAACACTCCCGTACAGTCCGGTCTCTTCGTCTGATATGTCGTATATCTCGCCTAGGGGTGGTAAACGGCAGACCCCAGTAGCTTGATAAGTCGTGTCGATATGAGGTCTATAACAGTTAGAGAAACTACTGATAACACTTACCAGTAAATCTCAGCAACCCTGGCCAGGGATTTCTAGTTATAGCCAATCGAACACAGCGCAACATCAACTCCTTATACCGGGAGAGACGAATCCCCTCCTATCGCTCATTGCCTCTATGTGATTCGGGACTGTACCCAAAAGTCACCGTTTTGCATGCCCTCTTAGACGTGGTATGATGGAAATCAAAGCACAGTGGGAATCACACAAGACTATATGACGATCTCGGGTCTACAGACTACTCTGTACCAGTGTCACCGGAGAACTGCCATCTGACGTGAGGTATAAAACCATCTGGGAGTTCTCGGCGAGTCCTTCCAGTGTACCCAGTCTCTACTGAGCACCCGTATACCTTCTCTGATGTCAAACACCAATGGATATGGGATCATCCATCGCCCATCATATGGGTCTAGAAGTGCATACGCTAGTCTATTCTGGTATATCGATGCCATGTCTCGATACACCTACGACTAGGAACATTTGAAGGATGTACTTGGCGACTACTCTATCCCCACTAGTAGTATCTGCATCATAGTCCTGGTAGTCAAGTACTCATCCTTAGGGCTTTATCAACATGTAACATAGAGACAATCAGAGTACATGTTAAGATAAAGAGTAACCAGATAGCGTACTATCATGTCGAGCAAGAAAGTCCTCCCTATATATGTCCAAGCATCCACTACAATATACATCGTATGTACAGTAATGGCCTCTAGGGCATACATATAACTAACACAGTCGATAGTAATGGTTTTGAGAACTTGATTCTCTTTCAGGTTACTCACATTTGGATGCACTCCTAGTTGAGTAATGTCGATCGGCCTCTCTCCATTTAGTTGACATGCACTGGAGACAGCTGCAGGATTTGAATCTGGTTTCAATTAAATCAGTGCCTTTGTTTCTATATTGTATATATAATGGTTCATATCTTAACGATGTTGAGGTGTATGGAGTTGTCCGGCTTATGCTTAAAACCAGACTCTGGATAACTCTAGACGCGTTTCTGTAATGGCGATTTGTGGGTTATCCCGGGATATGACGAGGGTAACTTTCTACCATGTGGAAGTTCAATAGTGATATTGTTCTTGACTCGCCACATTTTTAGTAAAATTGACTTTTTAAGAAAACTGTAGTGGGAGTATGGTAGAACTGGAAGTGATTCCAGAACCACAAACGATTACTGAAAATTTAATAGAACCTAAACATTCAATCAGGTTTGACATTTCATTAAACACTCTGCATATATGGTGGGTAACCTCAGGCGCCCGAGAGGTACTTCGGTATCCTTAAAGACGGTGACATGGAGGTTCTTGTTTACCCAGACTTGCCATTTCTACTGTTCTAAACTATGAAACCCGGCAGGAGGATCAGTATAGCGTCGTTCTAGACTAGCTTTAGAAGTGCACGTGTATATGACTCTTCCAGAGGGTTGTTGAGTGGGAGCAGCGGAAGCATAGTGGACAAGTTGCTTATGTCTAATTATAGACTAAAGCAGGTATAGCGGAGATAAGTCATCTATTTTTGATGTGGGAGTCAAAGGTTTTGACTTCATCAGAATTGGAGATGGATCTGTTAAGAAAGTAGTAGGGTGTGATGTCCTGGTATTTGGATGATGTGCACTTTGTAGGAAGTGAAATTCCTATACTACGATCGGTTATACTGTGGTTGTCACACAGTGGTTTCTCCACATAGGATATGGATATTATATCTGGCATTCTGGTTACTAGATTTATGGTTTTAGATCTAGATTTGGGTAGTTTCCCAATCTGGGTACTTGGACAGTATTCTAAAGGTGTTTTAGAATAGAAGACTTCTGGCATGTGGTGTACCTGCAGGTGATAGAGTCACCCTCTCTGAAGGTGTCTTACAGACTAAAGGGGAGAGGGATGTGCATGATTGGTATATCACTTGCTTAGGCAATTGATTTAATCATGAGATGTCAAGTACCACACCATATGTTGTTTTTGCACTAGATACAACAAGTTGATATATTAATCCAATCCTGGAGAAACGTTCAGAAGCAGTTTATGAACACAAGTAGATGTTCTAGGGATTTGGTATTGACAGCCTCCTTCGGGAGACGGTTATCATTCCAGGCTTCCAAGGTGACCTGGATGACAGAGTGACTGTCAGAGTTATAGTTTTCCCTCTTTTGAGGGGCAGTAGTTTGGACAGGTGGTCCAAGCGGATACCGAGGGAGGCATGGCCCAGGATACTGATTAAATTCAGTTGACGATACAGTCTAAGAAGTTTACTTGATTTGGAGTTCATTTGTGAACTAGGTCTCATCAGATATCCAGACATATTCTAAGACAGGTATTGCTCATTTCGGAAGATTGCTTTCTCCACGAACTTGAGATAAAGAGAGACATAGAAAGAAACATTGGAGCGGATCCACTCACTGAGGCTATTTATCGAACACAATAATTTTACAAACGGGCTTTGTGAAACTGATTAGTAGAGAAATTGGGTGTTCGGTATCACACGGGCTGTGAGTATGCTACATAGCAATAATTAGCCTTAAGTGCAAGTGGGAGATTGTTGGCTATAGTGCCCCCAAGTCAATTATTTGATCGCAGGCACGTGATTGCAATGACTGAGGGAGGACCTATACCTGTAGAACAGTCTTACTAGAGATGATAGTATGCTATCCGGTTTGTCTTTACCATCGTGTATATGCTTCAGGTGACATTACATATCACTATTACATGTTGATAGAGCCCATAGGATTCTTTCTTGACTACCAGCAGTATGATGGCGATCATATACGTGGGAGTTGGGTGGTCTATAAGCACATCCTTAAAGTGTCCCTAGTCGTAGGAGTTTCGAGACTGGGCATCGATACTCTAAGAGTAGACTAGTGTATATGGATCGAGACCACGAAGAGGGGCGGTGGCCGGTCTCACAAGCCATTGGTGTTAGTTGGTACACCTAAGATGTATACAGGTGCTTATTGGGTTATGAGTACACCGGACGGACTCGCCGGGAACATGATAGTTGGTATTATACCTATTGTCAGATAGCAGTTCCCGGGTGACATGTGTACAGGTTAGTCTATCGACCTGAGATCGTCATTTGTTTCGTGTGAGTTCCCACTATGCTTTGATTACTACCCAACCACGGCTCAAAGGAGTCATGCAAATAGGTTTTAGTTGGGTACAGTCCCGAGCCACATGGAGGCAGTGAGTGGATCGTCAGGGGATTCGTCTCTCCCGGTATTGGGGGTTGATGTCGCGGAGTGCACAGGTGGCCATCATCAGAAATCGTCGGCCGGCGTAGACGAGAATTACTGATTCGGATCAGTAGTTTCTTAGTTGGTGATAGGCTTCATACCGACACTAAATGTCGCGTTATTAGGGGTATGACTTTATCTACCCCCTAGACTCGATATGCGATACTCATAGACGAACGGATCGGACTGTACGGATATTGTCACTGTCAGGCTCAGTAGGGTTTCAGGATGAGTTTGCTCGTCGGCCTCTCTTTCGCTCAATACCTGGGTAGCCGTTACGTACAGCCAGTGCCACTGACGTGCTTGTGGTTAAACCCACTGCCAGCGTATTGACGAGTCTTTAGAATCATATACAGAGGGTTTCCCTGGTTCGGGCGAAACGTTGTAGAGGCCGTATGGTTTTATGGCAGGATTCGATCATATACGTGCACTAGTACACGGATCATGATCGGACGGATAATACTAGTAGGCTTTGGTTTAAGCTGGATCCTAGTATTATATTGTTGGATTACTTTCATCTCGTTGTATTCGTATTCAGTCAGAATATGGATGCGGGTATGTATATACGGATGGGGGGTATTCTTGTAATTCGTTACGAGTTTACTTTAGGGTTGCCATTTCTTTTTCTTGGATTTAAACATTTAGATTAAATGTTTAATTATAAGCAAATTGTGAGTGCAAGTCTTGGCAATTGGCATTGATTGTTGCATGTGGTCTTAGTGACTCATGGTGTTGGGTCTTGTGAGATATTTGTGAGGAGGCAGATATTATTTTGGTGTGATTGATTTTCTTTAGTTGCACACACGAATACCTCACAACTCCAACTCAAGAAAAAAACAACATATACTTATTTTTCTTCACAAGCCAAAACTTGTGCTCACAGTTTTCCTCCAATGGCTTCTTCTTCAACCTCCACTCATTCCATCTCATGTGTTGAGAATCCTTGGGTGTTTTGAGACAAAGTAATTGCACACTCTCTCTACTTCATCTTGGGTATCTAGGCTAGCTAACTGGATGCCCGAGTTGGTTCGGTTTTGAAGCGGGAGCCCGTATTACTAATCCACGTCGTGGATCGTCTTCGACTAGGGAGACCGGAGAACGAACTTGATCAAGGAAGCCGCGATGAGCTTAGGACAGAGGTTGGAGACCGAAGAACATGGATCTATCGGTATAACCTCTCTAAACTCTTTTTATAGAACTAGTATAGGGTTAATGGTACGATCTGTCGATTAGGGTTCCGTTAGCGCCGGGTTTTTAAAGTTTTTGTTCCGCGTTTGGCCACGGATTGATGGTCGGGGCGCTGCCGTAACCCTACAAATACCACTATGCAAAGCAAGAACTAGAGATACCAGTTTTAAAACAAGATTCTGCAACATCTTTAGGTTTCTTTTATTTCATTAATCTCATTAATGAAGTCCCATCAATTGTGCTTCCTAAGCATCACAGAAGAAACGAAAGCAGCAATATTTATTATATATCATATATATAATATAAGCATTAGTCTCAATATATCAAGTGATCACATCACAGAATATCAGCAGCAGAAGAACACATATGAAATATTAGATATACTAGGAATTCCGTGTTTTATTTAAGCCAATAAAAATGCGGATTCCACGGTCGTGATGAATAGCCAAACCCACATCCCTAGACCCCTACGAGAGCGGCAAGCAACCCTACCAATTCTAGAGTTAGGAGACCCGGTCTTGACTCCTCGAGATGGTCTCCCACTGGACTCTAGAACCCGGTTACTTGTGCTCTCCTCCTTGGGTCTATCCTAATGTGGAAAAGTAAATAATATACATCAATGGTGACATCATCCTCGACCCAGAAGTGCCCCAATAAAAGAATATTACATACAAGCATTTACATGAATGAAAATGAAAAACTCTCATCTCACATAAAAAAAACCCGGCTATTCAAACACGACGATCTAATATAACATATCACAGCAACACATAACATCACATGTCATCAACATAAGTAAATATGCGTATCCCAATTTTCGTTGACATATAGCAACGAAACCGGCGATACACCACATATTACCCTTACGGTCGCAGAAAAGAAAGTGAAAACCTACAACAATTGGAATCCGCAACCACCTTAGATATCATAAACCCAATGTATCACATACTTTGGATTTCATGCCCAACCAAATGAATTCCTTAGACATCACATGCCTAACAATTATAAACCCCGCATTTTAGTCTCGATATTGAAAACACTTTCCAATAACCAGTCGGGTAATTCAACAGGATTCCCGATAACCTGATCGAATGCTCGTCGGAAGTTTAGCAGACGGCCGCACCCCCGGTGTCGTCGACGAAGTGCACTAAGGCGGAACACCGCGGCCGCGAGCACCCGAACAGATGCTTTTGGCTTCCTACAGTCACTTGGTCGGGGCTATGGGGCATGGCTATCTAGTAAGGTTACCCGGCAAGTATCCGCGTACGCTACGTAATTGCGACGGACTTTTGATCCACATCAAAATTCCGTGGCAACTGATCAAATGAGACTAAATTGCTAGATTTATAAAATTCAAATTAGTTTTCATAAAACTAAATATTGTGGATTCCAAGTATCGTATCACAATCACAGATAGCTAGACAATGTTAAACTTTTCGATCGAATCAACAAACACCCAAAATTTCCTAAAGAGCTAAACACTTGAGCGGAATTTAAAAAAGTACCCAGAACATGCCACAGCACCTAAAGACCAACCGTAGAAGGGTCAACCCTTGCCTCACCTATGGCACCGCAGAACTACCACAAACTCTAAGGTTTGGTGGCGGTTCCGACGGTCACAGAATCGAGTTAGGGTTTCGTTCTTCTAGAGGGTCCACAGAATCACCTGCATGATTTTCTGAAGATTTTAAACTTGGAAAAATCCAACTCTTAGAAAATTTCCAGCAAGGGAAAAAATGGGTTATTGATATCCGTTCGAAGATTTTAACGTCGTCTAAATAACCCGAAATGATGTTAGAATTACGACTACAAAACACTCTGAATTGCTGTTGCACAAAGATAACATCACATGCAATTTTAGCAAAAACAAGCAACACCTGAAATACCAAAACCTAGAGACTGGAACACCATAAAAATTTGAAGCCATAAAGCCTTGGAAAAACCGGTGAGCTCGGAATTTCTTGCCTTGTGGCCGGCCAAAATCCGGTGGGGAGAGTTCAGATTTCTACTGTGTTCATGTTACATCTTATATAACATTCTACAATTGCTTAAAAAAATTTGACACTTTAAAAATTTCGACAGAAACTTGATTTTTATTTCGTGTGTTTCGGAGTTGTTTCGGTTTCGTAATTCTACAAACATCGTCTAACTCTCTAGCTTGGCTCTGATACCACTGAAGGGATGCGTAGCACGACTGCAAGGTTTTGGGAGGCATCGTCCATGCCAATTTCAAAAATTTGTCATACTAAAGAACCCTAACATAGAATCTTAACTAGAAATTTAGATGAATCAACAATGTAAACAACTTTACATCTAAGTGAATAAGGAATACAACCTTTGTAGACCGGTCCTTCACTTCAATAGCTCCGTGTAATAGTCCCTTCGCTCCAAGTAGTGAACTCCCGGACTCTGGAAAGGCTCCACAAGATGAACGGAACAAGCTTGCTTGAAGTCTTCGAGGCCGAAGATGATCTACGTCGAGGAGACACCAACTCAAGCTACCTCTTCACCAATATGGAATTGGTGGAGAAAACACCCTAAACTAAATGGCTAGTATAGTAGAGGATGATGAAGTAGGATATTTTCTCACTTTAGATTTATTTTTCTCACAATATTTCATCACTTTGAGAAAAGCTAGAAAGCTTTCTCTTGATGAAGAAGAAGATAAAGTGGAGATGAGAATGAAACTCATGAGGTGAGAATAGCAACCATGGGTGAGTTTGTGTCATACACTAACTCGAGTAGAGACTAAACTATGGCTAAGGATAATGGTTAGGTTAATAAATATCTTAAGCAAAACAAAACTAGTGGACTAAGTCAATGGGCTCAACGAGCTTCTCTAAGCTTCTAGCCATGACAAAATTCCAACCAATTTTGAATTTCTTATATAAATAAAAACCCTAGGATTATCGTAAGCATGGTGTGAGTCTCATACACCCATGTAGCATGTAGCATCTAGCATGACACAAAATAATGTACATTAATATATATCACATATATACTACGTGTACACAAGTGAGAAAAATAAATGTTTAAGTGAGCTAATATTAGTTAATGTAATTCAATATATCAAATATATAATTATACATTAAATTATTAAATCAACACTTGATTTAATAATCCGGCTATATCACATATAACCGACTAATATCATATGTATCAACTTATCGAATCAACACTTGATCCGATAACCCGACTATATCACATATAACCGTCTGATAACACATATCGCGAGAATAGAATGCGGTATCACATATGCGCATTAATCTCGGTCCCGCACATATCACATATGTGCTCCTACTTCGTTTCGCATGAACCAGGAAACTTCTGTGTAGGACTCTAAAGACTCGTCAATACGCCGGCAGTAGGTGATGATCATATCAAACACCCACAAGCCGCAAGCCCTCTGCTAAACGTAACGGCCACCCGGGTATTGAGCGATCAGAAGATCAACAAGCAAGCCTGCTCATACTCCTGCGAATCCAATCAGTAACACTACCGTACAGTCCGGTCTCTTCGTCTGATATGTCGCATATCATAGCCAATTGATGGTAATCGTCAGACCCCAATAGCCTGATAAGTCATGCCGATGTGAGTCTCATAACGGTTCGACAAACTACTGATAACACTTACCAGTAAATCTCAGCAACCCTGGCCAGGGATTTCATGTTATGGCCAATCGAGCATAGCGCAACATCAACCCCCAATACCGGGAGAGACGAATCCCCTCCTATCGCTCATTGCCTCCATGTGACTCGGGACTGTACCCAAAAACCACCATTTTTCACGATCTCTTGAACGTGGTAAGGTAGAAATCAAAGCAAAGTGGGAATCACACAAGACTCTATAACGATCTCAGGTCGACAGACTAACCTGTACCAATGTCACCAGAGAACTACTATCTGACGATAGGTATAATACCATCAAGGAGTTCTCGGCGAGTCCGTTCAGTGTACCCAGTCTCCACTGAGCACCCGTATACCTGAAAGGTTCCTAGGCACCCTATAGTGGTCTCACAAGGCATCGAACATGCCAATTTAAAAAAAATGGTGCCGAGAAACCCTAGACTACGGATCTTAGACTAGATGTTTAGGCGAAATGAAAACTTAGTTAACACTTTAACTAGAAGTGAGAAGCTACAACCTTTGTAGATCCGGATTTCCACTTCCTTAGCTCCACATGGGTGTCCTCTCGCTGTCCATCATGAATCCCGAATCCAATCGTCGGCTTCATCGGAGAAACGGGCGAGCTAGGTCGTCGGCTTCGTGTCAAAGACGATCTACGTCGAGGTTGCACTAGTTCAAGCTCCGACTTCACAAAGTTGTGAAACTTGTGAAGAAAACACCCAAAACAACTTGGCAAGAGGTAGAGGGTGAAGAAATAGGAGGTGGGTTCACTTTAGAATTGGATTTCTCTCACTAGAACTCAAGTTGCCATTAAAGTAGCAAGCTTTTTCTTTTTTAGAAGAAGAAGATGATGAAGCTAGTTATGATAAGTTCTCCTTTAAAATGAAAAGAAAATACAAACTTATCATAACTTTAACTAGGGTTATGTGTAGAGAATTAACCATGGTCATTTGAGTGGGTTAGGGTTAAGCATGAAGACAAGAATGGTTAGCAAAGTCAAAGCTTCATGAAGCTTCAATATGAAACAAAAATTGCCACCATTTTCATCTTAAAGTTTATCCAAATAAATGAATAAACAAATAAATGAATAAATGCATAATCAAAACCCTAATCTCAAGTTAACTATGGTTTAATTCTATATACTTAACCATATGATCAAGTATGATCAAACATGATACAAATATGTACACAAAAGTATATCACATATACAATGTGTAAATCAAGTGAGAAAAATCCATTTAAAATGAACCAATACTAGTTAATGCAAAGTAATATATCAAATATATAATTATACATTAAATCATTAAATCAACAATTGATTCAATGATCCGGTCATGTCGCACATAACCGACTAGTATTCAATGCATCGATTTATCGAATCAATGATTCGATAACTAGGTCATATCTCATACAACCAATCGAAGCATTAATCGTGAGAATCAAATACGGTATCACATACACGCATTATTCTCGGTCCCGCACATATCTCATATGCACTCCTATTTCGTTTCGCTTGAGCTAGGAAACCTTTGTGTAGGATTCTAAAGACTCGTCAATACGCCGGTAGCAGATGATGATCATATCAAGCACCCACAAGCCGCAAGCGGTCTGCTAAACGTAACGGCCACCCGGGTATTGAGCGATCAGAAGATCGACGAGCTAGCCCGCTCACACTCCTGTGAATCCAACCAGTAACACTTACCGTACAGTCCGGTCTGTTCGTCTGATACGTCGCATATCAAGTCTAGGGGTGGTAAACGTCAGACCCCAATACTCGACAAGTCGTGCCGATGTGAGGCTCATAACGGGTCGAGAAACTACTGGTAACACTTACCAGCAAATCTCTGATCAGCCCTGGCCAGGGACTTCCCTGTTACGGCCAATCGAGCACAGCGCAATGTCAACCCCCAATACCGGGAGAGACGAAACCCCTCCTATCGCTCATTGCCTCCATGTGACTCAGGACTGTACCCAAAGACCACCGTTTTGCACGCCCTCATGGACGTGGTAAGGTGGAGATCAAAGCACAGTGGGAATCACACAAGACTCTATGACGATCTCGGGTCTGCAGACTAACCTGCACAAGTGTCACCTGAGAACTGCCATCTGACGTGAGGTATAATACCATCTGGGAGTTCTCGGCGAGTCCGTCCAGTGTACCCAGTCTCCACTGAGCACCCGTATACCATCTCTGATGTCAAACACCAATGGATGTGGGATCATCCATCGCCCATCTCATGGGTCGAGAAGTGTATACGCTAGTCTATACTGGTATATCGATGCCCCGTCTCGATACACCCACGACTAGGGACCTTGAAGGATGTACTTATGGACTACTATGTCCCCACTAGTATGATCTACATCATAGTCCAGGTAGTCAAGTACACATCCTAAGGGCTTTACCAACATGTAACTATAAGACAGTATAAAGAGACTAGTGTACATGTTAAGATAAAGAGTAACCATATAGCATACTATCATATCGAGCAAGAAAGTCATCTCTATATATGTCCAAGCATCCAATATAATATACATCATCTGTACAATACTGGCCTCTAGGGCATACATACAACTAACAGTCTCCCACTTGCACTAGGGCCAGCTGCTGTAGTATCGCATACCGAGCATCCTGAAGAGTCTCTCAAACTGTATCTGGGGAATGGCCTTCGTGAGTGGATCCTCCGTGTTGTTCTTCGTGTCAACCCTCCTAACCTCGATCTCCCGGCGATCAACTATCTCCCGGATCAGGTGATACCGCCTCAGAATATGCCTGGATCGCTGATGGGACCTGGGTTCCTTGGCCAAAGCCATCGCTCCATTGTTATCGCAATACAAAGGTATTGGACGCTCAATGGATGGAACCACTCCAAGTTCAGTACTGAACTTCTTGATCCAGACAGCCTCTTTGGCAGCATCGTTGGCAGCGATGTATTCAGCCTCCATCGTCGAGTCTGCCACGGTTTCCTGCTTGGAACTCTTCCAGCTAACCGCCCCTCCGTAAAGGGTAAAGACAAAGCCCGATTGCGACTTAGAGTCGTCCTTATCACTCTGGAAGCTCGAATCGGTAAAGGACTCCACTTGGAGCTCTCCGTTACCATACACCAAGAACATATATCTAGTCCTTCGCAAGTACTTGAGAATGCTCTTCACAGCTGTCCAGTGACTCTCTCCAGGATCAGCTTGATACCTGCTCACTATACTTAGTGAGTATGCTATATCGGGTCTGGTACATAGCATCGCATACATGATAGAGCCTACTGCCGAAGCATAGGGTATCCCTTGCATGCGAGCTCTCTCCAAATCAGTCTTGGGAGACATCTCTTTGGAGAGAGTGACTCCAGAGATCGTGGGTAAGTTCCCACGCTTGGACTCTTCCATACTAAACCTTTTTAGTATGGTGTCTATGTACCTGGATTGGGACAATCCCAAAATCCTTTTGGATCTATCTCTATAGATCCTAATTCCCAATATGCAGGAGGCATCACCAAAATCTTTCATTGAGAATCTCTGTGATAAGAAGAGCTTAACCGATTGCAGCATAGGAATATCATTTCCTATCAAGAGTATGTCGTCCACGTACAATACGAGGAAGACAACCTTACTCTCTGCCACCTTCCTGTAGATACAAGGTTCATCTGGATTTTTGACGAAATCAAACTCTTTGATAACGACGTCAAAGCAGATGTTCCAACTCCGCGATGCTTGCTTTAATCCATAAATGGATTTAAGCAGCTTGCACACCTTCCCGCTGCTCCCACTGTCTAAGAAGCCCTCTGGCTGAGTCATGTACACGCACTCTTCTAAATCACCATTTAGAAAGGCGGTCTTAACATCCATTTGCCAGATTTCGTAATCATGATAAGCAGCGATGGCAAGCATGATCCGGATGGATTTAAGCATAGCCACTGGAGAAAAGGTCTCGTCATAGTCCACACCTGGTCTTTGACGAAAACCCTTTGCTACAAGTCTAGCTTTGAAAGTCTCCACTTTCCCATCTACACCAAGTTTCTTCTTGAAGATCCACTTGCTCTCAATGGGTTTTACCCCTTCAGGAGCAACGTCCAAAGTCCATACTTTGTTGGTGTACATGGATTCCATCTCGGACCGCATAGCATCCAGCCATTTCACTGAGTCCCCACTCGTGATGGCCTGCTCGAAGCTAGTTGGGTCATCATCCTCCATGATGCAATCCTCGCTCCCACCATCCATGAGTAAACCGTAGTATCTCTCAGGTGGGCGAGGAACCCTACTAGATCGGCGGAGAGGCTGGGGTTCATCGGGAACTACGGAATCCTCTGGTTCAACCAAATCTTCTGTTGTAGTCTGTATTGCTGGAACCTCTTCCAGTTCTACCTCAATGCCACCTATCTGTTTCATAAGAAAACCTTTTTCTAAGAAAGTGGCATGCCGAGAAACAAACACTTTTTGTTCCTCGGAGTGGTAGAAGATATACCCTCGCGAATGTTTGGGATATCCAACAAACTTACATAGAACAGACCTTGCCTCGAGTTTGTCCGGATTTTGTATTTTAACATAGGCCGGACAACCCCATATCTGAATAAAATTAAGACATGGTCTCTTGCCATTCCATATCTCATATGGAGTGGTAGGCACTGATTTGGTTGGAACTCTATTCAGTAGGTATGCAGCAGTCTCTAGTGCATATCCCCAGAAGGAGATAGGTAACTCAGCTGTACTCATCATAGAGCGCACCATATCTAATAGGGTGCGATTTCTCCACTCCGATACACCGTTGTGCTGTGGTGTATATGGAGGAGTCAGCTGAGAGAGAATCCCATTCTCTTTTAGGAAGTCCCGGAATTCATTGCTCAAGTATTCACCTCCTCGATCAGATCGTAGGATTTTAATACTTTTTCCGGTTTGGTTCTCAACTTCTTGTTTATATTCCCTAAATTTCTCAAAAGCTTCTGATTTGTGTTTCATCAGGAACACATACCCGAACCTAGAGAGATCGTCAGTGAATGTAATGAAGTATGAAGAACCATCCCTGGCATGTGTAGACATGGGACCACATACATCACTATGTATAAGTCCCAAGAGTTCGGTAACTCTTTCTCCGTGTCCCGTAAACGGAGTCTTGGTCATCTTGCCTTTGAGACATGACTGGCAAGTGTCATAAGATGAAAACTCAAACGGATTTAAATATCCATCCTTATGCAACTTAGCTAGTCGTGTCGCATTGATGTGACCCAGTCTACAATGCCACAAGAAGGATTCATTGAGTTCAGAACTCTTCCTCTTGTGTGTGTTTGTTATGCTCAGAACTGTTGATTGATTTAGAACATAAATGCCATTGCACAACGTGCCTGATCCAACCAACTTTTGGTTAAGGAAGATGTTCATAACATTGTCCTGTAATACAAAATTATATCCCTCTTTACTTAATAAAGAAACCGATATAATGTTGCATATCAGGTTCGGCATGTAATAACATTCGTTCAGAACCAATGTATTACCAGTTGGTAATACAAGGTGATATTCCCCGACAGTCTTAGCTGCAACAATTGCACCATTTCCAACTCTAATGTCTTTATCACCTTCTCCAAGTTCTCTACCTTTCCTTAGCCCATGTAACTGATTACATATATGGGATCCTGACCCGGTATCTAATACCTAGGACGTAGAGCAAATGGAGAAACAGTTCTCAGTAACGAACACACCCGAAGAAAATGCATCATCATGTACTTTCTTCATTCGGGTGGCATGGGAATCCTGGTATTCCCCTATATCCTGTTCATTCCTATAACTCTTATAGGAAAGAACGGAACCAACGTTCCCCAGCACAGTATAACATGCGGGTTCGGTCAATACATCCATATTATTATCTTTATTAGGGCATGAAATGGTCGCTACCTGGAGAGAGAGAGAAGAAAACACTTTAGCGTATGCTCGTGCAAGATCAGATTGGTTATTATCTTATCTAATCAGGATGGCTCCCACTGCTTTTTATCAAATCTTCCTCCAAACCCTAAAAGGAAAGACTAGCCGGGATTAATTACACACTACAAGTTCGCCAATCTTTCAGCCAGGCCAGTGTCGGTACTTTGAGGGAGGTCCCCCGTGCTTTCGCACGAACCTAATTAATGTAAACCTCGTTTTCCCAGAGGCGTAACCTCGTTAACACCTTTCTAGACACCTACTTGATCAGCTAATTGCAATGTGTAAAACTCTCCCAGGAGTAACTCTTACTCGCAGTGGGTATCGGGATCCAACTATCTCATAGAAGGTATGCAATCTCATTGCAAATTTCAACACTTGAAATTCCCGATAATGCTTTTGCCCCTAGCGTCCTATGACCTTGACGGAGGCCAAACAACCCATAGTCCGCTAGTCAAGTTTAACCCGTCATTTCCTGATTGAATTAAACCCACCCGCACGACCCTTGACGGATGCCAAACAACGCCGTACGAATACCCTAATCCAATCGCATCATATGCTAACAGATAAGCACTAGTTAGCTACCGTACACTGCGTCTTGACGGAGGCCAAACTACCGCAGCACGAATACTAACTAATACTTATATGAAATGACGGAGGGCTACGCAGGATTTTCATAAAAACCATGAGCGTAAAGAACTTGATATCGTTGTAGAATCAAATGATGTTTTTGAAATGGAGTGATTTTGAGGCTTTTCTAGTTTTTCTAAAGGAGTCACTCCCGGCGAAGGGAACTCGGTCCTTTCCTCGTCGAATGAGGTGCGGGATATATCATATATATCGCTGTGCAAAGCAAAAACCCAAAAGCAGTCAAAAGCAAACCGAGTGTGTAGCATCTGCCAGTTATTGCTAAAGGAGTCACTCCCGGTGAAGGGATCTCGGTCCTTTCCTCATCGAATAAGGTGCTGGATATATCATATATATCGCTGTGCAAAGCAAGAACTGTAGCTACCTGTTTTATTTTAAAATTCGATTCCACAACATCTTAGGTTTTTTATCTTTCATTAATCACATTAATGAAGTCCCATCATTTAAATACCTAAACATCACAGATAGATATGACGTACACTTATGCCATCCGCATTCGCCTCGATGTCCCCTCGTGCACCGTTAGGTTAGGTAACTAACGACAGAGCAGGGCAGGGCTAGCGCGGGTGTAAAACATAAGTAACGTCTATATAATATATCATATATACTATATACTATATCCATCACAGAGTCACAACACAGATATCGCAGCAGAATAAACATATGAAATATTGGATATACTAGGACGTCCGTGTTTTCAATACGAGCCAGTATAAAACACGGATTCCACGGTCGTGATGAATAGCCAATCCCATACCCCTAGACCCCTACGAGAGCGGCAAGCAACCCTGCCAATTCTAGGGTTAGGAGACCCGGACTCGACTCCTCGAGTTGGTCTCCCACTGGACCCCAGAACCCGGTTACTTGTGCTCCCCTCCTTGGGTCTATCCTAATGCGGAAAAGTAAATAATATACAAAAGGTGACATCTTCCGCTACCTGGAAGTGCCCCAAATAAAAGAATATTACATACAAGTTTTTACATGAATGAAAATGAAAAACACTCATCTCATATAAAAACCCCCCGGCTATTCGAATACGACGATCCAATATAACATATCCAGCAACACATAACATCACATGTCATCAACGTAAGTAAGTATGCATACCCCAATTGTCGTTGACGTATAGCAACGAAACCGGCGATATGAACATACTACACTTACGGTCACAGAAAAGAAAGTGTAAAACTACAACAATTGGAATCCGCAACTTCTTTAGACATCACATGCCTAATCAGATGAAATACTTAGACATCACATGCCTAACAGATATAAATTCCGCATTTTAGTCTCATTATCGAAAACTCTTTTCAATATCATATGGGACTAAACTGCTAGATTTATAACATTCATTCAGTTATCTCATAACTGTTTGTGAATTCCAATTATTGTATCACATTCCAGATAAACCGAAAATGTTAAACTTTCCGATCGAACAGTCGAATACCCAAGTTTTCCCGATACAGTCCAACACATGAAATAAGCCTAACAACATTCAGTTCGTGCCTCAGTACCGACGGTCCAGCCGTAGAAGGGTCAAGCCAACGCCTCACATGTGGCACGCCGTACTTCCCCAAACCCGAAGGTTCAAAGGGCAGTTCAAGACGGTCACATAATCGAGTTAAGGTTTGTTGTCTTCTAGAGGGTCCATCGCGTTACTTGCACTACTTAGAACGTCGTTAAACTTCAGAAAAATCCAACACTTGGAAATTTCCCGACAGGGAAAAATTGGGTATTTGTATCCGGTCGAACTTTTTAACATATTCTAAAATTTATCCGGAAAATCCACACAGACAAAATTTGATAATCCGATCGAATCATTGATTCCCTATACAACCCAAGAATACTCTGATGTAGAGTCACAATAAAAATACCCCAGAAAATACAGCATTATATTATATGAGTTACAGTGCAGAAAATATTAAACAAGGGAACAGTAAGGCCGCGGAACCGCCGCATCATGCATAGCACGTGCCGCGGTTCCGCAGTGGAAAAGTTGATTCAGGCCCCCGTATTTTACAGTAATTCAAATAACACCCTGCTTGATTTTCTGCATATTTTTAATTGACAAAAATCCTATTTTTTAGAAAAATCCAGAGAGCATTTTAGGGTTTTGGGTTTCGGTTCGATCGGGTTTCAAACGTCGTCTAGACTTCGCCTAAGGCTCTAGCTAGGCTCTGATACCAGTGAAAGGTTCCTAGGCACCCTATAGTGGTCTCACAAGGCATCGAACATGCCAATTTAAAAAAAATGGTGCCGAGAAACCCTAGACTACGGATCTTAGACTAGATGTTTAGGCGAAATGAAAACTTAGTTAACACTTTAACTAGAAGTGAGAAGCTACAACCTTTGTAGATCCGGATTTCCACTTCCTTAGCTCCACATGGGTGTCCTCTCGCTGTCCATCATGAATCCCGAATCCAATCGTCGGCTTCATCGGAGAAACGGGCGAGCTAGGTCGTCGGCTTCGTGTCAAAGACGATCTACGTCGAGGTTGCACTAGTTCAAGCTCCGACTTCACAAAGTTGTGAAACTTGTGAAGAAAACACCCAAAACAACTTGGCAAGAGGTAGAGGGTGAAGAAATAGGAGGTGGGTTCACTTTAGAATTGGATTTCTCTCACTAGAACTCAAGTTGCCATTAAAGTAGCAAGCTTTTTCTTTTTTAGAAGAAGAAGATGATGAAGCTAGTTATGATAAGTTCTCCTTTAAAACGAGGTAGAGGGTGAAGAAATAGGAGGTGGGTTCATCCATCGCCCATCTCATGGGTCGAGAAGCGTATACGCTAGTCTATACTGGTATATCGATGCCCCCTCTCGATACACCCACGACTAGGGACCTTGAAGGATGTACTTATGGACTACCATGTCCCCACTAGTATGATCTAAATCATAGTCCAGGTAGTCAAGTACACATCCTAAGGGCTTTACCAACATGTAACTATAAGACAGTATAAAGAGACTAGTGTACATGTTAAGATAAAGAGTAACCAGATAGCATACTATCATATCGAGCAAGAAAGTCATCTCTATATATGTCCAAGCATCCAATATAATATACATCATCTGTACAATACTGGCCTCTAGGGCAAACATACAACTAACAATACCATCTCTGATGTCAAACACCAATGGATATGGGATCATCCATCGTCCATCATATGGGTCGAGAAGCGTATACGCTAGTCTACTCTGGATTATAGATGCCCCGTCTCGATACTCCCACGACTAGGAACATTCGAAGGATGTACTTACCGACTACCTCTGCCACACTAATATGATCTGCATCATAATCCTGGTAGTCAAGTACTCATCCTAAGGGCTTTATCAACATGTAATAGAGAGACAATAAGTGTACATGTTTAGATAAAGAGCAACCATATAGCATACTATCATATCAAGCAAGAAAGTCCTCCCTATATATGTCCAAGCATCCACTACAATATACATCATATGTACAGTAATGGCCTCTAGGGCATACATATAACTAACAGATACGAGACGATATGGCATGATATGAGACAATATGATACGATATGAGATGATATGACATGAGACGATATGATATGATATGAGACGATATAAGATTGGTGTACGCGACAATAGATCTGTACCATATTGATTGGATGATATCGTACGAGGGTTATTCTGTACGTGATATGATGAAGATCGATTGCCGATTACGGCCGATATTTATTTTGACACGAGGAGTCTTGTTTAAAATCATGTATTGGATAATAAGAGATGTTTAGAGTCATACCTACTTTCAAAATTAATGATTTGTTACGTACTTTTAAATTATAACTTCAAGGGTGCGCTACGAATTTTCAAATGGTATCTTTTTCAAAAATATCGTAGTCCCATATTTCCAAAAACATCGTTTCGTGCCATTTTAAACTATAATTGTATGGCCCATACGTAATTGGATATTTTAATGCTTATTCACGTTATGATTTCATTATTCTATATATGCACGCATTTTGATTTCTTATTTCTGCATACGCTCGCGCTTCGATCATTCACGATATATATATTACGTTTATACCTTTAGCTCTACTTGACTTCGTTTGTTAGGACACGCGTACCATTACCGATGACTTACATGTTGCACGTAGACATACTCATATGCTCACACACACATCATCGATAATTGCCATGCCAAGTACACAGATAGAACACGCTATGTCACCGTATCACACTATGCCCTATTAGTATTTAAGATTTTTGTTAGTACCTTGCACCACATACTGTTTCAGATATTATAACTTCTTTACACTGCTTATACAACACGCTGATATGAACACACTTGCCATGCATTATATTACTGTTCTGTTCCTTTACATGTTGTTCCATTATTTCCATATTCTTATGAGATTTTTGTTTTCATGAGATTTCGAGATTTGAGAAACCGCAGATATGATTTTGTAAAACTTGTGAATATTTTAAAAACACGATTTTCTCTTGATATGATATTTCGGGTGTCCACCATGAGTTTTCTCAGTTCTGAGCTATGGTTATCATCTTATTCGAGGAGTGAGGAGTCACCGTCTACGGATACATGGTGGACCCGGTATAGTACCTAGGGGAAAGAAGATCATATAGAAAGGCGTTGAGCCAAGCTGGGAACACTATCTACCGGTGACAATATGGGACTCGGCGGATATACGGAGGATACCGACCGGAGTGATATGATACAGATGGATATGAGGGCCGATCTGATGAGACGGCGCCTGAGATACGAGGGCTGATCCGAGAGACGACACCTGTGATATAGGGATTTACGTGTAGATACTGGACAAGGGATTTATGTGTCGATGCTGGACATGGGATTTATAAGGATTTCGAGTGTCGATGCTGGGCACACAGTGTTTTATGATGATTTCGAATGTCGTTGATGGAGACACACACACGCACGCATGCTATGGATGACATGTTATATCATATTGATACAAACACGATATTATATACACACACGTACACATCTGTTACCACATAGTATGATTTTATTATACAGTATGACCTAGGTAGATCGTTATGCATTCGATTTCTACCTGATGATGTCTTCTACTCATGGGTTGGCAACTTACCCCTGTTGTGCTATAGTTTTCTTACAGGACCGACCGCTCAGATCAGTAGCGGCTTGCTGGCACACTTCTTCTTCAGGTGATTGCTTGGTAGGTGGGTTACACTACAAATCGTAACCGCCGGTTGTATATTTATTTTCGCTTGTAATCTAGTTGAAAACTCCATCAACCAAACTTATATGTATATTTTGTGGACTTAGAGACTTGTATATTCTTTTGGACTTAGGGGAGAGACTTGTATGTATTATTTTATATGTTGATTTGGATATAGTGAGTTGTTGATATTTCCTTATTTTTTTCTTGTGTTGATCTTCGCCTTAGGCGTCGTATATACTGCGTGGTTGTAATTCCGCCGATTGGCGATGAGATAGCTCTTGATTGGGGATGTTGATATTAATATTGTATATGTATTGGTTTTTATCAAAATTTATAAAGGAGGTGCTGCCAAAATTTCAAATAATGAAAATGTTTTCAAATTATAGTATACAACCCACTTGTATTTTAACGAACTTTACTTATACTTTAAAAAAGGAACTTGATTTTATTTATACATTTTTTCCAAACTTCACCTCCATTATTTTCTAAAAAGGTTTAGATTCCTAGTTTTCGGCTTACTTGGGTTACAGTGGGGTCCTATAGACCTCACGTGATTTAAGTGCCGGTCACGTGCGGCTTCCAGGTCGTGACAAATACCATATGATTTTTCTTAATAAAATAATGAATCATCGCATAATTAGTTGACATTAATGTAAAATATGTATAACGATTATCGTACTTTAGTGAAATTTAAGCTAAATAGTATTCATACTCACAGACAATGGTAAAAGTTCATGTGCATCGGTCGTTCCAATTGAAAATGACTTAAAACTATTGAGCAGCCTACATATTCTATCTTTAAAACGTGTATCCCTCTTTGTTGAAAGAAATTTAAAGGGGACATAATGTAAAGGAGACAAATACATATTATGCATTTAATAAAAGCTATGCAAGTGTGCAAGAGGTCTTGAATTTTTTGCATAGGAATGCAATTAATAGGGACAAGTGCATGTGAAGACATGAAGTTTGAGGCTTGGATGCTACTGCAAATTGCAGTCAACACGCTTCAAAGTGTGGAGGCTTGAATGCTACTAATTAAATGGGGAGGGGCTGTTAGTTGTATATATACCCTAGAGGCCATTATTGTACATGATTGTATATTATAATGGATGCTTGGACATATATAGAGAGGACTTTCTTGCTCGACATGATAGTATGCTATCTGGTTGCTTTTTATCTTAACATGTAGACTAGTATTATGATACTGTCTTGCTCTCACATGTTGGTAAAGCCCTTAGGATGTATACTTGACTACCAGGATTATGATGCAGATCATACTAGTGGGGCCAGGGTAGTCCAGAAGTTCATCCTTTTATTGTTCCTAGTCGTGGGAGTATCGAGACAGGGCATCGATATTCCATAGTAGACTATTGTGTACGTTTCTTGACCCTGCATGGGGCGATGGATGATCCCACATCCATTGGTGTTTGACATCAAAGATTGTATACATGTGTTCATTGGAGAACGGGTACACCGAACAGGACTCGCCGAGAACTCCTAGATGGTATTATACCTAACGCCAGATAGCAGTTCTCTGGTGACACTGGTACATGTTAGTGTGATTTCCACTATGCTTTGATTTCCTCCCTACCACGTTCAAGAGAGCGTGCAAACAGGTGGATTTTGGGTTCAGTCCCGAGTCACACGGAGGCAATGAGCGATAGGAGGGGTTTCGTCTCTCCCGATATTGGGGGTTGATGTTACGCTATGCTCGATTGGCCATAACAGGAAGTCCCTGGATAGGGCTGATGATGAGATTTACTGGTAAGTGTTATCAGTAGTTTCTCGACCCGTTATGAGCCTCACATCAGCATGACTTATCAAGTTATTGGAGTATGACATTTACCACTACCAGACTCGATATGTGACATATCAGACGAAGAGACCGGACTGTACGGTAGTGTTACTTACTGGATTCACAGGAGTATGGACAAGCATGCTTGTTGATCTTCTGATCGCTCAATACCTGGGTAGCCGTTACGTCTAGCCAGTACCGCTGACGGCTTGTGGGTAACTGATATGATCATCACCTACTGCTGGCGTATTGACGAGTCTTTAAAGTCCTACACAGAGGTTTCCTGGCTCAAGTGAAACGAAGTAGGGCATATATGAGATATGTGCGGGACCAAGATTGATACTTGTATGTGATACAGTATTCTAATCTCGCGATATAGGTTATATGTGATATAACCTGATTATTGAATCAAGTGTTGATTCAATAATTTGTAATATGATATTAGTCGGTTGTATGTGATATAGTCGGATTATTAAATCAAGTGTTGATTTAATAATTTAATATATATAAGTAATATATTCATATATATATATATATATATATATATTAACTAATATTAGCTCACTTAAGAATCTATTTTCTCTAAATACATAAATATATATGTGATATATATTAATGTGTTTTTTTTGTGTCATGCTAGATGATACATTGGACTTGGGTGTTTGAGACTCATACCTAACTAAAGATAATTTGGGTGATTAATTAATAAGGGAAAAATCAAAATTAGGTGGAAATTAGCATGGCTAAGATGCTTGTGGAAGCATGTAGAAGGCTTGACTTAAGCCCACTAATTTTGTTTTACTCTAGATATTTATTAATCAAACCATTATCTTTAGCCATGGTTAAGTCTCTACAAGAGATTATATGAGATATTTTCTCTCCCATGGTTCATCACTTGATAACTTGAGCTTCTTCTTCAATCTCATTTTTCTTCTCTTAATTTCTAGTGAGGTGAAAAAGAAAGAGAGAAAATTATTTCTAAAGTGAGCAAAATTCCTACTTCATCAAACTATACAAAATTAGCCATTTAGTATAGATTGTTTGCTTCACTAATTCTTCAATTAGTGAAGAGGTAGTTTGAGTTAGAGATTCTTCGACGTAGATCATCTTCGTCCTCGAAGATCCTTGAGCAAGCTTGTTCCTTTCACCTAGTGGAGCCAAAGGAGAGTACGGGCACCAATACTTAGAGCATCTACTACACGGAGCTTTAGAAGTGAAGGACTGTCTACAAAGGTTGTATTCCTATTTCACTTAGTGTAAAGTTTTTTACAAGAATATAAAACCCTAATTCTCTAGTTAAATCCTTGGTCGGGCTCGCTCGGCACCCTAGATTTTTTTAAATAGCATACTTGATGCGTGCCGAAACATAGTGGGGGTGCTAAGCGAACCCAGCAGTGGTATCAGAGCCATGCTAGAGCATTAGGAGTAGTCTAGGTGAAGTTAATGTGTTCGATCGACTTTTCGAAACCCGAAATACCCACTCTCTGGAATTTTTTTCAAAAGTTGGAATTTTTCATATAAAAAATATTCAGAAAATTATGCAGAGTTTTCTATGGATCCCCAAGAAAAACGACGGCCCAACACGACCAAACGACCGCAGAAGCGCGGCCAAAATATGCTTTTGGCGGCGGTTCAGCGGCGCCGTTGGTGAGGCAGGGAGCGTGCTTTCTTGTGTTGGTCCGTAGGTACTTGGGGCACTCTCTGGGTATTTTTAACAGTGACTCAAGTGTAGGGTTCCCTAGGCGGCTGCTGGGTTTCGGGAGGCATCATCCATGCCAATTTCAAAAAATTGCCGTACTAAAGAACCCTAACCTAGAATCTTAACTAAAGATTTAGACGAAACAACAATGTAAACAACTTTGCATCCAAAGTAAACAAGGAATACAACCTTTGTAGACCGGTCCTTCACTTCAATAGCTCCGTGTAGTAGTCCCTTCGCTCCAAGTAGTGAACTCCCGGACTCTAGTAAGGCTCTACAAGATGAACAGAACAAGCTTGCTTGAAGTCTTCGAGGCCGAAGATGATCTACGTCGAGGAGACACCAACCCAAGCTACCTCTTCACTAAATTACGGTTTAGTGAAGCAAACACCCTAAACTAAATGGCTAATATAGTAGAGGATGATGAAGTAGGAATTTTTCTCACTTTAGATTTATTTTTCTCACAATATTTCTTCATCTATCCAAATCCTAGAAATCTTTTGGAGATGAGGAAAAAGATAAAGTGGAGATGAGAATGAAACTCATGAGGTGAGAATAGCAACCATGGGTGAGTTTATGTCATACACTAACTCATGTAGAGACTAAACTATGGCTAAGGATAATGGTTAGGTTAATAAATATCTTAAGTAAAACAAATTAATGGACTAAGTCAATGGACACATCAAGCTTCTCCAAGCTTCTAGCCAAGACATAATTCCACCAATTTATGAATTACTTGGATAAATAAAAAGCCTAATATTATCTTAAGTATAGTATAAGTCTCATACACCATGAAGTATGTGGCATCAAGCATGACACAAAAAATATACATTAATATATATCACATATATACTATATGCACACATGTGAGAAAAAGAAATGTTTAAGTGAGCAAATATTAGTTAATGTAAGTTAATATATCAAATATATAATTATACATTAAATTATCAAATCAACACTTGATTTAATAATCCGGCTATATCACATACAACCGACTAATATCAAATGTAACAACTTATCGAATCAACACTTGGTCCGATAACCCGGTTATATCACATATAACCGACCGATATCACATATCACGAGAATAGAACACGGTATCATATAGTCGTATTAATCTCGGTCATGCACATATCATATATGTGCTCCTACTTCGTCTCGCTTGAGCCAGGAAACCTTTGTGTAGGACTCTAAAAACCTCGTCAATACGCCGGCAGTAGGTCGTGATCATATCTGTCACCCATAAGCCGCAGGCGGTCTGCTAAACGTAACGGCCACCCGGGTATTGAGCGATCAGAAGATCAACAAGCAAGCCTGCTCATACTCTTGCGAATCCAATCAGTAACACTACCATACAATCCGGTCTCTTCGTCTGATATGTCACATATCACAGCCAGTTGATGGTAATCGTCAGACCCCAATAGCCTGATAAGTCATGCCGATGTGAGTCTCATAACGGTTCGACAAACTACTGATAACACTTACCAGTAAATCTCAGCAACCCTGGCCAGGGATTTCATGTTATGGTCAATCGAGCATAGCGCAACATCAACCCCCAATACCGGGAGAGACGAATCCCCTCCTATCGCTCATTGCCTCCATGTGACTCGGGACTGTACCCAAAAAACACCTTTTTGCACGATCTCTTGAACGTGGTATGGTGGAAATCAAAGCACAGTACGAATCACACTAGACTCTAAGACAATCTCGGGTCGACAGACTAACCTGTACCAGTGTCACCAAAGAACTGCTATCTGACGATAGGTATAATACCATATAGGAGTTCTCAGTGAGTCTGTCCAGTGTACCCAGTCTCCACTGAGCACCCTATACCATCTCTGATGTCAAACACCAATGGATGTGGGATCATCCATCGCCCATCACATGGGTCGAGAAGCGTATACGCTAGTCTACATCTGGAATATCGATGCCCCGTCTCGATACTCCCACGACTAGGAACATTTGAAGGATGTGCTTACCGACTACCACTGCGCCACTAGTATGATCTGCATCATAATCCTGGTAGTCAAGTACTCATCCTAAGGGCTTTATCAACATGTAATAGAAAGACAATAAGTGTATATGTTAAGATAAAGAGCAACCAGATAGCATACTATCATGTCGAGCAAGAAAGTCATCCCTATATATGTCCTAGCATCCACTACAATATACATCGCATGTATAGTAATGGCCTCTAGGGCATACATATAACTAACAATCTCCCACTTTCACTAAGGCCATTTGTTGTAGTATCTCATACTCAACGTCTTATAGAAGTCTCTCTAGGGTAAGGCCTTTGTGGGTGGATCCACTGTGTTATCCTTCGCGTCTACTCTCCTGACCTCGATCCCCTGGAGATCAACCATATCCCTGATCAGGTGATACTGTCCTCGGAATATGTCTGGAACGCTGATGGGACCGGTGTTCCTAGGCCAAAACTATAACTCCATTGTTCTCACAATAACAGTTATTGGACGCTCAATGGTAGGAACCATGTTTATCTCATGAACAAGAATTATCCAGACACCTACTTTGGTAGCATCGTTGGTAGCGATGTATCTAGCCTTTATCGTCTAGTATGTCACGGTATCTAGCTGGAACTCTTCCAACATACCGTCCCTCCACTGAGGGTAAAGACAATGCATGTGACTGACTTTCATTCGACCTTATCACCCTGGAAGCTCAAACCAAGAACATTCATTTGGTGCTTCTCAAGTACTTAAGAATGTCCTCCACGTCTGTCCAGTGATTCTCCCAAGACCCGATTGATTCCTGATCACTACACCTAGTGAGTCAACTACATCTGGTCTGGTACATAACATCGCATACATGATAGAGCCTACTGTCGAAGCATGGGGTATCCTTTGCATGCGAGCTCTCTCCAAATCAGTCTTGGAAGACATCTATTTGGAGAGAGTGATTCCTGAGTAAGTGGACGAACCACCACGCTTAGAATCATCTATACTAAACCCCTTTAGTATAGTGTTAATGTACCTGGATTTGGGACACTCCCAATATCCACTTAGATCTATCAACATAGATCACAATCCACAAGATATAGTAGGTATCATCCAGATCTTCTATGGAGAACCCACATGATAAGAGGAGCTTGACCGAGTATAGCATAGAAAACCATTTCGTATCAAGAGTATGTCATCTACGTACAATACGTATAAGACAACCTCACTCTATAACCTTCTTGTATATACAAGGTTCATCTACCATTTTGATGAAGTCAAACTCTTTGACTGCCACATCAAAATAGATGTTCTAACTCCGCGATGCTTGCTTTAATCCTGATGGACTTAAGCATAGCTTTGAAAGTCTCAACTTTTCCATCTACACCAAGAATCTTCTCAAGATCCATTTGCTCCCAATGGGTTTTACCCCTTTAGGTGCAACATGCAAAGTCATACTTTGTTGGTGAACATGGATTCCATCTTTGATCGCATAGCATCCAGCCATTTCACAAAGTCTCCACTTGTGATGGCCTGTATGAACCTAGTTGGGCCATCATCTACCATGATGCAATCCTCGCTCCCACTGTCACCGAGAAGACTGTAGTATCTCTCAAGTGGATGAGGAACCCTACCAGATTCGCGGAGAGGCTGAGGTTCGTTGGAGACTATTGAATCCTTTGGTTTCACCAAATCATCAGCTGTTGGTTTGTCTAGCTAGAACTCCTTCCAGTTCTACCTCATGACCACTAATTTCTTCATAAGAAAATCCTTTTCTAAAAAGGTAGCATGCTGAGAAACAAAACACCTTTTGCTCCTCAGTGTGGTAGAAGATATTCCCTCGCAAATGTATGGGATATCCAACAAACTTATAAAGAACTGAACTTGCCTCGAGCTTGTCCGGATTCTGCCTTTCAACATAGGCCGGACAACCTCATATCTTAACTCGTTTAAGACATGGTCTCTTCCCATTCCATATCTCTTATGTACTGGTAGGCATTGATTTGGTTGGAACCCCATTCAATAGGTATGCATCTTCTCAAGCGCATAACACCAAAATGTAACGACCCGAAGTTCGACTCGTGACCGGCACATAACCGCGTAACGTCTACAGGCGTAACGCGATTAAGTAAGTCGAAAACCCAGAAATCAAAACCATTAAAGTAGTGAGTGTTGAAAACATTTGTGTAAAGACATTTGGAAAACCTTAAGTTGTTTAAAAATATTCTTTAAAGTTTAAGTTATTATCTTAAAAATTTTGGCAGCATTTCCTTTGTAAAACTAACCCCGAATCCGGGTACAAGACAAAATATGAGTAAAAATGATAAACAGTGAAATAAGGCATCCCAAACGGGAGCAATCACGCCCAACGGAGGAAACAAACATCACAAGAGTAATATACGACGTCGTAGCGAAGAAATAAGCAATAAGTGAAAAACATCACAGAATGATAAACTGCATAAGTAAAGTCGGCCCACACGAGCTCGACACCAGAATACAAATAATATACATCATCGTCCTCACACTGGTCTCTAAGTCAATACATAAAGGTAGATGGAGAATACTAGATACAAAAGTATGGGTACAATTTAAATAACCAGATACCACAACCCACCTAACAGCAAACAGCTCGCGCACCAACTGTAGTGGTATCTGTAGCCAAAAGATACAAGAAAGCAGCCTGCCGCGACTACTCTGAGGGGCGACCTGCAAACACTGTGGCACAACGGGGGTGAGTTGCCAACTCGTGAATAGAAGATAACATATAAAGGTAATCGCGAGCATGCACGTACTGCGCTACTCTATCATATGCCAGCAGATGATATCTATATGCGATAAGCAATATGTGCAATAATCATGCAAGTGCTCTATCGGGTAATATGACTACAGGATGAGATGCAAAATAATGTATATTGAGCATGGGAAATATAGCATCTACACGGAATGTCAACGTGGAAAATATAATCGGTGCCCATCAATGCACCCAGATCCCAATAAACTCAGGCGCCGGCACTCTCATCGGCCCTCAAATCCTGTAAATCTCTGAGAATCACGAGTGCCCAACATCGGCACTCAAAATATCATGAAATAATCGTGTCAAGCATCGACACGCAAATTCTCATATGTCGGGCTCCGTCAGTCCGGATCAGCCCACGGGCTCCGTCTGCGGTATCGGCCCTCGGCCCCGGCAGTACGAGTCGTCCCGTATCCATCTATCGACTCTGGTCAGTATCCTCCGGATAACCGCCAGGTCCAACCAATCACCGGTAGGTAGTAGTCCCACTGCCAGGCTCACCGTCTAGCTACACAGCAGATCCGTTCTCGCCCCGGTGTACCATACCGGGTCCACCATGTACCCGCAATCGGCTTCATCCACTCCTCGAATCGGGTTTCACATGTCACTCTAGCACCGAGAAAACACATGGTGGACGCACTGAAATATCATATCAAGAGGAACCGGGTTTTCAAAACAGTGCATCTTTTCTTAAATAACCTCACGGTCCTCAAATCCAGAAATCACATGAAAACCAAAGCCAATGCGTAATCCATGCGATGTAATATATGCCTCATAAGTCATACTATGAAGAAAAAGGGGAAACCGCTCTTTAAGTAGATTCAGTTTTAAAAGGTGTCATGCGGTCCCCAGTTTTTACCCAAAAATCAGCTTATCTAGGTAGGTACAGTTTGGATATGCATAAGTCTGGATATGCAAATGAGTATGTGTACAAATAGCATAATCATGTCAAGTCAAATGTGAGATGGGCTACAGTATAATGATCATGGAAATTCTATAATGTGAGTGTGATGGCAATTACTAACGGTGTGTGTGTAACATGCAGATTAGTGCTCGTGCAACATGAACCGTTAGTAACAGTGCGGTGCTTTATAAATTCTAAGTTCATATACATGCAGCAGGGAATGCGATATGCAACAAATAGTATCCATGAACAGTCAATGTAGGTAAATGCAATAAGCTGCTACAAGGTCCTATCAGCCCTGACGCATAACGCCATGCGGGCGATTTCCCCGTAGATGTTAAATCTACTCACCGTAGTCTCGCGCTAAGTGTAGCCGACGACTTGTTTCACCTTCTTCGCGGCGTCCGTCGTACTCGCCTGCGAACCTAGAATTTCACAAAGTGGTACACATAAGCTCAAATCTACAAAAGCACGACATTAAAACCAAACTAGAAACCCATGTCGCGAACCAAACGCGTGTGTGTGCGATACGCTAAAACGTGTGATTACGCGCCTGAAGCTACCCCGACACGTCGCGATACGCAGAAAACCCCAAACCCACACACGCATCACACGTGTCGCGAAGGTTAAAACATAAGAAATAAGGTAATTGATCTCAGATTTTCCTACAGAAATAATTTAACAAAGTTGCATATACCATAAATCTTAAAATACCAGCAGACACCTACAGAGCAAAACCCAAACCCCATGTCCCTCATCTGGCCGCAAATTGCGGCCAGAACGAATTTTCCGGCGGCCAAGAGGTGGAATTTGGGGGTCGTGTTATGGATATGTGATCAATATCTAATAACTATACTCCAGTTAACTCAGATTTATTCTTAAATAACTGGGTCAACAGCAGATTGCAGGAAGCTAGAATTTTGCTTTAAAACGATAATTTTGCATCAAACAGAAACCTGAGGGTATTTTAGTGAAATAGGGGTTAAGCTAGGTTAACATGGCCCTAACAACACCTAATTAAGCTAGGCTAGCTATCAAAATCACCACCATGCCAAAACTTCACACAAAATACCATTTTAGCACTAAAACACACATTAAACGCTAATCGAAGCTAATCAATACACAAGATTAGAAAGCAAGAGAGTTAAGCCAAAGAGTTATACCTCACTTGACCCTAGGTGCAAGGAGGAGGAGAAGAAGAAGAGAGGAAGCTGCTGCTATTGCCTGCCTCTGCTGCTGGTGTTGCTGCTATTTTTGCTGTTGTTGTTTTTGCTGAAGTTGGAGCTGCTGATGCTGATGCTGGAGCTGCTAATGTTGCTGCTGCTGTGGAGGCTGCTGGGATGTGTGTGTGTGTGTATGAGAGTGAGAGTGAGAGAGTTGTGTGAGGAAAAGAGTTTAGAAAAATACAAAGATAACCATGCTAGTCAACCCTTCTCTCTCACTACCTCTCTCTTCATTAAATGAGGCATAGCAAGGCCATCATGCCCCATCATGCACCCTCTCTCTCACCAAGTCAACATATAAATCATTTCAAATATATAATAAAACAACCTTTAAATACAACTACCAATTAACTTAATTAAAACCCCCATGACTTAATTTCCATGTCTTAACCCACCATGGTTGCTAACCATGGTTTAGCCCCATTTTAACCCTAGTTTACATGCACAAGTGTGTGCAAGCCTAGGAAAAATCTAATAAAATATTCATTAAATTTGGAAAAATATTTG
Organism: Agapanthus africanus; assembly: GCA_030015575.1. NCBI lineage: Eukaryota > Viridiplantae > Streptophyta > Magnoliopsida > Asparagales > Amaryllidaceae > Agapanthus > Agapanthus africanus. The sequence continues at coordinate 372,540,548 of JASDDO010000012.1, forward strand.
AAAATCAATTTGGTAAACTTTTTATTAAAAACCCCTTATTAAAATATAATTAACCACTAAACACATCCTAAGGTGTTACAATCTCCCCCCATTAAAGAAATTCGTCCCCGAATTTAAAAATATAAAGCTACGCATACCTTCGAAGAGATGAGCGAACTTCTTCCGCATCTCGCCCTCGGCCTCCCAAGTGATCTCTTCACCATTCGGGCTATGCCAAAGCACCTTCACTGACGGCAAGACCTTCGATCGAAGTTTCTTCACCTGTCGGTCCAATATCACGACTGGCTGCTCGGTGAACGAAAGATCGCGCTCTAGCTGAACGATCTGATGCTGAATCATATGCGAAGGGTCATGCAGGTATCTGCGAAGCATCGACACATGGAACATGGGGTGAACATCTGGGGAGTCGGGTGGAAGAGCCAAACGATATGCTACTGCGCCCACACGCTCGAGGATCTCGAAAGGACCTATGAATCTGGGGCTAAGCTTCCCCTTCCGTCCAAACCTCATCACTCCCTTCATCGGAGAGACCCTCAGAAAAACGTGATCTCCAACTGCGAACTCTAATCTGCGGCGGCGTCTGTCAGCATACGATCTCTGTCTGCTCTGAGCTGTCCTCATCCTGTCTCGAATCAGCTGTATCTTCTCGGTCGTCTCCATTACGATCTGTGGCTCTAAAATACTGATCTCACTGAGGTCTGTCCAACAGACGGGTGATCTACATCTCCTCCCATACAGAGCCTCGAAAGGTGCCATCTGAATAGTATCCTGAAAACTATTGTTATAGGAGAACTCCACTAAGGGCAAATGATGATCCCAGCTACCTCCAAAATCTAATACGCACGCTCGGAGCATGTCCTCGAGAGTCTGAATAGTCTGCTCTGACTGGCCGTCGGTCTGCGGATGAAATGCTGTGCTGAAACTTAAGCGGGTGCCTAAAGCCTCCTGAAGCCTCTGCCATAGTTGGCTGGTAAACTGGGTGCCTCTGTCGGACACGATACACGTCGGGACTTCATGCAGTCGTACAATCTCGTCGATGTATATCTGGGCATACTGAGTAAAACCGAAAGTCGTCTTTACTGGCAGGAAGTGAGCCACTTTCGTTAAACGATCCACGATCACCCAGATGGAGTCATACCCTCGACTAGTCCTGGGTAGACCCACGATGAAGTCCATAGAAATCTGTTCTCATTTCCACTCCGGAATGGGTAATGGATGTAGCTCTCCCGCGGGCCTCTGGTGCTCGGCCTTGACTTGCTGACAAGTCAGGCATCTCGATACGAAATCTGTGATGTCCCTCTTCATTCCGTCCCACCAATAAACATCTCTCATATCATGGTACATCTTGGTGGAACCTGGATGAACAATGTACACTGATCGATGTGCCTCCTCAAGAATCTCACTCTGCAGTCCTTCAGCATCTGGTACGCACAGACTAGTCCCAAATCGCAGTATCCCCTGATCATCGATCACGAACTCGGAAAATCTGCCATGTCCAATCTGTGCCCGAATCTCTGAACAACGGTCATCACTGTACTGTGCCTCATGTATACGATCAAGCAAATGCGGGCGTGCACGAACATGCGCAAGCTGTCCTCCGATCGGCGTGAACTCGAACTGCACTCGGCTGTCGCATAGAGTCTGCCAATCCGCCGACGAATGCCTCTGTACTGCACTCAAACAAGATAGACTACCCTCGGGTCTCCTGCTCAAAGCATCCGCCACTACATTAGCCTTGCCCGGATGATACAAGATCTCGCAATCGTAGTCCTTTACTAGCTCCATCCAACGGCGCTGTCTGAGATTCAGGTCTCGCTGCTGAAATATATATTTTAAGCTCTTGTGATCAGTGAATATCTGGCACGACTCACCGTATAGGGAATTTCACCAGATCTTAAGTGCAAAGACCACTGCAGCCATCTCCAAATCGTGAGTGGGGAAGTTCTGTTCATGTCTCTTCAACTGCCGTGAAGCATACGCGATCACCCTGTTATGCTGCATCAACACGCACCCTAGCCCCACTCGAGAAGCATCACAATAGACCACAAATCCGCCCGATCCTGCAGGCAATGATAACACCGGCGCCGTAGTCAGTCAAGTCCGTAGCTGCTGAAAACTGTGCTCGCACTCCTCCGTCCAATCAAAAGGAACTCCCTTCCGGGTCAACCCGGTCAAAGGTGTAGCAATACGAGAGAAGTCCTGCACAAATCACCTGTAGTAACCGGCCAACCCTAAAAAGCTGTGAATCTCCGTAACTGATGTGGGCCTGGGCCATTGCTGAACGGCCTCGATCATCCTCGGGTCTACACATATACCGTCTCGTGAAATCACGTGACCCAAGAAGTCTACGCTGTCCAGCCAGAATGCACACTTGGAGAATTTCGCGAAAAGCTGGTGTTCCCTCAAAGTCTGCAGTGTAATCTGCAGGTGCTGCTCGTGCTCCTCTCTACTCCGGGAATACACCAGAATATCGTAAATGAATACAATGATGAACAAGTCAAGGTATGGCTGGAAAATACGGTTCATCAAGTTCATGAATGCTGCTGGTGTGTTGGTGAGTCCGAACGACATCACCAAAAACTCATAATGGACGTAGCGCGTGCGGAAGGCTGTCCTCAGAATGTCCTCCTGTCGAACTCGCAGCTGATGATAGCCCGATCGTAAATCGATCCTCGAAAAATATCCTGCCCCCTGAAGCTGGTCGAACAAGTCGTCTATGCGTGGCAAAGGATATCTGTTCCGCACGGTAACCCTGTTCAGCTGGCGGTAGTTGATACACAAACGCAAACTGCCGTCCTTCTTCTTGACGAACAGGACTGGAGCACCCCAAGGAGAAACACTGGGTCGAATAAGTCCCTTATCCAGCAAATCTTGCAACTGACCCTTCAACTCTCTAAGTTCCGCCGGGGCCATCCGATAAGGCGATATAGAAATAGGCCCCGTACCGGGAATCAAATCAATACAGAAGGTAATGTCGCGCTCAGGCGGTAGCCCAGGAAGCTCATCAGGGAATACATCAGGAAACTCGCTAACAACCGGAACCTGATCCAACGGAACCTCTGTAGCTCTAGTATCGCAAACATAGGCGAGAAATCCCTGACATCCCTTCCTCAAAAGCTGTCCAGCGCGAAAAGAAGAAATCAAACTGTGAGGGGCGGCACCACGGTCCCCCTGCACAACAAAGACCGACTCGCCGGGAAAACAAAATCTAACTGTCTTCTCGCGGCAGTCCACAGACGCATAGCACGTGGCTAACCAATCCATGCCCAAAAGAACGTCGAAGTCCAACATCTCAAGAAGGATCAAGTCGACAGGCAACTCTCTCTCTCCAATACGAACAACACAGGATCGGAACACGTGCCTAGCAACAAACGACTCTCCCACAGGAGTAGTCACAACCAGCGGCTAATCAAGCAAACCGGACTCTCTACCCAAACTCGGCACAAAGTGTGTGGATACGTACGAGTACGTGGATCCGGGATCGAACAACACGTGTGCATCAACAGAACATACTGGAAGGATACCTGAGACCACCGCATTGGACGCCTGCGCGTCCTGATGCGTCAAAGCAAAAACCCATGCCTGTCCTCCACCTGCGACTGACTGTCCCCTGTCGGCAGCTGGCTGCCCTCTGCCTCGGTCACCTCGTCCTCTATGAGCAAATCCTCCGCGACCATGACCTCTCTATGCATGAAACTGGCGTGGAGCAACAGTAGGTACAATAGGCAATGCCCTCTGGGGTGGTGAAGGTGGTAATGTGACATGCGGTGCTGCTGCCTCCCTCCGGGGTATCTCGGGACAATCTCGTACACGATGATAAGAACTCCCGCAGCGGAAACATCCCGACGATGACCGCTGACCCTCCTGGGGATAGGAGATGAACAACCGGCCTTGCCCAAAATCCCTGCCACCTGCAAGATGTCTGTCACGGCGCTGATGAGATTTGAATATGTTGACTTGTTGGGCACTCCGCAGATTAGAGTTCGCAGGATTTGAGGGCCGATGAGAATGCCGTCGCCTGAGTTTATTGGGATCTGGGTGCATTGATGGGTACGAACTCGCAGGGAGATCACAACACGTCATACTGCCTCAAGAAGTTTACCAAATTGATTTTCAAATATTTTTCCAAATTTAATGAATATTTTATTAGATTTTTCCTAGGCTTGCATACACTTGTGCATGTATACTAGGGTTAAAATGGGGCTAAACCATGGTTAGCAACCATGGTGGGTTAAGACATGGAAATTAAGTCATGGGGGTTTTAATTAAGTTAATTGGTAGTTGTATTTAAAGGTTGTTTTATTATATATATTTGAAATGATTTAAAATAATGAATACTGAGCCGAAAAGGCTGTCTCTGTGCCGATGTATCCGCACGAACTCTCGTCGGCTCTGGAACTACTGAAGTCTCAGCAAGGCGCTCCTCGACTAATAAGGCTGCGTCTACAGCTGCTGCATAAGTCTCGTAATGCTGGGCGCTGATCACAAGGAAAAGTGGGGTAAGCAAGCCTCGGACAAATCACTTGACTCGCATCTCCTCAGTAGCCACTAGATATGGGGCATAAACTGATAGCTCGGTAAATAGTACATCGTACTCTGCCACTGTCATCTCTGGAGTCTAGCATAAGGACTCGAACCTGTGCTCTCTAGCATCTCTGACACTCAGTGGAAGGAAGCGGGCAAGGAATATCGTCACGAACTATGTCCAGGTCATAGGAGGAAGACCTGCTTCTCTACCCTTCTCGACCGATTCACACCATTTCTGCGCAAGACCTTCCAGGAGAAAGCTCACGAACACTACCCATCTCGCATCTGCGCATCTGAGGGAACGGCATATCAGGGCCATCCTATCAATGAAAGACTGTGGGTCCTCGGCTGCATCAGTGCCTGTGAAGACCGGAGGCTTCAACCTCATAAACTCTGATAGCGATACAGTAATGACCTCCGTAGCTGTAGGGGCAACTGCCTGCACCGTAGGTACCATCGCGGTCCCTGCAACGGGTGGAACTACCTCTGGTTGCGGCGCTCGAAGTGTCTCAACTAACGATCCCATCATCTGGCGCATTTCCTGCATACTGGATCCCACCGTCTGGCGCATCTCCTGCATACCAGCCTCTAGCATGGCGATCTGATCTGTCGTAGGAGGAACAACCTGCTCGGGTACAACCGGTGTACTACCCGGGTCAGTCCTCGTCTCGGACGAGTCAACTCGAATCTCGGCCCTCGTGGACGCTCTCTGCGCCCTCGTAGTCTTTGGCGGCATAATGGCTGAAAAGGAAACAGGATTCGATAAGGATACGGAAATCGAATCGCAAGAATGTATATACTCAAGAAGGAAATTAAATCAATAAGTCCTAAGGTCGCTTAGGCGGAGTACCATGTCGTGAGTATGTCGCGGAACATACACACGCTACGCTACTCTGTTTCAGCTACCTACTCCATTATACCAGGGTCATCCTACACTCCAAAAGGTAAAACCTACGCTCTGATACCAACTTTGTCACGACCCGAAGTTCAACTCGTGGCCGGCACTTAACCACGTAACGTCTACAGGCGTAACGCGATTAAGTAAGCCGAAAACCCAGAAATCAAAACCATTAAAGTAGTGAGTGTTGAAAACATTTGTTTAAAAACATTTGGAAAACCTTAAGTTGTTTAATAATATTCTTTAAAGTTTAAGTTATTATTTTAAAAATTTTGGCAGCATTTCCTTTGTAAAACTAACCCCGAATCCGGGTACAAGACAAAATATGAGTAAAAATGATATACAGTGAAATAAGGCATCCCAAACGGGAGCAATCACGCCCAATGGCGGAAACAAACACCACAAGAGTAATATACGACGCCGTAGCGAAGAAATGAGCAATAAGTGAAAAACATCACAGAATGATAAACTGCATAAATAAAGTCGGCCCACACGAGCTCGACACCAGAATACAAATAATATACATCATCGTCCTCACACTGGTCTCTAAGTCAATACATAAAGGTAGATGGAGAATACTAGATACAAAAGTATGGGTACAATTTAAATAACCAGATACCACAACCCACCTAACAGCAAACAGCTCGCGCACCAACTGTAGTGGTATCTGTAGCCAAAAGATACAAGAAAGAAGCCTGCCGCGACTACTCTGAGGGGCGACCTGCAAACACTGTGGCACAACGGGGGTGAGTTGCCAACTCGTGAATAGAAGATAACATATAAAGTTAATCGCGAGCATGCACGTACTGCGCTACTCTATCATATGCCAGCAGATGATATCTATATGCGATAAGCAATATGTGCAATAATCATGCAAGTGCTCTATCAGGTAATATGACTACAGGATGAGATGCAAAATAATGAATACTGAGCACGGGAAATATAGCATCTACACGGAATGTCAACGTGGAAAATATAATCGGTGCCCATCAATGCACCCAGATGCCAATAAACTCAGGCGACGGCACTCTCATCGGCCCTCAAATCCTGTAAATCTCTGAGAATCACGAGTGCCCAACATCGGCACTCAAAATATCATGAAATAATCGTGTCCAGCATCGACACGCAAATTCTCATATGTCGGGCTCCGTCAGTCCGGATCAGCCCACGGGCTCCGTCTGCGGTATCGGCCCTCGGCCCCGGCAGTATGAGTCGTCATATATCCATCTATCGACTCTGGTCAGTATCCTCCGGATAATCTCCAGGTCCAACCAATCACCGGTAGGTAGTAGTCCCACTGCCAGGCTCACCGTCTAGCTACACAGCAGATCCGTTCTCGCCCCGAGGTACCATACCGGGTCCACCATGTACCCGCAATCGGCTTCGTCCACTCCTCGAATCGGGTTTCACATGTCACTCTAGCACCGAGAAAACACATGGTGGACGCACTGAAATATCATATCAAGAGGAACCGGGTCTTCAAAACAGTGCATCTTTTCTTAAATAACCCAACGGTCCTCAAATCCAGAAATCACAAGAAAACCAAAGCCAATGCGTAATCCATGCGATGTAATATATGCCTCATAAGTCATACTATGAAGAAAAAGGGGAAACCGCTCTTTAAGTAGATTCAGTTTTAAAAGGTGTCATGCGGTCCCCAGTTTTTACCCAAAAATCAGCTTATCTAGGTAGGTACAGTTTTGATATGCATAAGTCTGGATATGCAAATGAGTATGTGTACAAATAGCATAATCATGTCAAGTCAAATGTAAGATAGGCTACAGTATAATGATCATGGAAATTCTATAATGTGAGTGTCATGGCAATTACTAACGGTGTGTGTGTAACATGCAGATTAGTGCTCGTGCAACATGAACCGTTAGTAACAGTGCGGTGCTTTATAAATTCTAAGTTCATATACATGCAGCAGGGAATGCGATATGCAACAAATAGTATCCATGAACAGTCAATGTAGGTAAATGCAATAAGCTGCTACAAGGTCCTATCAGCCCTGACGCATAACGCCATGCGGGCGATTTCCCCGTAGATGTTAAATCTACTCACCGTAGTCTCGCGCTAAGTGTAGCCGACGACTTGTTTCCCCTTCTTCGCGGCGTCCTTCGTACTCGCCTGCGAACCTAGAATTTCACAAAGTGGTACACATAAGCTCAAATCTACAAAAACACGACATTAAAAACAAACTAGAAACCTATGTCGCGAACCAAACGCGTGTGTGCGATACGTTAAAACGTGTGATTACGCGCCTGAAGCTACCCCGACACGTCGCGATACGCAGAAAACCCCAAACCCACACACGTATAACACGTGTCGCGAAGGTTAGAAACATAAGAAATAGGGTAATTGATCCCAGATTTTCCTACAGAAATAATTTAACAAAGTTGCATATACCATAAATCTTAGAATACCTGCAGACACCTACAGAGCAAAACCCAAACCCCTTGTCCCCCATCTGGCCGCAAATTGCAGCCAGAACGAATTTTCTGGCGGCCAAGAGGTGGAATTTGGGGGTCGTGTTATGGATATGTGATCAATATCTAATAACTATACTCCAGTTAACTCAGATTTATTCTGAAATCTCTGGGTCAACAGCAGATTGCAGGAAGCTAGAATTTTGCTTAAAACGATAATTTTGCATCAAACAGAAACCTGAGGGTATTTTAGTGAAATAGGGGTTAAGCTAGGTTAACATGGCCCTAACAACACCTAATTAAGCTAGGCTAGCTAGCAAAATCACCACCATGCCAAAACTTCACACAAAATACCATTTTAGCACTAAAACACACATTAAACGCTAATCGAAGCTAATCAATACACAAGATTAGCAAGCAAGAGAGTTAAGCCAAAGAGTTATACCTCACTTGACCCTAGGTGCAAGGAGGAGGAGAAGAAGAAGGGAGGAAGCTGCTGCTGTTGCCTGCCTCTGCTGCTGGTGTTGCTGCTATTTTTGCTGTTGTTGTTTTTGCTGAAGTTGGAGCTGCTGATGCTGATGCTGGAGCTGCTAATGTTGCTGCTGCTGTGGAGGCTGCTGGGATGTGTGTGTGTGTGTGTATGAGAGTGAGAGTGAGAGAGTTGTGTGAGGAAAAGAGTTTAGAAAAATACAAAGATAACCATGCTAGTCAACCCTTCTCTCTCACTACCTCTCTCTTCATTAAATGAGGCATGGCAAGGCCATCATGCCCCATCATGCACCCTCTCTCTCACCAAGTCAACATATTCAAATCATTTCAAATATATATAATAAAACAACCTTTAAATACAACTACCAATTAACTTAATTAAAACCCCCATGACTTAATTTCCATGTCTTAACCCACCATGGTTGCTAACCATGGTTTAGCCCCATTTTAACCCTAGTTTACATGCACAAGTGTGTGCAAGCCTAGGAAAAATCTAATAAAATATTCATTAAATTTGGAAAAATATTTGAAAATCAATTTGGTAAACTTTTTATTAAAAACCCCTTATTAAAATATAATTAGCCACTAAACACATCCTAAGGTGTTACAATCTCCCCCCCCCCTTAAAGAAATTCGTCCCCGAATTTAAAAATATAAAGCTACGCATACCTTCGAAGAGATGAGGGAACTTCTTCCGCATCTCTCCCTCGGCCTCCCAAGTGATCTCTTCACCATTCGGGCTGCGCCAAAGCACCTTCACTGACGGCAAGACCTTCGATCGAAGTTTCTTCACCTGCCGGTCCAATATCACGACTGGCTGCTCGGTGAACGAAAGATCGCGCTCTAGCTGAACGGTCTGATGCTGAATCATGTGCGAAGGGTCATGTAGGTATCTGCGAAGCATCGACACGTGGAACACGGGGTGAACATCTGTGAAGTCGGGTGGAAGAGCCAAACGATATGCTACTGCGCCCACACGCTCGAGGATCTCGAAAGGACCTATGAATCTGGGGCTAAGCTTCCCCTTCCGTCCAAACCTCATCACTCCCTTCATCGGAGAGACCCTCAGAAAAACGTGATCTCCAACTGCGAACTATAATCTGCAGCGGCGTCTGTCAGCATACGATCTCTGCCTGCTCTGAGCTGTCCTCATCCTGTCTCGAATCAGCTGTATCTTCTCGGTCGTCTCCTGTACGATCTGTGGCCCCAAAATACTGCTCTCACTGAGCTGTGTCCAACAGACGGGCGATCTACATCTCCTCCCATACAGAGCCTCGAAAGGTGCCATCTGAATAGTATCCTGGAAACTATTGTTATAAGATATTCCCCTATTTCCTGCTCGGACTTATAACAATTATAAGATAGAGCGGAACCAACGTTCCCTAGCTCAGTATAATAAGCAAGTTCGGTCAAAGCATCTATATTATTATCTTGATTAAGTCCTGACATGGTCGCTACCAGGAGAGAGAGAGAAGAAAACACTCTGCATATGCTCTTGCAAGATCAGATTGGTTACTATTTTATCTAATCAGGATGGCTCCCACTATTTTTATCGAATCTTCCTTCAAACCCTAAAAGGTAAGACTAGCCGGGATTAATTACACCCGACAAGTTCGTCAATCTTTCAGCCAGGCCAGTGTCGGTACTTTGAGGGAGGTTCCCCGTTCTTTCGCACGGACCTAATTAAAATAAATCTCGTTTTCCCAGAGGCATAACCCCGTTAACACCTTTCTAGACACCTACTTGATTGGCTAATTGTAATGTGTAAAACTCTCCTAGGAGTAACTCTTACTCGCAGTGGGTGTCGGGATCCAACTATCTCATAGAAGGTATGCAATCTCATTGCAAATTTCAACACTTGAAATTCCCGATAATATTTTGCCCCAAGCGATCTATGACCTTGACAAGGTCAACAAACCATAGACCGCAAGTCAAGTTCAACCTGTCATTTCCTGATTAAATTAAACCCACCCGCACGACCCTTGACAAGGTCAACAAGGCCACACGACTACCCTAATCCAATCACATCATATGCTTTGTAGATAAGCACTAATCAGCTACCGCACACTACGCCTTGACAAGGTCAACAAACGCAGCACGAATACTAAATACTACTTATCTGAAATGACGGAGGGTTACAACAGGTTTGTAAGAAAACCCTTTGCGTAATGAACTTGATATCGTTGTAGAATCGAGTGATTTTTTTGAAAATGAGTGTTTTTGAGGCTTTTACTAGTTTTGCTAAAGAGGCCACTCCCGGTGAAGGGATCTCGGCTCTTTCCTCATCGAATGAGGTGCTGGATATTTCACAAATACCACTATGCAAAGCATAAACTAAAAAAGCAATTAAAAGACAACACCGAGTGGATTGTAGTATCTGCTAGTTTCGCTAAAGAGGTCACTCCCGGTGAAGGGATCTCGGCTCTTTCCTTATCGAATAAGGTGCTGGATATTCTACAAGGAATACCGCTATGCAAAGCAAAAACTAGAGATACCGGTTTTTAAACAAGTTTCTACAACATCTTTAGGTTTCTTTTATTTAATTAATCTTATTAATGAAGTCCCATCAATTATGCTTCCTAAGCTTCACAGAAGAAATGAAAGCAGCAATATTAATTATATATCATATATATAATATAAGCATTCGTCTCATTATATCAAGTGATCACATCATAGAATATCAGCAGCAGAAGAACACATATGAAATATTGGATATACTAGGAATTCCGTATTTTAATTAAGCCAAATAAAAAACGTGGATTCCACTGTCGCGATGAATAGCCAAACCCACATCCCTAGACTCCTAACTCTAGAATGATGAGTTTTGATATTTGGATTTGTATTTGGTTGTTGAATGTTTGTACATCAACGACTAGGGGTAATTTGTTGGTTTTGCATACGTGGGCTATAGGTTCTAACCTATAGGTGATCCGTATGCCGTTTTGGTTTCCGGACTTGATGTTAATAGCGATTGCGATTGTTTATTATTGTAGGTACCCTCGCGTGGATTCCGAGGCGACGGAGCATGGTGTCATCGACTTCGAAAAGCAAGGATCAAGGTGTGTAGATCTATATCTACGGGGGAAGTCGGGTGGATGGCGTATAGCACCCCCGCACACTTTGTTGGAAACCGATTTATATATAAATTATGGTTAATGAAACCTTTAATAGAATACTATAGATAGAGTAAAAAGGTAATTAGAGAACCATATTAGAAACTAAGGATAGTTAGAAGTGATATGATACGACTAGTATGTAATGACGGGATTTGAGGATGATATTTGATAATATTGCCGTTTAGGGTACTATATGACTAGATAGCCGACGTAGATGCGTCATCCGAACCATACTTATTTCTAAACTGAAGAATCGTATGCATCTTTTAAACAGATATCTTGAGGGACATTACGGATTTTCAAATGATATCTTTTCTTTAAAATCACCGTATCCCCTACTTTCAAAACTACGATTCGCATCTTTTAAAAGATGATTGTATGGTTCGGGTGTGTATGTTAGATTAGATACGTATGCTTATAGTAAAGGTAGAATGTATTTGTAAAATTGACTTGATGTGAGATATAATTATGATAAAAAGAGAATACGATTTAATATGTGATATGATGATATGTTGGTATACGGATGTGAGTCGATTGAGATGATTGATACCTTGCCGGTCCCCTGATATGAGTTTGTTATGGATGTGACCTGGGACATAGGTATATAGATATATTTATAGGATGTTGTGAATCATGAATGATAGGTCGTACATGACATTAGGCCGTACCCTCATTGCCTTATAGGTTGATAGGATCCCTTTTTGGTTTATTGCCGCCGTACGATGATTTTCCGTACGGGATGAGTTTAACTTGATGTTTGATCCATACCCTTGACTAGAGGCTGCCGTGCGATGTATTGTACCGTGCGTGTTGTTGTGAGGCTATATGCCGATTGATAGATTTACTGACTCGATCTTATAAACACGTATACCTTATAGCTTTTAGCTGATAATTTACCTTATGCTGCATTCATGTTATGCGCATTTCATTACTTATACATGTGCTAGTACACCTGCACCATTATCGATAATACGTATGTTACACTTACACAGATTTGTCGGCTCACACACTTCATCATCGATAATTGCCATGTCACTATACAGTAGGATTGTTGCATCATGATATGACTCTTCGCATAACTTACTTGCGTATATACGCACTTGTACATCCATATTGGCGCGCATACATATTGTACACTCATACTTGCATATATACCCACTTGTACATCCATATTGGCGCACATACATATTGTACACTCATACTTGCGTATATACCCACTTGTACATCCATATTGGCGCACATACATATCGTGTGCATTCATGCCTACGTACATACACATTTGTACATAGATGATGTTGTCTTTGATTTTGGAGAATTGGGGACCGCATGTTATATTTTAAAAACTGGATCCATTTAAAAGAGCGGTTTTCCCTTAATATGTCATATCACTGTTCCATGTTGCATGATATTCGGATATGCTTACATTTCTGTTATACATCGCATACATCATGCTTTATGATTACACGCATTGAGATATGTTGTTTTCATGAGATTTCTGGATTTGAGAACCGTGGCTATTTCAAAAGAAAGCATGTACTGTTTTAAAAACCCGGTTTCTCTTGATATGATATTTCAGTGCGTCCACCATGCGTTTTCTCGGTTATGAGACGTATGACATGTGAAACCCGATTCGAGGAGCGGTAGGCACCGTCTACGGGTATATGGTGGACCCGGTGAGGTACCCCGGGGCAAGAAAACTCATATTGTTACATGGTGAGCCTGGCAGGGGAGCACTACCTACCGGTGATAGTATTTGGACTTGGCGGTTATCCAGAGGATACCGACCTGAGTAGCGAGATGGATATGAGGGCCGACCAGGGTGTGCGGCGCCTGAGGGCCGATCTGAGGATGCGACGCCTGAGATATATTTTGATTTACGTGTCGATGCTGGACACGGTTTCATGATGTTTTCGAGTGTCGATGTTGGACACACAGGTTCCATGATTTTGATGTGTCGCGAGAGACACCCATTGATTTATATCCTCATACTTTCATGCATATGCTTTTATGATATTCACAGACATTGATTATATGGTTGGACGAGATCCACATGCATACATACATTGATTATATGGTTGGACGAGATCCACATGCATACATACATTGATTATATTGTTGGATTATATCCGTATACATATAGGTATTGATTTCATTGTTGGCACATATACAGATAGGTCACCCTAGATATCATAGTATTACCTTTATGATATAGTTGACCTAGGAGTCGTCGTTTATTCGATTTTTACTTGTCGATGTTTTTCTACTCATGAGTTGGCAACTCACCCCCGTTGTGCCACAGTTCTTGCAGGTTGACCGCATGGATCAGTAGCGACATCACTGGCACACAGTTACATTCGGGTGTTTTGCTTTGGTAGGTGGGGCATTGTATTGTACCGACTCTTATATTTACTATTTCATATTGTATCTAGTTAACTCTATCAAATCAAACTAGTATCTGTATAAGTAATGAGACTTAGTGAGACCTGTAGTTGCGAGATTGGAGCGATGGGTCTTATGTTCGCTTTTGGGTTTATGTCTTGCCTATTTCCTTATCTTTTGTGGTGAACTTCGCCGTTGGGCGTCGTATACCTATATATATACTGTCTTGCGTGGTTGTGATCCGCCGGATGGCGAAGAGCTAGCTCCCGCTTGGGGATGCCATTATTCTTGTTATGTATTGTGGTTTTGGATCAAAATATACAACGGAGGTGCTGCCCAACATTTTTAAAAAGACGAAACATGTTTTCAAACTAGTAAATTTCACTTGCATTTTCATGTTCCTTTTCTATGCATTAAGAAAACTTGATTTCATTATATCTTTATTTCAAAACTTCACCTCCTTTATTTTCCTAAAAAGGTTTAGATTTCTGGGCTTCAGCTTACTTGAATTATGTTACGCTTTTAGACGTTGCGTGATTTAAGTGCTGGTCACGAGCTAATATTTTGGGTCGAGGCACTTTACTGAAAGATAAGTCTGAAAAATAGTTTCTATTCTTGAGTCCAAATTTAGAAAATATATACCCTACAAACTGCACATTCACGCACCTTGAAACTTGGGATAGTAGAGAATACCTAGAAATACTCTTGCCTGAAAGCCTAGTATGAAAGAAAAAACGGTATTTAAAGCTAACCACCATAAGAGCATTATTGAAAAATATATCTGGACTTGAAAAGAAAAAGAATAAAAATAAAAATAAATAAATAAATAAAGTCAAAACCTAGAAACTGCTATTTACGCTTTAAGCTCATACATTCAGTAATCGGCTGTTAGTGCCTCAAGATCACATGAAAGATGTATGAGCAAAACCGTCCATCCATTAATGAAAAGAAGTAGTATTAGGTATTAAGGCAAGGGTACTATAGCTTAAATTGAATTCTTAAGTGTAGGGGTGAAAATTTACACACACGTAGGGGTATACAATCAATGTTTGGAGGAAAGATAGGGATGAAGAATAAGACTTATGTTTTCTGTAATGATGATAAAAATCCCTGATTGGAGACCGCACTTTAGAAGGAAAACTCAGGAGATACCGAGATCTTTATAAACTATAAAAACGTATAGGATCTGGGGTTGAATAAATAGGAGGTGTGAAACATAAGGGTTGAATATTTCCAACTTAAGATGATAGAATTTCTAATTTAGATACTAAACTGTAGCAGTAGAATCGACGTTAACTTATGAAACTATCTTGACGGGATTTTCTGGGTGTAATCAGCTGAAAACCCTCAGGAGACAACACTCCTCCTACTAGGGACACCTAGAGGCTTAATGGCTTGTTGCACATGCTCAGTGCAATCGCGTTCCCTGCGAAAGTGAGGCTATGAT
Organism: Agapanthus africanus; assembly: GCA_030015575.1. Taxonomy (NCBI): domain Eukaryota; kingdom Viridiplantae; phylum Streptophyta; class Magnoliopsida; order Asparagales; family Amaryllidaceae; genus Agapanthus; species Agapanthus africanus. The sequence goes on from JASDDO010000012.1 coordinate 372,555,833, forward strand.
TTTTTGTATGCTCGAGACGAGCAATAGATAAGTTTGGGTGTATTTGTTCATCTCAGAAAACTGCATTTTAATACCCTCATTCGTTATCTATTTTTTATATATCGGTACTATTAATCAGTGTCTGCTCAATAATTACAGTTTACAGGTGTTCATGATAAAATACTGGAAACACATTCAAAATCACGAATATAATGTTTGGGAGTTGACACTGCAAACGGAACAGAAAAACGACCGATATCCGAAGAGCTCTTTTGCAAATAATCATGTGTACACATTTTTGGTCCAACACAACACAAGTGTGCACATAGCTCTTTGGTTCTTGGACCTAGGTGGGGCTGCCCATGGCACAAGACATGATGAAGTGGGCATATGGGGGGACATGGCTAATAAATGCATAAAGTTTTGATTTGATATATGGCATCTTGTTCCCTCCAATTCTCTGCATGCAAACCAAGCTAAAACAACCAAAACTAGCAGCACCAGAGTGATATTGGGATGCATACATGTCTACACAATAAGAACGAGCTCCTTTCCTCGGATTTGGACCTAGGACAAGCCCTCCAAAAACCGGCTAGGCCGGCCCCACCATCTCCATTGGGCCACAGTTTTCTACAAGCGTTCCCTTGATGCCACGTCAGCTTATTTTTATTGTTTGTTTAATCTTCTTTTTTCCTATAAAAGCAGACCAGTGGGCAAGTGATCAAGGGTCATTCTTTAACACATATGATATACATTTTGATAGTTTGTTTTCTTTTTTTTCAGCTTGAGGGTGAGTGGGCTTCATCATTGATTTCTTCTTCTTCCTTCCTTCTTGAAGCTTTCTTTGGAGAGCTTCATTAAGGAGGTTGAACAAGTAACCAAAATCTTGTAACTCTTCATCAAGTGTTAATAATATTGTTTGTTCTTTTATACTTACTTTCTTTTTCTTATTTCCTTTTCTTTATCATGCTTAACTAATCTTTTTTTGGTTGTGGTTATGGTGAGGAAGTGAGATGAAAGGCTTTTGCCTCCTCCACCTCTTGTTTATGTTTAAATATGCTTAACTATATGATTCTAACTTAAATATTGTTTATGTTTGATGTGATATGGTATTTTGAAACATGGTTATTTTGTAACCTCCTCATATACCATATTCACTTCCTTCCCCATTTCAATGTTTAAGTTAAAATCAATTTAGTGTTAAGGTTACTAGGTTTGGATATCGTATTTTGTGATTAAATAACTTGACAAATCTTTTGGTTTCATATACGATATACCATCACAAACACCTAGCAAACTCAACACTAAAACTATTTGCTCTCACTCACTAATTGTGTTTTTGATGTTGGGGTATGCTTGCTAACCCTTGTGTTTAGTGTTGATACTGTTAGTTATGTATATGCCCTAGAGGCCATTGTTGTACATATGATGTATATTATAATGAATGCTTGGATATATATAGAGAGGACTTTCTTGCTCGTCATGATAGTATGCTATTTGGTTTCACTTTATCTTAACATGTTGACTTGTATATGTTTATTGTCTTACTCTGACATATTGATAAAGCCCTTAGGATCTGTACTCAACTACTGGGACTATGATGAGATCATACTAGTGGGGCCACGGTAGTCGATGAGTACATCCTATAACTTTTCCTAATCGAGGGTGTGTCGAGACAGGGCATCGATACACCAGAGTAGACTAGCGTATACGCATCTTGACCCATATGATGGGCGATGGATGATCCCATATCCATCGGTGTTATGACATCAGGGATGGTGTACGGGTGCTCAGTGGAGACTGGGTACACTGGACGGACTCGCCGAGAACTCCCAGATGGTGATATACCACACGTCAGATGGCAGTTCTCCGGTGACACTGGTACAGGGTAGTCTGTAAACCCGAGATCGTCATAGAGTCTTGTATGATTCCCACTGTGCTTTGATTTCCACCTAACCACGTCCAAGAGGGCGTGCAAAACGGTGGCTTTTGGGTGCAGTCCCGAATCACATGGAGGCAATGAGCGATAGGAGGGGATTCTTCTCTCCCGGTATAGGGAGTTGATATTGTGTTGTGTTCTATTGGCTATACTGGAAGTCCCTGGCCAGGGCGGATATAGAGATTTACTGGTAAGTGTTACCAGTAGTTTCTCAACCTGTTATGAGCCTCATATCGACACGACTTATCAGTTACTAGGGTCTGACGTATACCACCCCTAGACTAGATATGCAACATATCAGACGAAGAGACCGGACTGTACGGGAGTGTTACTGATTGGATTCACAGGAGAATGTACAGGCTAGCTTGTTGATCTTCTGATCGCTCAATACCTGGGTGGCTGTTACGTTTAGCTGACCGCTTGCAGCTTGTGGGTGTTTGATATGATCATCACCTGCTACCGGCGTATTGACGATTCTTTAGAGTCCTACACAGAGGTTTCTTGACTCAGGCAAAACGGAGTAGGGGCACATATGTGATATGTGCACAACCGAGGATAATGCGATATGAGATACCGTATTATATTCTCGCGATATTTAGATATGAGCCGGGTCATCGGATCAAGTGTTGATTCGATGAATCGGTACATGATATATTAGTCGGTTATATTCGATATAGCCGGATTGTTGGATCAACTGTTGATTCGATGATTTAATGTATAATAATATATATGATATATTGCATTACATTATCTAATATTGGCTCGCTTTATTATTTCATTTTCTCACCAGGTAATACATTGATATATATTCGATATATGTTAATTGTATTATTTTCTTTTGTTACAAATATATAATATATATGTGATATATATTATAGTAACATGATATGATTACTAATGCAACATGTTTAGTGGAGATTAAGCAAGGTTAGGGTTTGAATTGGGTTAGTTCTTTCATGAACATTCTAGAAGCTTTTCTTTTGTCATGAGTTAGATATTATGCTTGATATTTTCTAGTGACTCATTGTTTAACTCAACCCAAACCCTAGCCCTAGTTAATTCTCTACAAGAGTTATCCTTGTCATCCTTGACCATGGTTGCATTATTGATCATATATCATTTCATTATTCATCACAAAAGGATTAATGCATTATTTCTTCTTCTTCTTCAACCTTGAGCTTTGAGAAAGCTTACTAGGTTTTCATTTTGTGATGATTTCATGTGAGAATATGATATAAAAAGAAAGCAGAAATACTACTCCATCATCCTCATCTAATCTAGCCAATTAGATTAGGGTGTTCACCTCATTAGAGTGAGAGAGCTTGAGTTATAGAAACTTCGACGTAGATCATCGGAGAAAAGGAACACTACAAGCTAGCATGGATCGTTCGAGTCGTGGAGCCTCTCTTGAGTCCGGGAGATCGTGGATCGCGGCGAAGGGACTTCTACTCGAAGCTTATGAAGCGAAGGAGCAGACTACAAAGGTTGTAATCCCTCACACTTAGTTGTAAAGATGTTTACTTGCATGTTAATCCCTAATAATCTAGCAAAGATCCCGGCTTTGGGTTGTTTCGGCACGTCTAAATTTTATTCGGGCATGGTTGATGCCTTATAGACCTTCATAAGAGTGCCTAGGAACCCTACAGTGGTATCAGAGCCTAGCTAGAGCATTAGGAGACGTGTATACGAAGTTAAAACTCCGATCGAACCCCGAAACGTCAATTTGACCCCCTCTCTGGACAATTTTTAAAAATGTGATTTTTTATGTATTAAAAATACCTTAAAAATCAGCAGGGAATTATAAGCAAGACTGTGAAAAACGATGAGCTAAACCGTACGGACCGCCGCGGAACCGCAGCAGTACCTTGCTTGTGCCGCGGATCCGCGGCCGTACAGTTGGGTTTGACTTTTCTTTTGGCATAGTAATGACCGTAGCTACTAGTTCATATTTCTGGGTATTTTTAATCGGACTCAAGTGTTGAGTGTTCTGGGGATTATTTTGATTTCGTTGATTCGATCGGAAAATTTAATTTCGTTCTGTTTTCCGGATAATTTAGAAACTGTTAAAATGTTCGAACGGATATCATTAACTCATTTTTTCCCAGCACGAAAAACTTTCAAGTGTTGAATTTTTCTTGGGTTTAAATCTTTCGAAAAAATGTGCAAGTAACGCGGTGGACCCTCTAGGAGAACACAAACCTTAACTCGATTATGTGACCGTCTGAACCGCCTCTAAACCTTAGGGTTTGGGGCAGTACGGCGTGCCACATGTGAGGCGTCGGCTTGACCCTCTTACGGCTGGACCATCGGTACTGTGACATTTTCTTGAATTATTTGAACTCCGCTCAAGTGTTGAGCTATTTAGGAAATCTTGTGTATTTGATTATTCGATCGGAAAGTTTAATACTGTCTATTTATCTGGAATGTGATACAATATGTGGAATTCATATAGTTAGGCATGAAATGCGAAGTATGTGATATTTCGGATTTACGATGTCTAAAGAGATTGTGGATTCCAAATGTTGTAGTTTTACACTTTCTTTTCTGCGACCGTAAGTGTAGTATGTAGTTGTATTGCCGGTTTTCGTTGCTATACATCAACGACGATCGGTGTATGCATACTTACTTACGTTGATGATATGAGATATTATGTGTTGTTGTGATATGTTATATTGGATCGTCGTGTTCTGAATAGCCAAGGGTTTTATGTGAGATGAGGGTTTTTATTTTCATTCATGTAAAATTCATTTGTATGTAATATTCTTTTATTGGGGCACTTCCGGGATGAGGTTGATGTCAACAGTGTATATTATTTATTTTTCCGCATTAGGTAGACCCAAGGAGGGGAGCATAAGTAACCGGGTTCTAGGGTCCAGTGGGAGACCATCTCGAGGAGTCGAGACCGGGTCTCTTAACCCTAGAATTGGCAGTGTTACTTGCCGCTCTCGTAGGGGTCTAGGGATGTGGGTTTGGCTATTCATCGCGACCGTGGAATCCTTGTTTTATACAGGCTCGTATTAAAAACACGGACATCCTAGTATATCCAATATTTCATATATGTTCTTCTGCTGCAATGTTCTGTGATGAGATCATATTACTGCCTGAGACGAATGCTTATACTATATATATGCTGATATATAAATATTACTGCTTTCGTTTCTTCTGTTATGCTTAGGAAGCATAAGCTGATGGGATTTTATTAATGAGATTAATAAAAGAAAAGAAACCTAAAATATGTTGTAGAATCAAAACTTTATAAAAAGGGTGGCTACAGTTTTGCTTTGCATAGCGGTATATATGATATGCCCTGCACCTTATTCGATGAAGAAAGAGCCGAGATCCCTTCACCGGGAGTGACCTCTTTAGCAAAACTGGCAGATGCTACAAACTCACGGTTTAGTTTTTGACAGCTTATATAAGTTTTGCTTTGCACAGCGGTATATATGATATACCCTGCACCTTATTCAATGAGGAAAGAGCCGAGATCCCTTCACCGGGAGTGACCTCTTTAGCGAAACCGCAAAAGCCTCAAAAACACTCCTTTTCAAAATCACTTGTTTCTACAACGATATCAAATTCATTACGCAATAGGTTTTCAGAAAAACCTGTCGTAGCCCTCCGTCATTTCAGATGAATCCTACTTAGTATTCGTACGGCCTTATTGACCTCCGTCAAGGGTCGTGCGGATAGGTCTGATTTAATCAAGAAATGACAGGTTGAACTTGACTAGAACAATATGATTTGTTGACCTTCGTCAAGGTCATGGGATGCTTGGGGCAAAATATTATCGGGAATTTCAAGTGTTGAAATTTGCAATGAGATTGCATACCTTCTATTAGATAGATGGATCCTGATACCCACTACGAGTAAGAGTTACTCCTGGGAGAGTTTTACACAGGACAATTAGCCGATCAAGTAGGTGTCTAGAAAGGTGTTTACAGGGTTATGCCTCAGGGAAGACGAGGTTTATTTTAATTAGGTCCGTGCGAAAGCACGGGGAACCTCCCTCAAGTACCGACACTGATCTGGCTGAAAGATTGACAAAATTGTAGGGTGTAATTAATCCTGGCTAATCTTACCTTTTAGGGTTTGAAGGAAGATTTGATAAAAACTGTAAGTGCATGGCGGCGCCCCGGCCATCAATCCGAGGCCCTAACGCGGAAACGATGATTTACTTTAACTTTTGAACCGGCACCACCGCGCACTTTAAATCCCGGATCGGGCCATTAACATAATCCTAGCTAACTAAAGAACGGGTAGAGAGATATACCGAGCGATCCGTGTCCTTTGGTCTTCTCGTCGTCGTCCTGATCTCCCCGCGGAATCTCCGGTCTTCACCTCCTCGACGCAAGGGCACCACGTCGCCGGCTTCTTTTACGGGCTCCCACCTCTGGACCGAGGCAACTCGGGCACGAAGTTGGCGAGCCGACGTGCCCAAGGATGCTGTAGGTTAACTGTAGAACTCTATGTCTCTTTGGGGTTGTGGAAGTTGCCCTTTTAGTGGAGGAATAAGATGATAGCAATTTTTGGATGAACTTGGGGATTTTTGCAAGCATGAAGAGAACCAAAAATCCCCACATCAAAAAAATGGGCATCCCTTCAAGAGCATGGCCGGCCATATCAAGGTGAAGGGAGTGAGAATGAGGGAGCCCCTCAATAATGCAAGGGAAAGGAAGAGAAAAGGCTATCATGCATGAGAGAGAAAAAGATGTGATGATGATGAATTATCATCACAACTAAAGCCACACTCAAAACACCCATCATCAAACACCAAAAGTCAAGCCATGATGAAGTTGAGAAGTCAAGGTCAAACAAGAGCTATCATGAAGCAACAATATGCTAAGACCACCTCCCACAATGCTTATTTGCACAATTGCAAATAAGCCCTCCTCCACCAATCTTCAGCCAATGAAAGATACAAAGAAAATTGGCCGAAACGGAAAACAAACTGGCAACTTCAGAAAACTGATCCCGTAATAAATTACAGGAAACCCCGCTACTGTATATACACACCCGCATTTGTATTCCGACCGAACACAAATCCAATACTAGGATCCGGCTTAAACCAAAGCCCGCTAGTATTATCCGTTCGATCATGATCCGTGCAATACCGCACGTATCTGATCGAACCCTGCCATATCTCCATACGGCCTCTACAGCGTTTCGCCCGAAACTTGAGAAACTGGTCTGTGGGGGACTCTAAAGACTCGTCAATACTTTGGCTGTGGATTTAACCACTAGCACGTCAGAGGTATTAGCCATACGTAACGGGCTACCAGGTATTGACCAAAAGGGACGTCGATGAGCGAACTCATCCTGACACCCTACTGAGCCTCTCAGTGACAATATCCGTACAGTCCGGTCCGTTCGTCTATGAGCATCGCATGGCGGGCCAAGGGGGTTGGTAAAAGTCAGACACCCAAAAGCGGTACAAGTCGTGTCGGAGTGTAGCCCAGAACACCCTGAGATACTACTGGAATACCTACCAGTAAATCTCCTGCCTTGGCCAAGGACTTCGTGTAAGGGCTCTCCTAGACACAGCGCGACATCACCCCCAATACCGGGAGAGACGAATCCCTGCAGATCCGCTCACTGCCTCCATGTGGCTCGGGACTGTACCCAACTAAAACCTGTTTGCACGTCTCCTTTGAGCGTGGTAGGGTAGTAATCAAAGTACAGTGGGAACTCACACGAGACAAATAACGATCTCAGGTCGATGAACTAACCTGTACACATGTCACCAGGGAACTGCTATCTGACGTCTGGTATAAGACCAACTAGCATGTTCCCGGCGAGTCTTGTCCGGTGTACTCATAACCCAATGAGCACCTGTATACATCTTAGGTGATCCAACTGACACCAGTGGCTTGTGAGACCGGCCATCGCCCCTCGTCGGGGTCTCGACTGTATACACTAGTCTACTCTGGAGTATCGATGCCCTGTCTCGAAACTCCCACGACAAGGGACCTTTTAAGGATGTGCTTATGGACTACCAGCTCCCACGTATATGATCGCCCTCATACTGCTGGCAGTCAAGCAAGAATCCTAGGGGCTCTATCAACGTGTAATAGCGACCTGTAAGGTCACCTAAGCAGTACACGATGATAAAGATGTTAGTGTATATGCCCTAGAGGCCATTACTGTATCATACTAGTTTGTATATTACTTAATGGAAGCTTGGGATATTCATCTTGTATAAACAATCTTGCTCAATATAGTAGTATGCTACTTGGTTTGTTTCTACTTCAATGTGTACTTGTGTTATTTTAGTATATCACTTATACGCATTAGTGGAGCCCTTAGGATCTTTGCTTGATTACCAGCGTTGTGATGGCAGTCACACTTGTGGAGGCTGGGTAATCTATAAGCACATCCTTATACAGGTCCCTAGTCGCAGGACTATCGAGACAGGGCATCGATACTCCGGAGTAGACTAGCGTATGCGCTTCTCATCCCAGTGGGGGAGATGGTCTGTCCCACAGCCATCAGTACGTCGTACTGGAGATAGTATACGGGTGCTCGTTGGGTTACGAGTACACTGGACAGGACTCGTCGGGAACTGACAGGTTGGTATTATACCTATCGTCAGTTATCAGTTCCCAGGTGATATGAGTACAGCTTAGTCCGCTGACTTGACACTGGCACTTCGCCTCGAGTGTGGTCCCACTGCACTTTGATCACTACCCTACCACGGCTCAAAGGAGTCGTGCAAACAGGTAGTGGTTGGGTGCAGTCCCGAAGCACTTGGAGGCAGTGACGGTTAGACAGGATTCGTCTCTCCCGGTATTGGGGGTTGACATCGCGCTGTGTCTAGGAGAGCCATTACATGAGTAGTCCCTGTCCAGGGCAAGCGAGATATACTGGTAGGCTTCCAGTATTATCTCAGGGTGTTTTGGGCTTCACTCCGACACGACTTGTACCGCTATTAGGGGACTGACGTTTTACCGCCCCCTAGGCCCGACATGCGATGTATCAGACGAACAGACTGGACTGTACGGAGACTGTCACATTCAGACTCAGTAGGAGTTCAGATGGGGTTCACCTCGTCAGCCTTCTTGTCGGCATCTACCTGGGGACCGTTACGCACAGCTAGTGCCGCTTGCGGTCTGTGGTTAAACCCACTGCCAGCGTAGTGTCGAGTCTTTAGAGTCCCACACAGAGGGTATTCGCCTCTGGGCAAAACAGAGTAGAGGTCGCATGGTTTTGCGACAGGGTTCGTTCTCATCCGCGCACTTGTGCACGTTTGGAGTCCGGACGGATATTACTGGCTGGCTCTGGTTTGAGTCAGATACTGGTATATGTTTTGGGGTTGCTTTTATCTCTCAGTATTCATGTTCCTCGGAACAAGAATGCAGGTGTGTATTCACAGTTGTTTGAGGAGGAGGAAGAGGACTTTCATTAGGGTTTCGGAACGGGTGCGTATGCACAGTTGACAGTCGTCTTTTTCCAAACCCTAATGGATTTATGTTATATCAATTAATAATATTAATAAAATGAAATTGTGTCATGGTTTGATTTTGTTGACTAGTTGACCATGGTTGACTTGTTGACCATGGTTGAAGTTTTGACCATCATCATTACAAAAGAAAGATGCTTTTTGATTCTTGCAAAACCATTTAATGTTTGATATGATAATGGTCATTCCTAAACCTTCCATCAACTATTTCATTTTCATTATTATTATTAATTTGATAATTCTTTTTCTTTTGTGATATGGTTGCAAGAAAGAAAAAGATAGCTCATTCTATCATTTAGCTTCTCTCTCCTCACTTCATCTTCTTCTTCCTCTAGCTCAAGGAGAATCTTTCTCATGTGTTGAGAATCCCTCTCTTTGAAAGATAAACACCCCTTAGACACTCTCTACTCACTCTAGGATCAAAGGTCTAGCAAGCCGAAGATTCTAGTTCTCTCCAAGTTCGAGAAAGAGCCCGAAGGTTGAACCCTCAGGTGGATCCATCTTTGACGGAAGAAGGTAACGAGGAAGAACTATCAACCTCTACAAGTTTTCAAGAAGAAGGAGTTCAAGTTAGGTATAACCTTTCATCCGAGTAGCTAACTCTCTTTAGCTTGTTTGCTAGTTTAGTTTAGAAAAGATCCCGACTTTGTTAGTCCATGTTGCCCCGTGCGCTAAAAAATTTGATTTTTATACCGTTTCCGCCTCCCCGTAAGAACCGGGGGTCGCAACGTGGACTTACAGTGGTATCAGAGCCTAACTAAACTTAAACTAGCTTGGTAGTGAAGTGTAACGAAGTTCGGAACCGAAAAATCCAAAAACCAAACTTTTCAAAAACCCTAGTTTCTGTTAAATTTTTTTCTGGTCAAAACAAATTTTGTTATACACCTAAATTCGGCTCAGGGTTTTGTGAGAACACCCAAGAAAAACGATCACCTGATTCCTTCAAACCGCCGCGGTTCCGCGGCAATAGGTATGCATTTGCCGCGGAACCGCCGCCGTTTAGGGTCCTCTCGTGATCGGGTTTTGTGCAGTGTTCTGCTGGTAGGGTTTTGGGATTTTTCAGATATATTATATGTGCCCAGATTTTCCAGAATAGAAATTTATTTTTGGGGGCCTATAATTCCGTATTTTTTCCGAACTTCACTACACTTAGACTATATTGGTTATATCTGTGATGTTTGTATGTATTGAACGTCGGCTAATCGCTATAAGTCGATTAGTCGGGGTTATACATCTCTGTGATCTGTGTTTGATATTGGAATGTGTATATGAATGTGTTGGACTGTCGCGGGTGAATAGCCGGGGTGGATGTGAGATGAGCTTTTGTTTTTCTTTCATTCATTTGTAACATGTAAATTGATGTAATATTATTATTTGTTTGGCCGCACAACCGGGTCGGGGTTGTAGCCATCATTGTATAATTATTTTACTGTTTTTGCTCCTAGGATAGACCCATGGAGGGGTGCACAAACTACCGGGTTCTTGGCGGGTAGTTTGCCGCACCCGTAGGGGTTTTGGGTGGGGTTTTTGGCTATTCACCGCGACCGTGTAATCCGCTTTTCGTTGCAGGCTCGAACGGATTGCGGATTCCTAGTATATCCAATGTATTCATCTGTGATCTGTAATGTCTATCATTGCTATATTTATAACTATTTAGGCGTTGCTTATGTTTTACAGCCGCGCTAGCCCAGCCCCCGCTCTGTCGTTAGTTAAGTAACCTAACGGGTGATGACGGGGCCCCGTGGCGAATGCGAATGGCATAAGCGTACGTCATATTTTGGTTGTTTTCTGCAATGGTAGGATTTAAATGATGGGACGCATTAAAAGAACTAATGCAAGAATATCACGCATTAAAAGAACTAATGCAAGATAATAAACCAAGCTAAAGTCGTTGGAACACTTTCGAAAAACCACTCGGTTCTTTTCAAAACTAACTTTTAAATGCGGAGATTGAGCCACTCCTTCTAAAAGCTATCTCGTTCCATCGATTATATCAAGTTCACTACGTTCACGGTTTCGCCAAAACCATTCGTAGCCCTCCGTCGTTTCGTATGAATATTCAATAGTATTCAAGCTATGTTTGTTGACCTTCGTCAAGGCATAGAGATTGGTAGCTGTTGGGTGTTCATATGTGGCATAGATAGATGCGTTGGTTTGAGACAGTTGTATTACCTTGTTGACCTTCGTCAAGGGTATATACGGGTGGGTTCAAATTAACCTGGAAAATGACGGGCAGAACTTGACATGTGACTTATGATTTGTTGACCTTCGTCAAGGTCATAAGAGCATGGGGAAAAAATCCACATCGGGAGTTTCATAAGTACTGAAACTTGCTAGATTTGCATACCATTTGGAGTGTGGTGATTCTGGTAGGATTCCTTCAGTTTCGTCACGCGATGATATTTGGATCCCGATCCTACTGTGAGTATATGCTACTCCTCGGGAAATTTCTCACTAAACGATCAATGCTATAAACCTAGTAGGTGCCTAGAAAGGTGTTAGCGGGGCTACGCCCCCAGGGAAAAGAGGTTATTTAATTAAGGAACTTCGCGAAAGCGTTGGAAAACCTCCCTCGAAGTACCGACACTGGCCTGGCTGAACGGTTAAGCAAGTATTGTGCGGTGGGATTGATCCCGACTAATTCTTCCTTTATGGTTTGAGGAGGGATTCGAGAGACAGTGGGAGCCATCCTGTTTAGAAAAACTAAAAACCATTCTAAACTTGCAAGAGCATCGTGCTAAAGTGTTTCTTCTCTCTCTCCTAATTGCAGCGACCAATCGACATGACTGGACTTAAGTTACTTCTAGATAAAAATATATTGACAGGGCCAAACTACAAAGATTGGCTCAGGAATGTCAAGATGGCAATCACTTACGACAAGCTGGGGTATCTTCTTACCACCAAAGCTCCCCCCGTCCCAGGTCCCACCTCCAGCGTCGCGGATAAGGAAATCCGTAAGACTTGGGAGATTGATTGCGCGAAGGACAGGTGCCTCGTGCTTGCCTCTATGGACAATGAACATCAGAGGAGGCACGAGAATATGGATTTGGAATCCATATTTCTTCATACAAAAGAACTGTATGGAGAGCAGTCTCGTATCGCAAGATACGAAGTGTCGAAGAAGTTGTTTTCGGCAAAGTTGGCCGTCGGATCATCGGTAGCGGACCACGTGCTTAAGATGATTGGCTACATTGAGGAGCTCGCGGAACATGGGACCACGTTGGAAAGTGAACTCTATACGGATTTAATTCTCCAGTCCCTTCCATCCACTTACGCCCAGTTTATACTGAACTTCAACTTACAAGAAAAGGAAGTTGAACTTTCAGAACTCCTCAACATGCTGAGGAGCGCAGAGGGCACCCTACAGAAAGGTAGGGAAACACCCGCTTTGTTTATAGGAGGATCTTCTTCCTCTAGGTCCAAGGCGAAAGCCAAGGGAAAGAGGAAGAAAGCCCCCGCCAAACCAAGAGGCGGTGTTAGTAAAGTGGGTACGAAGGGAAAGGAAAAGGCAACAATGATAGCGGGGAAGCTTGTGGGTAAAGAAGAATGCTTCTATTGTCATAAAAGTGGACACTGGAAGAAAGATTGCAGGGCTTGGAAAGCCAGGACACAGGAACTGAAGCAGGTTGCGGCTTCAGCTTCAGGTGTGTATGTTATTGAAAACTGTCTTTCTATAAACTCTACTTCCTGGGTATTGGATACCGGATCAGGATCTTATATCTGTAATTCTTTGCAGGCGTTGAGAAACCGTAGGTTTTTGAAGGCAGGTGACATGACCCTCAGAGTTGCGAACGGAGCTAGCATGGATGCTAAAGCCGTGGGGGACTATCACCTGGGAATGACAGATGGGCATGTTTTGGTTTTGCGTAATTGCTTTTTTGTACCCAACGCAACTTGTAATATCATTTCTGTATCTTTGGTTTCTAAAGAAGGTTATGAATTTGCGTTTGTAAGTAATGTTGTAAACATTCACCTTAATCAAGTTCTGATTGGGTCAGGTACATTGAGCAATGGTATATACGTGTTAAACCAACCACAGATTTTCAATGTCCAGAATACACACAAAAGAAAGTCTCCAGATATCAATCAGGCTTTCTTATGGCATTGTAGACTGGGTCACATCAATGAGACACGGTTGAATAAGTTACATAAAGAAGGATACTTGGATCCGTTCGAGTATCAGTCTTATGCCACTTGTGAATCTTGTCTCATGGGAAAGATGACAAAGACTCCGTTCACTGGACACGGAGAAAGAGCGAGCGAGCTCTTGGGACTCATACACAGTGATGTGTGTGGTCCAATGTCTACACATGCGCGAAGCGGTTATTCATACTTCATTACTTTCACAGACGATTTCTCTAGGTATGGACATGTCTTCTTAATGAAGCATAAATCCGAGGCCTTTGAGAAATTTCGGGATTACAAGAATGAAGTTGAAATACAAACAGGCAAAAGTATTAAGATTCTAAGATCGGATCGAGGTGGTGAATACTTGAGTGCCGAGTTCCTGGACTATTTAAAAGAGAATGGAATTCTCTCTCAGCGTACTCCTCCATACACTCCGCAACATAACGGTGTATCGGAAAGGAGGAATCGAACCCTATTGGATATGGTTCGTTCCATGATGAGTAAGGCTGAGTTACCGCGATCTTTCTGGGGCTATGCACTAGAAGCAGCTGCATATCTCTTGAACAAGGCTCCCACCAAGACTGTGCCTACTACTCTATATCAGATATGGAGTGGGAAGAAACCCTGTCTTAAGTACCTTAAGATATGGGGATGTCCAGCTTTTGTAAAAAAAGCAGCATGCGGACAAACTCGAGGCACGCTCAGTACAGTGTAAGTTTGTGGGATACCCAAAGAACTCCAGGGGGTATCTGTTCTATTCCGCTGAGGAACAAAAGGTTTTTGTTTCTCAACATGCCCGCTTCTTGGAAACTGAGTTTTTGGAAAACCAGATAAGTGGGAACGCAATAGAACTGGAAGAAATTCCAGAACCACAAGCTATTACTGAAAGCTTGGAAGAGCCAGTAAGTTCAAAAGGACAGGACATTCCTATGCCGCTCCGCAGGAGTAGTAGGCAGTCTCATCCGCCCGAGAGATACTACGGTTTTCTCATAGACGGGGATAGAGATGATTGCATCAAAGATTATGATGAGCCTACTAGCTTCTAGCAGGCCGTTCAGAGCATTGACTCGGTAAAATGGATGGATGCAATGCGGACCGAAATGGAGTCCATGTACACCAACAAAGTATGGACGTTGGACATTGCTCCAGACGGGGTAAAACCCGTAGGATGCAAGTGGATCTTCAAAAGGAAGATTGGTGTAGATGGACAGGTTGAGACCTATAAAGCTAGACTTGTAGCAAAGGGTTTCCGTCAAAGACCTGGTTTGGACTATGACGAAACCTTTTCTCCAGTGGCTATGCTGAAATCCATTCGGATCCTTCTTGCCATTGCTGCCTTCCACGATTATGAGATTTGGCAAATGGACGTAAAAACCGCTTTTCTAAATGGAAATTTAGAGGAGTGTGTCTATATGGACCAGCCAGAGGGTTTCATTCAGAGTGGGAGCAGCGGAAAGGTGTGCAAGTTGCTTAAGTCCATCTATGGACTAAAGCAGGCATCGCGGAGTTGGAACATCTGCTTTGATGAGACGGTCAAGGAATTTGGCTTTATCAAAAATCCAGATGAACCATGCATCTATAGTAGATTTGTAGCGAGAACTGTAGTATTCCTCATTTTATACGTGGATGACATTCTCTTAATAGGAAATGACATTCCTATGCTACAATCTGTCAAGGGGTTCTTGTCGCACAGGTTCTCCATGAAAGACGTGGGTGATGCCTCATACATCCTGGGGATCCGGATCCATCGTGATAGATCCAAGAGGATATTAGGACTTTCTCAGTCCAGGTACATCGACACCATAGTGAAGAGATTCAGTATGGAAGATTCCAAGCGCGGTAACCTACCGGCTTGTCACGGGATCACCCTCTCTAAAGAGATGTCCCCCAAGACTGATTTGGAGAGGGATCGCATGTCTATTATACCCTACGCTTCTGCGGTAGGCTCTATAATGTATGCGATGTTGTGTACCAGACCGGATGTAGCTTATGCACTGAGTGTGGTAAGCCGGTATCAGTCAAACCCTTGGGAGAAACACTGGATAGCGGAAAAGAACATTCTCAAGTACCTGAGAAGGACTAAGGAGATGTTCTTGGTGTATGGAGGAAAAGACCTCCAGATCGAGGCCTTTGCTGACTCCAGCTTCCAGAGTGACAAGGATGATTCCAAGTCCATGTCGGGTTTCGTCTTTACCCTCAATGGAGGGGCGGTGTGTTGGAAGAGCTCCAAACAGGAAACCGTTGCAGACTCGACTATGGAAGCGGAATATATCGCTGCATCTGATGCCGCAAAAGAAGCTGTCTGGATGAGGAAGTTCTTAAAAGAACTTCAGGTGGTTCCGTCCATTGTTGACCCAATACCTCTGTATTGCGACAACAACGGGGCTATAGCTTTAGCGAAGGAACCCAGGTCGCATCAGAGATCCAGGCACATCTTAAGGCGGTATCACCTGATCAGGGAGATCGTGGATCGCAAGGAGATCGAGGTTCGGAGGGTTGCTTCAGAAGAGAACAATGCAGATCCATTCACCAAGGCCTTACCCCAGACTCAGTTCGAGCGGCTGATCGAGATGATAGGTCTTCGATACGCCAGTACATGGCCTTAGTGCAAGTGGGAGATTGTTAGTGTATATGCCCTAGAGGCCATTACTGTATCATACTAGTTTGTATATTACTTAATGGAAGCTTGGGATATTCACCTTGTATAAACAATCTTGCTCAATATAGTAGTATGCTACTTGGTTTGTTTCTACTTCAATGTGTACTTGTGTTTATTTTAGTATATCACTTATACGCATTAGTGGAGCCCTTAGGATCTTTGCTTGATTACCAGCGTTGTGATGGCAGTCACACTCGTGGGGGCTGGGTAATCTATAAGCACATCCTTATACAGGTCCCTAGTCGCAGGACTATCGAGACAGGGCATCGATACTCCGGAGTAGACTAGCGTATGCTCTTCTCATCCTAGTGGAGGAGATGGTCTGTCCCACAGCCATCAGTACGTCATACTGGAGATAGTATACGGGTGCTCGTTGGGTTACGAGTACACTGGACAGGACTCGTCGGGAACTGACAGGTTGGTATTATACCTATCGTCAGTTATCAGTTCCCAGGTGACATGAGTACAGCTTAGTCCGCTGACTTGACACTGGCACTTCGCCTCGAGTGTGTTCCCACTGCACTTTGATCACTACCCTACCACGGCTCAAAGGAGTCGTGCAAACAGGTAGTGGTTGGGTGCAGTCCCGAAGCACTTGGAGGCAGTGACGGTTAGACAGGATTCGTCTCTCCCGGTATTGGGGGTTGACATCGCGCTGTGTCTAGGAGAGCCATTACACGAGTAGTCCCTGTCCAGGGCAAGCGAGATATACTGGTAGGCTTCCAGTGTTATCTCAGGGTGTTTTGGGCTTCACTCCGACACGACTTGTACCGCTATTAGGGGACCGATGTTTTACCGCCCCCTAGGCCCGACATGCGATGTATCAGACGAACAGACCGGACTGTACGGAGACTGTCACATTCAGACTCAGTAGGAGTTCAGATGGGGTTCACCTCGTCAGCCTTCTTGTCGGCATCTACCTGGGGACCGTTACGCACAGCTAGTGCCGCTTGAGGTCTGTGGTTAAACCCACTGCCAGCGTAGTGTCGAGTCTTTAGAGTCCCACACAGAGGGTATTCGCCTCTGGGCAAAACAGAGTAGAGGTCGCATGGTTTTGCGACAGGGTTCGTTCTCATCCGCGCACTTGTGCACGTTTGGAGTCAAGACGGATATTACTGGCTGGCTCTGGTTTGAGTCAGATACTGGTATATGTTTTGGGGTTGCTTGTATCTCTCAGTATTCATGTTCCTCGGAACAAGAATGCAGGTGTGTATGCACAGTTGTTTGAGGAGGAGGAAGAGGACTTTCATTAGGGTTTCGGAACGGGTGCGTATGCACAGTTGACAGTCGTCTTTTTCCAAACCCTAATGGATTTATGTTATATCAATTAATAATATTAATAAAATGAAATTGTGTCATGGTTGGATTTTGTTGACTAGTTGACCATGGTTGACTTGTTGACCATGGTTGAAGTTTTGACCATCATCATTACAAAAGAAAGATGCTTTTTGATTCTTGCAAAACCATTTAATGTTTGATATGATAATGGTCATTCCTAAACCTTCCATCAACTATTTCATTTTCATTATTATTATTAATTTGATAATTCTTTTTCTTTTGTGATATGGTTGCAAGAAAGAAAAAGATAGCTCATTCTATCATTTAGCTTCTCTCTCCTCACTTCATCTTCTTCTTCCTCTAGCTCAAGGAGAATCCTTCTCATGTGTTGAGAATCCCTCTCTTTGAAAGATAAACACCCCTTAGACACTCTCTACTCACTCTAGGATCAAAGGTTTAGCAAGCCGAACATTCTAGTTCTCTCCAAGTTCGAGAAAGAGCCCGAAGGTTGAACCCTCAGGTGGATCCATCTTTGACGGAAGAAGGTAACGAGGAAGAACCATCAACCTCTACAAGTTTTCAAGAAGAAGGAGTTCAAGTTAGGTATAACCTTTCATCCGAGTAGCTAACTCTCTTTAGCTTGTTTGCTAGTTTAGTTTAGAAAAGATCCCGACTTTGTTAGTCCATGTTGCCCCGTGCGCTAAAAAATTTGATTTTTATACCGTTTCCGCCTCCCCGTAAGAACTGGGGGTCGCAACGTGGACTTACAAAAGATAAACCAGATAGCATACTATCATCTTGAGTAAGACTGTCCTACCGGGATAGGTCCTCCCTCAATCATTGCAATCACGTGCCTGTGATCCAATAATTGACTCTGAGGGCACTATCTCCAACAATCTCCCACTTGCACTCAAGGCTAATTATTGCGATGTCGCATACTCACAGCCCGTGTGATACCGAACACCCAACTCCTCTACTAGTCAGTCTCACAAAACCCGTTTACGAAACTATTGCGTTCGAGGAATAGCCTCAGTGAGTGGATCCGCCTTGATGTTTCTTTCTATGTCTCTCTATATCTCAAGTTCGCGGAGAAAGCCATCTCCCGAAATGAGCAATACCTGTCTTAGAATGTGTCTGGATGTCTGATGGGACCTAGCTCATAAATGAACTCCAAATCCAAACTTCTTAGACTGTATCGTCAACTGAACTTAATCAGTATCCTGTGCCATGTCTCCCTCAGTATCGCCTTGGACCACCTGTCCAAAATACTGCCCCTCGTCAGAAGGAAAACTATAACTCTGACAACCTCCCTGTCGTCCAGGTCACCTTGGAAGCCTGGAGTGATAACTGTCTCCTAAATGAGGCTGTTATTATCATATCCCTAGAATATCCACTTATGTTCTAAAACTGCTTCTGATTGTTTCTCCAGGATTGGATCAATATCAACATATTGCATCCACTGCAAAAACAACATCTGGTGTGGTACTCATGATCGACTCAATTGCCTAAGCAAGTGATCTGCCAATCATGCACATCCCTCTCCTCTTTAGTCTGTAAGACACCTTTAGAGAGGGTGACTCCATCACCTGCAGGTACACCACCATGCCAGGAGTCGTCCATTCTAAATACTTTTAGAATGTTGTCTAAGTACCCAGATTGGGAGACCACCCAAATCTAGATCTATAGATTTAGTAACCAGAATGTCTGATATAATATCCAAATCATTTTTGGAGAAACCACTGTGTGACAACCAAAGTATAACCGATCGTAGCATAGGAACATCACTTCCTACTCTGTGTATGTCATCCAAATACCAGGACATCACACCCTACTACTTTCTTAACAGATCCATCCCCTATTCTGATGAAGTCAAACCTATGACTGTCACATCAGAAATAGATGATATATCTCCGCTATATCTGCTTTAGTCTATAAATAGACATAAGCCACTTGTCCACCAATGCTTCCGCTGCTCCCACTGACTATGACAACCCTCTGACAGAGTCATATACACGTACACTTTTAAAGCTAGTTTAGAACGACGCTATACTCATCCTCATGCCGGGTCTCGCAGCCTGGAACAACAGCAATGGCAAGTCTGGGTAAACAAGAACCTCCCTATCACCGTCCTTGAGGCTACCGGAGTACCTCTCGGGTGCCTGAGGTTACCCACCGTATCTGCGGAGTGGCCAATGGAATGTCAAACTAGATTGAATCTTTAGGTTCTTATCAAATCTTCAGTAATCGTTTGCGGTTCTGGAATCACTTCCAGTTCTACCATACTCCCATTACTGTTTTCTGAAAAAGTCCATTTCTTTTAAAACTGTGGCGAGTCATGAACAATATCACTATTGATCTTCCAGATGGTAGAAAGTCAACCCTCGTCATAGCCTGGGTCAACCCACAAATAGCCATTACAGAAACATGCCTTGAGTTATCCAGAGTCTGGTTTTAAGTATAAGCCGGACAACTCCCCGTACCTTAACATCGTTAAGATATGAACTGTTCTATATCCAATATAGAACCAGAGGCACTAATTTAATTGAACCAGATTCAAATCATGCAGCTGTCTCCAGTGCATGTCAACTAAATGGAAAGAGGCCGATCGGCGTTACTCAACTCAGGAATGCTTCCAATTATGAGTAACCCGAAAGAGAAGCAAGTTCTCTTAGTCATTACTATCAACTGAATACCATACACAAGTATCTACATCTTCGATCACCTTGAAAAATCCCGATATTTGCAACACTTGGTTCTCTACTTTATTCATATACCTATAACTTCTCAAAATTCGGACCTTGCGTTTCTACGAAACACTTGTCTAAAAACTAGAGAAGTCATAAGTAAACCGAATATAGTACGAGAACCAACCCCTCTGTCCTCATGGACGCTGGACAACATACAATACTCTGTATAAGTCCCTTTGAGTCTAATAACTCATTCCTTGTGTGTCGTAGGTTGAAAACTGTACTTATGGTTATGAAGAATTACACCGCTGTTCAATGCTCCTTACCTAATCATCCACTAATATAGGTAAATGTCATGGACATAATTTCAAAAAGGTATATCTCACTCTATAAAAATAGACGTACATATATATCAATTTGAAATTGGTGCATAACAGCGGATATTCAAAACCAAATATTTATCGTCCGGCAAACAACCCAGGCGATTTCCTCAAATATCACCAATTACAACGAATTCCGATATAATGAGGATGATCACCTAATTCCCAATAACTTACTCCCACTCATCATCTGTAAAACAACACAGATGTGAGAATCATACCTGGTAAAAACATACCCTGGAGCAAGTGTCTAATCAGGAAATCACATTTCTTTTAACAGTACACAGTGAAACTGAAACATTAAAATGTTTCGTAGGGATATCCTGGTATTCCTAGTAATGCCTCTTCCATTATCCAGATTCACAACTGTAACCGTGTAATTCTTTGTCATCTTTCAAATCCCTTTATATGTCTTTAGTCATTACCTTCTGCGCACCCTCTTAGGCTAAATGGTTTTCTTCCTTCCCTACCGTTCGGCACCAGCCTATGGTTTGGAAGAAGACTATCCAATAAGCATAATGGGTGTACTGTCCTAATCCTAGGAGCACTCGCAATGCGAGAGAAGGTGAAGATAAAATACAACCGAATAAACCTTATTCCTATTTCTCCTGAACCAGAATCCATCCCCGAACTGGAACAAGTTCTTTTCGAGTTCGTATATAACCATACGATGGAGTATCCAATAAACTGTGGATCTTCGTAGTGATACGGAGTGTCCTGGAGAAATACAAAGGTGATTTAGGATTGGCGAAGAAATACTTGGTTTGGACGTGAATAGCAGTCGCAATTTACTTTGCCCTCTTACTAATCCCTTGATATGTCTTTACTTAATACCTTCTGTACACCATCGTTATGCTAATTGGTTTTCTTCATTCCCCACCGTTCGGCACCAGCCTAAGGTTTGGAAGAAGACTATCCAATTTGCGTAATAGGTGTGCTATCTCCTAAACCAAGGAGTACTCGCAACCTGAGAGAAGGTAAAAGGAAAATACAACTGAATAGTCCTATTCGTTTTCTCCAGAACCGGAAACCATCCTCGAATAAATTCCTTCGAGTTCGTATCTAACCATACGATGGTTTTGTCCAATTGAAGTGGACGTTCGTAGTAATACGGGGTGTCCTGGAGAAAAGGGTAAAAGTAGGAGTGGCAATGAGGTTTGCAACTCTGACAATCCAAAAGCCAGTGTTTTAGAAGGTTCGGTTAATTTTGGTCACTGAGTCATAGTCTAGGATCGGGTCAATGGTCGCTGCCAAAGAGAGAGAGAAAAGAAACACTCAGCGTGCACTCTAACCTAGATCAGAATGGTTACCAATTTATCTAATCTGGAAACCTCCCACTGTACCGTCAAATTCTCCTCCAAACCTGAAAGAAGAATTAGTCGGGATCACCCGAGGAGTAAACCAACTCATCAGTGGGAATCGGGATCCAACTATCATCGCATGATAACGTGACGGAATCCGCTCACGTTATCACACTCCAGAAGGTATGCGCATATCTGGCAAGTTTCAGTTTCTTTAGAAACTCCCGATGTGATTTCTGCCCCATGCTCTTATGACCTTGACTAAGGCCAACAAATCATAAGTCACATGTCAAGTTCTACCCGTCATTGTCCAGGTTAATTTGAACCCACCCGTACAAGCCCTTGACTAGGGCCAACAAGGCTATACGACTGTCCCAAACCAACGCATCTATCTATGCAGCAGAAAAGTAACAAGCAGCTACCATACACTATGCCTTGACTAAGGCCAACAAACATAGCATGAATACTATGTGCTACCCGTCTGAAATGACGGAGGGCTACGAATGGTTTTTGGCGAAAAACCTTTAACGTAATGAACTTGATATCGTTGAAGGAACCGGATAGCTTTTATAAAAATATAGTGGCGAAAACCTTTGCTAAAGAAGTCACTCCCGGTGAAGGGATCTCGGCTCTTTCCCCGTAGAATGAGGTGCAGGATATTCCAACTAAATACCACTATGCAAAGCAAAAGTAAACGACTATAGTGAAGTTATTGCCCTGACGCAAACTTCTGTCCAAGGGGTCACTCCCGGTGAAGGGATCTCGGCCCTTGCCTCATCGACTGAGGAGCAGGATATTCCAACTGAATACCACGATGCAAAACAAAAGAGAACGTCCTTGCAATAACAGCTTTTTTGAAAAAGTGTTCCAACAACATCAGAATAGGTTTGTTTAGCTTGCATTGATCTGAATCAACGCAGTCCCATCAATTGATCACACCAATAAAGAACGAAAATAATGATGTACATATATGCCATCCGCATTCGCCACTGGGTCCCATCATTACCGGTTAGGTTACTTAACTAACGACAGAGCGGGGACTGGACTAGCGCGGATGCAAAACATATACAACATCTACTAGTATATATATCAATATATAATATTTCGCTCAAGGCGTGATAAAATGCAACATCACAGAAATGTAATAAGTATCACAAAACAATACAGATATCTGGGATCCCCGGGTTTCACAGAGCTGCTACTGAAACCCGACGTTCCCCTGGTCGTGTGGATAACCTGTGCAATGAAATCCTAGACCCCTACGGGCGCGGCAAGTTACCCGCCAAAACCTGAAGCGAGGCATCCCCCTTCAGCAACGTGAATGGACCACCCAGCACTTCACGGAATACGGTAACTTGGGCACCCCTCCTGGGTCAACCTGTACCCCCTACGAGTGCGGCGAATAGCCCGCCAATTCTAGAGTAAAGCCCCCTTCGTCTCAATGCCATGAGATGCGGGCCCGTTGCCCTCTAGAACCCGGCTATCCGTGCACCCCACCTTGGGGTAATCCTAGTACAGAAAGTAAAATATACATACAACGGGTACATCGACCTCATCCCGGTCGTGCCCCAAAAGAATAATATACAAACAGGCAATGACGGCAGTCCACATGTCGGACGCTCGCCCCGCAATATCAAATGTACATAATACAACCAAAAATGTACTAGCATTGCATCCAGGCTATCCCCCACGACCAATCCGCAACATCACAGCACAACACAGAACATCAACATGAATGTCACGTTCGCAAATTCGTCTAACCGGGCTATAGCAGTTAGACAGGATTTACCGATCAAGTGATATTCACGGTCGCAGATATAATGTAAATACTGTGAACTAACATGTTTAAAATATTCGATCGATCAAATTTACCTATGTGGGCCCCAAACACTACTGTAGCACATAAAGAAATTCTGGGCCCAAAAAGAATATCCCAAACACCATATTTTCAACCCAGAAGCCCACTGGAAAAAATTGGTGAAATGAAGCTTAATTCCTGCGGCGGAACCGCGGCCAAAGTGGGGTTATGGCCGCGGTTCCGCGGCCCTATTGAAGGATCAGGTCACCAAATTTTTACAGTGTTCTTACAAAACCCTGCACATATTTCTGCAATGTACTGAAAAAATTTTCGAGCCAAAACAAAATCGACAGAAACCTGATGCATTGGAAATACGGTTTTTGGGATTTTTGTTCGATCGAGTTCTAAACATACTAGAGCAAGCTAGACTAGGTTAATGGCGTGGCTCTGATACCATGTAAGTGCACGGCGGCTCCCCGGCCGTCAATCCAAGGCCCTAACGCTGAAACGATGATTTACTTTAACTTTTGAACCGGCACCACCGCGCACTTAAAATCCCGGATCGGGCCATTAACATAATCCTAGCTAACTAAAGAACAGGTAGAGAGATATACCGAGCGATCCGTGTCCTTCGGTCTTCTCGTCGTCGTCCCGATCTCCTCGCGGAATCTCCGGTCTTCACCTCCTCGACGGAAGGACACCACGTCGCCGGCTTCTTTTACGGGCTCCCACCTCTGGACCGAGGCAACTCGGGCACGAAGTTGGCGAGCCGACGTGCCCAAGAATGCTGTAGGTTAACTGTAGAACTCTATGTCTCTTTGGGGTTGTGGAAGTTTCCCTTTTAGTGGAGGAATAAGATGATAGCAATTTTTGGATGAACTTGGGGATTTTTGCAAGCATGAAGAGAACCAAAAATCCCCACATCAAAAAAATGGGCAGCCCTTCAAGAGCATGGCCGTCCATATCAAGGTGAAGGGAGTGAGAATGAGGGAGCCCCTCAATAATGCAAGGGAGAGGAAGAGAAAAGGCTATCATGCATGAGAGAGAAAAAGATGTGATGATGATGAATTATCATCACAACTAAAGCCACACTCAAAACACCCATCATCAAACACCAAACTCAAGCCATGATGAAGTTGAGAAGTCAAGGTCAAACAAGAGCTATCATGAAGCAACAATATGCTAAGACCACCTCCCATAATGCTTATTTGCACAATTGCAAATAAGCCCTCCTCCACCAATCTTCAGCCAATGAAAGATACAAAGAAAATTGGCCGAAACGGAAAACAAACTGGCAACTTCAGAAAACTGATCCCGTAATAAATTACAGGAAACCCCGCTACTGTATATACACACCCGCATTTGTATTCCGACCGAACACAAATGCAATGAGATAAAATCTACACTATACAATACTAGGATCCGGCTTAAACCAAAGCCCGCTAGTATTATCCGTTCGATCATGATCCGTGCAATACCGCACGTATCTGATCGAACCCTGCCATATCTCCATACGGCCTCTACAGCGTTTCGCCCGAAACTTGAGAAACTGGTCTGTGGGGGACTCTAAAGACTCGTCAATACTTTGGCTGTGGATTTAACCACTAGCACGTCAGAGGTATTAGCCATACGTAACGGGCTACCAGGTATTGACCAAAAGGGACGTCGATGAGCGAACTCATCCTGACACCCTACTGAGCCTGTCAGTGACAATATCCGTACAGTCCGGCCCGTTCGTCTATGAGCATCGCATGGCGGGCCTAGGGGGTTGGTAAAAGTCAGACCCCAAAAGCGGTACAAGTCGTGTCGGAGTGTTGCCCAGAACACCCTGAGATACTACTGGAATACCTACCAGTAAATCTCCTGCCTTGGCCAAGGACTTCGTGTAAGGGCTCTCCTAAACACAGCGCGACCTCACCCCCAATACCGGGATAGACGAACCCCTGCAGATCCACTCACTGCCTCCATGTGGCTCGGGACTGTACCCAACTAAAACCTGTTTGCACGTCTCCTTTGAGCGTGGTAGGGTAGTAATCAAAGTACAGTGGGAACTCACACGAGACAAATGACGATCTCAGGTCGATGAACTAACCTGTACACATGTCACCAGGGAACTGCTATCTGACGTCTGGTATAAGACCAACTAGCATGTTCCCGGCGAGTCTTGTCCGGTGTACTCATAACCCAATGAGCACCTGTATACATCTTAGGTGATCCAACTGACACCAGTGGCTTGTGAGACCGGCCACCGCCCCTCGTCGGGGTCTCGACTGTATACACTAGTCTACTCTGGAGTATCGATGCCCTGTCTCGAAACTCCCACGACTAGGGACCTTTTAAGGATGTGCTTATGGACTACCAGCTCCCACATATATGATCGCCCTCATACTGCTGGCAGTCAAGCAAGAATCCTAGGGGCTCTATCAACGTGTAATAGCGACCTGTAAGGTCACCTAAAGCAGTACACGATGATAAAGATAAACCAGATAGCATACTATCATCTTGAGTAAGACTGTCCTACCGGGATAGGTCCTCCCTCAATCATTGCAATCACGTGCCTGTGATCCAATAATTGACTCTGAGGGCACTATCTCCAACAAAAACAGTGGGAGATATCCTGATTAGATTAGATAATAACCAATCTAATCTTACAAGAGCATACGCTAAAGTGTTTCCTTCTCTCTCTCTCCAGGTAGCGACCGTGTCAGGACTTAATCAAGATAATAATATGTATGTATTGACTGAACCTGCTTATTATACTGAGCAAGGGATCGTTGGTCCCATTCTTTCTTATAAGAGTTATAAGACTGAGCAAGAAACAGGAGAAAATCTGGATTCTCACGTCGCCCATACGAAGAACAGGCATACTGATGCATCTTCTTCGGGTGTGTTGGTTATTGAGAACTGTTTCTCAGTTCACCCTACGTTCTGGGTATTAGATACCGGATCAGGATTCCACATATGTAAATTGTTACGTGGGCTACGTAAAGGTAGAGAACTGGGAAAAGGTGATCATTCTGTACAAGTAGGGAATGGTGCAAGTATTGCAGCCAAAACTGTTGGCGAATATCACCTAGTATTACCAAGTAGTAATACACTGATTCTGAATGAGTGCTATTATATACCGAACATGATGTGCAACATTATATCAGTTTCTTTATTAAGTAAAGAAGGATATAATTTTGTAGTACAGGATAATGTTATGAACATCTTCCTAAATCAAAAGTTGATTGTATCAGGCTCGTTACATAATGGCATATTCATTCTCAATCAAAATACAGTCCTTAATATATAAAACAAAAATAAGAGGAAAAGTTCAGAAATGAATGAATCCTACTTATGGTATTGTAGACTTGGTCATATCAATGCGACACGGCTAGCTAAGTTACATAAGGATGGATATTTGAATCCGTTCGAATTATCATCTTATGATACTTGCCATTCATGTCTCAAAGGAAAAATGACCAAAACTCCGTTTAGTGGACACGGAGAAAGAGTTAAGGAACTCTTAGGGCTGGTACATAGTGATGTATGCGGTCCTATGTCTACACATGCCAGGAACGGTTCTTCCTACTTTATTACATTCACTGGCGATCTCTCTAGATACAGACATGTGTTCCTGATGAAACACAAGTCTGAAGCTTTTGAGAAATTCAGAGAATATAAGAACGAAGTAGATAACCAAACGGGCAAAAGTATTAAAATCCTTCGATCTGATCGAGGAGGAGAATACTTGAGCAATGATTTTCTGGATTATCTAAAAGAGAATGGGATTCTCTCTCAGCTTACGCCTCCTTATACACCACAGCACAACGGTGTATCGGAGCGGAGGAATCGCACCCTATTAGATATGGTACGCTCTATGATGAGAAATGTTGAGTTACCTATTTCCTTCTGGGGATATGCGCTTGAGACAGCGGCATACCTACTGAATAAAGTTCCTACAAAATTTGTGCCTACCACTACATATGAGATATGGGAAGGGAAGAGACCATATCTTAATTTCGTTAAGATATGGGGTTTCCCGGCCTATGTCAAAAGACAAAGACCGGACAAACTCGAGGCAAGATCTGTTTTGTGTAAGTTTGTTGGATATCCCAAGCATTCGCGATGGTATATCTTCTACCATAGTGAGGAACAAAGGGTGTTTGTTGCTCAACACGCCACCTTTTTAGAAAAGGAATTTCTTGCAAAAGAGATTAGTGGCTCTGAGGTAGAACTGGAAGAAGTTCCAGCAGAACAAACTACAACAGATGATTTAGTGGAACCAGAGGATTCAGTAGTACCCGACGAACCCCAGCCTCTCCGCCGATCTAGCAGGGTTTCTCATCCACCTGAGAGATACTACGGTTTTCTCATTGATGGTGGGAGCGAGGATTGCATCATGGAAGATGATGACCCGACTAGTTTCGAGCAGGCCATCACGAGTGGTGACTCTATAAAATGGCTGGATGCAATGCGATCTGAGATGGAATCCATGTACACCAACAAAGTATGGACTTTGAAAAATGCTCCTGAAGGGGTAAAACCCATTGGGAGCAAGTGGATCTTTAAAAAGAAAATTGGTGTAGATGGAAAAGTTGAGACTTTCAAAGCTAGACTTGTTGCAAAGGGTTTTCGTCAACGACCAGGTGTGGATTATGACGAAACCTTTTCTCCAGTGGCTATGCTTAAGTCCATCTGGATCTTACTTGCCATTGCTGCATACCATGACTACGAAATCTGGCAAATGGATGCTAAGACCGCCTTTCTAAACGGTGATTTAGAAGAGTGCGGGTACATGACTCAGCCAGAGGGCTTTATAGATAGTGGGAGCAGCGGAAAGGTGTGCAAACTGCTTAAATCCATCTATGGGTTAAAGCAAGCATCGCAGAGTTGGAACATCTGTTTTGATGTTGTAGTCAAAGAGTTTGACTTCATCAAAAATATAGATGAACCTTGTATTTATAAGAAGGTTGCAGAGAGTAAGGTTGTATTCCTCGTATTGTACGTGGATGACATACTCTTGATAGGAAATGATGTTCCTATGCTGCAATCAGTCATGCTCTTCTTATCACAAAGATTCTCAATGAAAGATCTAGGTGATGCCTCCTGCATACTGGGAATTATGATCTATAGAGATAGATCTAAACGGATATTAGGATTGTCCTAATCCAGGTACATTGACACCATACTAAAGAGCTTTAGTATGGAAGAATCCAAGCGTGGGAACCTACCCACGATCTCTGGACTCACTCTCTCCAAAGAGATGTCTCCTAAGACTGATTTGGAGAGAGCTCGCATGCAAGGGATACCCTATGCTTCGGCAGTAGGCTCTATCATGTATGTGATGCTATGTACCAAACCCGATGTAGCATACTCACTAAGTATAGTGAGTAGGTATCAAGCAGATCCTGGAGATAGTCACTGGATAGCTGTAAAGAACATTCTCAAGTACTTGCGAAGGACTAAAGAGATGTTCTTGGTGTATGGTAACGGAGAACTCCAGGTGGAGTCCTTTACCGATTCGAGCTTCCAAAGTGATAAGGACGACTCTAAGTCGCACTCGGGATTTGTCTTTACCCTCAATGGAGGGGCGGTGTGTTGGAAGAGTTCCAAACAGGATACCGTTGCAGACTCGACGATGGAGGCTGAATACATCGCTGCCAACGATGCTGCAAAAAGGCTGTCTGGATAAAGAAGTTCATTAGTGAACTTGGTGTGGTTCCATCCATTGAGCATCCAATACCTCTATATTGTGATAACAATGGAGCTGTGGCTTTGGCCAAGGAACCCAGGTCCCATCAAGAGTCTAGACATATTCTGAGGCGGTATCACCTGATCAGGGAGATAGTTGATCGCCGGGAGATCGAGGTCAGGAGAGTAGATACGAAGGACAACACTGCGGATCCACTCACGAAGGCCATTCTCCAGATACAGTTTGAGAGATTATTCGGGATGCTAGGTATGAGATACTACAGCAGCCGGCCTTAGTGCAAGTGGGAGATTGTTAGTTATGTATATGCCCTAGAGGCCATTGTTGTACATATGATGTATATTATAATGGATGCTTGGATATATATAGAGAGGACTTTCTTGCTCGTCATGATAGTATGCTATTTGGTTTCACTTTATCTTAACATGTTGACTTGTATATGTTTACTGTCTTACTCTCACATGTTGATAAAGCCCTTAGGATCTGTACTCGACTACTGGGACTATGATGAGATCATACTAGTGGGTCCACGGTAGTCGATGAGTACATCCCATAACTGTTCCTAGTCGAGGTTGTGTCGAGACAGGGCATCGATACACCAGAGTAGACTAGCGTATACGCATCTTGACCCATATGATGGGCGATGGATGATCCCATATCCATCGGAGTTATGACATCAGGGATGGTGTACGGGTGCTCAGTGGAGACTGGGTACACTGGACGGACTCGCCGAGAACTCCCAGATGGTGATATACCACACGTCAGATGGCAGTTCACCGGTGACACTGGTACAGGATAGTCTGTAGACCCGAGATCGTCATAGAGTCTTGTGTGATTCCTACTGTGCTTTGATTTCCACCTTACCACGTCCAAGAGGGCGTGCAAAACGGTGGCTTTTGGGTGCAGTCCCGAATCACATGGAGGCAATGAGCGATAGGAGGGGATTCGTCTCTCCCGGTATAGGGAGCTGATGTTGTGCTGTGTTCGATTGGCTATAACTGGAAGTCCCTGGCCAGGGCGGATATAGAGATTTATTGGTAAGTGTTACCAATAGTTTCTCGACCTGTTATGAGCCTCATATTGACACGACTTATCAGTTACTGGGGTCTGTCGTATACCACCCCTAGACTAGATATGCAACATATCAGACGAAGAGACCGGACTGTATGGGGTGTTACTGATTGGATTCACAGGAGAATGTACAGGATAGCTTGTTGATCTTCTGATCGCTCAATACCTGGGTGGCTGTTACGTTTAGCTGACCGCTTGCAGCTTGTGGGTGTTTGATATGATCATCACCTGCTACCGGCGTATTGACGATTCTTTAGAGTCCTACACAGAGGTTTCTTGACTCAGGCAAAATGGAGTAGGGGCACATATGTGATATGTGCACGACCGAGGATAATGCGATATGAGATACCGTTTTATATTCTCGCGATATTTAGATATGAGCCAGGTCATCGGATCAAGTGTTGATTCGATGAATCGGTACATGATATATTAGTCGGTTATATTCGATATAGCCGGATTGTCGGATCAAGTGTTGATTCGATGATTTAATGTATAATAATATACATGATATATTGCATTACATTATCTAATATTGGCTCGCTTTATTATTTCATTTTCTCACCGGGTAATACATTGATATATATGCGATATATGTTAATTGTATTATTTTCTTTTGTTACAAATATATAATATATATGTGATATATATTATAGTAACATGATATGATTACTAATGCAACATGTTTAGTGGAGATTAAGCAAGGTTAGGGTTTGAATTGGATTAGTTCTTTCATGAACATTCTAGAAGCTTTTCTTTTGTCATGAGTTAGATATTATGCTTGATATTTTCTAGTGACTCATTGTTTAACTCAACCCAAACCCTAGCCCTAGTTAATTCTCTACCAGAGTTATCCTTGTCATCCTTGACCATGGTTGCATTATTGATCATATATCATTTCATTATTCATCACAAAAGGATTAATGCACTATTTCTTCTTCTTCTTCAACCTTGAGCTTTGAGAAAGCTTACTAGGTTTTCATTATGTGATGATTTCATGTGAGAATATGATATAAAAAGAAAGCATAAATACTACTCCATCATCCTCATCTAATCTAGCCAATTAGATTAGGGTGTTCACCTCATTAGAGTGAGAGAGCTTGAGTTATAGAAACTTCGACGTAGATCATCGGAGAAAAGGAACACTACAAGCTAGCATGGATCGTTCGAGTCGTGGAGCCTCTCTTGAGTCCGGGAGATCGTGGATCGCGGCGAAGGGATTTCTACTCGGAGCATATGAAACGAAGGAGCGGACTACAAAGGTTGTAATCCCTCACTCTTAGTTGTAAAGGTGTTTACTTGCATGTTAAACCCTAATAATCTAGCAAAGATCCCAGCTTTAAGTTGTTTCGGCACGTCTAAATTTTATTTGGGCATGGTTGATGCCTTATAGACCTTCATAAGAGTGCCTAGGAACCCTACAGATACCCCAAACTTGGACATACAATGGTAAGTGAACAAAATAGGCTAGTTCATGTTTGCGGAGATTATCGGAATTTGACGACTTGTGCTTCGCAACCTGTCACGCCCCACTTCCCAGAATGCGCTAAGATAGGCACGTGACAGAGCCAACCATGCTACCTGTGGATAGGAAATATCCCTCCATAGTCATATTACGGCTGTAGAGATATCAAGAACAGTAAAATAAACTATCTAACACATGTCCATAATCCAGAATAAACGAGTCATGAAATAAAATAATGCGGAAGCAAAAGATCCAAGTACAATAATAAACTGGAATGCACGTCCCAAAATACGGGCTCAAATCAGGAATAAAAATACTGAAAGGAAACTAAACTAATAACAGGTCCTCACTGCTCGGCCTGTTGATCAAAATACTCCTGGACTGCCTGCAGCAAAGGTAAAGGATCTGGGCCATGCAAAACCCAGACGTCAGTGCGTCATAACATCAATAATTCTAAGCAAGCAGGATAAAATGAGATATGCAGGCATGAAATATGAACAGTAACAAGTCGCCAATAACAGGTAAACAGTAACATGAATATATATATCAGTGAACAGGATATAAATAGGTGTAGTGCAGTGAGTAGTCTAAACTATGCTATAGGGCTATCTACTCTAAAATTATTCGAAATCAATTAATGTAATGCTCATCGTAACCCATCGGTCTATGCCCCGTGCATTCCCCACGGGACCACGGTAAAATGATATAATAGCCCTTTGAGTTACGTTCAGCTACATTCTTGATTTCCCCATACCCCCAAGTCATGTGTGTAAGGCAGGTATTTATAAATCTGAGACTAATGCCAACACAGGATCAAGCAGGAACAGGTTTGTCTGTATAGACAACAGGAAATGTCCGTAGGGACAACAGGTCAAGATTGTCGGCATTAGTAACAAGATCAGGTAATATGTCACGCTGTGGTACATCAGGTCCTGTCAGGTGGTGGACATGTATCAAGTCATGTCAAGTAGTGCACAAGTATCAAGTCATGTCAGTAGTACTGTATCAGGTCATGTCAGGTAGTGCACAAGTGTCGAGTGGGTGCTCATAATCAAACTGTAATAAGTATGGGTACACAAAATCAAGTATGGAGTACTAATATAACAATAAAATGGAATAATGTGATATGGTATGCAAATAGATATAAATTCAAAGATATGGATGCACAATTATCGATTAGGGTTACATTTATAGTTCCAATACTAATTAGGATGCACTTTATTAGACATAGGATGTTAATATCACAGTATTATGTATTAATGTGATCTATGGATGCAATTATATATATTTTAAATGAGATGGATGCAAACGGGTATCCTAAAAACAGTAAAACTGTAAAATGGTAATGTGGGATGTACAACTAAGCAATATGTGATGTAAATATTCCATTGGATGCAGTATATTGTAATCTAGTATGTAACAAGATAGGTTTGCATGCGCTAGATGTAAAATAATACGTACGGATGCATACGGATGTCGGAAAACTGTAAAACGAGAACTTGGGATGCAAGATTTAGAATTCCAATGTTCAAATTATTAAAATAGATGTATATAAAGTAATGTAGCATGTAGCAAGATAAACTTGCCTCGATGGATCGCGATACGGATACGCACGGCACGTCCGACGTCGGGAAAACGTCGCAACGCACACACGGCACACGGGACAGGTCCAGGCAAGGCAAGAAGGTAACCACGCAGGTAGGGGACGTCCACTGGGTCACTCGGATCGTTGGTATCGGCACGGCTCCAGCGATCACCGGAAAATATGAATCAAGAAAAGAGAAGAAAATAAAAGAAGAAGAAGAAGAAGAAGAAAGGAAATAAGAGAAGAAGAAGAGAGG
Source organism: Agapanthus africanus (assembly GCA_030015575.1). Taxonomy (NCBI): domain Eukaryota; kingdom Viridiplantae; phylum Streptophyta; class Magnoliopsida; order Asparagales; family Amaryllidaceae; genus Agapanthus; species Agapanthus africanus. Next base: position 372,589,507 of record JASDDO010000012.1, read on the forward strand.
GTTGCTACTCTGGGGTTGGTGGTGGGGTTTGGGAGAAGGCGAGGAGAGGGTTGCGAAGGTGTGAGGTAACGGTAAGGGATCTGATTGGTTCGATTTCTCGATGTGTCGTGTTTAAGAAATGATGTTTCACAATCAAAGAAATTTTTGACCGCAATCAATAACGGTGTCGGATGTAGCGCGTTAGCGAGTGCGGATCGTCCACAGGGAAAGTGAGATCCGTTCGTAATTGAATTAGATGAATTGAAGATTACAAAGAAAAGAAAAGACAATTCAATTCAAGATTTATAAAATTGAAGTTCAAGAATTATCTAGATCTAAATCTAAAATCAAGAAAACATTTAAAATCAAGAATCAAGAATTGATGATATCCAATCCAATTAGTAATCAAGAATCGAAGTGAGGCTCGTAGGAATCGATCGAATCTATAGACGTGATGTAATCTATTGATTACGTTTTCTTATCCATTAATGATTTGATACTAGATCGATGACGATTAATCGAGGTTTAAGGATCTTTCGAAGAAACTAGGGTTTCTTCATCTCATCCTTTGTCCTTTCGATGAATCTCATTCAAATTATAGCCTCTAGTAAATTCAAGAATCGATCGTGGATCACTAATTAAGAGCAAACACAATCAAAAAAGCATCGCTCGAAACTAGGTTGCCGATTCTTCAATTTACAAGAGTTTACAAAACTTATAGGAATTAAGAATCGTTTCAAGATTTGTAACATCATCATCTATTGATTCTCTCGACTCCTTCACGAGCGGAGTTTTACTCGAACATCATAACAAGAAACACAATCAAGAATTGAGATCGAATCATGATGCAAGAATGTAAAGAAAGCAAGATTAAAGAATTTTCACCTTTATTATTCAACAATTCGTTACACTTCGCTCAAACACTACAAGAAATTGAGGAGAGAACGAGATCGTCGAATTGAGCGTCGCATCGTCTTCGTGAGTCGCGGATCGTCTTGGATCACTTGCTCGGTTGAAGATCTGCTTCGCTCCAAAATGATGGTTGAATTCTCGCTTGATTTGTACTCGGTGTTCTTGATTTTTGGCTTTGGATTTTGAATTGGATTAGGGTTAGGGTTACAAGTTGTGTCACTCAACTTGTGTTGGGAAAATGGAGAACAACCTTGAGAGTGAAGCCTTAGGGTCCCTTTATAGCCTTGATTAGGATTAGCTTCCTTTAGAAGCTAGGTTTAGTTTAGCTTCCCTTGTAAGCTTGGTAGTTAGGTAGAAGCTTCTAGAGGTAGTTAGTTAGGCTTAGCTTCCTTCATAAGCTTGGAGGTTAGGGAGAAGCTTCTAGGCTTTAAGGTAGTTAAGTGGCTTGCTTAAGAAGCTTGAGAGTGATTAGCATGAACCCAAAGCCTTGCTGTTCTGACAGAATATTCTGGAGTTCTCTGGAAATTGCAGTAGCTTGAAGGGGTTCTGAAGCTAATAAGAGGAGACTGAAGTGAAGCTGCGCTGACGTCATGCTGACATGGCCGCGGATCCGCCGCGCAAGCCCTGCTCCGGCCGCGGATCAGCGGCCATATGAAGGCTTCAGTGCATGATTATCTGTGTACTGCTTTCTGCTGACTTCTTGATATATTTCTGATGTGTTGAATCTTATAATTCCCTCTAGTTCATTGCCAGATCTCAAGTCTTGGAGTTGGCGTATTTTTATCAGCACTTTTAACTGTTTCGGCTTTTCTCCTGGAATTTCCTGCACAGATTCTCGAGACAAGTGTTGCGCTATACAAAGATAATGCGATGCAATGATACACACTCAATTTCCCTCAAAATGTCGGTTTTAGTACACAACAAAAGTTATTTGGTATTTTACAGTCAATTTGCTAATATGTGTTATATTCATACCGAACCCTTATAAATGAGTGCAAATGGTAAGGAAATTGACGTGTTAAAAATGCAATATTTTCGACTGATCAAATTCCCCCAAACTTATTTTCGGTCTTCTCGAGCGAACTGTTTTATTAAAAAGAGAAGGAGAAAATAAAGAAAGAGAAAAACTAACTAGCACACTTTCGTAGGCAACACGATTGCACTGAGCATGTGCAACAAGCCTTTAATCTCTAGGTGTCCCTAGTAGGAGGAGTGTTGTCTCCTGAGGGTTTTTAGCGGATTGCACCCACAAAATCCAATAATAAAAGGAAGACCGTGAAAGTTACATCTAAAGATAAGAATTGTAAAAGAAAGACTTTGAAAATTAGGGTTTCCAACTATGCTAGCTTTTCGGTTGTCATGAGCCCTATCTTAATAGTCATGAAAAAATGTCAGAAATCACATCATCCCTCAATAAAACATCGTCTTTATTCATCATTCCTATCTTTCTTCCAAACATCGATCATATAACCCTACGTGTGTGTAAAGAACATCCCTACACCCGGAGAATTCAATTCAAGCTATCATACTCTTGTCCATCTGCCTCGGTACTTTTTAATTAATGAATATTTAGATGAGTTTGCTCACACATTTTTCATGCGACCGTTAATACTTCTTGAGGTACTAACCGACCGATTACTCATGTGCTTGCTTATTAGGTGTTTTTCCTCGTCTTGCACCACCAAAGGCTTAGCAGTGACTCCCAGACCAGTTGGTCTAAGGCACTAGGTGAAGAGGCACCCTCGCTATATTTTTTTATTGCTGCCTTGGCGATAACAAAACCAATATTCATTTTTCTCACCATTTTATATTTTATTCATTTTTTTATTTCCTTCATACTTTGGCTTTTAGACAAGAGCATTTTAAGGTATCATTTACTATCCCGAGCTTCAAAACGTGTATAAGTGCGTATAGTAGGGTATCAACGTTCAAAATGTTTGGCTTCCAGAATAGGAACTATTTTTCAGACTTATTTTTATCCTCAGATTAGTGACTTCTTTCATCTTACTAATCCTTGGGACAACGGCTCATAACTACTTATTACTAGTTCGTATAAGAAAACTTCTAATTTTCTTGGTTTTCTTAAATTTTTCTAATCTTTTGGATGTAAGTTTTCACTATCTAATCTTTTATTATCTTATTTATGTACAAAAAAATTTATTTTTTGAAATTTTTTAAATTTTTATAGGTTTTAAAAAATTTAAATGATATGTTTTGTGCTTATGCGAAGTATGTGAAGTGATGCGAAAAATAAGCACAAACCTCTCCCAAACTTGTTTTCAACAGTGTCCTCACTGTTGCCATCTACTATATCTACAAAAACCTGTAAGCTTGGGAGGAAATTTATTAATGGGGGCAAAATATTTAAGTGAAGATCCTCCCCCAAACTTATTCTATTCTCTCACCTCCCTTCAAAAGATAATACAGTAATTTACAGGACATGGAGGTGAGACGGAGGAATTTTAATCAAGATAAAATGGCTCCTGTAAGAGCAGGAGCTCCTCCGTGGGGTTAGTGGAAAAATACGGCTTTAATTTATGTCCATTCACTTTGAAAAATGTACCGTTTTTAACATTTTCTATCTCAACTGCCCCGTGCGGGTATACAGACCGCACAACAAAAGGTCCCTTCCACCGAGATCGTAGCTTACCCGCATGAAGGTGTAGTCGTGAATCATAAAGAAGGACTTGTTGACCAGGTGTAAAATTTTTCCTCAAAATGTTTTTATCGTGAAATACCTTAGTCCGATTCTTTACAATTACAGCGTTATCATAAGCTTCATCGCGGAGTTCGCTTAGCTCATTTAATTGCAGCTTCCGAAAGTTGCAGGCTTGATTTAAGTCAAAGTTGATTTCTTTAATAGCCCACATTGCTTTGTGCTCAATCTCGACTAACAAGTGACAAGCCTTCCCAAACACTAACCTATAAGGAGACATCCCTAGATCGGTTTTATATGCAGTTCGGAATGCCCAAAGAGCATCCGTCAATTTGGTCGACCAATCTTTTCTATTCTTAGCAACAGTCTTCTCCAGGATTTGTTTGATCTGTCTATTTGAAATCTCAACCTGCCCGCTTGTTTGGGGATGATAAGGTGTGGAAAGTTTGTGGTTGATTGCGTATTTCCGCATCAAAGTCTCGAAAGACCTGTTACAGAAATGTGTCCCGTTATCGCTAATGATAGCGCGTGGGTGTCCAAATCGCGAAAAGATATTTTCTTTTAAGAACCTAATGACAACCTTCTTGTCATTAGTGCGACAAGGAATAGCTTCAACCCACTTTGAGACGTAATCAACCGCAAGCAGTATGTACAGATTCCCAAAGGAGTTGGGAAAGGGACCCATAAAGTCAATGCCCCAAACATCGAAAATTTCAACCAATAAGATGGGTTGTTGTGGCATCTCATTTCTCCGGAAAATCCTACCCGTGTGTTGACACTGTGTACAGGTTTTGCAATGATCAAATGCGTCTTTGAACAAGGTCGGCCAATAAAAACCGCATTGCAAAACCTTCTCCGCCGTCTTTTTAGGACCGAAGTGACCCCCACATGCCTGATCATGACTAAAAGATAAAATACTCTTGAATTCCTCATTCGGGACACACCGGCGAATGATCTGGTCAGGACAATACTTAAACAGATATGGTTCATCCCAGTAAAAGTGTTTTACTTGGGATAGAAAACGATGTTTGTCCTGTTTTGACCAATCGCTGGGTATCAGTCCCGTGACAAGATAGTTCACAATATCCCTGAACCAAGGTTCATCGGATACGTTCAAGAGTTGTTCCCCCGGAAAAGAATCATTGATCGGCAGGGTCACTGGTGAAGAAGAGATGCGCGAAAGATGGTCGGCTACAACGTTTTCACATCCTTTCTTATCTTTAATAGCAAGATCAAATTCTTGTAATAGAAGGATCCAACGTATTAGCCTACCTTTAGCATCCTTCTTCGCCAAAAGATGTTTCAAGGCGGAGTGGTCAGTGTACACAACAATTGGTGAGCCAATCAAGTAAGGCCTGAATTTTTCTAATGCAAATACAACCGCCAAAAGTTCTTTTTCGGTAGTTGTATAGTTAATTTGAGCATCATTCAGGGTCTTACTTGCATAATAGATCACGTGTGGCATCTTTTCAATGTGTTGTCCTAAGACTGCACCAACTGCAAAATCTGATGCATCATACATAAGCTCAATAGGGTGGTTCCAGTCTGGAGACGATAAAACGAGGGCTGTAGTGAGAGAGTGTTTAAGTGAGTCGAATGCTGGCTCACAATCCGAGTCAAAGTGGAAGGTAGTATCCTTGGCCAAGAGAAGAGTTAAAGGTCTAGCAATTTTGCTAAAATCCTTAATGAATCTCTTATAAAAGCCTGCATGGCCAAGAAAAGATCGGATATCCTTGACGCTTTTGGGATGAGGAATGTTTTGAATGACATCTATCTTAGCTCTGTCAACCTCAATGCCTTTTCGTGAAATAACATGTCCAAGCACAATTCCCTCTTGGACCATGAAATGGCATTTTTCCCAATTCAAGGTTAAGTTCTTCTCCTTGCAACGAGTAAGAACTGCGTCAAGATTCGATAGGCAGTTAGAAAAAGAGTCTCCGAAAATCGAGAAATCGTCCATGAAAATCTCCAAAAAATTCTCGACCATGTCTGAGAATATCCCCATCATACACCGCTGAAATGTAGCGGGAGCATTGCATAACCCAAAGGGCATGCGACTATAAGCAAAGGTACCAAAAGGACAAGTAAATGTGGTTTTATCTTGATCCTTTTTGGCAATGGGGACCTGATTATAACCAGAGTATCCGTCCATAAAGCAATAATACTCACGTCCAGCTAAGCGTTCCAGCATCTGGTCAATGAAGGGTAGAGAAAAGTGGTCTTTCCTCGTAGCGGCATTGAGTTTCCTGTAATCAATACATACACGCCACCCAGTTTGAGTGTGTGTCTGAATTAACTCATTAGCCTCATTGGTAATGACTGTGATGCCAGATTTCTTAGGGACGACATGAATTGGACTCACCCATTGGCTATCGGAGATTGGGTAAATGATACCATTGTCAAGGCATTTGACGATCTCTTTCTTCACCGCATCTGTTCAGTTGATAAAACTGCACATTTGTATTACATTTTTCCTACCATTTTCATATTAAAAAAGGACTTTATTATAATATATTATACATATGAGGGTTTATGTGTAAAAACACTATTTTCCATGTGTTAATATATTTTAATTAGTATTTGGTAGGAAAATGTATGCACATAAATCTATTGACCAAATCCTAGTAGAAATAAGCCTACTAAATATTATTTGAGATTATTGTGCAAAATTTTCCAAGTTGTTATGCAGAATTTATCAAACAAATCAAGCTGTTGAAGAAATCTTGCCTAATTAAGAAGCAAAACTTGGAGACCAAGTCTGGAAGCAACCGAGAGAAGATTTCTGAATTCTAAAGGTGCCTAGGATTGCCACATGTCACAAGAAGAAAGCCCAAGAAAACTCATCAAGAGATCCTCACCCCTTGAGCGCGGATCCGCGGCCAAACCCCCCCTTGGGCCGCGGATCCGCCGCAAATTTAGAGATTCAGAGCACAAGATTTTGGGGCATAAATCTATGATGAATTTTACCAAGTTTTCAACAAGAAGATTCTGGCTTTGCACTATAAAAGAGCACCGAGAGCCTCTTGGAAAAGTCATCAAGCCGAAGAGATCACGAAGCTCCCGACGCTCACGCATCCAGGCTGATCATCGACTGTTCGACTACCTCCTTGGAAAGATCGAGAAGCAAATCAAGTTTTGTAATCATTTTCTATGGATTAAAAGTGTAGTTTGAAGGAGTTGATTAATAAAGGTAGTTTTTTTTTAATTGTTTGTTTTTACATTATGTTCCCCCTCTCTTTCTTTTCATCTTCTTCTCCCAACATGCGCGAGTAATTCTCCGCTTGTTAGGGTTCGTAGGATTAGGGTAGGCTAATGGGGGATGAAAATAAATAAACCCTTTTTAAGTCCTATAAAGTTTAGGAACTTTATCAAAATAATCATTAACATCCTAATCGGGCGCGCTAGCAATTCCTTGCTAGTTCCGACCGCGATTAGAGATTAGATTAATGATTGTTCTGATAAAAGCTAGATATGAACGGAGTTCCGTGTCGAGATAAGGGTTACGAGTGGGATTCTTTTTCCCTCCAGAAACCCTAATCTACACGCATCACCGTCGTTCTAGTTCTAAATCTATTAATGGATAAAAATGGTAACTTTTAATTAATCTTCCATAACTACTAAATCCTAACGAACCCTACAAGCCCTATTATTATATTATTTAAATCTCTAAAATAATCTAGATCTATATTTTACATTAAAGTAGATCTAGAACTTTTCACAAAATTCTTTATTCCTCCTCTCTTTCTCAACACATCTAAAGTAAAAATAAAAGGTTCCACGTTTCCCAGAGGACGACCCGTACTCATCTCGGTCTAGCTACACGCGACACCGTTCTGATTGCGGTTAAACTACAAACAAACACACTCTTTCGAATCAATCAAATGGTGTGAAACCCTAGATCTTGGGTTGGTTTGGCATCATCCATCAAGTGTATATGATGTTCAACAATCAAGGGACTAATCCCTTTGATGTCCGCCATGGTCCAACCAAATGCCTGCCTATTAGATCTCAATACCGTCAAAAGTGTATTCTCTTGCTCTGATGCTAAAGAAGCAGATATGATGACCGGTAAAGACTCATTCTCACCTAAATATGCATATTTAAGATGAGAAGGTAAAAGTTTGAGATCTAATGCTGGCGGAGAAATAATAGAAGGTGGGATCATCGAATGATTTTCGGAGTCACAAAGAAGCTCATAGCCTGTGAAAGCTACAGACTCGGATGGTGATGAGTCAGGAGTGTCGGACTCAAGTGTGGAAAATGTGTCCTCACTAAGATGTGCAAGATCAAACATTGATGTGGTAGTGTCGTCGAGATCTTCAAAGCAAGGTTCATCAACTCCGCAACTTTCGGGAGCAATCTCGTGGACAGAACACACATCAAGTATATGAGCAGAGGGTTGAGATGGCTGACTTCCAATTTTGTAGATGTTCAGTTCAATTGTCATTTTTTCAAAAGATAAGTTTATTGAACCGTTTCTACAATTAATGACAGCATTGGAAGTGGCAAGGAATGGTCGACCCAAAATCACCGGAATTTGGCTCTGTGGGTTTGCTACAGGTTGTGTATCTAGAACAATGAAGTCCACGGGGAATACAAATTTCCCGACTTTTATCAACACATCCTCTAGTTCACCCCTAAGTTTGGTGATTGAACGGTCTGCCATTTGGAGAGTGCAGTGAGCTGGTTTCAACTCTCCAATCCCTAGCTGCTCATAAACAGAGTATGGAAGCAGGTTAACACTTGCGCCAAGGTCTAGAAGAGCACGGTTGATATTTTTACCCCCAATAGAAATCGATATAGTAGGACATCCTGGGTCCTTACGTTTCTTTGGTAGCTGTGAGGTAAAAGCAGTGCTAACATTATTAGTCATGAAGACCTTCTTTGGCACTTGAGTCTTCCTCTTCCTAGTGCACAAGTCTTTAAGAATTTTCGCATAAGCAGGGACTTATTGAATAGCATCTAGGAGAGGGATGTTGATGTTAACCTGTTTGAACATTTCCATAATCTTCTCCATATGTGGACTCGATTTGTTTCCCCTTAACCGATTTGGATAAGGTGCTTTAGCAATAAGAGCTGGGTCCATCATAGAAGAAGGTGGTGTGGGTGGACGTGATTCCAGAATAGGAGTGGGGATCGTCTTATGTGAACTAGAAGAGGGTTGCTGAGGTAACGAGCCTTGTGGGAAACGAAGAATAGGCTCGCGAGAAGGCGGTGGGGTAGAAGAACAAGGATTAGAAGTAGAAGTGTGTATGTAAGGAAAGGTCTCAGCCGGGGTGTTATTGATAGATCTTTCAGTATCATCAATCTCTTCCCCAACATGATTATTCAGCACTCTTCCTGATCTCAACGTTGTGATGGCATTTACATTGTAATGCCCAGGATTCGGTAGTGGTTGAGACGGAAGTTTCCCTTTTTCTCTCGCACTCATTTCGGCTTTTAGTCGTGCAATTTCTGCTTCCATCGATCGTATACTCTCAGCTTGGGACGCTGAGTTTTTCTTTATATCATTGACAGAAGACCTAACCTCAGCCGACACTTCCATGAAATTTGACAAGAGTGACTTCATAGTTTGTGTGAATGCAGAGAACTCGTCAGAACAGGTCAACTGCAAAGGATTAGAGGGTGCAGGAGTGTTGACCTGGTTTTGAAAATTTTGTGACTGGTAGGGGTGCTGAGTGAGTGAAAGTGGTTGCTGTTGTGGTGGAAGAGCCCTTTGGAAATTGTTTTGGTTTGGAACTGTGTTGAACCATGTTTTGATTCTGTTGTTGGTTCCAAGCAAAGTTAGGGTGATTCCTCCAACCCTGATTATATATGGAAGAATATGGATCGTTTCTAGGTCTTTGAAAAGCGGAATTGGTATGCTCTTGACCTTAAAACGGAGAATTCAATGGACATTCTTCCATTAAATAAGAAGGATCAGAACAGCATCCACATACAGTTTTGGGGAGCGACATCGGATTTAGGGAGGCTGCTAAAAATTTTTGTTCCATAGCTTCGAGCTTCTTTTGCATTGCTGCCATTTCAGCTCGAACACCTATGGAAACATCAACTTGGTGTACGCCACCCCTAGACGATGACTGGTTTCCACTCTCCCACTGTAAGGATTTTTCAACGAACTCTTCTAAAAATTTCCAAGCTTCCCCATCATCTTTGGTCATAAAATTGCCTTGACACATAGCTTCAAGGTTCTGTTTAGTGGTAGGGTTAATGCCTTCATATATGATTCTGCACAGATCCCATCTAGGGATTCCGTGATGTGGACATTGAACCAACAGATCCTTGAAGCATTCAAAACACTTCAAGAATGGTTCATTCGGAAGCTGGGTGAATTGATTTAGTTCGCTACGGACTCGAGCTGTCTTGTGATTAGGGTAGAATTTCTTAAGAAATGCTGCAACGAATTCTTCCCAATTCGAAATGGAATGTGCGATTGTGTTATACAGCCACTTTTCGGCTATATCGCACAAGGTAAATGGAAGAAGACGTAGACGCATAGCATCCACAGAAAGCTGTGAGGTACCCATCATTGCGCATACATTTTCAAATTTTGTGATAAAGACATATGCGTCTTCAGACTCGAGACCGTGGTATTTGGGTAGAAGGTTGATGTATTGGGATTTAATCTCAAAGTTGTCCCCGTTGACTGGTGGAATGGAAAGACAGGTCGAAAGAGGACCTCGCATAGGGTAGCACCTCTCTTGGAGAGAGATGCGGGGTGGATTCTGCGCACCTGCGGACGGCGGCAGATTAGTGGTAAAGAAGTTCGATGGAGAATTATCCATCGAAGTGGGTGTGGTGGTGGGTAAAGAAGAAGTAAATGTAGAAATACCGACTTCGGAGTCGATCGGGGGAACGCGGACTAAACGGGCCCTAGAATCCCGTGTCTAGCCTATCTTGCACTAAAGGGTTTAGTACAAGTGGCAGCGTTAAGATAATTAGGGGAAATGAATGAAGTGGTGTTTGTTTTGAAAAATATACGGATTTTTGAAAAAATGATGCAAATCACAACAAATGCAACAAGCAACCCTAAGTCTAGTGGTCACCTAGGTCAAAGCTCTAGACCGCTCCTACTGGCAAAAGACAAGTCGCGGGATCAATCCTCTGCTACCTCTTTGTCCCTTCTGTGGCCAGGTAAGTGTCAGGTAAGTGGGAGGTTCTCCACTACGTAAGTAGTGGGCCTAATTAAGTAACCACTTGCCTTAGACACACTTGCCTTAGACACCACAAAAGAAACGCAGATAAGCAATAGATTACCCACGGCCTTCTCCTGTCCTAAGTGAGCGCGACGGTCCTTAGAGTCATGTCCAGATTTCATTTAGTTAATGAGGGTAATGCGGATGCAGTTTTGCGATTTTTGGGGCTTAGGAAGGGTAATGAACTCCCCACCTAATCTGAATTTGGCCGTGCCCCATAAATTCCGTATTAATATGCAAACAACTAAGAATCAAAATACGCACAATTTTTATTGCTTTTTTGTCGCAGCGCTGCGAATTTTTGCAAAGAAACCTGCAGAAAATTGTTATCGGAGCAGATGAGGGAAGAGATAAGAAAGATAGAAGATCACCTGAGAATTTCCGTACAGAGAACTGCTAGTCACGCCGCCGTTCCGCCGCAATAGGCTCCTAAAACGGCGGATCCGCCGCGCAATAATTTCTTCATTGCACAAAAATTCCAGGAAATGTTCCAATTCACTCCCTGAACTCTCTGGAAAATTCAAAATATTTTTCCTCAAGCTCCACAGTTTCTAGATTTCCTTGCAACAAATCACAACGAATCGTTTAGTGTTTGAGCGAATTTGATCTAAAAATTTTGATGGAATAAACTTTTCAACTCAAATTTCAAAAACGAACAAATTAGCATACGATCCCCGGCAACGGCGCCATTTGATTGGTTCGATTTCTCGATGTGTCGTGTTTAAGAAATGATGTTTCACAATCAAAGAAATTTTTGACCGCAATTAATAACGGTGTCGGATGTAGCGCGTTAGCGAAAGCGGATCGTCCACAGGAAAAGTGAGATCCGTTCGTAATTGAATTAGATGAATTGAAGATTACAAAGAAAAGAAAAGTCAATTCAATTCAAGATTTATAAAATTGAAGTTCAAGAATTATCTAGATCTAAATCTAAAATCAAGAAAACATTTAAAATCAAGAATCAAGAATTGATGATATCCAATCCAATTAGTAATCAAGAATCGAAGTGAGGCTCGTAGGAATCGATCGAATCTATAGACGTGATGTAATCTATTGATTACGTTTTCTTATCCATTAATGATTTGATACTAGATCGATGACGATTAATCGAGGTTTAAGGATCATTCGAAGAAACTAGGGTTTCTTCATCTCATCCTTTGTCCTTTCGATGAATCTCATTCAAATTATAGCCTCTAGTAAATTCAAGAATCGATCGTGGATCACTAATTAAGAGCAAACACAATCAAAAAAGCATCGCTCGAAACTAGGTTGCCGATTCTTCAATTTACAAGAGTTTACAAAACTTATAGGAATTAAGAATCGTTTCAAGATTTGTAACATCATCATCTATTGATTCTCTCGACTCCTTCACGAGCGGAGTTTTACTCGAACATCATAACAAGAAACACAATCAAGAATTGAGATCGAATCATGATGCAAGAATGTAAAGAAAGCAAGATTAAAGAATTTTCACCTTTATTATTCAACAATTCGTTACACTTCGCTCAAACACTACAAGAAATTGAGGAGAGAACGAGATCGTCGAATTGAGCATCGCATCGTCTTCGTGAGTCGCGGATCGTCTTGGATCACTTGCTCGGTTGAAGATCTGCTTCGCTCCAAAATGATGGTTGAATTCTCGCTTGATTTGTACTCGGTGTTCTTGATTTTTGGCTTTGGATTTTGAATTGGATTAGGGTTAGGGTTACAAGTTGTGTCACTCAACTTGTGTTGGGAAAATGGAGAACAACCTTGAGAGTGAAGCCTTAGGGTCCCTTTTATAGCCTTGATTAGGATTAGCTTCCTTTAGAAGCTAGGTTTAGTTTAGCTTCCCTTGTAAGCTTGGTAGTTAGGTAAAAACTTCTAGAGGTAGTTAGTTAGGCTTAGCTTCCTTCATAAGCTTGGAGGTTAGGGAGAAGCTTCTAGGCTTTAAGGTAGTTAAGTGGCTTGCTTAAGAAGCTTGAGAGTGATTAGCATGAACCCAAAGCCTTGCTGTTCTGACAGAATATTTTGGAGTTCTCTGGAAATTGCAGTAGCTTGAAGGGGTTCTGAAGCTGATAAGAGGAGACTGAAGTGAAGCTGCGCTGACGTCATGCTGACGTGGCCGCGGATCCGCCGCGCAAGCCCTGCTCTGGCAGCGGATCCGCGGCCATATGAAGGCTTCAGTGCATGATTTTCTGTATACTGCTTTCCGCTGACTTCTTGATATATTTCTGATATGTTGAATCTTATAATTCCCTCTATTTCATTGCCAGATCTCAAGTCTTGGAGTTGGCGTATTTTTATCAGCACTTTTAACTGTTTCGGCTTTTCTCCTGGAATTTCCTGCACAGATTCTCGAGACAAGTGTTGCGCTATACAAAGATAATGCGATGCAATGATACACACTCAATTTCCCTCAAAATGTCGGTTTTAGTATACAACACAAGTTATTTGGTATTTTACAGTCAATTTGTTAATATGTGTTATATTCATACCGAACACTTATAGATGAGTGCAAATGGTAGGGAAATTGACGTGTTAAAAATGCAATATTTTCGACTGATCAGGATCGCCGGCAAGGATCGACGGCAAGGCAGTGGGTGTACTTGGTGGTTATAGGGGTCGGGTTTGATTGTTGGGGTATGCGGGGAAAGAAGAGAGAGGAGGAAGGAGAAGGTGGAGATAGAAGCGGTGACGAGGGTGGTCGTCGGGGTGATCGGAGCTCCGGCGAGAATAGTTGCAGGGGCTCGAGTTGGGTGCAGGAGGTCGGGTTCTTGGTGCTCGGGTGAGGGTGGTGTCGGGTTGAGTGAGGGGAGAGGAAGAAGTCGTAGTGATAGGAATGGTGACGACGAGGAAAGGTCGACGGCGGTGAGGGGTCGACGGCGGCGAGGTATATGGGTTTTGGGTTCATGCAGGGTTTTGGGAGCTCGGGAATTGAGAGCGAGGAAGGCGATGAGATGGTCGAGGAGAGGAGGAGAGGCCGACGATGATGGGGGCATCGGGGGTGAGGCGAGGGTCAAGGCGGCTAGGGTTAAGGTCGCTGGGTTTTGAAGTCGAGGCGGCGGGCTTCTAAAAAAATGAAGAAGAGGAGGGAGAGACGTGGGTTTTAAAAAGGAGAGAGAGAGAGAAATAAATATAGAGAGAGAGAGAAAGATCGAGAGGAGAGAGAGGGGGAGAGAGAATTCTGTGAGAGAGAGAGAGAGAGAAAGAGATCGAGAGGAGAGAGAGAGGGAAAAATGCAGGGGGTTTAGTTTAAATAGGGTAAAAAAATATGAAAAGAAAATATAAGAGAATATTATATTGAAAGAGAGAGAGAACGAAACTGTTGATAGATTAGGATTTTATAAAGAATATATATAATTTATATGTGTGAAGAGAGAGAGAGAGAGAGCAGTTGAGGTTCTGTTAAGAATTTATTATATAAAAATATTTTTTTAGTTAAAAAAACTTTAGAAGGAATTAAAGAATATAATATTAGTACGTTTTGAGATTTTGGCAAATACAAAATTACTCCAAAACACGTCCGGGTCGGGTCTAAAAATTCGGTTTTAAAATATGAAAATATATGCGGCGTTCAAAATTCAAAATGAATGATCGGGTAACGAAAATGCATACCTCCAAGAACGGATGCACGTACGTGCGTGCAGCCATCCAAACACGTCCGTTTCACTGAACGGGACGAGAACAAGATGCGCGGATGCTACCACGGGGTTAGGGGTATCATGCAGGCCATGCAATGTATTTTTAAAATATTTTATGTGACTTAAAAAGTTATATTAAAATGCAGATGCTAGATAAAATGCGAGTATGCAATGTACAAATTAAAATGAAAGTGCACGAGTCTACGTAACAAGTCAGGGTAGATCATAAACATGAATCAAGACAGGTTTCAAGCAAGCGGGTCGGGTAGAATGCAAATACAGATGTAAAAATACTATTCGCACCCAAAACACAGTAAATCAGGAAAATACCATAAATAAAGAAATACGAGAACTGGAATTGGTATAAATGAACTAGGGTGTTACATTATACCCAACTACAAAAAGAATTTCGTCCTCGAAATTCCAAGAACAAGGAAAGATAAACAATCAAGAACTACAAGAATAGATGTGGAAACTTCTGTTGGATTTCGTCTTCTCGTTCCCAAGTTGATTCTCCATGCGAGCGATTTCCCCAAGAAACGAGTACGAGAGAGATAACCTTGTTCTTAAGAACCTTTTCCCTTCGATCCACAATCGGCATCGGTCGTTCCTCAAAGGTTAAATCTTCTCGTACAGTCAGCTCCGAATGATCCAGCACGTGTGTTTCATCTCGAACATATTTACGGAGTTGAGATACATGAAACACGTCATGAACATTCGCCAAAGATTGCGGTAAAGCCAATCGATACGCCACTTCTCCAATACGTTCCAAAATCTCGAAAGGCCCAACGAATCGAGGACTAAGCTTGCCTCGACTCCCAAAACGAATCACTCTTCTAGTCGGTGATATCTTCAAGAATACCATATCACCAACAGCGAACTCTAGAGGTCTTCTTGATATATCGGCCCAACTCTTATGCCGATCATGTGCTGCCTTTATATGATTCCGGATAGTGTTAACTTTCTCTACAGTCTGCACGTTCAAATCCGGTCCCAACAATCTTCGTTCTCAAATATCGTCTCAACAAACAGGTGAACGACACTTGCGATCATATAATGCTTCGAATGGAGCCATCTGAATAGTCGCATGAAAACTGTTGTTGTACGAAAACTCCACTAAGTGTAGATGATCCTCCCATGAACCCTTGAAGTCTAACATGCAAGCTCTCAACATGTCTTCAAAAGTTTGGATCGTTCTCTCCGACTGGCCATCCGTCTGGGGATGATAAGCTGTGCTAAACTTCAATCGAGTCCCCAAATTTTTCCTGTAAACTCCTCCAGAAGTGTGATAAGAAACGGGTGTCACGGTCGGACACGATGCTCACCGGTACTCCATGCAATCTTACAATCTCCTGCCTGTACCGTTCTGCCAATGCTTCCATTGATTGACCAACTCGAAATGGTATGAAATGAGCTGCCTTGGTCAATCGATCAACAATCACCCAAACTGCATTGTTGCCCTTTGGACTTCGCAGTAAAGCTGTCACGAAATCCATGGTTATATGTTCCCACTTCCATTGAGGAATCGGAAGTGGTAGCAATAAACCAGCAACCCTTTGATGTTCAACCTTAACTTGCTGACACACCAAGCACTTTGCTACAAAGCGAGCAATCTCCCTTTTCATGCCTTCCCACCAGAAATGCTGTCTTAGATCGCGGTACATCTTCGTGCTTCCAGGATGTACGGAATACGCGGAACGGTGTGTCTCCTTCATAACTTCTTCCCGAATGTCTCCTTTTGGCATACACAAATGGCTACCATGCCGCAGCGAACCATCTTCATGAATCAACAAGTCCGCTTCAACTTGTTCTCAAAACTTCTGAAATCTTGGGTCCTGTGACTGCGCTGGTTTAATATTATCGATCAACGACGACTGTACTTGCAGCTGCATCAAAACACATCCCAATCCTTCCCCAGATGCATCGCTGTGAATCACCAATCCTCCAGAACCGTCTGTACTTGCAGCTGCATCAAAACACATCCCAATCCTTCCCCAGATGCATCGCTGTGAATCACCAATCCTCCAGAACCGTCTGGTATGGTCAAACTAGGAGCGGTTATCAATCTCTGCTTCAATGTCTCAAAACTGACACACATTTATCCGCGTGGCGCCCTTTTACTAGAAGAACTGGAGCTCCCCAAGATGAATTGCTGCTGC
Organism: Agapanthus africanus; assembly: GCA_030015575.1. Taxonomy (NCBI): domain Eukaryota; kingdom Viridiplantae; phylum Streptophyta; class Magnoliopsida; order Asparagales; family Amaryllidaceae; genus Agapanthus; species Agapanthus africanus. The sequence continues at coordinate 372,606,032 of JASDDO010000012.1, forward strand.
GAATCCAGCCCTTCTCAAGTAATTGACTTCTTCCAACTCCATTGGTGCCATTGGATAATACGCCTTTGAGATTGGCGCTGCACCAGGAACAAGGTCGATCGCGCACTCTACATCTCGTTTCGGCGGTAAACTCGAGATGTCTTCGAACACGTCTATGAAATCTCAAACTACAGCTGGCGCTTCAACTTCCATTGACGAAAGAATATTGTTTGTCGGCCTAGCCCTAAACTCGACTGGTCCGACAGAACAGCTTCTTCCAGCAAAATAAACTCTGAAAGTCTGGGAATCTGGAAAATCACTTTCTTTGCCCTACAATCAATGTGAGCGTGGAAAGTGAGACCATCAATTTCCAAGACAACTTCATAACTTCCGGTTATCAAACACCAAGAAATCTGCGAATAACTCCCGTCCGCAAGTAACTACAGAACAATCCTTATATTCTCTACTAGTTATGATCTTCCCATTCCCAGTGCGTATGTCCCAACAACTAGACAGGGTCGTGCAAATAATCGAGTGTGTAGCAGTACTCTTGGACGACACAAAACAATGGGATGCACTAGAATCGAATAATGCTAATGCGGGAAAAATCACGAACAAGTAGGATACCTGAAACAACTTCATCTGAATCCTTGGCCTCTTCAGCCGTCAGGGTAAGGCTCGAGCTTGATTGGATCCCTGAGTTAACTGCTCCTGCTCCCGAAACTGCTTCTGCGGTGTCTTCTGAACATCATCTTTCATGCGAAGCTTCGATGGACAAGTATCAGTGGTATGATCAGCTGATCCACAAATAAGACAAATTCCAAGTCTCCTTCGGCAATCTCTCCAGAAATGACCCGGTCGTTGGCAGTAATCGCACAACACCCTTCCTTTTTGCTTGGGCAAAACTGGCTTCTTCATTGGTGTAACGCCACGCCTATTCACCGGAATACTTCTGCGTATATGCGCTAGGTTTGGTGTAAATGCCAGCTTCTGTACCACAACTACCTGCTACTGCGTACCCTCAGTCTTCAATGATAAACTCTGCTGCTCTCTGGCTGCTTTAAGCACTTGCGAGAAAGTGGTCAATCCCAGAGATATGATGTGCCTCTGGATTTCCACGTCCAAATTGCGCATAAACCTTCGTGCCCTATCAGCTTCTTTGGCCACCAAAGGTCCAGCGAAACGACTGAGCCGTGTCCACTCAGCCGCATGTGCATCCACGGATCCGCCATTCTGCTTCAAACTGATAAACTTTTCTTCCATTTCATCCAAGAAGCTCTACGAGAACGTTGCCCAACTGATCGGTTTGGGCAAACGGGTCTCCTCTACAAGCCACCATTCACGGGCATAGTCTACCAATTGGATGCGTACTACATCCACTCTCTTGTCCTCTGGAATCTGTGCTGCAACGAGCAAATTCTCCGTAACGACTAGCCACTGCTCTGCTGGAAACGGCTCTTCCAGACCAGTGAAAACGGACGGACCAAGTCTCCTGAAATCTGCCACGGTACCCACACGCTCTATTGATTTGGCCACAACATTGTTTACGGACTGCTGGACGGTCCGCAAACCTTCCTGAAAAGCTTCGGCTTGCCGCTGGTTCAGCTCAGTCTGCTGGTTTTGGTTCTCTAGCAAGCCACGAATTACTCCAAGTAAGGCGGCGTCATCCACACGTCTCTGGTACGTCTTCAAACTTCTGTCCGTCATGATTCTGCAACCAATACACCAAAGAGGATTAATATGATGAACAAGATTCAAAATTTGCGATGAATGATGACCATGAATCAAGGATATGAATCAAGACTAGAACTCCAAGTTACTTAAATAGAGTACCGCATTGTAACCATGCCGCGGTACATAGTTACAATCACATAACTCCACTCAAGTAGCCCAAATCCTAGACATAAACAATAGGGAACCAAAAGTTTCAAGTCGAGATGCAAAGAGGTTTGTATATCGTCAAGGTAAGGATCAGGAGGAAGTTAAGATTCAAGAATGGCAAGATGGTAAAGTGGCAGGACATGTTCCTAATCACGAGTATTCTGATTCGTGTATTGGGTCAAACACCCAACTACAAAAGAATCAAACCCGATTAACCTAGATCCTATCGCTCTGATACCAAACAAACCCTGTCACGCCCTGCTTCCCAGAGTGCGCTAAGATAGGCACATGACAGAGCCAACCATGCTACCTGTATAAGTCGACGTTAGACACCCCACATGATGCGGGAAGGCGGAATAAGTAAAACAATCATTTTGTTTAAGGTAACATCGACTAACTTTACGGATCTTTGCTAAACCCTAACTAACAAACTATCTAGAAGTGCTAAACTACTAGGATAGATGATTATACCTCAAGATACTAGTCCTTCTTATTCTTGTTGTTCACCTCCTCGTCGGCCTCCTCGATGTGATAGAAGATCCACCCGAGAGTTCCTCCTCCAAGCTTTAACCTCTCACTTGAGGTAACTAAGTGGCTAGGATTGCTAATCCAAGTGACCTAGAAGATATAGAAGTGGATTAAGGATCTATTAGTCTTACTAACCCTTAGGATCTCAACACATGAGAGGATTAGGGTTAGGTTTAAGAAGAGGAGAGCTTGAGGAGAGAGAATGTGTTTGTGAGAATGAAATGAATTATAACTCAATTCTATATTTATATGAAGCATAATCATTTATCAAATAAATCATATATGATAATTACAACCATACTTCATTTAATACAATCAATGAATCATCACATGAGTCATTAAGCAATAAATGCTTCATTAACTCATTTGGATGAATCATCTCATGAGTCACTAATTCATTTAATGCAATTTACACCTAAGCTCTCCACCTCATCTTTCTTCTAGAAGCTTCTCGACTAATTACGAGAATGCCCCTCCCATCCGTAAAACACGGATATTCTGAGACTGCATAAATCCAATAATCCAATACTAGAATCTAGCTTAAACTAAAGCCTGCTAGTATAATCTGTCCGAACATCATACGTGCACAAGTACACGTATATGTCCGAACCCTGTCGTAAAACCATACGACCTCTATATCGTTTCGCCTGAAGCAAGGAAACTCTCTGTGTGGGACTCTAAAGACTCGACACTACGCTGGCAGTGGGTTTAACCACAGGCCGCAAGCGGCACTAGTTGTACGTAACGGTCCCCAAGTGATAAGAAGGCCAATGAGGAAACCCATCCGAACTCCTACTGTGCCTGATGTGACAATCTCCGTACAGTCTGGTCTGTTCGTCTAAGACTATCGCATATCGGGCCTAGGGGCGGCAAGCGTCAGTCCCCTAAAAGCTGTATAAGTCGTGTCGGAGGGAAGCCCGTTACACCTTGAGAAGCTACTGGAAATCCTACCAGTAAATCTCGTTTGCCCTGGCCAGGGAATTTGCGTAATGGCTCTCCAAACACAGTGCGATATCAACTCCCAATACCGGGAGAGACGAATCCTATCTAACCGCCACTGCCTCTAAGTGCTTCGGGACTGCACCCAACTGCTACCTGTTTGCACGATTCCTTTGAGCCGTGGTAGGGTAGCAATCTAAGAACAGTGGGAACACACTCGAGACGAAGCAGCAGTATCAAGTCAACGGACTATGCTGTACTCATGTCACATGGGAACTGTTAACTGACGATGGGTATAATACCAACCAACAGTTCCCTGCGAGTCATGTCCGGTGTACCCGTAACCCAACGAGCACCTGTATACTATCTCCAGTACAACGTACTAATGGCTGTAGGACAGACCATTTCCCCTGCTGGGATGAGAAGCGTACACACTAGTCTACTCTGGAGTATCGATGCCCAGCCTCGATAATCCTACGACTAGGGACCTGAAAAACGATGTGCTTGTAGACTACCCAGCCCCCACTAGTGTGACTGCCATCACAACGCTAATAGTCAAGCAAGATCCTATGGGCTCTATCAATATGTATTCGCGATATGCTAAAAGAAACATATACACATATTAAGATAGATATAAACCAAGTAACATACTACTATATTGAGCAAGACTGTTAATACAACTGTGAATATCCCAAGCCTCCATTAAGTAAAATACAAGCTAGTATGATACAACAATGGCCCCTAGGGCATATACACTAACAATCTCCCACTTGCACTAGGGCCATGTACTAGCGTATCGAAGATCTATCATCTCGAATAGCCTGTCGAACTGTGTCTGAAGTAAGGCCTTTGTGAATGGATCCGCAGTGTTCTCCTCTTTAGCAACTCTCCGGACCTCGATCTCCTGGCGATCTATGATCTCCCTGATCAGGTGATACCGCCTTAAGATGTGTCCGGACTTCTGATGGGACCTGGGTTCCTTTGCTAAAGCTATAGCCCCATTGTTGTCACAATACAGAGGTATTGGATCAACAATGGATGGAACCACCTGAAGTTCTGTGAGGAACTTCTTCACCCAGACTGCTTCTTTTGCGGCATCGCAAGCAACTATATACTCCGCTTCCATCGTCGAGTCAGCAACAGTGTCCTGCTTGGAACTCTTCCAGCACACCGCCCCTCCATTGAGGGTAAAGACATAACCTGACATGGACTTGGAGTCATCCTTGTCACTCTGGAAGCTGGAGTCAGCAAAAGCCTCGATCTTGAAGTTTTTTCCGCCGTAAACCAAGAACATATCCTTAGTCCTTCTCAGGTACTTGAGAATGTTCTTTACTGCTATCCAGTACTTCTCCCCTGGGTCTGACTGATACCGGCTTACCACGCTCAGTGCGTAAGCTGCATCTGGTCTGGTGCACAACATCGCATACATTATAGAGCCTACCGCAGAAGCGTAGGGTATAATCAACATGCGATCCCTTTCCAAATCAGTCTTGAGAGACATTTCTTTGGAGAGGGTGATTCCGTGACAAGCCGGCAAATTACCGCGCTTAGAATCTTCCATACTGAATCCTTTCAGTATAGTGTTGATATACCTGGACTGCGAAAATCCCAATATCCTCTTAGATCTATCACGACAGATCCGGATCCCCAGAATGTAAGAGGCATCACCCAGGTCTTTCATGGAGAACCTGTGTGACAAGAATCCTTTGACAGATTGTAGCATAGGAATGTCATTTCCTATCAAGAGAATGTCATCCACGTACAAGACGAGGAATACGACAGTTCGTGCTACAATTTTACTATATATACATGGTTCATCTGGATTTTTGATAAAGTCATATTCTTTGACCATTTCATCAAAACAGATGTTCCAACTCCGCGATGCTGGCTTTAGTCCATAAATGGACTTAACCAACTTGCACACTTTCCCGCTGCTCCCACTCTGATTGAAACCTTCTGGCTGATCCATATAGACGCATTCTTCTAAATTACCATTTAGAAAAGCCGTCTTTACGTCCATCTTCCAGATCTCATAATCATGGAAGGCAGCAATGGAAAGAAGGATCCGAATGGATTTGAGCATAGCCACTGGAGAAAAAGTTTCGTCATAGTCCAAACTAGGTCTTTGACGAAAACCCTTTGCAACAAGTCTAGCCTTATAGGTTTCCACATGTCCATCTACACCAATCTTTTTCTTGAAGATCCACTTGTATCCTATGGGTTTTACCCCATCTGGAGCAAAGTCCAAAGTCCATACTTTGTTGGTGTACATGGACTCCATCTCGGTCCGCATTGCATCTAGCCATCTTACTGAGTCACCACTCTGGATGGCCTGCTGGAAGCTAGTAGGTTCATCATTATCAATGACGCAATCCTCTCTATCCCCGTCTATGAGAAAACCGTAGTATCTCTCAGGCGGATGAGACGGCCTACTATTCCTGCGGAGGTGTGCGGGAATGTCCTGTTCTTCTTGAACTTCTGGTTCTACCAAACTTTCAGTAGTAGTTTGTGGTTCTGGAATTTCTACCAGTTCTATTGCGCTCCCACTTGTTTCCTTTTCTAAAAACTGCTGTTCTAGAAAATGGGCATTACAAGAAACAAACCTTTTGTTCCTCTGCGTAATAGAAGAAATATCCCTTAGAGTTCTTTGGATATCCCACAAACTTACACTGTACTGATCGTGCCTCGAGTTTGTTGCATGCTGCTTTTTAACAAAAGCTGGACTTCCCCATATCTTCAGATACTGAAGATAGGGTTTCTTCCCACTCCACATCTGATATGGTGTGGTAGGCACTGTCTTGGTAGGAACCCTGTTCAAAAGATATGCAGCTGATTCTAGCGCATAACCCCAAAAAGATCGCGGTAACTCAGCATTACTCATCATGGAACGTACCATATCCAATAGGGTTCGGTTCTGTCTCTCCGATACACCGTTATGTTGTGGAGTGTATAGAGGAGTAAGCGGAGAGAGAATTCCTTTCTCTTTTAGGTAACCCAGGAACTCGGCACTTAAGTATTCACCACCTTGATCAGATCTTAGTGTCTTGATACTTTTGCCGGTTTGGTTTTCTACTTTATTCTTATATTCTCGGAATTTCTCAAAGGCCTCGGATTTATGTTTCATCAAGAAAATGAATCCATACCTAGAGCAATCATCCTTAAAAGTAATGAAATATGAAAAACCGCCTCTTGCATGTGTAGACATTGGACCACATACATCGCTGTGTATGGGTCCTAAGAGCTCGCTCGCTCTTACTCCATGTCCAGTGAATGGAGTCTTTGTCATCTTTCCTTTGAGACATGATTGACAAGTGGCATAAGATTGATATTCGAACGGATCTAAATATCCTTCTCTATGTAACTTAGTTAACCTTGTCTCATTGATGTGACCTAGTCTACAATGCCATAAGAAAGCCTGATTTATATCTGAAGACTTTCTTTTTAGTGTGTTCTGGACATTGAAAATCTGTAATTGGTTTAAAACGTATATACCGTTATCTAGTGTACCGGACCCAATCAAACCATAATTAAGGTGGATGTTAACAACATCGCTTACAAACAAGAAATCATAACCTTCTTTTGATAACAACGATACTGATATGATATTACACGTTAAACTAGATACACAAAAACAGTTGCGCAAAACCAAAATATATCCACTCGTCAATCCAAGGTGATAATCTCCTCCGTTAGCAACCGGGAGGGTCATATCACCAACCTTCAGCACTCTACGGTTTCTCGGTGCCTGCAATGAATTGCACATATGAGATCCTGATTCGGTATCCAATACCCAGGAAGTAGGGTTGATTGACAGACAATTTTCAATTACAAACACACCTGAATCCGAAACCATAACTTACCTCGGGTCCTGGTTCTTGGCAATCCAAGCTTTGCAATCTTTCTTCCAATGGCCTTTCCTATGACAGTGGAAGTACTCGTCCTTTGCCACTACTTGCACCACAACCTTTGCCTTTCCCTAGACTCCTACCTTACCAACACCACCTCTCGGTTTGGTAGCGGCCTTCTTCTTCCTTCCTTTGGCCCTTACCTTGGACCTGGAAGAAGAAGCACCACGAACAAACATAGTGGGTGTTTCCCTTGCCTTCTGCAAGGTGCCCTCTGCACTCCTCAATATGTTAAGGAGTTCTGGAAGTTCAACTTCTTTACCTTGAATGTTGAAATTCAAGATAAACTGGGCATAGGTGGAAAGAAGGGACTGGAGAATCAAGTTTGTATACAGCTCGTTCTCTAATGTTGTCACGAGGTCTGTGAGCTCTTCAATATAGCCAATCATCTTAAGGACATGTTCCCCTACAGATGATCCGACGGCCATCCTCGACTGAAACAAGTTCTTCGAGGTCTCGTATCTAGCTATACGTGATTGCTCTCCATACAGTTCCTTGGTGTGGAGAAATATGGATTCTAGATCCATATTCTCGTGCCTCCTCTGATGTTCATTATTCATAGAGGCAAGCACGATGCACTTGGCCTTCGTGCGGTCTAACTCCCAGGTCTTGCGGATTTCCTTATTCGCGAACTGGATTCAGGACCTGGGACGGCAGGGGCCTTTGTAGTAAGGACATACCCCAATTTGTCATAGGTAATAACCATCTTAACATTCCGGAACCAATCTTTATAGTTTGGCCCTGTCAAAATATTTTTATCTAATAATAACTTAAGGCATGTCATGTTCTGGGTCGCTGCAATGAGAGAGAGAGGGAACACTTTATCATGATGCTTTTGCAAGTTTAGAATGGTTTTTAGTTTATCTAAACAGGATGGCTCCCACTGTTTCTCGAATCCCTCCTCAAACCGTAAAGGAAGAACTAGTCAGGACTATTCTCACCGTTCAATACTTGCTTAACCGTTCAGCCAGGCCGATGTCGGTACTTCGAGGGAGGTTTTACGACGCTTTCGCGAAGTTCCTTAATTAAATAACCTCTTTTCTCTGGGGGCGTAGCCCCGCTGACACCTTTCTCAACACCTACTTGGTTTATAGTATTTATCGTTAAGTGAAAAAATCTCCTGATGAGTAGCATATACTCACAGTAGGATCGGGATCCAAATATCATCGTGTGATAAAGATGAAGGGATCCTACCAAAATTATCACACTCCAAATGGTATGCAATCTCATAGCAAGTTTCAGTTTCTTTAGAAACTCCCGATATGGATTTCTGCCCCATGCTCTTATGACCTTGGCATTGGTCAAAATGTCATAGGTCACATGTCAAGTTCTATCCATCATTATCTTGTTAATTTGAACCCATCCGTACATACCCCTGACGTTGGCCAAATGGCAGTACGACTGTCCCAAACTAACTCATCTATCTATGCAACAAATGAATACCCAGCAGCTACCAAACACTATGCCTTGGCGATGGTCAAAATACATAGCTTGAATACTACTGAATACCCAAATGAAATGACGGAGGGCTACGAATGGTTTTGGCGAAACCGTGAACGTAGTGAACTTGATATGATCGAAGGAACCTGATAGCTTTTAAAAGGAGTGGTTTAAGCTCCGCAATTAAAAAAATATCTTCTGTTTTAAAATAACCGAGTGGTTTCTTTTAAACTGTTCCAACGATTCAACTTTGGTTTATTTTCATTGCATTAATATAATGCGTCCCATCAATTAACCTATCATTGCAAAAAACAACGAAAATACAACGTCGTCTTATGCCATCCGCATTCGCCACTGGGCCCCGTCATTCACCCGTTGGGTTACTTAACTAACGACAGAGCAGGAGCTGAGCTAGCGCGGGTGCAAAACATAAGTGACGCCTCCTAGATATCATATATAGATATTGTACATTCGTCAGACGCAATAATAGGCATTCCAGATCACAGATAAACATATTGGATTTTCTAGGAATCCGCATTCTTTTTGAGCCTGCAAAGAAAGACGAATTACATAGTCGCGATGAATAGCCAAAACCCCATCCTAGACCCTTGCGGGTACGGCAAACTACCCGCCAAGTACCCGAAGTGAAGCGGTCTCCCTCAACGACATGAGTAGGCCACTAAACACTTCAAAGTACACGGTAGTTTGTGCACCCCACCTTGGGTCTATTCTGGGAGCAGAAAACAGTAAATGAAATAATACAACGGTGGCTACAATCTCAACCCGGATGTGCCCCGCAAAAGAATATTACAACAAATTACAATTTACATTTGAATAAAAGAAACACTCATCTCACATCCCCGGCTATCCATTCACGACAATCCAACAAGTTCATATTCACAAACCAGTAAAAACCATTACAGAAATGTGCAATCCCCTGCTAACCGACATACTAGCAGTTAGGGGAGGTTTACGAACACATTAATCACAACATAGATATAATCAAGTTAGCCAAACATCTTAGAATTTCGATCAAGCAACATAAATGAATCTACTCCAAACAATTCTCTGTGCACATAAAACCTGAGCATAAACAAATCATCCCAGAAAATACAACATCAACACAGAAAAATAACTGAGCAAGTTTGGGTTGACTCGGTGTCAACTCGGCCGCGGATCCGCGGAGGATCGCTTGGATCGGCGGCGGTTCTGCGGTGGTATGGTCGAGTCACGATCCCAAATTTCTTCACAATTCTTAAAAAACCCTGCTTGTATTTTTAAGGGTCCCTGAAAAATTTTTAGACCCCGTTTTAAAATCGGCAGAAACTATGTGAAAACGTCGTATTTTCGGGTTCGTTTTGCGATCGAATTTCTAACGACTTTGCTAACATGTTAGTTATGGTTTAGCTAGGCTCTGATACCACTGTAAGTCGACGTTAGACGCCCCACATGATGCGGGGAGGCGGAATAGGTAAAACAATCATTTTGTTTAAGGTAACATCGACTAACTTTACGGATCTTTGCTAAACCCTAACTAACAAACTATCTAGAAGTGCTAAACTACTATGATATATGATTATACCTCAAGATACTAGTCCTTCTTGTTCTTGTTGTTCACCTCCTCGTCGGCCTCCTCGATGTGATAGAAGATCCACCCGAGAGTTCCTCCTCCAAGCTTTAATCTCTCACTTGAGGTAACTAAGTGGTTAGGATTGCTAATCCAAGTGACCTAGAAGATATAGAAGTGGATTAAAGATCTATTAGTCTTGCTAACCCTTGGGATCTCAACACATAAGAGGATTAGGGTTAGGTTTAAGAAGAGGAGAGCTTGAGGAGAGAGAATGTGTTTGTGAGAATGAAATGAATTATAACTCAATTCTATATTTATATGAAGCATAATCATTTATCAAATAAATCATATATGATAATTACAACCATGCTTCATTTAATACAATCAATGAATCATCACATGAGTCATTAAGCAATAAATGCTTCATTAATTCATTTGGATGAATCATCTCATGAGTCACTAATTCATTTAATGCAATTTAAACCTAAGCTCTCCACCTCACCTTTCTTCTAGAAGCTTCTCGACTAATTACGAGAATGCCCCTCCCATCCGTAAAACACGGATATTTTGAGACTGCATAAATCCAATAATCCAATGCTAGAATCTGGCTTAAACTAAAGCCTGCTAGTATAATCTGTCCGAACATCATACGTGCACAAGTACACGTATATGTCCAAACCCTGTCGTAAAACCATACGACCTATATATCGTTTCGCCTGAAGCAGGGAAACTCTCTGTGTGGGACTCTAAAGACTCGACACTACGCTGGTAGTGGGTTTAACCACAGGCCGCAAGCGGCACTAGTTGTACGTAACGGTCCCCAGGTAGATGTCGATAAGAAGGCCGATGAGGAAACCCATCCGAAATCCAACTGTGCCTGATGTGACAATCTTCGTACAGTCCGGTCTGTTCGTCTAAGACTATCGCATATCGGGCCTAGGGCGGCAAGCGTCAGTCCCCTAAAAGCTGTATAAGTCGTGTCGGAGCGAAGCCCGTTACACCTTGAGAAGCTACTGGAAATCCTACCAGTAAATCTCGTTTGCCCTGGCCAGGGACTTTGCGTAATGGCTCTCCAAACACAGTGCGATATCAACTCCCAATACCGGGAAAGACGAATCCTATCTAACCACCACTGCCTCCAAGTACTTCGGGACTGCACCCAACTGCTACCTGTTTGCACGACTCCTTTGAGCTGTGGTAGGGTAGCAACCTAAGAACTGTGGGAACACACTCGAGACGAAGCAGCAGTATCAAGTCAACGGACTATGCCGTACTCATGTCATCTGGGAACTGTTAACTGACAATGGGTATAATACCAACCAACAGTTTCCTGCAAGTCTTGTCCGGTGTACCCGTAACCCAACGAGCACCTGTATACTATCTCCAGTACAACGTACTAATGGCTGTGGGACAGACCATTTCCCTTGCTAGGATGAGAAGCGTACACACTAGTCTACTCTAGAGTATCGATGCCCAGCATCGATAATCCTACGACTAGGGACCTGAAAAAGGATGTGCTTGTAGAATACCCAGACCCCACTAGTGTGACTGCCATCACAACGCTAATAGTTAAGCAAAATCCTATGGGCTCTATCAATATGTATTCACGATATACTAAAAGAAACATATACACATATTAAGATAGATATAAACCAAGTAGCATACTACTATATTGAGCAAGACTGTTAATACAACTGTGAATATCTCAAGCTTCCATTAAGTAATATACAAGCTAGTATGATACAATAATGGCCCCTAGGGCATATACACTAACAACCTGTAGATAGGAAATATCCATCCACAGTCACATTACGGCTGTAGAGATATCAAGAACGGTAAAATAAACTATCTAACACATGTCCATAAGCCAGAATAAACGAGTCATGAAATAAAATAATGCAGAAGCAAAAGATCCAAGTACAATAATAAACGGGAATGTACGTCCCAAAATACGGGCTCACATCAGGAATAAAAATACTGAAAGGAAACTAAACTAATAACGGGTCCTCACTGCTCGGCCTGTTGATCAAAATACTCCTGGACTGCCTGCCGCAAAGGTAAAGGATCTGTGCCATGCAAAACCCAGACGTCAGTACATCATAACTGTCACGACCCGAAAATACGGAACATGACCGGCACTTAAACTACGAACGTCTCGAGGCGTACATAATCTAAGTAAACCGAAGACCCAGAAATCCAAACCAAGAAAAGTAGTAGAGTGCAGGAAAAACCAACTTAAAGCAAGTAATTTCAATAGCATAAGCCGAATTATGCGGTTTTTAAAACATCAAAAAAATTTACTGAAAATTTCGGCAGAGTCTCCTTTGTAAATATTGGCCCCCAAACGGGATACAACATGAATAGTATACGAAATCAAGAAAAAGGCATCCCCAAGCGGGAGCTAGCTCTTCGTCAATCGACGGTCACAACCACACAAGCAATATAATATACAACGCCAACGGCGAGGATCAAAACTCAAAGGAAACTCAAAACCACCAGAAATATAACGAGCGACTCTAAGGTTGAAAGAATAAACAACACTGGTCTCTATCTCAATAAATACAGGTTTGGTTGATGGAATTTACTAGGTACAACGGAATAATATTATACAAGGTAATATGATGGGTACGATACAAGAAAAACCCACCTACTAGCAAGTCACCCGAATGAAACTGAGCCCGCAAAGCCGTAATGAAACCTGTACGGCAAACCTGCAAGAAACTGGGGCACAACGGGGGTGAGTTGCCAACTCGTGAATAGAAAAACATCTACGCACAGAAATCGCATAAATAACGCAACCTAGGTCAATGATCATAATATATCCTCAAGTATATGAATAACACGTAGCCTATAACAAGGCTAGGGTAAATATCTAACCCGAGTGTAAACTCATGTGCCCGTGTCAGTGCCTCAGGTAGCAATATATCATATGAGTGAGGTATGAATGCATGAAAACAGAATACATGTAAATGAAGAAACTGTTTTCATAAATTAGTGAGATTTCTATACTTTTAAAGTGAGGTATCATAAATGAAATCAGTATCAACCGTGTCTAGCATCGACACAAAACATAAATCTCACTGTCTCGAAATATCAATATCTCAATCTCAATATCTAGGGCGCCGTCAGTCCAGACCGGCCCCTACCATCCATCTCAAGACCACGACGGTATCCTCCGGATATCCGACGCGTTGGGTAATATCACCGGTAGGTAATCTGTCCCCTGCCAGGCTCAACGTCAACACCACATTCATCTTGCCCCGGGGTACCATACCGGGTCCACCATGTACCCGAAACGGTTCCTCCACTCCTCGAATCGGGTCTCGAAATCCATCAGCAAACTCATGGTGGACGATTCATACATCATAGGAAAACCGCACTTTTTATTTTAAAAGAGAGAAAAGGTTTATTTATGTTTTTGCGGTTTTCCTCCAAATCCAGAAAATCTCATGGAAATCCGAATCTAAAACCTCAGTAACACGTAAAATAGTGAATATATGCATGAGAATTCATGAATGCGGCATAACGATGAATAACAGTATGCATGAAGTGACAAGTAATAACTACGATATCTAAGCTGGCATATAAGGTAAGTACACTAATATTATGTCAAACTACTAGCTATCTAGCTAAGTTAAGCAATAATATTTTCTAAGGTGTACGTGATATGGCAATTACCGATGAAGATGTGTGTGAGCCGGCAATTTAGTGTGCGTGGTACATACGCATCATCGGTAATGGTGCTGGTGTCCTAACAGCATAATGTCAACAATGCAATATGAAATAACAATGTAAATATGCGATGCGGAGCGAGCAACCAAAATGAGCGGGAGCTAAAAACTAGACGCAACTATAACTAATTTGCATTAATCTAATATAAGTCCTACAAATGGTGCCATTTGAAATATCACGAACCGCGGGGTTTTGAAAATAGGGCTACGGTGGTTTTTAAGAAAGGATACGTCTTTTGAAAAATCCGTAGATCCCTTGACCTGTCTTTTAAAATACCCACGATCCGCTAGTTTTGAAATAGGTAGGAGTCTAATCTAATCTAACAACTACACTAAACTATACGGCTGAACTAACAAGCTGAACTACAGGTAAGGAAACCGCCTAACATCTGAGTCGATCCATATACATACCTGTATATGTATAGTCGGTGATCCCGCCTCAATAATATCATATCCGATACCATATCTATAATCAGGCATCCCAAGTCAAGAATGCGGATCAATCATCAATATAGCTCGTACGTAAATCCGTCGTACGGCATCCCAAATCTGGGTACGGGTCAATATCACATTCATCCTACTATTCACCTAGTATCCTCTTTATCCAAGATCATAGTCTAGGGTACTGACCTATGTCTTGCACAATACTGATACCGCCTAAGTATGCATGGACGTGTGTGAAACACTACGTCAAGGACCTGCTACAACGTCATGTCGTATCTCAAATACGAACCCTGCTAGGTCACCGAATTCACAACCTCAATACAAATCTCATCGACTCATCTCAAACCCAAATATCATCCTCAAATCCGTATGTGAACACATAGTCCCATACCCATGTGAACACATAACTATATTTTCCGTAAAGCACAAAAGAAGAAAGAAAGTATGCAAGTATGGGTTGGTGTGTGCATGTGTAGTGCGACCATTACTCTAGGGTTTCACGACACTAAATCATCCAAGAACACCAAATATCCATATTATCATCAATATACTCAAACAATATATAAACAATATATATATGTGTGTGTATACGTATTCGTATACATCACCACGAATTGCGGGGGTGCTATACGCCATCCACCCGACTTCTCTCTGTAGATATAAATCTACTCACCTGGTCCTCGCCCGCCGGTGCCGACGTCGCCACGCGCTTTCTTGTCGTCTCGAAATCCACATGGGGTTACCTACATATCATAACACACCATATCGCATTAAAACTAAATTCGAAATCGAAACGGCATACGAAAATCAAATCGGCACGCGTATCACGCATAGGTCCAAACCTATCGCCTACACATGCAAGAATAGTCAAACCAACTCTCGATGTCGATGTACAAACGTCAAACCATCGAGAAAAATCCAATCACACTCATTTGCACATTCACGAACACTAATTTTAATATAAACCAGGTTAAAACTCACAAAAACCCCAATTTCACTTAGAAAGTCATTTTTCCGAAAATCTAGCAAGCACAATTCGCCGTTTTTGTACAAAACATGACGTTTAAATGAATGTAGCGGCCAATATACTTATTAAATATCTTAAATAAGTCATATAAACAATTCCCGGAATTTAATCTCATTAAATTCCAAAAACCCTAATATTCTAGTTTACAAAATACCTAAAATTTAACAATTTCAAAGCAAAAATGCACAAACTACAATCTAGGTTGGATTTCCATGATCCTAAGCATTAAACCACACTTAATAAAGTTAATGAAGTCATGAAAACCCTAAACACATTTTTAATCCCAAGTATTTAACCAATTTCAAAAACCTAGTAAGCAAATTAGCAAATTAACACAATTTTAAACTAACCATTAGCACAAGCTACTAATCTTGTATTAACATGACAAAAGCCTAAATATAACACACAACCATACACTAATTTTACAAAACCCTAACTTGCATTCAAATTCATAACTTGAATTCCAAAACTTGCAATTAAACTCACATATCCAAATTAACACTTAATTAAATTAGCTTAAGACATTAGTAACAAATTAAGCAACAAAAATGTTTAGAATTATACCCAAAACATATGAAGATCCACAAGCACACACATAGCCTCCCAAATTGGAATCTTGTTCCCTAGATCCATGCAATTTTGGCTAAGCTAAAATGGGTAGGAGTCGGATTTGGGTTTTGGGATTTTTTTGATGGATTTTGGGGCAATTTTTTGAAGAAGTTTTGAAGAGAAAAGAGAAGGGGAATGTGGGGGGCTGTTGCTGCTGTAGGAGGGACGGGGGGTCGGCTGAATTGGAGTGGGAGAGGAGAGAGAGGGAGGTAGAGAAAGTGGGGGTGAAAGTCAAGGTCAACCAAAGTCAAAAGTCCACCTAATTCACCCATTTTCTTTTCTTTTCTTTCATATCTTTTCCTATGAAAATCAAGTGGGGAAAAATATGGTGGCTGCTGAATTCAGCCATGGGGAGGAGTAAGTGGGGGTGTGTGGGTGTGGGTACGGGTGTGGGGTGATGAAAAATGATAAATACAATACCCCAAACATCCATTTACGCTAAAAAAAAGCCTTTTTTTCTTCAATAATTTCTAAACCGTTTTGGCAAATAATTTCGTTCCAAAAAACCACATGATAAAATTTTATTTAATGTTTTATGATGCACAAAATTTGTTTCAACTCATTCCAGTTTGTAATTTTCCCTAATTAAATGTATTAGTGACGGCTTAAATAATAATAAAATAATATTTTTTTCAGAAAATTTGAAATTTCACCAGCGGCTCAATAAACACCAAATAATAGCAATTACATAGCTAGAATATGTATATTTAATTTTTATAATAAGATATTTGTATTTTGACTTTTTACAGAAAACCCCCTTATTTTACCGATTTTTTCGAAATTTCACCGAAACGATTTTCAAAACGTTACAATAACATCAATAATTCTAAGCAAGAAGGATTAAATGAGATATGCAGGCATGAAGTATGAACAGTAACAAGTCACCAATAACAGGTAAACAGTAACATGAATATATATATCAGTGAACAGAATATAAACAGGTGAAGTGCAGTGAGTAGTCTAAACTGTGCTATAGGGCTATCTACTCTAAAGTTATTCAAAATCAATTAATGTATTGCTCATCGTAACCCATCGGTCTATGCCCCGTTCATTCCCCATGGGACCACGGTAAAATGATGTAATAGACTGTGAGTCTATGACCCGTTCATTCCCTACGAGACCACGGTAAAATGATATAATAGCCCTTTGAGTTACGTTCAGCTACATTCTTGATTTCCCCATGCCCCCAAGTCATGTGTGTAAGTCAGGTATTTATAAATCTGAGACTAATGCCAACACAGGATCAAGCAGGAACAGGTTTGTCTGTATAGACAACAGGAAATGTCCGTAGGGACAACAGGTCAAGATTGTCGGCATTAGTAACAAGATCAGGTAATATGTCACGCTGTGGTACATCAGGTCCTGTCAAGTGGTGGACATGTATCAAGTCATGTCAAGTAGTGCACAGGTATCAAGTCATGTCAGTAGTAGTGTATCAGGTCATGTCAGGTAGTGCACAAGTGTCGAGTGGGTGCTCATAATCAAACTGTAATAAGTATGGGTACACAAAATCAAATATGGAGTACTAATATAACAATAAAATGGAATAATGTTATATGGTATGCAAATAGATATAAATTCAAAGATATGGATGCACAATTATCGATTAGGGTTACATTTATAGTTCCAATACTAATTAAGATGCACTTTATTAGACATTGGGTGTTAATATCACAGTATTATGTATTAATGTGATCTATGGATGCAATTATATATATTTTAAATGAGATGGATGCAAACGGGTATCCGAAAAACAGAAAAACAGTAAAATGGTAATGTGGGATGTACAACTAAACAATATGTGATGTAAATATTCCATTGGATGCAGTATATTGTAATCTAGTATGTAACAAGATAGGTTTGCATGCGCTAGATGTAAAATAATACGTACGGATGCATACGGATGTCGGAAAACTGTAAAACGAGAACTTGGGATGCAAGATTTAGAATTCCAGTGTTAAAATTATTAAAATAGATGATATAAAGTAATGTAGCATGTAGCAAGATAAACTTGCCTCGATGGATCGCGATACGGATACACACGGCACGTCCGACGTCGGGCAAACGTCGCAACGCACACACGGCACACGGGACAGGTCCAGGAAAGGCAAGAAGGTAACCATGCAGGTAGAGAACGTCCACTGGGTCACTCGGATCGTTGGCAGCGGCACGGCTCTGGCGCTCACCGGAAAATACGAATCAAGAAAAGAGAAGAAAAGAAAAGAAGAAGAAGAAAGGAAATAAGAGAAGAAGAAGAGAGGGTTGCTGCTCTGGGGTTGGTGCTGGGGTTTGGGAGAAGGCGAGGAGGGGGTTGCGAAGGTGTGAGGTAACGGTAAGGGATCGCCGGTAAGGATCAACGGCAAGGCAGTGGGTGTACTTGGTGATTTAGGGCTCGGGTTTGATTGTTAGGGTGTGCAGGGAAAGAAGAGAGAGGAGGAAGGAGAAGGTGGAGATGGAGGCGGTGACGAGGGTGGTCATCGGGGTGATCGGAGCTCCGAAGAGAATGGTTGCAGGGGCTCGAGTTGGGTGCAGGAGGTCAGGTTCTTGGTGCTCGGGCGAGGGTGGTATCGGGTTGAGTGATGGGAGAGGAAGAAGTCGTAGTGATGGGAATGGTGATGTTGAGAAATGGTCGACGGTGGCGAGGTATGTGGGTTTTGGGTTCATACAGGGTTTTGGGAGCTCGGGAATTGAGAGCGAGGAAGGCGATGAGATGGTCGATGAGAGGAGGAGAGACCGACGATGATAGGGGCGTCGGGGGTGAGGCGAGGGTGAAGGCGGCTAGGGTTAAGGTCGCTGGGTTTTGAAGACGAGGCGGTGGGCTTTTAAAAAAATGAAGAAGAGAAAGGAGAGACGTTGGTTTTAAAAAGGAGAGAGAGAGAGAGAGAGAGATCGAGAGGAGAGAGAGGGGGAGAGAGAATTCTGTGAGAGAGAGAGAGAAAGATCGAGAGGAGAGAGAGAGGGAAAAGTGCAGGGGGTTTAGTTTAAATAGGGTAAAAAAATATGAAAAGAAAATATAAGAGAATATTATATTGAAAGAGAGAGAGAGAGAACGAAACTGTTGATAGATTAGGATTTTATAAAGAATATATATAATTTATATGTGTGAAAATAGAGAGAGAGTAGTTGAGGTTCTGTTAAGAATTTATTATATAAAAAAGTTTTTTTAGTTAAAAAAACTTTAGAAGGATTTAAAGAATATAATATTAGTGCGTTTTGAGATTTTGGCAAATACAAATTTACTCCAAAACACGCCCGGGTCGGGTCTAAAAATACGGTTTTAAAATATGAAAAATATATGCGGCGTTCAAAATTCAAAATGAATGATCGGGTAACGAAAATGCATACCCCCAAGAACGGATGCACGTACGTGCGTGTAGCCGTCCAAACACGTCCGTTTCACTGAACGGGATGAGAACAAGATGCGCGGATACTACCACGGGGTTAGGGGTATCATGCAGGCCATGCAATGTATTTTTAAAATATTTTATGTGACTTAAAATGTTATATTAAAATGCAGATGCTAGATAAAATGCGAGTATGCAATGTACAAATTAAAATGAAAGTGCACGAGTCTACGTAACAAGTCAGGGTAGATCATAAACATGAATCAAGACAGGTTTCAAGCAAGCGGGTCGGGTAGAATGCAAATACAGATGTAAAAATACTATTCGCACCCAAAACACGGTAAATCAGGAAAATACCATAAATAAAGAAATACGAGAACTGGAATTGATATGTATGAACTAGGTTGTTACACAACCGCTTCGACAAGTCATGCTTCATGCTGGGATCAACGTGAGAACGGACAACTCATAAACAAAGGAACGTCGAGGGAATCGTTGCGATTCAATCTTCCGAGCCAAAGCCGCAACCATTCTTTCTTAACTTGTTTTCCTTGTTTCTTGTTTTCGTATTCTTTTTATATATTTTTTGTGACAAAACCCAATTCGTTAATTTGTTGAACCTTAAATCACAAGACCTAATACACAATTCCATATGGATCGACCCGTGCTTGCCGGCTCGCTACAACGCGCCGTGCACTTGAGGTTTATAAATATTTAAAACGAGAACGATCTCGCATGCGCAATCCGTTTCCTTCATTTCATATCAGTTTCCATAACATACGTGTTTGCGCGCGCGGGTGAAATCCCAAGTATCAATTTATTCATAAGCTTGTAGATAGTGGAACATTGTCATTAGAAAAGATTCTTGGATCAAAGAACCCGGCAGATATGTTTACCAAGGTTGTCACTATTGAGAAACTGAGACCGTGCAATGCCTCAGTTGGCCTCCATGATTAGTGATGAGGAGGTGTCGCGCTAAGAGTACTTTTTGGATTATTAGAATGAAACAAGATTACGGTAAAAATTCTTTTGACTTGATTTGCATAATAGATTGT
Source organism: Agapanthus africanus (assembly GCA_030015575.1). Classification (NCBI taxonomy): domain Eukaryota; kingdom Viridiplantae; phylum Streptophyta; class Magnoliopsida; order Asparagales; family Amaryllidaceae; genus Agapanthus; species Agapanthus africanus. The sequence goes on from JASDDO010000012.1 coordinate 372,626,484, forward strand.
TGAAGTCCATAGGGACGAAAATAGAATTCTGAATTTCAAAAAGTGTCGAAATTAAGTAGTTATTAAATCAAGAAAGTGATTGTAGAAAATTAAAACTATTGAGCAGTACACATATTCAACCTTTAAAACGCATAGCTCTCTTTGTTGAAAGAAATTTAAAGGGGACATCATGTGAAGGAGACAAATGCATATTCTGCATTTAATAAAAACTATGCTAGTGTACTGGTGGTCTTGAATTTTCACATGGGAATGCAATTAGGGACAAGTGCATGTGAAGGCATGAAGTTTGAGGTTTAGATGCTACTGTAAATTACAGTCAACACACGTGAAAGGATGGAGGCTTGAATGCTGCTAATTAAACGAGGAGGGGCTCACAAAATGCATGAATCATGAGAAGCTTTTTCTTTCCTACCTAGTAAAGACAAAGTGCATTAAATGCATTCAAAAAAATTGCAATTTATTAGCATGTCTCCTTTAGATTGCTATAAAAGGTAATCAAAGAGTTCATTCGCAGATTATCCAACACCGAAGAAAACAATAAGTCGGTAAATCAGTAAGAGAACTCAATATCATGAGTTTGTAATCTTGTATCTTGTAAAGAGGAAAAAGAAAAAAGAAAACCTAGTGCATCAAGTGAATTAGGCAAATTGCTAAACCGCTATAAATCTCACATCTCCATTTTATTTATATGATTATTTCTTTTATTTATCGTTTTTCTCACATATTCAATAGATCAATTTCTAATGATTCCATATCTCGTATGTTTTTAAGCAAACATAGTTAGTTACTAAAAATGCAATATTATTTATTTTTCTGCCCTCTATATTTTTCTTTCAAGGCCTCAAAGATCTTAGTAGATAGAAGTTAGCTAGTAGAATACTTGGTAAATCAAATGCCCGATGTGTTTTATCAAAATTTGAATGCACAAGCAGCGTTAACTAGTTCTTCATATTAGTCATAGATTAAGAATCATGCATTTGATTTTTTTGAAGTTTACAGTTGGTTTCAACTAAGCTCAATCAACTAACCTCTTAAGTTGCAGTGAACCGGTCAGACAAATATGATTCCCAACATGTCGTTACAATAACATAATCTTGGAAAGTATGATGTCATGTGTCAGACTAATGAACAAATAGGTTTTAATTGTCTCATTTTTTGTTCTCTGCTCTCATAGGGCACACTCCAAATGTAGCTAATGTCATCTGTTTCTTTTTTTTCTTTTCCTTTTTTGAAAAGGAAATGATGCTAAAGCACCTAAACTAACGTCATCTGTTGATAGCCTAAAAGAAGCGAAAATGGAAAATTAAAAAAAATCCCAAATGAGTTCTTTCATTTCAAGCTATCAATATCAGCAACTTTTCAAATTTTAAGTCGGCCATCGTTGTTTGGAAGATGGAAAGCGAAAGATTGTTACCAACTTTATTCATTTCAACTTGAGTTATAAAAAAGAAAGAAAAGAAAAGAAGAGAGTATTGTTTTTTACTTTCTTACTTCATGTGATTTTTTGGTGATTCACTTATTCACACAGCAAAGAAAATGCAAGGAAGGGATTATCTTATTATTATTTTATTCTACTTTCTTATTTTCTTTCGTACTTTCAAACATTTTAATCAAACAAGCTATTTAGTTTTCGTTGTCACGGAAACACCAACTCAGCTTGGTTAAAGAAGCTTTGAACAGAATGAGTTTAAGAAAAGCGCTTGGTCCTGACGGGATTCCTATCGAGATTTGGAGATGCTTAGGAGAAATAGACGTTAAATGACTGACAGATCTGTTTAATAAGATTTGGCAGACAAAAAAGATGCCAAATGAATGGAGGAAAAGTATCATTGTACCTATCTACAAGAATAAGGGTCACATTCAAAGTTGCTCAAACTACCGGAAAATAAAACTTATGTGTCACACCATGAAACTTTGGAAGAGAGTAATTGAACACAGGCTAAGGAAGGATATTAAGATAACAGAGAACCAGTTTGGGTTCATGCCTGGACGATCGACGACAGAAGCAATTCATTTGCTTCGTCAACTTGTCGAGCGTTTTCGAGAGAAGAGAAGAGATTTGCATATGATATTTATTGATTTAGAAAAAGCGTACGACAAGTTACCTAGAGAGGTATTATGGGGGACACTGATGAAGAAAGGGGTCCCCGTCAAGTATATTGACATAATCAAGAATATGTACGATGGAGTAGTGGCAAATGTCAGAACTTGCGGCGGCTTAACGAGTGATTTTCCGATTACAATTGGTTTACATCAAGGATCTGCATTAAGTCCATCCTGTTTACCATCGTGATGGATGAGCTTACTAGAACTATCCAAGATGAGGTACCTTGGTGTATTCTATTCGCTGATAATATTATTCTAGTAAATGAGACGAAAGCAGGGATTGATGCCAAATTGGAATTATGGAGACAAACATTGGAATCTCGGGAATTCAGATTGAGCAGGTCCAAGACAGCATATATGCATTACAAATTTAGTAACCAGAGAAATCAAAACCATATTGGTATAACATTGGAAGGGCAAGAGATATCACCGAGCGACCAGTTTAGATATCTAGATTCCATCATCCAAAAGAATGAGGAGATCGATAGTGATGTTAATCAAAGGATCCAAGCTGGTTGGTTGAAATGGAGAAGTACAGCATGGATTTTGTGTGATCGTAACTTTCCGTTAAAATTGAAAGGAAAGTTTTATCGGAACGCTATTCGGCATGCCTTATTATATATACAAAATGTTGGGCTCCTAAGAAGCATCATACACAGAAAATGCACGTAGCGGAGATGCGCATGCTTCGTTGGATATGCGGTAACACTAGAAAAGATAAGGTGCGAAATAAGGAAATTCGTGCAAAAGTTGGTATAGCATCTGTGGAGGAGAAGATGCGGGAAAACCGGCTAACATGGTTTGGTCATATACAACGCAGACCTATGGAAGCACCGGTTCGACGAATAGATACTCTCGATATGGGCGATGGCAAAAGGGCAAAAGGGAGATCGAAGAAAACATGGATGGAGGTGATACGAAACGATATGGTTGCCAAAGGACTCAATGAAAGTATATTGTTAGATATGAGTGAGTGGAGACGGAGGATTCATGTATTGGACCCGGCGTGATTCTCATGTTGGTTCATGTAGCCTACACCATATGTTTGGGATAAAAGGCTCAGTTGTTATTGTTGTTATTGTTGTTGGAAACACCAACTCAGCTTCTTACAATTATTTTTTAACGGAACAAACAATGATTAATATTTTCTTTTTACTGATTTTTGCTTTTCAGTTCCCTACTTTTTTTCTTTAATTTCCAAGTTTATTTTATACTTTCCCGCTCACGCTCTCACTCACTTTTCCTCTCAGTTTTCAATACCATTCCATCATCACTCTTATTTAAAATTCAAAATTGACAAATGATTTCAACTAGCCTATTTCGACCCACTCTTATTCGGAACCCCTCTTCCCTTATAAACACACAAACACTATAAGTTAAGAGAATAATGAAGGAAAGATGTCATATGAGGAAATAACTTCCTATGGCGTCGAAAACACACACCCTCCATCGTGTTTTCCGACAATCGGAATGTATCATCTTCATCGTTATCATCTAAAATATGGATACACCAAATTTAATGTGATTCTACAACCTTTTCACCGTTGAATTAATGGGTTCAAAATTAACGGTTTACCGACAAAAGAACTTTTTACATTGCCAAAAAGAAATAAAAACGTTTGCAAACGTTCAATAATGTCCGGGTTTATTTATGCACCAAGAGGTAATAGATCGAGGTAATTTCCTTTAATAAAATTAAGGGTAAAGAGTCTAAAAAAAACCAAACACTTTTTTCTGCGGTCAACAACCCTCAACCCTCGAAATGTTAGTGACCCCCCTCAACAGAAAAGCTTTTAGTTGTCAAAAAATCCCATACCTATGATATCTAATAAATGTCTGCTATATCTAGTTTCCTGCAATCTCTAAGCAATAGCAAACGATATCCAAGCACTTGCCTAAGATATCTAAACCGCTCCTGCGAAATCTAAATACAATATATGAATTGCCTAGATATAACAGGCTACCATGTACACATTGCAGCAAATTTTGCGAGAGGTTTTCGACTACAATTTTAAGGCCGGTTTTTTACAGCAAAAGAAAGTGCTTGGGGATTTGACAATGTACCCTAAAATAAAATCAAGTTATTTATTGCAAAAATTGGAGGAATTTTATGTGGTTCAGCAAAAATTATATTATATGTTTTTCTTCAAATGCACAGCACTGCAAAAAATTAACAATAATTTAACTTGAACTTAAAATACAAAAATTGAGATTATTTTCATAAATATGGAAATTAAGATAAAAATTAACTTAGTAACCAACATATTGGCACACTGGACAATTATATACTACAAAATAGCATCACATGTTCAAATTAGCCAATTAGCAACAAAGCAAATCATTTATATCTTACAATTCTTCGATCAAAGAGAGGGGACTTTGTTTAACTGAATTCATCAAGAAATTGTGGCCTAGTAGTCCACATTTATTAGTCATGCCCTCTTTCATCAAAAGCTGCTGAGACTAGGAATAGCACACTTTTATATCTAGTAATCACTTCGATTGGCTTTTATGACTTCTCAAATGTGCCTTGAAAATATTTACGGATGATAAACTGTAGATCACTATATACTAATAGAAAAAAATGGGGGAAACGATAAATACAACCCTTTCGTGCATGTGACACAAAAGACCATTCGTACACATCGTCCTGCAGAGCCCTTGGGTAAGCATCATTTGACAACGAAAACTCTCGATGTAGTATTGTGAGGACTCGGATGTGACAGACCAATGCAAAAAAAAATGACTAGCTCATATAATGACTCCATCTTCATTTTGTGAGGAAGTTATTTGTTCTTTCTTGGGTAGTCTGAGCTGCTAGATCAAATAAGTTATTAGGAATTCACCAGGACTGATATGAGAGGTTAATACGCTATTACTAACAGAAAGCATGTCTAACCTTTGATTTTTTTTTGTTAATTAATGCAGAATCATTAAGCATGGGATTGTATGCATATTTCTCAAACTCAAGTAAAGCTGAGCCTTGTTTGATATTGTTCGCATAAGTGACCAGCATGACCTAAGCCATAGAATAAGCTTTAGTAGGTCTTTTGTGTTCAGAAGAAACTTTCTTAAAATATCCAAGATAAAAGATTACCTCAAAGATTGTTCAACAAATATAAGTTATATCTAATTGGTAAAGTCCATTAGCTATGTAGCCCAGGTAATGATATTAAATGAACCAGTAAAGTAATAATAAGTACATTATGTTACCTCTTTGACTGGCATTTGCTCTTCTTTAATATACAGATTATCAGCTAAGAAGACAACCTGCATAAGAAAACAATGGAAATAAGTTAGTTCTATTTAAGAAGATGCATAGAGACAATTATTTAGATTTCTCCAATAGTTCCACTTGGTCAAAGCCTCCAGACAATTAACTGATAAATGCATACAAATCGGAAGATTTGCCTTTTAAAAAATGAAATTCAACACTGAAACTTAAAAATCATATTCCACCTCCATCTTAAATGACGTGTTTTCTTTATCCCAATTTTCTTTTGGGTGGGTTTTTTTTTTTTTGCAGTGGGGTGGGGTTGGGAGGGGCGGCTGTTCCATGGTACCGAGCCTTTCAACACCTTGCAGCATATTGCATCGGCATATAACAAATTAATAAATCAAAGACACAGTCGGTGTAAAAAATTCAAAATTTGAGAAAGAAACAAATTAGTAACGAGTTCAGGAAGAAATACAGTACAAAGGTAAGTATAATTTAGGGGGGTGTAGAAATTCTACATCACACACACACACACACAAGAAATATTACCAGAACTAGCTGGGCATCAACCAAGAGCGTCATTAGTCCATAATATAGAGGTAATACAAGAAGTGAATATATTATCATTAAATCCTGAAATATTTATACATAAATCATAAACCATCTCTTTATTGTTCAAATATTAATTTTGAAGAAGAAATATTCAGTGCAGAATATATCCATACCAAATTTTATTAAATAACTATCACAACTTTAATTTAATCTAAAACTAACCTAGCAATATAAACAAAATACACATCGAATTACCTTGTTTAGCAAGTGTACATTTGAAGAATCGGTTGCTTTTATTTGTACTCCCAGACATGTGTTATGGAAACCACAGAAGGGGCAAAAAACTGCCCTGAAAACACACCCATCTTTTTCACACCAAATATCGTGTTGCAGTGCACCATCAATGGTGTGCCTATCAAATATGCGCTGATCAACCGCGGATATTTCAGAGACCATAACTTGAATATTATTTATTTGAGACCGAGAAACACAATCTGAAGATTCATAGTCCCTAGGTCCATAATTTAGGACATATGATAAATAGGACTTAGATGATGACATAGATGAAGATGCAACAAGGAAATTGTTCTCAGGCAATCCTAAAGGATTTTTGCAGACCAAACAACAAATGTGTCGCTTCTTTTCTGCTGCTATATCTGACGATATATGTGATGAGTCCTTATAACCATCCATTAATAGATTATGAAGTTGTTTCTGAGGCTTGCAACCTGAAAAACCGTTGACAAAATTGTCAGTTTGATCCTTCTGCTTTCTTTTTCTTTGGTTGTAAGAATTCACACTCTTATTTAATAATGATTCCTGTTCGGTGTCACTTGGATCCAGATATACTACTCTTTCAGGGCTAACTGTTGTTGTGCCTTCAAAGGAAATTCCATTTGAGATTGTTGTGCAACATGAAAAGGATTTCCCATCTGGAATCTGATTGCAGTGCTGCGTTGTTCCTAACATATTTCCATTTCTAAGAGCATCAGTTTGTTTAGATTTATGACACCTGCATATCATTGTTAAACATTACGTCAGCTAAATATACATTGTTATCCCGCAAATAACAGTTTAAGCTTTTGGGTAAAGTGGTTCTTGACATGGTATCAGAAGGCCAGGTTGCAAAAGGTTCGGGGTTCATTCCTCATCATGATCAATACAAAAATGTAACTACTACCTATTCTGTCTTTACAAGAGAAATCACCCGACACCCGTTCTAGGCCAATCCATGTGACCCAAAGGTCCATGTGAGGGGGAATGTTAAACACTATGTCATATTGGCATACACTGTTGTCACACAACTCTTCAGCTTAAGCTTTTGTCTAAAGGGGTTCTTGACAGTTATTAAAGACTTTAAAACTTAAAATTCCGTTCAAGCAAAAGGGAAATTGTCAATAACAAATTAAAAGTTGGTAAATAAGATTACCCGGATAATAGAGGATGGCTCTCCGAGTCAACGTTTTCTCTATGGTTGTTTAAGGGTTTCTCATTTGTTTCGCCTGCAGATTCTGCCAGGAACTGACCTTTTCTTGCTAAGAGAGGTTTCAGTTCTGCTGGTGCATCTTTCGGAAATATGTTCTTTCTCCCACAAGAATTTATCTTCTTTTGATACTCGTTTATCTTTTGTACATTCACCTCTTTCAAATTCGGTTCAGAAGTAATTAAACAATCTGCATCAGTATCAGAAGTGGCAAACTCATTTTCATTGCCTTTCTGGGTCAAAATTTTCTGCAAAGAGAACAGGAGGAATGATTTGAGGATAATTTGAATAATGGAAATGAATTTAAGTGATTAAGATATAACTCAACCTCTGCAAAGAAATTCCGTAGTGCATTCATTGACTCATCAAAACTGTCAAACTGTTTGATCGAATTTCTTAACCACTTTGAAATGTAATTTAGATTTCGCTGCTCCTTAAAACGCTCATCTGCATGTATACAGAAGGCAAAATATGACATAGCATACAAATGAGTCACAAAAGATATCCTTATATGCTAGAAACTGCTATATTATCTGAAGTCAAGAAAAGTGTAAATTCAAGATTCCAGGACGAAGATGCAACAAGTGAAATTATTATTTAAATCGATATAAATGTTTTAATATATAGTGAAAAGAAACATGAAAACAATATCAACAAAACCAGAGTTGGAGTGAAAGTTTTTATGCAATGCTAGAATAGTATCACCAAATAGAAGATGAACTAAAGAAGGCAGCAAGGCATACAAATTTAAGGGAGCTGTTCAAGTAAATAAGGTAATAAAGAGCCAACTGAACCACTAATCACATTTGCAATCTGCTTTCTCACATCCCTTCAAACTTAAACAAGGCAATCACCACCCCCTCCCCCCTCTCTTCCCCTCAGTGATGTCGGTTGGCTTTAAATTTGTGAAATCGGTAAGAAAATGTTGTGGTTCAGGGTGTGGAGAGTCAAAATTTCAAGAAGACCCTTACCTGTATGTGGATCAAGTGTCAGGATATTTGACCTATGTGTGCCTCAAAGTTTTTCTGTATAAAGAGGGGAAGAATAGACTTCATCTGGATATGCAGCATACATTATGATGTTGCACAACAGAAACATTGTTGAAGCTATAGAAAGTTAAAATAAATAAATAAATGACCAATTATTAACTTGGTGTTAGTTGGCTTCAAAAAAAAAGGTCTCTACATAAGCTTATATTATTCAGCATAACTTTTAGAAAACATTCTATATCAAGTTCATAAAGAATATGGCTTAAACCTCCCAAAACATTTGTTGTTATCCAGAATTAATTGCTTTCCAAATCACTTTTCTATTCACACAAGTTCATAAATGAATATGGCTTCAACTTCCAATTGTTGTTATCAAGAATTAATTGATTTTCCACTGTCACTTTTCTATTCACACAAGATCATTACTATTAGATACGCATGTACACCACTGAGGGACCTTCGTCAATGTAATTTGTGGTTTACCTGTTATGTTCCTGGGAAACACTTTTTGAGATTGTCTCTGGTTTCGCTTTCTGTAATTGTTCACATGGGAAGTACAAGCAAGCAAGCAACCACTCATCCACAAACAAATAGTATGATCTATAACCACCATAAGGGCCCACATAAGAAGGGGCAGTAGACACACAAGAATTGTTGGGTATGCCTTCCATTACGATCCCTATTGATTTCCCATAGATTCAGACTTAAATACAAGATAAGAGATAACATATTCAGATTTATCTACAAGGCAAGAGATAACAGATTCAGACTTATCTACAAGCAAGGTGGATATTTATTAGTTGGGAAATTAGTTATTTAGACTTATCTTTAGTTATTTTGGCTTTTCTCCAGTATACCATATATATCGTAGTATTTTGTAAACCTAGAGATTGATCCCTTTGAGATAGATTTTGTTAATTAGTGAGAACCCATTGATGATTGTGAGAGATCTAGGGTGTGAGCGGGATTTATAATTCTCCATCGATTTATACTCCTCCGGATATTTGAATATTAATAAAGCTTTGCTTTCGTCTATTTGTTTTTGTGGTTAGTTCACGTATTTCTATCTTGCCAGTGGTTTGATTTTCTTCTCGTTATCAATTGTGTTTGCTTTGTGATTGTATCGTACACACAACAAAAATAAGAGAAAAGGGTGCAATAACCAAGAAGGTAGAAGTGATATGACAATTGTCAAAGTTATTTTTAAAGTAGAATAAAGTTTAAAGTTAAAGATGAGTAGGAAATGATGGACTTTTACACATGGGTTTTAATGATAAGTGGGTTCTAACAAGTCTTATTGAGATGTGACCCATTTTATATTTTGTACCCATGTGTTTCTTTTGTTGTTTCCACTTTGAGGCTATATTTAAAGTCCCATCCTCATGTGCAACCATCACCTTTTTCTTTGATGTGGTTGTCACGTGGAAAGTACAACAATTGGTAGTATTGTCGATTCAAGTTTGAATCGAGTCATTGGCTCCGATACCATGTCAAAATTACTTTTAAAGTAGAGTAGAGTTTAAAATTAAAAAAGAGTTGGAGGAATACACATGGGTATTTAATAATAAGTGGGTTCATTCAATATACCGCATTTACAGGTCACGGTGAAAATGGACTATTTGCCTATTTGGTAGTGTAAACAGCACACCACATTGAACTAAAAGTCTAAAGGAATCTTGTGAAGCATTCATATAAAGAAGTAGATAGCTCTGAAGCATTGGCCATGTAAAATACTGGGGATTCATTCAATTAAAGCAAACCACTCCCTTCCCTAACAAACAAGAAAACCAAAACACGAACAAGCCCACTCACTTGGGGCAAGCTCGAATATTTTATGTTGTTCTGCAATTTTAAACTGTTGTTGATCGACCTGAGATGTCCACAAGATTCACATGTCAACTTTTCGCAGTTCTGTTGTCAGAATATTCAAATGGTCGGATGTAAAGCACATTTACAAAAGCATTAAAAACGGCAAAGGAATTAGTACAACCGAGAAAAGGCACCAGTTGAACAAATAGAGCCTGCAGCTCGGCGGTTTCTAATATAGGCTACAGATGATCTAGATGTGAAATCTATAAGCTTAGTATACTAACTAGCGACTGCAATAATGTTTCTTCCTATGTCGCATGGGTTTCGTCATCAAGGAGATGTATCCGTCTCAGATTCGTATCCATATCGGGTTCTTTCGGATTCATCAAGGATAGTTGTAGAACACTTTTTGTCGCATCCTAGAACACTTCAAATGGTCGGATTTATTTCAGCCAAACGAATTTTTAAATTTTAGTACTAGGTTCGACACATGCAAAACACTTCCCATCAATCCGATTTTTCATCCATATACTATCTAAGACGTATAGAACAACTTAAACATAACGGATCGTTCGTAAGACACTGCACGAAAAAATTCATGAATTTGAAAAATACAAACCCGCCCCAACGGATCCTCACCATATATGTGTGTGTGCAAAGAGGGAGAGAATAATGAAGAAAAGAGGCCCTAAGAGGCTTTTTGGTTAGGCAGCGTCAAAAATCTATATGCTCAATCATTTTATTCGACGATCGGCACACATCATCATCATTTTTATCTAAAATGTGCATACACCAAATTTCATATAATTCTACCACTTTTTCACCGTTGAATTGGCAAAATAAAAAGTTCCATTGTTGGTAATCGTTAATTTTGTACCCACCAAATCAACGGTGAAAAAGTGGTAAAATCACATAAAATTTGGTGTATACACATCTTACATGATATAGATGGAGGTGATAGGTGCCGATCGTTGAAAAAAATCATGTAAGATGTACTTATTCGACACCATAGCTGAAAATTTCCTCCTATGGCATCTTTCCTCCATTATATATATATATATGGAGAAAAAAGGTCATAGGAAGGGATTTCCTTCTATGGCGTCGAAAAAATACACCCTTTCTTATTTTTTCCGACGATCGGTATCCATCATCTTCATCGTTATCATCTATAAGATGTGGGTACACCAAATTTCATGTGATTCTACAACTTTTTCACCGTTGATTTAGTATGTTCAAAATTAATGGTTTACCGACAACATAACTTTTTACATTGCTAAATCAACGGTGAAAAAGTTGTAGAATCACATGAAATTTGGTGTACCCACATCTTAGATGATAATGGGTGCAAATGAGGGTATACTTTTTCGACGATATAGGAGAAAATTCCCTCATGTGGCATCTTTCCTCCATTATTCTCTCTCTCTCTCTCTCTCTCTCTCTCTCTCTATATATATATATATATATATATATATGGGAGTGCTATTGCGAACCAGTCCCCGTTTTCTAAAAACGGGAACTCTCAATCTACGGTGTATTTGAACGATCCAATCCGTTCAAGTTGGTCACCCTACCCTCAAGTGCATGTGTATGAAAAATCTAAGGATTTGAAGACCACATGCAACGAGTGGGTGCAAAAATAAACGTCTTTCGATAAACTTCATCTGATACATGAGTTAAATGTTTCCAAATCCTTTGATTTCTCATACACATGTATTTGAAGGTACGATGATTAACTTGATTGGATCGGCTCGTTCAAATACGTCGTAGATCGAGAGATCCTGTTTTTAAAAAATGGAAACTCCCAATCTGTAACATATTTTAACGATCCGATTCGTTCAAGTTGATCACCCTACCCTCAAATATATGTATATGAAAAATTAAATAATTTAAAAACATCTAGCTTATGCATCGGATGATGTTTATGTTGCATTATCGAAAGACGTTTATTTTTGCACCCATCGATGCATAGGCTAGAAGTCTTTAAATCCCTTAATTTTTTATACACATATTTAAGGGTAGGGTGATCAACTTGAACGGATTGGATCGTTAAAATATTTCGTAGATCGGGAGTTCCCGTTTTTAAAAAAATATGGACCGGTTTGCAATGGATCACTCCTATATATATAGACAGAAAGAGAGAATAATGGAGGAAAGACGCCGTATGAGGGAATTTCCTCCTATGGCCACGAAAAAATGCACCCTCTACCATTTTTTCCGACGATCGACACCCATCATCTTCGTTTTTATCATCTAAGATGTGGATATACCAAATTTCATATGATTCTACCACTTTTTCACTATTGATTTATTGGGTCCAATTTTAACGGTTTACCGACAATAGAACTTTTTCCATTGTTAAATCAACGGTGAAAAAGTGGTAGAATCATATAAATTTGGTGTATCCACATCTTAGATGATAATGATGAAGATGACGTGTGTCGATCGTCGAATAAAAGGGAGGATTCTTTTCATTGACGCCATAAAAGGAAATTCCCTCATATGGCCTTTCCTTCATTGATATCACACACACAGAGAGAATAATAATAATAATGGAAGACAGGCCATAGGAGAGAATTTCTTCCTATGGCGTCAAAAAAAAATTCTTCGCCATTTATTTCGATAATAGGCATCACCATCTTCATCGGCTAAGATGTAGATAAACCAAATTTCATGTGATTCTAAAAAAAATCAAGGTTGATTTAATGAGTGCAAAATTAATCCAATAATATAACACTTTTAGAATTTTCACAACATTAGATCAACGGTGAAAAGTTGTTAGAAACACATGAAATTTGGTATATCCACATCTTGGATGATAAGGATCAACATGGGCGGTGCCGATTGTTGAAAAAATGGTGGAGAGTATACTTTTTTCGACGCCATTGGAGGATTTCCCTCCTAGGGTCTTTTGTCCTCCATTATTCTTATATATCAAATATATGTCAATGGCTAGAGCACCAACAATCTATGCATTAAAACTAATGAATGACTTGTATTCTAGATTATATTTGCTCAAATGATAACCTTGTGCTCTTACACACACACACACACACAAAACAAAATGCTAGTATATCTTGTATCCATGATTTTTTTTGTTTTATTTCTTCCTTTTCTCTTCTTTGTATTTTTTTTTTTTGAAAATTGCAAATGCTCAAATTCGACTTGTATCATGTCATGTAGCCGTATCTGAATTCTGCGTAGGTCTCTTCTTCTTAGCAAGACTAACAAAAGTATCAATCGAAGGTCCGGTAGGCTTAAACCAATGGTTAAAGCTTAAGGGTAGAGGAGCTGCTTAAAAGACAAGAAACTGAGGAAGTAGCGAGGGTCGCTTGAAACAAGTGCATATCACAAAGGAACGATAATGGATCAATTCAACTTTGTAAGGAGAGCAAGCAGAGAGGTCTTCTTGCAAATCTAATCAAACATGACACTATCAGTGGATGGGAAAGGAAAGGATTCTAAGTAATGAACAATGAACCCTGAGGGCACTGAAAATTGGACATAGATGCATCACTACAGGGAAAACTCTATGCATACCTAATGTCCGTTTGAGAAGGAGGGCCATTGGATGTGCATTCGGTACATAAATGCCTAGCCTTATCATTACTGAATGGGATCCCACAAAAGGGGAACCAGACTCCTTTGGATATTTTTCTTTTTTCTATTTGTTTTTTAACTATATATTTGTCACCAAGATTATTACTGATACATAGGTATCTCATTATGGTATATTCGTAGTAAGCTTTGATGCGGTTTCTAGAAATAGAAACCTGCTACATATTATATTTCTCAACTAAAAAGTTGTCTTAAAAGCACATTGGAAGTCATCTATAGCTAACCCAGCATAATTTGGAAGTCATCTATAGCTACATATTCTATTTCTCAAATATAAATGAAGTAATGGAACATTGTATCTTTAAATGATCAGATATTCTATAGCCATCATAACAAAGAAATTTTCATAACAATTCAATTAATGAGTGTACCTAATAGAATTATAGCACCATAATCAAACCTGTGTCGAATGCAGCGACCTGCAGAGATGGAAATCACATTAGGCATGCATTATCAATATGAATTAACATCAATATAAATTACACAGTTGCAAAAGCGGATATATTTATGTCTTTCTGTATGATTATTGCAGATGGTTCATCAGATCGAAAATGCATGTGGTAGTTTATGTCTACCACAGCGGAACTAAGCTTTGCATAATCAAAACTAATTTGCATATTATCAATTTTCCAGCAGCAATCCTACTAGATGTTTGCCGAAGACTGAACTGTTTAAGTGGGTGTTTTCAAAAGATGGCTTAGGAAATAAGCCTAAAGGAAGACTAGATTAACAACAAAACATCAAATGATCACACACACACACGCATATATATATATATATATATATATATATATATATATATATATATATATATATATATATATATATATGAGTTGAAACCTAAATAGTTCGCGACCAAAGAAGTCATGCTTCAGCCACCAGCAACACTAGTACCTAGGTACTGCCTACTGTCAAAGTTTGATCAGTTGCTGTAAATATACAAATTCTAACATTATTCTTGTGTCATTAGTTTTCTGATGGTATAAACTGATACTTGAGTAACAAATATAATCATGTGTTTTTAATCAAACAAGAGTGGGAGCATGTAACAGCTTATTATAGAAGGGATACCATCTTACCAAAACTCCTTAAAAACCCTCCTCAAACTCATAAACAGATTTCAGGCAGGTAGAAAGCCTACCTTTTCTCTAGAAACACAATGTATCGGTCATTTTCTATGTATGAGTGTCAATATTATGTTTCTATATTTTCCCTGTAATTTTTATTGTCACTGTTGTATATGGCTGTGTGAGCGGGTGAATTTTTCTTTTCCCTCTTCCCCCATTTAATACATGTGTATGGTAGGGGTTGGTGTGGCACCAAGATGTCTATGACTCCATAAAACCTTTTGAATATGTACTTATACTACCTCTGAAGCATCTTCAGCCACAAATAAATCATTCTAATAAATTTTTTATAAGAAAGAATATTTTTCTGTCGTTCTATCCTCCATTCAAAGTCCATTCCGTGTCCAGTTA
Source organism: Agapanthus africanus (assembly GCA_030015575.1). Taxonomy (NCBI): domain Eukaryota; kingdom Viridiplantae; phylum Streptophyta; class Magnoliopsida; order Asparagales; family Amaryllidaceae; genus Agapanthus; species Agapanthus africanus. The sequence continues at coordinate 372,641,733 of JASDDO010000012.1, forward strand.
TGTGTGCCTTGAATTTAGTGAACCATATCCAATCTAATTGGTGAGTCCTATAGATCAAGCCCTACTTGTCAAGCGCATGATATGCCAAGCTAGTAGAACTAGGTTGAGCATGTAGGGTGAACCTAAGAATTATCAGCTGTGGACTGAGGTGCAAGAATCTGAAGAATATATGTAACTTGTATAGTTCAGGGTTTCGGTAAAGAATTTTGAACAGGCACCTTTTGTTGAGAGTTGTGGTGTATTATATTAAAGTTTGAGTGTTCCTCCATCTTTGTAACCACGCAATTTCTGATTATAGTATGTAGTTTTTCCTTCGCCAAAGGATCTAGGTCAATTTGGCCGAAACTCATTAAATCTTTGTTTTGTTTCATTCTGAGTTTTGTTGTTCTCTTTATCATTTTCTGTTCTACTTTTGGTGTTTTTCGTAACAGTTCCACATCTGAGTTTCACTGTATATAAAGTGACAAGTATAAAATTCTTTTCTCTTTCATTACTTTATTAAGGATTCTTAGGTTTCTTCAAAGATTATTAAGCCAAAAGGTTAGATTTCTACTTAGATGCTTCATGTGCTTTCTATTTTTATCTACTGAACACAAGATATACAACGTGGACGATGCCTTCATGGCTTCCCCATCTTTCGGAAAAAGCATGAAAATCTCACTAGGAGTGGAATTATTCCATTAGTACTTCAGTAGAGTCATTAAGGTTCTTATACCATACTATTCCGTCTGAATCTTGGTTCCTAGTTACGAGTCAAGGACTTCATAAACTGAGGAATGGAAAATGCCATATCCTTTCTCCATTGATCTTTCATAAATCACCTTTCAGTTGAGTAACTTCAAGTAAAACAAAGATTGACTGATGGGAATATACCAAGCGAAACATGTGATAACTGACATTGATGTACTATAACATAGACGCTGGATCTATGGACACATGAAGCAAAAGGAAGCAAATTTTGAAATTTCTTATGAACTATTTTGGGGATGTTCTAGTTATGGAGGGAATCTTACTGGGTTTCTGACATGCTGTCAAACTGCTAATTGACACAAAAAGGAAGGAAGGATGCTCACTTAAGGCAAATAAGGTAACTGACAAGTATTATAGTATTCAACTATTGGTATATGATATAGTAGAATTTAAGAATGTAGAACAAACAAGAAATTGACTCAATATATATTCACTAGAAGGAACTAGAACAAAGGTTAAAAGAAAAACTAGATTTAGTATATAACTATATTATGTACAAATAGTTGAAACCTTGCAGTAATAAGATTATACCGAAAAAGTGAGTTCAATTACATACCTGCAGCTTGATTCAAAGCACGAAAAGCCTGTTGGCAATACCAATCACTCCCACTAAGTAGACTTTTGGATGGTTTATATGTGTCATTATATCTTTTCTTTAGCACAACCTGAATGTCATTTCTGATTCAACAAGCATCAATAAGATGAAATGGTGGAAGTGCACTTACTTCTAGACATATCTGAGAGAATGCTTACGTGTTTGGAAATGGGATGCCCACAATTACCTAAGGCGTGGTTAAGGATAATTTTGGCCTTCATCTCTTATGTGGCTTAATAACCAATAAACAGGACTAAATCAAAGTTTCCAAAAGATGCCAACTTGAATACTATGCTGAAGTCTAAATACCGCAGGATTATCAAACTAAGAATTGCTCAAAAATGATAACAATGGAAGGATACAACTACTCGAGCGTTTTCATCAGCAAAATCAATTCCTTCAGATACCTGCAAAAGTCAAATGGTAACTAGAAACATAATATATTACATAAAATGCAGATGAACCCTAGAAAAGAACAGTAGAAAAGTTTAAAAATGTTTCAGACATGCTGTATGTGTTCAATCGTAGCAGATTACGGAGGATCAGTTATATCACTTGTTGAAAGTAAAAAACAACAAATGATGGGACTTTAAATATAGTCCCACATTGGAAACAATAAAAGAAACGCATGGGTATAAGATAAAAAAACAAGGGCCAAACCTCAACAAAGCTTGAGTCTTATTGTTGGAGCCCACTTATATCACAGGGCCATATGTACCTATTAAAACCCATGTGTAAAAGCCCATTTACTCATCCAACTCTTCTCTAACTTTAAACTCTACTCTAATTTAAAAATAACGCCCATTTACTCATCCAACTCTACTCTAATTTAAAAATAACTTTAATATGGTATCGCCCATCACTACAACTCTACTTTACTTTAAAATAACTTTAACATGAAATCAGGCTCGATCCAAACTCGACTCGACAATACTACCAAGTATCATTGGAAACAACAAAAGAAACACATGGATATAAAATATAAAATGGGTCACATCTCAACAAAGCTTGAGACATATTGTAGGAACCCACTTATCATTAAAAGCCCATGTGTAAAAGCCCATCACTCTTCCAAACATGGCTTGATCCAAACTCGGCTGACAATACTACCAAGTGTTGTACTTTCCCCATGACAATCACTCAAAAGAAAAAGATGGTTGCATGTAAGTGAGTGTGTTGAAAGTAAAAAAAACCAAATGATAGGACTTTAAAAATAGTCTCATATTGAAAACAACAAAAGAAACACATGGGTATAAAATATATCACTAACATCATCAACTACACTAACTACTTTTTTTCTCAGGCTCCCCATAATCCTATGAACCCTAGAAATCATTAGAAATTTAGAATGAACATTTAAATACCAAATAATTCATTTGACACTAACTGGCGGAATTATTGTCATTCAGCTAATATATTTGACGAAAAGGAAATGTGGAGTATATCAATGGAAAGAACAAGAAAGTTGAACCTGATGATGAGCTAGGTGATGCAAAGTAAGAGCAAGATAATGCCATGGTGATGTCATGTACTAGATTTGGCAATATCCCCGGTCAACGGAACCTCTTGTCCATGATAATGTGGGACATAGGAGTAATAAGATAGGTAAATTCAAGAAAGTCTGCACATGTCTACAAGATGCAATAGATGTTTAATAACCTTCATTAAGAGGAAGATTTTGGCCGCATATTTCTCCACACTCAAGGATTATAAAAAGGTTTGTAAATAGTTTGTTGAAATGGTGAAGCAAGGAATATTCTGATGGCATTAGCAAAGACCGCAGGCATATCATCTAATACAATTTTCTTGCACAATTGGATGTGGAATATAATTCACATAAAACTTTCTGGAAATGACCCTAAATACCATATTTGAATTTGCCTATTGTCCAACAAAGCCATACTTCTTCGTGCCCTCTGACTGAGTTTGTTGCATATAATACTCGTAGGTCATGTTTCCATGAGATTTTTTTATCTTATATTATTGTTACTTATAGATTTTATGAAGCTATTTCTTATTTTAAACGAAAATATCCATCGGAAGAGAAAATGGGATTGTTGACTTCAAATGAGACTTGGAACTTTATTAATTCTCTGGAGGGAAAGAGCTTGTAAATGGGTTTACACTATCAATTATCAAAGTAAATAATTCCATTAAGAGGTATAAGGCTAAATTTTTGTGTCCTCTACATCTAACTTTAGCACCATTATAGTTTCTTTACATATTATGCTCTACATATGACAACATCTCTACAAAAGAAAGAAACAAAGTATGAACTATGAAGTCATTTCACAGCTTTGATGATAATAGATGAAAATCTTTGCATGTTATAATTGTTTCAATCAATTTGTACACAATAAGCTTTAAATGAGAACTCTCCAATGGGAAATTGAAAATTAAATACATTAAACATAATTATCTGATCCTTTAATTGCAAATTGAAAATTAAAACTCTCCAAACCATAATGTTTATATACATGTAAAGATACAAGAATATGTATATGCGAAACTATGTTGCTTAAACAGAGGCATGGTCGCATGAGTATTGTTTATAACGCCACTGTGGCGTTGGACATCAATTACATAAAAGAATATCAATATGTACTCAGTTTTAACTGTAATGAATATGATGACTGATCATATATGATATAATGTACAAGTTGTCATCTTCATCCTTGTCTAAGCCTTACCCCACCAATCTAGGTTGGGCTGTCAAGCAAGGCTCCTTGAAATTTGACAGGTTTATGATGGTCTATCAGGTCTCTCTTGAATAGTGTCAAATTCCTGACTACGAAAATATGGACAATAGTGGCCATTCTCTTACTCGTAAATGACTCGTTAATGTCCATCAAATTCCCATAGACCTGGTACTCGAGAAGTTTCATGAGTAACTTGACATTTATAAGTTCGCGACAAATTGTCAAATACTATGCAATTTGCAGGCTGATTGCTCCAGAAAAACCAAAACAAAAAAGTTCGGAAAGCAAAAATTGAACAACTTTTAAGCTGCAAGAGGAATAGACGTGTTTCGTAAAAAGTGAGAAACTTAAAACAACAGTCTATAATATAAGCAAAGCATCTAATTATCTATCATATAATTCCAATCCTAGATATAGTATGTCAGAATGATAGTTGGAACAACAATAGAATTTACAGTAAATGCACATACCTTTCCTCGGCAGACTGCAAGGAAAGCAGCTCCACTATTAGAAGAATTTTCTGGAGAATGATTGGGATTGTGATGTTTAGAAAGTCGCTTTTGACCCAGTCTGGATATTCGACGAATAGTTGTTCCTTTTCCACGAATTGAATTATAATATCCTTCCAAAACCGATTCGAATTCATCCACGTTCCCTCTTGGCTCTATAAAATCATAACCATGTGGATTTATTTGCTCAATGTACAACAACCAAATTAAGTTTCTACACCAACTGCTTTCTTGGATAACAATTATTATAGTAATAAAAAGACTAAGTGTAGATAGCCGAACTGTCATGATAAATCTGATTAACAAAGACCAACAAAGAGACATGTATATTGTAAGCAAACCTTACCAACGAAGACTGTCTTTTGTGCATTTAACCGAGACCATTGACCAGTCTGGCACCAGCGAAGACGTAGCTTTTCCAAAAGCTTATAACTAGGAAAGAAAACAAGAGCACCGCCAGGTACAACTTTACAAATTTCCTCCAAGGACCCTCCCAATGAATCCTTCATAAACATCACTAGTAATCACTTATAGAGCTTATGATAAATTCAATGCTAAATGTTGGGTGCATGAGCACTGCGCATCACACCCAAGAACATGAAAAATTCAGCACTACACGCTGGAGGTCATACAAATTCACACACAGATGTGTTGTCACACACAAATAACAGATAGAGGTGCAGAGAAGATGTAATAAAAGAATAGGCATCTCGATGAAGTTCATTGTGTCAATACTTATATGCACAGGTAAGGGATCATAAAGCCATATCAACCAAGGTTTAAAATCTCAGTATTCGGTATCACGATCGGATGTTCACTTTTAAGATTGGAATATGCCATATTGGTCGTCTCAGATATGGAATATCGGATTTTATGACGTTTGACAAAAATAACTTAACAAAATCAGCAAAAAATTTAAATAATTAATAAAAATCGACTATAAACTATTTGAAAATTCTTTTGTTATTAATGATGTGTAAAGTGGTTGTTTTAACACTTGGTAAAAATAACTGGTAACTTCTTGAAATATTTCACTTGTTAGTGATATCTATTAAACTGTAACAACCTGCTAACCCATCATTAATCAAATGGTAAAGCCAACATTACTTGGTATATGAAGGTATCGGACAGCATGAGTATCGGAACTCAGAAAGTCATATTTGGGATCGAAAGCAGCCGACCGAGCTTTCAAACCATAATATCAACTTCTTACCCACAAGTATTTTAGTATGTTGGTAAGATGAACGGTGTGGATTATTTGTCATTCCCCGTTTGATAGTTCATCTTTCTTTTGGCACTTGAGTTTCTTAACTAGGTCAAGCATGAAAATATGATGTGGGCGTAAAACTTTGATTAGTCATATCCTTGTTTACTTAAAGATACTAAATACAATACAGAAACATATTATATAGAGTATGCACACAGCATGTGCAACACCCTAGTACGTTTATGCAGTATAACTTGGTATTTTAAGTCTTACTTTATAATTCTTTTATTTTATCCATTTGGGTTGCGAATGATTCGAAAAGTAGTAGTAATTATTTGACCCGACCCACATATGTGAAACCCAGTATGGTGCTAGAATATTTCTGATATTTATCAGTAAACTGAATCTATGTGAATCTAGTATTATATACACACACACACACATATCATCATATATCCTTTAGTAGCCACAAAAAGATAAGTTATATTTTGTTAACTGTCATTATATGGTTGACATCCCATATCTTATTTTGCTTTTATCTTTTACGTTTAAATCTCAAAATATTTAATATCAAATATTTAATAAATCTAGATATATTTTTAGAATACTTTTAAATCTTAAATTAGGGATATGAGTTACTTAAAATATATTCTTGTATTATGATTGAGAAGTTTACGTATGTGATTTATTCTCCAAAATATATTTTTGATGAGATTTTGGTGGAGATTGGTTGTAGTTCGATATCATCTATATACATTAAAACAAATATATATTTATAACCTAATTTAAACTATACTATATAATTTTATATTAAACACAAAATCTCTACTTCTCTGTCTCTCTCTCTACATAACATATCTCTCTCCTCTAACTAAATCTCTCCATCATCAATTTATACATTCTCCTTCTTCGTTCTTTAAGCCCACGCCCATCCTCGCCGACACAACTCTTGTCGCATCCTAAAAGCTCAACCGAGCCATCAAAACTTGATATTGATTTGTATAGCGTCGTGTTACTTCCGTGCGTCCCGTTTATTTCGAAGAAAGTTTACAACTTGCTACATGCGATGTTTTACGTAATTTTACTTATATGTTATCGTATTATTATTATTATCATACAACTATATCTATATAATTTATACATCGTAATTATTTAACATTAATCAATTTTATAATACACGGTGTATGCAAATTTACAACTAACGACATGCTATAATTATATCTATAAATATATATATTGTCGCAATATTTCCTATTACTATCATTATACCGTTTATATCTAAATAATCTGTATATCATTAATTAGTCTATAATCTGCATGTTATAACGTTATGCAAAATATAGTTTGAAAATATTATAGTTTACACATAAAACGTCGTTGCCAAGCCCATAGGACAAATCCGAAATTTACTGTACACCTTACCTTATAAAATTTATTATAAATCATAAAAAAAATCATTAGCACATGTTCTTTAGTTCGTTACTAAGCTAACTCAAAATACTATTACCCTGTGAAATATTCACTTGCAAAATAAATTGTTTAAATAACGTAAACTGTAAATGAAAGTACCTCAGAATTGCGGTGCAGGGATATTCCAGCAACAAACTTTCAAATTCGAACGTTTATAACTTTTTGTAGGAATAGCCTGAGATATTTTAATTTATAAAAATGAAATCCTTATTGAATTAGCTTTGTTTTGGTATATGACATGTCCCTTTTGGAGAACTTTTGCTATTTTTAAGATATTTTACAAATCAGAACGACGCTGAATTTCTGAAAGGAACTTTCTTGTGCATGGTTAATTAAAAATACTTTTATAATTATTAATCGGATTGAATATCTTATCCCTGTTAATGCTATTATCTTGGTCTTGTACATGATATGATAATGTTGTCCTTGACATGTTTGTAACCTACCAGACTACTATTTTTGTTATCATGTTAATACGTGTTGCCTGTAATACTTACCGATGCCAAAAATCTTGACTTATTATCCCAATTGACCCGACTTATTGTCTTACTAAACAAGACCAAAACACGATTGTCCATGTGTTGGCATTAGATAGGCATTCTATTGATAACTGACTTTAACACAAAACCTGAAGAAAAGGAAAAATCAAGAATGTAACCGAAACGTAACTCAAAAAAATATTATTATTGTTTGTCATGATTCCGGATGTGAACGGAATAATCATTGTTTATTGTGTCGTGGCCCCGTGGGGGTATGAACGGGATATATTGTGTCGTGGTCCCGTGGGGGTATGAACGAGATATATACTGTTGAGTTATAATAAGAATTATATTAATTGATTTCAAAAACTTATAAAATAGATAACCTAAAAGCACAAACTTTAGGATACACGTGACATACCTATAGCTTACTTTTTATATTTGCGATGATTATTTATACTCATGTTTCATCATAGCTTTCTATTTTGGTTATTATTATTATTGATGTTTATGACGCACTGACGTCTGGATTTTGCATGGCCCGGCTACTTAAATTAGCATGTGAGTATTCGACAAAATCGCCAATCAGTGAGGATCACCTCATTGATATAGCTCTTATGTTGGTTAGTTTTACTTGGATCTTTATTGCTTCTGCCATTTTTTCCAGTTATTGTTTTCTGTGGCTATTAGACATGTGATAGATAGATTTGGTACTTTATTGTTCTTAATTACTGATTAACAGTTTTAATGTGACTATGGAAGGATATTTCCTTACCGTAGGTTGTTGGATATATGTATGCCCTAGAGGCCATTATATGATAGTGTATGTACCGGTATGTGTGTGTGTATTCAGGGGACATTCTTGCTCGACATGATAATATGTTATATGGTTGAACTTTATCTTGACATGTTCATTTGATCATGTTTTCACTCATTTGGTACATGTTGATATAGCCCTTAGGATATGCTTGACTACTCAGATTATGATGTGAATCATACTAGTGGGACATGTGTAGTTTATAAGCATATCCTTGAAATGATCCTAGTCGTGGGTGTATCGAGACAGGGCATCGATATCACCAGAGTAGACTAGCGTATACGTTACTTGTCCCATATGATGGGCGATGGATGATCCAATATCCATTGGTGTGGTGCCACCAAAGATCGTGTACGGGTGCTCAGTGAGACTGGGTACACTGAACGGACTCGCCGAGAACTCCTATGTGGTATTATATCTATCGTCAGATAGCAGTTCTCAGGTGACACTGGTACAGGTTAGTCTGTAGACCCGAGATCGTCATATAGTCTTGTGTGTCCTCCCACTATACTTTGATCTCCACCCTACCACGGCTCTACTGAGGCGTGCAAACAGGTGGATTTTGGGTACAGTCCCGAGGCACATGGAGGCAATGAACGATAGGAAGGGTTTCGTATCTCCCGGTATTGAGGATTGATGTTGCGCTATGTACGATTGGCTATAACAGAAAGTCCCTGGCCAGGGCTGCTAAGATTTACTGATAAGTGTTATCAGTAGTTTCTCGATCTGTTATTAGCCAAATGTCGGCATAACTTATTGGGTTAATAGGGTCGACGATACCACCCTTAAACTTGATATGCAACACTATTGACGAAGAGACCGAACTGTACAGTAAGTGTTGCCAGTTGGCTCGACGGGAGTTTTAGCAGGTTTGCTTGTGTTTCTTCTGATCGCTCAATACCTGAAAGTCATTACGTACAACCTGTGCCACTGACGGGTTGTGGGCATGTGATGTGATCACCGCCTACTACTAGCGTATTGACGAGTCTTAGAGCCCACAAAGGGGTCTCCTAGCTCAGGCGAAAAGATGTGGGTGCATATGTTATATGCACGGGAGCTCGATTAAATGCATGTATTGGATACCGTATTTTAATCGGCCGTTTACTATTGGGCGGGTCGTATGTGATATCACCGGGTTATTAAATCAAGTGTTGATTTAATATTAAATCCATTAGCTCATTTATTAAAACATATTTCTTTATGATGCATGCATGAATGTATGTATATGATGATATGGATGCACACATGCAAGCATACATGTGTCATGGTTGATAATACAATGGTGGTGGCAATGCAAGACTCACATGGTAACAAATATACGTATATTTTGATTATTTGAGAAAAGCAAAAATGGGATTAATACCATGGTTTAATTACCCATGGTTTTAGCCCATGGTTTTGCTTAACCTCAAGTTATAAAATATCTAGATATTTTGTAACCATAGTTAGGCATGACATAATTCTTTTCTCATTTAGGATTATGATTTTATTCTCATTCTAACTTGAGTCAAGCTTGAGCCATCTCCTTCCTCTCTCTCCTCAAAGCTCTCTTGGGTTTAAAAAGAAAGAGAAAAAATTATTAAAACAAAAGGTTTTTAAGTGAGATCCAAACCCATATCACCATTCTACTTTAGTCTAGCCCAGTAGTATGGAGTGTTTGCTTCATCTTCATCCTTGATCAAGTGAAGCTTAGAGCTTGAGCAAAAGGACTTCGTGGCGGATCATCATGGACTTGAAAGTACACAAGCCAACCGGTTCAAATCCTACTCGATCCAAGGAGTCAAGGAGAAGGTCTACAAAGGTTGTATTTTCTCCCCCACTTAGTGTTAGATACTATATAGTATGTGATACTATAGTTTGTTACTCTATTTTTCTGGTTCGATTCATGGTTGGAATTGTTTAGCGCCCTCTAAATTTTTGTTATAGCATGTGTGATGCAACCCTAAACCTAAGATGGTGCTAGAGAATCCCTACATAGGTAGCATGGCTGATTTTGTTTCATCCAGAAATTTTCGTATTTTAGGAAGCAGGGCGTGACAACGTTTTGTTAGTATCAGAGACATGTTTTAGATTAGCTGGAGCTTGGTTCAATTTGTAGTTAGGTATTAGACCCAATACACTAACCAGGAAACCTAGAATTTTAGGAACATATCCTGCCATATTATTGTCTTATCATTCAAATTCTTGAGTCTTATCTTTCCCTTAACTCTTTTATCTTGACGATATGGAAATGATATTGCATCTCGGCTTGGAATCTTTTTGGTTCCTTATCGTTTCTCACATCTTATTCTCTCAATTTTGATAGTAGGATTTAGACGACTTTAATGGAGTTATATAGTTGTAAATATGTACCGCGGCATTGTTACAATGCGGTACTCTATTTAGATAACTTTGAGTTCTATTTTTATTCATTTTCTTGACTTATGGTCGTTGTATTACCTTATTTCCTCTCGGCGTCATTGCATACGAGTTTATGTCTTATCGCGAGCTTGAATCCAGCAACCACGTTATATCTTTCCTCTCATCCCGTAAGAACTAATCCGTTTGCGTTTCGAAGAACAAGGAGAAATAAAGAAGAAGCTTTTGATGATTGCAGTAATTCGAGATTAACCCCAGCGGGAGCCGATACAGACAGCTTCAAAGACAATCAGATGTAAGATATTTGATTGAAGAAATTTTGATAGACCCGTCTCAAATAATCAGAATAGCGCGGCGGAAGAGTGGTGGGTTGATAACCCACAAGTCTTAGAACAAACTTGCAAATTCATGATGAAGGAAACTGTTTACTGAAGCGTGAAGTTCGTAAACAAGTTGCAGATGAAGCGCTGATAGCAGTTCGTGATTTCTTAGATGTGTTCAAGAACATATACCGTCTAAACGAGATGCGGAGTTCGCAGTTGATCTTATTCCAGAAGCGGCGCTAATTTCAAAAGCTTATTATCCGATGGCCCCGGTGGAACTGGAAGAGGTAAAGAAACAAGTTTCCAAATTACTAAAGAAAGGCTGGATTCGCAGTAGTGGTTCACCGTAGGGAGCTCCAATTTTTCTAGTTAAGAAGAAAGATGACACGCGGAGGATGTGTATCGACTATCGAGAGTTAAATCGGGTGACTATTAAGAATAAATATCCAATCCCTCGCACAGGCGAATTATTCGATCAACTCAGCGACGCGAGAGTATTCTCGAAGTTGGATTTACGATCAGGGTATCATCAAGTTTGGGTGAAAGAAGAAGACATTTGCAAGACGGCGTTCAGAACTCGATATGGGCATTACGAGTATTTAGTGATGCCATTTGAAGTTACTAACGCACCGACGATATTTATGGACTTGATGAACCGGATCATTTCGTCATTTTTAGATCTATTCGTGGTAGTATTCATTGATGACATTCTGGTCTATTCAAGAAGCAAAGAAGAGCATGAAGAGCACTTGAGAATAGCACTACATACGTTGAGACAAGAAAGATTATATGCTACGATAAGCAAGTGCGAGTTTTGGCTCGAAAAAGTGAAGTTCTTGGGCCATGTTGTATCCGGAGATGGAATTGCAGTTGACCCCGAAAAGATTGCAGCTGTTCATGATTGGCCAATTCCAAAGAATGTAGAGGAGATCAGAAGTTTTCTTGGGCTTGCTAGATACTATAGAAGGTTTGTGGAGAACTTTGCTCGAATAGCAAAACCCTTGACCAAGCTAACACGAAAAGAGATACCGTTTGTTTGGACCGGGAAGTGTATGTCGGCTTTTGAAGTGCGGAAGCAAAGATTGACAACTGCTCCTATTCTGACAGTACCAGATGGTTCCGGAAGACGGGTTATTCACAACGACGCGTCTGGAAAAGAATTGGAATGTGTTGTCACGCCCTGCTTCACAAAATAAGTAAATACGACACGTGACAGAGCCAACCATGCTACCTATGGCTAGAAATAATCCTTCCATAGGCACATTACGGATGTCAATCGGATATTAAGAACAGTAAAATAAAATCTTGATAACACATGTCCATCTGCCACAGTAAATAAAAGTCAAGAAATGCATATAGCGGAAACGAGTCAAGATCCAATAAATAAATATAACTAAATCACGTCCCTTATGGGATCTTATCGATAAAATAAAGCTACGGAAATAAAAGAACTAAGCATCTCTAGACTAAACATCTAGCTCCCCATTGCTCGGCTTGCTTGCTAAAGTACTCCTGATCTGCCTGCGATAATGTCAGAGGAACTGGGCCATGCAAAACCCAGACGTCAGTACGTCATAAATATCAAAATAATAGTAATAACCAGGATAGGATGATATGATTAAACATGAGTATAAATAAAAACACATGTATAAAACAGCAAGCTATATGTATTTGATGTGTATCCTAAAGTTTATGCATCTAGGTTATCTATTCTATAAGTCTTTGAAATCAATTTTATGGAATCGTCGTTGTAACTCAATAGTATCACGTACGTGCCCGGGACCACGGTCAAGATTCTCATAGCTAAATTCGAGACATGCTGCTAAGCAGTAAACGGGTAACGTGTACAGAAGAATGATGTCAGCATCATCATTCCGGGGCTGGCCGAGCCCGTATAGACTGATCAGTATCTGGAAGTATCGAACAGTTGAGTTACAAGTCAGGTTTCATTATTGATTTCCCCTTACCCCCCAAGTTTTGTGTTCAAGTCAGGTATTAATGATATAAATCTAATGCCAACATAGGATCAAGCAAGTACAAGTCTTGTCTATGTAAACAACAAGTCGCATCCGTCAGGACAATAAATTAGAATTGTCGGCATTACAAATAAGATTCAAGTAACAAGTCTGGTAGTGTCGTGAACATGTCATGCAATGTATTTTAACCAAAATAGATACCAAATGTAAAACAGTAACCAATATCGAAACACGGTAACCACAACTAATGCCCGGATGTATATGTATCTATCTGTAATAACCGTTATATGTCCATTATCATGTATATTGCAATCTAGATAACATATTGAACTGATATAGTATTATAATAATATTGTGATGATCCAGCATGCAACTAGGTAAACTATTATCGATACGGATACAGACTGATATTATAAAACTGTAAATCGCTACTATTTGCTGGATATTAAAGCGTATGTACTATAGTCAAGCATATAAATATCGATTTAAACAAAATAGCATGTTGCAAGTTTAGAAATTGCCTGATCGAATCTCACGTCGAGATACGGATGTCACGTTCCGACACCGAAATAAAGTCACGACGCAAAACTTACGCGTGTAGTACTTGACATGGCTGAGCAGCTGCGTGACATGGTAACTGGGTTAAATGACGACGGTGACTGGGTCGTATGGATCGTCGGCGACGTGCGTAACTCCGGCGAGACGATCGGTAAAAAAGAAGAAAAGAAAAAGAAGAAAGTAATAGGCTGTTGGAGGTTGCCGGGGTTCTCTGGATTTGTCGAGGGCAAGGGAAGGGAAGAGGCGGTCGGAGGCGAGGTGACAGCGAGGTGGGTGGCCGTGAATGTTGGTGGTGAAAGGGAACGAGCAAGGGAAGAAAAGGGTGTGGTGGTGGTGTGGATGCTCTGGGGTTGCGGGAAGACGAGAGGAGGTGACGGAGGTAGTCAAGTAGTGGTGGGTTTCCGGCGAGAGGTCGGAGACGAGGCGATGATGGGTTCTTGGTGTCGGGGTTAGGAGCTTGGATGGCGTTCGGGAAAGGAGAAGGAGGTGTTGTCGGCGAGGGGAGGTGATGGCGAGAAGATAGTGGCGGCGAGGAGATGGGGAATGACGACGAGGCATGGGTTCGGGTTCGGGGTTGTCGAGGGGAGAAGAGAGAAAACAAGGAAGGAGAGAGAGGGAGAGGGTTTTATAATCGGTTTTATATTATAATAATATATATATATATATTATAGAGAGAGAAAAGATAGGGACGGATGAAAGAGACACGTGGAGAGAGACCGAGAAAGTTTTTTTTTATTTTAAAACAATAATTAATATTATATATATAACTGTTATATATTTTAGTTATAAGAAATTTTAAAATATATATATATATGATAGGATTTTACAGATAATACCAGATTTCTCCGAATATTGCCCGTATCCCTTTAAAAATCTAGTTTTTAAATATAAAGAATATACGTAAGAATTTAAACCATGATGCAAATATCTTTAATTAAAACATGGACCCCCAAATTAAGATCTACGTAAATATATGTAGCGATCCGATAATCGGTATGTCTAACCCTTAGGAAACTAACATGATATATGAACGCAACCACCTGATATGGGGTACTTTGTCATGTAAGGCTAGATGGAAAAATATTATTATTTGGTTTTATATTGTATTATAAAAAAATATTTAGAGTCTAGAATTATTATATATGTATATATATTCTAGATTTGCATGGATATCTATACTAGCAAATATTTGATATAATCTCGAACCATGTTAGGTTTCAACCATGCATGTCGGATCGGATAATAGCCACAGCTCCTAATTGCATTATTCGGAACCCAAAAACAACAATAGGAAAGAATTTTACCGCAAGATTTGAAACGCTTCAAATATATAGTATAGAAGTACTAGGGTGTTACATATGTTCTGATGCAGCATGGGAAGGTTATAGCGTATGCGTCAAGGCAATTGAAGACATATGAGAAGAACTACCCAATAAATGACTTGGAACTAGCAGCAGTGATCTTTGCACTGAAAATTTGGAGACACTATCTATTCGGTGAAAGAGTTGAAGTGTTTACTGATCACAAGAGCCTAAAATACGTGTTCACACAGAAAGAGCTCAACATGAGGCAGCGTAGATGGTTAAAGTTGATGGCTGACTATGATCTTGATCTAAACTATCATTCGGGAAAAGTTAACGTAATGCCTAACGCATTAAGTCGGTTGCCAGCGAGACAGATGTTGACTGCACAGAGGGAGATTATAGCTGATCTTCAGAGGTTCGAGTTGGATGTTGTACTACCATATTTTTCGAAACAGTTGATGCAGTTGCAAGTACAGTCATCCTTGATCGATAGCATTAAGACAGCACAGTCGCATGACCATAAATTGCAGAAATTTCGAGAACAAGTGGAAGCGGGACTTCGAACAGATTTGTTGATTCATGAAGATGGCTCGTTAAGATATGGAAGTCGTTTGTGTGTGCCTAAAGGAAATGTTTGTGAAGAAGCCATGAAGAAGGCTCGTAGTTCTGCATATTCAGTACATCTGGGAGGCACGAAGATATATAGAGATTTGTGACAACATTTCTGGTGGGAATGCATGAAAAGGGATATTGCTCGCTGCGTATCGAAGTGCTTGGTGTGTCAGTAAATCAAGGTTGAACATCAAAAGGTAGTTGGTTTGTTGCAACCACTTCCGATTTCTCAATGGAAGTGGGAACATATAACCATGGATTTCATGACAGGCTTACCACAAAGTCCAAATGGCAATAACACAGTTTGGGTGATTGTCGATCGATTGATCAAGACAGCTCATTTCATACCATTCCGAGTTGGTCAGTCGACAGATACGTTGGCAGAACGGTACATGCAGGAGATTGTGAGAATGCATGGAATACCAGTTAGTATTGTTTCTGATCGTGATACTCAATTCCTATAACATTTTTGGAGGAGTCTACAGAAGAGTTTGGGAACTCGTTTGAAATTTAGTACGGCTTATCATTCTCAAACAAATGGACAGTCCGAGAGAGAACGATCCACTCTTGAAAATATATTGAGAGCTTGCATGTTAGACTTCAAAGGTTCGTGAGAGGATCATTTAGATTTAGTGGCGTTTTCATACAATAACAGTTCCCAGACAACTATACAGATGGTCCATTCGAAGTATTGTACGGTCGTACGTGTCGCTCGCCTGTTTGTTGGGACGATGTTGGAGAAAAAAGATTGTTGGAACCGAAACTCATTGTGCAAACTGGGAAGAAAGTTAACTTGATTCGTGATCATATGAAAGTGGCACAAGACTGACAGAGAGTTGGGCTGATACTGGAAAAACACCTTTGGAGTTCGTTGTTGGTGATCTTGTGTTCTTGAAGATATCTCCGACTAGGGGAGTAATCCGATTCGGTAGTCGAGGCAAGCTTAGTCATCGATTCGTGGGCTTTTTTGATATCATCGAGCGAGTTGGAGAGTTAACTTATCGATTGGCTTTACCGCCATCCTTGACGGGTGTTCATGACGTGTTTCATGTATCTCAACTCCGCAAATATATTCGAGATGAGAAACACGTCCTTGATCACTCGGAACTGACAGTAAGAGAAGATTTAACCTATGAAGAGCGACTAATGGCTATCGTAGATCGACGAGAAAAGATTCTTAAAAATAAAGGAATCTCTTTAGTACAAGTTTCTTGGGAAAATCGTTCACACGGAGAATCTACTTGGGCACGTGAAGACGAGATTCGACAAAAATTTCCACATCTTTTTCCTTATATCTGTATTTTCTTGTCTTTCCATGTTCCGTGAATTTCGAGAACGAAATTCTTTTGTAGTTGGGTATAATGGAACAACCTAATACGTTTATACAGTATAACTTGGTATTTTAAGTCTTGCTTTATAATTCTTTTATTTTATCCATTTGGGTTGCGAATGATTCGAATAGTAATAGTTATTTAACCAGACCCGCATGTGTGAAACACGGTATGGTGGTAGGTTATATCTGATATTTATCAGTAAACTGAATCTATGTGAATCTAGTATAATATATATATATATCATATATCTAGATCATCATATATCTTTTAGGAGCCACAAATTAAGAATAAGTTATATTTTGTTAACTGTCATCATATGATTGCCATCTCATATCTTATTTTGGTTTTATCTTTTACGTTTAAATCTCAAGATATGTAATATCAAATATTTACTAAATCTAGATATATTTTTAGAATCCTTTTAAACCTTAAATTAAGGATACGAGTAATTTAAAATATATTCTTCCATTATGGTTGAGAAATTTACGCATGTGAATTATTTTCCAAAATATATTTTTGATGAGATTTTGATGGAGATTGGTTGTAATTTGATATTATCTATATACATTAAAACTAATATATATTTATAACCTAATTTAAACTATACTTTATGATTTTTATATTAAACACAAAACCACTCTTTCTCTGTCTCTCTCCACATAACATATCTCTCTCCTCTAACTAAATCTCTCCCTCATCAATTTATATATTCTCATTTTTCGTTCTTCAAGCCCACGTCCATCCTCGCCGACGCAATTCCAACCGCATCCTAGAACTTTAACCGAGACATCAAAACTTGATATTGAGTTGTATAGCGTCGTGTTGCTTCCGTTCATCGCGTTTGTTTCGAGGCAAGTTTACAACTTGCTACATGCTATGCTTTACGTAATTTACTTATATATTGTCGTACTATTATTATTGTTATCATACAAATATATCTATATAATTTATACACCGTAATTATTTAACGTTAATCAATTTTATAATATACAGTGTATGCGAGTTTATAACAAGCGACATGCTATAATTATATCTATAAATATATATATCATCGTAATATTTTTTATTACTGTCAGTATATCGTTTATATCTATATAATCTGTATATCATTAATCAGTTTATAATCTGCATTTTATAATGTTATGCAAAATAGAGTTTGAAAATAGTATAGTTTATACATGAAACGTCTTCGCCAAATGGATACGACAAATCTGAAATTTACTGTACACCTTACCTTATAAAATTCATTATAAATCATAAAAAATCATTAGCACATGTTCTTTAGTTCGTTACGAAGCTAACTCAGATTACTATAACCCTGTGAAATATTCACTTGCAAAATAAATTGTTTAAATAACGTAAATCGTAAATGAAAGTACCTCTGAACTGCTGTCCAGGGATATTCCAGCAGCAAATTTTCAATTTCGAACGTTCATAACTTTTTGTAGGAACAATCTGAGATACTTTAACTTATAAAAATGAAAATCTTATTGAATTAGCTTTGTTTTGGTATATGACGCGTCCCTTTTGGAAGACGTTTGTTATTTCTTAAGCTATTTTACAAATCATGGTAACGCTGAATTTCTGAGCGAGACTTTCTTGTACATGGTTAATCAATACCACTTTTATAGTTATTAATCGGATTGAATATCTTATCTCTGATAATGTTATTATCTTGGTCTTGTACATGATATGATAATGTTATCCTTGACATATTTGTAACCTGCCAGACTATACTATTTTTGTTATCATGTTAATATATGTTGCATGTAATACTTATCGATACCAACAATCTTGACTTATTATCCCGATTGACCTGACTTGTTGTCAGGCTAGACAAGACCGGAACATGATTGTTCATTTGTTGGCATTAGATAAACATTCTATTAATACCTGATTTTAACACAAAACCTGGGAAAACGGGTAAATCAAGAATATAACCGAAACGTAACTCAAGAGAATATTATTATTGTTTGCCGTGATTCCGAGCGTGAACGGAATAACCATTGTTTATTGTGACGTGGTCCCGTGGGGGTATGAACGGAATATATTGTGTTGTGGTCCCGTGGGAGTATAAACAGGATATATACTGTTGAGTTATGATAAGAAATATATTAATTGATTTCAAAGAATTGTAAAATAGATAACCTAGAAGCAAAAACTTTAGGATACATGTGACATACCTATAGCTCACTGTTTTATACTTGCGATAATCATTTATACTCATGTTTCATCATAACTTTCTATTTTGGTTATTATTATCATTGTTGATGTTTATGACGCACTGACGTCTGGGTTTTGCATGGCCTAACTACTTGACTTAGCACGTGAGTATTCGACAGGATCGTCGATCAGTGAGGTTCACCTCATTGATATATCTCTTATGCTGGTTAGTTTTATTTGGATCTTTATTGCTTCCGCTATTTTTCCAGTTATTTTTTTTGTGGCTATTAGACATGTGATAGATAGATTTAGTACTTTATTGTTCTTGATTACTCATTAACAGTCTTAATGTAATTATGGAAGGATGTTTCATTACCGTAGGTAGTATGGCTGGCTATGTTTTAATCAGAAATTTTTGTATTTTAGGAAACGGGAAGTGACAGCATGAGATATGAAACAATATGTGCTCAGCCATTAAGTGGACCCAAATGAACTACAATTACTACCATATAGCTATTTATTTAGGGAGCCTTTTGTGCAGATGGAAAGAGTCTTTAGACTATTTGATTGTTGATTAACATGGATTTTGCAAATGTAAGATCGCATGGATGTTGTACCTAATGATTGGAGGGGCCAACTCAGCATTTAAGTTAGGCTATATGTGATTTTTATTTTATTCTTTTGTTTTGGTTTTGATAATTGTGTATTAATTTTTCCATGTTAAAGAGAAATATATATATTGTCAAATGTGAGTATTGAATTATGTTATACCTGAAAAGCATACCCATCAGCTGTTTTGTAGCTGGCATTTAACTGACAGTTTCCAGGCCCAGAGGTGATTACTGATGCCCAAAGCTACGTAAGATAGTGGTTCAGGAGTATTAGAATGAGAATGTAAATAAATTATTTTATTGAATGAATATCACACCTGTGATTCCACATCAATAACATGAGGTGCTTCCATACAAGCTTCAAACTGCACACCAAGTTCAGATGCAAAAGAGCCCATGGGAGAAAGCGTTCTGCAAGAATAAATTGAGGTTGATATCTGTAGTAACCCTATTCTATTTTATAGTGTACAGCATAACTTCATAAAATTATTAAAAGTCGAATTTATAATTAACATTATAGTTGGCTGCAACGATAGATTAATTGTTGCATTAACGAAGAATGAGTTGTAAAGAATTAAATCCCACTCATGATTCTAGCTAGTTTATTTGCAGACAGAGACTAACAATGTGGACTCCCAACTCGAATAGTCGATAATGATTTATTCCATGATTAAATTATGGACTTGTGGTACAATTCTTTTATATTAATTGCAATCTCTATTATGCGTTTAGACTTTAAGCATAGTGAGTATACTAGGTAAGAATGCATAATTAATTGAACAATGCACTTCTAAAATTACCCAGAAGTAAGAATCACCGAAAGGGAGAGATTTGCAATATCTCCAAAAACAACAGCAGGGTTCAAGCACCACATGCTTAATGTGCAGGTCCAGCCACTTGCAGCATTACCTGCATGTCATAATTTGATCTAATTTCAAAAAATGGTCTATACATGAAGTACGATAATGGAGACTGCGGAAGCACAAGTTTCGTCACAAGAATGGTTAAGGAACTGCAAAATGAAGTAGGTGTATAGCAAAACATTGGTTTTTGACTGTACCACACTCGGTAGTTGGTATGGTGCATTGCTGACAAAAACATCCCACTGGTTACTTTATTTTTCAACAGCATCTTCCATAACATGTTACAGCATTCAAAATCTCTAATAGCTATCATATTTGTAACGCTTATAAAAGGCCCGCCCAACATATTGCTTCCTAATGTGGATATTTTGTGCATGAATCCCTCTGGAACACACTTTTGCATCAGTAAGTTAATGTAAACTAAAATAACATTTATGTCTCTTTGTTGAATTGTGTACTATCTTGCATATCATCTCCAAAAATATAATGTTATAGCATGGGTCCTATGGCGTGTGAAGAGCAGGCATTTTTTATGCAGCAAGGATTTAAAGAGATTTATTGGTTTTAATTCAAGGTGGAGATTTATTGAAATGTGACTTGAGAAACCTACTCCCTTTCTTACCTTAGGACTTCTACAATTTTCCATGCACAACACAAATCACATGCCTCTCTTTTTCTTCATCGTTAAATGCATTCACATACAACTATTTTGCATATAAAACATGCAATAGACATTAGGCTACTCTAGATTTAGAATAGATCCACTTCATAGCATGGGTATAGACAATGGGAAAAAATATGGGTTGCTCTAAAGTAAGAAAGAGAGTAGGTTTCTCAAGTCATATTTCAACAAATCTTCACCTTGACTTGAAAACTTATCGAAAAAACACTCAAACAACTTGATCCTTTGTCCGACGGAATACAGGTTTCGCATTCTTTTCTTTTACTTGGTGCATGATGAAATGATATATGTCTCAATATGCTTGCTTCTTCCATGCGTCGCTAGATTCTTCGCAAGTGCTATTGCCAACTTGTTATCAAGGTTCTTCTTGTGGATGGTGCAACTCCTTCATCAAGTTTCGGAGCCATATCGTCTGACAGGCACACTATGATGTTGCAATGTGTTTTGCTTCACATAATGAGAGGGCTGCAATGTATTCTTGGCATGGAGGTGCTAGTCGATCCGACGATGACATTCAAGCTAGTTAAATCAGCGAAGGGACAAACATTTTGTTTTGCGGCCAATCTAGTGGATGTGTTGATGAAGGTTTTTACCTTCGCGCATAATCGAGTGTTGTCTTGAATTTATGGGCGGATTTAGTCGCAGAGGTCGAGTCCGTCAGGGGCTGTGTGGAGAAGACAACAACGATTCCGAGATTATAAGTTGTTAAGTCAATGTGAAGATTTGTTGAAATGACTTACAACTATAGAAGCAGTCCACATATTTTATATTCAAAATATGAAGCCTCTTTTGCTAACCAAGTGGAGCAAGCAACACATTTACTGTGTTGTGCAAGGGCATGGCCTATAAAGTGAAAACCCTAAAGCCTGTGTCTAGGAGCATTGAAATGTGATCATAGGCTTGCCTACTTAAAGAAGGGTGTTGCACTTATTCGGTGAGGTGAAATGAAGTGTGAGAGCTTCATCTTCAGAGTACTTTGTTAGTAATATAAAATACTGAGAGTTGGAAGAGTTTTATATAGAGTTGTTCTGCTCTTTGTTTTGAGTGTCTCTTTGATGAGTGTTCTCTTTGTAGTGAGGTTTCGGTGAGTGGGAAAAGAGTACAACTCTTTTGTATTCTCCTCTTTGACATAGTGGAATCCGGTTGTTGTCTTTGCCGGTGGACATAGACCGAGTTTGGCCAAACAATGTAAACTGTGTGTGATGTCCACTTCGCCTATTAGCTATTTCTGTTGTTTCTCCGCATGCTTTATTTTGTATACCGTTTATTGTGTGTTGGACCCGTTTGTCATAACAAACTGGTATCAAAACGTTCGTGTTGATTTGTTATGGGTTTGTAGATGACTTCGACAAGTTATAAAGTAGAGAAATTTGAAGGCAGAAATAGTTTTGGCGTGTAAAGAAGCGGGCACTTTTAGTGCTACTTGGATTCCTAGAAGATTTATTGGTTTTCAAGTTATGATGGAGATTTGTTAAAATATGACTCGAGAAACCTACTTTCTTTCTTATTTTAGAGCACTCCATGTTTTTCTAATCGTCAATACATATGCTATGAAATGGCTCCTAGTCCAAACCTAGAATAGCCTAATATCTTCTGCATGTCTTATATGTGGAGTGGTTGCATATGAATGCATTTAATGACAAAGAAAAAGAGAGGCACATGTTTTGTGTTGTGCAGGGAAAATTGTGGAAGTCATAAAGCCTATTGGAATTGTTAGTGTTTATGCCCTAGAAGGCCATTACTGTATCATACTAGCTTGTATATTACTTAATGGAAGCTTGGGATATTCACATGTATATAACAGTCTTGCTAAACATGGTAGTATGCTACTTGGTTTTTCTATCTTAATATGTGAGTGTACGTATTGATAGAGCTCTTAGGATCTTGCTTGTCTACCAGCGTTGTGATGGCAGTCACACTAGTGGGGGCTGGGTAGTCTATAAGCACATCCTTATTCAGGTCCCTGGTCGTTGGATTATCGAGACAGAGCATCGATACTCCGGAGTAGACTGGTGTGTACGCTTCTCATCCCGGTTGGGGAGATGGTCTGTCCCACAGCCGTCAGTACGTCATACTGAAGATAGTATACAGATGCTCGTTAGGTTATGGGTACACCGGACAGGACTCACAGGGGACTGTTGGTTGGTTTGATACCAGTCGTCAGTGAACAGTTCCCAGGTGACATGAGTACAGCGTAGTCCGCAGACTTGATACTGCTACTTCGCCTCGAGTGTGTCCCACTGTTCTTAGATTGCTACCCTACCACGGTTCCAAGGAGTCGTGCAAACAGGTGGCAGTTGGGTGCAGTCCCGAGCACTTGGAGGCAGTGGCGGTTAGACAGGATTCGTCCCTCCCGGTATTGGGAGTAGATATCGTGCTGTGCCAGAGAGCCATTACGCAAAGTCCCTGGCCAGGGCAAGCGAAATTTGCTGGTAGGTTCCAGTAGTTTCTCAGGGTGTAATGGGCTTCACTCCGACACGACTTATACCGCTATTAGGGGACTGACGCTTGCCGCCCCCCTAGGCCCGATATGCGATAGTCTTGGACGAACGGACCGGACTGTATGGAGATTGTCACATCAGACTCAGTAGGAGTTCGGATGGGTTTACTCATCGGCCTTCTTATCGACAACTACCTGGGGACCGTTACGTACAGCTAGTGCCGCTTGCGGTCTGTGGTTAAACCCACTGCCAGCGTAGTAGTCGAGTCTCTAGAGTCCCACACAGAGAGTTTCCTACTCCAGGCAAAACGATATAGAGGTTGCATGGTTTTGCGACAAAGGGTTCGGACGCATACGTGCGTTTACGCGCGTACGACTTTCGGACAGTTTTTACCAGTCGGCTTTGGTTTAAGCCAGTTACTGGTATCCGGTTATTGGATTTTTACAGTCTAAAGTTTTTCCGTATTTTTGCGGTTTGGAGGGGCGTTCTCGTAATTGTACGAGAAGCTTCTAGAAGATGTGACTAAGGAGTTTTCTTTTGGAAAGAAAGTGAGTCATGGTGGTGATTCATTCATTTCATTAATGCACATTTATTGCTTAATGACTCATGCTAATGAATCACCACTAGATATTTTATGAAGCATGCTTATTCATTTCCTTTATTCATTATTCTTAAAATGAAATGCTTCATAATATATTATGATACACTCTCTCTCTTCTCATTATCTTATCACACATTCTCTCTCCTCAAGCTCTCATCTTCAAACCCTAATCCTTAATCCTCATGTGTTGAGATCAAAGGATTAGTTAGACTAAACAATCCATAACCTTCACTCTACATCATCCTTTCATCTTTGATTAGCAATCAAAGTTGATTAGTTACCTCAAGTTAGAGGTTTAGCTTGGAGTTTCGCTCTCGGGTGGATCGTCTACTACCTAGAGAAGGTCGAGGAGAACAAAGGAGGACACAAAGACGAAGGACTTGTTTCGATCGGTATAATCCCTTAACACTATAGTTTAGTTTAGCTATGTGTTTGGTTATTATTTGTTTAGCTTCGATTCAAGCGGTTAGTCGATGTTCGTTGTTTAAACTTGATCGTTTTTGAAAATTCCGCCTCCCCATAAGTACTGGGGTGTACTACATCGACTTACAGGAATGAAGGCTTAAGCTTGGTAGGAGCCTTGACAATAAGGCATGGGATTTGTATACTTAAGGTTGCACTCATTCGTTGGTAAATCGAGAAGAAGTGAAGTGTGAGAAGCTTCATTCTCCAGAGAACTTTGTGTTAGAGAAAATACAAAGAGAGAAGAGTTTTGTGTAGAGAGTTGTTCTGCCCGCTTCTCTTCTTTTGTTTGTACTCCTCTTTTTTATGGTGTTTCTCATTTGTTGAGCGTTCTCTTTATAGTGAGGTTTGGGTGAGTGAGAGAAGAGTGTAACTCTATTGTATTCTCCACTTTGGCATAGTGGAATCCAATTGTTATCTCTTCACGGTGGACGTAGGTCGAATTTGGCCAAACCATGTTAAATTTATATGCTGATGTCCACTTCGCATGTTAGCTATTTCTGTTATTGTTATGCCTGCTTTATTTTGTAAGTCATCTATTGCGTGTTGTACCTGTTTGTCGTAACCGGTCCCATACTAATTAGTAATTAGATAAAAGAAAAGAAAACAAAGAAGAGAGATGATCTAATATGGACCCTGCAGGGTTCCGCAGCACCGCCACTAGGTTTCGGAAGACATTGACCATGTCGTTTTCAAAAAATTGGTACGCTAAAGAACCCTAACCTAGAATCTTAACTAGAGAATTAGACGAAACTAGCATGTAAATATCTTTACATCTAAGTGAACAAGAAATACAACCTTTGTAGACCAATCATTCACTTCAAAAGCTCCGTGTAGTAGTCCCTTCGCTCCAAGTAGTGAACTCCCGGACTCTAGAAAGGCTCTACAAGATGAAAGGAACAAGCTTGCTTGAAGTTTTCGAGGCCGAAAATGATCTACGTCGAGAAGACACTAACCCAAGCTACCTCTTCACTAATGGTGAAGCAAACAACCTAAAATAAATGGTTAATCTAGTATAGGTTGATGAAGTAGACATTTTGCTCACTTTAGAAATATTTTTCTCACTAATTTTTTTCACCTGCCTAATTGCTAGAGAGCTAGAGGAAGGAGATGAAGAAAAGCAACCATGAAGTGAAGCAAGTGTAGAATGAATCTCATGAGTGAGAATAGCAACCATGGGTGAGATAATATCCCATACTAACTCTTGTAGAGACTTAACCATGGCTTAAGGTAATGGTTGGGTTAATAAATATCTAATGTAAAACAAAACTAGTGGACTAAGTCAATGGTTCTACAAGCTTCCAGTAAGCTCAAACCATGTGACTAATTTCCAACTAATTAGTGATTTACTTTAAATAAATAAACCCCACATTATCATAAGTATGGTGTGAGTCTCATACACCCATGTAGCATGTAGCAACAAGCATGACACATTAATATATATCACATATATATTAAGTGCGCACTAGTGAGAAAAAGAAATGCTTAAGTGAGCTAATATTAGTTAATGTAAGTTAATATATCAAATATATAAATATACATTAAATTATTAAATCAACACTTGATTTAATAATCCGGCTATAACACATATAACCGACTAATATCATATGTATCAACTTATCGATTCAACACTTGATTCGATAACCCGGCTATATCACATATAACCGATCGATATCACATATCGCGAGAATAGAAGACGGTATCACATACTCGTATTAATCTCGATCCCGCACATTTCACATATATGATCCTACTTCATTTCGCTTGAGCCAGAAAACCTCTATGTAGGAATCTAAAGACTTGTCAATACGCCGGCAGTATGTGATGATCATATCAGCCACCCACAAGCCGTCAGCGGTACTAGCTGGACGTAACGGCTATCCGGGTATTGAGCGATTAGAAAATCAACAAGCAAGCCTGCTCATACTCCCGTGAATCCAATAAGTAATACTACCGTACAGTCCGGTCTCTTCATCAGATATGTCGCATATCTCAGCCTGGAAGTGGTAAACGTCAGACCTCAATAGCCTGATAAGTCATGCCGATATGAGGCTCAAAACGGTTCGAGAAACTACTGATAACACTTACCAGTAAATCTCAGCAATCCTGGATAGGGATTTTCTGTTATGGCCAATCGAGCATAGCGCAACATCAACCCCCAATACCGGGAGAGACGAAATCCCCTCCTATCGCTCATTGCCTCCATGTGACTCAAGATTGTACCCAAAAACCACCGTTTTGCACGATCTCTTGAACGTGGTAAGATGGAAATCAAAGCACAGTGGGAATCACACAAAACTCTATGACGATCTCGGATCGACAGACTAATCTGTACCAGTGTCACCAGAGAACTGCTATCTGACGTGAGGTATAATACCATCTAGGAGTTCCCAGCGAGTCCGTTCAGTGTACCTAGTCTCCGGTGAGTACCCGCATACCTTCTCTGATGTCAAACACCAATAGACATGAGATCATCCATCGCTCATCATATGGGTCGAGAAGCGTATACGCTAGTCTACTCTGAAATATCGATGCCCCGACTTGATACTTCCACGATTAAGAACAATTGAAGGATGTACTTACCGACTACCTCTGCCCTACTAGTATGATTTGCATCATAATCCTGGTAGTCAAGTACTCATCCTAAGGGCTTTATCAACATGTAATAGAGAGACAATAAGTGTACATGTTAAGATAAAGAGCAACCAGATAGCATACTATCATGTCAAGCAAGAAAGTCATCCATATATATGTCCAAGCATCCACTATAATATATATCACATGTATGATAATGGCATCTAAGGCATACATATAACTAACAGATCCAACCACCTCAACGTTCAACAAATATTTAAGTCCAAAGCACCGAGTATAGACTTCTACTCTCTACTACTTCCTTCAATCCGAAGGACCTTATCGTACTACAAATGAGTGTTTTAAATTTATTCTTCATAATCTTCTATTACCCCCATCATATTGGGTTGAATGCATAGAACACGGCTCGGCCAAATATATGACAAACTTTTTTAGACTGACAATAATCTACTGTCACATCACTCCTAGCCTGTAACTGGCTAAGAAAATTATGGACAAGAGGGGCATTACACAATCCAAATACCAGAAAGCATAATTCACCATACTTAAAAAATTATTAGAAAGGAGAACATGATAAAATTGTTATAGGAGATTACATTCATCTCCAAGGCACAAATAAAACCCAGAGCCAAACATGATAAATTTAATAAACCAGAAATGCACATTCTAGAATTGCCTATAAATGTGAGCCATAAAGCTCCATAGTCCATCCAATATTTTTGTTTACAATTTACATTCAGACAGCTCTAAAAGTATCTTTTGCTACGAAAACAAATAGCATATCTTTAAGAAAAGGTTGAATATAGATTGCATAGATGCTAAACACTTGGGATCTCTTATGCATGTGCCCCAATTAGAAAATAATTAATATATCCATTATTCTTACATATTCTGAAGTTTATGTTGCACACACATTCCACATTCTCAAGGATTATAGCCAGGTTTGTTGCTAATGCAAGAAAAAGTATGAAAATGATGCAGAAATCTTCTTTTGTTTCTAAAATTAAGACCAATTAGGCATTAGCATGAGAACAAAGTCAAGTTGCCAACTGTTTCCCTTCATAACAGTCTATCTAGTTTGAGCCTAAATGTTGCGACAAGACGATCACGAAGCAATAACACAAACGATAGAGAAGTAATCAAATAAGCAAATCACAGGTAAATTGAAAGTACTAACCAAAACAATAGGAGAAGGCGAAGCTTTATTAATAACCAAAAGTGGAGGACTACAAATCGGTGGACGAATACAAATCCCTCAAATAAACCTTAGTTCTCACAATAGCAAAAGAGTTCTCTCAATAGCTATTACAAAAGGCATCAAATCTTGGGTTAATACATACTGCCATATATATAGCATACAAAAGATTTTACCAAATAACAAATTTCCTAACTAAACAAATATAACCGGCCCAAATACGGCAGACGTCTGCAGAAGGAATGCACATATGTCTGTCCAAGTATCTTCGAATCCACGGAGTTTCACCAGATGGCTGAACAAGGATGTTCAGACGTCTGGACTTAAACCTTCGAAAGAACAGAGTTTAGGAAGACGTAAAGCTCCAGACATATGTCACATGTATAGTGAATAAACTCAAATCTCGAACAGATTCGATAATAACTTCGGATCAACAAGGATAGAATGAGAAGCATTAACAACAAATCTCCAACTTGCTTCGCATTCCTACAAAACTCCACAAAATTAATAATAGCTCCACCTTCACCACAAAACCCCTAAAGGACTCAATGAGTGCGCCGCACTCCAATTAAGTTCAAGCAATACTCAAACTTAACAACCGAAAAAGATTTCGTGAACATGTAGGCCGGATTATCCGTTGTGCCAACCTTTCCTGAACAAACCAGTACCGTACATCAATGTGCTTCGTCCGAAGCATCTGATCTTTTGTCAAGTGAACAGCAGTTTGTCTTTCACGGCAGACCATTATAGTATCTTTTTGAATACCAAGTTTCGAAAATAGTCCCTTCAACCACATCGCTTTCTTAACAGCCCCATCAACGGCCATATACTCCGCCTCCGTCGTTGACAACGCTGCCATAGGCTGTAACGAAGCACGCCAACTGATGACACATCATAGACAACACTATCAGATGATCGACATTCGTCTGTCGAGATCACCCGCAAAATCGGAATCGCTGAATCAAGTCAATCTGTCGTTGTTTCTTCCAAACACCAACCCCACGTCAGACGTACCTCGTAAGTATCGTAATATCCATTTCACAGCCTGCCAATGATCTTTACCAAGAGAAGCCATATAGCGACTAACACTAACAGCATGTGAAATGTTAGGTCGTGTACAAACCATGACATACATAATGCGACCCACCGCATTTGCAAATGGAACATTCGACATATACTTAATCCCATCCTCTGGTTGCGATGATGAACGAGCTGAAAGTTTAAAATAATATGCCAACGGAGTACTTAAAGATTTAGCGTCTGCCATGACGAAATGATCCAAACATTGCTCAACGTATCGCTGTTGAAACAAGTAAAGTTTTACTCCCTTGCGATCACGCCTAATCTCCATACCCCTCAAACTTGATTTTCAATTGTTCCTTCAAATTCTGAATATCAACCATATACTTTGCTGCTATCAACATATTATCAACATAAACTAGCAAGTATATGAAAGTACCATCGGCAGGCTTCTTCAAATATACATAACCGTCATTCATACTTCTTGTGAACTCTATTTTTTTATGAAGGAGTTAAACTTCTTATACCAACGTCTAAATGACAGCATCAAACCGTAGAGAGACTTCTCAAACAAACAAACGTAGTCTTCTTTGCCTTCAATTTCAAAACCCTCGAGTTGTTGCATGTAGATCTTCACTACCAAATCACCATACAAGAATGTTGCCTTCACATCGAGCTGCTCAAGCTCCTGATCTTGCATAGCTACCAAACCGAGTAAGACACGTATAGATGTGTGTTTAACAACAGGAGAAAATACCTCATTGAAGTCAACTCTCCAAACCTCTTGAATAGCCTTTAGCTACCAACGGTGTTTTAAAAAGCCGTCGCTTAAGCGGCCGAGCGAATTTCGCCGCTATGCTTTATCCCGCTTAAGCCGGTGATATTACATAACCTATTTTATTGATGTATACACCTCATAACTGTTATAAAGGGTATATAAGAATTATTATTGGAGTAAGAATACACAAATACCAATTAATACAACATTCCATCTTTTCTTTTTCTCTTTTTCCACGTTTCTATCTTTCGTGCTCGACTTGATAAATCCCACAGTTGTCGAGCCGGCTTCGAGACACTTCAGGATTAAGATTTCAAAACTCCAAAATTTTAGGCTTATCAACTTCAAGAAGTTGAGATCTAAATCGATTTCGAGCAATTCTTGAGTTTTCTATTTCGATCGTAAGTAGTTTTTGAATTTCGATCTTGAAATTCTAATTCGATTTTGACTCCATCTGGTTTCGAATTACAATCTTTTAGATACTTTTTTTAATAATTTTTTAAGTATTTTAGCTAATTTGAGCTATGATGCTTGATGCTGGATATCGAAAAATTTATAAGCACTATAGAACCTAATAAACTCTAAGAATTTTGTATTGAATTATTTAAGTATTTTAGCAAATAATATATTGTCTATGTAGGGTGTTTTTCGTCACCCCATTGAGATGGAAATGCGCGCACGTTTGTCAGGCGCATTACAGATTCCCCCTGTCTAGGGTAGGCCGGGGTTTATTGATTGTGGGGATCCGAATCTCCGGCGGCCGCAGACTAAGCAGCCGTTAATTACCCCTCGCCTTTGGAGCGAGAGAACCTCCGATTAACGAGTCAAACAGGTCATGCGAACTCAATGTGTGGTGTACGTGTGTTGTGTTTTGAAAGGGGTTTGGGATATATCGGGGGCCCCGCAGAGTTTTTCACGGGGGTCCCGCTACCCGGATAGCGGGCTGGGGGTCAAGAGGACTAGCAGCCCCCTTACGGGGTGCAGTGCAGCGTCCCTTTAGAAATTTTTTTCTAACAGGGGACAGTGTTATAGAGTATGTGTGTGTATATGTATATACACATATACATATATATATAAGGAGGAAAAGGCATCCAAAGGATGCGTGGGAAAAAGCACCAGCGCCTTGGGAGCAAAAGCGCTAGCGCCTCACGTGCCAGGCACATGTGCGCTCGGGCGCTAGCGCATTGGGCGCTAGCGCCTCACGTGCCAGGCACATGGGCGCTCGGGCGCTAGCGCTTTGGGCGGTAGCGCCTCACGTGCGAGGCAAGTGAGCGCTCGGACGCTAGTGCTTTGGACGCTCGAGCGCTAGTGCTTTAGGCGCTAGCGTTCTGAGCGCAAGGGCGCTCGAGCGCTTGCAAGGCAAAAAGGACTTGGTCTCTGCAATGGGAGTTGTATTTCCAGAAAGGAACACTTATTATTTTGTGTGTGTGTGTATATATATATATATGTATGAGGAGTTAAACTCCTAAGATATTTTTTTTTAAAGATGGTGAAGGGGCTTCTCCCCTTGAGTCCTGGATCTTCCCCAAAGTGGGGTTCTTGGAGGTGGGTCTCCTTCTCCTCTGTTGGCAGGATCTTGGATGAACAAGAACTTATGAGATTTTTAAAAATCTCTCCTTTTTGAGATCTAATGGAAGATCTGAGTTCCCCTTTGTGGGTTTTGTGGTAAAAAACTATTTAGTTTTGGAAAAGGAAAAGTGATACTCTTGATTTAATTGAAAAAAAAAGAAGGTTTAGAACCTTGAGGAAGGAGAAGATCACAGATCTTGATTCTTTTTTTGGAGAGAGAAAAAGTTGTTGAGATATTTTCATTATCTTGGCCTTTATAGGCTATACACTTTACACATAGCCCCTTGGGCTTTACAAAATGGCATTTTGCCCATCCCATGTATCATGTGTTATTTCTTTTTGCACATAAGTCATGGGCTTTACAAAAATTTGGTTTTATGCCCATTCTCTTACATTTATTCATAAAATAAAATAAAATAAATACACCAAAATTATTTATTACAAAATTTCTATTTTGGCATAGGGGGTGGCCGGCCGCTTCATGTTCGGGCTCGACCCGGGCATGGGCCCACTTGATCTGGGCTTAGGCCCACTTGGCTTGGGGTTGACTTTGATTTTGACTTGGTTAACCGGGGTGTAAATTTTTACCCCAACAGTCTTAACAAATTTGTTAAATTTTGGGTTAAATATAGGCATTTTCCAGTACAAAATTAACATAAAAATAGTTAAAACGTAATGAGAATTATTATTTATTGACAAAAAAGGGATTATTGATGAAACAACATTGTTCTAATTTCTGAGCGGCCGCTTAAACAGCGTTTAAGCGTTTTGGCTCCTCAACCGATCCGCTTTTCTTTTCCGCTTGTAAAACACTGGCTATCAGCCGTGCCTTGTATGACGTATCAGCCGTACCTTGGTCACCTTATTTCTTCTTGAAACCCCACTTGCAGTCAACTACTTTATTTCCTCTTTCAGACTTTACGAACTTCCAAGTCTAGTTCTTGTGAAGAGACACAATCTCTTCATTCATAGCGACTAACCAACGAGCTAACTCATCGAATGAAATAATTTCTTGATAGCTCGTCGGTTCACTGCAATCAACTGTCTCTGCAACAGACAACGCATATGCCACTACATCATCATAGCCATATATTTATGATGGTCTAATGTCTCTTCTTTGTCGGTCACGAGCGAGCAAATACTCATCGTCATGGGACCGCTCATCATGAGCTTTTTCTGACGATGAAGAAGAAGAGATCTCCTGCGAACCTAACCTTTCACTGAGCTCAAATATACTCTCGGCGCATCCTTCTTTGAATCGTCTTCAACTGGAAATTCCACAATTTTCCGCTTCAATATAACAAATTCATCAAAAGTCACATCTCTTCTAATCATAAATTTTGGCGACTTAGGATCCAAACAGCACAACCTATAATTTTTTACGCCGGTGGCATAACCAAGAAATATGCATTTTTCGCTCGAGGATCCAACCGGCCTTCACGGCAATGTGCATATGCGGGACAACCAAACACTCGAAATGTAGAATAATCGACGTGCTTCACAGCTGCTCCGGTGTTATACTATCTAGTGATGTATGAGGCGACCGATTCACAATGAAGTATGTCGTGTTCACCGCTTCTGCCCAAAACTCCTTGTCGAGCATTGTATTAGACAACATGCACCGAGCTTTCTCCGTAAGTCCGATTCATACGCTCCGCGACTCCATTCTGCTGTTGTGTGTAGACAACGGTATGATACCGAATAATCCCTTCGTTTTTGCAGAAATTATTGAAATCTCCACCTCAAAACTCTAACCCGTTGTTTGTCCTCGATCAATTCATATGCTTTCTTGTCTGCTTCTAAAGCAACTTCTTCCATTACTTGAACGTAAGAAACACATCACTCTTATGCTTCAAGAAATATACCCAAACTTTCCTCAAAAAATCATTGGTGAAAGTAAGTAGATACTTGACACCGCTTCTTTTAGAAGCAACTGGAGAGGTTCCTAAAGATCCGAATAGATATAATTAAGAGTACATTTTGTGTTGTGCACCGCCGAACTGAAGCTAACACATTTTTGCTTCCCAAAAACGCGATATTCACAAAACTCCAGTTTCGTTATACTCTTACCACCAAGTACAGCCTGCTTCTTAAATTCGGCCATACCTGTCCCACTCATATATCCGAGCATTATGTGTCATAATTTGTTAGTGTCCGAATCTGTCATAAATTTGGATGATGATATAGCCACCAAACCGAAAATCGTCGAACCCTACAATGAATATAAGGACCCCTTCTTCAAGCCCTCCATCATAACAAAAGAACATTTGGTTATCTTCAAAACTCCACCTTCAGTGAAAAACTTGTAACTCTTGTCGTCGAGTGCACCCAAAGAGATAAGATTCTTTTTTAAGTCAGGTACGTGGCACTTCCGCCAATGTTCTCACAACACCGTCAACCATCTTAATTTGGATCGTCCCCTTGCCAATAATTCGACACGAACTATTATTGCCCATAAAAATCACTCCACCATTAACGAACTCATAGGCAGTAAACAAATCCATATCGGAACACATGTGGTAAGAACAGCCCGAATCCATGATCCATTCGTCCTTGGATGGATGTGTTGTCAAGAACCACAAAAAGATTTCATACTCCTTCCGCTATAAAAGCTTCGATTGAAGACACTTTCGATTTGTCTTCCAACTTATGCTCGTTCTGCAATTTAAAACAATTGACATTAAAATGCCCCGACTTCTTACAATAGTTGCAGGTCAAGTTCTTTTTATTCTTGGACTTTGACCTTAACTTCTTTCTATTACATTCTGAATCTCTCTTCTCCGCTCGCCTTCGAACAAATAAGCCGGAAGATGAACCATCAGTTTCGGTAAAAATCACCTCCTTGTCGATCTTCTCTGTGTTCATCAAATTCTCCTTAACATTCTTGATTGAGATCATGTCTCGTCCATAAACCATAGTGTCACGAAGTGCTTATATGAAGGTAGCAGCAAACACAACAAGAGAATAGCATGATCTTCATCATCAATCTTAATATCAATCTTACTCAGATATGTAATGATTGAATTAAACTCACCGACGTGAAATTTGATTAGAAAGTCTTCTAACATGCGAAGTGTGTAAAGACGTTGCTTCGATAGGAGTCGATTCATGAGAGATTTCCTTAAATATAACTCCTAATTTTTGCCACAAACTAGCCACCGTCTTTTCTACCAAACCTCCTTTCAAAACTTCGTTTGTCAAATATAAGTGGATAGCCGTGAGAGCCTTCTTATCCATCTCCTCCCAAGTTTCCTCCGTCATAGTGAAAGGCTTTGCATCCTTCCCAAGAATTGTCTTTCTCAAATTATTTTGAGTCAACACGATAATCATACGAACTTGCCATAAACTGAAACTCATATTTCCATCAAATTTCTCGATATCGAACTTCATGATTGTCGGAGACATGATGCAGGATCAATCTAAAACACATTGAGTGCTAATGAACCCTAAAACTTCAAAATC
This sequence comes from Agapanthus africanus, assembly GCA_030015575.1. Lineage (NCBI taxonomy): Eukaryota > Viridiplantae > Streptophyta > Magnoliopsida > Asparagales > Amaryllidaceae > Agapanthus > Agapanthus africanus. Next base: position 372,677,166 of record JASDDO010000012.1, read on the forward strand.
ACAATCTAAGAAAGTGGGAAAGAGGACACAAGCGTCGTTATCCATCGTTAACCTGGATCGCAATATTGAAGACCTAACAGTTCAACCAAAAGATCCCCAAACAACACAACATGGCTTTGATACCAGTTTGTTACGACAAGACGATCATGAAGCAATAACACAAACGATAGAGAAGTAATCAAATAAGCAAATCACAAATAAATTGGAAATATAAAGTACTAACCAAAAACAATAGGAGAAGACGAAGCTTTATTAATAACCAAAAATGAGGAGTACAAATCGGTGGACGAATACAAATCGCTCAAATAAACCCTGGTTCTCACAATAACAAAAGGTTCTCTCAATGGCTATTACAAAAGGCATCAAATCTAGGGTTAATGCATAATACCATTAATATAGCATACAAAAGATTTTACCAAATAACAAATTTCCTAACTAAACAAATATAATCGGCCCAAATACTGCAGACGTGTGCAGAGGAAATGCACAGACGTCTGCCCAAGTATCTTTGAATCCACAGAGTTTCACCAGACGTCTGAACAAGGATGTTCAGATGTCTGGACTTGAGGCCTTCAAAAGAACGGAGTTTAGGAAGACGTCTGGAGCTAAAACTCCCGACGTCTGTCACCTGACTTGCGGATAAACTTGAATCTTGAATAGATTCGATGATAACGCCTGATCAACTTAGAAAATCAACAAGGATAGAATGAGAGGCATTCACAAGACTAAGAAAAACTGAGATTACAATGGAGGAAAGGATACATCGATTATAAGGGATATAAATAAATTTACTCCTAGTAGGGTAGCGAATGCTATTCTTGGCATTCTCAAACAAGAATGGGGTCACCTGGACAGAGGTTGGCACACTGTTTGCTTTTTCTATCTCTTGTGCATAAACATGAAAAAAGAACTTACTGCTATCTCTTTTGACAAATCGCTGCAATACCAGTTGGTAATCAAATGCATGGCATCCATTCCCAGCGAAAAAGTAACCAAGTGACGAAAAAATACCTGAATAGGTTGAGTGTTATACTGGTTTTAGTAGGCATAGTCAGGAGGTGAGTTTCTTAAAAAAAAATTAAAAACTATACTAGAATCTTACTCTCCAGTGTGATTGCTGAGATGCCACTTAAATGCACTACTTCTGATTCTGCGTCTTGAACTGCTTTAATTGCCTGTAGCCAAAGATTGGCAATGTGTTATGATACCATTAAGAATACATGAAACAGTAAACACAGACAAGTGACAAAGATAACCTTTGTTGCGCATTCTTGTAAGACTGGAAAGCATTGGCGAGTAATTCCAGCTAGTTGAAGCTCATTAATAGCTTTATCCCCTGTCCAACTTGATTGACATGATAGCATTTCAATAGTTAGATTTGTGGATAGAGATACAAAGTTAAGATAATATCATATGACCACTGGAAAATTGATTCCTGTCTTGTGCTGTTAAAAAGTTAAATCATGAAATCCTTTTAAATTCTAATACCTCTTGCAAGCAATTTCATCAATAGACAACCACAAAAGCTTAGGAGAGGTGGTGATGCAAGACGAGTCAATTAATTTTGCTCGTGTACTGAAATTTGGAAGTCCTGTGGGCGATAGCTATATTTTCCCAGTCATTTTTTGTTGCTTAACACAACTGATATGATAAATTGGGTTGAAGGGTAAGAGGTGCCATGGGAGGGAATTTTCCTCCTATTGAAGTCGATTAAAAAGTCCCATATTTTTTGAATGATCGCTATCAATCATCTTGGTCTTCACGTTACAAAACATAGATACACCAAAATCCCTGCAATTTAGATACTATTTTTTTCCTTGCATTGAACGGTTGCAAAATTTCAGTACTATATTTTTATCAATACATGTCGATAATATAACAATTTCCATCTCTATAGGTGAATACTAGCATGGAAATCATATGGAAATTTGGTGTATTTAGATTATGACCATGAAAATCAAGATAAACACTGCCAATCATCCAAAAATATTGGAGAGAAAATCTTTTGACCGCCATAAGATTTTCCTTCTATGGCATCTTATACCCATTTTTCTCATGATGAGTTATATGCAACAATTCTATGTATAGAAACGAATAGTTTGGAAGTTTCTTTTATAATTAATAATGGACTTTTGATTATTTATCTTGAAATGGCCCTGTTGCTGTAAGAAGGCCATAATGATGATTAGATATTATACTATCAGAATGTTTTTTTCCTCCTTAATTGGGCAAACACATTGAAAATGTCTAAAGCTCAGATCTAATCTTAATTCTCAGGCAAACCCAGATATCACGGTGCATGAAAGACTTACTTGAGATGATACTACAACAGTTTGCCTATCCGGCCTTGTTGGTTAGAAGAAGACTCCTCAAGTAGTGACTTATGTGATAAAGAAACAATTTTTGACTAAATTCTATGATTGCATGCAACTTCGAAGTCTTATAATAAATTTTAAGATACCTCTTGGAGATTCCACTTGTTTGGATATTGGATGGACATGATAATTTCTTCACATTTAATTATTGAGGTTGGTCTACAGAACAGGTTGAAGTATTTTTTTTCTTGTTGTTGCCAGGAAACATCCATCATTTTTGCCCATAGCAGGATCCATCTCTTTTTAAACATACATTTAGCCTAATCTAAAAGCAGTTAGTTTTCCGTTTCTGCCCATTTTTATTATCAATTACCCCTGATTATATGTCATTTTCTTTAATTATTGCATTTACAGTTCCTAATTAACTGCATGGCATCATATCCCTATCTGGACGGATATTGAACATCCATTTTTTTCAAGTAAAAGTCCGGGAGGATCATGTTTTCTATTTATTAATTTACACACCTATGTCACTTTGTTGTGATGAATTCCATTGTTCCTTACCATATTCATTTTATCTAAAATAATGCTTAAGAATTAAAAACTAATGCCAATTCCCAGATGTTGATGATGAACCATCTGAACAAGCCTTTCAGAGCCATTTTAAACCATTATGCTAAGTTTAGGTTAACACTCCTTTCAAAAACTCATTATGTTATGGTCTTCTGTGCCGCTTTTATTACACATATTCTCTTGTCCAGGTTCAATGTGGAGCAAGAGCAAAATTTGTATCATAACTAAATCTATTTACTGATTATAGAATCTGTACCAGCTATTCTAGAAGGCCAACAAGATTAGCCAATTAGCACATTGTAGCATTGATTATAAGAGTTGAACTATTTTACTTTTAGGAGAGGAAATCTTTTCCTCCCATGTTTTTCACCGTTGGATTTGTGATTTGACTGTTGGTTGTATATAGTTAGTTAAGTGATGGCATTCCACAAAAAAGGTGATGACATCTTCCAATATTTTCCACCACTAGATTAAACCATCCAACAAGGTAAAACATGATAGGATGAGATTCCCTCTACTCCTAGAAGTAGAATAGTCCTACTATTGATTATAAACTGTTAAGAGTAGCTGCCTATTAAAAATAACATACGATGTGAATAATGTTTCATGATGACAATAATGTATGGCTTTGCATAGTTGCATCTTACAATGTCTTCCCACAACGAACATCAAGCGTACGAAGCAAAATTTGTGTTCTAGTGACCAATACTTCAAATTTATTGTCTCATGCAAGCAACCAATATCACTTCTGAATTCACATTTTAATTGTTAATGTTAGCAATAGAAGTGAGCACCCAGATTTGATCTAATTTGCAATTCCAAATTTATAATCTGAACCTTATATGTGATGTTCGACCATATAAATGAGCAGAAAGCTACATGCAGCAAGTGAAAGTTGAAAATGTAACAAAGTATTAGGTAGGTAATGTAATTAGTGATTACAGATGACAGCAACATCATGAATACAAGCCCCTCCATATTGCCATTTAGTATTATCTCAGAAACAACAACAAAAATTGTAACAGTACTAAGGGCCCAAGCCATAGAAAAAGCTGCCAGTAATTTACAAGGCAGACTACAAATGTTTTGGTGTTTGCTTATTAATATTTTTGCAAGCAGATCTAATTTATCGTTAACATGGTTAAGTCTATGGTAAATCCCACAAGGTGTGGAATTTTAGTAAATTGCTGAAATTAACATTCAGTGGTCACAGTCATTTTAAGGAGAAACATTCTGAAAATAAAATTATACTTGTAAAAAAATAACATCACATTGACAAAATTAAAAACTCACTATGATGAGTAATGTTCAAATTCACGCTTTTGTAAATTGTCCTTCTTGTCGCCTATCCAACTGATGATCCCCTGTAAAATTCCTATGATGGAACATTAACTAGACTTCATATTATGTTAGCTTCAAGATTTGCAATGTTTACCTGAAGCATGTCATATAATGGTTGATATATCTGTGCAACACTCTCATCCATGCAGAGTTGTCCTAGTTCTGTTTGCAGGGCTATGACAGGATCACAACACAAGCACCATATTAGATAATAAGTAATAAACAAAATGGAAGAATAGATGCATAAGTAAATCTTACTATATAGAACATCTTCTTCGACATCAAGACTTCCAGAATCACGTGCCATGTCTTCTATGTTGCTGCAAAATATGCAAGTTGTGATAATTGTTAGGGGGGAGAAAGAGAGAGTTAAGAGAGAGGATGTTTTAAGGAAATGTAATGCATAGATAGGCCTAAACCTAATCCTCCTTTTTATATAGGCAAAAACCAATTTGTTATTACACCCTTATTAAGCATCTAATTATATATAATAAACACGTGTACAGTGCGGGTATTCTGACACCCCCCTCAAGCTGAAGCATACATATCAAACATGCTCAACTTGTTACAAATAAACACACTATGTTCCTTCCTAAGAGCTTAGTGAATAAATTTGCTAATTGATGAGGAGATTGAACATAGTAGATATCGATGATCCCATCTTCAATCTTCTCCCTCACAAAATGGCAATCCATCTCAATGTGCTTCGTTCGCTCATGAAATACAGGATTAGAGGTAATATAGATTGCAGCTTTATTATCACAATATAGCCTCATAGAGGAAGTGGGCTCAAAACCAAATACTCCCAATAGGAAACGAATCCATACAAGCTCACAAAGGGTAATTGCCATGGCCCGGTACTCAGACTCGGCACTGGAGCGGGACCCCATGTTCTCCTACTTACTCTTCAAAGAGACCAAGTCACCTCCTACAAACACGCAATATATTGTATTAGATCTGCGATCGAATGGAGACCCGGCCCAATCTGCATCAATGAAGCCTGCTACTCGAGAATGTCCATGATCTGAGTACAGTGGATCCTTCTCTGGAACATTCTTTAAATAGCGAAGTATTCGAATCACTGTGTCCCTATGAGCCACTCAAGGATCAGCCATGAATTGACTCACAACACTAACTGGGTATGAGACATTAGGTCAAGTGACGATGAGGTAATTCAGCTTACCGACCAACAGTCAATATTTTCCGGAATCTTCAACAAAGTCACATTGTCCCGGAAGCTACTTAGTATTAGGATCTATTGAAGCCTCTATGGGTTTGCATCCTAACATCCCTGCTTCAGTTAGCGTATCAAGCACATACTTCCGCTGCGAAATATAGATGGCATTCTTCGATCGAGCAATTTCGATACCCAAAAAGTATTTAAGGCTCCTAAAGTCCTTAGTTTGAAACTTCGTTTGAAGGTGGTGCTGAAACTGTGCAATACCAGCCGCATCATCGCCAGTAATCATTATGTCATTAACATATACCACCAAAAGATGCGAAAACCATTGGTGTTATTACAGTAGAACAGTGAATGGTCATGAGCACACCGTTTGAGACGAAATGAAATAACCACCTCAGTAAATTTCCCAAACCACGCTCGAGAAGACCGCTTCAAGCCATACAATGACTTCTTCAATCGGAAAACTAGACCAAACCCCCTGTGCAACAAACCCAGGTGGTTGCTCCATATAGACCTCCTCAGCCAAAGAACCATTAAGAAACACATTCTTCACATCAAGCCGATGCATTGGCCAATGATTGATAGACGCAAGAGACATAAGCAGACGAACAAAAGTCATCTTGGCCACAGAAGAAAAGGTTTCCTCATAATCAATGTCATAGGTCTGTGAATGCCCTTTAACAACCAAATGTGCTTTCAAGTGGGAAAGAGTCCCATCAGGATGAAGCTTCACATTGTAAACCCAGCGACACGCTACCGACTTCTTCCCAGTCGGAAGAGAAACCAAATCCCAAGTCTGATTCTGTTCTAGGGCGAGCATATCATCAATCATCGCATCAGTCCACCCTTTATGAGACAAAGCATCAAATGGGCAGTTAGAGCAATGATACTTACCCAATTCACAAGACTCACACTCTAAACTAGATAAATTACCAAGAGATGGAACAATCCTCTTCAAGGTCTGTAGGGAAGGATGACTAAACCGACAATGTGCATTAAAGGCGGATGTGGATGCTGTTAGGCAGGTATGGAGCGTGGATGTTCATCGAGATAGTGCAACCTGTCAACCTCAGTCCATGTGCCAATCGTCCGCCTCATCCCAAACTCCTGAAAAACACATCCACCAGAGAAAAAAATTGTGTGGCAATTCAAACCTCGAGTTAGCTAACTAATGGAAAGTAAGTTGAAAGGAAATCCATGCATATACAAGACAGTAGAGAGAGATAACTGTAATGTGGCATGAAAAGACCCCACGCGCTCTATAGCAAAGGTGATGTCATTCGCTAAAGTCACTGGGTACACCCAGGCCTTAGCCTATGTTAAAGTTTTAAAGTATTTAAAGTTGAAAGAGTGATGGGATTTTACACATGGACTTTTGATATAAGTGGACTCCAACAATAAGACTCAAGTCTTATTGAGATTTAACCCATCTTATATCTTATACCCATGTGTTTCTTTTGTTGTTTCCAATGTAAGACTATTTTTAAAGTCCCATCATTTGGTTTTTATTTTCAACACTCCCCCTCACTTGCAACCATCACTTTTTCTTGGTGTGGTTGTCACGTGGAAAGTATGAGTAGAGTTACGTGCAACTATCATTTTTTTCTTGGTATGGTTATCGCATGCAAAGTACGAGAAGAGTTACGTGCAACCATCACTTGGTGTGGTTGTCACATGAAGGATCGAGCAATTGGATTTAATACCATGTTAAATTTTTAAAGTATTTAAAGCTCAGGAAACACTTCAGCATCCAGGTTGGCATGCAGTTATGTTAGAGAAGATTGTCACCCTGCGCTCTAATCAGATTTGGAAATTGATACCTCCGCCGTCAAATAATAAGGTTGTTGGCTGCAGATGGGTTTTACTGTCAAGCAAAATCTCAATAAGACGACTGACCGTCTCAAAACTCGATTGGTGGCCAAAAGATTTACTCAGCAATATAGTTTGGATTATGTCGAAACTTTCTCGCCAGTTGCCAAATTACCGTCAGTTCATGTACTTGTATCCATAGCCGTTTCTAAAACATGGCATCTTCATCAACTTGATGCGAAGAATGCCTTTCTTAATGGCAATCTCTCGGAGACTATTTATATGCAACAGTCTCCTGAGAGCGATCGGGGAAGTCTATGATTTGTCTTCTACACAAATCGTTATATTGACTGAAGCAGTCACCACGTGCTTGGTTTGAAAATTTTAGCATGATTTTATAACGGATTGGCTTCTAGCGCAGTCGTGCCGACACGTCCCTTTTCATAAATAATCGTCTTCAAGACATGATAATTGTGTTGGTATATGTTGATGATATTATCATCACTGGAGAAGATTTTGCTGGCATCTCTAAGGTGAAAGAACGTTTGGTTTCACACTTTCATACCAAGGACCTTGGACCATTTAGATATTTCCTTGGAATTAAAGTATCATGAAATTTTGGTAGGTTAGAGCTCTCTCAGCGCAAGTATACACTTAATCATCTATTTGAGACAGGATTTCTGGGATGTAAACCAGCAAACATACCTATAGATTTCTCAGTCAAGCTATCTCGATTAATCTCTCTCGGATCCTCCACTACCTGACCCAGGACGATATAAGCATTTGATTGGGAAGCTCATTTACCTCACTGTCACTCGGTCAAACACTGCATTTGTCGTTAGCACCATGAGTTAATATATGCAGAATCCTCTAACCTCCTACCTTAATACAGTTGAGCATATTCTCAGATACATCAAAGGTTTTTCAGGACATGGTCTTCTCTACAAACTATCATCTACGTTGTCGCTCACAGCCTTTACAGATGTTGACTTTGCTGGATCTATTGATGATCGTCACTCCACTAGTGGATATTGTGTATTCTTGGGAGGAAACTTGGTTACATGGAGGAGAAAGAAACAAAATGTAGTGGCTCGTTCTTCTGCCGAAACTGAGTATAGATCTATAGCGCATACAGTTACTGAGTTGGTATGGCTTACCTCTCTTTTGACAGATCTTGAAGTTCCTTCTTCTCTTCCGACCACGCTCTTCTGTGATAACAAGACCGCAATTCACATTGCTGGGAATCCAGTTTTTTATGAGCGGACCAAACATAGCAAGATAGATTGTCACTTCATTCGAGACAAAGTTACAGATAAGGAATTGCACTCCAACATGTTTCTTCTGCAACTCAACTAGCAGATATTCTTGCCAAACCTCTTCCTAAACCAGTTTTCGCTCGTTTTCTGTCCAAACTTGGTATGATTGATATCTACGATCCAGCTTGCGAGGAGTGTTATGAATATTGTTATATATATATATATATATATATATATATATATATATATATATATATATATTCAGTTGTTATATTTAGTTAATTAGTTTGATCGGCTATATGTTTGTTAAGATAGGTGATCTATAACTCTCTATATATAAAGAATTATATGGACTATTATTCTTCTTAAAGCCAACAAAGATTATTTTTCTCTCAATTATTTTCAGCCTATATGAGAACATGCCTTGCTTTCCTGTCATATGATCCGTCGCGCCTGTATCAATCACCCATAGGCGACGAACAAAAGTCAAAGTAATCAAAGACAGTATGGTTACCTTTTGTAAGACCCGAAATGGTCATAGCTGAAACCCGAGGTGTAGCGGATCCAGCCTGACTGCTTGAAGCAGACGAGATCACAAGAAGCCTCAATCGAGCAATCTGCTCCTCTATAGACTTAACAGAGCTCTCGGATGATGCTAAGTCCGTCAAAGTAGGGAAGGATACAGAAGATGAGGTCCCAACATGTGCACGGGTAACAGGACGAGAAAGCCTGTCATTCAGCTTCCAACAAGCATTGTGAATATGTCCCCCTGATGGCAGTAATCAAAAAACGAGGCTCTCCACGGCCCCTGCCTCCATCTCTACCTCCCATTCTGCCTGCTCCCCCTCCCTCGTGGAGAGTAAAAGGTGGAAGAACTCTCCGGCCTAATGAGAGCACTGTGCTCACCAGATGCAAGCTGCTCTTTAGTAATCTCCGTCTAAAAAATCTGGTGAAGCGTATGATATGGGGCCGCAAAAGTAATATCCGACGTCCCAGGCAAGGTCGGACATGCTGACTGATACTCAGGCCGTAGTCCACCAACGAAAATGATCAAAAGAAAGGCCCCATGCCTCCTTATCTCTACAACGTCACTCGTGATAGGGAACAACTCCGAGACAAGCTGTGCAAAACTCCAGAACTCTAAGTAATACTGATGCAGTAAACGAGTCCCTTGCTGGTGTAGGGTGTTTTTCGTCATCCCATTGAGATGGGAATAAGCGTCGCTTGTCAGGCGTACTACAGATTCCCCTTGCTTAGGGTAGGCGGGGGTTTATTGATTATGGGGATCCGAATCTCCGACAGCCGCGGAATAAGCTGCCGTTAATTGCCCCTCGCTTTTGGAGCGAGGGAACCTCCGATTGACGGATCAACTAGTCATGCGAACTCAGTGTGCGGTGTGCGTGTGTTGTGTTTTGAAAAGGGGTTTTGGATATATCGGAGGCCTCGCAGAGTTTATGGGGGTCCCGCTACCCGGATAGCGGGCTGGGGGTGAAAGGGGCTAGCAGCCCCCTTACAGGGTGCGGGGCAGCGCCCCGTTAAAAAAAATTTCCTAACGGGAGACGTGTTTCTGGTGTGGATTGCACGTAAAATGAGGGGTGAGGAGCGTCTTAAAGACGTGTGCATGGCACGTGGACGCGGGGCGTGCAGGGTTACCTAAGACGGCAGCAAGGTTTCGGGAGGCATCGTCCATGCCAAATTCAAAATTTTGCAGTTTTAGCTAACCCTAACAAAGAATCGTTAACTAGAAATCGACGAAATAACATATGTAAACACTTTACATCCTAAGTGAGCAAAGAATACAACCTTTGTAGACCGGTCCTTCACTTCAATAGCTCCGTGTAGGAGTCCCCTTCGCTGCGATCGTGAACTCCAGACTCTAGAGAGGCTCCCTTGAAAAAACGAAGATGCTTGCTTCGAAGATTTCGAGGCCGAAGATGATCTACGTCGAGGAGACACTAACCCAAGTTATCTCTTCACTAATCATGGAATTAGTGAAGCAAACACCCTATACTAAATGGCAAGTAATAGAGGATGATGAAGTAGGAAGTAGACTCACTTTAGATTTAATTTTCTCACTCATTTTCTCACATCTCCATTGAAGCTAGTAAGCTTTGAGGAAGAAGAAGAAGATGAAGAAATATCTCTCATGAATAATTATCCAAAAGATAATTGGCAACCATGGTGAGTTAATATCATATATTAACCTTTGTAAAGAGTTAACCATGGCTAGATTTAATTGGTTGGGTTAACAAATATCTTAGCCAAAACAAAAGAGTGGACTTGGTCAAAGATCAATACAAGCTTCTACAAGCTTTCATCCATGACAAAATGCCACCTTTTGTAATTAGCAAAATAAATAAAACCCTAGCAATTAAACCAAGCATGGTGTAAGTCATACACACCTTTGTTGCATGTATCATCAAGCATGACACATAACATGTACACACAAATATATCACATATATTTAATGTGCACAAAATGAGAAAAAGAAATCATAAGTGAACCTAATATTAGTTAATGTAATATAATATATTAAATATATAATTATACATTAATTATTAAATCAACTCTTAATTTAATAATCCGGCTATATCACATATAACCGACTAATATCATGTGTAACAACTTATCGAATCAACACTTGATCCGATAACCCGGCCATATCGCATATAACCGACCAATGTCACAAATCGCGAGAATAGAATACGGTATCTCATATCGTATCAATCTTGATCCCGCACATATCACATATGTGCTCCTACTCCGTTTCGCTTGAGCCAGGAAACCCCTGTGTAGGACTCTAAAGACTCGTCAATACGCCGGCAGCAGATGATGATCATATCAAACACCCACAAGCCGCAAGCGGTCTGCTAAACGTAACGGCCACCCGGGTATTGAGCGATCAGAAGATCAACAAGCAAGTCTGCTCGTACTCATGCAAATCCAATCAGTAACACTACCGTACAGTCCGGTCTCTTCGTCTGATATGTCGCATATCTCGTCTAGGGATGGTAAACGTCAGACCCCAGTAACTCGATAAGTCGTGTCGATATGATGCTCATAACGGGTCGAGAAACTACTGATAACACTTACCAGTATATCTCTGAAGCAGCCTTGGCCAAGGACTTCCTGTTATAGCCAATCGATCACAGCGCAACATCAACTCCCTATACCGGGAGAGACGAAACCCCTCCCATCACTCATTGTCTCCATGTGACTCGGGACTGTACCCAAAAGCCACCGTTTTGCACGTTCTCTTGAACGTGGTAAGGTGAAAATCAAAGCACAATGGGAATCACACAAGACTCTATGACGATCTCGGGTCTACAGACTAACATGTACCAGTGTCATCAGAGAACTGTCATCTGACGTGAGGTATAATACCATCTGGAAGTTCTCGGCGAGTTCGTCCAGTGTACCCAGTCTCCACTAAGCACCCGTATACTATCTCTGATGTCAAACACCAATGGATATGGGATCATCCATCGCCCATCTCTATGGGTCAAGAAGCTATACGCTAGTCTACTCTGGTATATCGATGCCCTATCTCGATACACCTACGACTAGGAACATTTGAAGGATGTACTTAACGACTACTATGTCCCCACTAGTATGATCTGCATCATAGTCCTGGTAGTCAAGTTCTCATCCTAAGGGCTTTATCAACATGTAACATAGAGACAATCAGAGTACATGTTAAGGTAAAGAGCAACCAGATAGCATACTATCATGTCGAGCAAGAAAGTCCTCACTATATATGTCCAAGCATCCACTACAATATACATCGTATGTACAGTAATGGCCTCTAGGGCATACATATAACTAACAAGGCGCCCGCGGGTCGCGTGCCAGGCGCGTGGGCGCTGGGCGCCCGCATGTCACGTGCGCAGCACAGGACCGCAAGTCGCCAGCGGGTCCAGTGCGCAGCACGCGACCGCTGGGCGTCAGCGGGTCACGTGAGTTGCACACGGCCGCTGGGCGCTGAGCGCCGCGGGTCGCATGAGTCGCACGTGGACGCTTAGCGTCTGCGGGTCAAGTACACGCGACCGCTGGACGCTCGCGGATCACGTGCGTGGCACGCAACCGCTGTAAACACCAGCGGGAAAAGGGGCTTAGCCCCGGGGTTTGGAGTTGAACTCCCAAGGGGGCTTTAGAGTTAAACTCCTAATATGGATTATGTATAGATTTGGAGTTAAACTTCTAAAATGGGGTTGATTTATGGAGTTAAACTCCAACAGATCTTGAATAGAGTTAAACTCCTAGAAATCTTTGGATCTTCTTTTAAGCCTCGGGTCCTCCTGGAATGGGATTTTTGGAGATGGGTATCCTTCTTCCTCTCAGTTGGCTGGATCTTAGGGGGAAAAAGGAAGGTGAGACTTAAAATCTCCCCTTTTAGGGATTTGATGGCAGATCCGAGCTCCCCTTCAAGGGTTTTATGGTGAAAACTATTTATTTTTGAAAAAGGAAGGGTTAAACTCTTGATTTAATTCAAAAGAAAAGAAGAAGGTTTAGAACCTTAAGGAAGGAGGAGGAGATACAAAACCTAGTTTTTTTAGAGAGAAAAAGTTTTTTTTGATTTTTTCATCATGTTGCCTTTATAGGCTACACATTTTACATATAGCCCCTTGGGCTTTTTGCCAAATGGCACTTGTGCCACCCCATGCCTTATGTGCTCATCTCTTTTTGCACATAAGCCATAGAGTTTACAAAATTTTGACTTTTTGCTTATTTTGCATACATTTATTTCTATGCATATTGTTGGAGATAGTGCCCTCAGAGTCAATTATTGGATCACAGGCACGTGATTACAATGATTGATAGAGGACCTATCCCGATAGGACAATCTTACTCGAGATGATAGTATGCTATCTGGTTTACCTTTATCATCGTGTACTGCTTTAAGTGACCTGACAAGTCGCTATTACACGTTGATAGAGCCCCTAGGATTCTTGCTTGACCAGCAGCAGTATGAGGACGATCATATATGTGGGAGCTGGCAGTCTATAAGCATATCCTTAAATGGTCCCTAGTCGTGTGAGTTTCGAGACAGGGCATCGATACTCCAGAGTAGACTAGTGTATACAGTCGAGACCCCGACGAGGGGCGGTGGCCGGTCTCACAAGCCACTGGTGTCAGTTCGTTCACCTAAGATATATACAGGTGCTCATTGGGTTATGAGTACACCGGACAGGACTCACCGGGAACATGCCAGTTGGTCATATACCAGACGTCAGATGGCAGTTCCCTGGTGACATGTGTGCAGGTTAGTTCATCGACCTGGGGATCGTCATCTGTCTCGTGTGAGTTCCCACTGTACTTTGATTACTACCCTACCACGGCTCAAAGGAGTCGTGCAAACAGGTCTTAGTTGGATACAGTCCCGAGCCACATGGAGGCAGTGAGCGCATCTTCAGGGGTTCGTCTCTCCCGGTATTGGGGGTGAGGTCGTGCTGTGTCTAGGAGAGCCATTACACGAAGCCCTCGGCCGAGGCAAGGAAATTTACTGGTAGGTATTCCAGTAGTATCTCAGGGTGTTCTGGGCTACACTCCGACACGACTTGTACCGCTTTTGGGGGTCTGACTTTTACCAACCCCCTAGGCCCGCCATGCGATGCTCATAGACGAACGGACCGGACTGTACGGATATTGTCACTGACAGGCTCAGTAGGGTTGTCGGGCTGAGTTCGCTCACAGACGTCCCTTTTAGTCAATACCTGGTAGCCCGTTACGTATTGGCTTATACCTCTGACATGCTAGTGGTTAAATCCACAACCAATGTGTTGATGAGTCTTTAGAGTCCCCCACATTCAGTTACTCAGCTTTCGGGCGAAAGGTTGTAGAGGCCGTATGGAGATATGGCAAGGTCCGATCAGATACGTGCGGTATTGCACGGATCAGGATCGGACAGTTTGTACTATAGGCCGTATGGTTATATGGCAGGGTTCGATCAGATACGTGCGGTATTGCACGGATCAGGATCGAACGGATATTACTAGCCGGTTTTGGTATAAGCCGGATTCTAGTATAGTACAGTGTAGATTTTGTCTCATTGCATTTGTATTTCGGTCGAAATACAGATGCGGGTGTGTATGCACGGTATCGGGGTTTTCCTGTAATTTATTACGGGACCAGTTTTCTGGAGTTGCCAGTTTGCTTTTTGTTTCGGCCAATTTCCTTTGTATCGTTCATTGGCCGAAGATTGGTGGAGGAGGGCTTATTTGCATTGTTGCAAATAAGCATTTGTGGAGGGGGTCTTTGCTTATATTTGTATCATGATGGTTTTCATGATAAGCACCATCACTTGACTTCTTCTTCTCATGATGGCTTGACTTTTTGAAGCCATCATGCATGAGATGATGGTTGCCTTTGAGTGTTGAGTTTTTGTGGTGATCATCACTTTTCATCATTGCATTCCACCCACCCCTTGACCTTGCTCTCTCTTTCTCTCTCCAATCACACAAGGGGGGGTGGGCCGGCCATTCCTAGGGATGGATGGGGATTCATTTCTTTTATGGGTGGTGGCAATTTTAGTTCTTATGGTGCCAAGAAAAATGCTCTCTTGTTCATCCAAAAACCCCAAGTTCCTCCATATTATTCTTGTATCATCCCTCTACCAAAAGGCAATTCCTGCAACCCCAAATTGAGACACAAGTTCTACTACACATTCTACAGCAAATCTTGGGCACGTCGAGTAGCCGGCTTCGTGCCCGAGTTGCCTCGGCATTGAGGTGGGAGCCCGTAAAAGAAGTAGGCGATGTGGTGCACTTCCGGCGACGAGGAGGAGACGGGACATTCCGCAGGAGATCGAGACGACGACGAGAAGACCGGAGGACTCGGATCTGTCGGTATATCTCTCTTCCCTTTCTTATAGATAGCTAGGACTAGTTAGTGGTTCGATCCGGGTATTAGTGCGCGGCGGTTTGCCAGTTCAAGAAAATTAAAGTTTATCACCGGTTCCGCATTTGGCCGTCGGATTGACGGCCGGGGCGCCGCCGTGCACTTACACATATATATAAAAAAAAAGAATTATATTAAACCAATTTATGGCTTCATTCCTTTTGTCATTGGCCCACTTGGCTTGGGGTTGACCCTGGGTTTTAACTTGGTCAACTGGGGTGTAATTTTTGACCCCAACAAAGTGCCTCCATCAATAAATGCACACCACATATGTGGGTTGTGTACATGAAATTGATGGATCTTATTTCGCATGGAGGTTGACTTGATTTGGTTCCCGTTTTGACGACGTGGAGGTCGATGCTGCCCTTTTTACAACATGGACGGTCGGTGCTGCCATTTTTGCGACGTGGACGGTCGGTTCTGCCATTTTAGCGACGTGGACGGTCGGTGCTGCCATTTTTACGACGTGGACGGTCGGTTCTGCCCTTTTTGCAACTTGGACGGTCGGTGCGGCCATTTTTGCAACATTGTGGACGGTCGGTTCTACCCTTTTTGCAACATTGACGGTCGGTTCTGCCCTTTTTGCGAAGTGGACGGTCGTGCTGCCCTTTTAGCGACTTGGACGGTCGGTTCTGCCATTTTAGCGACGTGGATAGTCGGTGCTGCCCTTTTAGCGACTTGGACGGTCGGTTCTGTCATTTTAGCGACGTGGACGGCCGGTGCTGCCATTTTTACGACGTGGACGATCGGTTCTGCCATTTTAGCGACGTGGACGGTCGGTTCTGCCCTTTTTGCGACTTAGACGGTCGGTGCTGCCCTTTTAGCGACTTGGAAGGTCGGTGCTGCCCTTTTAGCGACTTGAACCGTCGGTGCTGCCGTTTTAGTGACTTGGACGGTCGGTGCTGCCCTTTTAGCGACTTGAACGGTCGGTTCTGCCATTTTAGCTACGTGGACGGTCGGTTCTACCCTTTTTGCGACTTGGACGGTCGGTGCTGCCCTTTTAGCGACTTGGACGGTCGGTGCTGCCAATTTTGCGACGTGGACGGTCGGTTCTGCCATTTTAGCAACGTGGACGGTCGGTAATGCCATTTTTACGACGTGGACGATCGGTGCTGCCCTTTTAGCGACTTGGACGGTCGGTTCTGTCATTTTAGCGACGTGGACAGTCGGTGCTGCCCTTTTAGCGACGTGGACGGTCGGTGCTGCCCTTTTAGCGACTTAGACGGTCGGTTCTGCCATTTTAGCGACGTGGACGGTCAGTTCTGCCCTTTTTGCGACTTGGACGATCGATGCTTGATTTGACTTGCTCTGCTTCTTGCGGTGTCGGGATTGAAGTTGACTTGCTCCTCTTTCTACGGTGTCGGGGTTGATTTGTTTGATTTGATTTATTTTGGGAGTTCCCTACCCGTCCAACGGGACTTTTGAGCTTGGAAGCGCTACCGGATGGGACATTAGTTTGATCTGTTCGATTTCTGCCTTATTTAGCGAGGCCTTTGAATTTGAGAGGAACTTGGAATTTGGATCTTGTTTGGCATCAGCATTGCTGCATAGGAATAATGCCAGGAGCAACTCATCATTTGCCCCAGGAGGACTTGGGATTTGGTTTTTGGAACGGCATCAGCATTGCTGCACTGGAATAATACCAGGAGCAACTCATCATTTGCCTTTGGGAAGACTTGGGATTTAGGTTTTGGGTCGGCATCAGCATTGCTGCACTGGAATAATGCCAGGAGCAACTCATCATTTGCTTTTGGGAAGAGTTGAGATTTAGGTTTTGGGTCGGCATCAGCACCGCTAACACTGAAGCGATGCCAGGAGCGACTCATCATTTGCCTTTGGAAAGACTTGGGATTTAGGTTTTGGGTCGGCATCAGCACCGCTAACACTAAAGCAATGCCAGGAGCGACTCATCATTTACCGTTGGGAAAACTTGGGATGTAGGTTTTGGATCGGCATCAGCACCGCTAACACTGAAGCAATGCCAGGAGCGACTCACCATTTGTCGTTGCCCGTTGGGGAGCGATGGCTTAGGAGACAGTTTTGGATCTCTATCACCTAAGGCTTTTCAATTTTATGAGCCGTAAGGTTCTCATAAAATCATTTTCTCCCTACGAGTCGAGAGGATCTCGTAGGTGTATTTCTTCCTAAAAATCGTGGGGATTCCTAAGTGTGTTGCTCCTTTGTGAGTCTTAAGGATCTCACGCGGGGATTTTCTTCTCACAAGGTCGAAAGGACTTTGCGAGTGTATTTCATCTCTTTTTTACGTTTGCGCCATTTCGGGTTTTCACAAACTCGCCGGCAGTCCTGCTGTTTTTACTCATGGAGCCCTTTCGGGTTTTCATCCGTGCCCATTTTGCTTGTGGACATGCCCTTTTTTTTACATTGGCGAATCTTCATTGCTGGTGGGATTTTAAATGTAGTCTCGCCGGTAGGACTTGGGAGAGATATGGGTCGTTTATGCCCGTGAATTGTATACGGTTTTGCATGATGTATGATCCAGACCGTAGGGCCGGTGTGCTCAATTCGCCTGCGACTTGAAGCATTCACGCATAGTATTTCTTAAAATATCGGCCATTGATGGACGGCATGGGCCTTTCTCCCCAGACATTTATCAGCCGGTAGGATCCTCCATCAAACACTTTCTCGATGGCGTATGGTCCTTCCCAGTTTGGCTCGAATTTTCCCTTGGCATGTCGATTGGGAATGATCGGTCTTTTGAGGACCAACACCAATTCGCCTTTCTTGAAAGCGCGGAGATGAGTCATCTTGGCATAGGCCCGTGACATTTGAGCTCGGTACAGCTCCAGATTTTACTGTACTGCAAGCATCTTTTATTCGAGGGCGTCGAGCTCTTCGAGCCGAAGGAGCACATTTTCTTTCTCCGTCAACTCGTGCTGAACGGCCATTCTTAAGCTTGAAACTTCGACTTCGAGAGGGAGGATCGCCTCCACTCCAAAAAGTAATGAGTATGGAGTGGACCGAGTTGGAGTACGGTGCGTGGTACGATATGCCCACAACGCCTCGTGAAGTTTGAGATTCCAGTCTCTTTTGTTGGCTGAAGCATTTTTCCTCAGGAGCTTGCATAGAGTCTTATTGAAGGCTTCGGCTAGCCCATTGGCTCTTGGATTATAGATGAAGGAATATCTCCGGTCTATCTTGTGCTGAGTAGCGAACCTTGAGACTTTGAAGCTCTTGAAAGAAGACTCGTTGTCAGAAATGATTCTTCTTGGTGTACCGAAGCGGTATAGAATATTATGCCGGAAGAATGTCAAAATATCTTCTGTCTTGACTTCTTTTAGCGGGACAGCTTCAGCCCATC
Organism: Agapanthus africanus; assembly: GCA_030015575.1. Classification (NCBI taxonomy): domain Eukaryota; kingdom Viridiplantae; phylum Streptophyta; class Magnoliopsida; order Asparagales; family Amaryllidaceae; genus Agapanthus; species Agapanthus africanus. The sequence goes on from JASDDO010000012.1 coordinate 372,695,859, forward strand.
TGAAGTAGTCTGTTGCAGCCAATATGAACCGGTGGCCTTTGGATGACGGAGGATCAATTGGACCAACTATGTCGGTGCCCCAGACTTCGAAGGGCCATGACGTCACCGTAGGATGCAGCGGATTGGGATGCTTATGAATGAAGTCACCGTGAATTTGGCAGAGATGACACCTCTTTGCGTGCTCTTCGCAATCCCTTATCATGGTAAGCCAGTAATACCCAAGCCGTTTAATTTGAAGCCGCATTTTGGGGCCAGATTGGTGAGCTCCGCAGACGCCTGAGTGAACTTCTTTCATGACTTTTTGGGCTTCGGACGATGATAGGCACCTGAGCCAGAGTTGGTCATATGATCTGCGGTATAGCGTATTATTTACAAACACGTATCGGAAAGCTCTCTTCTTCAGCTGAATCCTCGCAGATTTTTGTTCGGGCAGCTTGTATCGGAGGTACCCTATGAAGGGTTCTCTCCAATCGGGCTCGTCTTGAATGATCAAAGCTTCTTCGGCAGGATTGTTCTCTTGTTCTACGCTTTCTTCTTCACGCAAAGAGACTGGAGACAGAATTTGTCGGTTCTGACTGTGATTAGAATTTCGTCCATGTCATGATCAGCTAGCTCTTTAGCTAGACGAGCGAGTATGTCGGCTTTTCCGTTCAACGCCCTAAGGACTCTCATTAGTTCAATGGAGGTGAACTGTTTCATAAGCTCCACCACCCGGCTTCTGTACCGAGCCAACTCGGGTTTGTATATCTTATAATCGTCGCTTACTTGGTTGACGACAACCTGGGAATCACCGTAAACCCGGAGCCGAAGGGTTCCCATTTCTATGGCGAGCTCCAGACCAGCTATCAGAGCTACGTACCCAGCCTCGTTGTTTGTGCGAGGCTCGGTGAGAGCGTAAGAACGTCGTAGGGTTCCTCCCGATGGCGTGACGAACACCAATCTTATCCCCGCTTTTATCTCTGGGATGCTTGATTTGCCGGAGCTCCTCATTGATGTGGCTCCATCGAAGTAGAGCTCCCAACATGGCTCATCATTCTCGAGGTGCAGCACTTGTTCGTCGGGTAATTCGCAATTGAGTGACGACCCTTCTGGTATGGGATGAGCAGCAAGGAAGTCGGCGAGGGCTTGCCTTTTTACTGCTTTCTGAAGAGTAGATTATGTCAAATTCAAGCAACATGACAGCCCATCTCGCCATTCTACCGGCTAGGCTTGCTTTGGTCGTTAAGTGTTTGAGCGGGTCGACCTTGGAGATCAGCATAACCCGGTGAGCAAGCAGATAGTGCCTCAGCTTCTTCACAGCGAACATCAGAGCCAGGCATTGCTTTTCGATCAGGGAATAGTTGTGTTACGCCCCGACTAAAGTTCGACTGGGGTAGCAAAGGGCATTTTCTTTTCCCTCATTGTTCTGGGCAAGGAATGCACCGAGTGACTCATCTAGCGCGACAGTATAGAGAATCAACGGTTTATTTGAAATAGGAGCAACAAGCACTGGAGGGTGCAACAGGTACCGTTTGATACTTTCGAACGCTTCTTGACATTCGGCATCCCAGACAAAAGGAGCTCCTTTCTTCATGAGCTTTGAGAAGGGCCTACATCTCCCGATAAATTTGAGATATACCTTCGTATATAAGCAAGTTTGCCTTGAAAAGATCTTAGCTGCGTCAGATTCTTCGAAGGGGGCATCTCCATGATGGCCTTTATCTTGATAGATCAATTTCGATCCCTCGATGTTGGACCATGAAGCCCAAGAATTTTCCGATAACACGCCAAAAACGCACTTCAGAGGATTCATCTTCAGATCGTATTCCTTCAGTCTAGTAAGAACGATCCTAAGATCTTGGATGTGATCGGCCTTGGCTTTAGTCTTGACGACCAGATCATCAACATAACATTCGACGACTTTATGGATTAGGTCATCAAAAATATTGGTCATTGCCCTTTGATATGTAGCACCTGCGTTTTTGAGTCCGAACGGCATCACTTTGTAACAGTATATACCGATCAAGGTTCGAAATGTTGTATGCCTCATCCTCAGGCTACATTTTTATCTGATTGTACCCAGACGAACCGTCCATAAAGGTGAACAGCTCGTAATTTGATGTGTCATCAACCATCATTTTCATAACCGGAAGCGGAAATCATCTTTAGGGCATGCCTTGTTAAGGTCCCTGAAATCAACACAAACCCGGATCTGCCCATTTTTCTTCTTTACTGGGACAATGCATGCGATCCAGTCTGCGTATTTCTCTTCCCTGATGAAGCCGGTATCGATGAGTTTCTTTGTTTTCTCGATGACCTTTTCTTCCAGTTCCCTTCTCATTCTTCAAGGAGCTTGTTTGACTAGCTTAGCATCAGGAAATATAGCCAACTTATGCACGGTCACTTCAGGGGAAAAGGCATTTCTTTATACGTCCACACGAAACAGTCGGCGAACTCATGCAGCAGAACAATTATCTGCTCTTTCATTTCCTCTGACAAGAGTGAGCTGATGTAGGTCGGCCTTGGATTATCAGGCGTTCCCAAATCGATCTCGGTTAGCTCATCGAAGGTTGCTTGTCCGCCATCTTCAAGCTCTTGAGGGGTTTCTTCTGGCTTGGCTAGCTCGTCTTCATCATTTGACTCTTCGCCGGCTTCACCAATATGGATCATATAGCATGCTTTGGCATCAGGCTGAATGAAACCTATGCCCCGTCTATCTGGATTCGTCCATCGATGAGTGCTCGAACCCGAGACGGATGCCATAGCCCTTCATAAAACTTTGCTTCGGAGCCCGTTTGATATAGCCGACACCCGCACTTTTTAAAGTATTCCCGCATCTCAGGCGCATAATATCTGGGATTGAGGACGGCCCTAATGCCTCTCTCGTATGGAAGGCATGCCACAGACAAATCGTCCGGGTGCGCGACAGGATTTGACCCATAAAACAGGATGCTCTTCTGTCCACTTTTCTTTCCGGGAACGTAGAAAGTTTTAAGCTGATCCACGGTGGAGACTGACAATGCATCTAACTCCTTGCACATTTGCTCCGGCACCCTTGTGACAGCTAAGGATCCTTCTGTAGTCTTGAAGGTTTCTTTTAGCTTCGCTTTTTGCATGAGGGCCCAATCTACATAGCTGTTGCAAGACGGATCCTCTTTTTCTGATTCTCCAGTGTCACTACCTAAACGAGGACGAATTTTGCTGCCGGATGGGCCTTCAGTATTAGACTCGTCGTATCGCTACCGAAGTGACGGGTTTTACGGAAGGACGGACTTCCAACATCGGACTCATCAATATCACTACCGAAATGCGGACGCACTTGGGGGTTTTTGCTTTTGAAAGTGACAGCCGGCTCCGTTCTGTCTTTGGTCAGCTGTGGCTCAGCACTTTGGAGATTCACAAAGTACCGAGAATCTTCATATCGGACTTCATGCATACCAAACGGCTGGATGTCTCCATCAATGCGTCTTTCTTCTCCGTTTTTAGTATATTTCATGCACTGATGGAGAGTTGACGGAACGATGCCGTAATCATGGAGCCGCGGGCGTCCTAAGAGAATTTTATAATACGTGTCAGCGTCGATCACGTATATCTTAGCTTCGGTTTGCAGACCCCCAAATTTGATTGGCAGAGCTACAGAACCCAAAACTTGCTGGCAGTTTTAATTGAAGCCTTGAATAACAATCCTTTCCCTTGACAAGTGCCGGAGTCCATTGACAAACTCTTCAGAGTCCGCAAGTTCATGATGTTCACTGAGGATCCCGGATCAATCAATATGCGATTAATCCGATCTCCGTCGCTATACCTGTCACGTAAAGCGGACTGTTATGCTCAGTTGTTCCCAGTAGCAGGTCTTCGTCCTTAAACGTGACCGCGGCGGTATGCAGGTTGTACTGGGCTTCTTTCATATTAATTTCCACAAAGGCGAGCCTGGGTACCGCTCGGGGTTTCGTAGAGCCTGAATGAGTATCTCTGAGATCCTTGGACAGGACCAGAGCATCATAAATGCTTAAGAGAGACGGAAGCTTCCGGAGATGAGCCAAGACATTATAGTCCATTGGGGAAGGACTCGAATCTTCATGAGCAAATTCTCTGCCATCTTTTTCATTAGCGACTTGTTTTTCCTTCCCTTTTGGGGCGTTGCCCTGATTTGGCGGTAGAACCCTGCCGCTTCTAAGCTGGATTTGGTTAGCCTTGTGGCGAGCTCCTCGTCCTTTTCAGGAAAACATAGCTCTTCCTCAGAGTCGCTACCAAGGTGGACGACATAGCAGGTAACTCTAGGGATCTTTTCATTGGAGTCTTTCTTCTAACTCCTCCAGAATCTCAGCCGCTTCTACAAGGAAAAACTCCTTCAATTGAATTAGAATCGTTTCCTTTTGTTCATAGTCTTCGGGGGAATCGATATATTTTTAAATGGTCGATCTCCCTGCAGACTCCTTTTCGCATCGAGCTGCACTTTTCTTCTTCTTGAGCTTTTTGGATTTGAGCCTGATTGAGCCAAATTGACAGCTGGAATGGTAGGCTTCTTCTGCCCTTCCCATTCTGTTCTAGGCTCTTTCCGAAGTAACTTTAGCATCTTCTTCGTCTTATTAGATATGTGCGTACTCCACAGAGGCTGTGGTGAGTCAATTTCGTTTCTCAGGGCAGCTGGTTCAGCTGTCTGCTCCCAGAAGGCTTCAGCTTCTGTCTGTATAAAGTTGGTGGTTGCAACTTGATTGTTCACCAACACACTCTTGGACAGCTCGATCTCTCCAGCCTTATACTGCTTCTCGACCCAGTCTTTGAAGATATAGCAATTCTCGATCGCATGGCTCACTACTCGTTGTACGGGCAATACAGGGATTGTCGGTCATTTTTGCTTCGTGGGGTCTCTTCGACTCCGGCAATTGTAGACCATTGTTCAACGCATTTTTGAATATCTTGCGGACCTTGTCCCTTCTGAAAGAGTAAACCTTGTTCTTTTTCTCCTCTAGGGAAGGCCATTCTCCTCCCAGCAATGGCTTTCGAGACCGGTTGGTTTTGGAATCGCCTGCTTTTCGCTTGTCTTCATTGTCGGACGCATTGAAGACGTTGATACTACTGGAATTCCCGCTTCTACGGTTGTCGTCTCTCTTGATTTTCCAAGTCTTGTCTCTCGGAGAGTCTGGGGTAGACTCTTACTTCGAGCGTTCCAGCATTTGGACTTTCTTGGTTAGCTCATGAAACGTCTTAAGGCCTGCTGTACACAAGAATGGGACCATCCAATTGCTGAGGTTCCCAATGAGAAGGCTGACGGACTTGGTCCTGCTCCAGCGGCGGTTCGCACTTGACCGTGAGATTACGCCATCGGCCGATAAAGTCGATGTTGCTTTCATTCTTCCCCGGCTTGGTCCTCACAAGGTCAGCAGTGGAGATTTTATCACTGACACTCATGAACCTTTGCCGAAACAGAGACTCCATTTGGGCAAAAGTAATGACAGACCCGTCTGGTATACTCGCGTACCAGTCGAAAGTGACACCGATCAGGCTGTTGACAAACTGACAAAGGAGCGCGTCATTGCCCCCTGTGTTTCCGCACGATGCTTTAAAGTGGGCTATATGCTGATTTTCGTTTCTCGTCCCGTCAATCTTCCGAACTTAAGAATAACGTAGCCGCTCGGGAACTCGATCAGATCGTACTGTGCGGAATATGGCCGCCCACTACTGCCGATTTCTTTCTGAGCTTCGGCTTCGGCTACCAATGTTCTAACCTTGCTAGTGACCAAATCCATTATCTGATCTTGTGTTAGCGGGATAGTGCTATTTAGGGCTCAGGCATCCCCGGAAGCGGAATGTGGCTGGCTTTTGTGTGGCTCACCCAATCTTAGACCCAAGAGGACATGCATCGGTTGCTTCGGGTTGCTTTCGCCCGGCTCATGAGTAGAGACATATGCCTGATTGGAAGGCGCTCGAGCAATTTGAGCCGTGAGCTGCATCACAACATTCGTCAGGTCGTCGATTTTGGAGTAAAGTTTGGTCATTTCTTTATCTTTGCTCCTGAGCTGTTTTCGAAGCTCTTGAAGCGGCTCTTGCTCTGCGGTTCTGGGCGAAAAGTCAGCTCTTCCTCACTGTCCGAGCTTGACTCTACATAGACTGAGAGGTCTATCTGCCTATCGGCCTCATCGAGAGGGTTTTCCTCATCCAATGGAGGCGGCTGATCTTGGGAAGCGGCAACCACATTCAAGTCAGATTGGGCTTGGGATGTGGTGGCCCCATCCTTGCTTTTGCTGCGTAAGTTGTCGCTGGAACGCACGCCCGCCATATAGACCGTATGGATAACATATCTCACTGTCTTTTTATTACCGCAGCTGATTTCACGGATCGCTGTCGTGGCCCTCCTGTTTCGGTAACGGGAAATCGACTGAAAGCGGCTGGCCTGACCGGGTTCTTTAATAGTGCTAGCGCTTCTTTTCTGGGTTTGCCCCACTGTTTTCGCACGACACAGAGCGCCTGATAGACACTTTAAAAGATGGTGTCATGCTTTCTCTGACGGAGCTGGGACACGTCTCTTTGCAATATCGTTCAGACTGTAGTCTTCTTAATTCTGGCGGTCATGGCGTTTTTCTGAACCCACTTCAGAGGTTCGAAAGAATTGCTGACTTTTACGGTCGACTCAGCCGTCGTCGCAGGATAACTCTGCTCTTGGAATCTTACAAGATTCCACTTGGCCGGAGTCCTGACCCTCTTGTTGGCTTGATACCTGAGCCGCTTCTGCCTTAACCTTTCTGTTTTAAGCACTTGGCAAACTTCGGCTCTTCGAGAAGATGTCGTAGACCGATTGACAGAGAGCCCAGAGAAGATGCCTGCTCGCGCGATTGTCAAGGGCAACGTCTGAGCTTGCTAGAGCTGCTTTGTGGCCCCATTGGTGTTGACGGCCTTGCCTCCAGTTGGAACAGTGGAGAGCCGTTCGAATACGGATTTGCATTTGGGTTGGGATGCTCTGGTGACCACGACGTTCGGCCTCCTGGCCCTTGAGGTCAGTTTGGCCGCTTGGTTTGTCGGGACCTCCGCCAGATGAGCGCTTCCAGCAGGGTAGATGACGACCGAACCAAATTGACAGAGTGACTCCTCCCATTGCCGACTGAGACTGACAGGAAGAACCACACGAGCATTGATCTTGACCACGTATGAGATTGGGGTCGCGTGGCAGCTGAATTCATCCTGGGAGACATCGTCGTTGAAAGTTGATTGCTGCACGAAAGGAACATTATTTTAGTACAAACGTCGGTATATATGTTAAATGAGTTCGCATGAACGATTGACCCGAGATATGGGAGGAGAGAAAGGTCCACCGAACGTGCCAGAAATCTGTAGGGTGTTTTTCGTCACCCCCATTGAGATGGGAATACGCGTCGCTTGTCAGGCGTACTACAGATTCCCCTTACCTAAGCTAGCGGGGGGTTTATTGATTGTGGAATTCCGAATCTCCCGGCAGCCGCGAACTAAGCTGTCGTTAATTACCCCTCGCTTTTGGAGCGAGAGAACCTCCGATTGACGGGTCAACTAGTCATGCGAACTCAGTGTGCAGTGTGCGTGTGTTGTGTTTTGAAAGGGGGTTTTGGATATATCGGGGGCCTCGCAGAGTTTACGGAGGTCCCGCTACCCGGATAGCGGGCTGAGAGTGAAGGGGGCTATCAGCCCCCCTTGCGGGGTGTGGGGTAGCGCCCCGTTAGAAAAATTTTCCTAACGGGAGACGTGTTTCTGGTGTGGAGTGCATGGAAAATGAGGGGTAAGGAGCGTCTTAAAAACGCGTACATGGCACGTGGGTGGTGGACACCCGCGGGTCACATGCCTGACGCAGTGGGCGCCCACTGATCGCGTGCCTGGCGCGCGCCCGCGGGTCACGTGCGCAGCACTGCGACCGCCGGACGCCAGCGGGTCACGTGCATGGCGCCCGCGGATCGCGTGCCTGGAGCGCGCCCTGCGGGTCACGTGCACAGCACGCAACCCCTGGGCGCTGAGCGCCCGTGGGTCGCGTAAGGCGCATGTGGGCGCTTAGCGCCCGCGGGTCACGTGCACGCGACCGCTGGACGCCCGCGGGTCACGTGTGCGGCATGCGACCACTGGAAACACCAACAGGAAAAGGGGCTTAGCCTCTGGGTTTGGAGTTGAACTCTCAAGAGGGCTTTGGAGTTGAACTCCTAACAGGGATTATGTATAGATTTGGAGTTAAACTCCTAAAAGGGGTTGATTTATGGAGTTAAACTCCAACAGATCATGAATGGAGTTAAACTCCTAGAAATCTTTGAATCTTCTTTTGAGCCTCGGATCCTCCTTGAATGGGATTTTTAGAGATGGGTATCCTTCTTCTTCTCTCTGTTGGCTGGATCTTGGAAGAAAAAGGGATGTGAGACTTAAAATCTCCCTTTCTAAGGATTTGATGGCAGATCCGAGCTCCCCTTCAAGGATTTTATGGTGAAAACTATTTATTTTTGAAAAAAGAAGGATTAAACTCTTGATTTAATTCAAAAGAAAAGAAGAAGGTTTAGAACCTTGAAGAAGAGGAGGTACAAACCCTAGTTTTTTTTGAGAGAGTTTTTTTTTCATCATGTTGGCTTTATAGGCTAAACATTTTACATATAGCCCCTTGGGCTTTGCCAAATGGCACTTGTGACACCCCATCCCTTATGTGCTTATCTCTTTTTGCACATAAGCCATGGGTTTACAAAATTTTGCCTTTTTGCTTATTTTACATACATTTATTTCTATGCATATATATAAAAAAAGAATTGCATTACACCAATTTATGACTTCATTCCTTTTGTCATGAGGCCGGTCCCTTTGACCTGGGCTTGGGCTCACTTGGCTTGGGGTTGACCCTGGGTTTTGACTTGGTCAACTAGGGTGTAATTTTTGACCCCAACAGCTGGATCTTATACAACTGGTGCACTAAATCATAAGCCTTCAAAAGGCTCTGTTGTGATGAGTAAAGCTCATGGAGCTATTCCCAAATCGTCTTCACAGATCCCAAGTGCACAAGCACATACATAATCTGTTGCTCCATCAAGCTCGGCATAAGATGGCTCAGATGTGCATCATCCGCTCCCAATCGGATGTGATCGGATCAGGAGGAGGCTTCGTCAAGTGATCGTCTTTTCTCCTCCCCTTGACATAACGTTCCACCGTGAGCTTTCAACTATGGAAATTCTGATCATCAAACTTGAAATCCACCATCTTGGTAGCCAACACATTTGTTGAGATATGAAAAACTAAAATAGCCCCGCATTGTAAAAACTATGAGAGATACCATGGGTATAAGATATAAGATGGGACAAAACTCAACAAGACTTGAATCTTATTATTAGAACCCACTTATATCAAAAACCCGTGTACACTCATAGATAAAATATATAATCGCCTCCTTCAACTTTAAATAATCAAAATTTAATATGGTATCTGAGCAAATGACTCGATCTAAAAGCTCAACAATACCTTTGAGAGAAGCAACTACAAGCACTAAAAAATGACTCTGAGAGACCTGGCTCTACAAGTGTTGTGCAATCCACGTTACAACCATACCAAGAAAAAATGATGGTTGCACGTGAAGAAGAGTGTTAAGATGTGAGAGACTAAAATAGTCCCACATTAGAAAAACTATGAGAGATACATGGATATAAGATATAAGATGGGACAAACCTCAACAAGGCTTGAGTCTTATCGTTGGAACCTACTTATATAAAAAGCCCGTGTACACTCATAAATAAAATATATAGTCGTCCTCCTCAACTTTAAATAATCAAAATTCTAACATCGATGGAAGAGATTTGCTTGCTCTAGGATTTACTCTCCATCACCACGAGCAATTCATAACGAAGATAAATAGAAACAACATCAAATCCTCGGGTTATGTTCAAAACAGCCTCAAATAGACCAAAAACCCCAAATTGACCAAAAAACTCAAAAACAATCAAACTCCAAGAAAACTCCAAAAACTGAGGATCAACTACCAAATTGACTTCAAATCAATCAAACGAACACAAATCGACCAAAAACAATCAAGTCGACTTCCGATCTAAGATCAATCTCTCAAAAGAAATCGAAATCGGCGACGAGGTCTTCGGTGAGGTTGAAGGAGGGCTCTGACGAGGTCGACTACCTCAAACAAGCTCCAGTAGGACTGAGGAACCGGCGACGAGTGTCGGATATGTATGCCCTAGAGGCTTGTATTGTATAGGATGCTAGAGATATGTATGTACAGAAACAATCTTGCTCAATATGATAGTATGCTATTTGGTTTACCTTTATCTTAACATGTGATGTGTGTTACCTAGTATTTCATATCTTGTATGCATGTTGATAAAGCCCTTAGAATTTTTGCTTGGCTACCAGGACTATGATGTAGATCATACTAATGGGGCTTAGGTAGTCCAAAAGCATATCATTTAATAGTTACTAGTCGAAGGAATATCGAGACAGGACATCGATATTACCATAGTAGACTAGTGTGTACGTTTCTTGACCCTGAGGGCGATGGTTGATCCCACAACATTGGTGTTTGACATTAAAGATTGTACACATGTGCTTATTGGAGAATGGGTACACTGTACAAATGTCACCAGTGAACTGCTATCTGACGATAGGTATGATACCATCTAGGAGTTCTCGGCGGGTCCTGTTCGGTGTACCCATTCTCCAATGAGCACATGTGATCGAAAGGATAATACCGGTAGGCTTTGGTTTAAGCCGGACACCAGTATTATATTATTGGATTATTGATATCTCATTGTATTCATATTTTTCAGAATACGAATACGGGTATGTATATATTGTGAGGGGCATTCTTGTAATTGTATAAGGAAAAGCTTCTAGAAGGAGACACCTCATATATGAATTTATTTTGTGAAAATAGAATTAATGAGATGGAATTGGGGATATTTATAGTATGGGTGAAAGTATGGATATGTGTAGTATATTCATTTGGCTTCACTATTAAAGCACGCTTGATTATTCTATGCAATAATACATGCTTGAATGGTTGAAGACTAAGCTATCCACTCTTTCACCACAAGACCAAGCTCATTTGCATCTTGACTTTCTCTCTCCAAGTTTTCTCCTCCTTCAACCTCAAACCTTTCTTCTCACATGAGATGTGATCTTGAGGGTTCATGAGAACAAATAATCCTCTAGTTATTCTCTACATCATCTAAGTAGTCTCTCTTAGCAAGCTTGACTTCTTAGTTATCTCTTTGGAAGAAGTTGAAGCTTGATCCAAAGCTCTCGGATGGATCTTCTTTGGCTTAGCGGTGACCGGTGATCAAGATCACTCCAAGCACTCAAGGAGCTCACAATCACAGCGGATAGAAGACCCAAAGGACGGTTTCAAGAAGGTATAAACACTATCATAGTAACTAAAACTCCTGGATAAGGTACTAGTTATGGTTTAGGATACGGTATGTCGATGTTGCATGCTACAAAATTGTTGTTTGCTACTTCCGCCTCCTCGCAAGAGTTGTGAGGGTGTGCAACAACCTCTTACAACGAGGTCTTCAAAGGAAGATCAATAGCTCCATGCTAAGATTGATTTCCTTCAAGCGTGAACAGCCATCGATTCGAGCTAGAAAAGGTCGATGGGGTTCGATTAGACCCGGCGAGGCTCAGGTAAGGTCGACGAACTCCAACGAGGCCTGGAGACGGTGGAGGGTCTTCGGCGGCGGCTGGGTTAGGATGTTAGGGTTTAGATGGATTTTGGAATGGATGGTTGAGATTAGATCATGAAAAAATGAGTGGTTCAGATCGCTCAGATACCATGTGATAATTGTTATGGGGGAGAGAGAATTAAGAGAGAAAATATTTTAGGGAAATGTATGGATAGATTGATCTAAGCCTAATCCTTCTCATTATATAGGCAAAATCTATTTTGCTATTACGCACCTATTAAGCATCTAATTACGTATAATAAACTTATATACACTACGGATATTCTAACACGAGTCAAACTCAAAATTTGATGATAGTCAAAGACTAAATTTTAGCGATGTCATGCGATACTATTGTCTAAAATCTGAAAGCCAGTAAAGGATACAAATTTTGAAACCTTCCTGATAATTAGGCATAGATCATCACATAACTTGGCAATGAAAATGAAGCATGCTTATTCTAGATCAAGCTAGCAGAATTGTTGGATTAACTTTAAAACCTTCTTACTATAAGGTGATTGATAACATACTGGGCCTCGTCAAGAATGACCAATGGATCCCTTGATATCTATATCCATCGCTCTCCGTACAATCGGATTTATAATGTAGCTGTATGGGCAGAAAACTATCTGGGCCTCAGCTGCAAGTGTTTGGGACGCAAAATAAGAACAGCCTGAAATGAAAAGGACAAAGTAAAATATGCTTTAGAACTTTAAAATCACTAACCATACTCCAAATTTAAAGGTTTAGCTTACCAGACCTTTTCACAGTTCGGCCGACCTTTATAAGGTCTTCAATGTCATGAATCTCATAAATGCCGTCCTTCTGTAAAGAGGAATGGCTTTTGACTTTATGAGCATTTCTGTTTGAATTGGTTCCTTCTTGTTAAAGAAATATCAACTATTTAAATGTATAGAGATCAGTGATTATTTGAAAAAGAAACTCACTTAAATTCAAGACAGCCTGCTCCTCCATCTTTCAGTAAAATTTTGCTGGTAATAAAAGGATAACAATAATCATATAGTGCATACAAAGAAGGGTAACGGAAAACAAATTCCTTAGAGGGTAATTACAGTACCATTCTTCATCTATATTCTCTTTCATGCACACATGCTTATTGGTACAATAGCGCTTTCGTGATGCCTAGACAGACAAGTCAGAGAGAAGGAACAATCACTATGAGGGGATATACTCTAGAAAAGCAAGTCAAAGACAAAAAACAAAACAAAATGAACATTGGAAAAGGAAGAAAAACATCACACCTATAAGCGTAATAAAAATATGCATAATTCATTAGGAAGGAAGGAAGCCGATATAAGAAAAATGTAACATGAACACTGGCTATGTTTCAAAGCATGATTTTTTTAATGATTGCAAAACTGCACACCAAAACATGAGTAACAAATCATATCAGAATAATAAGACCAATGAAAGTGTCTAATCGTTTGCTATTTGAGCTCATGATTGCATACTATGATACAATGTGAAAATGAATTAACTAATTTAATTGTTGCTTGAAGCAGTATTATCTCGAAAAATTATAAACAATATTCATGATTGGCCACTGAAGCAATTCATCATATAGGTCATGATCCCAAAGATGGATAAACTATGGCATATGACTTTGACTGCTAGACTGCTAGTGTTCAAATAGTGTGGCTTACCAAAACTGCCATAGGCACACGATACGAAGTCTTGCGAAACTCTCGAATCACCTGACTAATTTGTGAATGTGTCCTCCTGCAGAAATATCAACAAATTTTAAGTAAAGATATCGAATTTAATCAAAATCGCAATACCCATAACTTACTCATGCTAAATTTCACTAAACTAATATGAAATTCCAGCATCTTCATATAAATACCAGGAACTTAATAATTGGAAATAAATACCACAAACTCGCTACATAATGCAATCTAATACCATAAGCAGATGGCACTGAAATTTTGAAGGCATGGTATAAAGGCAAAAGGGTTCTTGCTGGAAACAATCGAAAGTTCATAAATTTTGTTTGCAATATAAAGAACCTATGGTATTATCTAAAAAGATGCTAACTTTAACCATTTACTCACGAGGCGTAGTAAATGGTCGGCGTAGCTATCTTCCTCTGAGCCTTAGCATTTATTCCTGGCTGACCTCCTGCTCCAAATTCACTACCAATCCAAAATCAAGAACCCTAATCAAAAATCGAATCTTTTCAAACCCACCAATAAAATGCGGGGGGGGGGGGGGGGGGGGGGGGGAGTTCCAAGCTCATACCAGACGAGGAATCGGGCTCCGGGATGAACCCGCCACCGTGAACAACGGATCGGCGGTGGGCCCAGGTTGAGGTTGGGGGAAGCGGCGGAGGTGGTGGCGCTGCCAAGCGAGGGAGGAGCAGAGGAGGGAGAGGGACTTTCCGGTGCCGGTGGGGATTCGAGGAGGGCGTGGCAGTGGCCATGGCGCTTGGCTCGATCGAGGGTCGAGATGACCCGGCCCATGAAGGCCAGCTGAGTGCCGTAGGGCTTGTATGGGAACTCAACGGGGACGCCGGAGATCTGGTAGGAGTTGGACTTAGGGTTAGGGTTAGGGTTTTTGGGGGAGATGGCTCCATTTCTTTGGTTTTAGATGGAGGTGAAGAGATTTGTTTTCTGATGAGAGAAAATGCGTATGTCTGAGAGAGAGAGAGAGAGAGTTGGGAAATTTGGGAAACACGAGGGTGGTAGCTATTTTAATTTGGCGGGAATTTCCAATTTGGCTCCTTTGCGAGCCCGCCGATAAAAAAGATAACAAAATTTGGGATTTGTCAAGTTTTCAGAACTAATTAGAGATTTACCGTGGTTTAAAAACTATCTAGAGATTTGGCAATTTTGGATCAAATTAAGAACACCTAGACGCCACGTAGGACTGGCGGTTGAAAAATTTGAAGCATGTGAATCCGCATTTTGCAAGTACGGATTCAAGTCTAGCTCAACTTAACAGAATCCGCATTTGCAAAGTGCAGATTCATTTTGAGCTCTCAGGAAGGTTGAATCCGCACTTTGCAAGTGCGGATTCAGCATAAACCTCTCTAGATATCAGACAGCTTAAAGATAAACACTACAATTCCGTTCAACTGCTTCCCAATTGCGTCCAACTGCCTCCAATTGCCTTCCAAACACTACAGTTGCCTTCTAAATACTTTAAAACCACTCCAAATAT